>OX336889.1:11475000-13907500 GCA_946959425.1 Argyrosomus regius
GTGTGTGTGTGTGTGTTATGACAGGGCTTTTTTTACAGATCGACCAACCTGTTTTGAAAGATGATGTCACACACCCTAGAGGGTTAATATGAGCCCTCATTGTGCAGACTCATTATCCATCATACACACACACACTCAAAATAACACACAGAAAAACACAGTCACTCACATATAAGGACACTCAGTCAAGCAGGAGGAAAACTCATACCTCTGTTGCCTTTATAACATACGTGTATTCACATACGCAGATGCACAAAAGGTGTCCTCTTACTCTGGAGATGAGGAACGCCACATCCTTTCAATTTCAATGGGCCATTTCGCCATCAGGGCTAAGTTATCACTGGAAAGATCCATACTAACAAAAGAGTGGTGCCTGCTACAGCCCAGCATAAAGAAGCTGGAGAGAGGTGAACACCTTTGCATGGAGAAAATGGGAGAGAGGCTCTGGAGATCGTCGAGCCATAAGAGATTTCAGAGGCAACCTCATTCAGCCCCATACAACGGTATAATGTATAATGCATGGGGCTCGGAGTTGGTAGTTGTATAAAATTCTTTCCTGTGCAATCAATATGATAAGTTGAGCAGTATTGTTGTGATCAAATTTTTGGATCAAAAAGGGAAAAATGTTTCGTTAAGTGTAAACTGATTTAATAGCAGACATCTCCTGGACTTGGATTTAAACACTAATGACTTGTGACTGAACTTTAAATACACCCCAATTCTCCTTGATTTAATTTTCATTATCCAAGGCCTATATTTGTATGCCTTTTATTGTTTTTAGGCAATAATCTCCATTTGCTGTTGCCATCGTATGTTTTTTTTTTCCCCCTCCTGGGTCGACATGTTTTATGAGTCCCATGGGGTTTTTTCATCTCACCCACACAGTTTACACTTCTTTTGTTCTCTATTTTCACTGTGTTGGGATTTAGATGAGAAAATAAACCTCTGGTATCCGAAAAGCTGTTTAACATTATGCCCCTTTATCACAACTGTTGATGTGGGAAATTATTTTTTAAAAATATAGAAATTCAAAGTCTTTGCACTGTTATACGAGTGAGAGTCTGCAACCACACAAGTGACATCATTTTATGCCCGTTTCCTTGTATTTTGCATTTACTATTTGATACGTTTGGCATCTTGACTACAAATTAAAGTAAAGTCTGTGGGTTTGAGCAATCTCTCTCTGCACAGCATAAGTTTGTGACAATGGATCTACCAAAAACTACACGAAATTGAAGCACACAATACAGTGGTTACTTCTCTTATGTGTTCTTTGTGAAAGAAATCAGAGTTTGTCCCAAAACATCTTTTTTTTTGCAACATGGGGTAAACTGTGTCTTTTCTAATATATAAAGCACATCTGTCCTTGAAGCTGTCAGTGTTTAGATTTGACACCTACACAGTTTCACTACGAATTGCTTGGGAATCTTTCATTGTTTTCCCTTTGACTAGAGGGGATTGGCTTTAATTGTTGTCCATTTTCACATATTAACAGATTTCCTGTCTCTGGACATCCATAAAATGGATGGAGGGAAGAAATGGAGGAAGGGAGACAATAATTTAGGCAACAAGGGGGATAAAGAGTGCTTAGTGTCTGCATGATCTCTGGGGAACTTGGATGTTAGTTTGAATACCCTTCTCCCCCTTTCTTCCCTCGCATTAGTTTACACCCACCCATCTCTTACACATACCCTCCACTTATTTCTCTACATTATACTAAGCCTGTCAGCATTTATGTGTAATATGTGTTGTGTAATGGCCTCTTTCTGTTTTTATCTTTCCCTTTTTCTGTGCTTGTTGCTGATTCCACGTTTCAGAGCCCTCCGGGTCCTCTGTGCATTCAGGGGCCACAAAAGAACGAGTCCTGGGGATGTAACGTGGGTGTTTGGTATGGGGTATGACTGGAGGCCATAGTCTATAGTCACCTTCTGAGACGCAGACACTTCCCTCCTTTTAGAGTGACTCAGCGCAATAGTGCGGAGGCAGGGGTCAAAAATCCCCAGCCTTCCGCCTCCACTCAAAACATGTGGGAATGGGAAAACTTTATCCTATATTTAACCTCCAGGTGTCTGTCTGGTTTGTGTGCGAGCGCCAGTAACTGAGTCATCAGCAGCTGGGTGCTGTAGATGGGTTATCTTATAGGGGAAAATGAGGTGGCCCTTGCTCTTGGGGGTTGGTTTGGGGGCTTTTAGTAGTCTAGGAAAAGTTGTGTATATGCCCCCTAATGCTCTAAAAAGTCACCTCCCTCTGATGAGAACCTTTCCCCATTAAATCTGTCTGAGGTTGGAGGGTGTGTACATTAGATTTGTGTGTAAAGTCTAAATCCATCCTGCACTATCAGCTACATAATATCGGAAATTTTATGATCCCCTTCTTTATAAAACATCTTTCCTAATTAATAGTTAATTAACGCATAATTTCTTACCAAGATAGTAACAGTAGTCAGGAATAAGATCTTGGGTTTTATGTCTGTCGCAGTGTGTGGAAAGGCAGTATTCCCAACAGGTAGAAAGAAAGTCGTTAATGTATATCTATATAAATCTTTCCTGGCAACACGATGTTCCCATTTGAACAGAAAGCAACAATGCTGAGTCAAATCACTTAGTGCTATTACCCATCAAACCTGTCTAAATGATAGCAGTGTATTACGGCCTACAATCATCATATGGACAACCTTATATGGTTATTCACCGTAAAGTCAAAAAGCCCATCTCAGCAGAAACCTCCCAACTCATCAGATTTATGAAGAGCACTGAGGCAGAAAAAAGGACTTTGCCTCTCTCTTTCTCTCTCTCTCTTTCTCTCCTCTGAAGGATTTTTTGGGGCTTTTAGAGCAGGTTTTCTCCTCAAAGGAAGTCAGGATTCTGATTCTTCTCCAAGCCAAAAACTACAAAACGCTGGGAGAACAAGCCACATAAAGGTAAGAGGCACATACTATTTGCTAGAAGTGGCCACATTCACTTGCTCAGTTCACGTCTGAGTTTATACTATGTAGTGTTTTAAATGAAGTCGGTCCCATGACCTGTGTCACATGTCATCCCTTCCCGCCTCCATTTGCCGTGCCTCTATCGGCCACATATTGTCCAGTGACGCAAAAAAAAAAAAAGAGAGAAAACATGCTTGAAACTTCAAGACACCCACACAAACGAACTAAAACATAAATATAGTTGCCCCATACTCTCAGCGCACACACACACACATACACACAATCCCGTAGACTTAAAGACCTCTGAGCCTGCAGAACGATAAGATTAGAGGAAGTACGTGGGTGTGAAATAGCTGTGGTGTGGGACTTTCTGGATTCACACAATCTACACTGACTGCAGGCCCTGCTTTTTATTAGAGTTCAAGCTGATGGGAATACACAGACTCTGATGACACCCACACACATATCCTGCAATTCTGGGCTAAGAACTGCACAGATACAGCACACAAACACACATTAAACAAGATATAACATTTGCATTCATCCTCCATAGTCTGCAAATTCAGACATAACTATTCTTACACATGCTTGCACAGCAGGAGAATATGTCTGGACACTAAACACTGCTGTGATACACTTCACGACAGTCAATCACACCATGTTAAGATCAGATTCTTTCCTTATATACAGTAAGTAAAGAAGCTACAGAGGCTGAAGTTGGTCTCGGGGCAGTAACCCTGAGGTTGTGACTTCTGCTCTGGTGCAAACAAAGCGAAACCCAGAACCATCAGTGGGTCCATTAACAAAGCCCAGGGCCTGACAAGGCTCTCTTTGTTTCATAATTAATGCAAACGCGATAACCGTGACATTGACAGTTGGGCGGTCCGTACATCAACGTCTCTGACACATGAAAATGAACGCTGCCATTCATCATTACGCAGGGCTAATGGACCCCATAAGACTGAATTATTAAGCACAACACAAGAGACCTTTGTGCCAGATTAATGGAAGCGTACAGCACAGCACATTTATTACAGTGATGAAGAGTAGTCTGTGTGTTATCATGTTGATTGTTATCCATACAGGAGGCTGCAACTTCAAATGATTGTGTCAGTTAATGCAACAGGAGCAAAGTTGTGTTGCTGGTGTTAACATCCGCCTATCAGTGTCTGAGTTTCTGCCTCTGTGTGCATCAAGGACTCACAAGTCTCATGACATCTGTTAGAGCACAGACACGTCCCACTTTCTGTAAATATACTGTGCAAAGAACACTTGTCCTTTTCGGTGTCCTATGGGATGTAGTTGGCCTCCAATTAGTTTGATGTGTTTGCAGAAAGCCACTCCACGATGGACACAGAGCGAGAAAGAGGGTGAGGGGCAAAGGAGATAAAAAGAGAATTTATTCAATCAATGTTACTCATCCATGAACAGCACTTTGTGGTGGATTTGAGGGAAAATGTGGCAGGATGTGGTGGGTTAGAAAGAGACTTGAGAAGGAGAAATAGGGCAAATAAGAGTGAGCAAAGATATGTCATTGAATCCTTATGATTAGCAAAAAAAAAAAAAATGAAATGGAAAAATGTTGTATACTTTTTTCAGGATGAAGAAACATCTTTATTATCTTATTTCTTAGCTTCATAACTGTTTACATGGGTTTGATTAGAGACGGATTGAAAGGACAAATTGTTCCTCTATACTGTGGAGCATTTTTCTTTTTTTTCCAGAGAGTGAAAGCTGTGATCAAAAATAGCATTTGTTCCCTATATAAATGTCAATAAGAGTTCACCGAGTTGCAGAATTGCAGAAGTGCTGGGAAAGCCCTCAAACAAAGGGACTGAAAAGGGTTTCTCTCAGAGCCACTGTCCACAGGCTATTGATTGTGTATTTGTTTATTCGGTTAGAAGGTAGCCCTGCGATCAGGTTTCCCTAATAGAGGCAGATTACAGAAAGAAATACGATGCTGCATGAATTAGGTTGCATGATGTTACCCTTCTACTGAATTGCACGTCATAATGCTCCAGTAATTAGATTTGGTGTATTGTGCATTAGGCCTTGTTTAGGGAAGAAAGGAATACAGACTGGCTATTAGTGACAAAATGTCACATGTAGATAGGAGGGGTGAAATGTTTCTGTAATTTAAAAGGATTCGCCACATGATTTACACCATAAAGACTTGACAGAAGACTGTCAGTACCATATCTCATCACTGAGATCTCTATTATTTAGAATACACTAGCGGGATTCAGTCTTTTTTGGTTTGTCTTAATATCATAAATCCTCTTCTCTGAGGAAAAGAGTTTTTGATCCTTTCAAATCCAATAAGGGCATGTGGCTTTGACAGTGACCTTTGTCACTCTATATAATCACTGTAGAACATTATTCATATAGTCACTGTACCACTGCAATACAACATGTAGACTGGTTTAATTAATCAGTTAATATTCAGTACTTGTGGAGCAGATTACTGAGCCGTCTGTCATCCTTGGATCTTATCCAAAGGGACATATTTAGTGTAAATTAACACGTTGGGGGGAGGAGACTGTCATTTAAACTGGAGATTTGGTTTTATGGTTATGTTCTTCAATGCTGCAGACACATGGTCCTCGAGGGTGATTGTAGACTAATGTGAATCCAGACACTCTTCTAATGGGGGGCCATTACAGCCCACATAGCAAGAACTATTCATTTTTTATGAGAGGGGTAGATCTGTTGGCGCCTTATATCAGGGGCATTCACCCTTACTGGTTACATCTGGCAGTGTAGTCCATACAGGACTAAGTAAGGGTGCAAGTTCAAAGCACGGCTCTGCTTTTTTGGGGGGGGTGATGGTTCATGAAGCAGGGGTCTGAGGACTGAGAGAGATCCTTTAGTGGGTTAGAGGCCCGTAGTGGTGGACTGAGTAGATTTACTCAAGTACTGCACAAATTTGAGGTAACTGAACTTGAGTATTTCTATTTTGTGTTACTTCATACCTCTACCCAACTACGTTGCAGATTTTTACCTACAAAATATGTGACAATCTTGAAAAATATGAAGCACTGTTACAGATTTAACTACCACAGTACATGAAATAGTTAAAATTGTCTCCACTACATTATAGTCTAATATTTTTTAGCACCCAGGGACTATTTTACTTCACTATGAGCATGTTTACTTTAGTTTTAGTGGCATTTACTTGTAAAGGATCTCAATACAGCTGCAGAATGAGGACTGGTTTGGTGCAGGCTACGATGATTTCTGACTCTCCCATCTGTGGCTGCCACCCCTCCTTCATGTTCAGGTTTCCCTGCATGACCTTACCAAACAACACATATCATGTGGCTCTGCAGCAAACACTCATCTGAGTGGGTTTTGTTGATATGAGATGGCTGGCGTCACACGTCTCTTGGGCAGGACAGCTGAGACAGGTGAGTGTCAAGTGATGGGGACTGTACGTGGGTTGTGGGGGACATGCTAGGAGGCTGATAGGAATGTCTTCACGTAATAATGATGTAAGATTATTCATGATTCTCATCACTGCTCCCTCCAGACACTGATGTTGCTCCACTCCTATCGTCCACACAGCAGACAGGTCGTCCTCAGCGGGGGGGCACCTGCTGTCCCGCTCCTCGCTGCAGTGGCTGCTGTGAGAGCGGATGATTAGCGCACAGCTGGAGAGAGAGAGAGGCAGACCTGTAACACCTGAGCGGACTTTAAACGTTACAACATCGCACGCACTGGAAGACGTAAACGCGCGCGTTACTTTTCCGTCCCGGGAGATCCAGAAATGATGCCCAGTCTGCCGGGCGGCGGCAGGACAACGTGCGGGACCACTGGCACCTTTTTGTCGGCATGTCTCGTCTCCGCTTGTCAAGCCCTCCGGAGCTGCGGGGAGGTTCAGTGCGGCGACGGCCAGCAGTGCTGTCCGCCCATCGTCACCGGGAACGGCAGTGCCAGCTCGGCGGTGCGCTGCTGCAAGCTCCCCATCCACATATTCTTCGACAACGTAGGCTGGTTTACGCGGAAGCTGTCGGGCATCCTGATCCTGTTGCTGCTCTTTGCCATGGGCTACTTCATCCAGCGAATCATCTGCCCGCGGCCCCGCCGGCACCCGCACAATGACCGCAGCGAGGAGCCCTCCCTCTTCCACGGACACGCATCTGCGTCCCAGGATTCCCTGCTGGACCGGTACCCCGAATACAGCCTCGGGGATTTCGCCTCTCCCAACCTGCCAGCCTACGACGAGGTGAAATACTTGCCCACGTATGAGGAGAGCATGCAGGAGATGCACAGAGACCGGTCCGATGATAACTTGCTGTCGGAAAACGAGAGGGGCGGTCAGGGCAGGGTGAGAGCTGCGGGACCGAGAGCTGGAGAGCAGAGACGGGATGTCCTGGAGGCGTCAGGACCGCAACACAGCCCAAGGACATCTCGGAACTCTGTGTGACGGGAAACAGAGATTGGGGGCAAAGCAACAGAGACAATACAGCATTCTTATTTTAATATAATCAGGGTAATCATCTTGCAGAGATATAAACTCAAGTGCAATTATAATCCTGAATGTTAAGAATAAAGGAGGAGGCTGAGAAAATGTACGTGTTTTGTAAGATTATAGGGGATTACTCGCCTTTTGTATATGCAAATGACCGCTTGGGTTAAGCAATGGAGATTATAAAGTAAGCGAAGGCGGCTGGAATTGACGCTCTTTGTGATGGGGACAGCTTATTTGGCTCCGGTACAATCGCATTAAGTTTTACTTCAGCACCTCAATCCTAAATGGCACCGTGAAACAGTTTTTCTTCTGTCAAATTCTCATCCTTTCTCAGTCTTAATGCTAAATATTCTGCTGGACCCGAAAGACCTGCTTCTTCTTTTATTTATTCTTCATTGAATTTGCATACAAAAGGAATTATATTTAGATTTTCTTTTCTCTCAGTAACCTGAAATGTGGGTTGAAAAGGAGGAGTGAGGGAGAGAATATCAATATTTTAATACTTTCTGGAGCCAGTTAATTTCTAGCTTATCAGCAGGAAAGCAATATTCTCTCACACTGACTCAACATACACACACATACACACTTCAGAGAGGGTTTGACAGATGAGTATTTTATCAGTGACCTGAGCCATGTCTGATATGCCTGCTGCAAAAGTGTGCATCTTGGGAGCCTTGCTGTCCCAAGGCTACACGTATCAGTGTCTGCCAGGTTTTGAATTCAGGAAAAAAAACAAAAAAAAAAAACAATGGCTGAGATTACAGCTGGTGTACTATTATGGTGTAAGTTGTATTTTGATGATAGCATGTCAGACAAGATCACAACAGCTGCCCCGAGCAGAACTGACACTGCACAGCTCAGAAAAGATAAAGGGACATCTGACAATGACAGCAGGCAGTCATTTATTTGTTCAGGTCTGAAGATGCTTCAGATCTACTTATATATGACCCTAGGTGTGTCAATGCCCCCTGCTAATTTGCATCTTTGACTAATGAGATGAAGTGTCTTTATTGCTGCTGCAAACTGAAAACCAAGCTGACAAACACACACTTCATTACATCAGGTTTAATGGCCTGTTTACCTGGACTAAAGCTATAGGTATATTTGCCATTATCGGTCTGTAAAAATGCCTCATTATGTTAGAAGATTAAGCTCATTTGTCATTAGACATTACTTTGACATTAAGTGGGTGTGTGGTAAACAGTCACACTTGTTGTATCTTGTGTTAGAACATCATTAGTCCTGAGCTAAAAGAGAAGAAAACCAAAATATATTACAAAGAGAGTTTCTAATAGGTCTATAAAATGACATAGACTAGAGAAAAATGTCTATCATAGGTTTCCAAAGTTCAAGATGACATCTTCAAATTACTCTTTTTGTGTGACAAACAGTCCAAAACACAATAAAATTTAGTTTACCATCATGGAAGGCTCAGAAGACCCAAAAATATAGAGATCGGAGAGGCTGGAACTAGTGAATTTTTGGAAATTTTGCTTAGAAACATGATCAAAATAGTCACCGACTAATGATTTCAGCTCTATCCTTACATCAAATAAGTCTCTTTACTTGTGGCAATCAAATAGGCTAATTTATTTACCTGTCCTGAGTAAGAAAGTGTCTGTAAACTGTGCAGCTTTATCCACGTATCCATTCTATCTTTAATTGTGCATACGCAGCTGTAAAACACTCAACTTATTAAATCAACTCAATTGATTTATCTGTCATGTGCCACCAGAAAAGTCCAGTGCATACTCATTGGGACAGCGTAATAAATGGGAGCATTCTTATTCACCACAATAAGGAATGCTTCAATTTCTCTGAAATGTTTAGCAATTAAAATATGGAAGAAGAAATTGCTGTCAAGGGCATCTATACCCGCAAACCTAGATTTTACAATTAGAGACCTTGAGCTCCTCTAATGCTTCTGACACTAAAAGTCTAAGTGTGATTGTGGTGGCTTGTGTAATCCAATACTCCCAGACCATGATGGCAGAGCCACTAGTGAACATTGATGGCTTTCCTTTCCAGAGGGAAAATTGTGGGTTCTTGGAAGTTTGCACTTAGAGGCATTAAATCTATACTTAAAACCCACTGATGGGTAGATGAGGTGGAGTATGTGACCCTGAGACGTATGAAGCCATGTATGAGTGCTATGCAAACAATGAGAGGTGTCAATGTTGCATTTCACTCTCTTCTTCATGGTCAGTGCACTTTACTGTGAGACAGCTCCTAGAGCAGAGGGCATGGCCAGTCTTCTGCAGTTCCCAGCATGAAACTTTAATCAGATAATGCAAAGCTGGGACATCCCTCTGCCGTGGGAGCAGACAGTGAAATACTTAGCTTTCTTCTCCTCAAATGTGTAAAATACAGATACAAACATAGAGACACAGACAGAAAATGGATTTGAGGTAAGCAACATTAGAATCTGTGCCAATGATACAATTATTCTATTGCTCACAGGACCAAAGAACAGATAAACTAAAGGTCAAATCAATGAGCATTATCCTCCTCATGAATTCTACATTATATCTGGGAAGTGTATTTTTGGGGCAGCTGCAATGTTTGGCTATCAATCTAATATATGAGAACCTGCTAGTCATTGAATACGGGAAAGTACAGAATCTATTTGGTATTTTGTGCTGTGTAGTTTTAAAAATATGAAATACTGAGATTAAAAAGTCTAAAGATTGGCAGTCTAAACATGAGTTTTCTGTTCTTAAATCTACAGATTAGGCTCAAATAGTCTAGTGTAAAGGGGAGAATCGGGTAAGAATCGTCAAAAAATCCTAGCCACGTTACTAAGATTAGGTACAGTTTGCTTTGTATAGTTTAAAAGGAGGTACATAATTCATTTCAATTCTATTTTTCACCATGTGTGGCCACTCTAAGTGGTAATGCATGTGAAACCTGACTCCTTGCTGATAAGTCTTTTCATAGATTAATGGTGTTTGGTCTGGGTGACTATGGTTTATCGCACAGTGAGTAGGCTTAGAAAGAAAGCACAGGGAGTGAAATAAGAGAAAGACAGTGAGTCATAGAGAGACTTAGGCCTGAAGCGGCTAAAAGTGCAGGGTGCTGAGGAAAAAAAAAAAAAAAAGCAACAGCAAGAGAGAATGAACCCATTGATAGATTTTCCTACATCTACCGTTTTCTCTGATGTTTCAGCATCTGTGGAGCCAGTTTCAGGGATTATGCCGATCACTTTCTACCGTATCTGTCCACATCATGGTCTAGCAGTTGTGTTTTTTGGAGAGCCCTGAGACAGATCTTCTCCCTCATTCGTCCCTCCTGAGCCACTAGAAGAGATGGATAGGTTATAATGGTCCGCTGATGTACTGGCCTTCTGCCAACCAGGGGGTGGAGCTGCATGGTAAGCAGTTGGTTTCACACCTCAGCAGAAAAGGAAATACAAGAATAACTCAAAAGAGAAGCACATACTGTAGATATATTGGACTCTAAAACATACACATGCACCTCAGAAATACCTTCAGGGTGCATGAGCAAAGCTGAGCAAACATTTCAAAGATACTCTATGATCTTTGTATAAAACCAGTGAAGCATTGAGACAACAATGATAAATAGAGAAAGCAATGTTGGCTGAATATACAGTTTTTCCATCTGTTTTTATTAAATTACATTCTTTTTAGTGTTTACAGAAGGCAAAGTTTTTAATATATAAACTGTAAAAATATCTATGCATATAAAAACACAAAGTCAAACATCACTGACGACAAACCAAAGCGAGACATTCGTGCATGAAATCACTGAGAAGCTGATATGACAGAAAGGCCATAATGTTGCTGTTGCTGAGAAATACAGATACTCTTATCAAAAGTCACATCATCCTCCCGCAGTAACAGAATATCGTGTACAATGTTGTGTGAATGTTTTATATTACACAGCGTGTGAAACTAGATTGTAGCGAAGGAGTCAAATATAAGTGTCATATTCCTCATGGCCTACTAATGGACTACACATCTCCAAATGATCCATTTTGTTGTTTTTTCCTGAAATTAATGTACTCAGAACTAGTGGTGAATGTTGTAGTTCAACATTTTTTATTACTCTGAGGCCGAGCCAAACCACCTAATATTCACCAAATGTCAAAAACACATGGGAATCGATTTCTGCAAAGCTGATGTTTTAAAGAAATGTCCCCTGAGCGTTAACGTCGCGAGGCCACGCTGCTCCTCACAGAAGCATTAGCAGCTCTCTCTCTCTCTTTGGACAGCTCCATCTCTATCTTCGCCTGGATTTTCTCCCAGTCCACCTCAACCTGGCAGAGACACAGAAAGAGGAGATGAAATGAGATGAGATAAGATACAGTATTTCGCTTTGAACTGTTTGGGGGTTTGATCGTGCAAAGCAGCTAAATTAGTCACATTAACATGATAATGTTAAGTTCCGACTGGACAGCAGAGAAAAAGCTAAAGTGACATAGAGTGTTTACATTTCCCCGTGGGAAAGAATTAGACAAAGACACCCTTCACTGCTAAAGAGGTGTCCAGTGTGATCACTGCCCAAATCGATTAATGCAGTGCGGCAGACAGGCTGTCCTAACTTACCCCTTCAGCATACTGCAGGAATCTCTTATTGGTCTCCTTCCTGCCAAATTTCTGTAGGAACTTCTGCCTGTAAGCCAGCACAGTGTCCACGTGGGTCTTGTGTTTGACAGCCATCTCCAGTGCCCTGGGCACAAGATGACAACATGTATGTACACATCCATCCGGTATGAACAAACATGCTTCAACGTAACTTCTTCTTCTTCTCTTGAAAAAGAAAACTCATCCTTCAAAATGACTTATGCTGCTTTCAGCTGTACCAATCACACAAACATTCAGACAAACACTGAGTCGTACCTCTCCCAGTTGAAAAGGTCAATGTTGACTTGTATTGCCTGGTAGATGAGACCAGCTTGTAACAAAGTGGCCTCAGCCTCCTGGACCTGACCACTGAACATCAGCATGTGGGCCAAAGATGACTCCTTAGATGGCTGCTCCTTTATAAAATTGATGTACTGAACCCGAGGTAACTGAAAGATGAGAGGGAGAGCATGTGAGGAGGGAAGAAGAATAGATTGTGAATGAGATACCTGATCTCTTTTGAGTCACTTCTGTCAAAATCATTGAAGTTTCAATGAATTCACTGTGTGTGTGTGTGTGTGTGTGTGTGTGTGTGTGTGTATTGGAGGATCTGGCTAAAGAACAGAGTCATTAATTAATGTTCTTACCTCTCCAATGGCAGCATAGGCCATCTCTGCTGTGGTCAGCTCCCTGTTTGCCATAGCCATACCAGCAAGACATGCCCACAAAGATTGGTCCTATAAATAAACAGATTTAAATTTAAATGAATACGATGACCACACAATGTGTGTGTGAGCGCAGGGACAGAGTATCTTTGTAGTACATCTTGCTCAATTCCTGGCAGGCCTCATTGTAGTCATGCTCCAAACCATTCATAAAAACATGTATGACACACAAACAAACATAAACATAGACATTTGCCATGTGCAGCATCAGTCAACAAATGTGTCACCACTTTATTCAATGCAGCTGCGTTCATTAAAGCGAAGCCTTAACCACCGACTGGCCAACAGTTCATCCAATTTCACACTGGAGTCACCGCTCTGTAATTCCCCCTTTAATCACTGTCCATCTCTAAGACAAACAACTCTAATCGGAAACCACTCCTGGAAACAACAAACGCCACTACTGAGTTTATAAATGTGACAAAAAGACTGCACTACCTATGACATCTTTAGGTGAAATCTTCTTTTTAGTGTGGCTGTGTCATAGTCACACTGTGACTCTGTATACCTGTTTGTGTGTATGCCTCTAAACTATTATATGCATCCAATCAGGTGAAAGCTTACCGACAATGAGGACTGAGATTCTGGGAAAAGCCACGCTGCCACCAAACTCTTACCAGAAGTAGACGGGGGAGGGGTCGAAGGAGAAGGCTCTTAAAACCAGTGCCTCTCCCTTCGTCCCTCGTGTCCCTCCCTCGTCTTGCTCCTAGCTGTCCATTTCTCCAGGGTTGTGGTTATTGCATCATCACCCAAGCAAAGACACACTGAGTTCAGCGTGTGTGTATGTGTGTGTGTGTGTGTGTGTATGCGCAAGTGGAGAGTTTACACATGCATATAGTGGAATGTGTATTTATGAGTGAGGTCTATGGGGGCTAAATCCGGTAAATGGTGTCACCAGGCTAATTGAAGGCTAATTAAAGCCTGCTGGTCTGTTCCCATAAACCTGTCTACTACCTTCTCATTTCAGACTGTCTCGCTCTCTTACATACATATATACAGGCATGCGTGTGTGTGTGACACACACCACAGGAACCTGGACTGTGCCAGGGCTCTAGACTCCAGCATATGTCACACTATCCTGAGGTACAGATGCAAAATAGAACAAATGTAGTTTTGTTTGGGTATCTAACGTGCAAAGATCCACTTCAAACTCTAAGACCAGATGAGTCAGAATTATGTCACAGCAGATATATAGCCAAGTTCAGATCGGCACAATTAGTGCACATTAACAGAGATATCCGAGCATCTTACCTTGGCGAAGCGGCAGAGGCGCAGAGCATCCTCCCAGCGTGCAGAGGTGCTGTATTCATGCAGGAGCGCCGGGTAGGGAGGTACACTGCTGTACACCAGCGAGCCGTCTCCTTGCCGTAATGCCACCTTGGTGCCAACATAACTGAGAATGTGGGGTGTACGGCTGAATTCACTTTGAAGGACACACACACAGCACACAGCACACACACACACACACACACACAGTGTTAGAACAGATACATGTAACCACTTCCTCAATGTTTTGTTGTCACAGAAACGCGAGCTAAGAACAATATCAGCGTTTTTTTTTCTGTTATGAAAGCTCACGTGGGAAGTAAAAATGAAGTTAACGTGTAGAGGATGATGGATTGTGCTAATTAAGAACACAACAATTAACTTATTGACCATGCAGTGTTTGCATGTGTGTGCATGTGCCAAAATGTTTAATACAAAGACTAATTTGTGGCAGCCCACCACATATACAGTTTTGCTGAACTGATGAAATAACATACTGACAGTGCTGCTTTTGTAACTTCCACTCTACTCTGTCCAAACTGCCCTCCATCACAGACATCCTAAAAACCTAGAGTTAAGCTTGTATTTGTTTATTTATTAGCTCTTGCAACTTGGTATCTGGTGTTGCTCATTTGCACATTGCATAAAAACACACTTTTAATGAATCCCATCATCAAATCTGGCTGCTGGAGCACCAAAACAACAACAAAACTAAAAAAAAAATAGCAACACTAATTGAGGTTGTGTGGCCATAAGCAACCTCCAACTGCAAAACTTGATCCTATTAGGAGTAAATATAAGGGAAAAAAAGTATGATTCAGCATAAGAAGTGTAAACATTTACAACAGCAAGCTATGACAGAGTCCAAAAGTAAAGAAAAGCACAGTGTATACATAAAGGCAAACCAAAAAGATTAGTGTAGCAGAGACATGTGAAAGCAGTCCAGAATGGATTGTATGACAGTGCAGGCACTCTGCCGTAGCACCTGGCTGAAGCCGAGGACTTTTGGGCAGGAAGCATTGTAAGGTCTGACAGCTGCTGGCAAAGAAGAGTGCCGAAAGCGCTATTTGTTGTACCGTGGGGAATGAGCTGGAAGGTGCAAAAAAAGCTGCTTCTATCTCTCTTCTTAGCTTTTATTTTATATCTTTTCCTATTACTCCTTTTCCATGACTATTTTAAGCTCACATGAAAAAAAAACACGGTTGTATAAAAGCGAGAGAAACGGACTGCGCGTGTCTACCTGCCATCCTTTATGTACAGTGTTTTTGGCAGCAGGTCCTTGTCAGTGAAGACAGCACTTGGGTAGTACCACACAGTTAGCTGATTGTCTTGGACGCCACACAGGATGTTGGCACCATCATTCCATGCCATACAGTGAACCATGCTACCTACAGGACAGAGCACACATACGACATTTATGTTAGCCCGATGTGAGCGAGAGAGTCATTACACATCCTGCCAAAGGGAGCTCCCGTCCTCCCCGTCTCACCAATTTTGCAGATTTTGGGTTCCCGCCCGAGATGACGCACAGAGGTCAAGTAAAGGTCACGGTTCTTGTCTATCAGGGCAATCTTCCTTTCGGTGGATGGGCCACACTGGTCCAGAGCTACCTCCACCACCTCCAGCTACATATGAATAATGACACACACAAGCACAAAGGTGAGAGGGGACAGAGGAGTGAGTGATGGAGGGATGACAAAAGATCAGGAATATAACAAAGGGAAAAAAGAGGGGGAGCAGTTTGTACCGTGACCCAACAGTCTTTCTCCCAAGTGTGTGTGTGTGTGTGTGTGTGTGTGTGCGTGTGCATGCGTGTGTGTGTCTGAACCTATGTGTGAGTGAATGTGTGTGTGTTTTTGGCCAAAGCCAGCTGGCCTTGGTTCAGTGTCTTGGAGCTGTGGAGTACTGGCAGACAAAGTCATGCTGACAAACAGTGAGTACTGCTACCTCCACTTCTGTTCCTTCTCTTCTAATTCTTTCCTTCTTTTTGTCTCTTTCGCTCTTAGTTTGACTCCAAAGCCCTTCCCCCATTCTCTTCCCGTGTCTTTATTTTCTCTCTCCCCTTCTGGATATGGGTTAGTATCTTTTTTTTGCAGACACTCACTCTGAAAAGACTATTCCCCTCAACTAGGTCCATTTAGATAGAACTTGGCTTGTTGAATCGTCACGGCAAACAATTAGCCACTACCTTTAGCTAAAGCTTGAAGGTTGCAGGCAAAAGGTCATCATCATCATCAGTTGATTCATGAAAAAAAGACATGGAAATTAAGAAGCACATATTTTAGGGAAATGTGATTGAATGCGTACCATAACAAAACATGCTTGGACAGAGCCACAAAGGTTAAATTTATACCTTATTCTCACTTTGTTCATCAATTTGGTTTTATTACTTGTCAGCTAAATGAACGCTACCCCCTAGGAGGCAAGTAAATTAGATGGTAGAATGCTAGTTAGCTAGGGATGCTAACACGTTTTTGCTCTGTGTTTTCTGGCTAAAACACCCTCCAAATGTTTAAGATATCGCAAGTTACTTTTAGGGTCTGGTCACACTACCACTTAAAACAGCAATATTCTGATGTCAGTTCATCTCAGCATGATGAGTGGAATCACAAGCTTTGGCGGTAAAGGTAAATTTGTATTGCGTATTCGACTGAAGCTCAATTTCAGGGAACTTTGACACAAATTCACGTGGTTCGACCATTCGTACATGGCTGTATTGATCTTTGAGGGAATGGACAGAATTAGATTTTTATACTTTCATTTTAAATAAACATTATTATTTACATAATTCACAATCACTAAACCAGCTGATTTTTGCTTTGTTGGTCTGAAATCTGATTTATAAACATATCTATTCATCCAACTACGTCTATGAGTTATCTGTGCTTCCATGTTATAGATAACTGGCCTGTGTGTAAAAGTGCAACTAACCAAATGAGTCTCCACTGTGCACTCGTTGTTACACAGTGGAGACTCATTCTCCAGAACAGCCACACACCTTCTTCTGTTATGATATTGTGTCAAGATAAAATACGGTAGACCTTTATTGATCCCACACTGGGGAAATTCACTTGTTACAGCAGCTCACAATACACAAGGTGTATAAGTAAATATTAATAAATAAGAACTATATAGAAAAAAATCTAAGATGTACTCGAAATTGAAAAAATAAAATGAAACAGCAGCTAAAATAACAAGTTCAATACATCTTTCAAGTATATGAATCAGGAGCAGTAGCGTAGACTGGAAGTTAAAAGATGAAACGACAGGGTTGGAGAACTTTCTTGTTGCTGACACACTTTAAGACAATGGCAAAGGATTACGCACCTTGTGAGTTAAGGGCTTCCCATCGCCAAGGGCTTTTCCGGTCAGGGCATCAAAGAGAAGGATGACTGGTGATGGGAAAGAAAAAGAGAACACAGTAAGAACACAGTTCAAACTATTCATATAACTATCATGGGTGAAGTGCCCGCCCCCTCACCTTTTTCATCACTCTTATCCCGGATGGCAATGGTGTCGTTACTGAGCGAGACACCCTGGGCATTAAGGATGTCGGCTCTCATACCGGGGAATTTGGGGGAAGATATCAATCGACCCTCATAGGAGAACGCATACAGCCCTGCTCCATCCACTAGCAGGAAATGTCTGGATGGGGAGACAAGAGGATGCAGCAGATGAGAGTATATATATATATATATATATATATATATATATATATATATATATATATATATATATATACATGGAGAGGGAGGGTGAGTAAGGAGGGTGATGAAACGTTAAAATAGTGAAAGAATGAAGAGTCGAGTTAATCAACTGAAACGAGGAGATCATTTAAACATGTTATGTGCATTAACAAAGCATCGACTTACTCTGCAAGACTCATCAAATTCAACTGTGATTTCAGAATGGCCGATAATCTATTTAGCTCTATGCTGAGTGTCAGGGCTACTGCATTGAAGTATTGCACAAGAGCTACTCCATAATAATCTAATTTCC
Organism: Argyrosomus regius; assembly: GCA_946959425.1. Taxonomy (NCBI): domain Eukaryota; kingdom Metazoa; phylum Chordata; class Actinopteri; family Sciaenidae; genus Argyrosomus; species Argyrosomus regius. Next base: position 11,492,971 of record OX336889.1, read on the forward strand.
CCCAGTGGTTTCACTCTCAGCCTTATTGTATGACAGGGCTAGCTAATCTAGAGCCCCTATGTGTATGTGTGTGTGTGTGTATGTGTGTGTATGTGTGTGTGCCTGGTAGGCTGCTTGATGAGTGGTCAGTGCAGAGTAATGAAGCATTAGAGAAGCTGACAGACGATCCAAAAGCCTGTTTTCTCTCTCGTTGCACTGCTCCTGGAATAGAGAGACTCACTTCTCTGCTTGCAGGATGAGGCTCACTGTTCCCTCCTTCAGGTCAAAGATGAGGGGAGTGTTCCAGTTTCTTGAGCTGGCACAAATAAACAGCACAAACAGACACAGGAACAGCAGAACTTTGAAAACACAAGACTATCTATTAACAAAAAAGTGCTACATCTGACATGTGCAGAGGTAAAACAAGAGCAAGAGCACAAAGGCAAAGAGTTATGAAAGACAACGAATGAAAGGAAATATAAATAAAAGGAGAGGAGATACAGATAGAGCATGAAGTGAAGAACTGAACGTTTATCATGAAACTATAATGGAAAAAAAGACGTTTTTGCTGTCTTCATGTCATTTGTAACACGTGCAGAGGGTGTATGCTTAATCCTGCCGTGTCCATGTGGTGCAAAAATAAAAATTACACCTCAAATAAGCCTACCATATTTCACGACATACACAGAGATCATCTAATAACATTAGACCTGTAACAATCAGCACCTTGGTAAGATGCCTTTTTTCCATTCTAGACTTATCTAGCTACAATACATGACATCTATATTTCAGCTGGACCAGGATTTGCCCAATAAACGTAAAATACGAGCATGTGTTGCACAAAATCCTGATGTGTGAGGAAAAATTCTTAAATCATAGGATGAGGATTTTCAGAGCAGTGTGAACAGGGAATGTCACGACCGGAGGAAACAAGCGGAGGAGGAGTGGGTTACTGACTTGTAGACATAGCACTGGAGGGATGTGGCGACCACAAGGTGACCGTATGCCAGAGAAGCTTTGATGACTCGATCTCTAAACTCCAAAACGTCCACTGCATCGTTCATCACATTCCTCACCTGAGAAAAAAGAAGGAGAGGAGAGCAGGGGCAGAAGATTAAGAGTTAAATGAAAAAAAAAACAAGAGCAGTCTTCTTAGAAATTACCGAACAGACATAAACTTTATACTACTGAGCAAACACTTGACATTTAAGTACGCAAACAACAAAGGGGAGACACTGGCTTTACTAACAGAGTGGTGAACACAGTCACGTACACACTGGACTGTATTTATTCTTAATATACACAGGAAAGAGTCTACAGTATGTATAAGTATACGTACGGGCAACTGTGGTCAGAGAAAGCAGTTTTTACTGTTTTAAGTGTGTGCGTGCAGTGGTTGCTACTCCTTTTTTCACCTGCATAGATAAATACTTCCCTGCAGCTCTCTCTGTGAATGAATGAAAAGGCCTTTTCCAGGACCAGGTGAAAGGTGGGGTTATTTTTACAGCTTTACAAATCTTCCTCCTCTGCTCCCTCCAGCAAGCCAAATTTACATGCAACACAACCAGGAATAAAAAACATTTGACCGCAAGGTGGTAAATTTAGCTGGCTGATTCACAAACCACTGGCAGATGTGCACTTTTAAAAAGGACTGCGAGGAGGAGAGGGGGAGGAGGGAGACAGAAAAGCGCCTGCAAGGCTGAAAATAAATGGCTGATCACCCGACTTTGTTTGGTTTACACAAACTGCTCTTGGTAAAGATGTCTATGGCAAATGAAAGCACGTGTGTTGGCACGCGTGCGTGCGCGTGACCTTGTTTCTGTAGGTGTGCGTGTGTATCCTTGCCTGAAAGTATACAAGTGTGCGTGTATATGTACATTTGGGTGTGTTAACCGCATGTAAACGCTACCTTGTGGTTGGGGTGAGTTTAAACAGTAGAGAATGGTGGAGTGAGAGAGGCAGCTAGACAGGCCGGTCATTGTCACTGCAGGGCTGCACACTGGCACACTGGGAGGGTCCTACTTTAATATATGGCCACAACTAGTCAAGGCCTGGGAAGCATTTGCTTCTCTACATAGCATATTCACTCACTTCTCTGCCTATGGCACTGCAGTACTTTTCAATTCTCCTGCTATACTGAGCTTGGCTCTGATAATGTTTGCCTTGTGAAAATCTATTATTTTTCCTCACAGAAACGCCAATTTTCAGTGATCTGAAAACCCTTAAAAGACCCCTTAAAGTGTAAAACCATAACTCTTATAATGGACCATGAATCAAGATGGGCTTCTAGTATGATTCTTTTGCATATTCATATAACAGTACCATTAGTTTTGGTGAGATAGACAAGATAGACAGTCTTTTACACTGTCAAATCTTAACACTGACACGAGTTGCTGTAGGGCTGTAATTAATAGTTTGAAGCTTCATAAGGTTGACGTTCAAATTCTAAATCAATATTTGAATGCTGCGCAGGTGGAGACCATAAAAACGTAGCGACCAGGTAACATTGCTGTCTCTGTCTCGTCTCTGATCTCTGTCTATATAAAGAGCCGGAGGTCTGTGTGTCTCTTTGACCATGGGCACGGCTGAACTACACACACAGCATACATGGTGTAGCTTTGCTTTAGCTGGATTCATATAAAATCACGGCAATAGAGACATACTAAACACATACTAAAACATGCCCACTGGAAGGGGAAGCAATCAGAACACAAACAAACAAAGTGCTGAAGCGCTAACAAAATGCATGTATGTAGCTAAAAACATATACTGACAAACTCAATATTGTTGGTCAGTCAATGTCCCTTCTCCTTACCTTGCTTTTCCTGGTTGAATTATCCCCACTGAATGGCCAGAAGTGAAATACTTCGATATTTATTTATATATCTATTTATTTATTTAAGTTATTTGATTGAATCACAAGGTAAGATCATCATTTAAGCCAACAAAGTTAAAAACCAGGCCTTGCATAGCTTAGCTTGCCAATACAATGTCTGCAGGTTTTCAGTTCAACAGTTTGAAACTAACATTAACGTATAATTAACATTTTTCTGTTGTTTGCTAGCAGACAAGGAGGTGACAAGATAGCAAGGTGCCGTCACGCAATGTAAAGTCAATGGACAGTGATGAATCGTTCCCCCCTCTGCAGTGGGCAGGACTTAATTGCACTCTTGTCTCTATGTGGCTCCTTCCTGCAGGTTGTGTGGAGCTGTGGCCATGTTTGTTAGTGCTTCAGAATGTAACCACCATGAAGTAATCTGAAAATAACGTTTCATTTCTCTGATTTACTGCTCTGTTCTCTCTAACGCCGCTCCCTCACTTCATTCGCTCTGTATCGATGCTCTCTCTTTGTCTCTCTCTCTCTGCACGGGGACAACTTTGAACCATGTGCTTACTAACAAGCCATCAGCAAATTCTGCTCACTCTGCTTTTAGAGACTCATTTAATCTGATGAATCACTTTATTTAAGTTGAGCATTTTGTAGGATTTTTTTTTTAATATGACACCAGACATTTAAAGCTTGGAATGAAAAAGAAAAACGACAAAGAAATGACATTCATTAGCCCAGAAAAACTAAATCGACAAGACCAAAGTGACTTTCTTTAAGGTTGAAAAGGAGCAGAAACATAAATGAGGATGTGTATGTGGCTCTATTTCTACCTGCATGGTTCTCCTCTTGGTAAGTGTGATCACAAAGTTCTTCCACTCCCAATGCTGCTCCACCACATGGGCAAAGATGACATGTCCATTGCCACAGGCACCAGCCAGCTGTGTGCCGTCTGCAGACCAGGCCAGGCTGAACACGCTGCCTGTGTTCGGCTTCTCCAACGCATAGGACCACTGCAGGGAGGGGACAGGGGAGAGAACAATATAGTTAATGGCTACAGATATTTATCTACAATCTTAAACAATTACCTTGGGGGACGGCTTAGGAACTAGAAACAATGAGAAGTTTAGAGAAGAGAAGCGGTGAGAGTCAAGAGTCGTGTATGAGTTAGTGCGTACATATGAGTGTGTGTGTGCACATAATGTAAACTCTGCTAGAAAGACAGGGGCCCAGTCAGTCAGTCATTGAGCTGTGATGAACTGTGAGACACTGAAGTAGCGCTCGGCCCTGCCAAGTCCAGCACTCGCGCTCGTAAACATACACTCTGCTATCCTCATCTATTACATACACGGGGGGCAGGGGTACAGGGAGGGAAAGGGAGGGTTTATATACGAGCCCCCAAACTAAAGCCAAAAGCTGATTAACAAGACCTCTCCCTTCTTTTTATAAGAAAAGCATTGAAAAGGTAGAGCTCTGGGGAGACTAAAAGACACAAAGTAATAGAAAGTCCGCTGTGCTGATGTCAGCGATGGAGAAAGACACAAGTGAGAGATATCACAGACAAGAATACATCTCTCGTCACTCCCCCTTTCCCTCAGGTATCCCTTTTCTCTATGCAAACCCTTTATTTTTTCTCTGTTTCCACTATTTTTTCCTTCCACCACTTCTGTCTTTCCACACTCCTGTCCCTCATGTCTTCTGCTGAGTATCACAACAACATGTGATTTGATTCAACACGAATCAGTCGAGACAGTCTAGATTCACCAGCAGTTAAAAGTTTTCCAATTTGTTATTTTCCAGGATGATCATTCATAAGGCCAGGCAGAAGCAGAATAAGGTACAATCCTCCTCCAAATGTAATTTTGTTGTCTGCTCCGCACACCTGGAATCTTTCTGTTATAACTACTGCTGACTTTCTCACACAATAACCCCCTCCCCATTCCTTCCACCACCAGCACCGTCAACCTTCCTCATCCTCCCCCCTGGCCCTCCCTGACCTCCCTCTTGCCTTTGGCTGCTGTGATCTTCCACACAAATACGTGCATTCACACTGTAAACTGCTTATGTAGGAAGAAAAGCGCTAATGTTAGCCTAGCGCTGCCTGCGATGGAGAGACAAGTGTGGCGCGGCAGGCCAAGTGCTGCGGTGAAGTTTGGAGAAAAGGCCTCACTGTGTTCGCTGCCTCATACACATGCAGCTGCAGGATGTGAGGTGTAGCGTGAGGTAACAGGCGGCAGGGCTGCAGGTTACAGGCTCGCTTGCTTGGATCTCTCTCGCTCTTCTGGTCTGTCCGTGTGCCTCATAACATACACTGCTCAGCTGGTTTTGGTCAGCACACTCCCAGCAGTTAATGTCATATCAGGACCCAAAACAGTTGCGTGAAAAAATAAGACTTGGACCGCCATGTGGGCAAGAGATAGTTTGTTAAACTTTAATTAATTGCTTTTTAACCTCTTTTCCCTCCCTTCTCCGTTTGATTTATGCAACTCCACACTTCCTTACTTATACATCCTGTAAGAGGAATTAGCCTTTCTTTATTTATATAGAGATTTTTTCAAACCTGAGTCTATCCATGTGCTCATGCACGTGCTTGCATGATCTCCACAGCCAGGCGGCCTGGCCCAGCGTTTACAATAATGAGAGATCTCATCCATTCTTCAGCTAACATCTTGAGATGGCCCGCTCTGTGTTAAAGCACCCCAGGGGGAAAAGGAGAGGGGAGGGATGTAGGAGAGAGGGATGGATAGATGGAGGGTCAGAGATGCAGCTGAATGTATACACCAGACTGTAATGAAGCAGGACATATGATATCGGCCTGAGGAGTACTGCTGGATCCATGCTTACCTAATGCTTTTAACACATTGAGCCATTTGACTCCTTCTAGCCAGCCGGCAAGCCAGTAAGTGAGAATGTGTGTGTGTGAAGGTGCCGTTGTCTATGTGTGTCATACGTGTTCGTGTGTGTGTGTGAGAGAAACTATAGATGTGATGAAGAAAGTATAAGTACAGTAATTGTGGGAATGGAAGAAAATAATATAACACCACATCAGAGTAATTCATGTGTGTAGACAGGGAGAAATAAATGTGAGTTCACGTTTTTCCCCCCTCTTGTGGGTGTCCAATATCTGTTTTGAAGGTGTGTGTGCATGTGTGTAAAGGAGGTGAAAATCCTAAGGCTTGTCAGAGTTGTCAGCCAGTGTCTGACTATGGGACACAGGGGGATTCCCTATAGCTGTCCTGAGAATGGACTGAATGGGCGAGCAGAGGAGAAAGCAGGGACACGAAAACTTTTTCTAGAGCAGCATTGAGAAAATCTCTGTATCGCTCCATCCTTGATCTATCTTTTTTATCTTAACTGCCTATGGGTGAAGAGATTAGATGTTCTGACAGCTGGCTGCCTAACAAGAAACTGGTCATGGAAAATCTGTATTAGGAAGTTCTGCAATAAAAAGGTGAATTTAAGACCAGCTGACTTAGGGCATGTCCACGCTGAGGCAGATTGCATTACAGCCGTCATCTGCAGAGGACAGGCACAGCATAGTTACTTTGCTTGGTCTCAACTCCATAATTCATCATTTTGTTTCAGTGCAGGCCAACACAGTTTGAGACCGCACTGAGACTGTTAATCAAATAACTATTTTATGGTAGTAATATTGTCTGAGAACATACACATAAATACAAATCAACGACACATCTGTGTTGTTTGATCGGCATCTATAATGAGCACATTTCTGCTACATAGTTTCTGATGGTGTCTGAGCAGACGTATGTCAATCTGTAAATTATATTTATTTCTTTTTCACACTACAAAGTCGGGCTGGTGTTTTCAGATTTTAAAAAGTAGGGCCGGTGAGTAAGAGTTGGGGGGGGGGGTGGACTATTACGAGGATAGGAGAGATGGAATAGACGGGGAAATGGGAGATCAGCAGGGGGAGGTGAACGTCAATGGCAGCAGATTTGGCAACTGGTTTTATTGCAGCCAAAAGGGGGTGGAACTACTGGATACTGGAAACTGTACTGGACAAGGCTGTAAGGAGATTTAAGATTAGCACCGGCAGATATCATACAGGAAGAAGAAAGGGCAAGAAGAGATGCAGAAAGAGGCCAAAATGAAGATTTATAAGGGGCAAGTGTGATGTGGAAGGTGGGTCTGGGTCCACTCTGGTCACTGAACCTTGTCTGTCCATAATGGACAGCTTTGTGGTCAGAGAAAAGGTGGCAGACATGACGTATAGTTCTCAGTTGAGCTCTGGGGGAGAGAAGGGGAGGCCCCTCAAACTTACAATGAGCTTACACAGACGTATATATATATATATATATATATATATATATATATATATATATATATATATATATATATATATATATATATATATATATATATATATATATATATATATATATATATATATATATATATATATACACACATAGAGCAGCAATGCATGGCTTGCATGTAAGTCTTGGTACACACTACACAATGCAGACAGAAACACACACACGCCCACACGTGTACTCGTGTCAAAGACATGGCAGTAGACCAGGGCTGGTAGTGTAACACTTGCGATGATCACTTTGAGCACCAAGCAATAACACCCACACATGCATCCTGTGTGTGTTGACATGTGTGTGTTAATGTGACTCAGACACACAGACGTTAGTTGCATGTACGTGACGAACCCTGGAGTGCTGAACTGGTAAAAATGACCCTGTGGGATGCTGCAGTACCACACAGAAAAAATTTGATAACGCAGCTCAACCATCTACCATCCTTCACCATATTTGGCTCGTGGTGTTACTATCTGGATCTCTTTTTGCTTCAGGGGCAGACCTATGATGTGATGATCCACAGGCGCTGTCTTGTAACATGCAAACCACTATAGGCCAACACAGACATGTTGGCAGTTCTGCATACACACACACACGTATGCATGCACAGACTCAAAAAAAACCCAAAACAGCCAATCTACGAACGCACAACCGCTTTAAAGCGTCTTTAAGGAGTGTGCTTGCCCTCTCCCCCTCCTCCCTTCCTCCTCCTCACTCTCTCTGCATTTCTCGACATATGTTTACCATTAAGACTGGCAGGTGTTGTGGGCCTGCCCCTTCTCTCTATTGTTGCCCTGCAGCCGCAGCCAACATGGGGAGGCCTGCAAAAAGGTTACATTAGCTCAAAGGCAAGGACGTTCTTACTACCCCCAAAAATTATAACCCACTTCTGTTACTAAAGTCACCCTCTGCCTTGTAGCCTCTATGTGCTCCTCTCTATATAGGTGCAACTAACTCTGCCTTTTTTCAGTTGTTTCTTTTTTTTTTTTAAATATCACCCCACAATAAAAGTGTTACTTCACTCATCTATTTAGTGTAAACACATAATACACATTCCATGTAGGATTGAAAGGTAGCTGTTGAAAAGTTTTGCCCTTTCCTCAAGTTACTACAAACGGAAGCTGTGTATTTAGACATTTTTGGCCAAAATATGAGTGTTTGGAACATATTGCACATGCGGCTGGATAGCAAAGATGTGGATTATGCTGCTGGAGCAATTTCTGTGGACATTCTGATACTTTGTCTAGCATGAAAATTATTAGAATCCACTCTAACTGACATGACGCAGACCACAGACAACATAACCCTCCTTTAACACCCACCTTTAAAGCCTACAGAGTGTGAGACTTCCATACGTAAAATGTGGATTTATAGGGGAGCATAACATTAATTCTATCAGGAACCCTTATTTTAACTTGCTCTGGCCTGGAATATGAAACAAACTAAAGCTATCTTGGTATTAAAGCACTGAAAAAGAAAGAATCACAGATTTAGGGGGGAGCAAGGAAAATATTAGAAATAAACTTAGGAGATAAAATGAAAGTGTGTATCTGTGCCATTGGTTTAACACCCTCCTCTCTCTCTCTCTCTCTCTCTCTCTCTCTCTCTATCTGCACTACCTGAAACAGTGCTCTGGTCTTCACAACCCAGGCTAAGGGGAGTGGGGGTGGATGGGGTTGGAGCTCGGGCCAAGGAAAGGGTTAATGACACATGTCTGGACTAATGGCTCCCAGTGGAGCTATCTGCTGATTCAGCCCCATTACTTCACAAGCATTAAATATGTCTGCCCTGACCGCTCTCTGCTCCCCCCCCCACCCCCCAGCCCTAATGCAAGTCAACAACATGCTAATCAGAAGAGGGGGGGGGGGGGGCATGAGATTTCCAGACTTTCTGTGCTTTTCTAGCCCTTCATCTCTGACACTCCTGTCACACTGAAGCAAGCTCCTAAGAAAAACTTGTAAGAGCCATTAGTGTTAATGGGTCAACCTGAGTCCGTGACCCTGCTAAAAAACCTGCATGTTATGCAGCTACAACACTGCTGCACCTCGCTATAAAAAGATGTTCATGAAGTACATATACTATACAGAGCGTATATAGTATAAATATTGGCTTGCACTAAATATTGACAGCAATCTGTAGCCTTATTAAATTCTAGTCCTCTGAATTTGAACAGTTATTGCATGTAGAACATTTGAAAACTTACAAAGTTCTGCTGCATGGTGAATAACCCTTTGTTACCATTGATTAAAGCTGCATATATCTGGTAATGTTATGTTATGTTGTAATGTATATTGTATTAAAGTGTGGTACTGTCAGTGTTGATGATAATTTTGTGGTAAAATAAACAAATATGACCACCAAAAGCCCCAGATTGTTCTACCCTACAACATTGTATACACTGGTGAATGGGGGGCTACCTTCTCTATTAGTTTATCACTGTGCTAGTGGGAGCCAACCTAGTCCAGGGTTAACAGTCTTACATAAATCAGAACAGATGGCAGACTCTCTGCAAATCCAGCTGGCTTCAGTTTGCCTGTGTGTCTGTGCGCAGGACAGGACCTGGCAGTGCAGGTACAGAGCGTAACTCCCTGCACATAATAAACACAACACACATGTCTGAGTGTAATGGACACTAGACATATACGAGCAAGTATCGAGCCATAAACAGACATAGACAGGCATGTATGAAAATCCTACATGTATGAAAATCCTGCATGTATGAAAATCCTGACACAAATCTACTCTTCAAAGCAAAACACACTCCTAAACCAATTATGTGAGCTGAAAAAGTGTCAGAGGGTGAAACTAAAAACAAGGCATTTGCTTTGCAGAGAGGAGGAGGTGGTTTTTGGATGAGGGTTCATCAATCTCTCAGCAGATTAAGAGGCCTTGTAAATGTCAGCTTGCACTGACCCCTCCATGGGGGATGGGGTTGACTATCAGGATAAGGACAAGCTGGGCCTATGTCCAGGACAGGTCAGACCTAAAGTATGTACGGCAAAGAACTTCTTGGATAAACTACATGATCCAAATCACCACACCTTTTTTTTTAGAGATGATACTGTTACTATGAACTAAACTACCTGCAAAGTATTACATGTTTAACTATGGAGTTACACGTTAACTTCCAACTGTCCATGTACTGCAACACCATATCAGTCACATGTCCTATGGTGTGACAATGAATTCAAAGTTTCTATGTAAGTCATTTGTTTATTCGCTTAAGTGTGTACAGATGCAAGTCTACAGGCAGTACTTGGAGATATGACTGCTCAGGTAAATTATTAAGATGTTCTTTGGAAGGAAAATGAGGAGCATCTAACGTATTATACTTTATAACATAGTATGTTGTATCAAATTACATACTATCACGACGAATCAGAACTCAGAGCTGCTTTTAAATGTTCCATGACACAGCATAGTCTAAGCTTCTATGATCACACTGACATTAACACACACACACACACACACACACACACAACTACACAGAGTCAACACTCACAGATCACCTGGGAGGTGCTGACTACTTAAGATATAAGCCTCAGGTCTGAATGCAACTCTACACAAGATGTGAAATGTAAGTTTGAATCTTTAACCCTTGATGCACTACCTGAGGTAAGTTTATAAAGAAATGAGTTATGGAATTTGTAAAGTTCAATTTCTGTATTATTTGTTAAAAGTTTTTTTTTTTCAAAACATGTCAAACAAAATGAGTCCTTGACTTCAACAATAACATCCACTGACACAGTACACTATGTAGATTTACTATGTAGTTTTAATGTCCCCAAAAGTTGCCTTTTCAGTCTCTCTGTTTTTGCAAATGTGTGTAAAAAATAATGTAGAAGTACAGATTACAGAGTAATGTCCTGTAACACAACACACTGTACATTTCCAACTGTTGAAGTAGCCATTATACACTAAGTGAACTTACCAGCACTTAGTGTTTTCTCTGCCTGCTGCACAATAAACCATTTGCATTCCCTGACTCCGCAATAACACACAATAACTATGGCTATCATATAAGCCCATTTCTAAACATAGGCCAGTGAGAGGAGCTCTGCAAATCTCTCTGTATTGAAATACCCACTTGGCTCGGCTAAAGAGATAGAGAGTGGCACAAGTTGGGAGCTTTGGCAGTGCAAAGGGAAACGGACAGAGAGAGAGAGAGAGAGAGAGAGTGAGAGAGAGAGTGAGAGAGGGGGTGGGTCGGTGGAGAGCAAGACAAACTGGAAGAGAGAGAGAGAGAGAGAGAGAGAGAGAGAGAGAGAGAGAGAGAGAGAGAGAGAGAGAGAGAGAGAGAGAGAGAGAGAGAGAGAGAGAGAGAGAGAGAGAGAGTAATGATCTACACATGGTTTCATGCTGGAGCCTCAACATAGTAACCATAGACATATGCTGGGGCCTCCTGGGACTCATCAGCAGGACACAGCTGTGAGCTGGACAGCAGAATTCTATTAGCACCAACTATGCACACATGCTCTTGCAAACACACACATGTGTGTGTGCACACACACACATACACACAGGTAACTTGGGTATTTGACTGTGTTTTGGCATGCTACAAACACATAAGTCCTCCAGTGGACTTAATACACCACTGATGGCCGGTCTACAATACACTGGATCATTTTGTTCATCTTAATGGCCTACACACAGGTTGGAGGGTTTGAAAATCTTAGCCAATTCTTTTCTATGGGATCCCTACAGACATGTAGGACACTATCAAGCACACCTCGTAACTGCTCCGCAATGGGTTATGTAATACCTGTTGACAACAGCTAGTCTAAATTTCATCCTGACATCTTGGCTACTCTCCTCTTAGGACAAATCGGTCTAATATATCAGGTATCGGCGATTGGCTGATTTTTGTCATTTTATTTTGCTAATTTAATGGTCTGCTTCCAAAGAACAAGTCACAGCCGCTGCTGTGTGACACTCACTTCAGTAAGCGAACCCAGCAGCACAAAGAGGCCAGTAAAGGCAAATCAGCGAAACACACACCTGCGCAAATATATCAGCAATCGCTGGTTGGAAAATTTTAACATTGCCCAATCGTATCCCAATCTCTATCACACAGACCCACGAATACTGTTTTTTATAGAACACAAACATGGGTATCCACATAGCAATACAAACATTAAACTAAGTGCATACATGTGAATATGTGATGACAAGCCCATTACTTCTCTGTGGAGGCAAACATATATAATAAGCTATACCCAAATGAAGGAGGGAGTCAATAAATTATTCAGCGTCAAAGTGTAGCACCATTCAGATATATGTGGAAGCCACCAGAAAGGAAGGAGGAACCCTAGGGTGCAGCCAAAATTAAACCCTTTCAAATCATCCTTTTCTGGACCTTGGTCCATTGCCTCCAGCCCAGCCCTAGTCCTCAATAACAGCCCTTAATGAACTCTGGGCTGGCAGTAAAGCTTGAAGTGATACCCCAGTTACACACATGCTCTGCTTTCTCTTATTTGTGTGCACCACCGAAGCCCTTTATTTGCTCCCTGCCTTTGTCACTCACTATCACCCTCACTCCTTATACAATTTTATCCCTCTTTCCTCTCTTTCTGCTTCTTTCTCTCTGTGAGTGTGACATGTTTGTCTAGCTAGTGGAGGTAGTGATTTAGTGCTGCTAAGAATGATGACTCTGCCAGAGGGGCTGGCAGGGCCCTGTCTCACTGTCATACGCTTACTCCAGCCGTGGGGGGAGGGAGGGAGAGAGAGAGGGAGGGAGGGAGGGAGGGAGGGAGAGAGAGAGAGAGAGAGAGAGAGAGAGAGAGAGAGAGAGAGAGAGAGAGAGAGAGAGAGAGAGAGGGAGAGAGAGAGAGAGAGAGAGAGAGAGAGAGAGAGAGAGAGAGAGAGAGAGAGAGAGAGAGAGAGAGAGAGAGAGAGAGAGAGAGAGAGAGAGAGAGAGAGAGAGAGAGAGAGAGAGAGAGAGAGAGAGAGGGAGGGAGAGAGAGAGAGAGAGAGAGAGAGAGAGAGAGAGAGAGAGAGAGAGAGAGAGAGAGAGAGAGAGAGAGAGAGAAAGAGAAACTTGAGGGAAAGAGAAACCACCGTCTTTTATGGAGACCAATCCTCCAAGCCAGGCCAACTTTACAGGATATATTGGACAGTTCCACACTACCCCGCCCCCCACCCCTCCAACTGCTCTCTTTTCTCAGCCCTTTTTCAATGTTCCCCTCTTTTTTGGTTTCAAACAAGGCGAGCCTTTAGCCGAACTCTAGAGAGGTGTAAAAGTATTACCATGTCAACAAGTGCCTTTTACTCTAACCCACTTTACGCGCACAGGCACCGGCTCACACATGCACATGCGCTCGCACTAAAAAAATTGGGGTCAATCATCTGCAAGAATGACTTTAGTATACACTGTTCCACACAGTGTGCCAGAATATGTTCAGCAACACAGAAAACCAAAGCCTGTTCGGCACAAAGGACCTGGAATACAAAGGAGAAACCATTATCCTCACATTCTGGTAGGGAAACTAATGAGCTCCTTGGGATGATAGATTAAGTCTACATGTAAGTACTGCATCTTACAGTCTTATGGTGTTCACACACTCTAAACCGGGCTTCTACGAGCATGGCAACCTCATCAAAATGTGTTAAAACGAATCAGTGAAATTATTCCTGTGAAAACAAGAGAGAAAACGTCGGAGGAAGAGAGCTGTGAGGGAGCCGTATAGACCCCGGTTGCCCTTTTCAGAACTTGTGGTCTCTTTCTACCAGTTCACAGTGTACAGAGGGAGCGGGCTTATGACAGCGAGAAAACAGAGAGGAAGAGTGCAGAGAGCAAGAAATAGCATGCAAAAGCACAGATTTGTAAGGGGAGGGAGGGGTAAAGCAAGTGGGGAGAGAGAGAGAGAGAGCCCTGCCCAGTTGCCTGGGGAGAAAACTGCTCTGGTGCTGACTCAGGACTCTCTTTGTTTGACAATGCTCCCTCGCTCTTGCTCTCTCTCTCTCTCTCTCTCTCCCTCTGACACACACACTCTCAAACTTATTCGTCTTTTTTCAAACTCTCACCATCTTTTCTCATGTGCACATGCTATGTCTTTGTCGGACTTTTTTTTTGCCAATAATTTCACTTTGACTTACTTTTCATCTTCTCTACTGTGTAACCCCCGCCCCCCCCTGCTGTTTTTCCACCCCCATCCTCTGTGTGTGTGTGTGTGTGTGCGCGTGTGTGTGCGCGTGTGTGCGAGTGAGTCCGTTTCTCCTACTTCTGCAGTCTTTCCCTTCGTTTGCAGTGACATTTTCCTCCATCTGAAACTATACCGTACTAAACGTCCCCTTCTCATGTGATGAAAGCAGATAAAGGCTTGCAGTCTAATAAATCTACAGTGGTTTCTTTTGCCTTTTCATGCTCCACTGACAGTGGTTCACGATCAGGACCAGAACTCTGGGTCGTTTTATTCTCTTCCAGCAGCTGCAGTTTCCAGATGTTGGCCGGCCAGTGGTTGGCAGCAAACTGCCAGCACAGGCTCAGGTATATGCTCCCCAATGATAGAAGGGGAAATTGTTAGAGGGACTCTTTGAGAAGACAGGCGAGCCTGAAGTCTTGCAATTAGTGGGAAGGTGGCATGTCATAGAGGATGAGAGCCCACGGCTAAGAAAAGAATGAAAAGAAAGACCACAAGAAGACTGGCAGACTAACTGACAGTCAAGGGTGATAGACTCTCTGGGAGAAAATAATGGTTGGCAGCTATAAGGATGGCAGACAAAGATCCTATAGAGAATGAGGCTGCACGTTAAAGAGGGAAGGGAGGAGGAAAAAAAAAAAAAAAAACAGAGAGCAAGAGGAGCGAGGGTGATTCCAGCTGGACATGGACCCAGTCCCAGAGTGGCAATGCTGAGCAAGGCTCACAAAGACCCTTGGGGACCCCCCTGGACTCACCCAAAAAAAAAAAAGGGAGGTAAGGAGGAGGGGGGGGGGGGGGCACTGATACGCACAAGGTAGTCCAACACACCCTGACACAGGGGGGAGGGAGGTATGAGCAGCAAAAGGAGGAAAAGAGAGAGAGATTTACACTTATCCTCAGAATAATCTCTTTAAAAAAG
Source organism: Argyrosomus regius (assembly GCA_946959425.1). Taxonomy (NCBI): domain Eukaryota; kingdom Metazoa; phylum Chordata; class Actinopteri; family Sciaenidae; genus Argyrosomus; species Argyrosomus regius. Next base: position 11,508,163 of record OX336889.1, read on the forward strand.
AAAGTGTGCTTGTATCTCAAAGACAAAAGGGGAAGGGAAATGATGGCGCTCAATCTCCCACTTAAGTTCATACAGAATAGTTGTTAGAGCAATGTACTGGCACAAAGTACTCAGAAGGGATAGACAGATAAGAGAAGAAGCAGTTTTTCAAAGACAGTCGACTTGGCAGAAAATCACAGCGAGACATCATAAATCATTGATTGCCATGATTAAGGGCCATTTGGCCATTGTATGAAATAAAAAGGCAGCATCCACAAGTAGATACCAGTGGTTTTACACGTTTACAAACCCTACTCTTGAAAACAATGCTTCCATTATGAGCTATAACTTTGATACAGGATTTATGACTACTCATCCACCCAAAACACTGCAAGGCTGACAGCTGTTATCATAGTGTGGAAAGAAAAACTGCAAGCATGTACAACCCTATAAAGGAGACATTTTAGTTATTACACGTGACAAGGATGTTGGGAAGAAACAGGGCTCAGTCTGAGGCGAACATTAAAGCCGTCTCATGATCCTAGGTTGCTTGTGGTTGAGTATAACCTACAAATGGGGGAGTAAGAAAGAAGAGGGACGGAGAGGAGAGGGGGAACAGAGGAGATGTACACTGGCTTATCAGTAAGCGTGTGACAGGAACCTGGATCATACCAGGGCTAAGCTCAGCCACGTCTTCAGTAAGAACTCAGTTAAAGCAGACCAGGAGAGGGAGGGGAACAGTAATCACTTAGTTCAATGAGGCCCATGTCCAGATCGACATCGTTAGGCCGCTCATTCATTCAATTCGAGGCCAGCCTGGCAAAAATTGAGCCTGAGTCAATTTTTGCCACAACGCAACGTGATGCCAATCCGGCAAGGCGCCGCAGTGGCCTGCGTTACTTTAACACAGGGCTGTTTTTGGCTTGAATGCCCTCTAAGTCCTGGGTGAGCATCAAACCAAAAAGGAAGGATGGTGAAATAATTATGAAACCTGGCTTTGTAGCTGTGTTCAAGCCCCCTTGATTACAAGATTTGGCCCTGCTTATGTGACCTTGAGCAAAACACTGAAGTCCTGTCAGCTCTTGGGACAGTGTCCTGCAGACTGTCTGTCCTGTAAGAAAAGGAAAATCTTCTATTTTTATCATTAAAGTTTCTGAAACACTGACCAAAGAAAATCCACAGAACTTGAGTTACATAAATAACGTGATTTCCAACCCATGAAAGTTAAAAAACAAATATTGTGTGGGAATTAGAAAAGCAAAACCAAGCTGCTATTACATTTATGTATGTGAGCATGTGAGTGTACAGTGGAGAGAGAGAGAGGGAGGGAGAGAAAAAAACAAGCGCAAGGGAAGAGAGAGGGGAGGCAAAAGGGGGGAGGAGGAGGAGGAGGTGAAGGAAAAGAAGCAAGAGGGTTCGCTTGGCACAATGAGTCCTACTTGTTAGCCAGTGACAGTGTCAGGGATCGTGACAGGGTCCAGACGCTAGACACCAGCTGCAGCGCCTCGTAAATAGACTGCTGTCTCGCAGGCACATTTGCACGGCAATGGTTGCACACACACACACACACACACACAGGCATGTGGGCACATGCATATACTATGGCAGGCACACAGACAGACACTGACTTATTGTCTCTCCCAAATCTCGTAAAAGGGACAGTGAACCTCTTTGTGTGTTGTGTCCTGTTAAAGCTCCTGTGAAGAGAAAATGTACTCAACAAAATCGCGACTCAAATAATTAAATGCGTATTAATAATTCCATAATGTATGTACTAACAACTATATGTGGATGCTTTATGGAAAAACAAACTTTGTGTTCAGTGCATGGGTGGCTTGCTGGAACTACAGGACTAATCTTTCCCAGTACTTTTGCCTCGATGTAAACTTTGTGTGTGTGTGTGTGTGTGTTTCTGTGCGCGAGTGTGTGTGTGTGTGACCCCCTCCCTCCCTCCATGGTGATAATGAGGGGGGTAACACACTACATCTGCCCTGTGGTGCATGGAGGGAGAAAATGTGGAGGAGAAAAAGGGAAAAGCAGGAGAGAGTTGAGAGTTTAGGGCGAGAGGAGAGCCGAGCTGGACGGGAGGAGGTGAAGGGGTTAAATGCGCGGGACTGATCCTGCTGAGCCAGCAGCAATACGTTAAAGTGCAAGGTTTCATTGTAGCAGATACAGAATGAAACTCCTTCCCATTAGTCACGCTAGTAACTGAAAAGACTCTTTGCGCTGCTTAACCCTTTACTGCGCCGCAAACAAACCGCAGCAAATACACACAGGTAAAGCCCTCATAACTGGTTAACGGCTTCTGTGTTTGTGTGTAAACTCACATGCACAATGAGATTACAGTTACTATAGTACAGCGACTGAGCGTGCATATGTATGCAAATTGAACTTTCTCCAACTTGATGCGTGAAAGGAGTGCATGTCTGACTGAACTCACACATAGAAAGCAACTCAGATGGAGTGACCTTTGAGGGGGATTTTCTTTTTCTAAACTCTTTTCTCCGTCCCCCCCCCCAACCCACCCCACCCCCCCCACAACACTCCCACCCACCCACCACCACCACCACCACCCTCTCTTGAGCAAGCCTCCCACGCCATGCTACAGTACACACTGTCTCTGAGGGGCTTTAGGGAAGAGAAGGCAAGCATACCCTTCCTCCAGTTAGAGCGGGGCAGTAACCAGAATCGTCGCAATTATCATCATCGTCACACTGTCTTAACCGAGACGCACAACCACAGCAAAGCGAGTGGTGCAATGACGAAACAATAGCGAAAACCAACCGCGTAAACAAACGCATAATGGGAGGACGTAAGGTGAATTGGGTCATTATACAAAAAAAATAATAAAGGAGCAAGTTGAAGTCAGTTCTGTCTGTTATAGTTTTAATAGCACAATAATTTCTATTTTGGTTTACACAAAGAAAATGAATACAAGCTGGCTTCATTTGAATTATTTCATCAGCTCACGGCTGTAATCTGGCAATATTCCCAAAAACTACTGAAACCTCTAGCTCAGAACCAAATGTGATGGTAAAGGATAAGGGATTTCCCCACTCTCCCTTTGGACGTTCATAGTCTACAAATTATATTGATGTAACCTCTGAAAAACACATACAAACACACACCTTAACCCTCTGGAGAAGACATATGTGTTGGCTCGGGCCTCTCTCCAGCCCATTTGTTTTAGTGCTCCAGAAAAAAAAAAGCCATTTGATCCTAATTAAATCAAAATGGAGCATGAAATGCCTAGTGATCAGCACACAAAAAAACCCCAGCCCTGGCTGTTTGTTTTCATTACAACAGGTCTGAAACAGCAATACACTGACATCCCAGAGTAAACTCAAAGAAGCCCTAAACGTCCCATAAGGGCAGAGCGGGGAACTAGTAATATTGTTCCTGGCCAAACATTCAGGAGTAATAAAACAACAATTACCATTCATCATTCTCTCATTTCCCCTCTCATTACAACTCCAGTTACCATCAGCACCAGGTAACAAGAACATGTGGCATGCAGCCTAATGTGGTTTACAGAGATGAACAATGTATAGAAAACATAAGGCCTGTAGTGAGACACATAATATAAACCACACTGCACTGGAAAAGCTGACAGTTTTACCACAGATAGTGTATGTTTCAGGGAAAATGACTTGACTGACTATAAAACATAAATGTCATATTAGTTGATGAGAATAAACAAATAAAATACACAAAACAGACGCTTGTGTGGAAAGTACGTGACCCCAAGCTCTACAGTTATATAGCAAAAGCTGCTTATAACTGAGATGGTTTACACCCATTTTACATCAGAGTGCTGATGTCAGAAGCGTATTTAGTTAGTCTGATTGTTTCACCTTACTACGTGCTCAAAAAGGGGTTAAAGTGTATGCATTGTCTTGTTTTGTGGAGGATTGTGTGAACATATTTGCTTTTTTATATATTGGTTATACCTATTAAGGCATTCTTTTGTATGAGCCTCCAAAATGGAGTAAGGGTCAAGGTTAGCTCACTCAGAACTAGTTCTCACAACACTCTGTCCAACCACGGCAGTATACACTTTGCTATCATAGAGAGGGAGGACATGCAATATTGTTTAAATACGGGGAAAACAGCACACATTTTCAGACAATCTAGTGTTGCACTGGTTTGTCCACACACACAAAAAATGACAGAAAAAAAAAAGAGAGCTACAGAGAGTTCAGACCCTGTCTCCTCTCTCACCTCTGCTCAGCTGGCCAATTACAGCGTGAATGCTGGATCGTCAATTTAGGAAAGTTACAGAAATGATGATGTTGGAAAGGTATGAAGCGAGTGGAGCTCTGAAGCTGCCAAACAGTTCTGACAGAGCACACTGGCCTTTTAAAGCTGCATCTGCATAATTTTATCAAGCAGAACTTTAAAATCGTAGAGACAACACCTATCACTGAAATTACATGGTGCACCCTTTGCTAGAATGAACATACATTACCTTGTCACACAATGGCACATGCTTTCCATCACCGTTTTAACTTGGGTCATGTGTAAAAGTGCTATTAGACTGAGGAAAGCTAATTTCATTGTTGATGCAAGAGCACTTGAGAGTGCGCTTCTACTGGTAGTCAATGGACTGCCTGGCTAAGTGCAAAGATGTTTTGGTTTTGTCGTTATCAGATGATGTGGCACAAGACCTCTACCTCCTGTGTGAACTAAAGAAAGACATGACTCAACAAACAAGTTAAAACATCAAGTCTCAGATGTCTCAGATTAGAATCTAAGTGAGTGAACAATATTCAATAGTTTTATCGGGCAGTTAACTTTATTCCAAAGTACTAAGCTGTTGCAAGATCTTTCAGTTTCTCCTCCTACTATTTGTCATTTTTGCAACAGTTGTGTTTACCAACAACTTTTACCTCTCCACGTGCTGACATTCAGTTGTAGTGATAGAATAACTTCACATTCTATTGGGAGAGCCATGACGGAGCGCAACAATTCAAAGATAAGGTATTGATGGAGAGTGAAAGAGGTTTTCTTACTCCAGTCTTGTCACAGAGCCGCAGGGTGTTGAAGGAGCCCACAGAAAACACCTCTCCATCTGGTGCCCAGGACAAAGAGGTGATCGGGTAGTCATGAGACGACGACGAGTAAAGCAGACGGCCAAAGCTGTCCCAGACCTGTTAAGGGAGGACATGGTTTGAGAAAGGGGAAAAAAAAAAAAAAAAAAAAGCACACAACTCACCCCAAAGACAACTAAAAGTGTACTCATCACCCCCACCTTATATTTACAGTCCTCTCCACCTGACAGTATGAGATCATTGACTGAATTCCAGTCCACCTTCAGAACAAGCCCATCATGAGCCTTCCACTAGAGAGAGACAAAGGGAAGAGAGAAAAGACATCTTTACGTCAGCACAATGTAATAGTGCTAACTTCTCCCTTTTGTTGAAGAGTAGGAGAGATCTCAAATAATTCCCTCCACTTTTACCAAGTCCAAAAGAAAAACATTAAAAATAAAGATGAGCAGGAATCGCTCCAGAGAGAGAGAGAGAGAGAGAGAGAGAGAGAGAGAGAGAGAGAGAGAGAGAGAGAGAGAGAGAGAGAGAGAGAGAGAGAGAGAGGCATTTATTCTTGGCCTTACACACAGTTACAAGTAACTGAGAGTTCATGAGACACACTTTCATATGAGATGCCCAACCCATGTTCAGCCCTGGATGGCTGATGCACGTTGACCCATTCAGATTGAGCCCACGTAGGTTAAACTCACATCACTGCGTTGGTCTCCGGGGGGTCTCTGGGAAATGTGATGAAGTTGGATGTGTGTGTGTGTGTGTGTGTGTGTGTGTGTGGTAATAGCTGAGAGAGAGCAAAGGGTTGAGAAGGCACGCATTAAACTCTCCGGTGTTTATCTAAGGTCCCAGGCACTATTCGGCTTCAAGAAGAATAATAAACAAATGTACACATGAACAAGAAAAATACTCACTGGTGTGCAAGGTCCTCAGTGCTGCAACTTTCCTTAATGCAGAAGCACTCCAAGATATATATAGATCTATTACATTTTTATTCCTTTTATTTAGCCTTTATATAGCGATGCAAATCAATGAAACTCAAGTTTAATTTACAAAGACCTGAAGAGACAAAGGGCCTAATGGCGTCAGGTCATTGGTCAGATCAAATTATAAAATCCAAACAAGATTAAAAAAAACTATCACACAGACATCAACAACAAAAATAAAACGGCCCATTAAATATTATATTGTCGGCAAAGTGAAGTACAAATGTAGCCTCAGAGCCCACAAACTCAGACAGGGTAAAATAAACACCATGGGGTCACTATGTCTGTCTTTTCTCAGTCAAATGACGTGAAAACTAGTGAACTAATTGACTTATATTAAATGTTTATTTCATTTATTTCTATGAAATGAAGAATGCCGTCATTGACCTTTAAAAGAGGGCTGCTCCATTTGCCAATGTTTGTCATAATAATATAAAGTAATGAATTCATTCTCAGTGTTGATATTGAATGATTGAGTCATATGACCTGGATGCTATTGAAAAATGTAAAAAATATATACAATTGTAAATGTAACTGTCATCGAATAACAAAGGAGTGAAGCTCAGATTTCTCTATTTATTCAGAAAAACAATAAGCCTGTATAGTCAGTATAGTGCTGATTTTATAGCAATTACTATAAAACTATACTACTATACTATACTATAACTATAAATACTGTAGGTTTTGAGCCACTGTAATAAAACTTGGGAGTTATTTGAATCTTATGTACCCAATGTAGATTTTTACCTCACAAAGGAATACAGAAAGTTAGTGTACCTGTATGACTTTGGAGCTAGGTTGCAGAGGCTTGATGACTAGCTGTCTTCCTGATGTGTAGAGGATTCTGTCTGAGTCTGGACCCCAGGCCACCGAGTAAACAGGAGACCCTGGAAGACACGCAGAAACACAGTTACACAGACGATGAGATCCTACATTAACCTCAAGCCAAGAGCAACGGACTGGGCTTCAGCACATAAAGACTTTGACTCTTACTTTAAAAGACGTGAATTAAAACTGTGTGTGTATGAATTTCTCTCTCTCTCCTTGACAAACTAGGAGTTGGTATGAACAATAGCTCTAGGACACAGCAGTGCTTATTCTTCTTTTTAGAAGGTATCATATTCCCTCTGAGATCTCACCTCATTCAGCCTATAGAGGAGCACTTAGCTTGCAGGCGCACCAGCTGAGAAAACCTACCTAACCTCTACAGTATAAGTACAAGTGAGTGTGTACGTGTGTGCGCTCACGTGCACATGTGTGAGGGAAAATGTGTGTATGCGTTGGGTTTGTGGCTACGCGTGTGTGGAGGGGAGAGGGCCTGACATTTAACCCCACTCCAGGTGCATGTGGTTTCTCACAAATGCCAACTGGTCACATGATCTAAATCTGACAAAGGCGATGATAGGGGTTGAGACAAGTTCCTCTCTCCTCCCTCTCGCTCGCTCACTCACTCACTTCCAACCTCTTCCTAAGAGCTCTCTCTCTCTCTCTCTCTCTCTGTCTCTCTCTCTCTCTCTCTCTCTCTCTCTCTCTCTCTCTCTCTCTCTCTCTCTCTCTCTCTCTCTCTCTCTCTCTCTCTCTCTCTCTCTCTCTCTCTCTCTCTCTCTCTCTCTCTCTCTCTCTCTCTCTCTCTCTCTCTCTCTCTCTCTCTCTCTCTCTCTCTCTCTCTCTCAAAATGGGTCATAGTACACAAGAAGAACAGCATGCTGCTGTAGTGTGTGTGTGTGTGTGTGTGTGTGTGTGTATGTGTGTATGTGTGTAGTTGTGGGCTCTGAGGAGAAGCAACACCTGCAGTGATCTGAGGGCCATGTGGAGGATGGCGTGTATCTGTGGCAATGCTACTATATCCAGGTGTTCTACAAATCTGTAGGTCTGTTGAGCAGCCCACCACCCGGCAGTTCATTCTCCAAACAGCCAGCTTAGGAAAAATGTTCCTACATACTGGGGCTGAATTGCTGATCCCATGCCAGCTTTTCCACAGCACCCGTTATTCAGCAGGAGTGTGCCATCCATTTCCCCCAGAAGCCAACTTTCATCCACCCCCCCCCCCCATCCTTTTTTTTTCTGTCCCACAACTGAGGAGAAACGTTTAATAAGTCAAACAGCACAATGAATCAGTTAATAAGTAATACATCTGTACTGTGAATGCTGGACAGAGAAATGTATCATTAGGAGTCTTTTTTATTGCTTTTAATAAAACTCCACTCCTATAAAGCTTTGAAACTTTATGGTGCTTTTAATAAAAAAAAAAACAGAACTGGAAGACTCTGCCAGGAGCCAGATGAGTGGGTGGACGTTTTTGTCATAGCACTAGGAGAGGGAGATGGCTTCCCTGATACACATGAATGAAAATGATGTTCTGTGTGTTTGGTCCACTTCATCACTTCTCTGATTTTTGCTGTTTTTCTCTCTGTTCTCTGTCACAAAATACCCAAAAGCAATCAGTGCTATATATGTGCGTGTGTGAGAGATATGGAGAGACAGAGAGGGTGTAATTGGTGTTGGCGTATTGTGTTGTGTTTACTAAAAGCCTACAGCTGGTTGGACGGTGACTGACTGCGTATGGCTTATGCTGCTGGTTGGCAGTTGTTGTGAATGTGACCTGCTTTAAACTTTATCCATCTAAAACTCAGATCGGCTCATTCGCACGCTGGCGTTCAAATGATCTGAATCAAGATTTATATAGAGGGGGGCCTGGACTATAACCATCTTACATATACAGTACAGCTTAAAGCCTCATTGTGTACATGTGTGCACACAATGAGGGTTCAGGTTATTACTACGGTTGGATGGACGTGATGGATTAGCTGATAACTTATAACAGCAGTCGAGACTGTGAACACTGTACCAGCTCCCATGTGTAACTTTATATGTGCAAAAGAGTTTTTATGTAAAGATATTGGCTTAGGGCATAGTGACTTCAAGGTGATAATGATATGTTTAAAAGGTTAGAGGTCTAAAGGTTTACTATCTATTGTTATTAGCTTGCTGCTAGCTAACTATTTCTGTGAAAATGATGAGGTGCAATCCTACAGAGAGACTCGCCATTCTGTGGGTCTGTCACAAACACCCTCTATCTTAAATATCATAATGATACAGTGGTGTGTTTCTTTTTCTCCAGGAAATCATATTTGGCCAAGTGTAAAAAGTGCACACACACAATGGCATGCAGAGGATAAATTAAATGCATTAAATGGGGAAAAGTTTAACTAAACTCACACAATTATTGTTCCTTTGCTACAGCTGATTACATTTTCTGGCCACAGCTGTCCTTTAGGCGGTGAAATCAATGGTCCTAAACTTTCACCTCTATCATTAAAAATCGCAGCTGCTGCAGTTTGAAAACTGGACTCTTTAAAATAGCTATTTTGGTATGAAAATTATACATATTTTTAGCCTTACTTTTACTATTCAGTCCATCAAGTATTGCAAACAAACAGGCATCAGCAGCCATTATTGCAACAACAAAATGCAGAGGATGTTGAGAATGGTGTTCCGCTTTGTTGTACTTTTTGGTTCGGCGCTCATATTACAAAATGTTGCGTGAGTGACTATATGTAATTATGGATAGTAGTTTCACACAAGGAAGCTTAAAGTCAGTGAAGAAAAGGGTCTGTAGCTTTACCTTGACTGGCCAGTGTTGAGCGTAGCATCCCACTTTTTGACCAGATCTTGATCTGCCCATCTTCTCCAGCTAAGTATTTAGAGAGAAAGACCAACCACACCTCAAGGATATAAACATTTAAAACAACCAAATTCATAAAATTCTAATTTAATCAAAATGTTATAGCAAGCTGCTTAAACGTCATCTTCACCTGTGATAAGAGCTGTCCCATCATAGTTCCATCTTCCAGCCAAAACTGCTCCTTTGTGTGCTTCAACACTCTTCTCAATGCGCCCGATCTTAGAGACCAGGTGGAACTTCCCTGTAAAGAGACAAAAAAGTGGATTACTGTATAGCAATTCCACACTCTAGGCCTGGGTTGATGTGGGTGTTTACAGTCTATAATTCAGGAACACTACTGTCTGTAATTCGCTGGTTACTACGTGAATGGCATCTTATATAAAGAATACAGAGACCACGGTTTCATAAGTCTGTCTGCGTGATTCCGGTTGCTGCGTGAGCCAAATTTCTTTGTGGCCAATCCAGAACACCAGTTGAGGAGAAAATATTATTAAACTTAAAAAACCTGAGCAACGAGCACTATAAATAGACATATAATAACTATCAAATGCATAACACACAATTAGCAACAAAGCTATATTTTCTCCTCCCAGCTAAATTACAAACTTATAGCATAAAGCGGATGAGTGAAACTAAAGGGTTTCCGTTGGTGGAATTAGGGCAATTTTCTATTTGCTAGACACGAAGGGTGATCAGGCATGGAGACAGTTATTGAAGACGCTAGCATAACATATACTTTGTGGCGGTGTGTATTAAAAAATTCTGAATGTTCTATGTAATTTCTGGTGGCCTAAAACTGCAAATCAGCATGCTGCTGCTCTCTCCCATTTCTAAATTTGGACATCCCAACAAAAGTGGATGTTACTGGTGTAGCAGGTAGTGAATGTAACGCACATGTACTGCTGTACTGAAGGACTAAAAGAAGAAGAAGACAGAAGAAGAAACACTTCAAAATATTCCATGTGCACTCACATCAATCATCTGTGTTGCCAAACACTGTGTGTTGACTTGTTTGTTTGCCTTTTTGTCATCAGGCAGGTGGTTTTATGATATCTTACCATGACAACATACCGACCCTTTGCTGTTTTATTTATGTTTATATATAGCTTGATTATACGTCTGTGTGAAATTCATCACAACGCCACAATGTAGTTCCACACGGTAAAAGAGAATGAGACTGACGAACTGTTGTTCCAAACAGAAGGCCCAGCGACATCCTTCATGCTTAATTTAGTCCTCTTTGGAACGAGGCTACTTCCATTGAAAATGATGCATCTAAGCCACGCAATTATGTTTAGCCATGGGGAAATATTAGGCACCCTAAAAAAATGAACTATACTTAAGAGTTCAACATTTAGTTAATGGCGTACAATAAAATATGCCCAAAAGTGTATTTTTCACACAGTGTTTGTAACTAGAAAAAGGTCAAACTGCGTATGCACTACACAAAAAAACAAATTTAATATGCTGGCAAAGGAAAGGGAGGCTGACTAATCAAGTCAGGTTAGAAAAAGCCACAACATTAATATAGAGTCCCCCCCCTTCATCCAAAAAACCCTGGCTGCTGGAGTGCTTTCTTTTCAACTATATCATACAGATTATCGCTTAGAAAATGTTAAATATCCTGCACAGAATCCGGATTTACAAATTTGCGACAAAATCTTTCAGTGCACACCAAAATGGCAAAGAATAAAACTGTGTGACTGTTTTCACTACTCTCTGGTCTGCCAGAGAAAATTGCTGCTTCAGTTTGTGGGTGTGTTTATGCAACCCTACACTGCCATTAGTGTTGTGACCACACATTGCCTGCCATAACAGTACATCCATATTCTGTGTGTTTATATCTAATATAGGCCAAAGAAAGAGACATAAGAGGCCACGTAGATGCGCGTCACACAGACTATATCGCCAAGTTTACCATTACAAACACACAGACGGAAAACAAAATCCACCTGGAGTGGTTTGACATTGAAGGCCTATGAAAACTAGGACAGACTCACTCTCTGCGATAATGAAATTGTTCTCCTACAGTGAAAGTATGAAAATAAATATGCTGCTCTCAAAATTATATCAGTTTTAATTCAAAAGTATCAAATTGTTTTTTTTCCTAAACTATACTATACAGAATAACTGCTTTGAGTTTTTTGCTTAATTCTTCTAATGATCAAGCAAGATATTGTTATGGTTGGCTGGGCTGGGGAACAAAAAGACCAGACGCAGACCAGAGGAAGTGAATACTCTGTTACTAGTTATTATGTTTAGTTAGTTCAGTTTGCATATCTTTAGTCTACATCAACATAATGTTGTTTAACTAACTGTATTTCCCCATATGCTCTTCACCAAATGAACAACTTGTGACTGATTCTCTAAGTGAACTTAAAAACAGAGCCCTGTTTAGATAATAAAGACACTTGCCATCAGTGCTGGTAAGGACAAAGATCTCAGTCTGGTTCTGTTTCTTGCCACCAATGGTTTTTGGGAACCAGTGTAGGTCAATGGGGTAGATTTCCTCTGACAACTTGACAACCAGAGTGGTCTCACTGGTCAGCAGGTTCCACTTGAGGATCTGGTGGTCCTCACTGCATGAGTACAACTCATCTGCTGTGGTCCAGCCAACACAACTCACAAGTTCCTTATGTGATCTGCTGTTAAGGAAAAGTGGTCAAGGTGAGTTATTAGGGTGTGTATTTTAATTAATGGCATGATGGTAAAAAAAAAAGGATGAACAGATTTGGTACAGGTTAAGTCAAGCCAAGCAGTAGGAAGGAGACAAATACTACAATTGTATTACTACTTCTAGTGGTGCTAATAATGATAAGTAATGCTACCATTAGCTATTAGCAATGTTTTGGATTATATCTGAGCGGTATATAAACACAAATATAAGGCTAACGCTAACTACGTCATAAAAAGGATATGTTTAGGCTCTGGTAGCAGCGATGTTTTCAGTCTCATGGTGGACGGTTGCTCTGTTGATCCCTAAGCAAACAAGATATGACCAGTTAGTGACAACATTAAAGCTCTTTATATCACATTAATGTCAAATGAAACAATATAGAAGACCAAAACTATGAACCGTAACGTTACCCCGTAAACAAAGCGAGTCAACAGTCGGCATGCTCTGGTAGCTGTAACGGTGAATGAAACAAGCGTCTACAGTTGCTACGGTACCTGCCACTGTTGCTAACGTGAGTCCACACAGATGTCCCCGAGTCTTGCCCCTGTGATTCGAGTTGCGAACGTTAACTTAGTTTTCTGCTCAAAGCGGACATCTTTCTGTCATTTCCGACTGTACTGCGGGACAACCAGCAATGTATGTGTGTCATTTACTCCGGCAAAAGATGCATGAGAAGTCAATACACCAACAGAGCAAGCGTATCCATCACTAATCAGCAATGTATCGCTAACGTTATCAAGGCTACTCCTTTGGTAGCCTTTAATCTGGGTCACAAACAGCTTGAAAAGCGAAGTTCTCGCGAGAGTTTTGCAAGTCTCGCGCCCCTGCAAACGGATCTTTCGAATTATTTACAAGTACGGTATGACATCTGTTAAATAAATGTATTTAATATGACTCATTAAAATAAAAAAAGACACGAACATTAATCGTTTGTCCATCGAACTATATTTCCTGACGTGTAAACGTACTCCTCCGGGCGGGACTTCTCTCTCTCTCTCTCTCTACTCCTGTAACCAAGCAACCGTTTAAACACGTAAAACATAAAGCTTTGAATCTGACAATAATCTTAAATGCTATAAAACATTATAAATGAGTATTGTTGTGCTCTATGTCTTCGCTTGATTGTTTTGTGTGTGCGTGTGTGTCATATGATTATGGTTTTGTTTGGAGCGAGGCGGAGTTGGCTTCGTCCCCTTTTTTTGAATTTCGTGCCCTTTGAACGTTCCATGGTGCTTTGCGTCAGTAACGAATTTTGGTTCGACAGCACAGTTTAGGCGCCATTTACAAGTTAGAGTTTTCAAGCAAGGAGAGCGACTCGGAATGATACGCGGCTAAAAGATTTTTGTGGATTATATTTACCCAAAACTTTGGATTAACGACTACTTTTTTTTGTTCGAAATCGCGATTTGGGTCAGAAAAAGAAGACTCTTGACAGACCGTACCCACACCGTGGAAGGTACATAGATACATTTAAGATGAAGCGTAAACGATCGGGTTCCGTCTATTTGCTGAAACGTATAGCGTCAGTTGCAAACTAGACTTAACATTAACAACGCTTTAACGTAACTTATAACATTAGCCACGGTGGAAAACGTACGACCGACGTTAACGACATAACGCAATGTAACGAGAGTTGATCACTTTTTTTGCCTTCTATTCAATTTAACGCGGAATTAGCCTTTTTCGTGGACACACACCCCTAACAGTAACACGCAACTTTTCCAATTGGGACAAAAGCTTAAAGTTAAGCGCCTTCATCTTCATTGAGACGTCGCTAACTAACTTTGAGTGCAGTTATCGTTACGGCGTTGCGTTTAACGTCCACAACGGACATACGTTTGCTAGTCAAAGTTAGCCGTTTGCGTTAGCTTTAGCCTCGCTGCCTTATTTTACATCAGATAGTTAGCCACGGCGGCTAACTTTAACGTTAAAGTGAAAATAGCGTGACAAAGTTACGTGTTATTTTAGCCGGTGACCAAACGTTTAACGTTAGCGAGATACTGAGCATATGTGACTAAATGTACGCGTAATTATAACGTTGGTATTAGTCCAACGTCACCGTTAAGTCACATTCAAGTGTGCTTTCCAATTAGCTGGATTCGTCAACACTTAAACACAAACGTAGAGGGGACTAAGATTAAAGTTAATATCTGTGTCAGTTACGATCAGTTTAGGACGTTATGTCTTTACCAACAACCAGAGAGGCTGTTTTCCTGCGTCTATTCAGTGCAGACCATATGACACAGGCTAGGCTAAGAGCAGTAGAGAGAGAGAGAGGATTTAGCTATTTGCATATTAACTGAATAGGTTTTCCAGTTGACGTTACGTTAACCTTATTTTCCTTTTTTCCACCAAACATTGCAAGGGGTCATTAACCGTCAAACTTTGTGACGCGCAAATCAAACGTGCCCACCTTAGATGCAGGAGGGTAGTAAAAAAAAACACCCTGTCACAGGGGGAGGCCATTAATTTTTACTGTTATTTGGGTTTAGCGTTAGGATAGCATCTAATTCGCCACAATCATCACGCAAATTGGCAGTCGGATTGCAGCCATGTCTTGTAATGTTATCAGGCCGAGAGCCTTTTTTTCCCTCTTTCTTAATAACGCACTTTGCTCAGGTGACAAACACTCTTATTCATGTTGTTACTTTATCTATTGTTAAAAAAAAAAAAATAGTGTGTTATCATATGGGGGGGAAATATACCGACTAACAGAGCGATGGGCGGCAGTGAGATCTAACTGTGGTAATGATTTAAGTCTGACAACGGTAGCTGCGTGTGACCGACTAAAAGTGGAGTTGGGAGATTGACAGGCACAAAAACCACTCATGGATATTCCCTTTTTACCAATGACCCCTTCAGATTTCAAATCATGCCATCTAAAACTGCAAAGAGCTCAACTGCCTCCGCCAAGCCAAGAGGGAAAGGGTCGCAGCCTCGGGAGGACTCCGAAGACGAGCTGGATGTACCCCCTCAAGAAACCAACTCCAATGGCCAAGAGGAGGCACCGCCGACAACTGGCAAGTAACAAAGGGTGTTTTGGTGTCTGTGAATCTAAATAAGTTGTGTTCACTCAATGGCGTTGCGTGTATTGCTGTGTTGGTAGTGGCCAATTGGCACAGCTGTGGAGCTGCTTTTTTTTTCTTACTTAAATCTCAACACGTAGGTAGAATGGCTGCTATATTTTTTTCTAAAGTGTCAGTCATCAATAAATGTCTCATGATTTTTGAGATGATTTTGATATCGTCGAGTGCACTTCTTCCCCGGATCTTCTCAACAAACGAGGTAATTTATTTCGGATAATGAAACGTTTTGTGTAGTAGACCAAAAGGCTGTTTGTCTTAATTCTCATAACTTGATCATTTGTAATTCGTGTGATATTTTGAATGCGATGCTTAAGATGCACACAGACATGAAGTGATGTTTGTAGTCTCTGGATTATGTTGAAATGCTTCATTTGGGTGTCTGGCTGCAAGATTTTTTAAATTTACAAACATCGACCCCCTTGGCTTGTTTATGCTTATGTGAGCACAATAGATTTTTGGACAGGTCGCTGTGTCTTGCTGTGATGGCAACATAATCGCTTTTACGTTATACATTATTATCACAAAACAACATTCCCCCCCCCCCCCTCCCTTGTCTGTGTGTGTTTTGAGTGCAGTTCAGCATGAGTGAAAATGTGACGTTGGTGATCGAAATGTACACTTTAGTTATTTATCATCGACGGAATGAATGTGGCGCATCTACTCTCATGTATGAACGCTTCTCGTGGAGAGCGTTTGTATAATAATGTGGTTTGTTCATATGCGGCCATGGTCGCTTTCTGTTTTTTCTTCTCCTTTTTTTTTTTTTTTTTTTTTTTTTGGGTTGGCTCTTGTTTTCAAGAACAAAGAAAAATAACGCCTGTCAACTTTCTCGGGAGTCGTTGTTTGACTTGCTGTTGTAACTTGCTGCCTGTGTTTTGTTTGTTTGTTTTTTTGCTCCTCCACCCCTCCCCCCATGCATCACTGTCCCCCACCTGAAACGACTCGCACAGAGGAATAAAAAAAAAGTTGTACTTTTTTTTTTTTTTCTTCTTCTTCTTCTTCTTTCTGTGCCACAGATCCGTCTCACGGGGAAGCTGCCGAGGCGGTTGATAATCGAAGTTTGGAGGAGATTCTCGGTAGCATCCCTCCACCCCCGCCCCCAGCAATGACCAATGAACCGGGCGCTCCTCGCCTAATGATAACACATTTAGTTAATCGCAACTTTAAATCATACGCAGGCGAGCAGATTCTGGGGCCTTTTCACAAGGTACGACCAAACATGGTTACAAATGTCAACCCTGCGTGGGAAATAGTTTGTTAATGTGTTGTGTTAAGCTCACAGATTTACCATCATTTGTAGTGCATCTCCATTTTTATTTTAGTTGTCTCAAATGTCACTTTGTGCAGCTGTGGAAGTGTTGGCCTGTGTTGTGGTAGACACAAAAAAGCAGGAAAATATTAATGACACCACATTATAACATTTATTTAATTTTTTAAAAATATATTTTTTTTCAAGGTGGAAAAAGTCACACTCCTCCATTTTGATTTAGTGAGTGTATTGTATAAGGGGTAGTGACCTAGTGATTTGCTGACTTTCCCCTGAAATTATGACTTTCTTTAAACTTTGTCTTTTCACCTTTTCCTGCTCCCCTCTTTGCTCTGCAAATATAGGTGTGTTAAAATAAATCTTAACTACACCCACTTGTAACACATGCACTGTCACAAGCTCACTATGCAGAAAGGTTCACATATCCCTCCTAATGTTATGACATTTACATTATCTGTTTGTGGATGCAGTATATTTATATATAATTGATTTATATATAATTTTTTTTTATCTTTCAGCGCTTTTCTTGCATCATTGGTCCGAATGGAAGTGGGAAGTCCAATGTGATAGATTCGATGCTCTTTGTGTTTGGATACAGAGCTCAAAAGATCAGATCGAAAAAGCTCTCAGTGTTGATTCACAGCTCTGATAAACACAAAGATGTGCAGAGCTGTACTGTGGAGGTGCATTTTCAAAAGATTATTGATAAGGTATATATCTCTGTCACACAGATACACACTACACTCATTCTGGCCTCAAATGAATCAATATGCAGTCCGAATTGAAAGGGATGACTAGAAACATTTTTAGTGGACAGATATTTTTCTTGAATTTTAAATATATTTTTTTCCTCAGTGCTCATGGGATAATATTACTACACATTTATCACACCAGTGACTAAACACAGACTCAAATCAGTCATGAAAGTTACAACTAACACCCACACACGTAATAGTAGATTCATAATGTGCCCGAAATGATTCCTCTATTTTTGAATAATTTTTAAATGTGGCATTTAGTGACCAGGCTGTGCTTATTTGATTCTACAGTGAAAAGTCAATAAAATGTTTGTTTTTATTAAGAGACAAATTTAGTCTGTTGCATTAGATCCTAAATTACTTTGAAAACTCATTGTGGTTTAAAGAATTAGAGTTAAACATGTTTCTATATTTGATCTGCCACAGGGGGTGTAAGTTTTGCCTTGGCCACTGTTAAATATATCCAAGCCTCTCTGTTTGGTCCATCAGTTCACATTAAATTAAAATCAGGCTGTTAAACTAATGCCATAATTCTGTGGACTCTGCCAGCTTTACAATCTGCCATTTCTGAAACTTAAAAATATTTTTTAAGAGGTGGTGTACACAACTTAAATTATTAGACCTGCTTCTAAAATTAATACATTTTTAGGCAAATGACCGACCTTTTTGTATTGCATTTATAATCTCATCATCTTATCTAGCGTGTTTTTAAAATTTTTATAAATGTAACATGATAGAATACATGTCAACATTGATATTGTTTATTTACATGTAGTGTGGCTGGCCCAGATCTGTTGTGTGCTTTTTAAACAAGCCCTTTCTCTTTTTGTTTTTAATGTGGGGTGTTTTTCTTTAACCACCCTCAGTGGATTTGTCAGCATTATGGGTATTATCATTGATGTGTGGAGCTGTTTGAGTTTCTCCTGAACTGTTCTGCTCTAAGCTCCTCTGTGTCTTCTGCCCCTCCCCCCTCTGAGTCAGGAAGGAGATGACTACGAAGTCATCCCCAACAGCAAGTTCTATGTTTCCAGGACTGCCAACAAAGACAATTCCTCAGCCTACCATATCAGTGGCAAGAAAGCCACATTCAAAGAAGTGGGGACTTTACTCCGAAGTCATGGTATTGACCTAGACCACAACAGATTTCTGATCCTGCAGGTAATTTCTTTTATTTCTTTATTTTTTTTATTTTGTCTTCCACTTCTAACTCTGCTTATTTTTATCCTTGCTGTGACCATCCCATTCTGTCAAGAGATTTCCTGCTCTTCTTTCTCTGCTCATTTCCCAGTCCTCTTTGAGGCAAATGTTTCATGGCTAACCTGTTGCACTGGAATTGGAAAGGAGAGGATGTGTCCTCTGCCAGCCCCTTAGACTGCTATAGCAGCGCATCATGGTTTGAAACAATGTGGAAAAGGTGCGAACCATTATTTGCTGCTTTAGAATTTTAAGGAAAAAATGCAATTTTTACCCATACATGGACCTGGATGTGAGTGGCTGTAGTTGGAACAACTAACTCAGATTTTAAAGTGGGGGAAATCTTTGAAGGGGTTGACCCACCAGTGGGGACAGGTTGAACCTCCCTTCCCCTCCCTTTCCCATGTACCTGCCACGCTTTAGCAGCACGTAAATATTGGCGTGTGAGAATAGACCCCAATATTAGCAGTGCTGCTTCAGTGTGGCTGGATCAAACACCCACCATTACCATGGCTTTAATATTGGTTCAACATTTTCTTTTCTTTTTGCCTCCACTGTGAATATAATGCACTTCTTTATATTTTTGAATTATTTTTCTTGTCAGACTTTTTTTATTAAATTTTTTATTCAGCATTGTGTTGTACTGAGTTTGTTCACTAGTTACACTCCCACCTCTTCTGACTGTATTACATGTGTGACTGTGACCTACCCTTTATTACTGATTAACCCGAGGCTTATGGGGCGATAACAAAAAAGCAGATTAAATCTCTTTTGTGCCAATTTTAATTTTATTTTGTGATTTCTACAGTATGTGGTAGTTTCAGGTGAATGCTTGGTTTCTACCCTCCACTGTGGCTAGTGGTGGTTTTGTGGTTAGTTGGTTGATTACATGTGTCCTGCTCAACTTTTTGTGTGTGTGTGTGTGTGTGTGTGTGTGTGTGTGTGTCCATTCTCACTCTCCCTGGATGTTAGATTTTCAGCTCTCTGTCTGTGACATGGCTGCATGACTATGGGAAGAGGCTTTAGCTTGTTCTCCAAGGTCACTTTTTCAGGCCTCTGGCTAAGGGCAAGCTGTCTATTTTGTGCACTGGTCAGAGCAGTGGATGATGATGTGGGATTACTCCCTGTCCCCCTTCTACTGGCTTCTCCTTTCTTTCATACATAAAAGTAACATGTGAGCAGCCTTTTTTCCCCTGCCTACATATAATTGAAACATAATTTGAGACTTTTTTTTTTACTGTAGCTGGATTGAATTTGAATTTGATTATGTAGCAATATTATTATTCTAAGTCAGCCTATCTCAAAAATAAATAAATAAAAAAGAACACATGTTCAGACAATTATAGTTACACTGGCATGTTGTCCTTAACGTTACTTAAGTAGTTTACATGTACAGAATTTGGAAATGTAACTGAGGTGTAGCTACAACAAATAAAAATTTGCACAAGTGTCTCTTTAAATTTAGCAATTATATTTTTTACACAAGTTCTGTATTAGATAGTGATTGTTGGTGGGATGGGCTGGTGAGGTGATAATGTATTATTACATTATTAATATTTTTAAGTGTTTAACACTTAGTGAAGCATGTTTAACATGTCTTAGATGACCCTACACTACAACACTATTTATGTCAGGCTGAATCATATCCATAATTTTTTGAAGAATGAGTAGTTCAGCATTTTAATTGTATGTTCTGTTTTTTGTTCTGAGTTATTGTAACTGTTTGTAATATTGGGGATTATTCTAAGTTTCTCTGAGTCTGAAAAGTCATTAGTCTCAATGGGAACTTCTAGAAAAATTAATTTTTGGTACACTGTACATGTAGCTGCCAAGTTACAGCATTAATAGTGAGTGTTGTGGACTTCCTCTTTTTTAAATATTACAAATTATCAGAGTTGTTGTTTTAATAAAACTTAAACTCTATTTTTTTCTGTGAATGATTGCATGTATGTCTTTATCCATGTGTTGCTCTGGACTGTACATAGGGTGAGGTGGAGCAGATTGCTATGATGAAGCCAAAAGGTCAGACAGAGCATGATGAGGGCATGCTGGAGTACCTAGAAGACATTATCGGCTCCTGCCGCCTCAAGGAGCCCATCCAAACCCTGTCCCGCCGCATTGAGCTGCTCAATGAGCAGAGGGGAGAGAAGGTGACATACACTCATACACTATCTGCTCACACACTTTCCTTCCTGTGTCCTTCATGTGTGACTGCATTTGTTGTGCATTTATACAGTAGATGTTAGAGTTTGATAAGGCTTTGTTTTGTGTTTGCATGTGTTTGGAAGCACATGTCTAAGATTGAAATACATTTTTATTGTTTTTGTATAGTTTATTTTATTTTATTATACTATGTAAGTAACAAGATACATGAGTGAGCAGAAACAAATGAATGCTATTGTAACTTTTATTAAAATACTACATAACATGAGAATGACAGACTGTAAAAACAATATCCCTTTTCAACATGACACACATGCATATGATTTAAATGTCTAGGACTTTATTTATTTATTTATTTATTTTTATTTTGTCACCTGATATTAAGTCGTGCAATATGTTCACTGTCCTAGTTAAACCGAGTGAAGCTCGTGGAAAAGGAGAAGAATGCTTTGGAGGGAGAAAAGAACAAAGCTGTGGAGTTCCTCACCCTGGAGAATGACATCTTCAAACACAAGAGTCAGCTGTGCCAGTATTATGTGTGAGTACACCAGCACCATCTCTCTGCACAAGACAAATTAAACAATAATATCATCTCATTCAATTTCAATGTAGACTCCCACAGTAGCATAGAAGAGAGGGAGGGGGAATGCAAATTTTATGTTCTATTTTGAAACTTTAACAGGGCCAGCAGAGCCCTTCTCTGGTGTCTGATCTCATTTTATTTCTTTTACGTGTAAGTTTTTACCTTTCTTTTTCTCTTTGTCATTAGTCATGACCTGCAGAAGCGTGTGGTGGATAAAGAGCAGGAAAAGCAGAAGATCTTGGAGGACACCAAGGAACTCACTGAGAAAAATACAAAGATATCACAAGAGACTGAGAAAATGAACCAAGAGCTAAAAAATGTGGAGAAGTAAGACATTTTCTCCTCTTCCTCACTATTGACCGATTTAACATGCTTAGAAAGTCACTAACTTTTCTACTAACTCAATAATTGTGTGGTTGTTGTCAGGGCATCTCTTGCCCCGAGTATTTTTTGTTTAGAATCAAAATCCTAGTTCTGGTGTGGAAAAGTATAAAAGTAACAGTAGTAATTTGTGTGTCCTAAAATTTGATTGTTACATAAATGATTGCAAGAAAGTACAAAATTATTGTTCTCATGGAAGAAAAAAAAAAAGTTATAAACTTCACATTGTTCTAGATGCCATAATTTGATTCATTTTTGGCTTTGGTGACCAAACAGACAAAAGGTCTTTGAAATGTAAAATGTATAGGAAACACAAACTCGCTGAGCTTTGCTGTAAAGAGCTTCCTGTGTTATTATTTAAAAAACTCAGCCTATTATTCTTTGTTATTTATATATTGTCATATTTTTTTATTTATATTTTTTTAATTTTTTCCCCCTGATATTTCAGTTGATTTTTCCATGATTTACTTGAGTGTACCCGGTATAAATACTGTTTCTCCACCAGGAAACAAAATAAGCTCAACAAGTACATTGAGACCCAGAAGGAGAAGTTCACCCAGCTGGATCTGCAGGACGTTGAAGTGCGTGAGAAGATTAAACACTCCAAGAGCAAAAACAAGAAGCTGCAGAAGCAGCTGGAAAAGGACAAAGAAAAGGTGTGTTGGCTTTTAAATTGTGGCCCACTATTACACACAGTTCAGTGACTTCATTTAACTTTGTATTGCTGTCTGCTGCTCTCCAGTAGTTGTGATTATTTCACTCTGACAGTATCACACTGGGCATTCGCACAGTGTTCAGAGGCACACAGACTCACAATCTGTCAGGAGAGCGTTATTGTAGCCATTTCTTCATAATTTACAATACATATCCATTAACAAATACAGGGCAGGCATTAAGTCAAGACAAGCAAGCACCAGTGGTATGACACTCCAGTGTTACTGTGTTTATTTTGTCCCGTGGCCAAGAAAGAAACATGGGCACTAAAAATACAATTTCCGTTGCTTATAGAAAACACAAGGGGCTGTTGTTTTGAGGCCTAGAGAAAAAGACATTTGTCAAGCCCTTACAGAAACCTACATACAAGTGATAAATGAGTTACACAAATGAAACAACCACATTTTAACTTGTGTCTATTTTATGTGTTTAGTTTGAAATCAAATTTAACAGAATCACTTGTAGGAGAAGGTGGATGAGAAGCAATCCCTCACTTCACAGATGCCTGCTTCACACTGAGCTGTTTGTGTGTGTTTTATGTCTTATGTTGTCTGCCTTCCTTTTTAATTTGACTATTATAACAGTTACTTGCCAAAATAGACATGGATGCTACAGTCATAAATTTTCTAGAGGTCAAGAATTTGAAAAAGTTTCTGGCCTGGACTTTGTTGTGAAATGATGCACTCTGTAAGTTTTAGATGGTGTAAATGTGTGTACACAATATTCCAGGCATTGTAGTGTTTTAAACAAAAGGGCTGCATGTTGGGTTATTATAACCCAACATGCAAAAAAGTAATACTAAGTACAGTGAAATCAGCATCAATACAAAAACATGTGAATGTGCCTGAATTTTTAAACAAGTATAGTATTGTTGTAGTAAGTGTAGGGACCTTGCTTTAATTTTTTATATTTTTTCTCCCTTTGGGTGAAGAGAAATCTCTGTATATCTTCTAAATTAATTGACATTATCCATAGGAAAAAAAATAAAACCTGTGTAGACTTGTAAATTCAATTTCATGGCAGGAAGGGCTATCTTGAGCCTCGAACTAGCCACTAGGGGGCTGTGAAGTAACACACAAGTTGATTGTTAGTGCGTGTCTATTGATTGCCCACTCATGTTGTGTTTCACCAATAATAATGTTTCTGTCTCTTAGACTAATGTTTCTCTAACTTGTGCACTTAACTGAAAAACGTTTTCACACAAACCTCGAGTTAAAGAGCTGTCTGGTAACTGTAGGTATATCTTCTCATCTCCCTCTCTGCTCTATCTGCTCCACCTACAATGACTGTGCTCTGGAAACGTCTTGGTCAGAGGCAGGCAGACCTCTGGGGAGCAGTGCTCTGCTGTGTGGTAGTCAACTATGGCCTGGCTTGTGTAACACTCCCAGCAGCCACATTCACATTTCACCCGCAGTTAACCCTACAAAACATAGACTATATACACACACCACTCCTTGCCTTGTTTCGGCCCTGCCAAGCAGCAGACTGTTGTGCCAGTCTTAAGTCTTTGCTCAGTCCCAAATGTGTGTTTATAGTTGATTACAGTTGTGCGTTTTGGCCTGCTTCTGGATGTGTAGCACAGTTGCTTGTAACTGGCACTGACACAAAATGTATTCAATCAATTTAGTTTATACCTCTTGTCTGCTAAAGTCTTCACTGATCCCTTTATCTCATCATGTAATTTAAGAGGCAAAGGGCTATTACTCTGTGGTTAGTTGAAGTGTGTATTGATGAATTGTGTCCTCAGGTTGAATCCAGACAGGTGTAGTTGCTTAGAATCTAGAGTCTGACACATCTCACCTGTTTTTTTTTTTTGTTTTGTTTTGTTTTTCTTTTTGTACACTCTCTTGTCTGGCTCATCTTTCAGCTGGAGGAAGTGCGCGGCGTGCCAGCCAACAGTGAAAAGGCCATCTCTGAGGCAACAGCTCGCAAGGAAGAGCTGGAGAAGCAGAAGGTGAAAGAAGAGGAAAAACTGAAGGGGGTGATGGAGAGTCTGAAGGAAGAGACCAGCGGTTTGCAACAGGACAAAGAGGTGTTTGTTTGTTTGTTTGTTTGTTTTTTTTAATAACTTGAGATTTTGCATTGTGTCTGAAAAATCTTGTCTCCTCATCTTCCAACCTTTCCTCTCCTCTGTTTGTCTTCTCCAGACCAAAGAGAAAGAGCTGATGGAGCTCAGTAAGGCGGTAAATGAGACCCGGTCTCGTATGGACCTGGCTCAGTCGGAGCTCGACATTTACCTTAGCCGTCACAACACAGCTGTGACACAGCTCAACACGGCCAAGCAGACACTTCAGACAACCTCCGACACGCTGCGAGAGCGCCGTGCCGCCATCAAAGACCTGGAAGTCAAAATACCCCAAAAAGAACAGGAGCTCAAGAAGGTAAAACAAACACCAACATCAACATTGTTGATGTGCTGAAGCAGCTATTTATCCAGCTGTACTCTCTACATCTATAGTTTTACTACATCATTTGTATTTTTAAATTCTTTCTTCTTCTCTGCAGGACGAGGAGGAGCTGGGACAGCTGATGAAGGTGGATAATGAGACTAGGGAAGTGGTGAGGGAAATGAGGCAGAAGGTGGATGAAGCCAAGAGCTCCCTCTCCTCCAACCGCAGTCGAGGAAAGGTCCTGGATGCCCTCATGCAGCAGAAGAAGAATGGCAGGATCCCCGGCATCTTTGGAAGATTGGTAAAAATCTGTTATGACATACTGAGATACAACTTGAGTCTCATCATTGTTCTGGAATGAGAAGTCTACAGTAGGTGTATTATAATTTTTAATTTTTCTTCCTATAGGGAGACCTCGGAGCCATAGATGAGAAGTATGACGTGGCCATTTCCTCTAGCTGTGGTGCTCTGGACAACATTGTGGTGGACACCATTGACACAGCTCAGAAATGTGTTACGTTCCTCAAAGAACAGAACATCGGGGTCGCCACCTTCATCGGTCTTGACAAGGTAAACATTAAACTATGCTGAGGTATTCAGCTTTTCTCCGATAAAACACACAGTCTCCTTATCTCGCTGCTCTTTCTCATTCCTTCTCACTTCCTTTGCTCAGATGAAGGTGTGGGAGAGGAACATGGCTCCCATCCGCACTCCAGAGGACAGCCCTCGTCTCTTTGACATGGTACGAGTGAAAGATGCGAGTGTGCGACCAGCTTTCTACTTTGCCCTAAGGGACACCCTGGTGGCCCAGGACATGGAGCAGGCCACGAGGATGGCCTTCCAGAAAGACAAGCGCTGGAGAGTGGTCACGCTGAAGGGACAGATCATCGAGATGGCTGGTGGGTGGCCTATTTTTATATTTACATAACTTAACTTGGCTTCTTTCTTCTCTAGCTGGTCTCTGTCAGTGAAAATAATAATTCATACATATATTTTGTTTATACAAGTCTGATTTTCTTTTTGGTGTGTGTGTTTCACAGGAACCATGACTGGAGGAGGACGAGTACTGAAGGGCAGGATGGGTTCCTCTATTGGCACTGAGTTCTCTCAGGGGGAGGTGAGTGCTAAATACAAACATTGACACAGTTGGTGCTTGTTTGTGCTTTGTTTGAACTGTGCCCCTCTGCAGGAAACTGAAAAATGTCCTTATAATTTGCACTGAATAAAAAACTATTAATGCAACAACAGTGATCACACAGGACAGAACAGCTGTGATTGTATGTAAAGCACTCTAATCACGATGCTGGTTCAATAATTTAATCACCACTTAAATCTGAATAAAAGGTTCAAACACATATCATACATTATCATTGATATTTTATTTTTATATATATAAAATATCAATGATAATAACACATAGGCACCAATGATGAAATACAAGAACAGAAGAGAAGATTAAATTAAATATTTTTATCTGTTCGTGTGTTATTATCAACCATTGCTTGTGTGGAACTAGCTTTTAATAACAAAACTAATATTTAATTACATCACATTGTTGTAGTTCAGTCAGCTTTTAATGTGATTTAAAACCAGAAGCACCGACAAACTATAATACATAATTAAGTTCTCAGTATCATAAAACTGAGACCTTCTAAGATTTCTTTATTCAATTATTTATTATTTAATTCTGAGAAGCTGGATTATTATAGACCCAGCTATCAAATAATGGCCACAGCAGACAATCAGTGTTTTTTTGGGTTTTTTTCTTGTGTTTTCTGCAGCTCGACCGTATGGAGAGCAAGCTGAACGAGAAAGTGTCGAAGCTGCAGGGCTGCCAAGAGAGAAAGCTGCAGCTGGAGGAGAACATCCAGCGCCTGCAGCCGCAGCTCCGAGACATGAAGAACACTCTGGAGAAATACGCCAAGAGCATGACGGTACAGCAAATACACCTCTTCCTCTTCATTCACCGTGTTTCTGTCTTACTCATTTTGGGTGTTTGTGATCTGAATAATAACCTCCATTATTCATAGCCGACCATAAAATCTGACGGCTTTAAGTTTTAGGTTTCGCTCTGAGCAAGCCCGCGTGGCTGAGCATTTTCCTTCTCTCCTTCCTTCAGAGTCTAGCTGACCAGGAGGCTCACTTGAAACTTCAGATCAAGGAACTTGAGGCCAACGTGCTGGCTGCTGCCCCAGATAAGGCCAAACAGAAACAGATGGAGAAGAGCCTGGAGGCCTTCAAGAAAGGTAGGGTCCTCCTGTAAACTGGAGAGAGGAATATTGATATGTTAAGTGAATGTGTGATCCCTGAGTTGCAGTTTGTGGAAATAAATAACACCGCATAATTGAAGAGTGTCAAAATGTTGCTTTTAGTTCTGACGCCTAAATAAATTGAATTAGTTTCAACATGAACATCATCATTCATCGTCCTGTCCCCTCCACGACGCTCTCTTGCTCTCTCAGACTACGAGGCGGCGTCCAGTAAGGCTGGGAAGGTGGAAACCGAGGTGAAAAGACTCCACAACCTGATTGTAGACATCAACAGCCACAAGCTCAAGGCTCAACAGGACAAGCTCGACAAGGTCAACAAGGAGCTCGACGACTGCTCCTCCACCATAACCAAAGCTCAAGTGGCCATAAAGACAGCTGACCGGTGAGGCAGTGATGATGATGTTTCATATAAAGTCAGAAATGTTGAGCCATGTGTAGCAACACAGCTTGAGAGCATTAATAGTTACATTTGTCTGGCTTAGTTGTACATGAAACCAAATATTTTAAGAACAGGTTTGTTTCTAAGGGGAATACTGAACTGTTGCGCACTACTCGTTGTCAATATAGTTGCACAGACATCTTTACTATCACCACACTCTGTTCTGGGTGTCCTCTCTTCTTCTTTCTATTGTCGTCACTGGTTTCTTCGAGTTAATCAATATTTGTGGCAGCAGCAACTAAAATTGGTGTCCAGTCATCAGTACCTGCAGCTGGAACATTAAGATTGATCGTGCTGGCAGGACAGTCTGGCAGTCTGCTGTAGCAAAACGACACTGGTCAGGTGTGTGTGTGTGTGTGTGTGTGTGTGTGTGTGTGTGTGTGTGACATGATGTGTTCGGCTGAAGCAGCTGTCCGGGCCTATTGAACACTGTGGAGTTTATAAAGTGAGACACACCTGTGTGGAAGTTTGTCTTCCTTGATGTCAGATGCAGCCCTGATGCAATTTCTAATGTCTAACCATGCTCACTCTAAAATACGCATTGTATCATGCCATATTAATCTGTGGGTCTCAGTCACATGACAGCAGAACCAGAACAACATGTCTGAACACCCGATTTGTGCTTTTAGATGTATTGAAACAGAGTGTGTGTGTTACTTACCAGATCATGGCTGCTGTAACCCGTGTTTTGTTTGGCAACACTAAGCCTGACATAATCGGTAGGTTGTTGAGGGTTTTTTTTTCTCTCACTCACCCACCCACATATCAACCACTAACATCTGTGTCTCCTCTGCAGCAACCTGAAGAAGTGTGAGGAGAGTGTGAGCCGTGTGCAGGGTGAGCTGGAGGAGAATGAGAAATCGATGGCTGAGCTCACAGAACAACTGAAGAAGCTGGAGGACGAGGCTGGAGAGGTCATGAAGGCCTGTCAGGAGGCTGAGGTTAGCCGTGTTTATTCACTTTTTCTTGGTCTTAAAAGTCCCTCAAAAGAATGCAAAAAATCGAATGAGCTATTAACACACAGAAACAAGCTGAGCACAAGTGTTTTGTCCTCTAGGCTGCACTTCCTGAAGTGCAGGAGCAGTATCAGGGGGTGCTGAAGGAGATAAAGGTCCTGCAGCAGCAGGAGCACGCGCTGCAGGAGGAGTCCCTCAGCGTCCGGCTCCGCATCGAGCAGATCGAGGCCGCCATCACTGAGCACAACAACAAGATCAAACACTGGCAGAAAGAGGTGAGTGTGAGGAGTGTGTGAATTCAAGCACAACTTTGGTCTCAATTTGTAATAACATTATACTCAGTAAAGACTAAAAGTGCTGAAAATTGATCCGATGGGTTAACAAACATGAGCAATAAATGCTTTATATTGTTGTTTATGTTCTTCAGGCCACCAAGCTGTCCCTCCATACCATTGAGGACAAACCAGCAGAGGAACTTCCTGTTCTTACTTCTGCTGAACTCGAAGAAATCTCAAATCCAAACGTCATTATCAACAAGATGATCACGTTAGAGACTCGCTGTGCTCAGATGAAGCCCAACCTCGGTGCCATCGCTGAGTACAAGAAGAAGGTATGCACAAATATAAACAGGCGTGCGTCTGTCTAACCTTCGCGGAGGTTCACAAGTTTAGAAATTAATGAAAAAAAATATGTGCGTCATCGCGTGTGTTTGCAGGAGGAGCTGTACCTGCAGCGCGTGGCTCAGCTGGACGAGATCACCACAGAGAGGGACAAATTCAAACGTGGCTACGAGGACCTGCGCAAACAGCGCCTCAACGAGTTCATGACGGGATTCAACATGATCACAAACAAGCTGAAGGAAAACTACCAGATGCTCACGCTGGGCGGCGATGCCGAGTTGGAGCTCGTGGACAGTTTAGATCCTTTCTCTGAGGGCATCATGTTCAGGTAAGAGACGAGAAGACCGAAGACACAGTTGGTCGATTGCTGTTGACTAGACATAAATCCTGTTCTTTGTGTTTAAGCTCTGATTTCCTGTTTGTCGCTCTCTCTCTCTCTCTCTTTAGTGTGCGTCCTCCAAAGAAGAGCTGGAAAAAGATCTTCAACCTGTCAGGAGGGGAAAAGACCCTCAGCTCCTTGGCTCTGGTGTTCGCCCTGCACCACTATAAACCCACACCGCTGTACTTCATGGACGAGATAGACGCTGCTCTGGACTTCAAGAACGTCTCCATCGTCGCCTGTTACATTTATGTGAGTATGGACCTGTGTGTTAGGCAATGAGGCGAGGGGCATGACGAGGTGGTGGAATATGTTATAAACAGCCTCCTTATTGGGAAACATCTGCCTAATTTTAGTGTCCTTGAGAAAGGCCTTGAATCCAGGGGGTGCTGTTGGATAATGTTGATCCAGCTGAATTGTATTAGCCAGTTGATTTTAAAAACAGTGGAGCTAATCAGTGCAGTAATCACTGACTCATGAGAGCTCTGTTATTCTGTTATGTAACACTGGAATAATGGAGGAGCTCAGAAAAATCAGCTGTTTTCAGGAGCTGGATGAAAACAAAGCACGAAGTCTTTAACTGTTTGTCTCCACTGTGTTTGTTCGTTCTTCCAGGATTCACTTTAATGTTAATAATATATTAAACTCTCTTCAGATCAGTCATTTATTTTTCCCTCATCTCTGTGCAGGAGCAAACAAAGAACGCTCAGTTCATCATCATCTCCCTGAGGAACAACATGTTCGAGATCGCTGATCGTCTCATCGGCATCTACAAAACTCACAACACCACCAAGAGCGTGGGAATCAACCCCAAGACCATCGTGTTTAAAGAGCACGACGCCGTCACTGCTTAAACCTCTGCTGAACTCAGAGGGTCGTCTTTGTTGTTTTACGTTCCTTTTCACACATCATGTAAATATTTTTATATCTTTTTATTCTGTCCTTCACAATGAAGTGCTGCTAATCTTTTATTACTATCTGAACCAATAAATGTTTTTCTGGGTAAGATCTGTCGGAGTCTTGATTTGCTTAATGCACACTCACATGTGCATAAACATAACCCTGGAAGCTCTAATGTATTTTGGTAGTACAAAAATTGAATATAATACACATAATTATGTTTTTGGTACCTTTTTAAAATGAGACTTTTATATCTTAAGATGCTGCAGTCCACCATGTTTACCACATTAGCTCAAAATAGACAAACCAAACACTGGCACTGTCCTTTTAAGGCCACTGTAGGTTTTAGGAAGGCGAGGGTGAGGCAATCACTGCTAGACACCACTAAATCCTACACACTGATCTTTTAATGTGTCTGTCAACACTTAAGGTTGAATTTCAAACAAATTTTTGTCAGTCATTCAACTGCTCGGAGGCCTTGAAGCCCGGACGTTCAAATAAATGTGCAGAAAGTTAAATCAAATCTTGTGACTTGGCAGGCTGTAGACGTGGAGATTTACACTGAAGACTTGGCATAAAACTAGAAAAATAACATGGAATTGTGTCATAAACAAAGTAAAATGTTTTATAGTGTCACATCAACTTAATCCCAGTTGGTAAAACAAAAGGGACAGTAAACAAAATTACAGAGAGGATGCACAAATGGCTACCTTACGGTAAAGCTATATTTAAAATAATTATGTAAATATAACTCATACAGGACTGGCACAAACGATCATGATCTATCTTGTATGTGTGAACACTTGTAATATTCTGCTCCGAGGCCATGCGATGGTCGACATATACTTCACACTACAAAGACAATTGTAACAAGCATCAGCTAATTAAGCTCGCTGCACCAGTTTGAGACATACTGCACCACGAACTGACTTGTAGCCTGGCACACACGGTGTTTAAAAATTATGAAAACTACAAAATAAAAGCATTTAAACAAGTTTATTATGACCTTTTTTTTTTAATACAGAAGTTTAGGAAAATACAACCACTACAACAACATCTCTTACAAAAGGCTAATATATTTATGAAAACGCCATTTGTTCACTTGCAGTAACATAAGATAATATTTAGAAATACAGCACAGTAATATGTGAGAAGGTGATGTTTCAGTCTCCTTGAGCAAAATAAAGAAGCATTTGTAGGTTACCAGGTAAAAGATTTTCCAAAGGCTACAATAAGTTTTAAAATAGACTGCATGTTGGTGCATCAGTTTAGTAAAAATAGCACTGCAGTCAGACCTATTGATCCTGGTGGAATTACAGTCCACTATAATAAGGCCATTATGTGGGGCGAGGTAAAGGCATGCCGGTTAAAGACACAGGAAGAGCTGTGGATCACTGCAACACGATCTGTGGACTCTATAAGTCGGGTCCACAATGTGTCTGGTTCCACTCACCAGGCTCTAAAGTTCACGTACTGTAAACAGTCTTGTGTAAGGAGATACATGTGCAGCTGGACCGGTGTCCTGAG
The DNA here is from genome assembly GCA_946959425.1 of Argyrosomus regius. Classification (NCBI taxonomy): domain Eukaryota; kingdom Metazoa; phylum Chordata; class Actinopteri; family Sciaenidae; genus Argyrosomus; species Argyrosomus regius. Next base: position 11,540,159 of record OX336889.1, read on the forward strand.
CTCTCTGACACAACGGAAATGTCCCACTGCATGACGGGAAAGGTGACTTTAGGTGTCTCTAGGCACCAGTTTAATATTTCCACTGTAAACACCCTTCCACTTTGTTTTTTTGCTAACTTTAATGTATGTTAAAAAATGTTTTATTAGTGTTTGATAGGCAGTATATCATAAGAGTAATAATACACCACAAAGACGTACGTAGCGCTTGACAATAATTCGGTATATAAAAAGATTTACAGCTACATAAACTGTGCTCGAGTGTTTTTAAAGGACTTGATAACAGCATCTTTCTGTGCAGTTCTCGGGCATGGAAAATCAGAAAGTCATATCTCATGCTTTCACCAGGTCTGCACGGGAGTCCTGGGAATCTTTGAAGTGAGGCTAAAAGGGAAAAATCCACCCTCAGATGAACATTATCATCTACATGTAACAGTTAATGCACTTAAAAGGTATTTTAAAGTTCAACTTTTTTGTTGTAGTTATTTGCATTTTTGCTAAATCAGTTCATAATGTTCAGTTTTTTGTATGTCTGTATCTGTTTATTCGTTTTCTCACTGCCTCAATTTTCAAGGACAGCTTCCTACAAGTGGTGAAGAACAGAAACAAAGTGCAAGAAGAATACCTGCAATGTATTATGGTCTATTAACTGGATTGATAAAATGATAGGGTGGATTTTTTTTTTTACTTCACTACAGGAATACAGAAGTGAGACTTCTATATAAAAAGGTCCAGCTTGGTCTCTTTCACTGAGACGTCAGAGTCTTAAATAAGGCAGCCAGCTGCTGGATGGCTGTTTCACCCACTGAGCAGAGGTGAGAGCTCCATCTTTCTACAGCGGCCTCCATCACTGTGTATGCCGACCCCACGGTGTCGCAGACCGATGTGATCAGTTCACTGCTCAGGCCGTGGACTAACTGACTGAAGCGAGAGACCAGAGAGAAACCGAGTGACGCCCCTCCGACCGGGTTGACCCACAGCGCCAGCAGCAGCAGCAGCAACCCCAGGAGCACCACAGAAGAAGTGGGCCGCAGCTCGCACCACAGGTCCTGAGCCCAGCTGTCGGACTGATCCCTCCCGGCGTCGGCGTCCACGCTGCCGCATCTGGTGCAGCAGCACAGCTTAGGGACGGGCGCTTCCTCCAGGCTGCCGACGGTCACAGCAGGCCAGTGCTGCTGGAGGTACTCTGCTGCCCGCGGCATGACGGAGAGGTTTATCACTGAGGGCAGAGGGGTTGTAATGAACTCCTCCACCCTTTCTCTGAACAAATGCACCTTCTCCAGGAAGACCAGCGGCGAGTCCTCCTCCTCTACTGATGAACCCAAGGACACCAGGTCCAACTGTTCTTCCTGCAGGAAACAAGACTGTTATCAGTGCTAATGAACAACACCATTAATCTGATAATTAATTAACTTTTTATGCCATTTATTTAGCAAAAATAGTGACATATATCATACAACCACCTTGAGTTATACAGTGACGTTTGCAAGTGATAAAGATGTCATGATGGCATCCTCATCTTAAGCTTGTCGGGTGCTTTTAGATGCCGCTGAAGCTAAATTATCTACATTATGAACGCCAATTTGTGACGATGATTTGATATAAATCAGCCACCAGGCCTGACACACACCTGTAGATCCTTTACTTTGTGGATGAGTGGGTCGTAAGCCCGGGCCACCTCCGCACTGGCTTTATCCAGAGCCTGCAGGTAGGCTTGTTTCTTCCTGGCCAGCACCGCCTCGAGCGTCTGAAAGAACTGATTGACCTCCTGCCGGTCCTGCCTCACCAGATCCTCACAGCGAGTCTTCTCCTGCTCCAGCTGCTCCCCCAGCTCACACACCTAACAGAGGAGGAGAGGACAGTCAGCACAAACCCAAACTGGAAGGTCTTTTTTTCTGGAAACACGAATTAACAGATTTACATATATCACATAATTCAACCCCACCTGTGCCCATCTACGCTCAGAGAGTCTGGCCAGCAGTCGTGATGGGGTTTGTTTCTCTCTGATGAATGCCACCTGCAGGTCATCTATGGTGTGGCCCTGGTGCTGCCCCACAGTCAGACACAGCCCGCAGATCAGCTGTCGATCCTGGACGCAGTACATGTTCAGAGGCTGCCTGTAGTGCTCCTCACAGGTAGGAGGTCGCGGCTCGCTGTCGCTCTGGTACTGAGACAGCAGATTGACATGCAAGACAGATGAGCACAAAGTGAAGCATCACAGCATGTCCCCCAGTAAGAGGATTTCAGACTGATCAGTAGTCAATGTTTCAGAGTGATTCTCTCCTACTTTCTCGATGATGGCCCGCAGACATACGTTGGTGGGCAGAGCTTCAACACCCGTCGGCGGCAGCTCCACCACGCTGCGGCAGTTGGGGCATTTTAACGGCAGGCGGAGCGGACGCCAGATGGAATAGTTGGCTGACGCCTGGAGCAAGTTGTCCAGGCAGGTCTTACAGAAGGTGTGCGAGCACGGCAGGACTCGCGGGTCAGAGAACAGAGAGTAGCACACGGAGCACGTCAGGTCCTCCTCTAGGTTGTCCATGGCGGAGACTAGAGCCCAGGCTCAGGACTGAAGGTTTGGGGGGGGGGAAGAAGATCTGGCAGGACAGCAGGACGGATGAAAAGCTACGTGTTGCACCTGTTCAGCAGAATACATTAACTTGCTACAACTGTGAACATAACCTGAAATGTGGGTCAGAAAGTGAGTCAATCAACAGAAAAACTACTTTTAATGTCCCAAGAAACACTTTAAGCTTCCTTGAGTGTGTGATTTGATGCTTTCTTTTGTCATATATGACAGCAAAGTGAATATATTTTGGATTTGGACTGTTTGAGATTGAGAAAATATTCAGGAGATAAATCAGTAAATGAACATCTTTAGCTGCAGCCCTAATTGTGTTATGCGGACACACTCAGAGGGTGTGTCATTTTCATGACTGTGTAAAACCCATTTTTCCATTACCATCCTCAGTCCTCCAGCCTGTGACTGTCAGCACACCAGTGTTACACACAACAACCTATTTAAATCCATTACAGCAGCAGCTCTCTACCTTTACGACGCTTGGTATTATTATTTTTGCTGACACTGTCAGAAACGTGTAAATTCAATTATGTTCATTACCGAGGTCACTGTTACAGGAGGTGTTCTGGACATTATATATTATATTAAGAGGTGTTTATTGTGTGGGCAGAATATTAGAAACAGCTCTGATTATAATGCAGTCCAAACATACTTGAATTAACACTTCTGTGACAGCGTCAACAAACACTGTACACAGGATTGTACACGTGTACTTAATAAAATGACCACTGGCTGTATAATAACATTAGTACTAGGAGGTTTAACCGATAGGGACTGCCTCATTCAGCTAAAGTATGTGTGGAAGAGCACATCCTGACAAACAAGAGGCCAGCCAGAAACCGGCTCAGCTCCAAAGGGATCGGTTCTGGTGTGGGGTAGGGTGGGGGCTCTCTCTCTCTCTGTGTCTCTCCTCTGGTTACAGCCAGCAGTGACAATAGGAGGCCTTCTGCCAGCACCCACCCAGTCCCAACACACACACACACATGCACAGACACACACTTTGTGTTAGGACAGGCTGTTCAGTTGTTGAACCTGACACAGATATGGAGGCAAACAACAGCCGGTTAGGCGCCCAGATTCAAACAGGTAACAGGTGTCCTGCTGAGGCATTGATCAATATTATCAATTAATGACAGTCACGTGACTGTGAAGTTAATTTTTCACAAAGTTATACAAGTCTTTGTCAAATATTTCGCGAGGTTAGTCGGACAGGTGAGGTTTGCAGGTAACATCTACGTCAGTTTTAACTAACTAAAATCAAAGAGTTAACGCAGCGTTCATTTTGACACGATGACAAGTAAATAAACTCAATTTCTATGTCCATGGAGGATAGTTTAGGCCACAGAAAATGTGCTGTCCACATGTAATATTTTATTTAAACTAACTTGGCACTCCCAAATACTTCTAACGATAACCGTTAGACGTTAGCCACACTGCCGTTGCTATGGCTACTTTTTCAGCAGCCTGTATACTAACTGTTAGCGTCTGTTTCATCACATTTTCGACGTTCACAGTTTTTAAAAAAAAAGATGTTTTATGCGTTTAAAAACAAACTCACCGTCTGCTCGGCGCAAAGTGTTTGTGTCCAAAACAGAGCTTTCATTTCCTGTTCCTTCTTGTGCTGCCTTCAGGTGCTCTCAGTAACTTCCTGCTACAGGCAGGAGGTGGAAATACGAAAGTATAGCAAACTTTCACAGCACTTTCAAACGTGTATGTAGAAAAGTAGCTTTTAAAATGAGCACCTCTTCACAGATAACGTTAAATGGTTACATATATAATTCACCTATGTAACGTTTTAACTTATTTTTTTTCTTTCCGCTTTGTCTCATATTGTTAAACTCCGCCCGTGTCGCGACCGCTACATTTCCAATAGTCACGAATGCATCTTTTTTTTTTTTTTAATTTCCCGTAGTGCGCATGCGGATAAACGGTCTCCCCCTGGCCAATCAGGTTCCGCCTTTTTCTCGATTTGAATTCAAGCTCAACCGTTAGGACAAACGACGGCAGTTGGCTGTTTTACAGATTTTTTTGTAAAAATAAGAAAATAAACGCAAAATAAATAAAATAAATAACCACACCACTCCTTCACAACAGACCACACACACACACAGTCTCCCCATTTGGGTTTCACTATTTATTTTTCTCGAAGACAACCTATCCTGTAGCCTATCTCCCCAAAAAAAAAAGTTTTTTTTGGGCAAACCACCTTTTTTAATTTATTTTTTTTACCTTTTTTTTTAAACTTCCATGTCATTATTTTAGATTTGAAACCACATGTTTGCTAACAAGGAATGCTGCAAAAAAAACAAAACAAAAAAAAAACCCTATGTTCAACAGAAGGTGTATGAGCACAATGTGTAATCATTTTTACTACAGTGTTTGAAGTTAACACAAAAAAATGGGTAAAGGTAAGCTTGTACACCTAGCTGGTATAAGAGGAAAGAGGAGTATGGGGGAGGTAAGGAGGACTCTGCAAGGTACTAAAAGGTACAGCAAACTTGTTCATGGGTTTATTTATTATTCAGGAGAACCCACTTAGGACAACTCCAGTCTGACATGTGGGGACACCCTTTGACCTTGAGAAAAGTGAGGTTAAATCCCCCTCTTAGTCTAGCTGAGATACATTAGCAGATTCATTACTGCTGCTCCTGAAATAAAGTCATTATTTTCTCAAGTATCACTAAAAAGCATCATTGGATTACTCTAGAAAGACAACAAAGATTGTGGTTGAGTGATGCATATTGTAGAGGTTGTTGGCAGGTCAAAACCTATGAAAACCGACCAACACACCGTCAGAAAGACTTCAGGCCTCACTTTGCAGTACATGTGCAAAACCATAGATTATTTAGCAAATTGGACACTAGTGTGGGGGTAAGGGAAGGGGGAAACATGTAACATTTAAGCACAGTTTTACTTAAAATGAAAATTACACTGTATCCACAGCCTAAGGAAACTAAAATACCCTAAAAAATAACTGTGCTATAGTTTAGTACATGCAAAGGTTATGATTCACAATCCTACGTGAAATGGCCATTGTTCTCTTCTCCCTTGGTGATATAAGTCAAAGCTATGGCAACAAAACTGCAACGCAGTGATTTTGCTATAAATTGAAGGAAAGAAATGAATTAATCGTCACAAGGGGAACAGGTCATTTGGTTGATTATAGTGATGGTGTCAGAATTTCACAGCATCAAAAAGCCCATGTCTGGTGCGTAGGTTAGGGTTGTGGCGTGAGGGTGGAATACGATCGTCGTCAATCACCTTTACAGAAGCAATGAAACTAAAAGCTGAAAATAAAAAAATATCATAAAAAGGAACACACTGGAGGCAAAAAGAAAAAGCCCAAAAGCCACCAAATGCATCTTAATACAATGCACTGCTGCTCCACACCTGCCAATAGCATTGTCCAGTGTCAATTAATACTAACTTAACAATAATTCAAAACAAAAAAAACAAAAAAAAAATCCTTGTGATGACGATGACTTTTTTTTTTTCATATCCAAAGTTCTTCCTTTCAGGGATTTGAGGATCAGCCTCTCTTTCAAAGGCAGAATTTCTTTCCTGAAAACCTTTGCTAACCTCATTGTTGCGTTTCTCAATTTATGTTTCTCTTCAGATGTTGTTATTTATATTTTTTTTTTTCCCGTCTCTGCATGCGTTCTCACCCAGACTTGCATACTCCCAGTCACGCACGCAGCCAAGCACACACAACTCATCCGTCCATACTCTCGCACAACATGCGACACGCGCAGCCGGACTCCTGGCCTCGCCCAACCAGGGGGGAGAGGATGGTGCCCTGTTGGGGGCGTTTCGTTGGAGGAGATGAACCTGGCTCCTCAGCACTGAGTCCAGACATTCATACACAAATGGGTCCATTCACACACATGTCTGATAGCGTGGCCGATTGGGGGAGGGGCACTTCGAGGGTGGCGCCCTCTCTAGTCGGAGGACCGCAGAATTGTGATGGTTCGTGGTTCATCTCAGTTCATAATTAAAGTTATATTCATTTCTGCATTTTGTTGTTTGTTGTAATATTTCAAGATCTCTTGATTTCTTATTTTTGGATGTCCTTGGCTCTCCCCGGGCAGACATCGAGTTTTTTTTGTTGTCGTTTGAAGTAGTTTTCCGAAGGCGACAGCTCCAATAACACAGAAGTTATGTCGGCATGTCTCTCAACGCATTCGATGTAGATGTTTTGCTTTTTTGCAACATGTAGCCACTCATTCTCACTCGCACCCACTCGCCATCTCAAACTTCATTTGGGCTGGTTCCCCTGGAATGCCAAATGAAATCCACACATTTTTCTCTCAGATAAGATGCAGCCATGGATCCCACGAGCCAAGCACAATGGATCAAATTTCTCACACTCTCGCTCTCTCTCGCTCTTTCTCTCCTAATTTTTTTATGTTGAACAGAGTGCTGCATCGTGAACAAAACTCCAGAATACCCCAGATGCCGTCTAGAACTGGAATCCCTCGGCTGGCACGTTGGCTGAGTTAAAGCCGTAAGTTCCGCCCTGGATGGCCTCTGGGACCAGGCTGGTGTCTTCATCAATCTGAACGAAAGAAGACGAAGCAACAGAGGAGTCAGCAAAATACTGAAATGTCTCAGAACTGTAGTGACAAAAATCAACCCTTTTAACTTGTAACTTACATCATCGGATGAGAAGAACTGATCAATAATTTCGTATGCCAATTTGTAGATATCTTCATTTTCGTGATTCTGCAGTGCCTCCACTTTTTCCAAACCTGAAGGAACAAAACAACAATTAATACACCGCTTCGTCTCCAAATGTTTAAAAATACAAACACGACAAAACGTTGATGGCGTGAGCGGCGCTTACCTCCACATTCCTCAATAAGGTTAGCAATTGTTTCGGCCTCATCGTCTGCCATCTTCAGGATATTGCTGAGGCCGTCGAGAACGACCTGAACGACCTGGGCGTCCTTCACCGTCAGCAGGTTGCAGAACGGAGGAATCACCTGCTTCTCGATCAGGTGCGCCACCTGGAGACACGCAGAGAGACAACAAGGAATGTCAGTGATGAGACATGACGGGGGCCGACGTTCTCCATTTGTGATTTATGGTTTTTAATCTAACAATAAAACTCAACTGAAGCTTTAGTTCTGCTGTTCAAATGATGAATTTCAGCCATTTAAATCCAACAAATTTAGTTTTATGAGATGCATCAATGTTGAATGTTCTGAAATTGATTCCTTCACAATAATTTCCCAAACTCAGCCCTTTTCTTAACACGGTTTCTGTTTCTCGTGACTCAATTTCATTCTCAAAAAATGGCAAGACTGTTGTAATCAAAGATATCATCATATGACAATAGTTTTTGGTGAAGAAAAGGTAGATAAAATGTAAGCCCACAGCGGGCAGAGTAGGTGAGAGAGTGAGAACAAGGTCATTTGTTTAGATGATGCTTACCTGATCTTTTCTTCCACTTATTGTCAGGTTGCTGATCGCCCAGGCTGCTTCCTTCTGAGTGCCAAAGTCACCCTAAAAAAATACGATGCATTCAAAGTGAGCAATACAGATTCTTCTATATGTGCTCTCCAAAAAATAATAATACGTGATCCACTCGTACTTGACACATTTTATAAATGGAGATGGATGCGCACCTTGTCGAGCAGGTGAATGATCATGGGGACTAGCTTGGCATCGATGACGGCCTGCACCTGCTGCTGGTTGCCTGCTGTGATGTTGGACAGGAACCACACTGCCTCCTACAGGACAGAAAGCACAGATACATGCGTCAGCTGCAATGTTTGTTGTGTAGATGGTCAGAAGCCAGATAAGTTTGCTGTGTGACACCTTCAACTAGCGAAGGAACGTGTCAGAAATCATCTGAAGACTAGGATTAGATTTAAATATAATAGACTGTCCCAGCACTCATGATGAGGCATAAATCACTGAACTGGATCAGAATCCAGAGATCCACTCTGAGAGTTTGACCTCTGGTCGAGACAGAGTGCTGAGGGCGGGGCGAGGGCGGTGTCGAGGCTCTAATCATCGTCCACGTCACTAAAAAGGGGGGGGGGGCCTCATTTTTGAAGTGACTGGTCTCAGATGCACTCCGATATCAGCAGAGGACACATGGTCTTCAGCACCCTCTGGCCACCAACCCATGGTATCACACATTCAGCTCACATGCACACAGACTACCATCCTCCCCACCCACCAATCTGTCTCACTAACTACAACCAGGCAGCCACGGGTGTCCTCTTCGTCGTCGTCGTCGTCCTCGTGGTGATCCTCCATGTTGTTGACTTGCTACAAGCAGCTATCTGTCCCGTCTATAACTTTCACACTGCATTCATACGAGCACAGAGTCTCTGATTTCATCACTTCCAGGCAGCGCTGCACGCTGCAGTAGTTTCAGAATGACGAGTGTGCACATGTGTGGGAGGAAGCAGAGAACACGAGAACGTTTCGTTTTACCTTGTTGATTTTCTCCTTCGGGTGTGTGAGGAGTGCAGGGAAGTGGCTGAGAGCGTCACAGTTGAGCACGACCTGAGTCTGTTCATCTGTGCCAGTCACAATGTTCCCGACAGCCCTCAGGGCAGCAGTCTGGATGTGGACAGAGAGTATAAATAAACAATTTATATATTGATTTCATCAGTTTTTATGTCTAGCATAATCAGTCTCGCGTCTGGCGCCTCTTCATACCTGAACTTTGACTTCCTGGTGACTGAGCAGAGGTACCAGATGAGGGACGATGCCAGAGTCGATCACCATTTGGATCTGCTCGTTGCCAGCGTCCGTCAGATAGGACAGAGCCCACACCGTGTCTACCAAGATCTGGAAGCAGCAAAAAAAAGAGTAGAAACTAATGAATACATTCTCCTTCAGGGGTTTATTTTGTAGGAATATAATTCAAAAAGTGAGGTCAAGGCACCAAAGAAAAAAAAAAAGTCAGACTACTCACACTGACATCAGTGTGGTGGATCAGCACGCAGAGAGCCGGCAGGATCTGAGAAAAACCGGTGGAGTCATTAGATGGAGAAACAACAGAAACATTAACACGGTTCCTCTGAGATCTATAAAGGCTTAATGATAGCGCCGCATGACCCTGCACTCTGAAATACCTGCTACACCTTAATGCAGCACTAAATCTACCCTCATTTAACCAACTTAAGTCCACCGCTGAGGCTTTCCTCTGCCAAAACATCTTAGGGTTTAGGCGTGGTGGTGCAGGCAGAGTGCCTTGACATACATGCAGCAGCGGGGAGCACACTCAGAAGCAGACAGCCACTCTTGTAACCATTTTTGGAGTTTGTGACACACCACTGCGAACTAGCTTTCTTCTGCTTCACTGTCTGGCCTCGAGATAAGAGACGATGCTACAGACTGTCGCCTTTTTTCAGCAAACATCCAACAAACTCAGGTCTGACCTTTGGACTGAAACCTTCTCCCTGTGTTCATAAAATATTCTAGCTGCAGGCTGCAGACAGTATGTAGCATCCTCTCTCATCTTTTGACCTCATGACCTCCACTTTCACGTCCACTACACGTGTATTCCCTCACTGGTGTGTGTACTGCCTTTCATCCACGTTACCCGGGCTAACTAGCACACATACACACCTCCTGGATCGTCTCCATGGGTGGTGGGGGGTCCTTGTGGCGGCACAGATTGACCATGACCCAGGTGACATTGCGGAGGAAGGTGATGGGAATGGAGGGGCTGATGAAAGAGAGCAGCGGCTTGACCACACCCAAGCTGATCACATAGTCTCTGCATTGAGGGCCATCACCTGAAGAGATCACACACACACACACACACAGATGGAGCGCATGTCCTCTAGGTACCGATTGTATTCATTTTTAAACACACTCGTGTTTGCACCAACTGTGACTCACCTATGATGTTGCCGAGGGCCCAGACTGCCTGTTCGCACACATTCTGGTGAGGAGAGTGAAGCAGCCTCAGGAACAGAGGCACGGCACCTACAGAGGAAACAGCTCGATGTAAATCCTATATCTCATGATTTAATTCAGGTATCATGTTCCAGCTTTTAGTAAGAGATACAATGGTTGTATGTGTTTTAATACAACGTAAATCATCTGTTCACACATTAAAAGACTACTTGGATGATCCAGACTCTTTGATTTAAATGCAACTGAGCCACAACATGCCAAGAAAAAATAAGAAGAAGAGAGAGAACAGGAGAATATTTTCTTGCTTTGACAAATTCAGATCTTGTTTTTTTTTTTGGCTTTAGTTTGTCTAATTTGCTTTTAACGTAAATATAATGTGTACAATTGTTGTTGACAGCTGGACAGAGGAAAATGTATTTGCTACAATGTTCAGTTCAACATGTACAATCACATGTAAGCAGAGAGAGCAGAAATATGCTTCATTCAAGGCCAGACACACTTCAACTCTGCTGTTAAGCCTGCAAAATTAATCAGAGATTAAGACGATGATATTATGATATAAGTGTTTCAACACTCTTAAGTTCAAGCTTGCTGCAATTCAGATAAATCACAACTTCTGAACGTGTGCCATTGCAGGCAGCTCTATTAGGAAAGAATATTTCACATCGAGCATAAACTCAATGTTACGAAGGAAACTTACTGCATTTTAACCCACGATAAAACATCATTTCATAATCATTTTATTTGCCAAGTAACAACTAAAAAAAGGACGGATGACTATCCAGATAAATCAGGGAGTACATGAAGTATAGACACAATTACTATTTGTCATTCTTGTGTGTGATTTACTGTGAATTTATGTAATGAACTGCCTGAGCAGAGGATGATGTCAATATAGAAAAATGAAATAAAAATGAACATAACACATGCAACACAAGATAAACAATCAGCATTTGGAAAAGGTTAACACAGTAAATATGTAGCTTTTAACAATCCAAACTAATAATTTATGTATGTTAACAGAAAAATACAATAAGTTTATAATTCCAGCACAGATATGCACACTCCACTAACATAATATCAGTTGATGGAGAACTCATAATCTTCCTTAAAAACAGAGTAGAGATGAAATGAACAGAAAGAAGAGGAAACCGTGTCGTGGCACTTACTGGACTGGACCACGGCTTGAGTCTGCTCTGAGGTACCAGACGCTATGTTGGTTAAAGCCCAGGCTGCCTCAAACTGGAGAGACGGGCTGTGGAGAGAGGTGAGAGATGGATGAGGATGAAGGCAGTGGTAAGAGTGGGAAAAAAAAAGTGACCGGGCAGGGGAGGGGGGGGGCGTCAAACAGTAAAAGTATGCTGATGAGTCATTTATATATTTCTGCCATCCCTGGAAGGTGAAAACTGGGACGCATTTACATAACTGCAACAAAAAAACACAGCTCAGATGTAGGCTGGGCTAAACCCTGCCGGCTCATTTGCATAACTTTGAAGTGTACATAAACTCAACATGATCAGGAAAAAAAAGGGACAACTTGTACTATAATTATCACACATAAAAAAGCACGACTCGCTGATACAAACAGAATTACAAGCTGCTTACTTGTCGTCTCTGTCCAGGCAGTGGACCAGTATCGGAAGGATCCCAGACTTAATCAGGTCATCTATGGGAGGGTTACGGTCACTGGACAACAACTTCCTACAAAAACAAACAAAAAAAAAACACAGCGTTACTGACAAGATCCAACTACACACAGAGAGAAACATCTGAAGAATGTGAACATAAGTCAACCGCATTGTCAGTTCAACCTGCGTATGACCCAACATCAACGTTACACAACATCGAGTGCAGTGTGAAGGTATTTTCAGTGTCAAGACGTCGCTGCAGGTTGAAAAAAAAATAACCCTGAAAACATGTTTCATGTATTCAGCTTCCTTATTGCAGCACCTAACCCAACTTTAGGCTGCACGACTGAGCCGCAGTGGCATTTACAATCTCCATTAATCATACAGCGCTGACTTACTGTAAATCACCGCTGTCCGACCGAGCTGGAAAAACATTCAGCCCCTGAAATTTCAACACTGAAACCATATTTTTTGTTGCAAGAGGGCATCAATTTTAATCAGAGAAGACTGGTGCAGAAGCTGTACCTTACAAACACACCTCTGGACCAGATGTGTGTCTGGATAATATTCAAAGTGCTACTGTTATACAGCAAGCAAAACCTCAGTGTGATGCAACAGCAACGCTGTTTATTCAGAGTGAAAGTTAAGTTTGGGTCGCATGATGATGGGAACATGGTTAGACTAAATTTCACATGTCAAAAAGTGACATTAATTGAATTTAAATATGTTTTAGGAATAATTTTGTCCTCTCAAGTCTTTAAAATCTGATTTCATCAATTCATCTACGCCCTTTCAAATCTGTAGTTCAGTTTTTTTTTTTTGGATTATGGAGGTCGCCTCTTTGTCAGCTCACGCTCAGCAGATTCAGTAGAAGAGTTTCTTGTGAATTCACACTAAAGCTACCGTCATACCATCCTGCAGCCACTTTGTTTTCACACCACAAATCAGCTGCGCTAGCATCTGCTCAGTGTTTTCACGTCGCCTCGGTCTGGTTGTTCAGTCCGCACCGGAGTTTGACGGACGGCTTTCACACCAGCCGAGAACCAGAAACCAAACTTACAACAGGTTAGGTGTGAAAGCACCTTGAGACACCTCGAGAACTGTGAGCATAGAAATTCAAATCAATAGAGTTGATAAACAACAAATATTCATACCTGGCGGCCTGGACAGCGCTCAGCTGGATGCCCTGGTTATCACTGGTGGCGTTCTAAAACAACAAGTTATACACAACGTTTACAACATAATATAAGATTATTTTTAAAAAATCCAACTTCCAGCTTCCCATTTACATGATTTGCTCTTGGAAATGGAAATGATGGACGTGTCAGTTTGCATACCGAGCAGGGAAGTGAGATCAGATCACAAGTGTTCACCCAAGATGCATGTTAATGTTAAAAATACACTGCCCATGAGAACAAATCAATAAATTAAACGTCCTACTTACTTGCACTATTGCTTCAAGGGAGGTGTTTTGCTGTAAAATAAAGTTTTGGAAAGTCAAACATTAGAACACGTAAAGTACGTAACGTCAAGAGTTACAAGATGATCACAAACAGGTCAAGAAAACAAAATGCGTGTTATATTTTGGCAGTACTAAATCTGAGCACACATCTGTTAGCTCCTTTCTCTCCAACAAAAACAATCATTCCTGAAATTTCTTTCGTGTGTGTGAAGCTTACAAAGCAGGAAGGAAAGAGCCGCCGAGAACAGTGAGAGGAGGGTGACGATTGGGAAATGCCATCATATAAACGCAATGACTTGCATCCTCACTTGAGCCTGCGTGGTGGTGTGGTGTAACAGTCGGCTTGGCTGGACGTGCGGGCCGGCATTCAACATGATAATTTGCCAATTGGCAAGTTCACCTGACGCCCTCTACAGGGAGCTCGGAGCTCTGAGCAGGCCGCCTCTGAATATCACTTTTAATCAGGCGCTGACCGTGGACCACGACTGCAGGTACTATTAAATCAAGACGATGTTTCTGATGGGCAAAAGCTGCAGCTGAGCGCTCTTGACCGCCCAATAAAAGCGCTGTATACAAACATGTGCTGCAGCAGATTTATACTTGTGTATTTGCATTCCTCAGTTTGTGTGTGTGTGTGTGTGAGGGGGAGATTAAAGAGACAACTTTAACTTTGAGGAATTAAAAACATCGGTGACTCCGACAGCAGCAGAAAAAAAAGGAAAGCTTTTCATATTTCCATTTTCCGTAGAGTCTAACAAGCTCAGCAGGACAAACTTTTTCATTTTGAAAGGGCAACAAACTGGAAAAGCAAATGTCCTCCAGGCAACACAATCGATGTGTTATTTTAGAGCGACTGAAAGCAGCCACACAGCGGTCACTGGTTTGTTAAGTATTTAAACTAAATTGGCCGGCACACTTTTTCAACAAAAGCCTCTCTAATGTCTCGCAGTGAGTTAGAGCAGCGTGCCACTGTTGATATATTGCTAAGCAGCCTTCTCGATACCACCGGGCAGTTACTGTGATTGAATTTCTGAACTGCTGAGTGGACATTTCAATCCGGCAATGCCACCAAACGTAGAGGCCTGTCGTGCTTCATGTGACGCCGTTAGCCTAAATACGAAGCGTCCGACGCACACGCGTGAAGAGCTTCAAGCGGAGGATAAACAACCGTACCGATCTGAAATCTCCGTCGACGTCAGAGTCCTCGCAGAGGTCCTCGTGGGGCACGTTTCTCCTCTTCAGAAGGTGCTCGTCTCTTTTGTTCTGTGGTGGAGGGAACAGTAATATCACATCATGTACATCGCAGCAGAAATTCTTGATATCAGCATCTTCAAGTACATCATTTCAATGATAAACTGCAGATAGAGAAGCCAGAATTTAACCTTTAAAAAGGTCATTTATTTACTGGACGTTATTTGTAGCCGATGACAATATAAGAACACAAAATGTATTTACCTTTCTGAGTTCCACCACTACCTCAGTCCTCTGTCTTCTCATAGTCTGTGGGCGAGACAGCATATTAACATTATACAACACCTGCCTTGGCCCAGGAGAGTGACACGACCATTAAATTTGGGCACAGACTCAGAGATCAGGATGCAGTTCATGCCTGCAGCATTAAGTCAACAGCTCACACATTGAATATGACAGCACCCAAACACACTTAGCACAAGTCTGACCCGATGTGACTCAGCTTAAGTTACTGCAAGATCATGTTATGCACTTTAGCCACACAGCTAACCCCTCATATTCTTATATATCTTTTTTTTTTTTTATATATTCACGTTCTCACCTGTGCAATCATGAAATACACAATTTAATAGGCACTTTGTGACGATTATAATGGTCATTTTTGTTGCTCTTCACTGTCTGTGCTGCTGTTTCTAATATTTAAGTCTACCAGCACTGCTATACATGTTGTTTTATTGGAAATGCATCTCAGTATCACGAAAAACAGCCTAAAAAAATGACTATAAATTCAATTAACACCTCACTTACACTGTATTTTATCATCTACATGAGGGCATAGCTTATTACAAGACTGTTGTACTGTACTGTGTAATGTTTACTGAAAGCCTTACGAGCACAAAAACGTCGTTTTCAGTGCAGTCAAACAGCATGTTTGTCTGTAATGCTTGTGTTCGTCACTGACCCACCCACGACATGACGGTGATAACTAAAGTTAACAGGTTGCTAAGCGAGACTATTCACGTCTAGTGGCCTACCCTGCACCAGAAGCTACTTGTCAAACAGGATGTGTGAGTTATATCCTGCTTATACACAAAAAAAAAAAAAAGTGGAAGCCCGCCTGAAAACAACACCATGCCCTTAACATGTATGAAAGCAGGGGCGGCGTGCTGAGTTGGCTGTTATGTCAACTTATGGAGCCCCCTTAACGTTAAAGCTAACGTGTGTAGCTTTTTTTGATCTATCACGTCATGTGATCGTGTTAACTAACGTTAACCGTTAGCTGCTCGTGTTAACACTCGTTATCTAAGCACGTGTAACGTTGGTGATTTCAAATGTTACACAGGTAACCGGTCAGCTTAATAGGCCAGCTTGTGTTCCGCCATTGTTTTTGGTGATAAAGACGGGGGATGGGTGGAACTGCAGCCACCACCACCACCACCAGCAGCAGCAGCAGCACCACCAAGCCCAACCGTCGAGCTTAACGGCTGGCTAAGCTAGCCCAGCTAGCACGCAGGTTAGCTAACTGCGGTATCAAAATAATGCGGTGTTAGCTCGCCAGTCACGCAAATATCAACCTGAAGGTCACTTATATGTACTTTTAGATACACATAAGACATTTTTTGCAAGCTAACACGTCGACCTAAAGCGATCCGGTGGATGATATGCTTGTTTCCCCCCCACCCGCCGCCGCCGCCGCCGCCGCCGCCGCCTCTCCCCTCCTGTGGGCCCTGGTTAGCATTGAGCTAACAGAGCACATCAAGCGGATGAACTCTGACTAGCTGTTTTTTTTTTTCTCTGACATGTTTTATAACCAGCGCGGTCTCATGAAACCAACAAAATACCCACAAGAGGGGAGAAATCGCCCGGCCACAACCAGCAATCTTAAACCTGGTGATCAGTGAAGGCCCTGGGCCCAGGCTTTTTGGGTACAAAGTTCCCGATGGTGGAAATTAGAAACGACGTCACAAGGAAGCCAGGAGGCGAATCTGGCCGTGAACAGAGCGGCGGCGGCGGCGAGGAAAAGCGGAGATCCTCGACACCGATCTGCATAACTTTTACCTCCAAATCACGGCCCTTATTCTTGAAATTCTTCAGCCGCTGGTTGTCCAGTTTCTCGTTGTCAGCCATGTTAGCAGTTGTGGTTGCGTTAAATATAGTTAAACTCGTGGATCTTTAGCCTGTTAGCTACCCCTTTTTTTCTAGTTCCCTTTTCTCAGCCTTTCGTTAACGGACTATTTTCTGCTGCTCTGTCCGCGGTGCATACTGGGAATGCCGGTGGTGGTGGAGGGCAGCCTCGCTCTGGCGTAGAGGAAGGGTGGGGAAATCCCCTTCACTCTCATTGGCTTCACTGTTAACATCCATCTGCAGGGCGCGCCACAGCACAGCATACAAACTTATGATTCGATAACTATTAACCACCTTTCATATATGAATATATACATGATAGGTGTGATGATATTTACTGTATGTGACATGTTGAGTATATTAACTTTTATTTTACAGCCATGATTAAAGGTCCAGTGTGTCAGATTTAGATGTGCTAATAAATTGAACCTGTGCTGAGATCTTATAAATAAATACAAATAAAAAATAAAAACAAATAAAAAACTATATTACAAGTAAAAATATAATACATTTTTCATAGATATAAGACATAGATAGATAGATAGATAGATAGATAGATAGATAGATAGATAGATAGATAGATAGATAGATAGATTACTTTATTAATCCCCAAAGAGAAATTAGGTCGTCATAGCAGTCCGGTATATTTGAATACAATAAAAATACAATAGAATAAAATACTGAGGTAGAAAAAAAATAAAAACAAAAACACAGAATGGGACAAGCACACTTAAAAAACACAAGATAAATAGGTAAATAAGGTGCAGTGGCAAGATGATGGTAATAGTACTGATGATATGATGGTAATGTTATTGTTAATAACAGTATATAATAATAGTAGCAGTATATAAAAATTAAATTAAAGTTAACCTATAAGATAAATCTGGATTCAAATTAAACATGTGCAACTGGACATGCTAAATCTATCTGACACAGTACTTATTGCTGCACTAACATGTCGCACTAGTCGCACTTTACCTTTTTTGTAAGTCACTTTGGATAAAAGCGTCTGCTAAATGACTAAATGTAAATTTAATGCCACAAAGTTAAACTTATATATACTATATGTATAAGAAATAGAGATAAAAACCTATGTACAATTAAATTAGCCTGTATACAATGAATCAAGGTCACAGCATATAGCAGAGGTACTGCAAATAGAGTGACAATGACAGTCAGGATTTGGTGCAGCAGAGAATGAGACTGTCCATTTGTACAGTCGTCATGAACGGGGAAATTAGCTATAGAGACCAAAGCTGTTTTTTGCACCAGGCTGTAAACATGTTTATTTCTGCTGTGAAGTTGGACATTTTAACATGGGGACTTATGGAGACTGACTCTTTCTGTAACCAGCCTCAAGTGGACGTTTGAGAAACTGCAGTTTTTGGCACTTCATTGACACGGAGGTTGCTGTTTGGGTTGAAGATGGCAGACATGCAGGCTTGTTTTCAGGTGATTATGCATGAATGAAAACATAGTTATGCACATTATACTATATTTACAGTAATATTTACTACTAGATTTCTGACATTTAGTAAATAAAGCCCTGTAAGTCTCTCTCACACTGGACCTTTAAGAAATATGATTGCTTTACTGGAAATTAAACAAGGCTGAATTACAAACCAGGAAAAATGGACAAATATCCCAAATTCACTGAGCGGCCATTGATTTTTGCTAAGTTGATCAACTAGCTTGGCATCATCAGACTAATTTCCAAAGGACATTATAATCTTGGCAGATCTGTCTGCTTCTGAGCTTATTGATCAACTGCAGTTTAATTGATTAAATTAAGTTTTATAACTCGGTTCAGGAACAAAGACCACGCCTTGAACTCATCCCATTCTCACACATAAAGTACTTAACCACACCTGATCCGATCGCTCCCTCTTTGACTCAGTTCTCACATCCCTCCCCCCCCCAAAAAACCCTCTTTTCCCTTCTCTCTCTTTAATTCAAATACAGGAATGACTCGAGCTCTTATCCGGCAGAGCAACAAAGGCGGAGAGTTTCAGTCTCAGCTCCCTCCTGGTTCCCTCCTGTCTTCCCGCCTCCAGCCAACATCGACCCATCTCCGAACTCCTCCATCCATCTACGACCCTGATTTCTCCTCTCATCCCTTACCCTCTATCCGCCTACCCTTCATCCCTTCATCCCTCCATCCTTCATCCCTCCTGCAGTACATCATCTTGGTTCACCTTCATCCACAATATGCAATACACCTGTCTAAATCTAAATTTATACTGGTGCTGCCTCTGTTGGTGAAGCCTTCCTCTTTTTGTTTCTCTGGTCAGTGTCTCCTTTTAACACAGGTGAGAGAATAAACGTAATAACTTTGGAAAATACCTATTTGATTTGACTAATATCGCTGAAGTCATATATTAGCTTTGGTTGAACATTTAAATGCATCTTTTTACACAAGATAAGGACTGTAGATTTTGTCTTATATTACCAGAGGATGTTTTCACAGTCAGTATTGACAGGAGGAACAATTACAAGTGAGCAATAACTCTTTAGTATTGTTTTATGAAAATTTATTGTTGCAACAATTACTTAAAAACAAAATAAATACCTCTTCTACTATTAATTTTATTGACCAAACTCCAGAAGAACCACTTCGTTCAAGTCCAGATGTTTTAATAACTTTATTTAATCGTATCAAAAAGACAAAACAACAGTGAAACAGTGCCAACAAAACATGTTCAAAACATTTGTTGACAGATTTGAAATTGTTTCAATGTGTTGGATGTAACAACATGTACCGTATGTTGTAGTCATGTTTGGGTTGGTGAATGAAATCTTCATTTAATTTTTAACATTTTGGCATTTTAAATAAATAAATACAGCATGTATGAAATATTTAGAACATAACATAATAAAAAAAATGTTGTATTTAAATATCGTGATATTAAAATAATACAAATAAAGATGCACAATTAGAAAACATTTCTTTGACCAAACAAACACGTTTTATCGTGTACAGTGTGTGTGTACACTGTCAGACTGAATCGTGTTTGGCAAGAGGCTGTTTTCTCACATTTATCCTCATAACTGAAGATTACTCACAGCCTCCTCGTGGGTTATCACCACGCTTTAAAGACACTTTGTCTTCACCAGGATTGAGTAAAAATTCTTTCCACCACAGAGGTTAAAGCTGTGGTCATGTCACCGCCTTGTGTTATCACCGCCTTTCATTTGATCCTGTAACACAGGGGCCTGATGAGGAATCGTAAACACTGTAAGAATGACTTCTTCATCCATCATCTGCTGCAGAGCAACACTTGTTTGATAGCTGACATACTGAAGCCTTTAGACCTCATCTTAACCTTAATGTCCTCTTGAGTCTGTTTCAGTGGAGTCTTCATCAGATAGACTATCCTCCTGAAACCTTCCTCCAGTCCCGCGCCGGTGGTGGCTGAGCAGGGCTGGACGAACCAGGCTCTGCCCTCGCACACTCTTCCCAAGTCCAGCATCAGGCAAAGTGCTTCAGGGCTCAGAGCTCCCTGAAGGTCCTGTTTGTTGGCAAGAACCACGAGAGGAACTCCTCTGAGACTCTCGCACCTCAGCACCTAATAAGCAGAGAAAACAAAATAAAGAACACTTGCTTAACGAGGGTGGCACTTTACTTTTTAACCATTTTTAGCAGGAAGTATTTGGATTTGTGTAATATAACCCCTCCTAGTGACAATATAATACATACATCATGAATTAAGCTGTATTTATTTAAGTATTTCTTTATATTAGTTTATATGCTGCATATAAATGCTAAATAGGGCTGTTAAAGTGTTACTCTGATTAATAATCAAATATTCTCTGATTTATTTACCCGATGAAGCACTTTGCGGGTCTCGTCCATCCTCTTTCGATCCCAGCTGTCCACCACAAACACCAGTCCGGCTGTATCAGTATAGTGATGCTTCCAGTGAGGCCTCATCTTCTTCTGGCCCCCCACGTCCCACACCGTCAGACTCGGGCTGCTCCTGTCTGTCTCCAGTGTCTCCACGTTGAAGCCCACAGTTGGCACTGTCACCACGCTCTCGTTGTACTTCAGTTTGTAGAGAAGGGTGGTCTTTCCTGATCCGTCCAGGCCCAGCATCAGGACCTGTGCTTGTTTTTCAGGCTTGGATCGATGAATGCCCATGTTCTTAAAGTGCAGGGTCTACACTGGCTTCTTCTTTTTGTATAAATAAACCGTCTGCAGCCAGTGGCTCCCTCTGTACTGCCTTATCTATAGTCTTAGTGTGTCTGGTCTCTTCTGGAGACCAGGCTTTATGTATGCACAGGCAGTGACCCCTCCCCCTCTGTTGTGATGGGATTCCTTGTGTCTCTGCGTGGCTTTCAGTAAAGCTATTTATATCCAAAGTGACGGTGCAACTTAGTTCTCTGGTTACAGCTTCACAGTTAGCCGAGTCACATCACACCTGCCCTGGATCATCATACACACCAGCAGCCAGGAAGTCCATGTTTGGTTCAGCGGTAACATTGTGGTTCTTCCCACAGCAACGGCATCACAAGGACATTTCGGTGGAGGGTTACTCGCCCTGGCTGATGGGTAAATGTAGTTTCATGTTTGGACTGAGAACATGGAGGCTTCCAGAAAACTCTCAGCATGAAATGGTTCTGGTAATTTGTTACTCGTCTCAAATTAATATGCATGTACATAAAACATGTTTTGAATTATTATGACTACAGCATTGCACTAATATTGTACTACAAGAGGAGTGCGGGGGATGGAGCCTATCCCAGCTGTCTGAGGGTACATAGAGATAAACAATAATACAGATATGTTTGTCCTGCCACTGTATGACCACTTAAACACCCTGACAGGGCTGTAGGCTGACTGATTTCTGGCTATACGTCACTGGTTATTGTAGCTACACTCAGTTTTATCATGTGGGATTCAGACAATCTGTTTATCGACTAGTAAGATGTGAACATCAAGAGCAAAATGAATTCAGTTTATTGCACAGCCCTAACGTTATAGTTAGATGTGGACTGCTGTAGTGGATATTCTTCTAATCACCCAGCAGGTGGCATAGACGGACCAAAACCAAGCTGTTCAAAGTCAAAGATCACTGTCTGATTTCAGGTGAAGTTGCTGAATTTGTCTCTTCAAACAGAGAACGAACAACCTCTCATGATAGTGAATAATAAATATTGATGTTTATGTTTTTGCAGAGTGCCTTTTTAAAAGTATTTTATTCCTTTTTTTCTACATGAGATGAGTCCCCAGAACTTACAGTATTTATGTCTATGCTGTTGTCTCGATGATATTATATCTGTGAACGCTACACCCCATAGACAAACAAGCCGAGGTTTGAACCAGGAACCTTCTTGCTGTGAGGTGACAGTGCACCATCGTGCCGTGATATTATAACTTTAATCAGTTAATTTTGATTCTTTAAAAAGAAAAAGAAAAAAAAAACAGGCAGAGAGAAAAGAATCATTTATCATTTTAATGTTACCTTTTTGGATTTACATTTTAAAATTTCAGAATTCATTTTTTTTTTTTTTACAGTTTATTAAAGTCAACAAAAACAAGTACAAATGCCACATAAACATTCTGTAACGTACATTATCAAGGAAGAATGTGAACTGAAAAAGCACTAACAGTTTCATCTGTTATATATCTCTGAAGTTAAACAATCCATGAACAGGCGCGTTGCTTTCTTCTATAAACAGTGGAGGGGTGATACTAACATGAGGACAGTATGTACATTCATCTTACAATGTCGTGTCTCTCGGAGACTTTCATAGATGGTATTCTACATGTGAGTTGACAAAGTGCGACACTGAGGCCCGTGCAGTGTGCGTGGTATGATCGACTGCGTTACATTTTTAAAAAATAAACAAAACAAACTGAGTTTTGGCAGCAGAGTTCATAACAGGAAATGAACAGTTAAAAAAATAAGGCAACAATAACACATTTCATTCAAAGGCTCGTTACATTTTGAGTTACGGTTGAGAGAAATATGATATATGATCTGTATCAGGATGTTTCTCTAAGTGAAACTGACATTAATGATGACACTATAACAGTAAGCTGTCAGTTTATGTATATTTATACATCCCATGTAGACTGCAGTCAATGATCCTGTAAGAAGAGTCAGATAAAGCAACAGTATGTAAAAAAAGCAGCCCATTAAAAGGTTGTAAATCTGAAATGTAACTACATTCCTAAACAACATTAAAATTAAACTGCCAATTATTATGTGATAGCTCAATTATTACCTTCTTCTTATGAGTTTAATCAGATAACATGTGACAAACTTTGATAACTAACAGTTAGGAGTCATAAAGAGATGCTACAACGTGTGGGTATTGCTTTAAAACGCCGAATTAACCAATTTAAAGTGAGATTTTGTTTCACTCGCTGCTTCATCCAACAGTTCTTACATCATCAGTGGTTACATGGATGCAGATAAGTTGAGGGCTGAACTAAAGAGAGACTCAGCTTTTTTTTTTTTTAAAGACTTAACAATGCACCAACAATCAGAAGAGAAATGAGAATTTATCAGCACTGAATCTAACAGCAATCATTAAGAGAACAGCTAAACTTATAAAAAAAAACAAAGAAAACACTCAAGGATCCCCGTGTTCAGCAAGTGTGATATGATACTGTAAGAAGTTCTCTCGCTGTACAGTATGAACGATGATATTTGAACGAGCATATGCACATTTTCATATCAGCTGTGTTGTTCATGTATAAAGGGAATAAACTCATCAATTAATAACCTGCCAATTAATAACCTGCCATTGTGTGTTAAACGACTTTTCAGTGCAGACACTTTGTAGACGTCGATACAGCTAAACGACCTGGAAACAGAGTTATGAAGCTAAAAATATAAACTAGTGGTCACACAGACATCGAGTGAAAGACATCATGTTTGAAATAATGTGGAAACTCCATGCGATCTTGTATACTTTAAATTTCTCAGTATCGGCTAGACAATGGATTGGTTGTTAAGGTGACACTTGTCACACAAAGACGGACATATATTACACACACACACACACACACACGCTCTCACACACTTACATACAAATTATACAGTGTGTGCAGCTGCACAGAGCTAAATCTGTTTAATTGCATAACGGTGACCCAGCTCGTGTTACGGTGTCTGAACGATATGGCTAATAAGCCTAAAAGAAAGACGTTTTCTTACAGGTGACACTTTTTTCAGCAGTAGAAGTACAGGAGAGGAGGGACGGGGCGTGGTTTGATGCTAACTTCTGTAAATATCTGTGATAGAAATTGTTCTCACTCAAAAAGTTGCGGGCACGGTTTTTAAATCTTTCATCTTAAGCCTATTTTATTCTTATTTATACTCAAACGTAATATAGATACTGTGTGTGGTAGACGTGCGGTCTACTGCTCGCTGCCCTTGCCTTTGAACTTGACCACCATGACGGTGATGTTGTCAGGGCAACCGCGATAGAAGGACTGGAGGACGATGCTCTTGGCGCCGAGATGAGGCTCGTCCAGTCTCTCCCTGATGAAGCGAACCGCCTCCTCGTTGCTGAAGGTGTCCCACAGCCCGTCCGACGCCAGAATCATAAACTCCGGCTGCAGCTTGTTCAGGTCAAACGACATGATGTCAGGATCGGGAACGACCACGTTGAGGTTCTTCAGCGGGTAATCGCCCAGAGAACGGGACATGGCCAAGATGCCCTGCACACGCCACGAGCCGTTGAAGCTGATGAACCCACCTGAGGAGGAAGACAGAAGGGATGTGGTTGGAAAATGATAAAACAAGGAGTGGAAAGTGGTAGATGAGGTGGAGGAGGGGGAAGGTGTGGAAGAATGTGAGGAAGGAGGAGGATAGAGCAAAGATGAACACAAAGGTGAGAGGAGATGTGGAGAAACGGATGTTTTTTATGTTACTGCCATCAAACCATAGGATAATATAACTATCCTCTGAAACAATTGTCAGATTCATTTTTTATCAACTACAAGACTGCTGCTCTCTGCGTCACAGTGCTAATAATAATATGGATCAGTGCCACTGACATGTTCTCACTCAATACTCCCCACTCATGGACATGAACGAACTGTTTATGTTGGATACATTTCAATTCATGTCACATCCTGCAAGTACAGCTGTGTATCCTCTGTGGCTTCGACAGATTTGCAGGCAGGGAACTGTGCTGGAAATCACTGGATAAGATGAAGACTTCCATACTAGGTCAGGCTGCCTTTCCAAGCTGCAAGTGAGCAAGGTCACAGCCAGCATCTTGAAAACACCGAGGTTGAGAGTTCAGACTATAGAAAATTCCATTATATGCAACTTTCTATTAATAACTGCACTTGTGTTGGCAAAAATGTCCATAATCCCAGAAAAAGCAAAGAGGACACTGAACTCTTTGTCCTCAGTTGTAGCTACTTTAGAAGCTACTGCCTCTTTAGCTAGCTGTTGTTGATGTTGATAAAATGATATGCACAGTTAGAAACAAGCGACAAATTACAACACGTAAGACACTGTAATGTCTCTCTTAAGCACTATGAGGTATTAACCTTAGCAGTTAGCTGCTGAGGGCAGATGTGAAGCTGATAAATGAATATTAAGATTCAGAGAATACAACAGAAATAGAAAATACTGATCAGGCAGCACAAAATAAGAGAATCTAAGTCTCATATACAAACAGAAAAACAACAGCAAATCATACATGTATATATTTAAACACATCTACAATGAGAAAGTCTATAAATGAAGAAAGATACAAGAACATTATTATTAATTATAAGTGTGGAAATATTATAAGGACTAGTGTGTGGGATTCAGTGACATCTAGTGGTGTAGTTGCAGACTGCAACCCCCTCTGTGAAAGAGGACCAACAGCATCTGCAGATATAAAAGTCTTATTCTTAGGTAACAAAAACATAATGATTCTTATTCTTAGGTGATTATAAACTAATAAAAACATAGTTATGAATATTATATCTTCACACTGGGCCTTCATCTAATAATCTGACATTTCATATTTCAAGTAAAACCTTTGATAAAAAACATTAGATGTATTTTATAGTTCTTACGATGCATTGTTGATGTAATTGGGGCATTTTGGAGCAATAAATTATTGATAGATTGATTGTTTGTGATTTTACTATTTAGTTAGATACTTTATTGTCCTTATGAGGAAATTTGTTGCCCGCCGGTACAGAGCCACAAAAATAAACATCCTATACATGTAGCTATCGGCACTTCAGTTACTGAGGTGTTTTGCTAAGAGATGCTATGGCAGAAGGGACAAAGCTCCTGCCATAGCGTGCCGCTTCACAGGCCAAGGATCTGTATCTGCGAGCGGATGGGAGCAGTGTGAAGGATGAGTTCAGGGGGGTGGCCGGGGATGTGTGCTATACTGCATGATCTGCAGTTGTTGATTTATACTGCGAGGCTGATGTCTGAAGACACTCTATGACTTTTTCATAATACTTCAGTTCAGAGTTTTTAATTTAGCATTTAAGAGTTACAACAGTTTAAAGAAAATCAGGTTTCCTTCATTGATATGTAAATATATGCAGCAAGGTGCTCTAAAACCTAATCAGATCATCCGCTCTACCCCCCGAGCCTGTGGTGGAGGTATAAAGTTTCTATCATTAATTGTTCTTGAGTGTCTGTTTCTAAGAATGTGTCACAGAGAGACAAACAAACACCACCGTAACAAGATTATACAACCCCATGAGAGAGGGCTACTGTATAAGCAGTTTTTATTAGTATTCTGGTGGCTGGTGTGTGTGAGGATTTATGATTAAAACATTAGGCAGCCCTGCTCACAGGAGCTCACTAAAACAGTAGGGAATCTCAGCAGTCTGCAGGATCATAATTGCAAGCATGTAACATGAATAAGCAACATGATGCAAACTAAATCTCAAAGTTAGTACCCGATTAGACCATTAGATGGAGATGGTGGGCTATCCTGGCGGTGACCATACTGACTGACTCATCTGGCAACCTGCCTTCAAACTCTCTTCAGCACAGGGAGTATGCAGATAGGGTAGGAGGGAGAATTATGCCAATAAATACACCTTAAACACTGAGCACTGTCTGGCTGCATTTGATAACATGCTGCTTTGGAAGCAGATTGTGTTATCAGTCACAAGGGTTTGATGTCAGCCTGAGCTTGGAGACACAAGATGTGAAAAAAAGGATAACGGTGGTTTGCTTTGATCATAAAAAGACTTATTTTATGCTTTCATGACAACAATCTGAGTTCTGATGTTCCCTGAAGTTTTAACTAAAGCCTGCAGCTTCAGAATCAGTTGAGGAAAAGTCTGCCGGTCTGGACTGCAGCTGTTTTTCTCACCGGCCTTCTTGATCCTCTTGCGTTCTTTGAGCTGGTAAGGTTTGTGGTCGTGTGATAGAGGGATGGCGTTGCCGTCTTTATCGCAAAGAACTCCACGCGAGTCTCCGACGTTGGCCACCGTCAGCTCCTTATCAGACAGCAGGGCCACCAGACAGGTAGTACCTGAAACAGAAGGAGGGGAACAGCAGGGGGGAAAGACAAGATGGAGCAGGAGGAGGGTGGAGAGAAAGAAGATGTTATGTTACAGTTACAAAGCAGTGGACAATTCAGACTTTGACCAGATGATGGCGCTAGATGAAAAATTAGAGGATCATCAGATTTATTACATTTAATCCTGAATGTGTGTGCTGCTGATTTAATCAATGGCATCCAATAGATGCCGAGACAGTGAACTCTGTACATCTAATGATGTTGGATGAAAGTTGGGGTTTATCCTCAGGGGATCACGAATGTCTGTACAAAATCTCAGTGCAATCCATCAAATAACTTGCTGCGATATTACAGTAGGGCCAAAGTGACTGACTGACATTGCCATCCACAAAGCCACAGTGCCAGTGTGGCTAAACAAAAACCAACGGTATCGCAATGAAACTGTGACAGTTGACAAATTCATATCACCCCACGGTTTATATCGTCATATCACCCAACCATAAATCATAGCAACCTTAATTAAAAACTTATCTAAGGAGAAAAACATTTTTTAAGATGCACAACTTCAGCAAAAACACAATACACTTCCAATACACATATACACTTTCCCCTTGCACTAAAGTGAAACACATGAAGTTATGTGCAAACACTGCAAAAAACTCTTTGAAGAAACTTCTCTTCCTTGTACCACTTTCCAAAACGCTTTTCATTTCTTCTCCTCCTTCCTCTCTTTGTTTGGCTTCCCAGCCAGGCAGAACAGAGTCTGGACTCAGAGTCTGAAGCCTATTGTGTGAGATCCAAAGTCCTGTAGAGAAAGAACAGATCTGCCTGTTTGGCCATCTGCTCACACAGAGACAAGACAAAACTGAAGAGAGAGAAAGAGCGGAGAACAGAGGAAAGGAAAAAATAAAAAAAAAAACAGGGGAAAGTAGGGGGGGGGGGTCCTACTGGCCTGGACCACCCGGACAGAGACAGAGGGGCTGGGATACAGGAAAATGGGACATACAGAGGAGAGACATTCTCATGAGGCGGAGGAAAATCTAAAAAAAAAAAAACAAAGCTGCTTTAAATGCCATCGTAAGAATGTGGATGACCTACTAACTTTTGAGACTTCCCTTTAAAGTTCCACATCTTGGTGTGATTTTTACGTGGAGCTGAATGAAATAAATCTATCTCGCTCCATTCAGTTCACAGTTACACTCCTGACACAGTCAGCGTGTGCGGGTGGAGATGGATGAGAGACAGGCAGCAGTGGACGCGGATGAAAGAAAGGAAGGAGTAAAAGTTGAGGAGGGTGGAGAGAAAAGAGATTACTTCTCAGCGGGACAATGATGTTATTATTCCCATTTATAGCTGTGGGTGTGAAAAAAAGTAATAAACAGAACATTGGACAAAAAAAAGAGCAAGGCTAGAGATGAATGAAGTGATTACTGCTGCCACTTAAGTGACTTACTAAATCTTTTACACAGTTTGTGAAAAAATCCATCCATTGTATGCATCCCTAATCCTGCTGCTCCTGCCTATAGCTGCTGCTGCACTGTGCCATGCTGTCCAGCTAATTATCCTTGTCTAGTTCCCATGGCGATAAAGATAATGGACTGGAGGTGCCTCGCTAGCACACCCTTCCCCAATTAGTCCATCCATGCCAAGCACACGTTCAGCATTCCCTATTAAAATGGCACCACGGCCTGCGTGCACCCAGCGCTCATGCTAATTATTGGCTTAGCTTGGCTAGGCACATCTTCAACACTCCAGTAAGATTAACATCTCAGACCCAGTTACTTCAATTCATATCATTGCACTGATTCACTCTCTCGGAGTTAGCGAAGACTCTGTGTTAGTCTGGAGTCTGTACAGTACAGTAAGTGTCCAATACAGCACCAGAATACACACATGGATTCGTGTTGTTAACCAACCCGCTTGGCATTTAGGTGAAACATGTGAGGGCAGATCTGCCACCACCCGGCTCATCTTCAAAGTATAAAGACAGGTACCTGCCCATTAGTCCAACCACAACATCACATTTTTTC
Source organism: Argyrosomus regius (assembly GCA_946959425.1). Classification (NCBI taxonomy): domain Eukaryota; kingdom Metazoa; phylum Chordata; class Actinopteri; family Sciaenidae; genus Argyrosomus; species Argyrosomus regius. The sequence continues at coordinate 11,569,508 of OX336889.1, forward strand.
CCCCCTCTAAGAGCTGCCATCCTGTCTTACCTGGCCTCCTTGGACTTGCACTGTTAACATTTATAGCAATGCTATTTATAGCATTTTGCACTGCACAAAGCATTTTGAACTGCTTTATCAAGTCTGTGCAAACACACTGAATTTGCATACTATGTCATTTCTTTCTATCTCAAGTAAGCGCCTGGGCCAGCCGCTGCCTCTTTGGGCTCCTGTGTACATTTGAACCACCCTATAATTTACTTTTATTGTTTCCTTGTTCCTTTTCTCTCTTTTATGATGCCAAATAGAAGGGTAGGTAATTGTTTATTATGAACTAGTGGCATTCAGGTCTGGACAAAGCATATGGTGGTGGTTATGGCAACACTGACAATGTCAACGTTGTGGGTCAGGAAGTGGTTCAAGAAACTACACCACCAGTTTAGCACTGTACTTCCTTTAACATTGCTGACTCACGATGGACAGTTAAAAGGATCAAAAGGGATGGAAATGATATCTTTTTTATTCCATGCATTCTTCTTCTTGTGTCTACGTTACCTAAAATCTAACCCCCAACCAACTCAGTCTCAGATTCTGGTGAGCCTCGAGCTGCTAGCCTGAGACGAGGAGGTCTAGTAAACTCACTTCTTTCTAACTCCAACAGACTTTTAAAAACTTGTAGCCTTCAGCCTGAATCGACGCTGACCTGAATGACATCACTTGCGGCAATTTCATCAGACTTCCTCTGGAGCCACAAAAGGAATAACAACTTTTTCTTTTTTTACATATTCAGTAGCTCTCCTCAAGACCTGTAAATCAAGTTGACCTTTAAGATAATCAATCTCCTTCGTCTTCACACAACCAAGATAGTGCAGAAAAACAATTAAAATAGTTCAGAGTTTTGTGCCTTGAGTCCTCACATACTTTAACAACTTTATAAACACAAATATCTCATGCAGACAGTCAGAGCAACATCAAACTTGCAGAGACTTAAAACTTGAGACGATAGATAATTTATCACAGTGATAAACTTGCCATCTTAGCTATCTTACAGTCCTGCAGTGAGCAAGAACTGCTTTTAAAAAAGTGAGTTCAGGAAACAGACAGATGGAAACTTAAAAGTCAGCTGCCAAAAACCACTTCTGTGATGAGCTGTGTTGTTATATAACAAGAACTGTCACATCTCAGATGTCAGAGCATGTCAAACATAGTCAGTCTTTATGTAATGTTTAGATCAACATTATGTTCGTATCCCTATCGTTTACATTTCCCAATGTGTTTTTGTCTTCACTGCACGTTCATAAACCTTTAAACCTCTTAGAATATTTTAATCTTTTTGAGTCTTATTTAATTTACCTAATCAAACACACATTGTCCATTTGTTGGTCTACAGTCTTTCTGAGTCTTGCTCAGTGACAGTACAAAGAACGGATGTCACCCGTAGGTTTCTCAAGAGTTGTTTCGAACCTCAAAATCTGTGGTGCTGGCCGCCGTCATGCTAGTAGTCCAGCTTCTTCTGCCTCCCCACTAATCTAAAAATCTGCAAAGATTATGGATCATCGGCGGACCTGAGGTGGGCCGAATGAAGCCTGGGTAACTTTTAGCCTTAATATAATGTTAACAGGTGAGTTCTATAAAAATTCAGACTCAGTCCAGTTGTCATGAATGGGGAAATTAGCTATAGAGACCAAAACTGTTTTTTTTACCAGGACATTTTAACATGTTTTTGACACTTCCACATTGGCTTCACTTCACAGACACAAAGGTTGCTGCTTGGTCTTGCCAAAGGTTTGTAACTGTATCATTTGGTTCATTGTAAGAGTCACATCCTCATCCCACTGGCTCCACTATTACATTTAGGCCAAAGTCAAGGTCACTGTTTGATCGTGTTGTTGTAGCTTCAGTGTGCATTTCCAAAGAGAATGAAGAAACCTTTTCAGATCTGTTATCTACTGTCAAATTAATTAAATACATTTGGACTTGTCACCATTTAAATGACAGAGCTTGGAGTTCGACACAGGTTTGAAAGGGGTGAGTCAGTGTGGAGCTTGTTACTGTGATGTTTAACAATAAAAGTCAGAGAAAGAGCTTGATAACGTTCACTAGTGGAATAAAAACATCTTGATAGCAGTTTGTCATTATTTGGTGCCACCACAGTTCAAATCTTGATGTACTGTGTGTGACAAACAAAGTGGAGTCTAAAGGAGGAAACAAGGCAGAGTTTGAACAAACTGCTGCAAACATAGTTGTCGTGAACAAACATTTACTTAAAGGGGAATGGAATGTAAAGCCCTTTTTCTAAGTAATCAGACACCAAACAGACAGAAACAACAATCCAAATAAGTATTAAGATCACTGGAGTCAGAGCAGAAAAAATGACTCAGGATTATTTTTAGCCGAACGTTGATGCCATTGTTCTTAACTCCTGTAACAGAAAACAAATGCACGGCTCGGAAAAGCAAAAACAAAATGGAGCTTGAGGAGAAAGAGCCTGATGAATGTTTCTAACTAGGGAAGACGCTCTTACAGTGTTTTCTTGAAACACAATGACACTCGGAGTAAGAATACTTTCTGCATTTACTGAGACAGAAATATTTCCGTCCTTCCTGCAGATATTTCTAAAATATTCTGCAGTCTCTGGCAGTTCAGCCTTTTGACAGTTTGACATTGAAATGTTGCCATGTGTGTGTGTTCGTGTTGCTGTGTGTGTGTGTTAAAAAAGGTTCAGCCTTTACGCCCTCACTGTTTTATGTCTACCTGTCTATAAAAACATGAAGCGCTTCATTATTCAGTGAATAAAAACAGTACACCGCGTGTTTAATATCCTGCTCTTTTAGGAGACAGATAATAGTTCACAGAATATCAGGTGCACAAGATGTTTTCTGTGCACATATTTCCATAAACTGATCTAAAATAAATGCCCTAATCTTAACTGTTCCTAACCCTACGCTGCAGCTTGGTCTCTATATCACTGCTTTCAATAATAACTACTGATTATTGTACTAATGCACTACTGGACACTTCTGTGTGCTTGCGTGGGTGCAACCATGCTGAGAGACGTGTCACACAGCTACATAAAGGTTAGTACTAACAGAATACCGCGCCGTATTAAGGAGACTGTTTCCATAATAGACTCTAAGCTCCTAGCCATTCCATCAAAGACCCATCTCCCTTATCTTTCTTTCAAACGCTTTTGTTCCCTGATAAACAACAGAGGGATGAACGAGCAGGGGGATAAATCTGATACGCTGTTGTCCTGGGGACTGGGAGCTGAATTGAGAGTGTGTATCTCTATTCTCCCTCTCCCTTCCTTCTCTGCCAGCTTAATTTAAGCCCCGATTGCGACAGAAAGCAGGGAAGCTGTGCACCCTAAATGAAGCGATTGTTGAATCAGATACGGGGACAAGAATGCACAACAATTACCTGATCAGCAGACATTCCAGCACCCCACCCCCCCCACCTGAGATGCTGACAAAAAGGCTGCAACAAATTCAATCCCTGATGTCGAATGTTTGGACGAGACACCACAGGAGCTTTTTTTCCCCCATTGTAATGGAGGTTGATTGTAAGTTTATCTATAACCTCAGTTCTTGCTGTGCTGTCCAAATAACAGATGATAGAAACATAGAGGTCTAAGAGGAGGATATGGATAGATCTTTGGAGCCTGGATGCAACAGGTCACGTAACTTAAGAACAGAAATAGGCACAGGGATTTACTTGGTGGCTGTTTTGAGAGCAACATAGATCAAAAAGGCGATGCTTTATCTGCAGTTGAGGAAGCAGTGAAAGACAAGAGGACGAGGATAAAAGAGGATGAAACTGTCGAGAGCGTGCAAGCGTAACAAAAGGTAATGCAGCTGCAGCATATCAACCTTTTCTGTTCAGTAATAATCAGCTGTCGCCTGCAGACTGGGCGCTCCAGCCCTGGAGAATCTAAATCTTCTCTTTAGCAATCAGTGTATCATATGACCCATCATTCTCTAGAGGACATGAGGCCTTCTCAAAGCCCCTTGCATACCAGTGACCCCCTCAACAACTTTCACGTGAGTCACATGTCAGCTGTCTGCGCAGGATTTCATTCAGGCTACACACTGTTCAGACTTGTAATCTAATTGTAAGCTGCTGCATTCTCGTTCCCCTCGCCTCCCAAACTCCTGGGTATCACAGCTTGGTTAGTTTTGGCTACTGGCTATAATAACGATGAACTCGACAAAATAACTGTTGATATCTGAGAACACAGTGACACCGCTGCAACAAGGCAAGAAGTACAAGTGATCAGACGGGTTGTCTGAACTACTTTTTTTTAAATTTATTTTTTATAAACTTACAGTTTAAGCTTAAGCGCAGGGCCTCTGGTGGCCTGGGGGGGGGTTAAGACGGCAAACATAAACCATCTCACCAGTGACCTTTGTGGCATCTGTCTCCCTTCATTCCATGTCAGCTCTCTACTGTAAACTGTCTAATAAAGCCATCAGGAGAACACACCTGAAACTTATTGCACTGAAAAACAGTGTGTGTAAACTAAGAGGTCAGTCTGTACACTGTAAACAGTCTGAAGGATGTTTACAACAAACAGTTTAAGTGATAATCTAAGCAGAAATTTGGGTTATGTGGAGGTTTATTTAAAACCAGTATGATTGTCTGACCTCTAGCGTTATTATCAGCTGTAGGTCAGGTTGTTTGGAATTTCCCTTTAGGCAACTGGACTGTATCACTCTGTCAAAACCAAAACCGTTCACTGTGTCATCATTTCTCCTGTCTGCACTCTGCTTCTCACTCAACTGAGGGAGTTAGTTTAATCAGGAGCACCGAGGAAAAGTGACCCTCCCACGGGAACGCTGGATTCTTGAGTTTGCAGCATGTCACTGCAGTTAGCCCATGATGTAACCATCTTATAATCTGTGTTTCAACTCTATCCCCTACATGTCTAATAATGCTTCTGCTGTAGGAAAGCCAGTGTTAACATACGGTCTTGGCCTCATCTAATTTCTTATGACCCGACCCTGCATTTTGTCCCTGTAGATGGTAAATTAATAGAAGTAGATGAAAAACCACATGGAAGTCATTACTCTGCTGCTCCTCTGCCTCAATATCACTGCCTCTCTGTTGTCTACAAAACTATACATGTATTTTACCACTGATATGATTATGAATGAAGCCTGTATGTCTCTATCTAAAATAAATGCCCTAATATTAAATGTTCCTAACCTTTTATTCTTAAGACAGAACACTTTGTGCAAGATAGAGACACAGCTACATTGTAGCCTGGTCTCTATCGCTGCTTTCAACAATAACCACTGATTATTAGACTAATGCACTACTGTAGACTTTTGTGTGCTTGTGTGGGTCCAAGTATGATTCTGCTGTGGGACTCTTTGTTCTTTTCCTCCTCTCCTCTAAAAAGGTTCATTTTAGTTTGTTCAGATCAGCCTTTTTCATCACCCTTTGTGTCCATGTTCTCTTTCTCCTCACCCTTTCAACGTCCCGCTTTCTGTTCGACCCGTTCCCGTCTTTCCCGTCCTTCCTTTGTCTCAGCACTTCCCTTTTATTGTTCCCGTCTACTTTCTACTGTACAGTTCTCACAGGCGAAATGTCCTCCTTCCACACATACTATGCATCCTTCCCTCTGACCCCTCTCCTACCTCTTTCCATCCATCACTCTCTCTTGCGTCACCCCTCCCTCCATGTCTCTCTCTAGAGATAATTACAACAAGCCTTGTGAAGATCAGCTTGTATTTAAACAGCTGAATAAGCAAGGCCTGGGGCTGCTGACAGTCGCTATTCAACAACAGTCAAGTGAAACGGTGGAGCAGGGAATGATAGTTTGAGTGCGGCATTACGGGGGACATTTAAAAACATCGCTCTTGACAAACTGGTGAGTTCTTATTGTGTCTCCAAGTAATGAGCAACACTCCATCTGTATGTGGCCACTGCCCTCTATTGTGGCCACACATTCAAGATGATATGCTGTATGCACACATTCAGATCATTGCTAAGTCATTTCTAACCAGTGTAGCATCTAGACTGCAGGAAAACACACCCAAATTGTCATACATGAGAGGACGTGCATCATTTTTGCATGGATACACTTGAATACATCATATTTATAATTATGTGTTTTGGTGTACAGCACACACACACACACACACACACACACACACACACACACCTGCTTCATTGTAAGTGGCGGAGAGCTTTTCCAGCATTTCTCTGTCCAACGACAGGATCTGCTGCTCCAGGATGGACGGATAGGACAGGCCGCCTCTCTCCTTCTTTTCATCTTTCTCCTTGTCTTTTTCTCTGTCTCGTTCTTTCTCCCTTTCATAGGTCAGTAGCTGCTGGCGGAGAGCCTCAGGCAGGTGGGCCTTGGCAAAGTCAGCAGCAGCCTGATAATGAAGAGCAGAGGGAGATGAGAAATATTAGATGGCTTCAGGTAAAAAAAAAAAAAATGGTTTGCTCAAAAACAACAGAGGTGTTATCAAATATATTCTGAGTGTGTGTATTAATTCTTAGGATGGCGACTAGTACTGAATCAAGTGAATAAATCAACAATTTTAACAACTGAATAATCGTTTCCATACAAAAATGTCAAACATTCACTGCTTAGAGCTTCTTAATTTGCTGCGGTTATCTGGGAATATTATTGTAACTATTTTCATATTTCTTTTTAATTTTACAGACTAAATGATCAAGGTTGATCATCAATAAAAAAATGTAGTTGTAAGAGTAGCTAATAACAAGTTGGAGTTAGTGAATGTTTGCTTAAAAAAACGACTTCAGTTATTTATTAAAATAGCTGCAGATGGATTTTCTGTTCATCAGCTATTCATATAAGGTCTTACAGAGGTGTAATGAAAACCTGACAGTCAATAATCAGGTTAAAAACAGGCCTAAAAATACATCATCTATACTACATCTACAAACACGCACACACACTCACAGTGTATTTGGTAAGTGACATACACATCTGGTTACAGTGGCGGTAACCTGCTTGTCCTTTCCGCTGTGCCGAAGATAAATCACAGATAAACAAAGGCAAAAAAAAAAAGAAAAAAAAAGTGCATCGCCAATCAAACCCACACAGGCTCACACCCTGCTGTGGGATAGAGCTGAGCAAGAGAAACTGTATTCTCACCTCTATCCATTTTCTGCTCGGAGGGTAACACTAACTGAACCCTTTTTTTTTTTTTTACCCACACTTTCCCCCTACTGTTTCAAAGCAAATAATGCCTCCCCCTCGGCTTGGTGCCAAACAGGGAAGACGAGCTGGTCCGAGGTCACAGAGTTCAAAAAGTTCCAAGTACAAATGTCAGATAATATTCTGCTGACATGCTACTTCTTGATTCATACAGCTCATATTTCATACAGTGTTTTTACTTGTAGAAAAACTAGCAGGAATAAAAAAGTGGATTAACCAGGTAAGACTACAGGAGAGGAAAAGTTAGCAATATCCTGGCACCATAGTGCTTTGAGGTCATATGACAGAGACCCATAGATGAACCTTATGTCTCAAGTGAGTCCCCATTTAGTTCTCTCTCCTATCTATACCTCTCTCTATCTCTCTCTATCTTCGTCTCAGCTCTGGGAAATTACTTTCAAGGACTCAGATAACCCCGTCTCCTCCGCTTCTTCTCTACACATGAAAACAACTCATCCACTCCTCTCTTGTTATATCTTGTCAGTGTTATTTAGGCTTTCCTCTGCAAGCTCACTCACTCTTCCCTTATCTTCTCCAATGAAACCCAAACATTTCCACTTCTCTATTTTTCCCTATATCCCTTCCTTTCTGCTTCTATGGTGATGCTCAGTAGAAAATCATGGATCGGTCTTTTCTCTTGTCTGAAGACCGTCATCGTTGACATACCTTACTCCTGCGGTTACCATGCAGGGAACAGGAGTCATAAACTGAGTTCAAAGGTCATAAATAGAACAAGAAGACTTTTGTCTGCTTGGGTTAGACCGTGCCAATTACCCAGCAGTTTAATTGTCTGTCTGTCAGTCCTTCACAAAGCACTGGGGTCATGAAACCTTATTCCAGCTACATTCCTCCAAAGCATTAGACTGCACATGGACGTGTACTAATGTAAAATACATTTACTCAAGCAATGCCAAACATTTCACGATTGCAGCTTCACAAATATGAGGATTTGATCCTTTTAATTATTTTAATATAATAATAATTTATTGACAGTTTTGAGGTTTGTACTGTTGGTTGGACAAGACATGCATTGTGAAGGTGTCACTTCAAACTAAACAAGCGTTTAATCGAAAAAATAATAAAATTAAACAGTAAAATCCTGCTTTTATATTAATGTGTAAGTAATGCCAATTTAATGATATAATATATAACAGTCATAGGGGCCAGATTATACTCCTTCCAACGTTGTTTGAGACTGTGTGGCTGCATGTGAGTCTTGGGAACAGCAGACAGTATGGGGAAGTGGAGGCTAAATCTCGATTATCTGACAATCTAACCTGTTGGCTAACTAGATCGACACATCGAACACCTGGCTGCAGCATCTGCACCGGCTTAGAGGATGAAAGGAAGGAAGGGTGGATGAGGGAGGGATAGCGGGGATGGATGGGGGGGGTGAAGAACTGTGGGAAAGAGGGATGAAGACAAGATGGCAAGGATCAAGCATAGTAATAAAGGAGGGAACAAAATGGAGGATGAGATTAGCTGTTGGGATAAAAGCACAACAGAGAAGCACAGGAAGAGGTGAGGGATGAAAGCTGGCGAGAGCTTCTAGCTCAAAGCGACGGAGGGGTCAAAGCAGAAACAAAGACACTTCATGCCAGAAAGCTGGGAGACGTATCAACAATATGTCTCAACCTTTAAGTTTTTCGTTTCACTTTATTACAAGATGAGGAACAGGGCAATATTCAGTCACCTTTAAGCTCCATTGGGTCTCCACCAAAGGAAGACAGCTGGCTGTTTAGTTTTCTGCTGCCATTGCATACGACGCTCATGAGAATCTGTCAATTCTTTTTTAGATGAAGCAATTTGTTCTTTAGTTTATAAAATTTAAGATAATAGTGAAAGAATAGAGTAAAATGGTTTTGTCTGACTCCAAAAGACAGACATATTCAGAGATATTCAATTTAAAAATTATACAAAAACGCATGGGAGGAGACCCCGGGACAGACCCAGAACATGCTGGAGAGACTACATAGCCCGTCTACCCTGGGAACGCCTCGGGATCCCCCAGGATGAGCTGGAATGTGTTGCTGGGAAGAGGGACGTCTAGAACGCCCTGCTAAACCTGCTGCCAGCACGATCTGACCCCGGATAAGTGGAAGAAAATGGATGGAAAAACATTTTGTGAAAGGAGGAACTAGCCAATGTTTGACTTGAAAATTGTCAATTTTTTCCAGGATCAACCGACAATTTCAAACTATATTCCAAAACATATTTTTTGCAGTGCTGAAAATTATTACTATGAAATCCCAACACAGGCTCAGAGTGCAATCAGTCATGGCTGTGCAGAGCGTCACATTGGGCTCTCCTTCACACCAGACTTCACTTACACCATAAAGGCTTGTATGCACATATAGTGAGTACACAAACCCACACACATCTCAACAGGGCCACCTCCATGCTTTTCACTGTTTGCATCATCTCCCCGAAACACTCCCTCCTGACTGCTAACTGTGAGCCACTCAGACGCACAGTCCGACAGAAATAGTCAGGCCTTTTAAACACTTCCATCCATCATATCGCCGGGCCGGCAGAAACGAGGAGAGTCATCCGAGTTTTCCTTTAGAATCACCCTGAGGGAGTTTCATAACCGGCGCAGAAAAATCTCTTTCTGCGGTCCCTCTGACAGATCAAGGAGGCAGATGGAGAGAAGAAGACAAAAAAGGGGGAAACGGAGGGGGAGAGACTGAGGAGGAGTGTAAGAACCATTCATTAGCATCACTCAAGCACATCATTAAAGTGAGAGAAAAAGAGAGACAGTCCCTCCAGTTTAAAGACAGAGTTGGAGATAAGTGACAGAAAACCATCAAAGCAATGAAATACAGAGAAAGTAGTGGATACTAGAGAAGAAGGAGTCTGCAGAGAGAGCATTTCAAAATATTTCTCTTTGTTGGATTGATTTATAATTCACGGTTTAAATTATAATCACAAAAGCGAGCAGACTACATCTGCAATTTTCTAATCCCAGTACAGTATGCAATGACTATATATTGTTATCAGCTTAAGGCTACAGACAGGTATAATCTGTGTTCACTTTAAATTAACCAAGATAATTATAATTATATATATGATAATTAAAGGTGGGGTTGCTCTGTGGAAACACGTATGTTCACTGCAGAGGTGTAGTATTTTTCTCCTCAGAATGACATTGCAGAGCTCAGTCTGTCCACAGGGCAGAGGAGAGCGTGGTCCTAATTTCATTATCTCACACCTCAGCTTTGTATGTGTCAAGGCTACACCAAGTATAGGTTGTGAGTGGGTGTGTGTGCGTGTGTGCTGTCACTGCATCATAAATAGAAGGCCTCTCATTTCTACTTAAGAGGAATGTGAGTGCAGGCAGAGCGGGGTTAAGTGTACATGAACGCACGGCACGCAATCATTATTTGAAAGGCTGAGATTAAACGTTGATTCTTGACCTTGGAAACAGCAAAAAAAAACACACTCCAAGGTACATTCAGTCGTGGTTTAGGCACTGTTAAATCAACAAATGTGGAAAGTTCTTAAAGTGCTAAGAATGTAAATATGAAAATGTAAATTTAAACATTTATAAACTGCACACACTTCATTTAGCAATCAATCAGTGGGGACATTCTGCGCTGTAAAACATTATCTAAACATGACCTCAGCAGTTAAGCACGACAGTTTAGTCTTGGCCTTGAAAAAAGTGGTTTTGCAATTTGATAAACAACAATGAAGCAAAACAAACTTGACCTTGTTTAATTTTTTAAACCACCACTCATCACCCTGGTTTAAAAATATTGAAATATTCCTATAATGATCCCCAAACAAGTACAACTGAAAATTAACGATTAATTTTACTTGATTTTTTTTAATTGAAAAACTTGAAGCTTTTTGAAACTCAAGGTCCACATTCAAGCTCCTTGTCAAGTTATCTTCATAGGTTCATTTGTTTCTTACCAAGTTTTGAAATCTTGTTTTTTTTATATTAAAGAGAAAAAGAAAAAACAACAACCAGCAAATTGAATGAGCATTTTTATCCAATTTAGTTGTTTTGGGACTGTGAGTACAAATTACTGAGCCAAGGGCTCTGGCATATTTACATGATGTTTTTAAAAATATCAATGTGTATTGTGTTAATAAAGAGCCAAAAATCAATAAATAAATGTTAATTTTCATAATAGTAGTGGAGTTATTTCACTTATTCTGTGTGGTTTTAAAAATATTGACTTATTTCTAGAATAGACCACAAACAATTACAACTACACTAAAACCAATTAGTACGTCTGTTTCATTTGTTTTTAGAAAAAACGACTGTAAAACCGATTACTGCGACTCAATAACGTGCTTTCTGTGTAGCGTGAGCTTGGAGCCTGACTGGAAGTGTTCGTGTGGCCTTGAAACTATCCCCTTGCGCCCAAACACACAGATTTTACCCAGGCATCCGAGAACTATTTCGCTCTCCCAGCCCTTAAATCTCACCCAAAGCCACAACAAACATTCTGTGCACAGATGGGCTCAACGATGGAGGGCAGGGAAGGGGCGACGGTGGTGGTGGTACTCTGAACTTCAAATCTGCCAATACACACACACACACACACACACACACACACATTAGCTCAAGAAACATTAAAAAATAAACCACTCCGAGCAACATTCATATTCAAATACCAGTCATGTCTCAGAGGGTGCATGTAATAGCCAACACTGTGCTGCGTGGCTGACAGAGGACAGAAATGACTTCTGTAAAGTGAATGAGGATTTCAGAAGCGAAAGGCAGAGCTATAAAAGTGGATCAGGACTGGAAAGTTGAATAGAAGTCCATTAAAAGTGGCAGGAAATGCTTCAGTGCCTTCAGCCTTCAGAGAGAGAGAGAGAGAGAGTTCGACATGAAATACTGCCTCTTGGCTACACAGAGTAGGTCCAACCTCTTTTTCTCTCTCTCTGACTGTGACAGAATGAGAGGTGTAAGGCTGGTACGATAAGAACATCTGGTAGCCATGGTTACAGCTGCCAAAGCCTCCGATTGGCTGAACATCTGTCCCACCTCACCAGACGTCTCATTCCAAGTCCCCTCAAACTTGCAGTAATACACAAAGACCTGCCCCCCCGAGGACAACAGACCGCAGGTTGTTGGCTCATTCAGTTGCCAATAAAGCAGATTTTACAGCAAAGGTGACCGTCTAGTGACTCCAAATCTACCTCTCTCTCTCTCTCACACACACACACACACACACACACACACACACACACACACACACACACACACAGATCTTGCCCCTCTTTACTCATAAAGTGAAGGGAACTATTACGGATGTGATTCACATTCAGGCAGTGAACAGACTCGGAGCCATCAGTCTGACTCTCCGCTCGCAATACACACGACTTAAGAGGAAGATCTCACCGTGTGTCCTTCCTGCGACAGCTGGGTCCATTAGAGGAGGTGAAAACCCATATTAAAGCTAAACAGTCTATTAGAAGGAGGCAGTCTGGTTGATCCATAACTTCCTATGGCCTATCCCTGTAGTAAGAGCACCCTGTCAGTGTCTACAGCCTGAACGTCCACTCAATAAGAGACTGATGTTTAGTTTATAGAAAAGAGGCTCAGTGATGATGATGGAACATGATTCATATAAGCGCTGAAGTATGGAGGGAAGTGAGCTGCTTGTATTACAGCCTGACCGATACTGGATATTTCCTGATGATACAGATATTGATATTTGAGTATAAAAACAGAGAAAACAGGTAACATTATATCAACTGATATCAATTCTTGATTTCAAACATTTTTGATAAGGATCCCTTAAATTTGTTCATTTATTTTTTAAAGCAACTTTTAACTCTTCTCAAAGAAAGATGACCTGGATGACTGACAACCGTCACAGACATAAAACTATGTTGTTCATTTACCTTCTAGCACGGTCATCTTTAGCTTTACTTAACAGTGATAGTAGAGAGAGAGGAAAACGTGCAGCCAGGCCAAACTTGAACATCGGCCTCTGTGGTAAGGACGCCTTTATATGTTGTACGTGCTCTACCAGGCGAGCTATATAACACTGTCTTTTAAGACTACTAGCATGAAATCTACAGACTGTGGACAGCCTGGTTTGAGACCTCTCTTGCATCATCTTCTGTCTCTCTCGCTTTATTAACTGCCTGCTCTCTACTGTCCATACACCACTCCACTTCTGTGCTATAGAATGAATGACCTACCTTCATATTGTACACTTGCGAGCCTAAGTAGCAAAACATGACATAAATATGGCTTATCTTTAAAGTACGTACATAAGTAAATGAGCACCTTACTATGAAATGAACGCCTGACAGACCACAAACGCCGTCACGAGTCTGCTCGGCTGTGTTGTGTTCTGCCAGCTGACGTGGATCAGCGTGTTTCAAACAAGAGTTGCAGTGCTTTGTGGTGGATGAACTGTATAATAAATTACCATAAACATATATTTGGCATCTCTTTACTGCAATTTTGTGATACACAGATCTGTGATTAACTAATCACCTGACTAACGCATCACCTTTTATGCGTGATGAACATTGTTTTCCTTCTACGCTCACCTGATAACCGCAAAAAAAATTGCTGCCACTTATACAGCAGAAGAAGAAAGATCATTGGAAATGTTAAGTGGGAAGGTATAGAGGCGATGATGCTCTCCAGCATGGCAGTAAATAACATTCAGACTTTTATCTGTGTGAACACACACACACAAACAAAGAGAGCAGCCACAGTGTAAATGTGGCACCCATGAAATGTAATGCTAGTCGTTAAGGACTACAGCGCAGTAATTTCTTGCATAACAATCCGCACAGGTTGGAGTGCTAAGCAGCAGTACTGAAGAGGAATAGCCTTGTGCAATGTGTGCCAGTATTTGTGTGTGTGTGTGTGTGTGTGTGTGTGTGTGTGTGTGTGTGTGTGTGTGTGTGTGTGTGTGTGTGGTGTGTGTGTGTGTCACAGACAGAAGGACAGAAGAAGTTATTACATTTGGCCTGGGTGCTCTGCGCGTCACATACCTGTCTCACAGAGCGGAGGGGTGGCAATTAGAATAACTCCAACTGGCATAAATCAGCACAGGCCATAAACACCACTGTGAGGGGAATGGAGTGATGGAAGTAAAAAAGAAAAAAGAAAAGAAAAAAGAAATGAGGAGGTGAGAGGCAGGGAGTAGAGGTGATGAAACCATTTTAGATGTGCACTCAAGCGAGAGAAACAAGGGGAATGAGAGGGAAAACGATGGCGAGTAAAAGAATGAGAAGAGAGAATCACCTCCTACTATTTGTTGGTAGTATAAGACTGATTAAAGCAACAGTGTGTAACTTCCTGCCATAAAATAACAGATTTTAAATCATTCTGATGCTACACTGGTGTGTAATCAGGTGAATGGTCTGTCTATACCCACTCTGTACCTCGTACATCTATTCATGCACTGCAACTTTGTGCTTCGAGTATGATCATCCGCAAGCAGTACGTAACGCTTTACACCACCAACTATTTCACTGATGTTGGTGAAACTGGATCATATTTTATGGAGAAAATGTTTTCTGCTCTCCCTCTCACGACCACCGTGTCAACTATGTGAGTTTCCTAATGGACTGTAAAGTAAACTGCTGTGAACTGTAGCTGCTGTTAGCTAATGTTAGCTCAGTTTGTCAGCCGGGCTGCCCAGACGGAGAGCTCAGAGCAGTTTAAGAGTTTGTACGACAGGCATTTTGGACCTACCAGGAAGAGGAGGTGCAGTGGGAGTGGAGACGGTGTCGTGGTTTAACAGCCTCTATGGACATATCTAATAGCGAAGAGACCAAATGAGACATTGACGGAAGAAGCTAAGAGGAGAAAACTAAAGTAAATCTGGGACTGACTTTTAGTCGTAGCCTGAAAAACAGACGCCGAGCTGGGTTTCTTGCTGTTGGACTAGTAAGTAATATTAGCTGGCTGCTATGTCTTGTGTTGTTGCACTTGCTCGATGTTTGGCTGTTAGCAAAGTTGTTGACTCGCTAGTTTTTGATCATAAGTAATATAATCATAACAAATACACGTGTGCAGCTGTTTATATATATGACAGTGATATTGCACTCTGAAACTGGAGGGCACAAAATTATGAAAAGATACTAATTTCTATACAATGTTGCTTAAAAAAAATACACAGATACACACACAGAGGTTGTGTTTACCGATTTGCACACTAAGCACACGTCTTTTCATTACTTTCATCTTCAGAGAAGCAATTATGACACCAGATGGAGCTAGGACTGACCAAAACAAGCACTGACGTTAGGTTTAACAAGTCTGGACAACAAGTAACATCTATTCATAATGTCACTTTTCTCCACAAACAGATAGCTCATTTCTCTAGCTCAATTTCTACAATGAATAAAGGAGGTTTCCTGCAAAACAACACTTTGGCTATGATTATAGACATGCTAGAACATGATGTTACTGTGAGAAGGTGGTGTTTTTCATGTTGTGATCTCGGCACAGACAATGCTTTGGTTATTTTCTCATCTTCCACCTCCAGTGAGTCTATTATTATCAGCAGCTACCAACATCAACCAACATAATCCCACGCCTTTACTACTGCTGCAAGAAAACGAATGATAATTCTGAACAAATATTACACATTCCTGCTAGATTACAGAGCAAAGAAGGCTTCCCACGAGTCTCTCCTTCCAAATGTCCTTTAGAAAACTACACACTGATCATTTTTGCTGAATAGGGGAAGGGGGGAACGGGGGCTGCAGAAACAAATGGAGCAATGTCACCAAGTTGCAGGGTCAACATTTCCACTGCACAGATGAGCCTCTGTCTTAAAGGCAGACAAAATGCATTATTGATTGTTTAGTGCAAGCCAAGGCCTTTTATACCAAGAATGATAGTCCTATCTGTCTTATTAATACGACGCCATCAGAACACAGTTCTGATCCGTGTAGAGCTGCAACGATTGGTCAATTAATTGCTTAGTCGATCAACAGAAAACTAGTCTGCAGCTAGTTAATTAACAATCAGTTAATTGTTTAAGCAAAAATGAAAAACATCTCAGGGTTCCACCTTCTCAAATGTAAATATTTGCTGCTTTTCTTCGTCTTACATTATCGTACACTGTTAGACAAAATAAGGAAACCAAACAACCAATGAATGGTAATGATCGATTAATCCACAAAATAATCAGCAGATTAATTGATAATCAAAATAATCAGTTGCAGCACAAGATCAATGACTACTCCTGAGAGTTGGCATGGCCAAGCTAAGCTATATTTTATGAAATTCTCATAACAAAAGACATTCATTGAAATAATTAGTCAACTAATCAAATCATTAATCATCGTTTCACTTTGTCAGTTGTGATGCTTTAGGGCATTTCATAATTTTCTGACATTTCACAGACCAAACAAATCATCCATGTATTGAGGAAATAATCTCCAGACTGATTGATAATGTGAATAATTGCTAGTTACAGCCCTGCACTGCTGATTCAAGCCTGTGAAATGAATATTTGTGGCTCTTTGGTGAGAGTTTTCATCAACAAAACAACTTCTGCTATAACAGTTAGTTGCAGCACTTAAGGTAATAATAATAATAATAATAATAATATATTGAATGAAGCTGCAAGGGTGGCCACCTGCATGTAGAATCAATATGGACTCACATTGACAAGTAGACAGTAAATGAATAAAGTCTGAATGATGCCAAACCCCATCGAAAAAGTGGTTTAGTTTGATGCTTATCACACAGAATCATGACAGGAAATAGACCAGATTATTGCACATTTGCAATTTTCTTAAATGAACAGATGTAAAGCGAGAATGATGACTGCTTCTGTTCAGGACCCAGAGGGTTTGGCTAAGCACTTCTCAGATATCCATCAGCTCACAGATGCCCTTGTGTTGAGGACAGAGCCAGCACTATTAAAAGTTTCTGAAACACATTTGTTCATAACAATACGTTCATACAGATTCCTCAGGGCTGCACTTGTATACTTGAATGAGGAAAGTGAAAAGTGCTGATCCACAGCTAGAAGTCAGAGAAGAGAAGAAGAAGGAGACACATCAAATATAGATGCTTGGTGTCTCCATAGGCTTGTTCTTTGGCATCTATTACAATTTCACTTGTCCTTCAGACCCCAACACCTACCTCTGCTCTATTTATATACACACCCCTGCACGATTTCTGTGTGTGAATGTGGAGTATACTGCTGACATTTACTTGTCGTCATTCTCCCTTTTGCTTTGCAGGAAAGGAAAAACCTGGGGGAGTTTATTTATATTACACTAATCAACAGCAATATTCCTTACTTGTACACTTGTGGTCTTCTTGTTTTCTTTCTTTTCTCCTGTTCTGTTATGTTTCTTACTTTATTTCAGTCTTTTAGTGTTTTACAGAACATATTTGCAAAGAGCTTTTAAAAACAAGTTCCCTGAAATTAAACTCATATAATACTTCTTTAGGGACCTTTGTTGCATCAGCCAGTGTGCCTGACTGAACAATAAAGTCAATATAACCACCTATCATCTCTCCACATAATCATACTGAAACAAAATCTGTGTGTGCACACAATTCATTCCACGCATTTCTCACATTGGAATGAGTGACAACTAATCTTACTAAAATCTTTGGCTTGAAAGTGAAAAACATGTTTATATTTGTAAAGACATGTTATCTAGAAAAACACCATTCTCTGAGCTGTACAGAAATCTTAAGTACCAGCTTGCCACGAGTATCTAAAAATCAAAATCCAGCCCAAGCTTACACAATCTAACCACTTGAATCAGATAAAACATCATCAAACATGTCCTCTTTAGGTCTCCATTATGTCAGGCTGCTGAGCCCGGTTATATTGCCCGCTTGCCCAGCTCCAGTTCTGGCACAACACCTGCTCCGCTCCATGTTTCTGCATTCCTCTATGCTCCAGGCCTCCTTTTCCCAGAGGTCCAAAACGCCTGAGGTACAAACACTAACACTCCACCGGGTGCTCTGAGTTCACAGTACGGGCAGCCTGGCTAACAAACAGAGCTAACATTAGCTAACAACCACTGTAGTTCTCAGCAGTTTACTTTACTGTCTATCAGGAGAGTCCTGAGAAAATTAGAAAACATTTTCTCCATAAAATATGATCCACTTTCACCAAAATAAGTCAAACAGTTGGTGGTACCTGGAGCACAAAGTTAAATATTCACCTGATTACACGTCAGTGTAGCATCAAAATGATTTAAAATCGGTTATTTTAGGGTAGAAAAGTTGCACTATGTTGCTATAAATCACATGATTTTTATTGATGACATAATCATTAGTCAAATGTCTAGTCAACTGACTGAACAGCATTCAGCACCTAGTCTGGTTGCTTTTTTCTTATCACCGTGGTGTCTTTCATTTCTTATTTTACTGTACCGCTACACACAGAACTTTTTATCGGAGATTTTATGCATGTGCTCGGAACAAGCAGCAGGATGTAATATAGTGACGGAGGCTGAGTTGTGAAGACGGCAAGCAAAAGTTTAAAAAAAAAAAAAAAAAAAAACAAGAGTCAGTGCTCCTCTCCCTCTTCTGAATGTGGGGCACAAAAAGCCTAAAGGAAAAGAACTAAGTAAATGTCAGCTACGCCTCTCTTTCTCTCTCTGACACACACACACACACACACACACACACACACACCTATCACAATCTTACACCCTCCCAATTGCTCAGGCACTCCGGGGCCTATAATCTCGCCGTGCAAGATGTGCGCCCACACACAGAGCACACACACACACACACACACACGTATATATATACACACACGCACACATATTTGGCAAGTATTCTTATTTGTATTCCTGCGATCTGGAGCCTGCGTTCTCTGGCAGACACTGATATATCAACTGCATGAATATTCATTCGCTAGTCAGAGTGGCAAGCTTCACCAGCCCCTTCTCTCTTCCTGCAAGTGTGACTGCACACATATATGTGAACACACACACACACACACACACACACACACACGCACACGCACACACATCTCTTACACTATGGTGATGCATTCCTAAACAATGCTAACCTTCCACATGCACATACAGTATGTGAACACTGAACTGTTGAGAGCTGCCACAGCAGGGTGTTTCTACATAAGCTAATGAACCATGTCATTGTTTGTCTGTCTTCCTATGCGTGCGCGCACACACACACATACATGCACACGGATGGATGTCTGAAGAAGCCTCTGTTTCTTCCCTGCTGTGATTGAAGTCGCTTATCAATCATTTCCTGGTTGATTAATTGGTACAGCGGATCTCCTGCTAGATTAATCACATCCGCCTGAAAGGCTTTTTATGTTTCGGCAGCTTGACTGAGGAGGCTGAAACCTGTGAATGTACACACACACACACACACACACACACACACACACACACACACAATGCACAATGAGTAACAATCAGTCCTTAGATGCCCTTCTTCGACCATTTAAGACAGAAAAAGAAGAATCCAGTCCTGATTTAAAGAAAAGGACAACAGGAAATCAGTAAATAATCTAAAAGACTGCAGCTGATGCTACATTTCTCCACATAACCTCACCATTATTCGACTTCATTTGCTGATGTTGTCAACTTCATTAGAGTGGGAGTTCGAATCTCCCTCACTGTTTGTGGGAAGGAAGCTATTAAAGGTGCTGGTGGTGGAGAGACGATTGAACACCTCTGTCATTGTGCATTTGTCATCTCTGCTCACCAACTTTCTCTCCAATGTATTCACGGCTCATTGCTCATATGCTTCATCTCTTTCTCTCCCACATACACACATACACACACATACATATGATGCAGCCATAC
Organism: Argyrosomus regius; assembly: GCA_946959425.1. Classification (NCBI taxonomy): domain Eukaryota; kingdom Metazoa; phylum Chordata; class Actinopteri; family Sciaenidae; genus Argyrosomus; species Argyrosomus regius. Next base: position 11,589,447 of record OX336889.1, read on the forward strand.
ACTCACACAGCTCCTCTGATCTGAAATATCAATTTGCATTTCTCTCCACTTCACTGCAAGCACAATGCACATCAATGCAGCGATATCATATCACTCATTTTCAGTGAAACCTTGTCCTTGTTCTTTTCAGTCTCACTTTCTTCAGCTTTGATTGAAGGGGGCGATTATGTATTTGGCCTTCTTAGAGCAGAAACTGAACTTAAAACTCTCCGCTCGCCTCCTTATCCTCTCCTCAGGTGGATGCATCCTCTGCTCTTATCAAAGGCAGAAAGACAATGTGAGCATGGAAAGAAAATGAAAGTGAAATAAACAGAGAAAGAGTACAAGGCCTGCACTCCCAGTTAGATATCCAGATGAAGGAAACACAAAGATTTAGAGATGAAGCGGCAAATATGAGATAAGAGAATCTCCCGTGTTTATACCGAAGCTGTAGTAAGACAGGAAAGCAAACCGTGTTTTCTGTTTACAAATTACCACCTCCGTTGTGTGAGTGTTTTATTGCATGACAATTCCTTCACTGTGGGACAGAGGGAAGCAGCAAGATAGGAAGGAAGGGAGGGAGGAAGGAGACGTTTACATATTGAAGTAAACACACACTGGCCTACTGTTCCTCCAGCTCCTTCTTTCCCCTCGATTGCTTTTTCCTGCCGGACGTGAACGCCCTTCACTAATCAAAGGAGGCATCTAATATCAAACTGCGATACTTTTTCAATGACCATTCCAAAAATAGTTTTAGATGGAAATGTCTTCAAAAATGTCGACAAAGGCAGCATTACTTCTGCTTTGCATGGAAAGCAAGGGAAAAAAAATATTAGTATTGACCTGCAGATGGATGAAACCCAAAACCCAAATGGCATATGACCTGATATCAAAACAAACACACCACAGTTTAAAACAAATCCTTCAACAGCAGCAATACATTAAGTGTCAGACACGCAGGAAATGCATCTTATCATCCAAAAGCCAGGTTGTTCATTGCTCGGGCAATTAATCAGGCATCGCAATCGCCCTTAAAATGAATGTCAAACGACGGCTGATTCGGCAGAAATTCAGCTCCATTCTAAAATTAGTCATCTGCGACCAATTCGGGCATTAAAACCAGGCTCAATCTGTCTGCCAAGTTTAAGTGGTTCCTCTTATGATATTTAATTTAATCTTGTATTAATCTTTTGTCTATAAAATGTCGATATAATACAATAGCAAAAATGTCAATGAGTATTTCCCAGAGTCTGCAGATTTCTTGGTTTATCTGAACGACAGCTGAAACCCAAAAAACCTATATATCAAATATGACAAAGAACATCCAATTCTTCCTGTTTTAAAGCCGTTATCAGGCAATATTTAATAGTTCTTTAATCGTTTCAGCTCTAAATATAAACACTGCTGTTAATACAGACACCTGACGATTATTTAAATGCAGACTGAGTCGTCGCAGTCGTTAACATTCTGAAAAGACTTTGGCCACCACAAGGCACATAACAGCGTGCTTTGCCAAGTGCCACTTCCACCATCCTGAGTCAAAAGCTTCCTGGACTTCATTCATCCCTTCCTGTGTCCATCCATTCATGATGGCTCTCATCTCCATACAGCTGGCTTCTCCATCACAACAACTCTTTCAATTAAACAACATGGCACGCGTAAAATAAAATAACCCAACAGTGGGCATATGGTGCAAAGTAACCATTCCATATTTCACATGCACCTAATTTCCATATACACATACCGTGGAGTTGAGCAGCAGCAGGCGGCAGGCCTATAATTGGGGCACCCATAAATAAGGAACAGAGTGACGCCTGGATTTCTGCTGATCCTTTTTGCACGAGATGCATGTGTGAATAAATTGATGGCTTTTCATTTTAATAACGCCGCACTCTGCTGGTGTCATCTGGATTACTTCCTCCCTCTCACACCTTTACGTACTCCTCCTCCTGCACCAGCGCGCTACTACACCTTCTTCCACTTATCATCTCTCTCATTTATGATCATGACTCCACCTCGACCCTCGCTTGCTTATTTCGGTGCTTCGATCTATATCCTCCTCCTATTCCTTAACCTCACTCCTTTTTTCCCCCTCGCTTGTCGCTCTGGAGACAGATGTTGCATTTATCACGTTAATTACAAACTGTCTGCCTCTTCTCTCGGTCTGATTAGCAGAAAAAAAAGAAAGGAGAAGCACCACAAATACAAGTGCTTCACCAAGGTCTTCATGAATGTTCATGGATAGTTCATAACAACGTTATTTAGCATCAACCCTAGCATCTTGTCCTGTTGGTTCAGTGATATGCACCGTCGGCCTCTTGCATCTCCCATTCCCAATCATCAGAGAGAAGAAAAAAGAAAATAAAAAACACACAGCGATCAATGCAACGCCTGTGTGTGTGTGTGTGTGTGTGTGTGTGTGTGAGACATGGAGCAAAACCAAACTGCACTACCTGATAAACATACAGACATTCATAAAAATCAATACTCATCTACTCTTTCCACTGCTGCAAGCCTCCTGATGAAAATAAAGGCTTTTTGTGTGTGTGTGGCTGCATCACTTTGTGGGAAGTAAAGATCTCTATCAATCAGAACACTGATTCAATGGACTCTGGATCAAAGTGGATAGTTTAGTGCATATGAGGACAAGGCTTTGCATGATGAAGCTATGACTATGGTAACAATACAGTAGAATAGGACTGGGAGGTATGAGTAAGAGTAAAGAGAAGTAGCTACTTTCAGCATGTGAGTCATGCGAGATACAAGGACAGAGACAGAGGTAAATCCTGCATCACATCAGTCTGTGTGACAAGCTTGTGGGAGACCAAGACATCCCTTCCCACGCTTTGGCAGAGGAGATACTGGCTGAGAGTAACAGATGTCTCTGAGAAATAAAAAAAATCTGGTCCAGGATCAGTGTGTCTTCTAACACTAGTCTTCTTCAATCTGCAAAAGAAAACAAGGTACTGACTGAACATGAATCCGTTATGGTCTGGAAGCAACCAAAACAAAAGTTCTCATTGGTTTGGTGAACCCGCTGATCTTCATTTTCCTTTATTTATACCTTAACTTATTTACTCAGGTCAAATTGACTTAAATGGTAAATAGTATAATGACAGATGATGAGGTGGTGATGATGACACATGCTGCTCCATGATGGCTCAAATCTTCAGCACAGCCAAGTTCCCATACAACGTAATGAGGACAGGATGTTAAGCCAAAGACCGAACCCAGTGCCCACTTTCCAAAACAATTCTGAATGTCGCTCATGCATTACAGCCCTAAACTACACCATGGGCATTAGGGCTGGCCACGTTCAAGAAGCTTTACATGGAAAGCGTCCAACAACTTTCAGTCAGGTCCAGCTAATGAATTGAACTGACGCTTATATGCTGAGCTAAGCTTGCCCACGTAGGGAATGCTTTTGACTTAAAAATGCTTCTAATCATTTTTTGTTCACTTTTCCTTTGCGAGCTTTTGACAGCTTGTACATTTGTTGTCATGCCCGCCTGGTAAGGGGAGGGGGGGGTGGGACGGGGGCTCCAGGCGTGGTGGTAGAGCCAGCAGGCGTCAGGCCACGGGTCCCCAAGGCAGCCCAGTTTCCACAGCAGGTGCAGTACCATCGTGGAGCAGATCCACTCCACTTTGGCCTGCTCACTATTTCCAGGCTTAGACATCACTGCTCCCCCAAGGGACTACCTGCTAAGAATAGAAGCAGAATATCTGAGGCTTTTCTGCATGAATTTGTACTATTCTTTTGTTTTTAAATTCACCTCTCGCACCTAAAATTGGTCTCCAAACTTAAGGCACTTGATGTTGTCTCTTTTTTCCTCATTTAAAGGAGGGTCTACAGATAGAGGTGGTGGTTGTATGTTGTACTTTGAAGCAAGTTTTTTTTATTTTGTGCTATATGAATACAATTAACTTGACTAAAAAAGGTCCAGTGTGAAACATTTAAGGAGATCTATTGGCAGAAATTTAATATAATATGCATTATCGGTGTATATTTGGGGCAACAAATTTAATTCAGTCCACCGTGCATCTTCAAATATCTTGTTTTGTTAGACCAGTTGAACAGTCCAAAGCACAAAGATATTAAGTTTAAAAAAATACTGTAGTTGCCAATTGATTTCCTGTAGTCTAGACTCTGCTGTATTACAAGACCAACTAATGTTAAGTGGTGTCATTTAATTGGCATAGGTACAGCACACTGACACTCACTCAGGTGTACATGCCAACAACAGTATACATACATCTACAGGATCCCACAGGAGCAGAATTTGTTGAGACTGTGTTCAGTTTGTAAAAAAAAAAACAGCAACAAAAAAAATGGAGAAGACTCAAAAACAGCAAGGCGACATGAAATGTGTGTCATCTCCAGGAGACATTATGATTTAGGTTGTGTGTGTGTGTGTGTTTGCACATGCATGTGAGTTGTAAGTAAAAGTTGGGGCCTCCCCCTCAGGACTGGAGGCAGCAGTCTTTAATATTTCACAGCAGTGATAAATAAGTCAGACAGACTGCAGAGAGATAAGGTGACTCTGCGGATAGGATAGGGGTGAGGAAGGAGGGAGGGAGGGAGGGAGAGGAGAGAGACACAGGGAGAAAGGGAGAAGGAGGAAATGGATATAGCCAAGTGGAGAGAGATATATAAAAAGGTAATGGAGCAAAAGGTCAGAGAAGACACGAAGAAGAGGAATGGGGAAAATAGAAATTATACTAAATAAAAAGGCACTAGATCCAGAAAGAGAAATATCAGTAATGCAGATCAACACCTAAAAATCAGTGTAGTTCAATAGTCCAATCAGATGTGTGTGTGTGAGGAAGTGAAGGACACACACAGAAAGACACTCTCTCCAATTGCCCTCCCTTAACAATACTAACCTGGAGACATCCGGGGGTGAATGACAGGTTCTGATTTCTGAGGACAAAAGAGATCAGAGAAAAGGAGGAGAGAAAGGAGAGAAGAAGAGATAAGTAGGTAAGGCGGAAGGACGGGGAGGAGTGGATGAAGAGGTAGGAGAGAGGAGAAGAGAGGGAGCGAAAACAGAGACAGTCACTGTAAGGAAAGGTCAACAGAGACAGAGAGCGAGTGTGAGAGAGAAGATGAAAAACAGAAGAAAGAGGTGGAAAAGTATGCCGCGCTCTTTCTCAGGGGAGGAACTGCCCCCGTGGTGCCGCGGCCTTCAGTCTGACAGACTTATGATCAAAAGATGAAAAACCTCCACTGGCACTTCATACACAATCTAACTCACTGCTTGTTGTACTGTTACAGTATGTTTAGCCTGTCTGTCAACTCTTTACTTCACATGCACTCTTAAGCCTACGAATCTACACAACTTGGTACTTTCTGACTAATGCAAGAGTTATGCTGCAACCCTGGAAAATCTTTAGGCTATGCGCAAGGCGTCGCCTCTCTCCATCCATGTTTTTATCCCCCATGTCCTCTGAAAGAAGAAGACTGGCTTTACCCCAAACAGCAGCTTTAAGCTCCTTCTTCCACTATCTTCACTTACACTTTTGTAAGCCTGTAGCATTTTTATTTTTCGGCTCCTCTTTTCTCCTCTTGCCGTCTTTTCCCCTCTGTCCTCTTCTCTCCTGACCCATCTGAGGGCACTTAATCATCCATGCCATCATTTTCATCTCTTCTCACCCTCAATAAAGCATGTCCCCTCCTCTGAACAGCTGTAAGCATACCTATCAGCTCTGCTGCTAGAGACGGTCATTAAGAGGGCAACATACAGACCTTTCAGAATAACAAATACATGTAGGTACGAAATGTGTAAACACATGCACGAGAAGGAATTTTAAATAATGGAAAAGTCCAGCAAGGAAGGGAACGAGATGGATGGTGGAAAAAAAGGAAACTGAATCCATGGAGACAACGTATATTCCCAATCTCCCCACAGGGATTAGTGTAAATCTAATCTGACCCGCTGTCTCTTCCACTCCTTTTAGCCTCGGCTTAGAGGCGCTCTCAGGAAGAGAGCGGGATCCTAAGAGCCTTGAGCTGTTAGCATTAGCTCGCATCACCGTAAGCTTCCTCTGCACCACGCTAATCAATTACCAGCCCTGCTTATCTGCCTGTAAACTTCCCATCCACTCTGAGCCATCACCAGCCCATGACCCTGTGCACACACACCCACACACACACACACAGATGCTGCAAAGCTCCATTTACCAACACACTGGATGTATACTGTATCTCCGCTGGCCTAATGGGTAGTGCACAAATGTCTGTGGCAGTTTGAAACGATCACATCACCACCATTTAGTTCACAATATTCCAGTAACCATCTTTAATGCAATAACCTGCCATGGTAGTATGGGAACGCTTAGACTGTACATAGATCACGTACTGCATCAGAAAGAGCTGAAACTAGTAGTCAATTCATGTATTAATTATTTTTTGATTCATTTGTTTGTGTTTTTCCAAGTAAAAACATGTGATTTTCTCTGTCTTATAGCACTGTAAAATTAATATTATTGAGTTGGACTGTTGAATGTCATCTGAAGACGCCACCTTGGATTTTCTGACATTTTATTGCCAAGCAATTAATCAGTAAAAATGTCAGCTGCAGTCCTGATTTTGTCAGCTAGACACGATATGTACTGTATGTTTTAATTCCATGTTAGCATTAAATACTGGTATGAATTGAGATGAAGTACAATGAGTCATATCAGCAAATGCCTAGCGTCAATGTAAAAACCAAGCTCGGGTGTTAACAGGAACAACATGTGTGTGAGAGCAGTTATGTCACTGGGGTCAGAGCATCAACCCATTTGTGACTTTCAGAATGAGGCCAATAATATCTCCGGAGGCCTCAAATATTAAGCTCTGGCAGCCAGGAGATAGCCACGTCCCACGTCGGAGATAGGCTAAGTACAGGGTTCACAGATGTGGCCTTTAGCCGCTGTTGACTTTGTTCAGGATTACAAACAAAAAGGTCAGATCCAGATCGGAATAAAGTTTAAATCCCATTGGAAGTTATTGCAGTTACTCTGATGAACAGGTCTTCAATCTGTTTGCAAATACCTCCCAATCTGCTTCTTTACCCCTTCTCTGTTTTCTATTTCTATTATTTATTCTGTTTTCTACTAACAACTTCATCTAACCCTTTACACAGCAGATGGTTCGCCAGAAAGCCTTACCAGTGTAAGATTGCCCCTTGCACCACCCTTCTCAATACGTTCGCTGAAAAAAAGGGGAACCACAGACGAAAACAACAGGGCAAAAAAAAACTCTTCAGGGTCATAAATCTCAGAGGGCCATAATCAAAAGTACTTGGCAGAGATCCAGGAGGGCCTGGTATACAAACAATCACACATACTCAAGAATGCACGCACACACACACACACACACACACACACACACTTGGGTGCACATAAGTTCCCTCCTCTTCCTTCAAATTTTAATCACAAGCACAAATTAATGACATGCTGTGGAGTCAAATCCTCGCTCGTATCCCGCGAGCCTTTGTTAGAGTGTAAATTAAAGACAACCTGGCTCAGGGTTGGTTCACCACGGAGTGGATTTGAAGCTCACAGTGAATAGAAACCATGTGCAAATATCAAACATTCATATCTGCATTCCTGCTGTCTGGATGGATCGATGTCTGGACGGCTGTGCAACACATGTGCGTGGCAGATGCAAACATTAAACGTATGTACAAACATGTCGGCAGTGGACTCATATACATTCAGAATAAGCTACAATTAAAAACCATGAAATGTTTAACTTTCATCTTTTAAAAAGATCAAATGTTATACGTCCAACTTGTCAGCATGTATAGTATTAAAGACACAGTGACAGCCAAACACAACTAGGAGGCCTGTTTCCATTTACCAGGATGCACCTGCCCTATCCATAGGCCCATCTGGGCAGCGGGAAGAGAGGAAGAGCCACAACTGCGAGCGCCCCCGGTTTCTTTTGCACACACAGTCACACCAATGTCGCTAACTCTGAACAGCTGTGACTTGCTACCTTCTCTCAGCCAACATTCTTCTGCCGCCGTCCTTCATTGCCAGGACAGCGAGCAGGCAGGCAAGCTCCAACTGACTCATCTATTTTCTCAATCACACAACAAACACACAGACAAACAAACAATTGTGGAGCCAGCACTGGAATACACAGACATGACTTTAAATTCGAACGCGATGATGAGAGCGCGCAGACGTTCTTTCATTTCAGCATTTTATATAACTGACCTCTATGTGAAGAATGTCCCCCCTTTCAAAACAAAGTGTAGATTAGACCAAACAGCCAACAGTCAATTCCAGCCATGTGATTAGATTTAGAGACGGCTAATCAGCTACACACCAAAAACACACAGACTGTACGATCTAATAGCATTGTTTTGGATAAATATAGTACTGCTGTAGGCAAGCATTCAGAAGCAAACCTTCACTTCCAACACAATCAGTATGTTTGGCATTTAAAATAGGGAACGCGTCACATGGGGTAGCATGTTTAGTGCACCACATTGAGCTACTGAGCGTGGCAAGCAGCCGAAGCAAGTGTGGGCACAGTGGGGGTCTGGGGAGATGCTATAATGGGGGGGACAGCAGGTTGACATGGCCTTGGAGATGGAGCTTCTGTGGCCCATTCATTCGCTGCCAACCCCCTAAGAGAGAGGAGGAGATGGGGAGAGGAGGAAAACATAGGTGAAAGGAGAAAACAGGGTGACAGGGGGTGACAAGGGAAGGAGGGGGGAGGGGGGGGTTGGCAAGCAAACACAACAGCTCCATTACCAAACTCACTCTTCAGCACTATGTTAGCTCAAACTAGCCCCAACGGGAAAGAAATGGGTGAAGTGCAGGAGGACAAAGAGAAACGAAAACACCATGGAGCTCCAACTTTACAAACAACCTTTCCAGACAAGACCTCCACCCCAAAAAACTCAATATACACAGTGATATGCGATGAGTGTGGGGGTTGAACAATGACCTTGTGGTTTCCTCCTGCTTGGAGATGCGTGTATATTTAGTCAGGGAGTTTTAGCAGAAGTGCTTGACAGAGAGGGTGTTAAATTATTGAGCAGTCACTGCCAGCAGGGAAGGACGGCACACTGAGGCTGAAGAAGGCACTCTTATCTGGCGCTACATGCTGTTGGCAAACATGCACACACACACACACACACCTGTCAAGTGGACACAAACACTTATTAAACCAGGAGGAGTGCATGTTTTTCACCGACCAAATTCTCTTATCTTAAAAGAGAAGGTTTCTTCATGCTAATACACACTGGGGTAAAAAGAAATATTAAAATGAGTGGATTTGTAAATGAGCTTCATTTATTTTAAATGGGAAAGGACGAGAGTGGAAAAGGAGAGATTAAAGATGTTTACTCCGGGGCTAAACATTTAGGTTGCTTGACAGGCAAGAGCCCCATTCATCCATTAAGCTGGTGTGTTTCACTCCGTGACACCACTCCTCCGTCGCTCTCCCCGACAGTCCCCTCGCTGCAAGGAAAACAAACCTCACCACCGGGGACAAATTACCAAAAAGGTCAGAAGACTTTTCAGCAGAACCCTCCAGCTCCCCCGTCTCTTCTCTGCTGCAGTAGTATTTTCCAGCAGAACATGACCTCCCGTGTACTTTCCACTTTCTGCTTCATTTGACATCTAGGAAGGGCTGAAATGTTGAGCGTCAGCTTTCGCCACAAGTGACAGAAATGGAGGATAACAGTCATAATGAGCAAGTTTACTGATCCTCATTAGATTAATCTGGCTTTTTTTTGTGTGTAGAGTAAACTGCTGGAGGTGACAGGAGTTCAGTCAGTTGAGGACACTTCAGGGGGGCCCTGCTGTTCAAAGCCTGGTGGTGAATGGACAGTCGCTAGTCACTGTACCATCCTGCAGAGCAAATTTGCCATATCGTAGTTTATAGAGGGTGATCAGCTAGCCGGTGAAAAAATGGCCGCAGAGGTAATTGATTTGTGGCCACTTGGGGCCAGCGGAAACAAATTGTAAACACACAGCACTGACATATTATTACCCTTTAACTTGATAGGGCAAACTTTTACACATCCAACAGATAAGGAGCAACAGTACCTGATGAATGTGTCCAATATTCACTCGCCTTTTAACGCTCTTTTGGGCTCCACCAACTCCTGAGGGAAATATCTGGCTCTTTACCTACCAAATTCTCCACTATGTTTACCAGCTAGTCATTTACTTTGTCTGTCTGCCATTTGGTGCAGTTTTCACTGAAAATAGCTGCTTATTGTGGCCAAAAATGAACCACAACAGTAATTTCCAAGCCTATAAAAACCACGCTATGTCTCTATGTACAGCTAAATTAAACTGTAAACCTGTGTGAACCATATAAAATTTTTGATTAAAATTCCCCATCTTAATTTATTTAGTCAGTGTCATTTATTTCTCAATCACTGCCTGTTCAGCCTATTTTCTAAACTTGCAGATTGACGACATGATGTGAAGCAGGTGTCTGGTTCTGATAGGCCTTTGGCATTTCAACCTCTCACAGTGAAGTCGTCTCTCCCTGGAAGGCCAGATAACAGCAAACTGCCCCTCTCATCTCCGTGTGAATCCTCAACATCCATGAAGCAGCAGCAGGGCACCTTCTTGTGCAAGCTTGCAACACACACATAAATATTCATACACACACACACACACACACACACACACACACACACACACACACACACACACACACAAACACACACACACACAAACACACACACAAACACACACACAAACACACACACAAACACACACACACACACACACACACACACACACACACACACACACAAACACACACAAACACACACAAACACACACACACACACACACACACACACACACACACGGCTGCCCTTGGTCTTCACGCGCTCCCTCTCTTCGTTTGCTCTCACACTAATCCTGTAATGCCGACAGTGCAATTAGTCACATGCCGGCTCTTTCTTTCATCTTGCGCAAGCAAACTCAGGAATTCAAACTGCTTAGTATCTAAACTACATAACCCACCCCATGCTCCTGGAGTAAAACACAAACATGCACATAAACACATTAAAATACAGAAAATATAAACACCAGCCTGACTATAAAATGTTGTGGCAAAGAAGATGAGCTGTGCTGCTTCAAACCTCAGCAGTCATGTCTGCTTTACAATTCAAGAAATGAATAATTAAGTTGTAAATGAAATGGCCATTGCACAGCTGAACTCAGGACAAGCTAAGAGCTCAATAAAGACATAGAGGATCCCTCTAAAAATGGTCATTGGCCCTGTGGTTTTAAGGTTTTCTTTCCACGTCTTTTACTCTCCGCTCTCCCATCGCCTCCTTCACATTTGGAGACCATTCTGTATCTATCACAACCCACTTACAAACAGAACACCACAGATCGAAAACTACATGAAAAAGTGAGTGAGCCGTGATAGAAAAAGAAAATCAGCTGAAAGGATGGCAAAACAGACAGAGAAAAAAAAGCCCCCGCATTCAAGTCAAACAGCCTTGTAGTGAGAGTCTTCTCTGAACTCTACAGTTAAGGTAATTTTGCAGCGCCTGAAGCCACATCCTGACAGCGAGGCAGGGAGGAGCATGGCTGTATGGCTGACTCTCTAAATGCCAGTAAGGAACAAATGGCTCATGTTGCCATTATATGGATGGAGAGCCCAGGGTTATCACTTTCATGCAGGTTATTCCCATATGTCAGCTAAAAATCAATCTCCATTTAACAGATAAATCCCCTCCCTGAGCCAACATCTAATGTGACTGAGACCGCCGATGGATATGTTCACATTAAACACTGATTTTTAACACTTTGAAAATTGAATTTGCGTTGGTGTGTGTGAGTGGGTGCGTGGTGCGAAGAGATAAAGTAAAAAAAAAAGGAGATTTGTAGATGTTGTTAAGCACTGACTGATGATTTATCTGGTTTTAAACTGATCGGTTCCGGCATGATAGCAGAATAGTGTGGTAGCAGGGTTGAACTTACTGAAGGATTCAGTGTTATTTCTTAACTTTCTTTCTACCCTCCAACATGCTGGACTCACATCCTGAGATCACGGGATTCAAATAACTCAAGCTCATGGTGCAAATGCAGACTCACATTGGCAGGTATAGTTTGATATTTTGGGAAATATGCTTATTTGTTTTCTTGAAAAGAGAGAGAGAGAGAGAGAGAGAGAGAGAGAGAGAGAGAGAGACCAATACCACTCTCATGTTTGTACATGAAGTATGCTGCTAGAGCCAGGTGGATTAGCTTAGCTTAGGAAAACACCTGGAAGCAGAGGGAAAGAGCTAGCCTGACTGTCACAAGTGTAAAAAAAAATACACCTTATGTTTTTTTTTTTATATTTGCACTCAAATGTAAAATTACAATGTATGGTTTTCAAAGAAGTTATGTGTTATGTGTCACTGTGAGGTTGCTAGACATAAGAGACCTAGTACTGGAATTTGTTTCCTTTGCACAGAGCCAAGCTAGTCGTTTCCCTTGCTTCCAGTCTTTATGCTAAGCTAAGGTAAGCTGAGCTAACTAAGCACTCCCGGCTCCATAATTAATGCACAGATATGAGACTGTAACTAAATACTACTACTGCACCTACCCTAAACGGTATTATTCCATTGCCAGTCAGTACTAATCACACCGTGATTACGTCTGCGATTCCTAGTTTTCAAAATCTCCATTTACATGTGTATTCCTTCACACCTGCTACTTATATTTAGCTAAACCGTGTATGATGACGTTAAAAGGGAGAGAGAGCAAATGCTTTCATAAAAAAGGATGACACATTATTATATTGAAATTAGAGATTGTAAAGGCAAACTGTATTAATTACTTAATTACTCCTGACAAACATGACCTGTTTTCACCCTCTCAAGTTTGATAATTTGCTGGTTTTCTTTGTCTTACGTGACAGTGAAGTGAATCTTCAAGCAATTTGAAGACGAGCTTTTGATGTTGATGAAAAGTCTTCGATGATAAATTTATGTTGACACTTGTCTGATATTGCTTTAATGACTGTGTATGTGGTTTGGATGAGCAGAGAGAGTGTGTGTGTGTGTGTGTGTGTGTGTGTGTGTGGGAAAAAAATGGAAGTGGCTGACACCTCGCTAACTAGCCAGCTGAGGCAGCCAGTATTCCTGGTGCTGCCTTAGGCCACATAGCATCCCTCTGCTTTATTCAATGCCCTCTGGCTGAAAGAAAATCTAGATTCGCTAAACAGAGGAAGTTGTTTCTGAAGGCTGCTGTCTGGCAACCATTTCACACACTTCAAAAGAGGGCGTGGGAATGAAAACAGACCAAATTGTTGCCCGTGGACATGCAGTGATAAAACAGCCTCTCGCCTACATCAAATCTGAACCTCCTTCTTTCTTGCTCTTACTCTCACCACTGATGCTCTCCCACTCATTTTCTCTTTTCTTCTGTCACATCTACAAAACATACATCTCCTGTTCACTATTTATTTCTTATAGTGCCTTAACCATATGTGTGGTAACTGCAGCAGAGCTCACAGGTTAGGTCACCGGTTTTTAAAAAGAACTCCACAGAGGGAAGAAGCATGGGGGGGAAAGGCCGCAGGGAAAAACAATCCAATGACCACTTTTGGTCAAAAAGCTGCAGCAGTCAGCACCACGGCCTAAAATTTAATTTCCCCTAAAAGAACAGCTATCCTCTATGCCTTTGGATGCCTATTTTTAGCATGTTATCGTTCAGCCTCAATCAGACCACAGCAGTCAAACTTAGACAGTTGCTGTTGAGCCCAAAACGGCATGAGGCTCCTCAGCAGCTGATCAAAAAGTATGTAATGTTTAATGTACAAGATGAAATACGAATAGACGAGAAGATGGGATACCCTGTCACTTACAGTTTGTGTGTTTTTTGTCGCTGTGTGGCTCTGTTGCATCAGTACTATCAGCTGAGGTCACGGTTGTCCACAGAAACAATGCCAGTGTTCAAGCATGCCATGACTTCTTGATAAATCAGTGTTCCTGTCGAACAGTGGCGTCGTCTCAAATGCTCTTTGTCCCTTTAACTGACAACTTCTTCATCTTGTTGTGAGTTGCTTTGTAAAGCTGTTCACTTGCTGCCCTGAATGTATTGCCACGTTTGTGCGCTTGTGTCCAACAACAACATTAGTTAGCACCATGGAAGAAGAAAAGGGAGGAGATTTTTTAGCAGCCAGCAAGTATCGACTGTGGGTGGACAGTGACCAGTGATCAGTGATCACATCAGTGATCTAATGGCCCATTTCAGCTCGGCTTTCCTCATAGTGTCGAGCTCAGCTAGCTGCCTCTGAAGCACAAAGATTTCATTCTGAGATTCAGAGTTCATCCTCCTCCTCCTCCTTTCAGCTATAATCATGTTAGACCAGAGGGCTTATGATGCCTGCATCCTAAAAATCTTGACTTGGCAAAAAAAAAAAATGGCATGGGAGATGGATATTTTTGGGATGTTTTTGAGATGGAAATAGACAAGATGCAGTTGCCGTGCCATTTGGAAGAGGACAGAGTAAGTGTGGGTGAATGTTTGCGCAGGGCTGTAGCAAGGAATTATGGGCTGCACTGCACTGTAGGGGCCCCTGCTCCATTTACCCACAAAATACTTGGTGACAAACAGCCGAGGGTGGATGACCAATTGCCTCAAGGGACCTCCAATAGCACAAGTCTTGCTGTGTGCACCACTAATGCACAACATCAACTGGCATAAGTCCCCATGAAGTCAAACTTGATGTCCAAGAGTTTTTATCATATATGCTTAGTACCTATACTCCAGTTTCTGGCCCAACACTGACCAAACAAAAGTCATTTTTGGGAGTTATTTTCAGGTATTCAACATGTATATTTTAAAGTTTGTCATTTCCTGAGAAACACGAAAGTTGTTGATGACTCATCCTGCACTCGGGAGCATATACTAATTTTACATCTTATGACGCCGCCGGTGCAGAGTGATTCCTGCTTTATACAGCCTATGAGTGATTCTTGGGGCTGCGACATGCATCTATGGCCACGTCTCACTGATTACTGTACAAAAGCACAACTTTATAAGTTTATTCACCAAATTTGGTGAGACTGGAACATATTTTATACAGAATATATTTGTATGATTTCCCTCTCATGTTCTCTGGCTGCTCAGCTTCAACTCTCTGTGATTTACAGTGTCCGGATGGACCGATAGCTTGTTAAAGTAAAGGAATAAAGTTACACTACCAAGGTGATTCACAGACTTTCCTGATGGAAAGATTGCTATGTAGTTGTTAGTTCAGTCAGCCGCACAGCAAATCGAACCAACTCATCCCTGGGATGCAACGAGCCAACCCCAGCAAGAAAACCACCACACTTTTACCTGCCAGACTTGACACTGCTGTTTTTAAGAGGTTGTGTTTGGTCCAGCTGGAAGGTAGACTTCGACACGAAAAGTCAAAGTGCCAATCAATATATGCAAGAAGTCCCTCCCCACCTGCCCATTTTTACAGGAAACACGTAAAAATTAGGACGCAAAGAGCACTCTGCTTTCTGTTACACTGGACTTAAAGTGCTTCTTCATTACCTGACCTTGACCCCAGAGGGAGTTTTGAAGACAATTATTTCAGTTTTATGCTCAAATCGAATTAATATACAGCAAATCTGAACAGTGCTTATATGTTGCAGAGACATAGGGGCTCATTTTGCCCCCTGGGCAGGTTGATCCGGCCCTGTCAGCAACTTTATCACACTGCCACACATGTGGAGTAATAAGGTAATAAATCAGATACACACACCTATTCATGCGCTGACACAAAGATTTGATATGAAAAGAAGAAGAATGGACTTAAACTTAAACCCTGACACTGGACTCTGATTTTCAACATTTGATAAAAAAAGGCACAAATTCATAGTTTAAATGCTCTTTTTAAAGTCTATTTGGCTTGTTCCACTTTGCCTCTCTCCATTTTCGACAGCTGTTTTGATAGCAGTACAAAACACTGATACACAGACACTTGAGGACCACTTATGACATCTTAACCCAGACCTTAGCGCCCCTGCAGCTCAGTTTGGGGGCCTCAGGGTGTGTTGGTGTTGGAGTGAACTCTCCTTTGCCCCCCTACAGCGCACTCACCTCTCCTCCATGGCCATCAAAAACTCCAAATATAGACGGGTGACTCTTGTTGACGATGTCCGTCAGCACCTCGAACCTGTCCTCCATGTGGTCTCGCCGGCCTTGGATGGAGTACACGGCCACGTTGTTGCTCTTGAACTCCCATGTCTTGGAGAACTCCGCGTCCAGGACGTCCAGCCCGCCGAACCGCTCATTCTGCATCATCTCCGCCACTTTCCCCTTGACCATCTTGACCGCATCCCGGCTGGACTTGACGATGGTCTTCACTTCGTCCGTGTGGAAGAAGTAACTCCACAGAGCCAGGCTGATACACAGCAGGAACAAGGTCTCCGGTCTGAGCAGAAAATAACGCATGATCCGACCTAACAGAGACAGCAGGGTCATTGTATCCTCTATCATTTATTTATTTACATGCATGAAATCGCGGCAGGTTGTGTGTCGCTCGCTCCCGCCGCAGATTTCAGTCCATCGTCGTTGGCGTTGTAGCGGTGAAACAGGCACATTTAACCGAGTGTTTCACACTAAACGGGTGACACTTCACTGCATTTTTTACCCGGACTCACCAGGCAGGAGGTAAGGTGTTAGTTAGCGTTCGTACACGGACCGTAGAGGGGGGGAGGAAGAAGCAAACGCGGTGCTCCCCTCTAGCATGCAGCCCAGCGGTGAGCCACCAACGGCTGTCCGTTGACCATCTGATGCGGTCCGTGAACACACCGACACCCCCGGGCAGCAAACGCAGGTCGCCCGTTTGGACTTCAAATTAAGCCAGTGTGCTGGTTAGGAGTAGTAGAGCTGTGGGCTGAGCCTCTTTCCTTTGGCCAGCCCTGCTACTGCTCCCAGTCCCTGAAAATAGCGGACTGTGTTGAAGCCCTCACATTCCCAGCTGCCACACTGGCTGCTGCTGCGAATCACTGCTGACTGGTGCCTGATTCAACGTCGGTGCTGCCTTCAGGTGCAGCTCGGAGGAGCCAGTGTGCTGACCACAGAATCACAAGAGTCGTTTAAATTAAAGGACTCGTGTGTTTTGTGTTGTTGATTTAAATGTCACAGTGTACTCACAACTAAGGCAGGGCGACATGGTTGAAATCATTATCCTGATACTAATGCGGATATTTTTGAGACTTTAAGATATGGAGAAATCAAAACAGTGTTCAGAGCAGATTATTGTGCTTCACTGTTTCACATAACATGAGATCAAATTTTCTACATGTCTCACAGAAATCACACTTCAAACAGAGGCGATTCAAAGTGCTTTACACATGGATAAGAATTGCATTAGACGACATTAAAAACATTATAAATTAGATAAAATATGAATAAACGATAATACTGACCCAACCCTACCCATAAACCGACTGTTACAATAAATAAGACTTAAGTTTGAACAGTGGAAGCAGTGTCTTGCCATTTACATGCTGCTTTTTATGTTAATCACAAGAACAGTTATAGCTTTTGAACTGATGCAAATGATCTAAATTCCCAAACTGCACTGAATTAAATTGTTTGCAGCAAAATTTAAACCTAACAGAGAAATGTAACAGAGCCTACATAAATACAATGCCCATAAAAAGACAATAACATCTTTACTTTACATTTCCGACATAGGATAGCACAGCATAGCATAGTAGTAAATATTTCCACATTTCCTGTCTCTGTGCATTTACCATTGTAGGAAAGACCGTCAATGTGCGCTCGTTTTGAGTTTAGAAATTTTCGACGCCACATGAAGGCATCCAAAGAGCTGCCATACCACAGGTGTGCATAAAGACGATGGGTTGATTAATTATAGATGTTAAAGCACGTGGGCCTAACTTTGCTAATATTATAATAGCAATTGATAAAAATCAGATAAAAATAACATCTGAACCTGAATCCACAGACAGCTCAGGGACCATACAAACCATACCAAGACTACTGACATGTCAAAGTGCATCATTACCTAATCTTACGGCCCTGTATTGTGGATGGTCTTTGTGTGAAACAGTCTTAGAGTGCCTATTATTTCAGCTGTTTTATGGTGATATGGTGCATATTCCAAAATAATTTCAGACACCGTACAGCAAACCTGGCATCATGCAATATTCCAGTGTAGGAGTTGCACAGAGAGTGGGAGGAACAGAGTTAATCTATCCATGGTTAGAGGGGAAATAAATGCAATTCATGTTTTGTTTATGAATGTTGAGGTTAACAGATTTGTATTTTGAATTGTGAAAGGTCATGAAAGTTGAAACGCTGTAGATGGCCTAAAGCAAATGTACTTAATTCAGTCAAATAAATGCCAGACTATATTGCACATACACATACACATAATTATTTGCTGCTATATGTTCTGATATATGATATACATTCTCAAAAATATTTTATTTATTTAGGTACTCATATAATTATTAATTATACATGTCAATTATTCATCTACTTTGGTGACCTATAGCCTGGACTATATACAATACTGTTGGACAGACATATACAGTATGTAGCCTAATACATTTTGCATGTCATATCCATATTGTTGCAACAGTTTTAGATCTAAATAGATATAATAATAAAGTTACTTCTCTCTCTCTAATGTTGTTTTCTTCTCTTTTTTAAAATCTTATTTCATCGTTTATATTAGTTCAGGACTCCCACCAGCTGTATTTATACTGTGGAACATCCATTTAACACCAAACATGTTTTCATTAGCTTTCCATCTCCCATGCCAAACATTTATTTTAAGAAATTTGTTCAGGCGACAGTCAAAGACAGTCCGTCTGGGTCCTTGAGGTCTGCGTGACGTCACCCAGCCTCCCCTCCTCGGTGCTCGGTGAGGAAAACGTGGAGGACTTCTCTTCACGGTGTGTTGTTGGTTTTTTACCATCTAAACAGCTTCTGTGCGTTTTGTCATCACTCGTTTGTACCGCTTCTAGTTATCGAGTACTTTTGTTGACGTTTTGTGTTTGTTTCTTCGTGAATATTCGTTAAAATCACTCGTCAAAAGTAGCAATTTAGCCTTTAATGCTAACGGTCTAGTACTGAATATAGAGCATCAGCTAACGTCGCGCCGTTTTATTGATCTAGCAGCCGTTATATAACCGTTTATAATGTATACTTGTGAACAATGAGACCTCAGTGTGATATTATTTATCTGCTGGTTAAAGTAAGGTGAGTAGTTGTTAGTAGCTTTCACAGGGCCCATTAAATCTGTCATGTTTCTGTCCTCAAAGATCACTGGGCTACACAAGGACCCACCGACACACACTGACCTGTCAAGTTGACAACAATGGAGTACATGCAAGCTCCTGCCACGAGCAGCCAGGGCAACATGTAAGTGCTGCAATATAAAATGTCTTAATGTCCAGAATCTGTAGTATTGTGCGAGTCCTGAGACTTTAGAGAGATGTCTTTAAAGACTGACATTTTGGCTTGTGGGCCCTGACAGTGGCACCGCTGTATGGAATACACCCATTACTAAATATATCAGTGTGACCTGTGTCAAGGCACCACCACAACAGGTGAATGTGTCCCCAATGTGGAAGATAAAGGGTCACCTGATGACTTGATTTGACAAGTTGCCCAGGTGTCAAACCTTCCCACTTGGGAGGAGTTCTACTTTAACAGTGTGTGATTTTGACTGCTCTTTAGCACAATGTGTAATTTTGACAAAACCATAAACCTAAATGTTTATTGTGATGATTCATGCTCTCATGTAAAATAGAACGGTCTGATGAAGGTGTTGAAAGCACAATAAAATAAACTCTCTCTCTGGGAAATGTTCAGCAGTAACGTGTACCAAATGTTGTCTTTGTTGTCCAAAATTCAAAAAGTTTTATGATCAATACCCAGAGGTGTAAAATGCTACATCACGTATTTATTTCATAGAGTTTTACTAATGTTGCTTCTCTCCTCCACAGCCTGTGCTGTACCTGTGGCGTCCCTATTCCTCCCAACCCAGCCAACATGTGTGTAGCCTGCCTGCGTACTCAGGTAGACATCTCGGAGGGAATCCCCAAGCAAGTCACAGTGCACTTCTGCAAGCAGTGTGAAAGGTTTGTGACAAGCACACATCAGTCAAAAGTAAAATTTTTCAAAAAGTCAAAAGTTTTGCTTGAGAAAGCTGTGGCTTATATTATTTCTCTTTCATGCAGGTATTTACAGCCTCCAGCCAGCTGGGTGCAGTGTGCCCTGGAGTCCAGAGAACTGCTGGCCCTTTGCCTGAAAAAAATCAAGAGCTCTATGACCAAAGTAAGTGTGATTCTTACTAAACTTCACAGAAGACAATAGCATGTTTGCACACTTGTTATTGAGCCTACAGATTTATTTTATTGTGTCCTTATTTTCACCTCAATTAACACAGTTCAAACTAAAAATAACAACGCTGTAACCTCCAATTTTATAGTTATTTATATTTTACATTTTTTATAGGTCTTTTGTCATGGATTGTATATTATTATATGTCCATCCCATATATCTGATTTATCATAGTGATGTGCACCATGTTCACCACAGTACTTGCAAGGTACATGTGGATATTCAGTCGGGGCTTCTGCTACTTCATGGATTAAACAGCATGTCTCTTCTCACAGGTGCGTCTCATAGATGCTGGCTTCCTGTGGACAGAGCCACACTCCAAAAGGATTAAGATGAAAGTGACCATCCAGAAAGAGGTAAAAAAACAAAACAACAAAAAAAAAACAGAGTGGAAGTGATAAGTGTGGGAGAGTGACATTCAAACTACCAGTTTGAACTACATCTAAAGGTTGTTGTGGTGGTAATTGGCACAGTTTATGTTTGACTTTGAGCTTTTTGATGAACATATGTGAAAAATAATGATGTCAAGGTGTGACATACATACATCCAGTTCTGTGAGATGATCATATATGCAACAGACTTCAAGTTAAACTCTTAAACTGGAGTCGTCTGTTCTCGACTGACTTATGTGTGTTTGAGAGAAGTGAGTTTTGCCAGCGGCTGTCATCTCATCTCCTTGACCTTTAGCGAGAACCTGAGACCCGTGCGTCTCAGGGCCAACTCTTTTGTTTGTGCTGATGCAGAGTCTGTATAAAACTGTTTCCAGATCCCACTGGTCAAATATAAAAACATGTTTTGTTATTTTCCCCCGCCAGAAGTGAATGACCATAAGCGCAGAGTTTTTGTCGCTGTTTGCCGCGTCATCGGACCATATGGTGAAACTTGTTTGTTGCTGTCTTTGCCTCTCCAGGTGATGAATGGCGCTATCCTACAGCAGGTGTTTGTGGTCGAGTTTGTCGTCCAGTACCAGATGTGTGACGACTGCCACCGTGTGGAAGCCAAGGACTTCTGGAAGGCCGTGGTTCAAGTTAGGCAGAAGGTAGGAGTCTGTTTTTTAATGAAATGTATAAATAATAAATGAAAATTTGTTGAATTTTTAAAATTTCGTTTTTTATTTTACCTGACCTCTACTCACATTTTCACCTCTTTAAAAACATTTTAAATACACCATGCATGTATGCTATATGCTTAATTTTAGGAAGTATTTATTGTATAGTTGAAACAGTAATAGCCGTTTTATTTTGTTAACAGGTATATTCTGTGAATCTGTTTGTCCAGGTAGCAAATAGCCTTGAAAATGCTCATGGTATGGACGGGAAATATTCATACAAATAAATGAACAGATAACAGATACTGAAGGGCTACAAACGCTGTAAAATATATAATACAGCAAACAAAAATGCACCCCATAATTGTGACCCTATATTGCACTATGATAAAATGTGCTTAGTTCTTTTTCTTCTGATTTTTCTCGTTTTTGGATTTTAAGGCCACATTCAGACAGGGACAGGGAAACCGGCAACCGGTGGTGGGGGAGTGCGGTGGTGGGGGGGGTGAGGGGAGCTGAGGTGGGTTGCTGTGGGCGTGTCTATACCTGCTGAATGTAACCGCTGTGAAACAATCAGGAAATAACGTTTTATTTCTCTGATTAATGACAGCTTTATCGAGGCCGGCGCTCGCTCTCTGTGTTGTTACTCTATGTCTCTCTACCAAAGCTCTCTCTCTCTCATCATCGGACACAAATCAAATTAAACTTCTTCGTGTCATTATATTTTGCGGCGTAAATTGCGAGTCAGACTCAGATTTAGAAGCTGGTACATGAAATAAACAAAGTGAGAACACACACACAGGTAGATTTTCAGAGTTTAGTCCGTGAATCCACCTGGATAGTCTCTGCTTCAGAGACATTTCAGGCTGTCTGTGGAGGTTTGACCGATCTGAGTGTCTGATTGGCGGCCGGAGCGTGACGTGGGGCTCCGTTTTCCCAAAAGTTGAATCTGGCTCAACTTCTCTCGCCGGTCGCCCCTGCTTTTTTGCGGCAACCCCTGCGTTGCGGAAATGCACGACCCCCACTGAAATGAATTGAAAAACACAGCCGGCGTCCGGTTTGCCTGTCCCTGTCTGAATGCCAACTAAGTGTTCTCAAATTTCTCTTTCTTTTCACGATCCTGTTATCTTGTGTTGATTTTGCAATTGCATGTTGAAACCTCAACCTAGATTTTTATAAAAACAAGTGTTGGCAGGCAATACATCAATAAATCCCAGGGTTATACTTTTTCCTTTGATCGCTGATGTGCAGAGGTAAACCAAGCGTAGCTGCCATGCTACAGAGAGAGTAGATCAGGAGAAAGATTACTCAGAAACAGACAAATTCAGTCCAGTTTTAGATTAAAACCTTCAGTCTCTCTTATCGCTTAACTAAACTCAAATAAGCTAAGCTACCCTCAGCAGTTTATATAACTCCTTAACGCCGTCTGCAGCTACTCCACATTAAAAGCCAAAGTCCCTTCTTTTCACTGAAAAGATTTAAGTGTGGAGCAACTATAAAGGAAGTTTGATTTAACGGCGTACTAAAATACAAAAAATGTCAATATGGCCTCGGGGGCTGATGGTCTTAACTGTTTTTCTGAAATGTCAAAGCTGGCGACAGGTTGCGGCAGATGCCAAGCTGTTCATCCAGATTTCATACCAATTAAATAACTGTGACACCGGGCTGAGGGATCTGTGTGACTGTCTGTACGATCATGATGCCGCTGAAAAAATCTTTTTCTTTCACAGACTGTTCATAAAAAGACATTCTACTATCTAGAGCAGCTGATCCTCAAGCATAAACTCCACCAGAATGCCCTCAACATCAAAGAAATCCATGGTAGGTCAATCACATATGATTTTATATGTAACATTTTTTCATGCATGACAGTGTACGTCTCTTTAAAGGGAGGGGCCTGCTATATTCCTCAAGGCTTCTAACCGAATGTAGGGGAAACTTGTCTCATTCGTCAGCAGCGTAACTAACATGGATTAGAGCTAAGCCCAACATAATCATGTGTCGAGTGTTAATTACCTCTGCCTGTACCAGACGGCAAGCCATGCATGCATATCACTGGCGCCAATCAGTCCATACAGCTGTCCTTGCATGGGCCTCAGAGAGGGTGCATGCGTTGGGCATCTAATCATTGTGCTGTAATCAGAGCAGGCATTCCACAGAGATTCCTGCAATGCAAGCTTGATTCCTACTCTATTTACTGCCACATCACACATACACGCACGCAGATAGGTATCCACACACTCAGACGTGCTTGCTGCGCACTGAGTGACAGCTCAGCAGCAGCTCTCAGTGCTCTTGGAAGGGACTGTGAAGTGGAGTTTTGGCTGAGAAGTGCGATTTAAATCATCTACACACCTCGGCAGGACTTAAAAGCTTTGTGAAAGTTACAACATGTGGCTGCCATATGCACTCCCATCTTCATGAGTGTGTGTGTGTTGTTTGCATACATATGTGTTCTGCAATGGCGATGACCCGTGAAGCGCGCCTTTGATGAATTTATCGATGGGGGTTGTGATGGTATTGCTCTTCTCTCTCAGAGGGGATCGATTTCTACTACGGCACCAAGCAGCACGCTCAGAAGATGGTCGACTTCCTCCAGTGCACCGTGCCCTGCAGGTGAGCGCCACTTCAGTCTGTACCAGACTGAACAACATTCCCCTTTCATTTTATACCAATAACAGGATTCAAAGTGACTGTGACGGACTACTTTTAGTAGTGGTCTTCATCCAACAATCCAAAAGTTTATGAGCAAATGTGGCAATGTCACAGTGAATAAATGTCCTCATAAAAATGCATGAACAAAAAATATAGCTCCCTAAAGTAGCATAATGTTCCATGTGTGCTTCTATCACTGTGTATGTCATAATTTGTGTGTGTTTCTGGATGATAAAAAAACTCAAATGTACATCAGTCTTCTGGATGTGGAAACTGCATGTTGACACGACCTCTAACAGTTCAGACGAGTCTTTTTGTGTGTGAAGTGTGAAGTCTTTTCCATTTTTACACAACATCTTATTGCATTAATTCCCCTTTTGTTGTTAGGATTTGTCCAACTGGGACAGTGTGAACTCTGAATGATGTCTGTGATAATAATCATAACAAACACTTTCTTTTCTATTTCAAAGGTCGAAGACATCCCAGCGCCTCATCTCTCACGACATCCATTCAAACACGTACAACTATAAAAGCACCTTCTCCATGGAAATCGTACCTGTCTGTAAGGTATACAGCGACATGTTTTGTTCTTTTAATTTTAGTTGGATTAGAGTCCATTGAGCTGAGACACACCCATATCTGCTCAACACCTCAGACAAGCCAGACTTGACACGTCACCTCTGAAGATTTTGTTAGGTTAGTAATGTTGTTTTAGAAAGATGTCTTAAATCTGCTGATATGCAGATGTCAAGTCCAAGCATCTTTGTTGTCATATTCATCTTTGACAGTGTCAGGTGATGATAAATGAAACTCAAACTTAATATACTTAATATACTGGGAATATAGATTCCTGCTTAAACCCATTTGACATGTAGCATTAGTTCTGTGCTTAAAATGGCAACACGTAGGTTTGGGTGTGTTTTGAATGACAGGGTATTTTCAATAAATGAAAACAGATTCTTAAAGTTTAGAGTAGAAACTTTTAATCCAGACACATGCTCTCTATCTCAGCTGTCGGATAACATGAGGTTTCTTTTGAGAGAAACAAGCTTTCAGACACATTGTGAACTTTCTATGGCAAGTCCAAAGTCGTTTTCTACTTTCCCTTCGACCTGTTTGACCCGGGGTTGTCTGGTTTTGTCTGGTTGCCAGGACAATGTCGTGTGCCTTTCACCACGGCTGGCGCAGAGCCTGGGCAACATGGGTCAAGTGTGTGTCTGCGCCCGTGTCACCAGCACCATCCACCTCATCGATCCCAACACCCTGCAGAGTGAGTATTTTCCACCAAGTGTTTTAACAACTGACACCTCAGACCAACTACAGCGTGTTCTCTTGTGGTCAAATATAGCTGCAGTCTGGTGTATCTGGTCTTCATCAGCTGAGTTGTAGTTTGAATCACTACAGATTCATTCAGTAATGTGAGCTCTGTGTATAGGCACAGTGAAGCAGCAAGTTTCATTATTTCTAATGAGGAACTTTGCCTGAGATTGAGCTCAGTGTCAACTTTGCTGGTTTGAATGCAGCACATTCTGGGGGAGTAGTTTTATAGTCGACAAAATCAAGCGTGTAATTAGATTAGCGCTGACACAATTAGTCGAACAGAAAATTATTCGACAGCAAATTTGATATTTGATTAATTAGGTTATTTATCAGTGGAAAAAACCTAACAATTATTTGGCTCTAGCGTGAGAGGATTTGATGCTTTTCTCTGTTTTAAAGGACTGTAAAGTGTAAAATATGAGAAAACTGGCAATTTGAATATGTGACGTTGTGACTTTGAGCTTGAAAATAATCATTGATTGTAGCCCTAGATTAGATTACTCACTTCATTAGGGCTGCAACTAATTATATGATGAATTGTTTTTTCATAAAATAGTAAAAAATGCCCAAGGTGATTTCTGTTGATTACCTGATTGACTAATTGTTTAATCTCTACGCTTTTATTATAGTCTTAGGTTGTATTTTACACTTTGGGAATAACTGCTGCAAGTTTAGCATATTTATGTCTTTGAGTGTTTAATGAAAGACATCAGAAGCATTTCCTGTATATTACCACGGAGCTATAACTGAGAGTCGTTGCTTGGGCGAAGTCGTTCAACGCTGCACTGAGTTGACCCCGGTCTGCTGACCACATGTTCATCACAGCCGTCTTAACAGCTTCCCTCTGCTCCCAGTCACGACACAGCACGTGGCGCACTCGCCCAAAAAAAAACAAAAAAAAACATCTTTAGTTTGCATTATTCGTGCTGTCAGAGCAAAGTCGTCTCATTTGGAGGGATTTCTAATCAATGCAAGTTCGGTGACAATTAGTGATGATGTGTTTCCTCTGTATCTGGCGTAATCACTCATTATTCGAGAAGCTGAGATCGTCCTCGACAGGATTCTGACATTTTGGAAGCGGCACACGTTTTTAATTACTCTTCAAAGAGCAGGCTATTTTTATTGCAGAAAGTTTTTCAGCAGGCTGAATAGCAGAATCCGCCTCGAGGCAGAGCTCTGTGCGGCAGATTTGGGCTGCAGTAGGCAATTAACTCTGGCATTAAAAAATATTTGTGTTGCTGTTTGTCTGCCTGTGTTTAATTTTCTCGGTACAGAGACAGAAACACATCACTCTGTCTGGTTTATTTGGAATATGCACAGATAAAACACAGACAGATAAATCAGATTCATATTAGTTTTAGATAAAGGAACTGTGTTGAAGTTTGAGCTGTCAGAGATATCTAAAACATGAAAAGCTGTTTGTGTTAGTGGATGAAATTCTTAAACTCAAGTAAAAATGAGAAGGAGCAATATAAATTGTGCTGTCTGCTCTAATTACTAACAATAATATACAATTAATATGTAAATAATCTCTAACTCACTAGTTTCTGAGGTGGATGGGAACACATACTGGCGCAACCCCTTCAACAGTCTCTGTAACCCACGGCAACTGGAGGAGTTTATCGTTATGGACATTGACATCATCAGAGACCAGAAGCTGGGTGCTGGAGCTGGCATGAGGTCCAATAAGGTGAGTGTGTGTGGGTATCTGTGCTTGTGTGTGTGTGTGTGTGTGTGTGTGTTGCAGAACAGATTGCATTATGAGAGAACATTGCTTTTCTTTTGGAAGCAAAATCAATAGTGAACCATTACATTATCCCTGAGCCTGTGAGTGGGATTCAAGCCAGAACGACAGAAACACCCAGGAGTGTTTGTTTTGATGGTGCAAGGAACGAGGTTTGCAGAGACTTGTTTACTCTCTCTTTCCTCCGTTTGAATGTTGCATTAGTATCGATACAACCACCTGGGCAGGCTGGAAGAAAAGACCCAGAGTCATTTTGTTTGAATGGCTTGAAACTACATTTAAATTCCCCCTGTGTGTATTTGTGTGTGTGTGTGTGTGTTACAGCACACCCTGGCTGAGGTTTGGGTTCAGAAGACGTCAGAAATGGACACCAATCAGCAGTATCACTGCCGTACATTCCTGGGCCATCTGCTCAACATCGGAGACCTGGTGCTGGGGTGAGTATGAGGCTATTGACGAGAAGTTCACATGTTGCTCAGGTAGGACTGATTAGCAGACTGTGAGCTGTACATTTAATGGTTTACGTCTCACATTACAGCTTTGACTTCGCCAACTCTAACGTTAATGACGAGTACCTGAATAAGATGAACCCTCACCACGTCCCTGATGTGGTAAGACTCTCCTGCACTTCAATGAACATCCTCAGTGATTAAACCTGGTGGCTATTGTTGACTGAACACTGACCTCTAGTGGCAATGTAAAATACTGACTTTAGATTTGATTATGTTCTTAGAAGAAACACTACATGAAATGTATATAGACAGTCTGTTGTAGTTTCAATTTCTACAACCCTGCATGTTGACTCTCAGGTGCTGATAAAGAAGAGCTACGACCGCACCAGGAGGGTGAAGCGCAGGAACTGGAAACTGCAGGAGATGGACAGAGACCGTGAGGGCAACGACACAGATGATGAGAGGTAGGAGAGTAATACCGAGTCTCTGAACTGTCTTGAATGAATTAAACCCTCAAGAATTTGTCTTCCAGGATAAGGCGAGCCATGTTCTATAAGAAGACGAAAAACTAGTGTTTAGTAATCATTACTCAAACGAGATTAAAGGAGATTTGTGGTGCATTAGTTGGGGACTATTTTAAGACGTGGAGTAATACATATTTGGTGCTTTAGTGAGTATTTACAGCAGTAGCGCTGTGTTTGTTGGAGTGACTCAGTTCAAACTGTCATCATGATGAAAGAACATGTCAGCCAGTGCAACAGTGTGCCTCATTTATGTGTTGTAATAGTTTTTGGACAACACTGGAGCTCTCTGGCACAAAAGAATAATAAATTATCAGGCTCTGGTACACACATAGACACGCACACACACACACACACAAAAAAAACACTTGTTAGTCACATGAATTCATTTTGGGGGTTTTTTTTTTTATTTGTTGCCAATAAGATGCAAGAGAATTATCTTTAAAAACATATTTTTTATTTTGTAGTTCCTGTGAAATATCTTTACAAAAAAATCCAATAATAATAATAAACAAAACTTTAAACCTCGACTGCATTTTGAGGCAGTGTGTAAAGATTCTGCACGAATGTCTCCAGCAACAAACGAGGAAAAACACTTAAGATACCTGAGCTGATGACTAAAGCCATGACGATGTTTTCATAAGTTAGTGAATAGTCTGAAAATGTGCCAAGAGTGCCAATATCCTGTAAATATATTTTTCCCTGAAATGTCGAACCACATGAGTTTCCTTTAACTTGCTTTTCTGTCTTCAGACAATACCAGGACTTCCTGGAGGATCTGGAGGAGGATGAAGCTCTGAGGAAGAATGTGAACATCTACAGAGGTGAGCAGCTGGAGACCAGTGTCCCCAGAGATTACTGCCCTTTTGTTGGGATGTTTGTTTCCATTGTTGCAGCTTAAATTGTTTCGTTACGGCTCATTTACTGTCAATGACTGCTAATATATCTAATGTTACACGGTATTATAGATGGCAGTTAATGAATAGATGTTTTTTTTGTTGTTTTTTATTTCAGATGTGTCAAAGATCCCAGTGGAGAGCGACACCGATGATGACGGAGCACCTCGTATCTCTCTGGTGGAGATGCTGGAGGAGCTCAGTCTGACAGATGCCACAGGAGGAGAGGGCGCTGACATGATGACAGAGTAGCCGGTCGCCGTCCTGCTTGTGCGACACTGATGGCTGATCTGTCAAATACAGGTCCGCTGATCACAAAGTGATATTGTTACAGAGCCGAGGACTGATTGAACCATCAACAAATCATGTTTCATACTGAAAATATCAACACTTCATAAGACTGTGGTGTAATCACTCATTATAGTTAAAACCCCATAAACTGGGTATAATGGTGCCACTTGGTAACAAACAGGTTTCTGCAGAGAAACTGGACTCTCAGTGGATTTCTACCTCCACACTAGGCCTATGAAATTCAGATTTTCATATAAAATTTTGGAGTGATGTTGAGTTGAAGTGCTTCTGGATCACTATATCAAAATAAATATTTGTCCTAATGCCTGCTTTTCACAGATATTTTCAGCTTGGGGATATAGAAGACATTTGCTCAGCACTACATACTAATTCAATATAATCTTTAATATTATAGAAATGATATCATACGTGATGTCAGATATTCAAATTGCATCTTTGGAAAGTTACTGTGGATTAAACTTCACATAATCTAAATATTTTCTAAGGTTTAATAGTTACTTTTGTTTTTCATGATTTTTCTGGAGCTCTTTCTCCACCATCCACAATTTTATTTAAATGTTTATCAGCTGTGAGCAGCTCCTCATTTCTGTCCTATGGGAGAATATTGTGCATCAACAAAACTTGACCACATTCATGTTTCATACTGTGTGGATTGTCACATTTCTAGTGTGAACACACTTCATACTCGTGTGAAATCACATGCAGTATAACATCAGGATGCAGCGACTTCATTGTAAAATGCTTCCCTGTACAAATCCACCAGAGGGAGCTTCGGAGAAGGGAAGCAATGGGTTCAAATAGCCACACTTATAGGAAGCGTAACCAAGCCTGTTAATGGTGTCATTTGGCTGCCATTGGTAATATGCAGACACTCATCCAGCTGCACCACCTTTTCAGCCAGAGAGAGCTCTCATATGGGCTGAAGCTGGACTGCTGGAAGTTAGGATTACTGCTGCTCTGTAAACACGGATGTCCTCATGTGATCTGGAGTGACGTGAAACTGATTGAAACGGCTCCCGACTCCAACCTGTCACCATTTGAACACCATAGACACACATAGACACACAGAATCAAACTCTGTCGATGCTAGGTTTCACTCTTTTTTTTGTAAAATGACACATTTAGATTCTTTGCACCCAGAATTTCTCCCAATTAGCTAAAAATGTTCAAATATTAGACAGATTTTATGATGTTTGATTAAAACAACACAGTGTAAAACTAGAAAACAACATAAATGTTTGAAGAAAGACAAATGTTATAGGCAAAAAAAGTTCTTAAGTCTATAAAAGTCTTCAAAAGATGAAGCAGAAGTTTCTGTATTTCTGTATATCTTGATTCTAGCAGGAGATGACTGCATGTGTGTGAAGGTTGTTAGTCATCCAGGTCATCCTTCATGAAGGGTTAAATCTGGCATCCACAGAACTGAAGAAGCCTCTTGGGTGAGAGGTGAAACATCTTCATGGATCTACACCCGAGACCAATTGCCCATGACTTATCCCTTCTCGACTATGGCTCAATATAGCAGCTTTTGCATCTAGATCTCATGTTCCTGTGATCATATCGCTGCAGTATGATGGATAAAATTATAGGAACACAATCAAAGAGCGACTTTATGGGAAAGTGGGGAAAAAAGGTGGAGGGTACCTTAAAATGGCCTGAAAGAGCAGAATTTATATCAGTTTTAACATCAAACTTTTTGGATGATCCCATTTTAGGACATTTCCTCTCCTCAGGGTGAAATCCAAACCATAATTCAACTGAACACTTAACAAGTTCGTTGAAGAGTTTATCTTTTGTCACCAGGTTTGTTGCATGGTTATGCAGACCTATTGTTATAAAGCTTTATGTAATCTAAGACACCAGAGGAATGTGTGTATCACAAGCCGTATTAGTCTGTGTGACATGTCTCACATTCTAACATGCAGGGGGGAGGAGGAAGCCAGGTCTTGTTTTTCACCAACCTGAGCAGGTTGTTAACGGTAATCAGATCTACTTGGGAAAACGAATGAGCTGAATCCCCTCTGGGTGTGTGTGTGTGTGTGTGTGTGTGTGTGTGGAAGTGGGGGTGGTGGGAGCAACAACAATGTGGAGCAGGGGTTCTCCTTTTTTTTCTGATCACCCTCCTGTTGACCTGATTTTCTCACCAACTTTGCATGTGCCCAAACTGAGCTTTGCAGCCCCATTTACCCAATTTCTAGTATTACAGTCTCACTTTCAAAGTATAAGACGACAGATTAAACGTTATTAGAGCAACAACACCTGAAGGATGTTTGTTGTTGGATGTTTGTTGTCTGATTTGAATATTACTTTCCGAGGTACTTGTGGTTGAGCCGGTCAGGACAGCACATGTCAACAAACAGCAGTTGATGTACCATAAAGAGTGTTTAATCTCCGTTAAGGGGAAATTTTGTTCATGCACTGGTTGACATTTTGAACCAGTCCTTTCCCTTGTGACGCTTGTGTCAAAAATCGCAGAGTATCCATGCGTAAACTGTACGCCACGGCGGCACTGTCCGTGTTTACACATCAATAATGCACAGTGTTGTCAAGTGCAAGAATTGAGGAGGTCAGCAACCCTCGGGCAGATAGGAGATAAGATTTCCTAACTGTATGTCTGATTGCCCCAAAACAAAAGGCCAACTTCTCAGCTTATACTTGAGATTTATTTTCCAGTGCTGTGCGTTTTCTTTTCTTTGGTTATGCACGTTTAATCCGGAAACGTTTTTGTTCTTAAGCATGCTCAAGCAGGCAGGAGAGGAGAGGATACATCAGTACTTATGTGAATATATACTTTTATCTCTGCGCACTGTGGGTATTTGGTGCTTTTCCAATAGGAACAGAGCCACACACTGTGCGTGTTAGCGCGTAATGCGTATATCAGCATCTGATCACTCAAAACCACAGTCAGCTCTCCGCTCATGGTTTTAATATAGCATTATGTTTCATCGTTATAATACATAATCATGCATCTGCCACCGAAATACCGGAACACCTAAAAGAGCAGAGATTTGACAAGTTCTGTTTTGTAATTGCATTCGTCTCCAAATTTCTTGGAGAATATTGTAGTACATGCAATATAAATGCAATATAGAAAGAACCTGCAAAAGTATTCTGGGTCTAGTGTTTGCTTATGACAAAGGAGGGGATGCTTTAGTCTCAGACAAGTGAATCAAAGGCTGACAGTGCATTATTTTATATCTAATATTTCCATATTACAACTATTATAAAGTACAGCATCACTAGGCTGCGGTATCTGTGCATACCAGTGCACTGTCTGTGCTGTCTCGGCTTGTTTTTTCCATCCTCCTCCTCCTCCTGCTGCTGCTGCTGCTGCTGCTATTGCCTACGTCAGAGGTGTTACTGCGGCGCAGCGTCGGGCTGCAGCATGGTGGGACGGATGCGCAGAAGGATGCGACACGGACTGAAGAAAGTTGAAAGATGCTGCACAAGGCAGTGGACTTTACGTAGCTAAAATAGAGCTGCAAACAAGACCTCACTCTTTCCTCTCACCTCCCATGACAGGACTGTTTTCTTTGGGCTGCGTAAACACACACACACACATACACACACACACACACACACACACACACACACACACACACACACTGGGCCTATGCGTTGTAGTCATCGGTTACTCCACCTGCATGAACTGTGAGCCAGGTGAGTCGCTAGTGTAAGCACGAGTAGTGGGTGTGGTGTCTTCTCATAGACTGTATGACCCACTACATATAGGCCAGTGGCATAACACTGAGGCAGCTTTTTCGTTTACACAAAGCAGCGGAGCAGCAGCGGGACGCGGGCTGGTGTCTGTAGCTCGTCCTGTAATTATCTCTCATTAGTAGATATCCAGGAGATCGCACGTCGGCTGCTCAGGTGAGTCATTGGATTCAGTTATACACAATACAGCGCTGATATATCCCCTCTATTAATCTGTCTTATTAAAAAAGAAAAAGAAAAAACTCAATTCTTCAGTTAATTGAGATTTTTGGTGATTAAATGTATTGCATTGTATGTGCAGATCATTAATCATACACCAACTTGGCAGATTTTTTAACTGTTGCTGAAGTTATTTTGCAGTTTTCTGGGCCAAACTTGTTAACAAAGATATTTAAAAAGACCTTTTATGCTCCATAAATGCGCTTTGCTGTGAGTAACTTCAGTACAACAGCCCTGCTGTAGTATTTATATATAAAAGAAGTTCATTTGGTTAATGTGGTCCTGTAGCTGTGTTGAAAACGCACGTACGTTGTTTTCATCATCGCCCCCCTTTTTTTTTTTTTTTTTTTTTTTTCTTCTAGAAAACCAGGTGTGTGCACCTGCACTTGTAAGCGCACCTGTTTGTCCCCGCCCCTTACCTGTTCAGCACGATCTGTTAACGCCTGCGAGCTGTGTCACGTCCATGTGGGAACCCTGGCTTTCATTTCATTGGCGTTTCTCTACCCACACAACTGAATCCTATAAGACCCAGAGCTCCCATGAGGCCTGCTTGATTGCTCCCCTCGGGGTTCTGCTGTGGGTTTGGAGGGGCTAGAGGAGCTTTCTTATTCCCATTCACACATCCTAATTAATAAACACACAGTCACGAGGACTCTACGAGTTATTTTCCATAGTGGAAGATTGTAATGTTATGTTATTATGACCTAAAGAGAGCGATATTGTACTTACCTACTAAAATACAGGCTCTATTTAAGATGGAAACTGTTTGAAAGTAGAAGTGAAAGTATATTTACTCAAGTACTGAATTAAGTACTTGTACTTTACTTGAGTATTACCATTTAATACTACTTTATTCTTCATCTCTACTGCCCAACAGTATATAAAGTGCTACAAAGATTGTGGACTTTAATCAACAAGTCCTGCTTACACAATAATGCATCGGCAATTCATTCATAAAAAAAAATACTGACAGGAGCGTACATTTTTTACTACTGTGAGTACGTGCTGTTAATACTTAAACATTTTGAATGCAGGACTTGTAGTGTAGTATTTTTTCCTTGAAGTACTTCCTCTGTGTCCTCTGTGTGCTCATAAGTGTGTACTTTTTCCTCTCTTACAACCCATTTAAATTGATGTAATCCCTCTCTTCCAATCCTCTGTCCTCCTCCCTCACCTGCACCTCTGTGTCTGTGTCTGTACCCTCTCCGCATCCATCCTTCACACTATCTCTTTCTCACGACTTGAATCTCACAACACTCCACCTCCATTTCCCTTCCGTCCAGCTTGCAAGATGAGCTTCAAGAGCTTTACGGATTACCTGGCCTGGCTGTACTACCAGTACCTGCTCATCACCGGCATCTATGTCCTGGAGCCCTGGGAAAAGTCCATCTTCAACTCCATCCTCTTCTCCGCCATCGCCATGGTGATCTACACCTCATATGTCTTTGTGCCCATCCATGTGCGCCTCGCACTGGAGTTTTTCTCTGGGATCTTTGGCGGCCAGCCTGAGAGCACCATGGCACTCATGAACTAAAAGAAGGAGAGAATATGGGGGGAAAGAAGCAGCGACTGGGTGGATTAGCATAAGTCCCCAAATCATTTACTATAACTCAACTTCTCCTCAGCTCCCGAAATACCTCTTTACACCAAGTTCACCCTTGTCAGTCACCTCAGCTAATCCAGACTGAAAACATGAAGATCTTAGCCTTACTATCTTCTTTACATCCCAAACCCTCTGGCCTTACCCCATGGTATTAGACTCACGACTGTACA
Organism: Argyrosomus regius; assembly: GCA_946959425.1. Lineage (NCBI taxonomy): Eukaryota > Metazoa > Chordata > Actinopteri > Sciaenidae > Argyrosomus > Argyrosomus regius. Next base: position 11,624,435 of record OX336889.1, read on the forward strand.
ATGCTTTCACACCCTTGCTGTGAAACGTTTTGTGAAATGTTGTTTGTCCTGCTTGTTTTATCCCACCACATGTCCTGTGTGAATGCATACCACCTCTGGGTTTTGCATGATAGGGTCATACGTGGGTTGTATATTTGCATGCTCGTCTCACTACAAATGCTCCTAGACTCTTTTTTTTTTTCACGGTTTTTAAGTGACAGTCTTTAAAGGGGCAATCCAGCGATCTAGTTTGTCACTTCTGGAAAATTTAGGGACAGATTAAAAAGAGAGTGGTCATAATTAAACCAGCAGAGGATGAGATATCCGGACTTTTAATCATGCATAGTACATTTCACATAATAGAACTCAATAGGGTCTTCTGGCAGACGCTCCCTGAATGGTTATCCTCAAAACCCTAAGCATGTTCAGCCTGCTGAAAATTTGCAGTCTTCAAACCCAAACTGAAATAGCACTGATGACTTTGACTGTGCCAGAAATCACTGTTTACTATATAGTGCACTATATTTACCCTCCACTATATGTCTGAAATCAGAGTTTATGCACTGCATAATACCCTCAAAAGTTGCATTAAGTGTGCATGGCATGCGTAAATGTAACGTCAAGAGTAAACTATGACGTTTTTTTTAATATTTATGGAGTAGTAAGTGAAGTGAATGAGGAAGTGATTTCAGACACAGCCTTAGAAAAGCTCCATTCATCGTCACAGAAGACATTATACGACTGTCTTGACAGGCTGAGTGGGGCTCTGTGTTACAAGTAAAGTGATGTTGATGTGTAAAATTGGTGGAGTGCCCCTTTAAGTATGTGTGCGTCTGTGTTTATCACTGATTGTGAATCGTGAAGGGGAGTTAGTATTCGTTCCAGCAATTTTGACATGCACTTAATGTTACTGGTTGATCTATGGTTTTGTATCAGAGCCACCATTGCCTTTTTTTTAAGTTGCCTTTATGTACTCTAATGCTCACTGGCAGGGTACGCTGTACATTTCAAGTCACTGTGTAGCTGATCTTCAAAGAGAGAGAGAGTTGGTAGAAAAGAAAAGCAAAGCTATGCAATGAATATAAAAGCGTCATTGATCAGGGGTCTGTCACAAAGTTCAAGAATGTTTGTCCTAGGCCCACGTTTCTCGGTTTACTCGAAAAAAAAAGAGTAATAAAACGAAATCATGGCATTAATGTGTGCCAAGCCCTCTCTTTATCTCCCGTTTTTTAACTGTTAGGTATGTCAGGAAGGTGTGCTCAGCACTGAGCATGAGCAAATATTGATACAACACACCTTTCGCCTTAGGCTTGGCTTTGTTGATGACGTATTCTGCAGGTAAACTGTTAACTGTCTACTGGCATTGCAGGTAAATTGGCCTGAATGAAAAGTAAAAATTTGACTGGCCGATTGAAGACCCCTGTCTTTCCTCACCTGTAGTTGATCTATAGAGAATGAAGTGGTGAGAGAGAATGAGTCGTGGTGTATCTGGTAGTTGTGATGAGCATTGCATTTAGTTGTGTACTTAAGATCATCTTTGATTATTTGTGCTTTGGGTCAAGGGCTTGCTGATTACAGTCTAATCATGATCTCTAAGTTAAGTATATTTATATGGAGTTATATATTTATATACACTGGTAAATGCTTGGCTGGTTACAATGTCAATTACCACACTCTTTGATTATTTATATCTGTGTTCTCTTGTGGCCATAAATAACGCATAATTTGTTCTTTGCTTTGTTTTTCCACCTAATAGTGCTTTTTATATTGTTTCCACTTTGTGTCATTTCATTTTAGTTTTGTCAAATAGGTTGCAGTAGTTCCAAACATTCACTGTACCCAGAATGAAGAGAATGAATGAACGTTATATTTATACATAATACATGATACACATCACTGCAATATTCAGAAAATAAAGACACCTGAAGATACTTGGACAACTGTTCTCCTCCTTATTTGCTTTTTGACATGAATGCCTGTGTTCATGCAGGATATTGAGTCTGTTATGTCTGTTATGCAGGATATTGAGTCTGTTATGCCTTCAGTCGTGCGGAGGAGTTACTTTGAAATGGAAGAACAAGCAAAACAAAGGCTCATGGGTAGTACGTACCCGACACAATTGACTGTACCACATAAAGTGAAATCGCACAATAAGAGGCAGAGCCACCAAACCAGTTCTCCAAGACAGCGCAGGAATGAATACCCAGCGGCTTCACTTTCCCTACTGCAGACACTAGGTGACCCGTCCATGACAACAAAGCTCTGTTTACCTGAAATCACTCTTTGTTTAAATCAATGTAATGGGTGATAAGTTTTAAATTTGGTTAAATAGACTAAAATGAATGGTGTGCAAATAAAATTTGCGATGCACACGCAAATTTCCTGAAATATTATCAACATGGATGGTGGATGACGGAGCAGGGAATTGTTTTGGTTATCAGTTTAGCGCATTAGAACGGACTAGTTGTTTATACCTCGTAACCTGTGACACCTCCTTCTTTTAATAGCTGCAACTTCCTCATTTCTCAACCTGCACATCCTAGTTCATCCAAAAATACTACTATGGTGCTTTCCCCTCTTTCCATTTCTTATTTCTCTACTCTCTTCCTTTCCTATCTCCTCTCCCTTTGATTTTTTTCCTTTCTTCTTTTTGCATTCCCTCACCTCTGCCCTCCTATCATTCTCTCTTCATGAAGAAGAGAGGAAGTGGGATTCCCTCCAGGAATAAGTTTTCTTCCCCTTAAATAAACCACTCTATCCTCTTCTCATCTCCATTTCTCTCTTTCCTTTCCCTAAACTCTTTTCCTCTCTTCTCCTCTGCTCTCTTATCTCCTTTCCCCCATTCCTTCTCCTTTCCTTCTTTCCTTTCTTCTAATCTCACTTCCTCTCTTCTTCTTTGCTTTACCTCACTTCACCTCCTCTCTGCTCACGTAAAAAAGCTAGACACTGTGTTTTCTGATGGTATCCTACGTTTTTAGGTCTTTGAAGCATCGTCTTCTGTTTACACTTAACATGTTGATTTGTATCCCATGAAGGAAGAGGCCAGAGGTTATCTCCTTAATGACATGGCGTAAACAAAGCTATTTGCAGAGTCAAACGCTCTCTAAATGCTCAGAGGGGTGGTGTATTGTTTCGGTTGTGTTTGCGTGTAGCCTGTGGCAATTTCTCCCAAATAAAACTGGAGGGGACTCCTAGCAACTGTTGGGTTTACAGACAGGGAGGTACGCGACACCGAGACACACACATTCACACCCCAGCACCAGCACCACAGCTGAGTTTCAGTTTACAAGGAAACCCCAGAAAGTGTTCAAATATTAATATCACTGTCAGCATTCGATAACTTCCAACTAGTGACACACATACACACAGAGCTTAAGTTCTACAACTAACAGCCTCCTGCTGTAGGTGTCATTGTTCAACTTTGCTCTCCTGCAGGTGTGTGTGCCTTTACAATGGATGTCTCCATGGTAATGAAGGCTACAGTTAGGCCACAATCTATGGCAGACATGGACAACAATAGACACAATAAAACACACACACACGGTATTACAGCTTGTACGTGATGCTTGAATTGACATTGTGATGATATATTCACACTCACTGATTAACACATGGTCAATATAGAAATAATATAGAAAGTTGCCAATGTTATGTACTGCACTGTATAAGACAAAACATGTCACTGCAATGTTAAGAAAAGACAACATTTAAAAAGTCAGTTGTTCTTCTGTTTTTTCTGTCTTATTTGTCTAAGGGTTATTTCCCTTTTTTGCATTTCTACTGTCATTGTTTGTTGAAAATAACAGATTCAAACCCTGGGCTGCAGTGGCAAGGCCTGAGGCATTGTACATGGGGCACATGCTCCACCAGGTGAGCTACTGGGGCCCCCTATGTTTACACACACACACACACACACACACACGTGTGTTTTTTTACAGCACAAAGTCATATTTTCTTATCGTAAATGTGCTTTACAGGATAAACTAATGTGACCAACAAATCTGAATGTTTTCCAGTCAACTGTTCGACTGAATTTAGCAACAACAAGTTTTTGCATCACATGTAAAAATCAATACCCTGCTATTATGATGTATTATAGTGTCATTTAATAGGCTTGTATTGATGGAACATTGTTTGCACTGTCGGGTGTGTGTGTGTGTGTGTGTGTCTATCTGTCTGTTGTTATACATTGTTTTGGGTGGGGGCTTGTTTAAACACAGTCACACCCCTTGACCCCCCATTCGTCACAAAAAGTCCCATTCACACTAAGTATACGTGTTTATGGATCCATAATAAAAGTTCCCATTACACCAGAAGCCAACAAGCTTCTGTCCTGATGCATTTTGAATTCATATACAGAGAAAAACAGAGACTCTGAGCACGATGTTGGCAAATCACCCACCGAGTGAGAACATATAGATTAGATTAGACACAGTGGCTCAAGTAGTAACATAATCATGAGTGAATATAATCACATCCACAACAAAGATCAGGTACACATTTCACAGTATCAAAGTCTGAGGAAGGCTGTTTTGTGTCAACACCAGATTTATTTCTGGCTTGATCTATGTGCAATCAGACAAGGTTTGTTCTGTGACATTTAGACTGATTGTGCAATTGTCACCATTCTTTGTTGATCAAAGATGGAGGAGGACTTCACCTCATGACACAGATCCCAGCTCCACAGTATATCTGAGTTATGAATCAGTCAATATAAGTCTAGGAGTGGTTGGATTGATAAAAACCTGAGCCCAACAAGGCATGAAACCACAGCTGAAGCCAAACCCTGACATGGTCGAAGGACTTTCCCTACAAAGGAAACATGTTGTGCTAGTTTGGCTCAGTAGAAGTGGGTGAAGAGCAGTGTAGTATGAATGTTGTTCTCCTAAATATACTTCATTATCACGATCTGCATGTTATAAATTATGATTCAAATAAAACACACTATGAGCTGATACACTTTTATACATACATCAAATTATTTCAGATATCTTAACAGTTACACTAAATATTTGATGATTTGTAACTTTAAGAGTCTTTGTGCTTAAATATAAAACACAAGTCTGCCACCAAGTGGTAGAAAATAGAGTAGAGACGTAGAGACAGCAGAGAAATAATATGTGTGTTGTACAGATTTGATAATTATTTCATTCTTTGCACAAATAAAATCATCACAAGTAGCTAAATTTAGTTGAGAAAGCACTCTGGTACTAATAATTCTCATTCAGTTAAGACTTTTTGGTTCATAGTTTTAGTGTGCTGTGCTATGTTATATTCATCAGTGTGTGCAAGCAGCTGTGAAGGAATGTTTGATACAAGAATTTTATTGCGAAACACACAAAGGAGTATGTCTGTTTCACTTGACACGGGGTCATGGAGTCTGTTAGATGAGCTACACCTCATCATTGGGGAGGGGATTGTGCAAATAATCAGCTTGAGGCAAGTTAAGGGCAAGATTGCTGTTTATTTTATATTATGTCATGTTTATGTTTGTTGATTTAGTGGATAGTTGGTGTTCTTAGTATGGGACCTTGAGGCTACGATACCTGAAGGAGGTGTGGTAGGTTCTGTGGAGCCCCAGGAGGAGAAAAGGAGAGAGGGTACAAGAGAGCGAATAAACCATCCATTCACGACCCATATTTAACATTAACCTCTAATTCTGTGTAGGTTGTTCCCGTTCCCCAGAGATACAACTCATAACCTCAAAGCACCGGAGGAGCTTGCTCCTGTTTCTTTCTTTTTTATGTCCAATCATTAAACTGAACTGACAGGCCAACAGTCAATCACACGTAGATTATGTTTACTGACCGAAGACAAGAAACCACACTGTGTATTCTGGTTGCAAGAGCACTGAAGCATCAAGTCTGAAGTTCTTCATTTGTCATATGCTCAACAGTTACAATGAAGCACTCATTAACAATGAGAAAAACAGAATCTAAGACATAAACTAGTGCAGAAGTTAAAATATAAAGCCTTGAAATAAAATCTAATCTTTATAAATGTATTTGTATAATATAGCAAAATATAATATAAAATGAAATAATATTGTGTACACTGGTTATGAACAGGTAAGAACAAGATGTGGACAGGTAGGCGACATTTAAAAGCTCGTAAACTATAATAAATAAGATAAATATATGTTATATAAACAGAGATGGAAGTTTTCAGAGTGCAATACCACCACAGCTGTACGTGTGCATTTGTTATGGTTACATTACTAATGATCAAAAACCAGTGAGTCAACAACTTTGCTAACCGCTAACTTCAAGCAAGTGCAACAACAACAAGTAACTCCCAGCTGAATACACTGCCTGCTCACCTGGCTCACTAATGTTAGCTAATAACAGCTACAGTTTGCAGCTGAGAGTTTAAGCAGTGAGATATCAGAGGGAAAACCAGAGCATGTTTCTTAATAAAATATGATCCAGTTTCACCAAAATCAGTGAAGCAGTCGGTGGTGTGTGACTTATTGCCGTAAAGGCGCACAGGGTGTAGAGTGGGAATAACAAAGGCACCATTCACCGATGATACCACTTTAATGATAAACACAAGTAGTGTAAAGGTAAAGTGTGCCAGTGCAATGTGAGTAAAGTGACATAGTAATGAGCCGGAGGGCTCAAGATTTCAAAAGGCTCATGGTCTGTGTGATGAAGATGTCCCTGAGTCTGGTGGTGTGGTACCAGATGCTGCGTATCGTCTGACAGATGGCAGCAGGCAGAAACAGTTTGTGGTTGGGGTGACTGGAGTCTTTGATGATCCTGTTGGCTTTCTTCCTACACTACTAGGTGTAGAGGTCATCAAACCAAGCGTGCTTTACTGACATTTCTGGTTGAAATGTCAACATGTTGCACCTCTGTTGGGTAGCAGAAATCTGCTTAGTTGCACCTGTAACTACACAAGAAAATAAATAAATAGATAAATAACACACTCCTGAGAACGCTTAAACATCATTGAAACTGTTCAACAACTGGAGGTAAGCAAAAACAAGATTTTAAGTTGGTGTCTGGTTGCTTGTTACAGCAATAGTTTGACACCACATCATACATCCTTGGCATTAAATCAAGGCTACAGACAGCAGCTGGTTAGTCTAACTTGGTATAAACAGGGAAATAACTTGCCAGACTTCTGCAAATCTATAATAATCTAATCTAACATTTCATTTGTTTAGTCCACTAAAAGGATGTGGTTTTATCCTGGGGTTTTGGCCATGAGCTGTGACTTCCTCAAACCTAGTCATCACTGTGAGATGCCAGACAACATGTGGAAACTGGCAGAACAAACAAGACCTGTTAAGTAATGAGGTACTCATAGGTAGATTTTGTTACCATTGCACAGAGCCAGACTAGCTCTCTCCGCCTGTTTACAGTCTTTGTGTACAGTCTAGCTGTAGGCTCGTCATCGACTTCTCTGTAGGAGTAAGTAAAACAATGTTGTTGTCTTTCTTGATGATGTTGCAGATTTCCTCTAAACAAAAAGTCAACCCCAAACATTTATTCAAACACAACATAAAAAGATATCACTGATCACTTTTAATATCCTAATCCAAATATCTTGATAAGACACAAGATCCCCTGAAAACATGATTTGTGAAGTTGTAAAGTGTTGGACCACCATGATCTGCACGAACACCTTCAATGCACCTTGGCATTGATTCTACGAGTCTCTGAAGCTCTACTGAAGGGATTGAACACTGTTCTTCCAAAAGGTATTCCCTGAGTTGGTGTTTTCATGGTGAGCAGAGAGTACCAACACATTTAAATAAATGTAAATGTAAATAAATGTCAGTTCCACCATAGGCAAACTAGTTTTCTCTTGTGAAAAAGCCCATCATGTCTACACGACCAACTTGTGAGTGCATTGGAAACCAATCCCTAACATCAGAGAGGCTTGTCAGAGAAAGTGTGTACTTTTTTTGTACTCTGTCTGACTACATGAGATGTGTCTTCACTGCCAGCAGACTCCTTGCCAAAGTCATTAGCTGCTAATTCTGCGGGATCTAGATTTTCTCTGATAGGATCCCACAGTAAAGAACAAAAAAATGTCTATGGCCTTATTAGTACTGGTGAGCACGGGAGGGGAATAATCATACAGTCGCTTGTTGCTGTGTTGGTTACTAAACAAGTCCCTATCTTATTGTCTCACTCTCACCCTCTCTAATTCACTCTATACACATTCACTACAGCTTCAAGATCTCCTTTACATGAATAGGGTTAATGTAAGGCAATACACCTCCATCCATCCAAGTCATCTTTGGTCCTCTCTCTGCTCGGCTGCACCCGTTGAGTAAGTTAACTCTTCTTTATCCCTCGCTCTATAGTGTGTGTGGATGGAGGCTGAGGGCAGGGCCGATGCCAGTGTTAAATGAACGGACAGGTGAGCGGCGCCTGAGTCCTCTGTGACCAGCTGGGCACTGTAAGCTGACCGCTGCTGTTGTGTGTGGTCTGAATGGAGCTGAGAGACGATGGGGTTGAGGTCGGGCATGGAGAACCCCAGAGGAACCCGTTTCTCTCTCAGGGCTCGGGTGAATATCTTACACTCCATCTGTTTGTCTTTTATGAAGGGGCAAGTCAGGGACACTTCACCTGAGCTGCTGGGAAGAAGAGCGTGTAAATGGAGGTGAGGCGATAAAGAAAAGTGTACGTTAGAAGATAAAAACGGTTCAAATAAACACAATCTTCTCCTATTTAGGAGCTCTCTCCTCACCCCTCCATACCACCATCACCCCTCTCTGTTTCCCAAATTTCATTTCCCTTCTTCCTGCTCACTCATAGCTGGTCATAGATCCCTCTGAGGACGCGAGGTCTTTGACAACTGAGGCATGTCCACTGCTCAAGCATTCATTGTCACTGGCAAGTTGAGGGTTTCGACTAGACAGCTACCAGAAAATCACTTTTCTACAAAAACCTGATGCTATCTTGTTACACTAAAGAATGAATCATTGTCCAGCCACACAGTATGAATCATAGTTAGCAAATGTAGCTGCCAGCGGTCTCGGGGGCTCATGTGCAGAAAGTCGGTCACAGTGATCGGGCAGGCATTGCAACTGCACTGATTGGAGGGAGATTAACTGTTTCCTTTGACAAACAGCTCAGGTTTAGCAACTGTTGAGTGAGGAGATTATCAGTGCTTTTTGGGCTAAAGCTTTCTTCTGGACGTCTACCAAGTTCTGCTAAATTATAAATACTAATCTCCCTACGCTGCATGCCAGTTTTCATATCTGGTATTAAGTCATTTTAAATTAAGTGTTGCAGATACTGTCATCTCGGTTTACTCTCAAACCATCAGCTTGCAAGATTCTGAGTATACACGTAAGAGACCATTAAAAATGGTTTGCACCTTTCTGCTTCCAACTACATGCAGAACACTGTCCAAAAAAAAGGCTGTTGTAGTGACCTGGCCTCTGTCACAGAACCTTCTTTTCTTGGCTTTGTCCATCGTAAGAGCCTGGGTAGTAGGTTGGATGTTGGAGGAATGCCTCCCATATCGGGTGACCCATTGCCCCACGGCCTTTGCTCCTCGCCTAGCTCGGAGTGAGGGAGTGCTCCTAGTGGGTGCTGTATCCCGTGTCACAAAAGCACCTTTCTACACAACAGGGGTACAGAGAATGGTCCACAGCCTAGTGGTTCTCCTTGGGTCGGCTCCAGCCCGCCGTAGTTGGATTTCAGACCTCCCCCTGTGCTTCCAGCAAACACCCTCATTGGTGGGGATGTTCTTTCGCCCAAGCCTGGCAGAGATATCAGAGAGACCTGGAGCTCCTGGTGCTGCCTCCAAGCAACTGCTAGAGAGGATAAATGACCATACCACTTATGCATTACTGGGTGAGTCTTATCAGTTTCATTAAATTATAAATTTGGCATAGACAATTGAATGTCAACAAGATGGATAACCTATTTACATTATTAGTTTATGTTTAAAGGACGGCATATCTAAGACGAGGAGCATACAGGACTTCAAAAATGTGCTGTTATTACCCAAGAAGATAGGTTTTCATTGCAGTTAAACTCTGGAGCAGTTTAATTTACTGATAAACAACTGTAAAATCAGCTTTGAGTGGTCAAACTGCAGACTTATCGAGTCATATATGACTGAGAAACGTGGCTTCAACCTGAAATTGGCAATGTAGGAGATAGAGAAACAGAGAAAACAATAATCGAAATGACAGTAGGCAAGCGTGAACTGCAAATCAACATGAGCTATTTTTGGAAGTTTGTCTTTAAACCTAAAAGCAGACGGAAAAGGAAATTAGTACAGAAAAAGAAGTGTCATGTATAAATTCATCTGTTCTCAGATCCCAGTCAACCATGAGGATTATCTCCTGTCAGTCGACCCTTGTGGCTATAGTTGTGGTTACACTCACTGTGGTGTCCTGCGTTGAAGCTAAGACTACACCGAAGCCCAAATACCAGTACACCAAGAAGCCCGTCTCTCAGATCACCGTGCACAGCCCTGTGACCACTGGCATGCCCAAGACTCACAAGGTAGTGCCGAGCACAAAACCTGTGGAGCCCCGTCCACTGCCCACCACAGACAAGACCACCCATCCAAGTCACGTCTTTCCAAAGTACTACACAGACATCACTGAGGCTCCTGGTGTTGGCCCTGAGAACTATACCCTAGATTACAACGAATGCTACTTCAACTTCTGTGAGTGCTGCCCACCTGAGAGAGGCCCCAGGGGGCCAAAGGGAGACAGAGGCCTGGCAGGTATTAGACTCAGCAATAAAGAAAATGCTTTTGATTTAATTGTTTGCTTTCAGTATTTTTAAAATTTACCTGTTGTTGCTCATGTAGGGCCACCGGGGGACAGAGGCCTTACAGGAGCAGCTGGTTTACCAGGATCACCAGGAGTGAGTGGTCCTATTGGATTAAAAGGAGACAAAGGTAAGGAAAATATGGTTAATTTAGAATTGCTTATTACAAAATATTTTGTTATCGTATACTACAAGAACGCAGAATAAAGCCATGACATATAATTTATTACAAGGATATATCATGAGATGTTAAGAAGAACAGTTAAAGTCCGTATAAAGTAAAAATGAATGTGTTCCGTTTGTCGGACCAAAGGAGAAAGTGTTATTAACCATCCAGCCAAATTTAAATGATTAAAAATATCGATAAGTTTATGAAATTAGGTGTCAAAATCAGGTAAAAATGATTCTCAGCTCCAGGACTGTGGGGGCGTGTCAATATGTCATGTACCTCAGTGAAACAACGCACTGCGTGGAAATGTTTTGAAAAAAAACTCCTGCAGCTCAGGGAGGTGCTGTTACAGACACATGTAAACTTCAGATCTTTTTCAAAATAAATCCACTTCTTCTTCATCTCTTTTTGTTTGGGAAGTTTAAATAAAGCTGTTCATTCAGGGAAAATGCATTTGCAGTATTTTGAAGGCCGAGTTAGCTAGCAACTGAGTGCAAACAAGAATAATAACATAGATGCTAACATGCTGAACAGCTTTTATACTGTTGTGGGTTAGGGAGGCGGGGAGATTATCCTCAGGGTGGCCTCAATGCATCATCGAGCCACCTTTTAGGACTGCCCAAAAAATCCTGGACTGAAAACTGGTGAAAAACTGTTTAGCATGGGCAATCTGTTCCACAAAGGGCTGGTGTGGCTGCAGGTTTCCTTTCCAACCAAGCAGCAGCACACCAGACTTGACTCATTTAATCAACTGATCTCAGTCTTCAGAGAGTTGATTGGTCAAACTGTGTGCTTTTGGTTGGTTTGAACAAAAACCTGCAGCCACACCGGCCCCTTGTGGAACAGATTGCCCATGCTTGCGAGTCTAACTACACATTTCAGTAATATATCGCTCAAAGTCTTTTCACATGTTTTCAGCAAATATTTACCAATATATTTAATGTATTTTGAAAGAAATCTCAGAATTGCCTTTACATGGTCTTTAAGTATATACAATATGTCTGTATGTGAACTCATAGTGGTTCAAAGGCACAGCTGATCTCTTTTCCAGTCCCAATATGTATGTATATTAGTACTGCACATAAGGATAATAACTCAGCAGCCTATTATTCACAACTGATTTATCAGATTATGATCGTTTCTGTGGCTTTTAATGTGATTTCAACAAAGAAGTAACACCATGAATCACAACTGAACTGAACAGTTCTCTCAGTCACCAGTGAGGGGTGCTCCACAGCTAAAAACTACTGATTTGGTCAATTGCAATGGGGATTTACTACATGTACTGAGCACTTCTAGTCATTTCGAGGGGGGGGGGGCTGACCCTTTTGCTCTGTATTTTCATTGAATATATTGTTCTTCTTCCCCTAGTAGCACTAGATAAAAATAAATATTCATATTGCTTGTTGAATGTTGTTGAATATTAGCTTTATTATATTATTACATCATTTTTTTAGGGGACAAAGGTGACAGAGGAGGCAGTGGGACATCCGGGTCACCGGGAGCCCCAGGAAAGCCAGGACAAAAAGGTACAAACTTGTTCAGGTGATTGTTGAATAATTTTATGTTGTTGCCAGACTTCATTCTGACACTGTTTGCCTTACTTTACAGGTGATGTTGGCTCAAAAGGTGAGAAAGGTGATATAGGGTTGCAAGGTGTCAAAGGTGGTACTGGGGAGAAAGGGGAACCTGGCTTGAATGGGACTGCTGGTGAGAAAGGAGAACCGGGAAAAGAGGGGCCAGCTGGACCTCCAGGAGTGGCTATTGCATCAGGTCCTAAGGGAGACAAGGGGGATAAAGGGGAGTGTGGCCTGTTTGGGGAGAGAGGAATGAAAGGTGAGCCAGGGGATCCTGGACCTCCTGGCATCCCAGGAGTGATGGGCATTCCAGGAATAAATGGAAAGCATGGTTCCTCAGGTCCTGTAGGTATCCGAGGGGATCAGGGACCTCCTGGGCCACAAGGGGAACCAGGGGTTAGAGGATTACAGGGGCCACAAGGCATAAGAGGGATGCCTGGGCCAAAAGGGGACAGAGGTAACCCTGGCAAGAGAGGTGATCGGGGCTTCCGTGGATTCAAAGGAGCTAAAGGATCAGGGGTTCCCCAGACACGCTCAGCCTTCAGTGTGGGCATCTCTCCAAGAAAATCCTTCCCTCCCTCTGGCTTCCCAATCCGCTTCGACAAAGTATTCTACAACGAAGAGAACCACTTCAACGTCACTTCCAACAGCTTCACATGTGTCCATCCTGGGGTTTACGTCTTCTCCTTCCACATCACCGTACGAAATCAGCCCCTGCGAGCCACACTGGTGGTGAATGGGTCACGGCGGGTAAGGACTCGGGACTCTCTGTACGGTCAAGACATCGACCAGGCGTCCACTCTAGTGGTGCTGCGGCTGGCGGTGGGTGATCAGGTGTGGATGGAGACGTTCAGAGACTGGAATGGGGCGTATGCCAGCAGTGAGGATGACAGCATCTTCTCCGGATTTCTGCTTTACTCAGACCAGGCCTGATACTCTACTAAAAATATCTTCTTCTATTGGACTGTTCCATCATGACTATATTCTTGGAAAGGCCAAATCCTGGTGGTGCTACATTATACTCATCACTTATGAACTGCTCAAAAAGCTGTACTGCACACTATTCTAAAAAATTAAGGACTGGCAGTATCAAGATAATGTTAATTGTATTATGAGCGTACCAGCATCTTTTTATTTTATCTTTTTAATAAAAAGTGAAAAAAACTCACACACCTTCTTGTTTACTGCTGGTATATTGAAACAATGTTTTAATAATCACAACCTTCATCAGGAATATGAACACACATCATAACAGTTCTTTATATACACATAGATGCAGGGTAAATTATTCAATCTACAAGAAATAGGTTGGTAACTAAAGATAGGGGGCATTTTTTAAAAAGCATGTTCTGATAAGATATTAGAAAAATATTAGACAAAGACAAAATAACAAATAGAAAAACATTAGTGCTACGTATGACAATTATGTATGTATGAAAATTGTATAATTTACCCAGCATAAAATATACATATATGAAACTGTTTTGATGCTTGTCCATGTACTTGAAGACTGAAACGTTGCACCAGCAGGAAGCAAGATAGTGTGCAGGAGTATTTTATTATTATTATTATTATTATTAAAGTTGTGCTTCTCACCAATGCACCAATCACACATTCAGGTGTGCAGAAATTATTAAATTTTTTTGAGGACACCCTTTCTAAGCCCTGAAGTATTTATTGATGTTTTGCCCTCAGTTAAACGCCATGACCTCATGTCACCCTCACCTCACTTGTCTGACCCATTAAAGCACCACCTCATTCTCTGTTCCCAATGTCTTCTTTCTTTATCTTTGTCGCACTCTGACCTTTACTTCCAGTTCATCTACACTATCCCTGATGGCCATGTCTATCTATATCTAATTGCAAAAAAGTGAGACATAGAAATATATGATGCTATGTGTTAAGTATACAGAATATCACTGTGACCTATAACTGTATTCTTACTGTAAATCCACTGTCTATGCTATTATATCACTACTTCTATTATGTAAGCAGTATTGCTGTACAATAGGGTTGTAAAAAGAGATTGTGTTCATTAAAAAATAAAATCCAGTAGTACATATCATACATGGAATACTTTATTTGCTTTAACCAAATGGCATTAGTTATTATCACCAACACTACTGATCCAGTTAGTTTTGTAAAGATAAGAACATGAAGTTCATACTTGGTAATCTATAACATGAATATTAGACAATCATATAAAAAGTGTATGCTGTACATATGATTGATAGTTAAAGATGTGGCAGTTGTATGTTATAACTCTGGTTTAGTATCATTTGTCTCTGTAACATATGCTAACTTGAAGAGTCCTCGGGCCAGTCACCAGATCCTCCAGACATATCACCAGATTCCTCAGATTCATGGACAGTTGCCGGGATTGAAGGTTTCAGTGGAGGATCTGATAATTGGACGCTCACTTCAGTAGACTGAATAGAAGCAGGAGTTTCAGTGGATTGGTGAGGAGAAGGCCAGGTTATTGTTGGCTCAGCTGCAGGAGGCAGGGATGAGATAGATGGAGCTAAAGGTCTCAGGGTTGTGGGATGAATTGGAGGCTTTGTTGTTTGTGGTCCAATTGGGTCTTTGGGACGAGGAGATGTAGGCTTTGGACCTCTGGCCACAAAAATCGGAGGGGTTCTCATCTGTGGTTCTATTGGGTCAGAGACAAGGTGACCTCAAACGTTTTGAAAGTGCTGTGCATTCACAATTTTGATAATTTAGGAAGAAACTAAAATTTTAGCTGAACAGCCGATTACATTTACTTCTAGATACCTGTCACTTGTCCAAAGCTTTTGGGCTCACTCCACCTGAGGAGGCCCAACAAAGGCACCTTGACCTTGCAGCTGTACTGGCCTGGAGTCCGTTTGACCACATCACGGTTGTCAGATTTTGCTGTTCCTAGTAGATTGCCATTCTTATAGAAATAGTAGCTTCTTGGAGGGGCAGGAGCAGGGGCGTTGTATTGGACGTGGCAGACGAGCTTCATCTTGTTTTCTGGGATCAGGTTACTGGTGGTAACAATCTCCAAAACTGGCTGTGACAGGACCTCTGAGATAGAACAGCAGGAGAGAATATATTATTGACACAATGGAATAATTAAAAATGATTTCTAGAGAGTAATTTCTTCCCTGTTGTATGTTTGCAGTTAAAGGTCCAGTGTGTATAGGGGGTTCTAGGCTATTTACAGACATACATAACTAAATTTTCATTAGTGTATAATCATCTGAAATTAACTCAATTAAGTGCATTTCCCAAATTCACAGTAAACTCACCTAAGACCTGCACTGGAGTGTCGGATGAAACTACAGATCGTGTACGTCTCTGTATATCCCAGGAAGCCCTACAAGAATACATTCCTTGGTCCTTGAGACTCAAGTTGGTGAGGAAGAAATCTGGGTTGTTTGTGCCTTGTCTCATAACTTCAATGCCATCTTTGTACAGAATCACCTCGCGAAGTTCAGGTGTGGCACGGACAAGACACGTGACCTTCAACGTGTCTCCAACAAGGCTGGGATGAGATGGGGCTTGCAGGATAGCCCACCCTCCTGAATAAAGATTGCGGAGAAGAAAGTTACTTCCAAAAAAGATCTTTAATTGATATTCACAGTAATAAAACAACACATAAAAAATGCCTAAAAGAGGGTTCCGTACAGTAGAAATAGAAATAAAAGGACATTTCTATTTCTAAACAAGATCTTACCATCCACAGTGATGTCTACAGGCAGACTTAGGAGGGTGTATATGTTTCCCACCTCTGTGTCTCTCACTCCTTTGCAGTAAAATTTCCCAGAATCTTTAATGTGGGCTTTCCACAGAACGAGGTGCTCCCCACGCTGTGGAAGCTGCTCAGATTCCTTGAACCACAAGTAACTCCAGGTGGACCTGTGTTCATTAGGAATGCTGCATCTCAGCCGGATACTCTCACCAGAGAAGATCCTTGGATTCCCCGTCACCATCTCTGCGACAGCTCTGAATGAGGTGACAGGGACGCCTGTGGGGAGAAACACACAGGGAGGAATATCTAAATCATCTGTATACTTTCACTGTTTAAATCATGAATATTAATGGTCAGCTTCTTAAAATTGTTTAGCAGATATACAAGTGAACATACTGATACTGTATGCTTACAAAAGATTATGTTACGTGAACTCGTTCAATAATAATATTTGGTACATACCTTGAAGTACTACAAACTGTGGTAGTGTAAAAAGAACTGAAAAAGGGAAAATAAGCAGAGCACAAAACAAATGAAACAATAATATTTCAAACACCGTGTTAGATTTGTAAAATATTGTGAAGAAAACTCACCAAGGAGAGAGATGACCGTGTCCATTTTGATCGCCTTGTTTTGTTTGAAACAGAGACTGAGGGAGATTCTTATATTTCTGAGCAGGAAGGGAAGTGAAATTGAAGTTTTTTCTGGTACTGAAGACATCGCACAGCACATCCTCTTTCATCAAAAATAACACATATATGTCTGACATGCAATTTTCATTTTGAACTGTAAGCATACTTTTTTTCTGAGAAACATTGGGTGAATTAAGAATAAAGGACTGAAAATGATGACACATTTACAAACATTTTGTTATAGTAGAATTGATGTAGCAACACACACACACGTGCACGTGCCACACACACACACACACACACACACACACACACACACACACACACACACACACACACACACACACACACACATTTTCCATTGTTTTTAAATGACATCCTTTTCAGTTATTTCTTCATTTGTACTTAATTTCCTTGACCCCTCCTGAGCTATATCTCAATCCTGGAAACTTAACAACCAGCGAAAAACAAAGGGAAGTGAAAGGACACACACAACTTTTTTTTTCTTTTTGGAAAAGTCCCTACACCCATTCAGAAATTGCAATATATGATTCTGAAAAAGGACTAAACAATGATGATCATCTGGAAGTTCTACAAATTTGGTATTTTGTGTTGAATCAGTTGAATTTATTAACATTAATACTTAAAGGATAGGTTCACAAGTACATCTTAAAACATAACTCACATGCCCATATTGTACGTTTAAAAAGTTGAATTATTCCTCCTGTGACAGGAGACAAAATCCACAGGCCACGTCTTGTGTAAACGTTAAAGTTCATTCAAAACAGTCTGAATTAGACAAACTAAGTTGGTATCTTCCAGAGTAACAGTCTTGTTATTACAAAATTCTCTTTCTGCACTTCCATGGACAGTGTTTGTTCATGAAATTCACACTAAAATGACTTTAGAACACTGTTTTAAACCTAATATTAACTTTAAACCTGTGGATTTTATCCCCCATAGGTTAAATGGGGCATGTGAGCATTGCTTTAAGACAAACTATCCTTTAAATACGACTTTGTGAACATGGTCCAAAACAAGCTGACACACAGTGTGGATACCTGTCCCTGCTTTAGTGTGACTCATGATGAATATCTCTATACGACTGTCTCATTTTTCCACATATGTACAGTGTTAGCACAATGCACAAATCATCTACATAGCCTAAAATAACTTTGTTTTATTTATATTCCCTGTCTGTTATCATGTTAGGAATGTAAAATGTCTCCCCAAGAAGATGGAGGAGCTAACGATGCTAAACCAGGCTACAGAGGGAGTATTAAGAGTGTAGCATCACAGAGACGTGGATGAATTAACTCACTTCAGACTCACTGGTAACTCTGGACAGCTTTCAACTTGTGAGAGCGGACAGGAGAGCAAAGGAGAGCTGAAGACAGACAGCAAAGCAGCCAGAGACAGAGAGGGGAACGTCCGTGGACCACAGACCGGAGTCAGAACCGGGTCACTGCAGGAAGGACTCAGCCCACTTTAACAGTTGAGCCACCAGGGTGCCCCTATTAATTTATGATTTTTCTATCCACCTTGTGTATTGTAAGCTGCTGTAACAAGTACATTTACCCGGTGTGGATCAATAAAGTCTATCTCATCTTATAACAGGAAAAAAATGCAAATATGGACTTGAGTGCTGCCTGTATCAATGCACAGATCAAGTACATAGCATTCATTTTCCTAATCTCTTTCCTAACTCTTGTCTGGTGCTGTTGTAACATTTGAATTCCCCTCAAGGGATATAATTAATTCATTCTGGACTACACAGCAAATCTGAAATTACGCAATAAACTCACAAAGTATCTGTAGTAGGCTATTGGCTGTTTTATGAGCATTTAGTGGGAAAATATTTCACGAAATGTTTCCCCGCGATGATACAGAAGTGTTTATGTAGTCAAATTTTCAGCATGTCAACTCTTTATTTAATCCTGGGTTGCAAAATCACGACAGTCATGTGAAACAACATGAACAGGAAAAGCACACGAGGGCACGTGCATTTATTCCTTTTTATTAATCATCACACACCCACAGATGCAAATAAACCAATACTGCCCCAATAACTTACATTTAAATAAAATACAGTATTGAGTTACTTTCGCCCAAGTGATACAATAACAAACCTATAAGGTTACAAAGATGATGTTTTAAACTTCTTTAAAATACCTGATAAATGGCTTCTGCATACAGTGCAATATGAAAATTATTCAAGCTATTGTTTAATTTTGCTTTAAAAGTCTTTTCTCAAATGAAACTCCCAACTGCACAACGACTATACTGCTGCAAATAAGAAGAATTATTTAAAAAGAATCAAACCTAGCAACATAAGGAAACCTTCACTCGGGAGTAACGGAAAACAAACTCTCCCAAACATTTCCTCTGCTACATGACTGCCAAATTCAAACACTGTGTGTGTGTGGCAACAGCTCACAACACCATTTATCCTTTCAGCTGAATATGACTTCCTTCATTAAACGTTCTTCCAAATTAAGAGCTTTAAAATCAAAACGGAGGAAAAGTGCTTCAAAATAAATTAAGTTGTTTATGCGATATTGTTTAAGCGACCCGCCTTAGGAGTGATTTTTAAGTCTTGTTTTATCCAACATGTCCAACAGAGCAAAAAGAAGAAAAATCTTAAATCAGATTTTTTTTTTTTTTTTTTTTTGACGGGACATGCTTTTGACACCCTCTGGAGACGACAAACAAATACATAAAAATTTAACTATTCAATCGTTAGAATTCATGTCACATGTCTTCAAGCAATGCTCTTTGCTACTGTAAATATTACAGGATTAATATCTCCTATTGCATCCAAAAGAATTGATACCTGCCACTCTATAGAAAAATAAAATCACTTCTGTACATCCAGCTTATGACTGGAGCGGGACGTCTGGCATGAAAACAAGACTACATTATCCAGACACACAACTGGAGGACTTTATGAATCACTGACATTAACGGGATATGTCCATGCAACACACCCTCACGCTCGCTCACATGCACAACCGCCACACACCCACTTCTCTTTCACTCCGGATATTTCTCCGCAGGACTGGGTAATACACAGTAAATACGGCACAAATCACGAGCATGAGCTGGAGGGTTATTTTAGTGTGGGGGGAAGTTAAGTTTCGATTTTTCGGATTTCTCAATTTCCTCTTGCAAAAACATATTTTACTTTTAAAAAAAATCCTGTTATTCGTGTTACTACGTTACATGGGCATTAAAGTCTGCGTCCTCACACGTGGAGACATCACAACAACCTTGTGTGAAAAGAGGCAAGTAATGCATGTTTAAAAATCACAGCCAAACATTTATCCCGTCTACACAAATCTAACAACAATAACAAGGATGAAGAAGTATTGAGGTACTGAAGATGCCATTGTTGATGACCAACAAGTGTGTTCGGGAAGAACTTGGGAGTGGAGTCACTCTGTGGTCTGGGCATCTCGTCAGGATGCCTCTTGGACGCCACTCTGTGGAAGGTTTCCCTGCACATCTCACTTGGAGGAAACAAAAGTCCAGGGGTTGGGGTGGTGAGGGGGTTTCCGAGATAGCATGTCTGCCTATCCTGAAACTGCACTGAAACTGTTACAGCAGAGGTTAGATGAGAAGATCAATGCCACTCACATGAATGTCTGTTACATAAAAAACTGAAGCCAGGAGATGTTTGCTTAACTTACCGCAAAGACAGGAAGCAAGGCTTTGTCCACAGGCAACACAGTTCAACTACTAGCACCTCTAAAGCTCACAAAACAACAAGTAACTTGTCATTTTTATACTTCATTCTTTGTACAAAGTAAATGAGATATTATGTGTTGATTGGTGCACTCTGGACAGAGCCTGGTTAGCTGTTTCTTACCTTTGTGCTAAGCTAACAGCTTCATGTTTGCCAAAACAAACATTCAACATTTCTGTCACTGTTTAGTGCAGTTTCAGGGAATAGAGATGGCTGGAGTTGAAATGATCCATATCGGATGGCTGCTGTATGTGCATACGGACAGCAAAGTTTAACAGCAGGGGAAAGAAGGAGGGTGGAGTAAAGCCTCTAGAGGATTTTTATTAGAGCAGAGCTCTTCACATCAACCGGCAAACACTTGCGGTTGCAGTGGTGGTGGCAGGAGCTCATTCTCAACGTTATCGGCGTCGATTGCCGATGATGCTGCAGACGTTGTCCCGCTAGCTGTGGGTGCAGGAGGGTTTTGTGTCTCTGGTGGAAAGCTCTCCAGAACGCTCTGCACCTTCTGCTCCACTTCATCCGTCCAGTCGATGAGGTCGCTCTCCAGCTGGCGAGCCTTCTCCATGACCCGCTCCTGCCTTTCACCGAGCCCCGTTAGCAGGTCCAGCCGTTTGTGGACCTGATTAAGAGCTGCGCTGCCTGGGGAGCAGGAGGAAGCTCCAGTGGCCTGTGGCCAGTTAGGAGATGCCTGGCCTGACATGTAGAGGTCAAACTCCTCAGCGCTCAGGTTCAGAGACTGACCGTCCAGCTTCTCGATGAAGGCCACTGCACAGCACTGAGGAGAGAGGACATGGAGGGCCATTAAAAGAATGTCTTACCTATGGAGGTCATCACTTAGATTTAAAAACTTTTTGAACTCAGGAAGAGGGGCGTACTCTCTCTCTCAAACCACTTAAAGTCTTGAGTGTGATTCTAAGATATTACCGTATTTTCCGCACTATAGGGCGCACTGGATTATAAGGCGCACTGTCAATGAATGGTCTATTTTCGATCTTTTTTCATATATAAAGCGCACCGGACTATAAGGCGCATTAAGCGAAACAAAACAGTCAGATAAGTCAGTCAGTCAAACTTTATTAAACGCGTTCACAATAACTCCCAACCTTGTTCAGTTGTAACACGTAAAAAAACACAGTCTGATACCGCTAAATCAAACGTTAGCGTATTCACAATAATTCACACTCCTGACTACGGTAGCCATAATGCTGCAAGCGGTGCGGCTTTGTAGTTTACCAAAGTCGTACTAAAACATTTTGACAGAGCGCCGTGAGCGCCGTGTACCACACAAAATCGCTTCGAGGTCAGTAAGCACAACCAGAATTAATCCATATTAATTCACTAGAGGGGGCTGTTTTACTCCAGAACAATATATAAGGCGCTCCGGATTATAAGGCGCACTGTCGTTTTTTGAGAAAATTAAAGGCTTTTAAGTGCGCCTTATAGTCCGGAAAATACGGTAGATAAGATACATAAAACTTTAGTCTTACTTCGGTCCAACCCATTACCACAAATGTTTCCCTCTGTTTTTGAATTTGGGGCCAATAGACCTTGTTTACATGAAAGTATACCCTGTTGTTGAGTTAACTCCAGGACAACACGAGGGTTAACCTTCAGTGAATTTCAGGAAGTAATTTGGAACTTCTTTTTCTCAACCTGTTTTTTTTTAACTCTGCATAGAAGTAAACAACAGTACAGTGAGCAAGAGGTTTCAAAATAAAGCTATAAGACATGTTACACAATGTTATGGTATGTCATACATTACATCATTATCTAGTGAGACTGCTGTCTGACTTATAACTCTTACCAATTACCAAAATATGATAATGTACCTCTGATTATGTTGTTTACACACTGTTCCAGTTTATTAGGTACACCTTCCAAGTTAAAACTCGTACAGCATCACAACTTTGGAGACTCAGAAGCATTCATTGATAAAACACATAAATACAAAGCAGCGTGTAGTGATTTACTCACCAGGTTAGTGAAGTAGTAACCATCCTCTCCCGTCATGAGCCGGCTGGGGTTGCAGAAGCGGGTGATATACTGGATGTTGGACTGCAGTCTCGGAGGGTTTGCTTTCAGCACAATGTAGATGAGCGTTGGGAGGAAGTCGTCCGCGGACGCAGCCTCTTTCTTGCTGACTTTGATGGCGTTGAAGATGTGCTTGCTGCAACGAGTGATGCACCCCAGCTTGTCCTTGGGCACGCGCTTGGAGTCCATTTCAATCACGTCTGAAATGATGCAGAGATGTGAGAAGAAAACAAACTGGATCTCTAACGCCAAGATAAAGAGGCAATGTCCTACCGTGGTCTTCTGAAAAATAAACCTAATGAGACGTACCTGTGATGGCTTTGACTACGCTGTCAGACACCTCAGGGATCTCCTCATCTACAGGAACACACAGCATCTCAATGGTGACCCAATGCAAGGCTCTGTAACAGAAAGCAGCTCTCAGATGTAGAAATTGTGAAATTGTGAAATTGTGCTTCCCTGTGCTCAGAGGCAATGCAGAGAGATTCATGACTACGAGACTAGCAAATTTAACATATTACAACTTTGGTTTGCTAACCTGATTCTTTTCTGAATGGCCAGGTCTTTCTTCTCATCGTCAGTGGTCTCAGGACAGAAGACTTCCTTGTAGAGACGAGTCATCATGTACTTCTCTACTTCATCCATAACGCTCTCCACATGATCCGATGAACCTGAGAACAGAGCAGAGACATTATACACTGCATAATGTTACTGACACTCACCGTTTACGGATGATTATTGAAAGATGAGAGATAAGCAGTACCTTTGAACTGGGTCAGGAGGCGGTCAGAGAGGTTCTGGTAGAAGTCCTGCACACACTCTGACAGCTCATCAGCACCCATGTCCTGAACAAGAATAAGAATTTCACCTTAAAAACACACTAATGGTACAAAGACAGATATCAAAATCAAAACAAATATGACTGACTGATGTAACAACTTTTTTCAACTGAGGCAACACTGTGTGACAGTCAGCATCTCAGCGAAGTAGTCAAGGTTTGCTCCATGTTTTTATAATTTGAGTTACAGCTAATTTAGATAATTTATTTCAGTGACTTTAATGTTGGAAACAGAGAAGTGTTGAGTGATAAAATCAGGACAGGCGGTAATAAAACAGCATAAGACAAAAAACAACCGTAAACCAAAAATGAATTTAAGTAAAAAAATTGTTAACAGGTTGTCTGGACTTAAATGGTTCCTACACGCTCATTTCTCACCCTCAAGCACACAAACATAATGAACAATCCACTCAAACTCACCCGTTTATACACCATGCTCTCAGTGAAGGCCCGGCACTGTTTGAAGATCTCCCTGCCAGACTTCAGAGGCTTAAGAAAATCAATAAACTCCCGCGTTGCATGATCGCTGTCCACAGAGGAATGTCGGCTTGCAGAGGAGCTGGGGCTCGGGCTGGACTGTGCATCAAAGGGAGACGCATCTGGGGGAGGACACTGAATGTTACTTTAATTAAAACCTAAAAACACTTACAGCTATTTCTCCTAATATCTTCTCCTTCTTCTTCTTATGTGCAACCACACTATGTATAGGTTGTCAGGATAGGGAAGTGGTTGAACTAAAGAAAACCCTGTTTATTGAGCAAAAGTGTTGGTGACCTCAGTTGTAGTTTCTTAATGTTTTCCAGTAAACCACGTCACCAGAGCCAGTTCAGCAAAAACACAGGCAGACAAGCGAACATTAAGCAAAACAAATAATGAATAAAAATGCCACTACCACTTTATAACGGCACAGTTATCTCTCACCTCAACAACCGCAATAAAAACTTTGAAATAAAGATTTGATAAATAATGACATAATGAGTATCTCTAGTGAAACTGCGTGTACCTTTTTTTGGTGGTGTTTTAGTGGAAGGAGTGAAAAACTTTGTGACTGTGTGGACTTTGCTGGACTTCTCCTTAGTTTTTCTCTCTTCAAACTTGCTGAAGGGTGTGACGTTCGACTGTGATTGGGTCTTCTGATGCCTGCTTGCATACGCTTCCTCTTCCTCTCTTTGCAGCCTGGGAGGGAAAACACAGTAAAGCTGTAATAGCTGTCAGACGGACACGAGCAAGCTCACAAAAATGAGGCGGTAACAGAAGATAGAGATTTTGACTTTTAGGAATAACTGTTCACTGGACACACACACAGCGAGAGAGACAGACAAACCTCTCAGCAAGTGCCCAGTCTTCTTGAATCTGTTTTTGCTTTTCTCGCTGATTTTCCTCTCGCCAGCATTTTGAGCACAGGCCCTGCCAAGCAGTGTTGCCATAAAAACCACATCCTTTCGTGCAAAGCAGCTCCGATTGGTCCAGATGGATCCCACGCCGCTGGCTCGTCATCCTTCACCAAAGTAGAGAAGACTGCTGGAGTGAGAAAAACCCAAAACAAGTGAGTATAACCAGGAACACATGACTCTAAAAGACAGGTCCCTCTGCTCATTAATCCAAGTAAATCTGACTTTCAAGTTAGCCATCAACTTTTTGCAGCAACTTCCAGCTGAGCTGAAGTCTAAATCTCACAACACAGACCCAGATAATTTAGTTTAACGCTACATAGTTAATCTAATGGCTATAATTTGATATCTTGGGGGGGGGGGGGGGTGAGACGGGATGTCTCCAGCTTTGACCTATATATTAATTAGCATCAGCTAATAGCAAGCAATAGGCTCCCATAGCAACGTTACTAAACTGACAGAGCAATATATGTCGAAAAACATCACAGCAGTCCTCCCCCGTCACTCTAAAAGCTGGTTATAAAGTTGTAAAGTTAGATTCAGACTAAAAAAATGCGAAGTCAACAAGCTAATCTACAGCTAGCCTAAGCTAACTGCAGAGCTAACCCTAGCTCGCTAAGGTGACCGGCTAAATAAACGTCATATTAGAGAGTGTGATTATAAATGGGCAGCGTGAGTTTGTGTCAACATACACTCTCATTCGCGGTGCCAGAAAGCCGTCGGGTAACCGTGTCGTCGCTCCAGCTCCAGGCTACAGTCGGTGGATGTTTACACTAGCCTAAGCAGCTAGCTTTGTCCCACAGCCATTTTGTCTGTCAGTTGGTTTCTTCTTCTCTGATTGTTTTTGAGGGCGTGTTATAAATTAGATTGAAATGTTTCATCGCCACCCGGCGGTAAGAAGTGATATTGCTAATCTCATATCATTTTATACAAATGATGTTGATGTAAAATTTTACACACATTTTACACACAAATTTTACAAGACTATTAAAAGCACTGTTTTAGATCCACAATTTCAGTAAACTGAGCCCTAAACTGAACAAACCGATCACGATCAAGAAAGCTGGCTCTGTGCTGAGGACTGCTCTGGAGCCCCTGCAGCTGGTTGTAAAAAAAAAAGGATGCTCCACAAACTTTTCAGTATCATGGACAGTAAGTCTCATTCACTACGTGACCTCCTGCTCAAACAACAGAGCAGTTTCAGTCAGAGACTCTTGCAGCTCCTCTGTAAAAAGGATCATAGCAGAAGGTATCACCCAGAAACAAACAAATAAAATAGAAAACTAAACTTACTAAACAGAACCCAGGTGTCGAGGGTGCCTTCATTATAATCAAATCACTTTACAAAAAGCAAGAAACAAGAAAAAGTCATTCCTTCCATCCTAAATATATCATAAATAATGTCAGTGCAATCGTCAGCTGTAGGAAATTCTGGTTTTAGCCACTTTCTAATAATGGTGTAATGGCTTCCAACTTGAGATGTAACATTCTCCGCTCTTTCTCAAATACAAGGTCTCTAGTTTAAATGAAACATCCACCATGAGTATTTTCTGTAAAATTATTAACCTCCAGCCAGATACGGGATCAGAGTATATGATAATGATTTGTCTCGGAGAACCCACACAGTCTGCAGCAGTTGGAAGATTCTCGTTACTGGAGTTTTTTTTTCCCAACAAAACTTTCCCCACAAAGCTGAACTTCCCAGGCTTCCTTTCCATTCCCATTTCTGTTTCACAGACAGTGAGTTACATTTCATTTGTTGCATGGTTATGTTTAGGTTATACCTCTGTGAACCTCTTTTGGCTTCTTTTGGCTACCTCTAAAATCAAGAATAGAATTTAAAATCCTTCTCCTTACTTACAAAGCTCTTCATGGTCAGGCACCATCATATCTTAAATAGCTCACAGTACCTTATTACCCCACGAGAACACTGTGCTCTCAGAGTGCAGGGTTCTTTGTGGTTCCTATAGTCTCCAAAAGTAGATTGGGAGCCAGAGCTTTCAGCTATCGAGCTCCTCTTCTGTGGAACAAGCTCCCATTTTGGGTTTAAGGCTTAAGACGTTTCTTTTTGATAGAGCTTATAGTTAGGGCTGGCTCAGGTCATCCCTTAGTTATGATGCTATAGGACTAGACTGCTGGGGGACTTCCCATGATGCACTGAGCTCTTCTCGTGCTCACTCACACTCCATCTCCATCTGTCCACACTCATGTCCCATCAAGCATGTTACTAACTTAACTTCTTCCCCCGGAGTTTTTCTGCTTTCTCGTCTTGCAGGTTTTCCTAGATCGGCGATTGGTCGAGCCTGTTGCTGTGGTCCTGCTTGACGTCCACTACATATACTATTATTATTATTATTACTACCTTTTCTGTAAATAATATTATAAAGAGTACAGTCTAGACCTCCTCTAAATGGAAAGTGTCAAGAGATAACTTTTGTTATGATTTCCCATGAAATGACTAAAGCCATCAATGGGGTAGTCCGTCTCTTTGTACTTTCTGATGCAACCATTGATGTGTTTTGATTGGATAACAATAGAGCACTATTCTGTCAAACCTTTGTTGGTTTTCATGGGACTGCCCAGCACAGAGAAAGCATGATTTTGTTTTGCTGTTTTCAGGGTCTCAAGAGGAGCAGATCTCGTCATTCACACTCATCCCTGCTGCTGATGCATTGTGCACAGAGAACATAAAGAAGGAAGATGTTTATAATTTATTATCATGCAATGTTTTAATGTTTAATTGTTTTAACTGACTCGTCTGCCATGTGACCATTGGTGATTATGGGGTATCGGACACAAATACAAATGTTCTTGCATTTTCTTCCATATAAATAACTTCTGTACTGGGACAAACTGTGATCTGTTCATTGTGCAGACATGGACGTTATTAAACAGGCTTTAAGGGATGTAGGTCAAGTTATAAAATGTTAGACTATTTTGTGGGTATGACAAATTTCTCTCTCATGACTTAAAATATCATTTACAACCATCACAATGTAGTACAGTATAGGTTACATATACAGTAGGTTTTTTCAGTTATTTTTTATTGGTAACATTTGTTACCAAACTCCCAGATTAAAACTTAATTAAACAACGTGGGGTTCATGTCAGAGTCTCAGCTACTTTAAATATGGTTTAAGATCAATGCACACTAACATGTAGGCTACAGTACATACATATAGTACATAAAGTACGCTCCACCCTTTGGGTTACTTTTTAACCACCCACTTTATGATCGAAAGTAGATAACTGGGCGAAAAGCAGGAAACCCACTTATGAGCTCAACCATTACGCGTTACGCATCCGTCCCCAAACGCGGGCTGTTGGACGCTGGAGAGTTTTTTTATTATTATTATAACTTACAGGCCTCTAGTTGAAACAATTTTGTGAGACGAGATTTGAGAAATGGCAGGTAAGAGTTCACATGCACTTATAACCATGACTTCTGGTGTATATTATGGAGATCAGCCAGCAAACGTAAAAAAATATATATATGAGCGGCCTCTGCAGATGGTTTGTGTAATGAAGTTGGTGAGTCAGAAATATGATTTCTTTATTTGTTTAAGAAGAAAATCTCAGCGAAAAGTGCTGGTAACTCTTCGTATGTGTGCCACGCGTTAGTTTCACTTTGTTGGCGCTTATGCCGTCCTGTTTTGCACCGTTGATACGTTCATTCAGTTGTAAAAGAGAGAGAAAAGTAGAACAAAGACGAGGATGTAGCATTGTCATGGTTTGAAGATGTCGATAGAGATTTATTTGGTTTTACATAATATTCATAGACGTCTTAATGTCTGTTCAGATTAACATGGCAAACTATAAACGCGAGTTTATGGGGTTGATGTGTCCAAAGTGCGCTGCACCATAAAGGTTTTCTGCTGAGGTATCAGATTTAATAGTTCACCGTCTAATAGTTCATACTGTGATGTGAAATTATTACAAACACGCAGAGTTTTCTGCTGTTCAAGAGAAGTAAGAGAAAACATGGGCGTAGCTCTGTCTTGGCTTCCTTGCTGTGTGAGGAGGAAGGGCACAAAACCAATACTCCCCCGTGCAAAGTGCACAGCTGTGTTTGTGTGTGTTTCTATTATTTTGTCCACACGCTAGGTTAAATAGCAGAAACACTTACTGTATCTGTATCATGCGATTCAATGCTGCAGCATCACAAATGACATCCTCCAAAGTGATTGTAACCGTCATGCAAGTAGAAATCATTGCAGTGCTGTTGTATTACACTGCATTAAATTTAACGTGTAACCTATAATGAACTGGCAACTTAAAAGTGTTACTAAAATATTTGAAATTGCAAAATTTCTCATGATTTTCTGAATTTTACCTTGGAAACATTCAAACATCTTTTCATTTCTGCCCAGATGAAT
This sequence comes from Argyrosomus regius, assembly GCA_946959425.1. Taxonomy (NCBI): domain Eukaryota; kingdom Metazoa; phylum Chordata; class Actinopteri; family Sciaenidae; genus Argyrosomus; species Argyrosomus regius. The sequence continues at coordinate 11,653,639 of OX336889.1, forward strand.
AACATGCATGTCCAAATTTGGTGTTTTTGTGTTTCTTTATCAACTTCCTACCTATTAAACTAAATAAACCATTTAAAAAGTATTAAATGAAAAGCACATTGTCATAAAACTGACAAACTGGGCTGTTTGTTCATAACTCTCAGGACAGCAATGTTTTGTAAATATTCCTGATGTCTTATTATGTTGACAAAATCCAGAATTGTGTTATTTATTTTGCTTCATATTGTTTCCTTTAGGGGAGCTTGTCTCTGCGAGGAGTAAGTTTGTGGATAAGGTGACCAAAGCAGTGATCAAACAGCTTCTGGATGACATTTTAGAGGACGGCATCATAAACGATGGAGAAAAAGAATCGATAGTTGAAGAGAATCCTACCAGAGCAGACCAGGCACGTGTTCTCATTGACACAGTGAAGAAGAAAGGAGATGACGCCAGCTGGAAGTTAATCGCTCACATTAAACGCAGAGATGGTGCACTTTACTCTGAAGTGGGTCTGTCCTCGGGTCAACCTGCTCCAAGTGCTGCTCCTGCTCTAGGTGAGCTGACATTTTTCAGACAGAGAGACCTTCATCCCATTTCAATTAAAAGAGATATTATACCTGGACACTGTCATGAATACAGATGTTTACACAAAAAGAAGTACATCATTTTGAACAGAAATGTTTTACTGTTTCCAGCTGCAGAACCCCAGATGAAGAAGCAACGGTCGGCCGCGGTCACATCTACCACCAACACGTTTGCAAAAGACGAGGCTGCGAATAAAGACAATGATGGAGAAGTTAGTAACATCAATTATATCACATTGTCTTAATTGATAGATTTATCCTCAGCTAGTTTTTTAGTAGTCGAAACAATAGGGAAATCTAGTTTTACTTTTACTGAGACTATTAAATTGGTTCCTGTGCATCAAATTACTCCACTGTGATAGAAAACGGTGTTGTTTAGGTAGGAATAATACTTTTCTTATTAAAGTCTACATTTCATATATTTCCTGTGCACGCAGACATGGTAATTTTTTATTTAACTTTCTACCTTTAAATTTGTTTTTCAGATTTATCCTGTGAACAACTACTCTTTTTCGAATCGTGTGGCCCTGCTAATCAGTAATATAGAGTTTACTAATGAGAAATTCAACAGAAATGGAGCTGAGAAAGACGAGAAGAACATGGAGAAACTGCTCACAGATTTGGGATATGAGGTGGTGAAACACACAAACCTCACAGGAAAGGTACTTTGTGGAAAGGGAATTAAAAAACAAACATATTTTGGTCTGGTTTATTTATGATAAAGTAACTGAAATCTGGATTATTGTGTTCTGACAGGCAATTGATGCTGCTGTGATTAATTTCTCTAAACATCCCAAACTCAAAGAGACAGACAGTGTGCTGGTGGTTATTATGTCTCATGGGAAACTGGGAGCTGTCCTTGGTGTCGAAACATCTGGTGATGATGATAAGTTCCCCATCAACAACATTTACAAACACTTGGGCTCAGAGAATTGTCCCGCACTGCTGGACAAACCCAAGATCATCATCATCCAGGCCTGCAGAGGGGGTGATTCTTATCCACTCTTTTAGACACACCAAACATAAATACAATTTACTGAGGAGTCTGCTAATATCTTGTTTGTTGTCTCTAAGTGTTTGAGGCTCTTGTGCACTGTATTGACATTATGCCACATGTGTTTCAGAGGAGAAAGGATCAGCAATTGTTTGTGATGGTGCAAACTCAGCTGTGCTCTGTGATGATGTGAAACAGCCAAGTCCACCCCTGGCTGATGATGACATTGAGGAGGATGTTCTGCGTTGTGTACACAGAGAAAAAGACTTCATTTCTCTTCTCTCCAGCACACCTGGTGAGTTAATTTAAATATTATCTATCTATATTATCTTATTATATACATTGCCAGTCACAAGTTTAGACACGCCTTCTCATTCAAACATGTAAACAAAGCAAAATATGGTTTATATTTTAGTTTCTTCAAAGTAGACACCTTGTGCTTTGATGACAGCTTTGCAGATTTTTCATTCCCTCTGTCAGCTTCATGACACTGTCATCTGTTTTAAACTAACAGCTGTGCCTTGTTAAAAGTTAATAGGTAGAATTTCTTGCCATCTTAATGCGTTTGAGACCATGAGTTGTGTTGTTTAGAAGTGTTGGCATACAGTAAATTGCCCTATTCGACTACTGTAGTCATTTATATTATAATATATTATTTATATTATTTTTGAGATGCAGAAATGGTGAATGAATTGCATCTGTATGTGTGGTTCCCGCCATGAAGCATGAAGGATCTCAGAATATACCATATTTTGCTTTGTGTACACTTTTTTTGTTTACCACATAATCCAAGATGTTATTTCATAGTTTTGATGTCTTCAGTGTTAATTTACAATGTTTGAAATAATACAAATGAAGAAAAAAATGGAATGTGTCCAAACCTTTGACTAGGATCAGATCTTCTATAGCTCATAACACAATGAATATTAACATTAATAGTTAATAATAAGTACCTTATCTAATAAAAAAATATGTTTTCTGTTTCTGCATGTTTTTTCTGCAGATGCTGTCTCATATAGACACAGAGAGGAAGGGTCTTTTCTTATCCGGTATATTGCTGAGATATTCCCAGAGTACGCACATGCACATGACATTGAAGAACTTTTCAGAAAAGTAAGTTTTTCAAATGCAAACTGTCTTTTGAGTGTGAACATGCATGTATAATAGGACACAGGAGTGATGACACTCTTGTTTTATTAGTCTCAGTGTTGCTTAATTTCATGCACTGTTTGTATCATCCTCACAGGTCATGCAACGCTTTGAAGACTTTGCCTTTCGGAACATAAGACAGATGCCAACCAAAGACCGGTGCACTCTAACAAAGCGCTTCTACTTCTTTCCAGGCTCTTGAGACAGGATTTGCTGTTGTTTAGCAAAGATATCGAACTACAATTCGATTTATGCTTGCAATGTTTTCTAGTGTGCTTCTTGGTGGATAGATAAGTTGTTGTTATGGATGTTTTTTTGAATATGTCTACACACAGAGCAAAGAGGTGCAAAATGCAACCTCATCCTTTGTTGTCGTTTTGCTTCGCATTTTGCTCCTTTGTGTGTATGTGTGTCCATTCATGATAAAACTTTGTTTTATACAGTATGTAGTTAATTAATTGCATTTATATTTTTCTATATAATTAACAGTGTGTAATAATATGGGAACATTTTTATCGACTACAAAGAGGACAGGATATTCAGCGATTGTGTGCACCCAGATACACCTGCCTATAAATTTAGGAAATCATAGCCTCTACAGCCAAAATGTGTAACATTTGTTATCTTTTTTAATTATATAAAATGTATAAAACACTAGACAACATGACCATTACTTCAGAAACCCAAGTAATCTACAGTACTCTTGGTAAAAAATATTATTCCTAATTTCTCACTGCTTTAAAGAAGTGCTGGTAGATATTTACTGTACTGTACTCACTCTTCGCTCTTCACAGCTTTAAGTATATCCTTGTCTTTTATTCCGTTTTAATGTGACATATTGACATTAAATGGGCATTTATTTAATTATGCTTGTATCAATTTCATCCAGAGCTACAAATAAAAACTTTACTACACCACTTTTAATATTGTGTCTTGATTTTTGTTCCTACATTCAGCACTCCATATGTTTTGAAATTATATTGTCTTTACATGTTAATATGAACATGTGAGCAGAACTGATGGGTTAGGTTGGGAATGTCTGTTGTGGGTCTGTTATGCTCCCTTAGACAGATGTGTGACACTATAAACATAAACTTAACTTGAGTTAATTCCTTGGCTTGTAGCTCAGCAGTTGATATTTCATCCTTTTACTGCCCGAGAAACTTATTTTGAAATAAAACACACTGTTGTTGTTCCTGGGAATAAAATACTGCACCAACAGTCATATTTAGTAAAAGACATGCATGAAATCTGGTATGTAAATCATGACACACAAAGCCCAGGAGTTCTTATAGGTTCACCACTGTATTAAAAAGAGCATAAAATTAAATCTAATAAAATTTAAAAGCACAGATTCTTTCTCTGAACATAAGATGTGCAGAACGTGTGAAGATTTGCTTTTTATTTGGTGCAATAATTGTTAATTTGCATCTTTATATCACAGCCCACAGCAAAACATTTGCCTGGTATGACTAGTTTTACTAAATTTAGATGTGTTGGGTTTCCTTTCCTCACATCAACCAAAAAACTGTAGTTATACTGTTTGACTACTTGTATCTCATTGAAAAGGTATTGTTAAATATGATATATACAGTATGCATTATGGCTAAATCTGTCCCTCACTGTAGCCTGGTGGTATCCTGAGCTAATTTATTTGTGCTTGAAATCGTTGCCCAGTCATGTGGACTGGTATTCCAGGCGGTTCCCCCTAAAATTGTAGCTACAATATTTCTAGCTCTACTTACCAGTCAGTTCTAAGTCAACAATCCAGGCTGCAACAAAGACCATGAACCTGCAAACGTTTTAGAAAAGGACTGTTGTTGTTGCTCCTGTCTGGAGAAATGACTATTTAGGAACCTGAGTTTGTTACTTAACAACTTAGCAAGCTAACCCCCAGACACATATGCTTGCTTGGAGGCATCATGGAAAATATGAGCCCCATGAGCCACATCAGAGTGGTCCATGGGGGCTAAAACATAGCAACACAGCAGAGTAACTGTACCTGTTGCAGGTTAGGATGCACTGACTCAAGGTCAGTGGCAGTCATTTGTTGTTTCTAGTGAGATTCAGAATATTTTTGAACTCATTAGATCTCCAGTTTCCTATCTATCATCTTTTTTGGAGACATCCTGCCTGATACTAGTTTTACTAGTTTAGCAACACTTGGACTATGTGTTGTAAAACAAGATATACAGTAATTGCTACATGCAATATGCAAACAGTACGCAATTGTTCTTACATGCTGGAAGATCTTACGATGCATTTGTGTTAAGATGCATGTGACAAAAGGTTTTTGTTCGGTGTAGAAGTATGTTGGTATGCTGAAATGGTTTGTCATGAACATATCTGGTACAAATGTTGGCAGAGGCCCAAGACAGATATATTGTTGCAGTTCCTGTCACCCTACACTCAATAACCTTTTTAGGCCACTTATGCATTTCAATTACATAGAAAATCCATTTGAATTACATGGTTTTAATATAAATAAACTAACAAACTTAATGTGAAGCAAGTAATAAGATTTATGAAATAGTACTAATAAACTCAAAATGACTGCATTCATTTTCACTGTTGGGTTTGGGTAAACAAATTGTCTTTATTAATATTGAATGCATAAACCTTGCTACCAGTATACTACTGTGCAGTGGAAGCACATTGAATTCATTAGTACAATTATATAAATCTTATTACTTGCTTCACATTAAGTTTATTAGTTAATTTATATTAAACCTATGTAATTCAAATGGATGGAAATTTTCTACGTAATTGAAATGCATAAGTCCTGCATTTTGGCCAAAACATTTTTTGAGTGCATGAGCAAGCACTTGGCGACGGTGGCACTGCTGGTTAAGAGGATGTGAAGAGTTAAATCGAGTCATTCAAAGTAAAAATGCTTGTGAGTAGAATTATTTTGTCTGGGTGAAATAATCAGTATATACATGTAAGTGATTAATAATTGATGTATTGTCTTACAGCCATGAGGATGAGAATTAAAGGTGTTATGTGTGAGCAATAATATACTCAACTATAATACTTTGGTTAAGTGTTAACAAAGTATTTTGGTATTTTGTATTGATTCAAAATGATGAATGGATAATAAAATACAATAAATAAACGTGTTTGTTTGAAATAAATGCAATGTTAAATCTTAGTAGGTATGAGACTACAGGATGACATGTTCTGTGTGCTTTAACTGTGAGAAAAGGGGAACTTCAGGGTTCAAACGAGAAAGTAAAAGTAAAGTGCCAAAAGGACATACTGTAGCTTCCCTTCAAAAACGGGAAGTAAATCCTTACAATAGAAGAACAAAGTTCTAGTTACAAAGTTACTATGAGCCATAGTTACAATTATTAGAATAAGGCCCAGGTTAGTAGAAGTTTATGCAAAGCAAAGCACAAACTCTGAATGTGTTTTTTCAGACAAACTTTACTTGAAAAAACAAAACAAACTCAAATGAAACAAACATATCCATGTCATCACAGTACAACACAAAGGCAACAAGTTGAGTAGGCAACATGGTTGAGTTCATGCTGACGCTTTCACTGACTCATTAATTTCACTCATAAAAATGAACAGAGTAGTAGTTTGACAGAAGGATATGCTCTGTTTAAAGCTTGGGGGTTTATAAAAAGACATAAAACAACGAGGGTTTGTCACTTACACACCAGAATTATCAATCGAACCAGACTAGACTTCATTTTAACAGCTTATTTGAACATACTGGCAGTGTTAGAGAACTTTATATCAGTTTACACTTTATACAAAACAAAGACACAGGTGGCTAGTAGCAAACACTCATGTTCTCACCCAGTGACTGGCACTCATTATGCCCAAACATGTAGCTACAGATAACACACACACACACACACATATATCCTCTTTCACGCACTCACACCCAACACTGGAGCAACGGTCAGAAATGCTGCACAACTGGTAAGGCCAGATGAAGTGAAGTACAGTAGCGTTGTTTTTGTGAACTACAAGAGATAACATTTGAAAAGTTTGGCAGTGAGATGATTCTACGAGCAAAATATCCAACGTGTCTGCTTTCAAACACCACTTTACAGTGAACTAAACCATGCAGGGCTTTTGGAGGGAGGTAGAGGACATCGGAGAGAAAGTCAAAAGACTAGAAAAGATAAATAAACAGAGGTCTAATAGGTAACGTGGCTTTGAAAACACTGCAGATTAGTGGCCTGTCACTTTGCCTGTACAACACAGAAAAGACATTACAACTGAATAAGTGTCATATTTGGAAGTTGGAATGTATTAGTATAGTGTTACATGTCATTTAGTAACTTTTTCATTCAAGAATTCACTTTTGGAAACATCATATCGTTGACAACACTCAACACTCAGATAAACAGTTTGCAGCACCACACGTTTACAAAATAGCAACTCATGCGGAAACACCTCCGGCCTCTGTAACGCACCTTGCGCTAAACATGTAATAGATTGCATTCATGAAACAGGAAACTGAAAATATGAATCTGTTGTGTTTTTGCTCTTTTGTGTGTGTGTGTGTTCTGTTAGTGTGACTGTGGTCGAGGATTAGGCCAACGTTCCCCCAACGATGGAAGCGATGACTATTCCCAGAACCACACAGCATATAATAATCATAATTTTCTTCTGTACAGTGTTAACAACAACAGATAAAGTCGTCCAAGGCAGCAAATGGGATGCAAGGAGGAAAACATGTTAGAAATATCATCGTACTTTACTTAAACATTAGAACAAAATGCAGTTTAGAAGAAAACCAGAAGAACACAATGCAGTTTTAAGTAAGAGAATTTTAATGTATCTTCAATCAATCAAATCAAGTTTATCATACACAAGACAATGTATAGTGAAATCGGATGATGCTGTTGGAGTGTGACATTCTCTACTTTCTTTGGTTCCTGCATTCTGTTCATACCACATTAAACAACATGCAGTATATTCACACATGCCACAAACATGAATCGTTCTCATATTTAAAGCCACTGTGTGTAAAATATGAATCCTCAATTTTGGCGCCATCTTTGGTGCCAGTAACAACAAAGAGGATAATGTGGCAGGCGTCAATGCATGCAGCTACCTCCTGATTTAAACTTGAAGCAATATTTACACTGCACAGATATTTTATTATTTTACCATAAAAATCCACACAGTGACTTTAAACCAAGTCAAATGTTAAAACACGACACCACATGAGTTTATATACAGCTAGGTCTAACATTTAAACCCTGAATCAACAGTCTTATTTAATTAAAGGAAGTGTTCACTTTCAGTAGAATAGTTGAATGGGATGATACCACTCTCATATACAGTAAATACGAAGCTGGAGCCAGCAGCTGTTTAGCTTAGCTTAGCATAAACAAAGTAGGAAGGACATTAGGCTATGTCCAAAGGTAACAAAATCTGCCTAAATGTAAAAACGTTTTGTGTTTTATGTTTTCTGCAGAGTGCATGTGCAGTGAGCTGCACAACGCAAACATGGAAGCCAGAAAACTTTTTGGGTTTTTTATTCACTTTGTGAGCAATTTTCATTAAAGTCCAAAGAGTGTAGCATCTTGGAGTCTGGTATCCAGTTCTTACAATCCATCCTTGGAGTTTATGTGATGGACTATTTCTTGGCCGAGTGCAGTGACTTCTTTAAATATTGTCATCAATGTGAGGTTGCCATGCAATAGTTCAGCGCATAATCCCCATAGGACCACAACTTGATGTTTTTATGGCAAAGTATTCCTTTAATGTTACAAACAAAGCAACAGTTTATAATTTTAAAACAATGAATAAAACATAAAACATTATCAGGGTTCTCGATGTTAGATACATCTGTAAGTATGTGAGGCGCACATTCATTTTGATTGTCAACCACACAGATTTGTGCTTGTAGAAAAACATGCAAAGCTCTTCAACAGACGGCAGAACATGCACATGACAACAGTCACAAACACAAAGTATGAGTTAGTGCCTCGAATTTATTTTCTGACTGTTTAGTTTAGAAAAAGCATAAATTAAAAATATACATTTAAAATTTTACATTTTTGAGTGAGCCTGCACTTTTGTGAGCAGTTATTGACTGCACAATACAAAAACCTAACTGAGTCCAACTGCGAGGGAAATAATGAGGATGACCAGACATGCTGCAACACAACCTCCTATCAGGATCTTCTTCTGGATGGGGGTAAATGGGAGGGGAAAGAAGGAGGGCAAAATATCAGATGATGATTCAGTGGGGGAGAGAACGAGTGAGAAACAGGGAGAGAAGAGAAGAAAGAAAAAGAAAAAAGAAACTTTGCTGGTGGGGAAATAATCATGTAGACGACCCGAGGGAATTGGGATCATGCCATGTATGAAATTCCTCTACCTTTGAATGCTGTTCTTGATATTAGCCAAGAGGTGGCAGAGCTGCTCCACTCTGGTTAAGGTTGTTAAATGAAGGGAAGACAATCAAGTAACCCAGTGAGTCCTTTTTATAAACTGTAGAGCAGTTGTTTCCAGTCATTTTTGTTCCGTTCACTGACACCACTTGTGATGCTCCAAATCTTTTGAATGAATTTAAAAGTGGATGTTATTTAACGCTATTTTTTAGGGGTTTTTTTCATACAAGCCGTGATGATCTGGGAATCACTGATGTTTTGGGCTTTGGCTCTTTTTTCCAGTAGGTTTGTCCAAGTTTGCATTTGTACTGCTACCACTTGGAGTGGCACACATTGTAAAATTATGTCTCGTGTGATAAGAAGCTGGAGCAAGCAACTGGGTAGCTTAGCTCAGCATAAAGATTGGAAACGGGGAAACTGGCTCAGTCCAAAGGTAACAAAATCCACCCACCAGCACTTCTAAAGATCCCTAATTACCTACAAGTGGTTGATAACCGAAGTGTAAACATGATAGGAGTTTAATGGATGTATTAAGAGAGCTAGAGTTTGTATTTGTACCACTGCTACATGTTGGACGTTCCATTCATTCATCCATTACCTTCAGCTATCTATTTTGGCTTCTCTGCCTACTTGCTTACCCGATTTGACGACCTCTCAGCAGCAGGTGGTGTTCAGGTGTTACATCAGTGTCCTGTGCGGTTCAGCTGGTAGTTTATTTATTGTTTATTGTGACAATAAGTATACTATAAAAAGTATATATTTTTAGACTTTTATTTAAATGTATACTCTGCCAAATCACTGCTGTAAAATACATCAAATACACTCATGCACACATGCTCCACAAGCGCATGCACACACACTGACGACAGCTATACATGCAATGTACGGGTTATGTATCACTTCTTCATGTGGTAACATGTTCACATGCATTGTTTCGTTGTATATGTCACTCACCCTCCGGGCTTTACTCTGGTACTTAACCGCCTTCTTAGTGTCTGATACTGCCCTCTCCACATAGTCTACTGAGTGCTCCACATTGTACTCTATGCGGTCTATCATTTCCCCCTAGGAGAGGTTAGTTAAAGAGGAGGCATGGAAGACAAGCAGACAGGAAGAAGAAAGAGGGAGGCAGGTGGAGGTAGGAGGAGGAGAAGGAGTGGATACAGATGGAAAGGAGGTTAGGAAAGCGAGAGGAATAATGGGTGAAAGCGAAGGGGAAGCAGAAAAGGAGAAAGGAAAGAGGGAAAAAAAGAGAAATAATGAGTCATTTTGTAGAAGGTGTGCATCTCACCCGTTTGCCGGACTTTTTGAACTTTTTGCATTTTGGGATGCTCTCCTTAGCCTGCCCCACATAATCCAGAGACCCCAGCACCATCCGCTCAATGTTGTTCACCAGTCCACCCTGCACAAAAACAAAGACGGAGTCAGAGAGCACAAATCTGACTGAACTCACCTTTAACCACACCAAGAATTCAATGTCATAGATATGTTTTAAGTAATAAACAGAAGGCCAGTCTGATGAGGATTTCTAGTACTATAAATTAAATATTTTGATACGTGATATGTTGTTTCATTCTGAAAGATCAGCAAAGACTTTGAAAAGGATTCAAATTACTCCACAAGTTCCTTCTTACTGACACTTTAATTTATGAAAGCAGCAGAAGTCATTAACCGTGTTTAATTCCTCATCAAAGAACACCTAATATTGCAATTATATTAGCACTGACCCAGGATTGTTAAAAAAAACTAAGCATCAGTCTATTTGATATAGAGTGAATATAAAGTTGAATCAGTGTTTCATGCACTGCAACAATGATTTAAGTATAAAAAAGGAAATAAAAGAGGAACCACAGGTAATTTACCTTACTGCATTAGAAGTGTAGCGCTGTTCTCTGTTCTCTAGAGCTCAGAGTCATTGTGTTGGTGTGTTGTGTTGCAGAAAAAGAAGGAAAAGAGAGTGCAAAGCTGAGAAAGACAAAATTAACAACCAAACTAAAGTATTATCTGAAATGATGTGGCACCCAGTTGATAAAGGGAAGGGTTAGTTAATTAAATTATTTACATTTAGAGCATTCATGTGCATGACAGGAGAATAGATTATACACACAAACACACATAATACTGAGTTATTTGACATTTAAACAATTATCACTCCCGCACCAAAATTATGAGGGGTACCCTGCTATTGCATTGTGCTCTCATTGCAATTCATATCACTCACATGCAACAATTTACTTTCATATTTTCTTATTCATGCTCCCTTTTGCATAATTCAGAGTATTTCTGATGAGGGTAACAGTTAATCTGTGGGGGTTCAGCCCACACACTCATGTAGTCGCACATACAGGCAATGCCTACAGATTTACCTAAAGCTCTTTACTAAGAAGAGCTAAGGTAACTCTTACACTTGAGGATAACTTGTGTATGCAGCTTTGAAGAAGCTTTATAAGGGAAACTACATATTGTCAGTGCAAGCATGTTCGTTGCCCACTGGATGATGCAAGTTCCTGAGTACAGAATAGATTTTCTACCACAGAGAAACGACAAACCTCAACTAATCCTGAACAATTCTCAACTTAACAGGCCAAAGCTAATGTAAAAATGAAGGTTTGTTTATGATTTAATGCTCTTACAAAACAGAAAATGAATGCAATGCTATTTAGCTGCCAGCTTGAAAGTCCCTGGTGTCAGATTTTCCTGCCAGCTCATGAACGCAGCATGATAATTATGTACAAAAAATGGTCTAATGGCAGAAATCCCAAATACAAATAATCACTAAATTCTTATCAACTGATCCTTGAGCCAATAATTATCTGTGCCCCAAAGTCTGTCTAAATTTACTGAGATATTTTGCAAACAGACAACCAGATGGAGCTGAAAACATAACCTCCATCCAACTCTGTTGGCACAGTAAGGCCGATATCTATACTAATGCACGCTACAACTAAATTAAAAGACTGCCAGTTGCCGTCTGTCTGAAGTGGAGTTATTTTAATGATAGGGAGAAGCAGCAGGCTGAGCTGGTTAATGGTTTTATCATTGTGAACATAGTGTGATGTCTTTTACATAAGCTGGATAACCCTTTCAAACCACTGACAACTGGTAGATTTAGCATCTGCAGGTTTGCTTTCACATGCATTTGGCTGAACCTCAGACCACAAAGCTGCAGGTACTGAGAGAGGATCAGTGTTTTCACCTGGTTCTCCACCAGCATGGCCATGTCCATGAACATGTCGTGAAGCTCTCTGATGCTGTTTTCCAGCTTGATAATCTCAGTGTGCCGCGTCTCGATCTCATTCATAGCTTGCTCGGTGATGTTGTCCATAATGATCTGAGACGACGCAACACAAGGACAGAGTTTAATTAATTAATTAATTACATGCTGTATGTGCATTCGTGTTGCATTTGTTGTATCACTCACCCCCGAGGTAAAGATAGCCGGGTTGTCACTCTCCAACATGCTCTCCAGCTCCTCATTTGTTGTGTTTCTCCCAGCTGGAAGAGCAAACACAAACCCATAAACATCTATAACAACTATCATGTTTGAGACTTGAGTGTGTGACTATTACAGAAAGTTTAACAAGTTTAAGTGTAAATGCTATTTGATTAAAAGGTTCTTCAAACTACAGTAGATAAAGACCACATTAGGAAACACTAATAAAAACTCCCTTACTCCTTCATTACTGTCTGAGGATGCATTCAAATATAAACTGAGTGCCACTCTCCATCTGTCTATAATGAATTTTAAACTCTTTATTCTTCCATCTCTTTCTCTCAGAACAGAAAGTCATGTGTGCCACAATTTAGGCTGAACATCTCAGAGTCAAAAACAGATGCAGTCATACAAAAACAGCTATTATATCGTCTTGGCTCTGGATTATAAGCAGACAGCCTTAACTTTTACCTTCAGATGTGACACAATTAAGTGTGTTTGTGAGTTTAAAAAACACAAGGCTCAGTTAGACATTGCACTGTCCCTCAACCACTAACCTCCGGACAACGCCACAGTCATATAAACACTCTCCTGTGCCAACACTTGCAGTTCAGACATCAAACAATTACTTAACCCTGCCCCTTTCATATTGGCCAGTCAGGCATGTTTTCCCCTTCTACATCCAGCTGCTTGTCTAACAAATATGACGATAATCAATGGTTGAGCTTTGAGGTTTCCTCCTTTATGTCTCTTCATATTTGTTATGGTGGACTTTGATCTGTTTTTAAGCTGTAATGGGAATATAGCCAGAACTGCTCATGATAACCTGCAGCACCGTAGCATTTGTGCATTACCTCTTTCATCCTGTGCATGACACAAGTGTCATTAACCTCTAATACTGTTAGATGAAGGATCGATGTATACTTAGCCTGTTTTGTATTCTCTTTTCAAACAGCTCGTTTGAAGTTTGTGTTACACAACATTGTGTAACATTGCGTTTCTTCACTGACATGTAATATTTGTAAGCCAAGATGCCTGGACTATGAGCTCAGAGCACCAAGGGAGTGTTAGTGTTTGTACCACAGGCATTTTGGACCACTGGGAAGAAGATGAGGTTTTCAGGCCCGGGGCACAGGAATACAGATGGGGAACAGAGCCAGTGGTGTGCCAGAACCTGAGCTGGGTAAGCATGTAATGCTCAGCAGGCTCTATGGGCATAATGGCAAAAAACAGAGTGACCGAGCAAGAGGCCACTGGACAAGAGTAAATCTGGGACTGAATTTTAGTCGTTGGCGAGAGTTTTGTGACATAAAAAGCTGAGAGACGATGGGCTTCTTGCTGTTGGACTAGTAAGTAATATTAGCTGGCTGCTATGCTTAAGTTGTTGCGCTTGACTCATTAGTTTTTAATCATAATAATCATAACAAATACATGCGTGTAACTGTCCATATTTATGATAGTGGTATTAAACTCTGAAACTGGGGGCGCTTAGTCACAAAAATACTAATTTCTATGCAGTGTTGCTTTAAAAAGACATGACTGGTATGGCACTGAATTTAGGAGGACTGGTCATGTAGTAATATTGAGTCAGAGATATCAGTCATGTTTGATCTGAGCAGCTTGGCCCAATCTGCACATCTTTTGTAGGAGTTAAGATTGTACTCATGCCTACAGATAATCTATTTGACATTTCCAATTATCAGGAGAGGCAAAACATGAGTAAACAGGCCATGTAATCCTGTGTAGCTACCTTAAGTATGCAGAGCAAAGGAAAGTTAGTGACATCACCTACTTATTCACCACCAAGTTTGCCTCAATACTCCATCTCCCCCCGACAAACTTCCTATCTCTCTATCTACTAACGCTGCTTGTACAACAGCACATCCCACTGATTCTTCCTGCTGATGTGCTTGCTCCTCATCCATCTTCATTTCCCCCAACAGAGTTGTCCTACTTCATAAACATTCCCCTACACCTTACTTCTTACTACATCGACATTAATATTCTCATGTATGAGTGCTGACTTCGCCTGCAGAGCTGCTCCTCTTGGGCTCCGTTTCTGCTCCACTGATGCTGTAAGTCACAGTCAGCATCATCTCCAATCTTCCCTTTGCACATTTTAAATCCCTTGTGAGGATAGATTCAGTATATACAGTATGTGCTATCTCTTCCCCATGAAGACACCCTGCATTCCCACATCACATGGTGTACAGTACTTCTCTCAGTTGGCTATGGTATATTGATTATGCTAATGTTATCATACTGTATAAATAGTCAACAAGAAGAAAACATACCAGAGTTCAACCACAGAGGAGAAATTGTCAAAACACTGAAAATACATTTCTAAACTTGTTGTTCATGAACATGCAACATGGTGCATAGATCCATGCCACTCAAGTTTTATGACAAAGTTTCTATCCCAGTTGGATCTTTGTCAGGATGTTTGGGACTGTGAGTAAATCACCTTCTCTTCATCAGGGATCCCTGAAATATACAATATATTTTGAATGTAGATCATGTAGATTTTGATATATGTGATGATGTATCTGATATAATGTGTATATTGATATTTTGAACTACAGCTTTTGTATTATTTATCTCTGTTCCTTTTCCCATATACCTTGTTGTATTGTTAACTGTTTCTGGATGTTTATCAACCTGGTTAGGATGATTAACGCACGAAGCTCTGAATGTATTTTGCGACTTTGGGCTATACAAATAAAATTTGATTGATTGATTGAGCTCGTCATCCTAATGTTGTGGGTATTGTAGAAATATGGGTGTGGTCCAGTTACATTGTAGTTACATTGTGACCTGATGAAGATCAAGTTGTCATTATTAAACTTTTGTTGCAGTGTGCAGACTTTACAATTCATGAACATTCCCTAACCAAGATGTTTTTTGTGCCTAAGTCTAACCAAACCTTAACCACAGATTAACTGGTGGATCATAAGTAATAAGCTGTTGAAATATAACAATAACTCTCTAAACTATCTATAGACAGACTATCCAAATAAAGTGTTGTCTAGTACTCTGTAGTACTAGTACTGAGAAGATATTTTAAAAATATACTACTACAGAAGCAATAGTTAGCTTGCATATGAGTTACTGGTAGTGTCATCTAGTAAAATAGATTGAAGACCTCAACTCTTCAGGAGAGAGAATTTAGTGATGTAGTTTGACGTTTTGGGAAATCTGGTTGTAGAGTGCAAACAGCGGCAAACAGCTAATCGGTTAATACGGCTAAGCGATGCTGATGGTCGTTGTTTCATATTCACCTTACAGACATTAAGTGGTATCAATCTTCTACTATCATATAGCTTTATCAGATATCGCTCTACTTTTTCTCTCCAACAGGGAATGTTAATTCAACAACATCAACAGGTTGTACCAACCATGGATGTATAAAAAGAACAGGACACAGTGTTGGAGGAGGGACTACCTTCTGATTTAGCCCTTCAATAACACGAATGGAGATAAAGTGATTTAATCGTGCAGTGTGCAGAATGATGTGACAGATGACAAATGAGCAGTTGCAGCTAAACTTATCGTAGCTACCATGGACAGTCAATGGTAGCTGTATGCTATCCTCCAAAAATGGCGGCCCCACCCCATAATGCTCCACGATTTCCATTCCCTACACTACAAAACCTCTATTCATGACCTAATCAGAGTGTGTGTGTTTATATGTGTGATGAAGAAGATGATGATGAAGGTGGTCGGTGTGGGGGGCCTCAGTGGCAGAGCAGGTAGGTTGATGGTGAGTGATGATGGTTGTGAGTCAGAGGCAATGATTGCCTTCATGAACAGAATACAGATGAAGCTGGTCTCTGACCGGTGCATGGACGTACGGCCATGTGCACTTTTGTTCATTTCGCGTCTCATAAACATGAGATATCGTGTCTAATCCAGACGTCATATCCGTATCAAACCAATGAATTTCATTTAGATGTGGTCAAGCCGTCCCGCTGTTTCATTACCGTGCTTAAAAATCTACTCATGTTCAGCAATGACATTTTGCAGTTTGACAAATGAGACAAAGAGGAATGAGAGATCACATTCAACACATCTCTGTGATCGATTCCCTACCCTCCAGGCCTCTCTGATATTAAATAATCTCTCGATCATTAGGGCTAAAGCTACAACATTTATAGAGGGTCAGAGTTAGAGTTGAAGGACAGAGAGGAGCGACAATGAGTCATGGATAATTGTGAAGAAAAAAAAAAACAAAGGCACTCTGGTGCTACCCTACCCTATTTATCTCACTTCCTACACACACACACACACATACACACACACTCCTCATTGGCTTTTTTAAAGCCCTGACAGGCTCCGAGGGAGGCTCTTATTTGTTACCATGGAGACCCAAACCCTGAGAAGCCCAATATGAAGCCAAGAAGTCTCACTTCACCCGTAGCATTTATGGTCTATTAAATCATTCATACTATGTTGCTACCAGTAACGGTATTATTTCATTTCCATTGTTATGTAACACAAATGAAGTGAGACCCCCGAGGAACGGAGTGAAAAGGTGAACCACATGCATGCAGAGTGAGTGCTTGTTATGCGTCTGTTCATTGCAATCTCACCTGCAAAGGAATGAGAAAAGCGTGTATAGCTCATCTGCACATATATAGGTCAATCTGTTTGCTATGCTGGGAGAGATGTGTTGGTGTACATCTGTCTTTTTTTCCCCGGTATTGTGAGTGAGGTGTGTGTCCGCGGGGGAAATAAAACATAATCAAATGTCAGAGAGGCCCTGCGACGCCTGTGACCAACATCCCCTCCATCCTGCTGAGCCTGCCTGTCTGCTTATG
Organism: Argyrosomus regius; assembly: GCA_946959425.1. Lineage (NCBI taxonomy): Eukaryota > Metazoa > Chordata > Actinopteri > Sciaenidae > Argyrosomus > Argyrosomus regius. Next base: position 11,670,960 of record OX336889.1, read on the forward strand.
GAAGCAAATGAATGTGTGACACTCTGCATTCTTCATCAGTGATAAACTAAAATGCAATGTGACTGTAGTGTTTCAATCATGCAAAAATATTTAAACAACAACAACAATATTTATTTAATATTACTGTAGTTAAGCCCCAAATAAGTCATGGAAGAACATGGAGGATATGTCTCTTTAAAGGAATAGTTTGACCTCTTGGCTCTCTAATTAACATGTTATATCTTGTATGTTTGATCGTACACAAATCAAAGTATACAAATGTCATGATGCATCCATGAAATAGTCCAGCATATAACCCCCCCATCGAAACCACACCATGTTTTCCCACAGTAAACAAACGAGACACAACACGACATTTACACACTTTGATTTTTGTATGGATCAAACAAACAAGATATAACATGTTAATTATTGAGCTATAGAGACGCTGATAAACTCATTTTGTAACCTTTGGCTGGAGTCAGGCTAGCTGTTTCGCCTTGTTTCCAGTCTTCATGCTAAGCTAAGATAATCACCTCCTTGCTACAGCCTCATATTTACCATACAAACATGAAAAATAGCTAAATAAATGTATTTCCCAATATGTCAAACTCCAAACATCTCCAGTGGGCTGATATCAGACAGCTCCGTTTCTAACTTTCTTTCTTTTCTATATCTCAGCCGCTCATTGTAGAAACTATTTCAAAGAAATCACGGGTTATTAGTGAGAAGGTAGAGATCAAAGTTATCCAAACTGTGACAGTTCTGCAGAAATAGAAAGGCATGACAGAAACATCAGCAGTATCCTGAAAATTGCTTTTTTTAACTTGCAGCTAGAAACAAGTGCAACCATTTTATGTACACAGGAGGAATCCAAAATAATATTTATATAAAGTCTTGTGAAGATTGATGCAAATACATTTGGACTTCTGTTTACTGTGGCACTAATGACTATGCAAATAGGGGCCAAAATGCCGTTGTGTAGACAATTACATGTTTACAGTGTGTCGCAGTGTTTCTTTTATGTCTGTATCCAGAGGCGAACAGGAAAAGAGAGAGGCAGCAGAGGAAACATCAATACTCAGCCTGACAGACCAGACTAGGTTTCCCTCTGTGTGTGACACACTCTTATTGATTCACACACAAACAAGTCAAAGGGTTGGCACAACAGAAACACAGCTCTCTTGCCATATTACTCTAAAGGTATTACACTGTTTTAGATTCAAATAGAGACCAAATGGATTCTGAAGGGGAAATCTTTACCGGAGACTCGCGATCTTGTTTCATCCAAAACCAAAAACTGCATTTCTTTCTTTGCCTCATAATTTCCCCTCTCCTCTGTGCTCTCATTCCATCTCTGAACTCTCCCTGCATGTCTAATCCCTTCCTTGACAACAGGTGATATCAGCTATAAGGCCTCCTGTGACTCCACCAGCTGACAAAATCAAATCCAAATGGATCTGGAGGAGCTCAAGGAAAAACTGAGTCAGGTGTGCGTTTTTATTCCATGAGGAGGGTTTGTCCTTTGATTAACCCCAGAAAAGTGCCGTGTGTTGTCACTGCTGTTCTTTTTACTGGATCACAGGGCGGCGCCCACACATACAGACCTGCTTCATGTGTCTGCTCTAAACTGACAGATGGCCAGCGGAAATTACGTCTATGCCAAGTGCCCTGCAACATAACTGCTCCTGCTCTCCTCTGCTATTACCACTAAATGAGTCATAGTGTTCTTCTCTGCATGCATGCATATGTGTGTGTGTGTGTGTGTGCCTTTGTGTATAAGGTGACTGTATCACAATGACTGTTGGGGGGCAGCTGGCACCACGCAGCCTGCCAGGATGCCGTAGCAGAGGCCGTGCCCGGGGCCTGCCGCTAGTACCTGTCAAATCACATCACGCATACAGTGTGACACGAGTGAGACGAGCTCAGATCGTAGCTTCAGCAACCTGCCATGTGCACGAATAAGGGTGTGGGTGTTGGTGATGTATGTGTTTTGGAAAGTGTGAGGGTGGTTGTTTTGGTACACTACACCAGACAAATTAAAAAAAAAAAAATATGGAGGGGATAAACTGAAGACTCTCTGCAAACAACGATGAATAAAGGACAGATTTTATGTACTCAAGAGCCTTGGATGAGATAATTGGGTGGGATGATAATGGCTGGATGTACTCCGGGCTTTATGATATGCTGTCACTGGCTGTCCACAAGTTTTTGTGGAAGGTTTTTAGATTTGTTTGTATTTATTAAGTTATGTTCAAGTCTGTGTTCTGTGTTTTCCCTGACTGAGAGACAAAGTTGCCCTTGGGAGAGGAGCCGAGGTTAATTAATTTCCAACCACCAGGTTTAAGCCTCTTTTTTTATGAATAATAAATGTAACACACAGTGGATAAGTGGATAAGTAAAGTGAATAAAGAAGAAAATAATCCACTTAATCTAATTGTGTAAGTGTTAAATGTTTTATAAATAGAAGTGCACACATCCCAGTGTCGATGGCTAACTATCATCATCTCTTACTTGTAATGTGTGGACAGTGGTTATGGTTCTAGCAGGATGTTGCAGTGATGAAGTTTTCTCCTGCCAGAATTCACAAAGAAAAGTCTTCAAAGATAAAGATGCGTGAACAGCCTGCTGCAGCAATCATGAGACACTTCTCACCACACGAATTTTACCGAGTGACTCATACGTCAACAAGTGTGGCACATCTTTATGTGAAATCCTCACACTTTTGTAAGAGTATGGAGATGTAGTAATGGTCTTGCATAACTAGGTGATACTGATACTGTGCAGGTGTAAAATGATTTTGACACTTTACAAAGTGAGGGAGAATATGGGAGCAGACTATATTTAGCCTAATTAAGATGAAACTAGCATCTATGACAGGAGGGGGATGATGCTTAGGATAAAAGACGTGCAGGGAAACGTAATTTCTTTGTCATGCTTACTATTTAGTTTTTTTATGAGCATAGAGCAGATGTGGTTTTGGGACATAACAGCACAATCAGTGACATGATAAGAAGGCACAGGTAAAGTGCATAATGCATATAAAAGGTTCAGATAAAGAAAATAAGAAAACAATTTAAAAGTGATGATTAAAACAATCACAATTCCCCAAGTATTTATCCCATTTCAAGTCATTTTCTCCATTGAGCGAATAGAGTTATTATGTTATGTTTCAACTTGAGGTCATAAAGATCTTCAAAAGGTATGTGTCACTTTTACAGAAGTCTTTAGGAATATTTCCAAGGTACAAAAAGGTAAAATTCAGATCCAGGACAAGGACAACATAAGGACAATACCAAAAAAATGAGCAAAGGTCCACTGAAACTGATCAACGCTCCTTCCAGCAGGAGTCATTTCATTTGGCTTTCTGGTTGGAGGCTCTATTGTACATTGTAAATATACTTTATGCTTCATACTTTGCACATTCCCTGAACCAAATTTTGGACATTCCTGTGGAGTTTTTTCATTTAAGTAACTATTGTACATACAGGCTTTACAATATTTTTTCATATGTCTTTTATCTATCTACTTTCTTTCATCTTCTTCTTGTCTTTATTTATATTTTCTCGTACTATGTTTATGCTTATTACTGCTATGCAGCATTTCACCGAAGCACATTCCTTGTATGTGAAAACCTACTTGGCACTAAACCCGATTCAGATTCTTTGAAATGAGGAAAGAATGAACAGCTGCTTTGGACAGTGCATTTTCCACATCGTAATATGCCCCCCCAAAGGTGGGATCAGACTACAGGGTATTAGACTGATCCTAAACACGTGGGGGGTCGATTAAACACCTGTAGTGTGACTTTCAGTGTGGTATCTGTGGTACAAGATGACACTCGAACACAAAGATTAGGATGTCAGAATTATTGTGTGCCAATGTTCTCCAAACTTGATGTTGATCCCTCTTTCCCAACACTATTTATTCCTCTCCCAGCTCATTCTACACCACCATAAAAAACAGGTGTAGTGTGTAGTGTGTGATGTGAAGTGACCAAGACATGTCGAGAGATGATCGTCTAGTAGTCTGACTTACGACAAGTGAGCGCACTCAATCTGCACAGACGTGCTTGTGAATCTCTAAAGCTTCAACAGCATTTAAAAAAAGACTGCAAAATAAACAAACACTACGTGACTGAGAAGAGATGCAGATGTGTTACGGTAAATCAAGCAGCAGTCAGTGTGAAGAGTTCAGTCTCCCAGGTCTACTCACTGATCTCCAGCTGTCTCTGAATGCGTCCCTTGCAGCGCTCCCTGTAGTCCGACTGGGTGGTGTTGTATTCTGACATCACCTCGACAAACTTACGGGACAGTGTGGAGTGCTGGAGATAAAGCGAGGAACAACAAAGCACTTTAAACCTGCTCAATGCCAGCAGTGAACACCAACTTAATTATTCATTTGAATGGTAAATGAACAAGTGCAAACATCCATCGACAGGTGGTGTAGCTGTGTATCCATTCTATACTGCATACTAATTCTAAGTAGCATGTTCACACTAAAAAAGTGATAAAATGAAGCACAGTCAAAGCAGTCAGTAAGAAGACTAAAAAAACGCTGGATTACTAAATGTGCCATTGATGGATACTTTTGTCCCATAATTCCCTGCACTGAGGAAAATAGAGGAGCTGCAAACATTTAAATGATTTGCAGGGAGTAGAAACATTTGGCTCTTTCTTAAGTTTAATTGACAATGGATAGACTGATGTTCATATATTGTATAAGTTACTGTTAGTACATAGTGGGTTATGTTTAATGCTGCATTCACATGGATTTAGACAGCAAACCATATATCATTTTTGTGGAGTGGAGCGAGTTTTTTGCTGTCTTCTGCGATGAAATTTACAACCAGATGTTACGTAGCTCCATCACACAAGGATAAAACATTGCGGACCTGGACAATGAGAAGCTAATAATTAATTAATAACTTATATAACAGACACAAAATAATTTCAGATATTTTATTCCATGCTTTGTAAACATACGAAATCACCATAGTAACGTATCGTCGTGTGTGTGTGTTTTGTTTTTCCATCCCGCCATGCCGAGTGTTTGTTTGTTTTTCTCATGCTGTCCAGAAGGTGTTGTCCATCTGCCATCTGCCTGAATCCATGTGAATGCAACATTATACTAACTGCAAAAACTGTATACTTTCACATTAGTATGATACATACTGTATAAAATAAGTATGCACTGTGTAATTGGGACACAGTTGCTCTCTCTCCTGAGCTGTACCTGTGTCTTGCGTATCCTCAGGTCAGCTGATGACCTGTTCTGGCCTTCTTCTTGCTCAATGGTTTGTTGGATACCTGAAAAGAGACACAAAAAATACGCATTCAGTTAGAGGATGAGTGCTCCTCTTGAAAACGAACAAAAATAAAGACCACAGTGTTGTGGACTGTCTTTACAGGTTCACTACACCACAAAAAAAGTGTCAGAAGTAACAACTGATGGTTTCAGTGTTTTAGCAGTAGTGGTGCTAAAAGTGTGAATCTGACGTTGGCACACGTGCACCAGAGGAAAGATGAGATGATCATGAGAGCAGAAACGTACTCAGAAAACCTCATGGCAATCCACCAAACAGATTATGAGATACAGAACTGTACTTTGTGTGCAAAGCTGACATTTTGACCTGAGGGGTGGTTGTGAGAAGAAAGATCAGGGGGTCAGATACACAAAGATTCAATCTCACAAAAATCCACAGAAGACTTCATAGAAATCCAGCCATTTGTTTTTGAGTGCTGGTCAAAAGAAAGACTGAATGGATGGTACCGTGAGAGAAACAGCTTGTGGTCAAAATCATCACCAATAATCTTCTAGAGGAAATTAATATTCACAACAAACTTGATTTTAATCTGGTCAGTAGTTGTCAAGATTTCTTAACCAAGGTGTTAGACGCACTGAGCGATAGATCATCCACCTCTTATACCGAGAGTGCCTTATGTGTTAGAGCTACAGTTGGACGCAAATATTAACTAATCACACATCAAATCAGGAAGTGTGGCAGAGGCCTGACTCCTAGAAAAATGCTCAATATATTAATCACTGGGATAACTCTGCTCTTATCTTCCTTCTTCATATTTTTTGCCCATAATAAGCACTTTCCTTACTTCTCCCTCACAGTCACACCTCAGGAAGTCATTGTAGAGGAGCCGCCGCCAAGCATAATAACATAAATTAAAGAGACCATGTACCGTAGTCAATCATACTGAATTATACAGAGAAGTAAGAAAACTTACTTATTTACATTTTGTTTTTTCATTTTTCTGTCATTTAAACATGGATGAGATCGCTGTAAAAGCTCCTGCACATTCAAGGACCTGCGGTTGCTTTTATTGTACGTGCTGTAAACGTCTATATTTATGCTAACAGCTTGAGCCAACAGGGTGAACAGGTTCACTTACTTAACAGAATATCACAGTTACTGTAATAAAGCATGTAAGGTAAGCAATCTGCATGTTTGAACGTCACAAACAACACAGATCCATGAGCATTCCTACATGGCATTAGCCAAAAAAAAAAAAAAGACAATAGGCCTTGTCACAAAGCACACATTGTTTTTTGATTGTGCACTGAAAATGACACTGGTTTGTGTTTTAATATCATTAATTTTAAGACAATGTTGGATTTGTGGCATCAGTACGGTGTCAAAATCTGAATCGACTCCTTGTCCTTATTGAATCTGTGTCTTCAGCTACAACCTAAGTTTATTTAAAACCCACTGAACAGGAGAAAATTCATGAGTGGTCCAAACCTATTTTACGGGTCACAGACAGACTCAACAAGTTAAAAACACTTGCTTGGCTTAAGAATTATGACCCCTGAAATCCTGAAAGGTTTTAGAGGTCTTTCTTTACTTCGACTACTGCGACTAAAACTCACACAACTGAAGCAGTCAATTACGCTAATAAACACACAAACTCTGACTTCAAAAGAGACACAAACAAACAAACATAGGCGGGCACACACACAGTTACACAAAGGTATCCTGTGGCAACAACCGATGTGAACTGGAGTGACACAGTTAAAGGCCTGTGATGCAGAACCTGTTCTGCCTGATAGCACTTGTAAAGTGTGTGTACCATTGTACATATATGTGCACACGACACTGTGTGTATACGTGTGTTTGTGTATCTGCAGGGCGTTGGATGAGGGATAGAGGCTATTATCTGCTAGCTCTCTGCAAGTTGTGCTCTACTTTCCTGAAAGATGCTGTAAAGGGATATTTTATCTCTGACCTCTGTTGTCTGACACCTGGGTCCTGTAGGGAGGCACAGGACAGTGTTTTATATCATACAGTTGTTGGTGGGAGACACAAGATTTCAGTAGCAACAAAAGAATATGAGAAAATACATACATATAAACAATCAGGGATAAATAATACATGTTGGTGTGTGTTCCAGGACCTGCTACACACCCACAACGCCTGCACACAATATGTTACTGTGACATTAGTCAGTAGGTGTGAATAAAACTTATATGGGATGACAGTTACACCTCTGTGGCGAGTGACACTAATCACTCTGCCCACTGCAGTGCAAAATCTCAGAGTGTAAACTGAGTTGTCTGTTAGCTGCCAGCCAAGTGCGGTACAGGTCACTGTCTCTTTATGTCTCACCTCTCCTGAGAAAGCACCCATCCATCACATCCCATCAAAGATAAACAGCTGCACTCACTGGTTACGGATATTTATATTACAGTCATAGTAATGTAATACAGATGATTATTTATATCTTTGATTAATCTTTAAGTCAGAAAATAGTGAATCGTAAGTTATAATTCCCATAGATCCCACTTTGAAGTCTTCAAATTTTTTATCCAACCAACAATCCAAAATTCCAAAATTAATTTAAAATGTATTTTACAATTGTGTAAGACATAGCTCACATTCAAAAGGCTGCAATCTTTAACATATTTCCTTGAAAAAGGACAGGAAAGTTGCTGATTAAAGGACCAGTGTGTAGAATTTAGTGGCATCACCCTCGGCTCACCCTCTCCATTCACGTGTGAAGGAGAATCTATGATTGCCGTGATACGCACGAAAAACACAAAAGGCCCTATTTAGAGTCAGCATTTGGGTGGCTGTAGACAAATTACTGTAGAAACATGGCAGGGCAACATGGTGCACTCTGTGAAAGAGGACCTGCAACGTCTCTATAGATATAAAAGCTCTGTTTAAAGTGACAAAAACAACAATTATTATTTTCAGGTGATTAAAAGATTTTGTAAATCGACCCCCCGACATCTTACACACTGACTGGACCTTTAATTTTCTGTCAATTGACTAATCAGTTAATTAACTAATTGTTTCAGCTCTAACAGACTTGTTAAAAAAAACCTCATACTGAGCAGAAAGAGCACAAAGTGAGTACTAACAGTAAATTATTAAGTTAAACACTTGCTAATTGCGTCATCAAACATAGATTAGCTTGTTTTTCTTGTTTCATAAGAAATGTAAAGTACTTTTTTTGTCAATTAGTTGCAGCTCTAGCAGGAGAAAACTGTACTCACTCTTTAATTTGGAGCGTATTTTGTTGGCCAACTTCTTGATGTCTGCCATAAGATCCTCCAGCTCAGCCTTAGTTTCTGAGGAGAGGAGAGGAGAGGAGAGGAGAGGAGAGGAGAGGAGAGGAGAGGAGAGATGAAATGACTCTTAGTGTCTCACAACAGGAACAAACAATTCATCAGTTTCAGTGGACAGCAGCACATTGTGTCCTTCTTTGTGTCTTTTGTATAAAGTACCAGCATCCTTCACTTCTCTCAGGCCCACACCCTCAAACATACACTCTTCACAATATATAGAGACATAAAGATGAAACTCATGTGGGTAGATGGCTACATGTGGGTGTTGACAAGAAAGATTTGCTATTTTGGTGACCACGAACGAGTGAAAATGAAGATGAATAGCAGAACATTCTGGCTACAACACGAAGAATGTGTTGTTACCAGCTTAAATATCTTATCAGTATGTGGAGTTTGGCAGATTTCAACGATTACTAATCAAATCAGAAAAATGTCCTCCAGCATTACTTACTGACAACTTTCTAAACGGTTCTAGTCCAAGAGAGTCCCCACAGCAATCTAGTATCTAGTTTGCTGAATATAAAGCAGCTCAAATAAATGAAGAAAAAAAGGTCAGACCCATCCTGAGGAGGAAAAAAATAAATACACAGAAAATGTTTTACTTGAGTTGACTCCTGTGCTACTGATGATTTCTATCTATTATCATTTTCCAAGTTTGCTGTGCAATGAAGTAGAGATATGCTGTCTAAGAGAGGGGGGAGACAGGGATAGCAGTGAACACTACAACTGCAGCGACAAATCAATTAATTAATCAATTAACAAGAAACCTTCAATTTTCAAGCAAAACATTTCAAACATTTGCTGGTTCCTGATCCTCAAATTTGAGGATTTGCTGCTTATCCTTTTCATATATGATAGTTCATATATGTTTATTGTTTGTTTTTTTATGAGGGAAACTAAATTTCAACTCTCTGCAGGTATATCTTGCATATATGGCAGTGTTGACAATAAAGCTGAAGTTGAACTTGAACTACACTGAGTATCTTTCGGGTTTGGACTATCTAATAAAACAAGCTATCAAAACAAATCTTCATGGCCTGTGGGGAATTTGAATGGCCATTTTTCACTATTTTCCGACAAAACGATTTATCAAGGAAATAATCGTCTGATTAATTGATAATGAGAATAATGATTACACCTTTGCACAGTCTCTCCTTGAATGCCTTCATGGTGTTTTGCTCATTCCCACTCACAGAAATGTCAGAAGTAAGCATATAAAGAATGAAAAAAGAAAGTCTGAGCCTGGTGTTGCATGATTTATTCAGTTTGAGTTTCTCTGCTCTGATTTTCTTGAATGTTACCAGTGTAGCCAAATTTATAGAAAAACAAAATTACATTGTATTGCACTCATATCTTCCACCTTTGCACATGTGTAGACACAGCTTGTGTCATCAGTGCAGCCTTCAAAAGGCAGCAGCACTGAAGGATGGCTGGAGTGTCACATCATGTTGCTTATAACAAACTGAAGGGCCGACCAACTTTTCCTTTTAATCTTCTTTCCTTTCTGTTGCTAATTACAGCGACAGAGAAACTAAAAGTTTCATCATATTTTATAGACAAGGCAGTGAAGACACTTTTATCTAGTGTTCTTGTAGGTCAGGATAATTATCTGCAAACCTCTTAGATTAACTGAGACTTCAAATATCAACAAAAGATGTCGTTATTATTCTGTAATTTCAAAGAAATCGATATAGAGAGATATAAGCAGCCTGATAATCTATTCACAACAGAGAAAATTAATTGAAGCAAAATATTATTTTCTTTGGTTCACTTGACTAAACTTGTCTAATGAACTTCTGCTTTTATAATTGTATAAAAAAATTGAAACAGAGGAAAATAGATTATTATTACATTTCCAACATGCAAGCCATCTTCCTCGCTGTTTCCGTCACTTCAAAATATACAACAAGACAGGCAGTATGTCCTTTTTGACGCTACAAACTATTTCACTTTGTTACAATGACTACAGATTATTAGCTGTGTAACTGAGAGCTACTGGATCTATAAGCACCGGACCTATTTAGCATTTATAAGCACTATATCAACGTTTATAACACATTTTAATGCAGTTGTGAGCACATATAAGGACATTTTAAGTGTTTATTAATGTACTTCTCCTGTCAAGATGCTTATTATATTATTACAACTGTATTATACTTTGTCATCTGCCTATACCTGCGACAATAAAAGCTGTCATAAATCATTTATTATTAGATGCTCATAAAGTGCTTATATATGCTAATTAGGGGGACTTAAAGTAAAGACTTGTCGATCTGAGTCTGGATATAGAGAAGAACAAGGCATACACATTTCACACACATGCTCTGACACCCTGGAGCATTAATTTCCATTTTTAGCACATTGCAAAAGAAGTGAGAAAGTAATTTATCATGTTAATGCCATAAGAGAACCAAGTCTCCATATGTTAAAGCCAAGACAGCAGACACACACACAAAATGACCCATTAAAGTTGCTAAAGTCAATCAAACCGAACTGCCTGTAGTATTTCTTTATAATGAGTTTGTTTCTTTGTTATCTGCTGCTTTAAATGACAAAGATGAATCGGATATGGAGGGCCACACTTCTGAAGTGAAACATAAAGCAAACATCTGCATCCAATTACAGGCAGAGCCTCAGTGGATAATTTGATTACAGAGTATGAGGAAGAAAACAGAATTTAAAACGGATATTTTTGAGATATGTTTTTAGGAAAGAAGCTTAAACATTATGAGATAATCATATTGTCTCCTTCTCTACAGCTGTGCTACAAATCCACATTATTCAGTATGAATGCTCTTCAAGGCAAACACTTTGTAGATTAAAAACAGTCCTATAAAGCAAACAGACTGAGCTGAAAACTCATAAACACAAACAGACAATAAAGAAATGGAGGGCCACTTTTATAATAAGGCATAATTTATTCACGCTGTGTATGTCATGTGAATAATAATCAGCAGCTTATACCAAACACTAGCTGGGATAAATCCTCTGACCAGCTTGTGTGATAATATAAAGCTATAACAGCTCAGTGGAGATAGTGAACCTATTACACGCTGATCAACAGGGCACTACGAGCGTTTAATCTGCTTAACAGATGTATCAATGAACATCAGCTTGTAGTACAAACAGCTCAGCAGGACAAAACAGTGGACGTGCAGAGTGCTAACTGATAACTTTGTCATTTTATATCTGGCTGAAAAAGACAGCTTCTTTTGAATGTAAGATTTTGGTAAGAGAGAGATGCAAGGAGGGATGATATATAACAAAGGTCCATGAGCCAACTCAAACCAGGAGAGTATGAACTACATGGTCAGCATCTTAAATCCCTGGCTCAAGCAAGTATTCTTGATGTTTTTTAAAGATAAGTTTTTGACCACTAGTAGTGCCCCCGGCTATGGTATGCATGCAGATGACAACATGCAGAGAAACAACACAAAGCACCAACAAAAGATGACTGCAAAAATTGATGTAAACAATGTGCCGTTTTAAATATTCAACAAAATTTTATGAGGAAGTAAATGTATTCAACACATTTGTCAGGATTATACACAGTGTGTTTTGGTGAGTAACGCTGAATACAGACTTTGTTTGTGTACAAGAAAACACCACATGGTAAACATTTATGTAATGTGTAGGAACCATTATAACATAAAGTATAAAAAGAAAGGTAACTGATAACACATAGCACAAGTGTGCAGCAGTTATAGAGAGACATGAAATACTGTAGGAAAATTATCACGGAGGATGTACAGTGGAGCTAATCCAATTTGCTGACTACAGAGGAAGCGGACAATTAAATCTAGTATTTGACACATGAGATATCAAATTCTAGAGAAAGAAGTAAATATGAAAAATTGTTTATTTTACTAGTAATTCTAAAACAAACACTCGCAGCAGCATCTCCTCTGTATGCATTTGAATAAAACTGTGTCTCCTGTCAATAATCGGTGGAAAAATGTATGCATCATACAGTGAGTTTGTCAGGGTCAGAGGCTGAAGTGGTGGGCTGAGGCCCTCGGGGCAAGATAAATAAGCAGTGCTGAGTGTGTGTGTGTGTGTGTGTGTGTGTGTGTGTGTGTGTGAGTGAGTGAGTGAGAGTTGTTTCATAAATGTAATCAGTTACAGATGTTACCTGTGTAGAGCTTTAATTGGTTTAATTTTAGTCTAATTAGATTAGAGTAGATTAGATTCAACTTTATTGTCATTGCACAAAGAACAAGTATGAAATGCAGTTTAGCATCTAACAAGAAGTGCAATAGGCAGTAAAAACTGATGTACTTATGTATAGAGATATATAAATATACTGCATATATATATATTCAATATAACCTAACAACACTGTTTTATATGTTCATCTTTGTGTCCACTTCAGAAACACGTAGAGGTGTAAGGTTATGAAAAAGTGTTTCTCATTTCTGTGTAACTATAGCAACCTCTGGTAACCTCAAATTCAGCTGATGAGGTCAGTTGCGCTGGCCTCACCGAGATAATGACATAAAAACTCAAGCTTAGTTTTGGGCCGTGCGTGGCGTGTGTGTGTGGTATGTATGTGTGTTAAGGAGTTAGATTAGATTTCCCCCTCGTGGTTACCAAACAGAGGAGGCCAACCTGCTTGATCAAGTGTCTATTCAGCCTCATTATTGGCTGCCTGAAAAGAGGAAGAGTGCAGACACTGATGAATAAGTAGAGGGAGAAGTGAGAGGGAAGCAAATTAGAGGGCAAAAACTGAAGAGTCAATTGAGCTGTGGCTTCACACCCCATCCTTCTCCCAGACGCTCTCAAATGGAATCTTCAGGTCACGCTTGTTGCCATCATTAAGACTGTGTTGCTATGGCGATGTGTGCAGTCGGTCCTCTCGCCGGATTCAGATTGTTTCAAAGTGGCGGAGGGAAAAAGAGATAGCAGGAAAGAAAAATGGAGGGAACGTGGACGCTTGAAAAAGTGCAGAGAGAAGATAAAATAAATGTTGTATCAGGATATTTATTAAACTGCATGAATCTATGTTCTTAAACGTAGTTGTGAGTTAGCAGTAAAGACTACAACATAAAGTGAACCATTTCTTTTTTCCAAAATGAAACAGTATGACCTCTTTTTAAAGGTTTAGGTCTGTAGGAACCAACTGAGAGATGGACTAATTCGCTGTTAGTTTCTGTCTTTTCATTTTCTTTTTTAATAACATAAATTATAGAATAACACCAGACTTATCCTTTATATGCAACAAAAAGACCCTCAAAATGACTCAAAACTAGGACACTGTTACAGGCATTCACTGCATGCATCTTCAACCACTTGAGCTTTGAATATGACTATTGCTACAGCTGCTTGGAACAAATTTAATTTTGGTGTGTTTGCCTTGACAAAATTAAACCAGAATGACTGAAACAACGCAGAAAAACAGAGCTGACCAGACGGGCAGAAGCTCATTCAACACTTCCCAATTTCAGTCAAAGACACTTGAGTAAAGAAGCTGTGCATTTCTAGAGGATGGTTACACTGTTAGATTTTGTGGAAAAGGACAATCTTCCCTTTGTAAAAAGCCAGACATGAGATAAAAACAGTGTTAGCATGAAGTGTGAGGCTACAAATGTGACACTCCACACCTGTAAGAACGGGATGTTATTAGCCAGCTGGTAGCCAAGCAGCTAAAGTTCTGTACCTGAACAAACACAACACTCCATGTCACCTACAACAGTCAAAAATGTCATGTGAGCAGATGAACCTATTACAGCAAAGGGAGGCAGGACATGGTGGCAATTTTGAGCTTCAAAACAGCTCTTCAGAAACATGCGGGTGATGTCGCGCATATGTTGTCCCACAGTAGTCTCTGCTAGCAACTGGACCCGATGAAATTATAGTCTGTAAAATGATTGTTGACACGTTGATTGATGAGTTTTAGAGGTGCCTGTAGGTGGATTTTGCTATCTTTGGTCAGAGCCACACTAGCTTTCCCGCCATTTTCAGTTTTTGTGCTAAACTAAGTTAGCTGCTAGTGATAGCTTCATATTTAGTGCATGTATTGTGCATGAGGTATTAATTCTCTGATCAATCTGTTGGCAAAAATGTGAACACGTTGGTGTAATTCTGCAGCTTAAGCTCAATATTATATCAGTGGTGCACGCCAGCTTGTATACAGTATACTGGTATTTGTTGTTGTATCATTTTGACAGCCTTTGTGAACACACCAGATCTGATTTCACTTAATGTCAACTGATCATAATGGCACCTACATCATCACTTAGCAGCACATTACTATGATTTAATAAAAGATATAGGTCCTGGCCAATCCTTCCCTATACATTAAACTTCAATCCTACACCAGCTTTGGTTCTACAGCGGCAGCATTTATCCACTCACAGGACCATTCAGGTTTCTTCTTTATTGTCACAATCAGCAGTCCATCTTTCACACTGATAAAACAGGTCCTGTTAATATATCGACACAATGTGTGTGTGTGTCAGACTGATGTCAGGGTACCATGACACTGACAAGACACCAAGCCGATTCTGTTTCCTCCACTTTAACTCAGGGTCAATTGCTGCCTTTCCAATCTCTAACTTGCAGCCATTTATCTTTTTCTACATCTCGCAGTATCTCTCCGTCTCCCTCTGCTCACTCTGTAAATATATTACCAGTCCTTTGTGTGTTTGCTCCTCTTATTGATCGTCTAGAGCCCTGTTGTCTGATGTTTTGGAGAGACAGAGTCTGAGCTCATCCCTCAAACATTCCTGATATTTTCTCTTCTGCCAAAATACAGTATGAACTCAGCTAATGACAAACTGACTGCACAGATAACGTTTAATCACTAAACTCTACAAGAGAGTGAAGAGTTTGGATACAACACACTCGCTCATCCCTACCTTTCAATACTGGCAGTTGTTGCACAGATTTGCTACAGTCATTGACAAGTATTACTACAACCAGATGTTTACTGTTCAAACTACTACAGTTTTTTTTGTAAATCTACATTTATGTAGCAGGTAGAAAGTTGTGAATGCTAAAGAATCACCTGTTTGGAACATTTCACAGGTAAACAGGTTCACTGGTAACAGGTGATAGTGTCAAAAGGTCATCCTCAAAAAGTCATTCACAAGCAAACCTGGGCCTAGGTTCACCACTTTGTGAACAACTGCAGGGGCAAATAGTCCAACAATTTAAGAACAATGTTTGTCAATTGCAAGGAATTTATGGATTTCATCATCTACAATCAGTAATATCATTATTCAGAGAATCCAATGAAATCTCTGCATGTAAAGGGCAAGGTCGAAATCCATCACATAATGCACGTGACCATCGACCCCTCAGATGGAACTGCATTAAAAACCAACATGATCCTGTAAAGGATATTACTACACAGGCTCAGGAACACGTCAGACAAACACAGTTTGTAGCTACATCTACAAATGCAAGTCAAGACTCTACCATGCAAAGCGAAAGCCAGACAACATTCAGAAACTTTTCTGGACCCAAGCTCATCTGAGATCGACTGACAGAAAGCTGGAAAGATTTCCAGTTATTTTTTGGAAATCACGTCCTCCAGGATAAATCCAAATATTTTTGGAATCAGAATCGGCATTTTAAATCCTTGTTATGGACTTTCAGACTTTTTCTTTAGTCCACAAAAGAAACAAAATGTAAAGTAGGTAATCAGCAACACTTGTTGCCCAGTAACGGACAAATACAGTAGCACAAAAGACCCTGATCTCCAACTGAACTGTCAGCGGTCACGTCGCATTGTGAGTAATTTAGGCTAGGTTTTGGCAACAAAAAGAAGAATGTGTAGTTCTGCTGCATTGATTTTGTCCATCATGAATCTGACAGTGTCAAAGGAGTTCATGTTTAAACAATCCATAGTTATTAAACTGAAGGTTGTTATAAATCTCATCATGCCACGGCTGAAAATCCATTTTCTTGAGCCCGAGGTTTAGCTGAAATTGAATGTATTCTCAGTGGATATCACCACTGTTGTGCCATGAAAATGATAATCCATATTTTTAACCTTAGAAATCCATTTAGTGGTAAAAGTAAAACACAGTACATGATATCTTATTTTGTGCACCACTCAAGAGCAGATGTGGGTGTTGTACCTGATTAAGTCCCTGCTAACAACCCCCTCCTTTTCTCTTTCTCCTGTAACATCTTCCGAGACAGCATAACAGGGTTACTGTGAGTGTTACTGTCACTTTGAAACCTCCCCCTGCCTCCCAACACTTGACATTTCAATCTAGATCAGAGCACTAACACTGCACGCCTCTCACTGTCCGCTGGTTCAGGAGTCAAGAGGACAGAGGGCAGTTAAACTGATTTATCCCTACGTGAATGAGTTATCTTACTAGCTTTGACCTCCGTTACGTGTGCTGTCCTTGGCCTTGGCTTTGACCGTTAACCTCAATTTAAGAGGGATATTATTATTCAACAGTATAAAGCCGTGTCTTCAATGGCTATAACACTACATCAGCTTGGACACTGTGCAGGAGAAGTAAGAGAAAAGAAAATTGTGAGAGATAAAAGAGGGAACAAAGAAAAAAGATGGCTGACGAAGAACAAAGGGAACACAAAAAGCTGGGGGAACTTACAAAACACTTTTAAATTTTGGTGGAGGAGCTTTGGCAAACAGCACTCGGAGGGAGGGAGCGCACCCAGCCAAAAAACTGACACTAGAAATAGTAACACTCACAGGCTGCAATTAAAACAAGCTTCTCCAGAGCTGCGAGCTGAGGACTTTCAGAGGAAAGACGCTCTTTAGAAACTGTAGGCTGAGATGTCAGAGGGAGCAAACGCTAAGTGGTTGGAAAAACAGAAATGCTGCTTAATAAACTCTCAAGCAGCAGTGTTAAGGAGCAGATTCTCTGCATTTAATTAAACTAGAAGTTTGCACTCAATGCACTCAAATACATTTTTCAGTAGCATGGTGGTCAGCGAGATTCAAACTGTAGACTTTATTCTACAGTAATTCTGCATTGCAGCACCCATGTTCTCGTGTCTCAAACCAAAATCAAGAATATGTTTGTTCCTTTGTTCCAGAGTAAAAATGCAAATGTAAAAATCGAATGATGAACAAACAAGAAGGAAGTTAATATTTAATTTCTCTTCTTTATTGAGTTTACATTCATTAGCAGACTAATTTTCGAGCAGGCAGCAGTTGGAGTTTGATGTTACAATCGATCCAAAACTCTGCAGCCAGAAGCACTGAGAGGAAACACAAATCTAAAGTTCCTCTGCTTGTTTTCTTGTTTCTACCTTTTATGTTCACATCCTATCCTATATATAGACAGCACTACAGGGTAGTACTCAAGGCTGCTTGTCTCAAATGGTTTTAATGTACAAACCAGGAGGGTACATTAAGTGCTGCTCGGGTTTCCTCCCACAGACACACACAGGTTACACTAATTGGAGACTCTAAAATGGCCTGTAGGTGTGATTGTAACCTACGTGTTGTGTCAGATGTCAGGCAGGGACAGATTATCTTGTTTCATGTTATTAATTTAGCTTCATTTGTGACGCTGGAGGTGTAGATATACAGTAATTTTTAGGAAATAGCATAAACCACTTGTCCAATTAATTCTTCAGGTTCTTCTAATGAATACTATAAGAAACCCACATAAAATCACTAAAATACAAGCGTAACAATGGGTTTTCTGGCTTGGACTATTTTACTGCTCTTCCAGAAAAACATTTGGATAACCATGTTTAATTTTGTTTAAATAAACTGAATCAAATCAGCATATTTTTATTCAGGTGTCATACACCCAGCTCACACTGGCTTAGAAGACACTTCTTACATTACAACACAGAAGGAAAGCAAGCAGAAACATGGTACCCTATCCATATTTGTCAAAACATAATATACCAGAAATAATCTTAACAAATGAAACACACAATGCTTTCAAGTCAAGTCAAACACCTTCTATGTAAATATGTACTGAAGTCTACAATTATCTGCCATGTCAAATGTATTGTGACATTTTTTAAATTAATAATAACAGACATATAAACTCTCTAAATCATAAAGGTGACACTTTCTTTTGCCCTCTGATACTGAATGGAGGCATCCAGTGTCCATAGCTAAAGGTGACGCAGTGCTATATCACAGTTTCCTCCATTGAGGACTGCGACGATAGGTATTTATCCTGCAAAAGAGAAGGGGAATGACAGTTTGGGATTAGCTATACCTAGTTATCAAACTACAGAAACTACAGAGAGTCAGTGAGAAAATTCACCATCTACTGTAAACTGTCCTTATCTCTGGAAACTATCTGATACAACATACCAGCCACTGAGGGGAAGAGGAGAGAACCCGGCAAGTGTGACAAGTTTAACGTGGTTAAACATCTAAAAACAACATTGTCTCAGTGTCCTCAGTGTCATAAAGACTTATTTTCCAATACTTCACACACTCTTAAAGGTTTTAATACCTCAACCCAGGCAAACTGTTGTGTTTCACTTCATATCATCCTCTCTCCTGGGAAAAGCGGAGTGCAAAGGCCACAGATGCTCCTGCAGGAGAAGCAGTCATCGCCGACTTGTGACCTTTTATTATGAATTCTATCAAGCATGAAAATAATGAGAAGCACAGGGGCTGATAAACATTACTAGAAAACAAAACAAATAATGCAATTATTTAATGGACAATGTGAATTCAATCATGCTTCTATATATATTACACATTTGTGTCTTCCCTTCCTGCATTAGAGGAATGTGCTCATGAGGAAACACAGGTTCAATACACATTATGACCTGATGGCTATTACCTAATCTATCATCATTATTGAACCTACTACTCTATACTGCTACTAAGCACAGCCCACACAAATCCTTAATACCAACCAAGCAAAACAAGCGTGCACACACACACACACACACACACACACACACACACACAAACACACACTGTATATTGCAACTCCCTGGTGGAAATTTGCTATGCCTCATTTAGGGGGGTGGGTAAACTGTGATATGGGATAATGTGTAATGCAGGGGTAAAGGTATTATTACAAAGGCTACGTGTGTCTGAGTATGTGTGTGTGTGTGTGTCAGCAAATACAAAAGCTCCCTCAGCAGAGGAGGAGGAGGAGGAGGAGGAGAAGGGGGGAGGTTGGGGTCGTGTAGCTGGCCAGGTGGGTGGTGGCTGGGGAGATGTGATGTGATTATGAAACTGATAAACCGTGACGGAAACAGAAGGTTTATCGTCTCACAATGTTACGGCGAGTTGTGAAAGACCTTCACTAAAAAAAAAAAAAAAAAAAAAGTGTGTGTGTGTGTGTGTGTGTGTGTGTGTGTGTGTGTGTGTTTCCCTGCTACTCCTCCATTATCCTGTTTATCAGCAGACTGCAGAGAAAATAAATGACACTGTGCTCGCACTCGCTCTCAGTATCACACACAGACAAGGTCGAAGCACCTGTTTTAGTAATATTCATGATCGCTGCTTTTATGCTGGAGAGAGATTGAGTGCGTAGACAGTGAAACTGTGAGGAAAAATACTTGTCCTAGAAGAGGAAAAGTGGAGGAGAGCCATCCTTGTCAGGAACAGGGAGGAGATGAAGTTTGATTTTGGTAGAAGGAACGAGCTTTGAAGTTACGGCAGAAAAAGATGGGCTCCTCTCACCACAGGGGAGAATAAGACTTTATAATGGAAAAAAAAAAGACAAACAGAATATTTTATAAAAACGATGAAAGACCACTCTGGCCTTTTATGGAAGCAACATTTTCAATACAACAGTGAATCAGTGTAGATCTTAAAGTACGTCAGATTTCACATTAAAATGTCACTGTGCAATTAGTTTTGATGGCACACTCCAATATGAGCAGAAATGTCAGACGGATACCACAGCAGAAAGACTACACACACACAACCAACACACTGCAGGCTCTACGAATTATATTCATATACATCACACGTTTTCTGAACTATGGTCAATGGCTGTGCTCTAATCCAGGAAGTGTGCCACTCTGACACTGTACCAAATCAAAGATGTAGAGAGGAGCTCAGGGTGAACAAGCACATGAGTTTGAGGGTCCGTCTCCTCAAAACAGTGCTGACTTTTTGTGATTTGTGTTTGTAATACTTTGGTTTAAGAACGAAATAATACTTCAATCACCCTCAGCTGTACTTTGTGCTAGTTAGCAAAAGCATTGCACCGGCTTCAGCATGTTAGCATTGTCAGATATATAGGTATAATGTTTAGCATGTCTTAGCATGTGTCTCAATTCGAATACTTCTGTTAGTACACTTCTATGTAGTACACTGTGTACTTCCTGGAGTAATGCATTAATTTCAGCGGGGTAGTGTTGTCTTAATTCAAGTACGGCTGTTGTGCACTTAACAGAAATGAAGGTCGCAACATTTTGTCAATTCTTATCTTTGCCAAATTGCAACCAGGCGGAGCATTAGCATACATAACATAACATAACATAACATTTGACCACCAAAATATAGATATAAAAGATATGTACATCTTACATTTATGTATAACGATATTCACTGCAACTTCAGTTCTGCTACATAGCCCAAATGGCGACCACATACAATAAATATGAACATTTTTTTGTCTTACAGTCATTTTTTACTGCTTGTTGTTATGTTGATATAAATGTATTTATGTTTTGATGCAAATTAGTTGTATATAATTTTTATTCACACACAAAATATAAAATGTTGCTCAGGAGATGGAGGAGCTTCCTCAATCAGGGTATTCGTCTTCGTCAGTGGTCACAATGCAACAGGCAGGCGGCTAAAATCATACTGACCTCATGGTAATGAATGACCCTGACATTTACATCAACTGCTAACTGATGTGTATTTATCAGGTACACACACACACACACACACACACACATACACTGCATTGATTTCAATCACAAAGGAGACGACTTGTGGGAGAATTCATATCTTAAACGCAGCACCTGGCCTCTGCTCTGTGTATCATCTCCTGCCCAACTAGTTAAAGGGCTCATCCGATGCCTGAGGCTGCAGGCAGATCGATGCTTTTTCAGGTGGAAGGTAGGGAATCAGGGAGAGGAAGAGAGATGTGGGGCGTTACTAGTGCGAGCAACATCACCCTCGTCAGAGCAGGGGTCCAGATCAATGCCCTGACATACATGAGAGGGGAGGACGTGAGAAAACAGAGATAGAGGGGGTAGAAAGAGAGGAGGAAAGATGGATTGTAGCAGCACAGACTAAACAAAAGTAGAGACGAGCAGTTGGAATGGACAAAGTGAGGAGAGAGTGAGTAATAAAAATGGCAGACGGTGTTAACAGCAGGTGAAGAGGTAAAGACAGGACTGAAGAGTAATGGAGTGGGAGCAGGAAAGTGGAGAAAAATGGACAAACAAGGGTGTAAGAGATTTCACTGTGAGAGCATAAATGCTCAACAGGACAGAGAGGACTGATTGGCTCTTCAAGGTTCTTCTATCAAAGTCTCCATCAGCAGGCTGGCTTTCAACAGGCTGACAAATTGTTTTTTATTTCCTCAATTTCTTTTAAGGAAGGAGTCATGTTTCTTTCTTTTGCTCGCTGAAATCTGCCACTATTATCAGGCTTTCTGCTGCCATATTGCTGCTGAGATATTAGATGGCATATAAAATAGCAACTTTTGTCTCTTTCTGTTTTCCATTAAAAGTTTTTTTTCTGACTCATTACTCAGTCATTGCCATATTAAATATTAATGTTATCATTAAAGAGCGCGTGCGAAAAAGGGTCAGTCTTAGCTTGATATAATCAATAAATTATGATGATTCACACTTTAATAGAAGAAAAACAGTTCAGTCATAATCCATAAAATCTCAGTTCTGGTCGATTTGGCAGTAACCTGTGGTTATTAACGTCTTTATAATACAAGTAGAACATTTCCAGATGAAATGACACATTTATTGATCATATTTTGAGCAGCTACTCTGTCAGAAGTACAACAGGAGAAGACGAGCAACTCATGCAACTTGTGATCTTTATAAATCGCTAAATCTATTCTCGTATCGACGCAAATATGTCTTCAAAATGCCGGCGGCTGGCTCTTCTTGTTGTGATTCATCACCTGCCACCCTGTCTGGTTAAGTTTGCCTTTTTTGACTGATCTCCTCTTTTTGACTCTTGATGGAATAAAGCTAATAAGAACTTTTACTCTGTCTGTGTGTGTCGTGCCTGTGTGACTAGATAGATGTCTAAATTAATCTATTGCACAAAGCTGTCTCTGTAGGACTAATTTGCCATGAAAGAAAACATGGCTGACCAAATAATCACATCGTGCACTGGTCATCTATTCTCACTTGAGCAGTCTTCTGGAATAATTCAACAGGCACAAGAGCATTTTACTGGGAAAAGACAATGCACAAAAAACCTTTTCTTGTTTAGTGTTTCCTGATTTATTTTTTTAATTTTTTTATTTTATTTCTTCCCTCTCCTCGGGTCTGTAACTTTTCTTCCTGCCTTTGCTGCGCTTGCCACCAGTTTTGATTGTCTGTTCCACCCTGATTAGTTTCACCTGTGTCTGTTGTGTCAGTGTTTTCACTTGTGTATTTAGTCTGTGAGCTCCTCGATTTTAGTGTCAAGCATTCAGTGTTTTGTCCTTGTCCTTTGAAATTTTTTGCTTTTTTGGACATTGGACCTGGACCTTCTCTTGGATCTAGACCTTGCGTCTTCTTTGATTTTTTTTTTTTACCTTCACCAGCCTTAGCACCCTGTAAGTTTGTGTTTTGTATTATTACATTATAACTCCACAAGGCTCCTGTAGTATCTGCATTTGGGCCTTTCCTTTCCTTTTTCCTTTCCTTTCCAAGTTACCATACTTGCACAACCTAAAATCTTGTGTGGGGGCTCATTAGTTTGTGCTCTGGATAGTTTCTTTGGGCAAACGAAAATAACCCACTACTGTATATTTCCAACAGGTTACTTTGCACTCTAAACTCTCTTCGCACTGTTCTCTTCATAAGCAAACCACGAATTATGAGCCATTATTTCCTCTTTTTTTGGTCGTTTGCTGCCATGAGTCAGCAGGTGCCACTTATTGTTACCATGGAAACATCTCTGTTAGTTCAGAGTTACCTGGAAAAGTTTTTAAGATTAAAGTCTTTATTTATTTTATTTTATTTTTTGGCCTTTTTTCAAGCTTTATTGGATAGACAGCTGAAGAGTGACAGAAATGTGGGGAGAGAAAGACGGGGAATGACATGCGGGAAAGAGCCACAGGTCGGATTCAAACCCTGGGCTTCCGCAGCAAGGACCAAGCCTTCGCACATGGGGCGGCTGCTCTACCAACTGAGCTAAACACCGCCCCAAAGTTTTTAAGATTAAAGTCTTTATTTTTGTGAAACAGTCTAAGTTGTATTAGTCTAATCTAAGAGCAAACTGAAGTCTAAAATATTGTTGTGAAACCGGCCCATTGTGAATGTGAAGGCATTATGAGTCTCGTCATTATCATACTCATCAAAACACTCAGTGACCCCTTGTTGGATGATTCATTATGTTGATCCACTCATTTAGCCCCTTTCAACCAAACAATTAGAGGAGCTATGAAACCTAATCTAGGAGGTTAAAGCTCCATTAGTGCATTCCTATTCACATTTCCACCACATCTGAAGACCGGGAGAATTAGACTGATTTGTTCATGTGCTGGTTTCACTGGATGTAATGAATATTAAAATGAGGAATGCAATGGTAGAAAGGGGACTGACAACCAAATCAGCTGTTTACAAAGTAGATTATGTGCTGAGATGTCTAAAAGTTAGCATTACTGCCTCATTTGCATATTCAAACACAACATTTAATAAAACTTAATCTAAGTACTCAACTGGGGAAGTTTCCTGGTGATATCTACTGTATACCAGAGATGTCCAATTCAGTACCACTTACATACACCAAGCTTCCATTTTATCTATATTCTGAATGTTTGTACAAAGGCTTTGTGCATAGTCTGATTTAAACAACATTTTATTCATGGATAAAATGGATGGCTATTCACAATATTTTCTGATTTATGGAGTGATAAAACAAGATATCAAAAAGTTACTCTGTAAAAAAAACCTTTGAATTTAATATGTCAACAAAATGAAACAAGAACCATGAACATGTAAAATTATAAAGATAAAAAAAAAACGGGAAGGTTAATTGTGATGTGCATTGGCAAAACTTTTACCCTATTCACCTGTAGCATCTCTGCTTCATTTAAATGTTTCCTTTCCTGTCACCAACCAGATGATACAAATGCAACTGGTCAGTCAGATAAAACCAGTACAAAAACAGAGAGAGTCCTGGTGTTTTGAGTTTGTTATCCTGAGAGAGTAAAACAAGAGGAAACAGAAAACACAACCAGCCTTACTTTCATCGGGGTTAGGTGAGGCGAGGATGGCGCTGTGCTTCCTCTTTACCTCCTCAACTTTCTCTGCCAGAGACTCGATGAAACCTCGGATCTCCTCCACCTGCCGAGAGAAGAGAGAGAGAGACAGAGACCAAAAGGCACTTTAGATCTCCTCAGTGCTGAGGCAGGAAGCACCAGTGAATTAGCCTGAGTGATGTTGACAGAAACTGAAATGAAGATCTCATTATCATATTAGAGGCAGAATGAAAGCAGAGTGAAGCAGGTTTAAGTGAAATAACACACATGTTATACATAAAGTCAGTCATTATTTCTCTCATGTATGTGTAATGTGTGTATTCAAATTACCATACACATATATACCATTAATACAAACAGAGCTACATCCACTTAATTCAAATGAATGCGTTGCTCATCGACAACCGGGATGAAACTGAAACATTATGTGCAGTAAAAATGACTCAGTCTTCTACTTTTGATACAGAAAAACACCACTCACCTGTGTCTTAACAACCTGTGATGTAACTCAGGATATTGAAGTATGAATCACAGCTTAAATAACACTATATAGCGGAAACAGGAGCTGCACAAAGCACCAAAATATGATGCGGCTACACTACATGGCAAAAAGTATGTGGATAACCAAACATAACATCCATATTTGATCGTTGATTATCTCATTATAAACACATAGGCATTAATCTGCAGCTGTAACAGCCTCTGCACTTCCTGGAAGGCTTCCCATTAGAGTTTGGAGCCTGGCTGCAAGGATTTGCTCCCATTCAGACACAACAGCATTAGTGAGCAAGATGATGTTGGGCGATAAGGCCTGGCTCACAGTCTACGCTACATCTCATCCTGAAGGTGTTGGATGGGGTTCTCAG
Organism: Argyrosomus regius; assembly: GCA_946959425.1. Lineage (NCBI taxonomy): Eukaryota > Metazoa > Chordata > Actinopteri > Sciaenidae > Argyrosomus > Argyrosomus regius. The sequence goes on from OX336889.1 coordinate 11,696,710, forward strand.
GGTTGATCAGGGCTCTGTGCAGACCAGTCTAAGTCTTTCCACACCAATCTCAGAAAACCATTTCTCGCTTCATGTAAAGGGGCCTTCCCAACTGTTGTCACAGTTGGAAATGCACTTTTGTTCAATATTTTGTGTGTTTTTTTATGAAGACGTACCTTAACTGGAGCAAAGAAGCCTAGCCCATAAATACACAAAGTAGTCCATAACATCAACTTCAATAAATTTGGGAGCAAGTCTCAGTATCCATCAAAATCTTAACTAATTGTTTCTTGGCTTGTTGCCTACCTATTAAACAAACCTCAGGCACATTCTTTCTGCAGAAAGATGACGGGTGAACTGACTAATTTTCAGGGTCGGTGCAAACAGGAATATTGTATTCTTTTTCTGTCTGACGCACACACTCGAAGGAATTGTAGACAGACATGAAAGCAGAATCAATCTCAGAAAGCGAATAAACATATTTCCCAAAATGTTGAATTATTCCTTGAAGCACATCACTGGGGCGGCTGTGGCTCGGAGGTAGAGAGGTAGAGTGGGTCGTCCACTGATCAGAAGATCGGTGGTTCGATCCCCGGTTCGATCCCCTCCAGTCTGCATGTTGAAGTGTCCTTGGGCAAGATACTGAACCCCAAATTGCTCCCGAAGGCTGTGCCATTGGTGTGTGAATGTGTATGAATGGTTAGCTCCTCAAACTGATGAGCAGTTGGCACCTTGCATGGCAGCCAATGCCATCAGTGTATGAATGTGTGTGAATGGGTGAATGAGATACGTACTGTAAAGCGCTTTGAGTGGTCGGAAGACTAGAAAGGCGCTATATAAGTCCATTTACCAATGCATTAAAGCAATATTATTTTTATTTATTAATTGTTTATATTATGTAACTTTTCTGTAACTTTTGTAGACATGGAGTGACGCTGGATTGGGTAAGTGAGTGGGCAATGTAGTTGGGCTCAGCAGAGGCAGAGTATGGCAGAGACTGAAGAGGACGACAGAGGACGCTAAACAAAGAAAAAGAGAGTGAACGAGCAAGAAGCTGCTGGACGAGAGTAAATCCTCGACTGACTCAGAAAAGCTGAAACACCGAGCTGGGCTTCTTGCTGTTGGACTAGCTGGCTGCTATGCCTTGTGTTGTTGCACCTGCTTGATGTTTGGGTCTTAGCAAAGATGCCAGCTTGCTAATTTTTTATCATAAGCAATATAAGTATGACAAATACACATGTATAACTGTTTATATATATTTTCTACAGTGGTACTGCACTCTGAAAGGAAATTGACCCTGGAAGTGCATTACATTCATACTCTTCTTTGATCTCTTGCACTTCACAGCATCATCTGTCACCAAGATCCAGGTTTGACATTCTAAAAAATCACCTCCCTCCTCCTCCCTGCTGGCTTGTCACCAGCGTTGCTGCCTCTGGCTCAGGCAACAGCTGGACGAGCAGCGGGTCACATCTGTCAGTGACGTCATCAATCTCTACTTTCATCTCAGTCTGTCATCCACCCCCGATCACTTACTCCTCCTCTACACCTGCTCCGCTACAGGTCGGCATGTTCCCCCTTCATTCTTTTCTATGATACGTCTGTTGTTATTTCTCTGTGCATGTCACTGGTTTGACGTCTCCATTTGAAGTCCACAGCTCCCTCCTTTTCTCCATCCACACATTCTTGAGCTTTTCCTCCTTCCAGCCAGGGTCATTATTCTCCCATAATCTCTTTTAATTAGCTCCTGATTGGATCTGTTTTTTAATAACAACACAATTTGGCTCTGGGAGACCACTAGGGAGAGACCAGGCGCTACAGAAGACACACGAGGTACGAGTTAAATAAAGTCAGACAGGCAAGTGGGATGAGATCACAAAGTTAAAAGTAAAAGTGAGACAGAAATACAGAGAGGAGGAAGTGAAGGAGACGGTAAATGAGCAGAAAATGAAACCACTTTAAGCTGTCTCGCTTTAGAGACAATGTGATAGTGAGTCACGGTGCGCCTCTCAGGTCTCATAAGACATGAGGCAAATTTTATTGGTGTGGGAGAAAAACAATTTCAAAAGCTCACATACATGCAGGAACAAATGTGCAGACACAAACACTCACAGGACGACTTTTCTTTATGAGCCTGACATGCTTGATATTTGTCTGTATATGAACAGGGATGGGAATCTAGAACTGGTTCCAGTTGAGAGACAGCTGCATTCTCCAATCCATGGATATCGTATGCTTCCAAGTCTATCAGTTCTTTCCATCGATGCTGGCATGTTTTTATGACAGCTGCACATTGCAAAACAACGACCTCAAACTCATCTACGCTGCTGGAACTAGAAAGATTCATGGCAGAGATGAGGAAACAGTTCAAAGTGTGAAATAGCTCTCTACACAACATGGGCTTGAAACTTCAGGAATACCACAACACTCAACACAAGAACCACTGCTTTCCCAACCGAGTGGCACGTCCATTATGGAGAGTGAATATCCTGTTTTAATAATATTAGCACCACACAGGCAGGCTTAGTATTTCTTTCTTTGACTAAGAAAACCCAAATGAAAACAAATACTGTACAAATATTCTCTCATTTCATTCATTTTACATGACGACAACACACAACTACATAACTACAATTAGCTCTCAAGCTACAAGCCAGCTCAACTTGCCCATCAGCTCCCCTGTTTTTCTAATCTTTTTGTTGTGACTTGTTAAAACTCTGAAAACTTTTTTTCCACACAAAAAATTGCTCAGGAATCATTGAGGAAATCGATAAAGAATCGACCTATAAACAGAATCAATAATGGCAGTTCTCTAGATTATGGTACAAATGCCCTGTTAATCAGCTAAATCTCACAGATTTGAAGAATCTTCTCATCATCTAATTTTAGTTTTACCAAAGTAAAACAGAATAGGAGGGCTTGAGGCCACAGTGAGTCTTTCTTACTTCAGTCTTGCATCATTCGGTGAAGGATTTTGTGGGCCTGATATGAGCTTTCCTACACGATGAAGGAAGAGCACTGACAAATGCACTGCTGCTTACTGTATATGCATCTCATAGTATAGTATGAATATTTTCTAAATCCATCATAATTCAGCATACACGTCTGATTCACTACAGTCCTGATGTAAACAAATCTTTCACAACATCATGAAACTTTAATCAATACCTCAGATTTAAATGTTGTTACAGCTTAGTTCATGACCACATAAGGTTAAAAACATCACATATTGCAGACACATGCATGCACACATTTCTATCAAAGGTGTGAAGTCAGCATACAACATATGGTCCAGATTACACATCCAGACTGAAGGCCATAAAATGTGGAGGTAAACAGCCTGCGTCAGATGTCGTACCTGCTGTTGAACGACATAGCAGAAGAGTTAGCCTTCCTCCCAGCTCCCATCTGTAGTGATTTAAACACTCGATAGAACTTCATCTCCAACACTTTCAGACTCACACAAGACCAGGTTGTGTTTGTACACTGCATTTACCTGAGAGGAATAAACTTCATTGGCCATATTTATTATGAAAAAACATGTCAACCATATGCAAGAGTAAAGCTCTTCCATGTGTTTTAATAGTAATGATCAAGGTTGTTTTTATAATCATTGTGTAAAGCGATACTGTGATACGTTATGATGCAAAAAAAGACACAGACACAAGCAGCGTCACACAAACAAATTATGAAATCAACATGCATACTCTGAGGGTCACGTTTATGATGCAAGTGATGGACAAAGGACTGTCTATCAACCATCTGCTATCCCTTCAGATCACCGCTGAAAACTTAATTAACACACACAGTCGGGGTGAGAGCATGACTACTCCCTCTGCTCCCTTCACTAGCTACATCTCCCTCTGTCACATGTTACTACCTGTTCCTCCTCTCTGGTCTTTGCTGTCTAACTTATCCACATCGCTTTCATTCCAAAATCCTCTCCGGCTTCAAACTGTTCTCTGTTGTCTCCCCTGTCTCCACATTTCACTCAACCTCCTCTTTCTTCTCTTTGTCTCCCTTGAGACAAATGTAAGGCTGAAACTCCAGACAGATCAGTCCTCGGTGCAGACAACTTGAAAGAAACTAAACTACAAAATAGAAATGAAAATCAAAGTGAGATCTTTGTTTGGATTTTTGAGCATTGCAAATTTTCATCAAAATGTCATGTAGTCCCTTCAAGGGCTTTAAAGAGATGTTGATCAATCAAGCAAAGACAGAGCATGAGTGACGCCACCCGTAGGTTTCCGAAGCGTTGTTTTAAAAATATGCGATGCTGGCCGCCGCCATGTTGTATGTACTGCTTCTTCCGCCTCCCAGCTAATCTAAATATCGGCAAAGATGTGGATCATTAGTGGACCTGAGGCGGGACGAATGACGCCTGGGTACTCTAATACAGCACCTACCTGTTGATCAAAGCGACCACGCTGTTAATTATGCGTAACTTTAAGCCTTAATATAATTTGAACGGGTTACTTCTGCAGCCTGTCTCAAGCAGCCGCTCGAGGAATTACAGTTTGCAGCACTTCCACATTGGCTTCATTTCCCAGCCACAAAGGTTGCCGCTTAGTATCAAGCCACAGTTCCTTTACATTGACAGGAGCCGTTTGAGGTCTGGTCACCAAATGATGCTCCTGGTCACCTCCCTTTGGAGGCACAACCAACTCGGAGGAGATACGAGCTAGGGGATACGATACAAGCATCCATTGGAGGGACTAAAGATGTCTGTAGGAACTTATTTGGATAAGGACAGTCGTGCTGCTCTGTTTATCTGTTTCATCACTAACCATGAGCAAGATAAGTAACTTGGAAATGGATCAGAATGGAAAAGACATCACTGAAGATGGATCATATTAGGCGACAGCTCAGTCAGGATACTCATTCTAAGTGTACAATAATAGAGCGCATTTTGGTTCAGCGGTGCGGCTCTGTTCCCGTGATGCTGCAAAAATAAATCTGCACAAGTGTGACACAGACATGTCTCTAAGCTCACAAATAGCAGGCAGAGTGAGAGATACACAGCACTTACATTTACATGAACTCATTCTGAATGGAGGAATCTAAATGCTAATGCTGGAAGAATCAGGGGAGGGGAGGTGGAGGGAGTTAAACTGCTGAGAAGCAGGCGGCGGTCGTAGCTGCATGAAAGCAGAGTGACTGAGCACCAAATCTATTCATGTGCTGCCCAGTTGCTTGAATTAATAGTTGCGGTCATATATGATTGGAGATAGAACATGTGAATTTAAAATGACCCTTATGTCCTGGGTCTGAGACACATAGGGGGTCCTCAGAGTTACTGCAAGGGGCAGCAAATTTATTATTTGATTTCTTTCTCTAAATAAATCCAACATATTATTAGATAAATTGGCCTCTTTGGAAAAAAAAAAAGTACACTAGCGTTGATGATAGGCCCACTAGTCCTCGTGCAATCATGGTGAGCTAGCATTATAAGCTGCTGTACACGTTATTGCAGCCCCAGTTCAATATGCAGCACAGTAGGAGGTCTCTACTCCATCTCTCTATCATCAACAGGGTCCTTGGCATGAAAAACATTTAATACCCTGGTCCTATGTGTAGTGGCCGTTTACCAAAGGCCCAAGTGCCTTGGCCAATTAGTCAACTGAGGAACTTATCTTATTTTTGACGCGTGTCCATGAAACCTAACCCGATCCTCTTCTGAAAACCCACTGCAATCACGAAGAGAGATGGTGATCTTGAACTCTGCTTTATTTGAAAATTAACAACTTAAAACGTTACAAAAATCCACAAAATTCGACGATCAAAAACGTATCTCGACCCACACCTCAGTAGACTTCCAAGACTCTAATTATACAGCCAATTAACCATATATTTTCCCGCGCACATGCGCACTGACCATTGCATGACAGCCTTAACAAAATAAAACTACATGGCTTAAGTGGCTCTTACACTATGTTATGTATGTCCTATGCCTATATTGGTATTTTCTGTCCTGATTTCTCCTAAATATATTAAATATCTATACAGGGTTTTTGGTTTATGCACCTGCAGCTCAGTCACAGATGATTTAGCAGATGATTTCTTTTTGGTAATGTGTTTGTCGTCTCTTTGCTTTGAAAAACTCCCATATCAAAGTGCTGATTGTCAGACCTCTTTCATAACTAATAAATGCTGATGAATGGCATTCAACCTCACACGACTTACCTTTGTAGCAGAATTTGCAATGGTGATTAAAATACTTCAAAGTTAACGCCCCCATTACATAAATTACAGAGACGTTTTAAAAACTAGGACTGCCTCATGCCCCAAAAGAAATACATGAACTACATGAAAGACAAGATGAATGATGATAAATATGGAGCATGCAATATGGCATGCAGCAAAGGGCCACAGGTTAGATTATGAACACTGGGACCTCTGCAGCAAGGACTGAGCCTCTGTCCATGGGGAGCACACTCTACCAGGTGAGCTAACCAGCACCCCAAGACTTGTTTTTTTACTTCTAAACTACTCGCTGTGGGAGAGTAGTTTCTTTGACAACCATGATGATGTTCAGTTTGTGTTCCCGGCACATGTGCACAGCATGAACAGGGACATACACTCTCAAATACATGCATAGATGCAGTTTGACACAGGCTCTGTGCATACAGTATCTGCCATGCACAAGAGGAGCAAGTGGAAGAATATAAGAAAAATCACCAATATTGTTATTTAGAGCTGAGCATTGCTCTGTTGCTGAATCAATTTGAAATGAAATAAAAATACATAACGATCCACATGCCACACCAGCAACAACAACAATAGCTATAAATCATATCAATGCTCCCCAGAGAGGAGAAATGGGAGACTGATTACAGGACTCTAATAACCCAACACAATTAGATTCAATATCAGGAGACAAATAATACCCAGGTAACACAGAGTAGCAAATGACCTGGTCTATAATTTAAGATGGCAAGTTATTAGCCTACTATCAATCTGTTAAATGTGTGAATGGGAACAATAGTGACTGACAAAGAGAAAGAGAGAGAGAGAGAGAGAGAGAGAGAGAGAGGAAGGAACGATCAGGACTGTGACGGAAACAAACCTGTTCAAAGAATTCATCCATGAAGCCTTTCTCCATCCCCACAGCGACTTCATCCTCCTCCTCTGTCGTCTCCTTCCCCTGGACAAACACACATACAATTAGAATTTATAGGAAAAAGCTAAAAGTCATTCATATGAGACTCAAATGCTAAATGAAAGACATGTGGTACAATAATACTGGTCATGACTGGACTGGAATGGACCATGTAATATGCATAATTCAAGGTTAACAAGAGCAGTGTTAGCACTCTCCCCCACATCTTCACCGATCAACTGATTAGAAACAAGGAGCACTTAACGACACTTGTAATTAGAATCGCAGGTCGAGTGATTAGCAAGTTATTATTAAATTAGGACCTAGGGGAAGAGAAAACCTTGACTTTTATACACTTCAGCCTGTACACTCATTCACCAGCATTTAAAGATACTTTAAAGAAACTTGTCAGCTTGTAGGAACAGTCCAATATCATCACTCTCATGTCTGTCCATTAAATATGAAGCTACAGCTAAAAGACAGTTCGCTTAGCTTAGCATAACGACTGGAAACAGATGGCTCCGTCCAAAGGCAGCTCTAAAACTCACTAATTAACATGTTGTATTTCATTTGTGTAGGTAACAGTGGTTTCAATAATTTCATCTACAGTAACTCTCTGCAAGAAGGTGAATAAACAAATTACTCCTTTAAATGTACAATATGATAAGTAAAGAAGATGGCAGCTCAGTGTGAAAGAAAAAACACGAGTGGAAGCAGCTTTCATTAACAAAAGGTCTGACACTACAAGGAGTAACACTAGAAAACAGCAACTTGCAGTGTTTTCTGCTGCTGCAAAATGGTTTATTTACATCGACAAGGTCTGAAACTGTTCAGTAAATATGGCTTGTATTGTAATGTACTGTAAACTGCAGCTTTTTTAATTTCTAACACAAACCATGACAAAACTAAAATAGATTTACAAGGTTACAAAAATGACTAATTAGTCCTGTGAAGCCTGTTTGATGCCAACAGAGAGCGACAAATACTCAAAATTAAATTAAAACTTTACAGATCAGCTCATCTTAAAAAGTTCTTTCTGTCATCTGACTAGTGATTCATTCCGAAATACTAATTTCTAATCACGTATCAGCCATTACACTACATTAAGAGGGATCTCATGTGGCTTCATCTCATTCTTCTGTCAAAACTAATTCAATTCCCCATTAGCAGTCTATGAGAACCATTTGCTTCTCAACAATGTGGAGAGGCGCTGTAGTTTTCATCTTTTTCTGGTTGAAATGACTCCTCATTCTCATCTCAAAATATTCCCAACAGCAGGGAAAGAAGACATATGACTGATAGCTGATTACTTTTGGACAACATTAGAGTGAAAAAAAAAAGAAAAAAGGGTTGATTAATGATTGGTTGGAGTAATTTATAAGCAGAATGAAAGAAACGTCATCTGCAACAATTCTGATAAACGGCTAGCTGTCATTTTCAAGCACAAATGCCAAACTTTCGCTTGTTTCACGGTCTCATAGGTGCAGATATTTCCTCCCATCTCCAGATGTTTTGTAAAAAATCCTCACTGACCCAAAGACAAAAATCCCTCAAGTCTTTCTTTTTGTTTACAGTGAAGGAATTTCCATCTAGTGTGCTGTGGATTGTGGTTTGGAGTGATACTGAGTAGAAGCAACTGTCAAAAGTTGCACTTTCCATCCAGTTTGTTACCTTTTTGAAACATTTTCTGAGCGCCCCCCAACACAAATTTTAAGACAAATATTTAAGAAATTAGGTAGAATAAATCTTTAAGAATCACAGAGTTGTCTCAGGATAATGTTTTTATGACATCCATGAGTGCGGGCAGTAGGCCAGGTTCATCCAGACAAAGACACTCATGTGAATATAGGCACCAGGAGACAGGAGGAAGTGGAAGAAAGACACTGTTTAAAGTGTAGCTAAAATGCCAAATTCTGACAGCTCCATCCCTCCCAGCAATTTTTAAAAAATGCAGCAGAAGACAATCACTATAGGGAGTGTTAGCCTTAGTGACAGACTGACCACGACTCAGTGCAGCAGGAATACAGCTGGGGAGGTGATTGGTGACAAAAACTGCCACCATACATCACCTGCCTCCAAAATCAGCCAATAGCGAAATTCAAAATCAATAGCCAAGTTTCAACCAGTAGAGGGAGTTAGCTATGTATATTTATCGCACAATATGTAGAGTTTAAATACTGATTTTCATCTGAAAAAAATAAACTGCACTTTAATCCATCCTGATGGCTCCCCACATCACCTGTGTTTTTATCTACAGCTAATTGTTATCTACATCTGTGCTGGTGACATGACTGTATAATCTGTGTAGTTCTGCTGAGGCTCGGTGGAGAGTTTGAATGTTGTTTTTACCCTGAAGTTTTTTAGTGTATGGGCAAACCAACAAATGTAGAAACACACTTAATATTAGAGAAAAATACAGCGAGAAGTTCAAGTAAAATGAATAAATGAGAAGCAAGCTATTAAAACAATGTTTTTTCCAAATCTAATTTATGCACCCATCTTTGGAAACAGGGTTGCTTGTTGTTCAAAGCTATTTGCATATGAGAGGAAAATGATACAGTCTCCTCTGACAATAACCAAAAAATAATCAAGTCTCTGTGAGGAAGTAGGTTTTTTGTATATGATGCAGGACAAATGAAACATGTAAGATAATCCCAAAGTAAATGTAAAAGAATTCCCTCTTCAATTTTACATGTATCAGAATTGAGACACTGAAAAGACTTCTGAGTAATCAAACTATAAATAACTTGTGTTTGCATATATCTGGTCTTTATTTTTATTTGTTTACTTTACAATTGTGCTTCTTGTTCTCAGACACAAAGCCATTCTGCGGAGAGTTAAAATGTGATGTGTTGACGGGGAAAGCATGAAAGAAATGCAGGGAAATGGGGAGAGGGACCAGCGGGAGAGGGACCAGTTCTTGAGAAAAACGTCTGAGAGGACAGACTTCAGCGAGAGATGGTGAGGAAACTAGCGTAAAACTAAGTGAGAGAGAGCCACTGTGATCACGCTAACTTGATCTAAACCCACTGAAGATATAATTATCCAATAAACTTAATCCAGAAACGCAAGACAACATTTAAAAACAAAATCTAATCATTCTGTTCAAAACAATGAACTGATTATGTGCTCAACAGTCAGTGGGGTCAATGAGTGTCATTTTCTAGTCTCATTTTGTTTCCATGGTGTTAATAAATAAAAGTTTGGTGTTGGTATGGCAATGAGGTGCATTTGAGGAACTGCAGACTATTAGAAGCAGAGGGAAAATAGGCAGCAGCAGAAGGCAGAGGAGGAGGAGGAGGAGGAGGAGGAGGAGGAGGAGGAGGAGGAGGAGGAGGAGGAGGAGGATTGACAAGCAGGGAATCAGAATAAGCTCTGGTAGCAACAGAAGTGTGTTCTGACTCCTCAGAGAGATGCTGTATCTCCTGCAGAGTCAGGCTGAGATGGCTGAGCATTGCACCCCAAACATGCATCTCCCACCCACATCTGAAGCTCTTGCTGAGCCACAAAGAGACTTGGACTTGACGGTCCACAAACAGCAGATGCTCTGAGCCACACACGCAAACATACATACTAACACACTGCAGCTGACACACTGATAATATACAACAGACGGTTAACACACAGAGCGATCAAGGATAATACAAGCCAGGCCCCATTAGGCCACAACCCTTGAATTCACTCTGCCTCTGGGGCTCACACTCGGGTGAAACACCCCGGCAGGAGCAGTGGCCTGATTATACTGTTTATTAGATTAGAGAGTTGTTCTAGGCACCATGCCAGCAGGGAGTCGCTCCATGAAGACACAAGGCAGTGCCTTCACATACAGTTTAAACAGGAGGAGGAGGAGGAAATGTAGTCCAAGAGTGAAGCAGTGAGAGATAAAACAGACATCTCGTGAGCAGGCTGCAAAAATCACAGCTGATGTCGGCACAGAAAAAAAAAAAAAAAAAAAAGAGGAGGAGAAGCAGAGCAACACAACAATTACTGAAAGCTGTGAAAGTGTAATTGTAGGAGCAAAAAGAGGACATAGAGACGCCAGGTGTGTGCTGATGAGGAAGTCGACAGGTTGAATGAAGAGGGAGGGAATAAAGTACAAGAGCGTATGCATTCAGACCCTTTTCAGCGAGAGACAGTTCAAGTAGAGCCGGAAACTCATGTGGGCAGTACTTTATTGTGCTTTTGTGTTTCCATATTAAAGCAGACCTGGTTCCTGCATCTTTCTATTACAGCCAATTCAAGCAGCTTCCTGCAGTCCCATTAGAAATGACTCATACAAATCTATGTCAACTACACAGAGGAATACTGAGAGCATACCCAGATTTATTATCATAATATAGCTAGGTAACATTCATTATGGATGTGTGCTCACTCTCTCTCTCTCTCTCTCTCTCTCTCACACACACACACTCACATTTGAACATTTGATTCTGTGTTCATGTTTCCTACAAATACAAAGATATAAATAATAAAAACTGAATTGTAGGCTTTATTTCCAATCTGCTCTCAGAGCATGTAAATCTGCTTATAGCTCAGGCAGAGGAGACATAAAGAGGACAAGTCATGTTTCAGGTCACACACACACACACACACACACACACACACACACACACACGTATTCTTCTGCTGTATGATGGTGTGAACCCTTACTACCATATGACTTGCCCCTAACCTTTGCCTGACGTCGCATTCATGTTTCCAGTAATTACTATAATGATCAGTTTCCGACTTGTAAATAGAATTCACGTCAACATCGAAGGCGTAAAAAACAGCTCGGAAACTGTGATTTTCCTGCTCTGATATCTCCAACTTAATAACATGGAAGTGCTTGAAAAGTCAAAGAAATACGATGTTTACCCCCAAATTTAACTGATGCAGAGCTGCGCTGTCAATGCACACTATATATTTAATGTTCAGATGATGTGAACGCTGCTAACTTTCTCATCATAATTAGCCTAAACCTAATTCTAATCTTAAAAGGGTCAGTTCATGAAGATTACAAAACATATTATATATCTTACTTACCTCTGGTTACACAGGTTTCAATTGCCCAACATCTGTTGTGTCTCTCATATTTATATTGCCAGAATGTGATTTTATTTATGATGATCACATAAGTGAAATGTAAGATTCAGAAAATTTAACAACAGCTCCTTTACCTTGGATGCTTTGCAGACCTTGTGGTGAGCAGTTTTTATAGACAATATCATAGACACCAAGGTCTATAAATTAGAGAGTAACTGAGACATTGTTTCTAGAAAGAACGTGGAGACAGACATCACAACACACGGCAATTAAGACTAAAACTGTAGGTCGGGTTAGCATTGGTGGCTAATGCATTATGATAGTTAGAGCCCTTCCTAAGTAACCTGGGCAAATAAAACCAAAAGATAGAAAGATACAACTAGAAGTAAGTGAGAGAACATATTTTTTGTAATCTGGGCGAACTGGCCCTTTACTCTAGAGCCAAGTCTAAACCTCAAACAGTCTTTTGAAGAAGTGACGACTGGCCAGTGTCCATACTCCCATGCTTAAAACTCAAACTGCTCCTCACGTGTAGACATTAAACTGCACATATACAGTACACACAACCCCACTTTTAAAAATAGCCACAACGTCTTCACCTGCTCCCATGTTCTCAAGCCCACAGGATATTCACCACCTACAGGCTGAGAGAGTCTGTAAGCACGCAGGAACAGCTGGGAATAAAATCACACATGAAAATTAAATTTTCACTTACACTGTAAGCCTCAAGCTGATGCTCGCATGCAGAGTGACTTTATTTTGAGTGCAGGAGGTGAATTGAAGTTATATGTCAGCAGAAAAGCCAACCAATGACTGTGTAGTTTTACAGTAAACATATATATTGATTACAAAATACAAATAAAAGCAGTGGTGGTGCTGAACTAATGCTGACACAGCAAAACCACGAATTATGACTGACTGAGTAAATGACCGGCTGATGGAGGAGGAAACAGTGTAGGGCTATCGAGACAGGATAATTACACAACCAGGGAACAGCGTGGGTGACGAGAGGACACAGGAAGTGATAGATTGAGCCAGCCAAATGTAAAACTCAGCCAGTTCCTTTCACATTACTGTGCTGTCTCCTGAGTGACAACAACACCAGGAACAATCTTTGAATCAGGGCATGCACTAATGGCGAGTGTGAAGATTTGCAGATGTAGTCACCTGGAAAAAAGATAATGCGGCACATTTTTCCATGCATACTATCACCGATCTATGCACTCCAACTGATAACTTTGTATTACTTTCGTGTTATTTTGGGGAGCAATCACAGAGAGGAGAATCCATTCTTCTGTTTAGGTGAGACATTTGAGTTTGAATCTGACATAACTGCAGATCTACACACTCTGCTGTCTCTCTTTAATGATTATTTCAGCAGACTTGGCACAACTACCAGAAACAGAAAAGGCCTGCCTCACTTGATTTTTGGGTGACTTGTAACCCTAACCTTAAACATAACAACCTGATAAAGTTATTATGGTGAATTTGTTACTTGTGTTCATGTTAGGTGTGCAGACGCCTGGCCTCGTTTGGTACCAGTTGATGAGGCGTGGCCACCACCGTCACCACTTTTTGGAGACCTGAGTGCAGCAGCACCCGGTCCGACTGCCACATCCACTGCCTCCAATTTGAAGAGTTACCTACTTATGTTGGACTGCCTGACAGTCGTGGTGGCTTGGTTCTTGTGTTGAGCTCGCCTCTGTTATACCCATGAAGAATTGACAATGTTAGAAAGTGTATCAACTCGTATTTTGTGGAGGTGCTTTGTTTGATACCTGGACACTGGGCTAGATTTAGGAAATTTTACTGACACAGCACACACTGAGAAATATTTTTGATAGTGTCACTATGTTTAGGGGTGTAGACAGTGAAGTTTTTCTTTCCTTTATGATTTCGGTTAGATAACTTGATTTTTAGAGTATTCTTTTGGTACTCCTTTTACCAAATACAGCTGGTTTTATGTTACTTCTTTTCCCTGCACTAGCTGGGTCGTAACTTGTTGGGAAAAAGGTTGACAGACAAGAGCAGCTTTCACTTTAAAATATCAAATATCCAACCAAGTCTACCTGCAGATCCGGAGCAGGGCCACAGTCCTACAGAATACACAATTGAGATGGTCACGGTTTGATTAGATTTGGGCACCAAAACTACTTGGTTTGGGTTATAAAGTTAATCCAGAACTGCAGATAGACCCTTCTCTCCACATCTCCAAATCTAATTCAAATCCTCCAGCAATTCAAATAAATCCGCTGTCGTGCTCATTGATGCTATTTCCCAGTTGGAAAAACTATTATGGAAATCATATCTTTGCAGGTGGGATTGAGAAAGGGGATGTAATTTTCATGTGTCAGAGACGGAATAATGGCAACAGAGAAAAATGTGAAAAAAGTGCGGATGATCAGCTGTACGGGTAGTAAAAGGTTTCAAAAATAACTAAATTGGTGCATTTCTTAAATCCATGTTACCTGCTCAGAGTAATTTCTACTGCGGCTTGCATGTCGACTGCAGATGATGCCAGCAGGGTGTCTACTTCACTCTTGACTGATTGGTTAGGGAAAAACAAAACCTGTGGTCCTAAACAGAGAACGGCTAACACGAACACAGTTTCAGACTGAAAAACAGCAATTTGTGAAAGAGTTCAAAGAAGAGGTGATGTAATCTGCAAATCCTTAAAAATGTCTCTTTGCTAGCACATCTGTTTTAACTGCATGATTCCTTCCTTGTGTTTTAATGAGTTTGTTGAAATAAATGTACATCAAGATACTTTGCATTCCAGTAAAAAAAAAAAAACAGATCTGACTGAGGTTAACAAGAGGGTTTCATCAGCCCTGCCCGCAGCAAGCAGGGATCAGCAGATACACGAAGAAGAAATAATGTGGGTGGGAGAAGAAATGAAGCACTGCCACCGCAGCAGCAGCACAGCGAGTCAAAGTGTGTGCATGTGCAGCAATTTCCTTTTCCTAACAATCCTCCTCAATGTCCTCCCCCTTTAATCATCTTCCTTTTTCTTTCTCATTCTCCCTGTCTGTCATTCTCTCGCCTCCTTCTCTCTCTCTCTTCCTCCAGACTTCAGCTTCACTACAGCGGCTGGCCCACACAACGTGTACTCTGTTACCTCTGTCTCGCTCTCCCCCCTCACGCCTTCACTTTGTCTTTTCTTTGTTACATCCCACTATCCTTCCTCAAGACCTCATTTATCCAACTAAACTTACACTTTGATGCTTTTATGCTGCGTCTGTTTTATTACTTCATCCTGAGAGGAACATCTGTTTAACTTCTTCATCTTCCTCATGTAATCTCTTCCTTCCTCATCTTATCCTAGATTTTATCCCTCTCATGCTCCTCCTGACATTTTCCTCTCTCTGTCTTTCATCCCCCTCTGCCCTCTGTCTCTTTCACATCTTTGTGACCTTTAACAGTGTAATCATCAAAGTGATGCAATTTAAACACGACTAAATACAAATTTACAAACTGCCACACCATAAAAGGTTAAATAATGACACGTCTTTCTACAAATCAATGATAATCAATTTCTGGCCCGAATTCAAAATGTCTGCATCTGCCAGTCCTCACAGAGATAACTCTTTCTGCCACAGGGACATAGATGAGATGACTGACCTTTCAGACTAAATAGTGAATGCTTACTTCCATTTGGGCTTGTTAGCACATAATTGGCCAATGGATAGATATGAAGGATACATAAATTACACGCTGTTGAGGATGTTCATTAACAAACTTGTCTGCCCTGGGCATGCGTGTAGGCAGCTGCGGGTGGTCGGACAGCGTTCAGTGTTGCAGTAGTGGGTGAGAAAATGTCATAAAGCTTCAATTGAACTTTAATGACAGATCACAGGCAGGGAAAAGGGATGTGCTGTCACCACTTATTCTGTGGCCTTTCCCACCCCCAGTGTCGTCTTCTTCTTGCCCTGTGGAATATATTCAGAGCGCCTCAGTTTGCGACTGCCTGACCATGAAGGGTTATGACAGCACCAATGCGCCACTAACACAATTATATTGTAGATATGGGAGAGATGTAACGGAGAGTGAGAGGGATGTCAAGGAATGGCAGGATGAGGAGAAAAAGAATCATGTCTCTAAGAGGGAGAGATGACAGAGCTTCAGGACAAGAAGTCCAAAGAAAAATATCAGAAAACAGAGGGTGGGGAGAGGCGGAGAGATAGAGAATTAAGAAAAAATATATTTTAGGGCTTGAATTTGAGATTATTTACCTTATTGAATAATCTATTATTTTCTCAAAAAATGTATTCATTTGCGGCCTTTAAAATGTTGGAAAATAGTAAAAAATATGAAATGCCACAACAATTTCCTTAAGCGCATGTCTTTAAATTGCTTGTTTTGTCTGACCAACAGTCCAAAACTCAAAGATATCCAGTTTTCTATGACATAAGGAGAGGAGAAGCAGAAAAATCCTTGTATTTTAGAAGCTGTAACTGGGAAATGTTTTGATTTTTGCTTGAAAAATGCCTCAAACATTTAATCAATTATCATTAGTCGCTGCCAATCGACTAATTGATTGTTTTGGCTTTATAATATTTATAATGTTTGACAAAGTCTTTTTCACAGGACTGAAAACCAACAGCATCAGTCATTTCAGCAAACAGTGTAGGAATTATAATTGTTGTCCATCCACTCTCATAGTGTCATTTTCATCCTCAAGGGGCGGCTATTTTAAGCGGGGAAAAAAGCTCCAAACACCCACTTTACACTACCTGCTCAGCAACAAACAGCAGACAGACACACTTAGCAACTAGCTGGTGACCATAGTGGCAGCCAAAGAGCTAAAGAACATAGACTGTATAATTAAAAATGGATGTAGCCTCTAGGTTTCTGAAGATCCATCATGAAGCTCAGAGTGTTTGAGTAAACACGTGGAACCACATGCTTTCCTCAGGAGCTAAAAGAGAATGCCAGGTACACAACTCCAAATATATGCTAACGTTGCAACATTTGCTAAAAAACGTTACCATGTCAACCTAAAAGGTGATAATATGTCAGTATGGCATTCAGTTTCTGCTGCTCCCAAGAGGCCAAAAAGTTAATACTACTAGTTTGTTTTTAATCCAAATTATTATATTATACTTGTACAACCCCAACAATGTTATTTTGGTGCTTAAACCTAACCAGCTCCCCGATGAACCCCGCCTGCTCGTTGTGTGGCTGCCCTTAATTAGCGAATAAAGCAGGAAGTTAATGTAGAAAAGAAGGTAGTAAGTTGTAAAAGAGGGACTTTACAGTTTTACTCCTCCTTTGGATTTTCTGTGTGTGCGTGAATGAAACAGAAGTTATATCATATCTGTCTTTGTGTTCACATGTAAAATATATGACATTAGTTTAAGCTAAGTGAAGCTCAACCTTTTGTTGTGAGCTGCTACATCTGTACCAGCTCACTTAGATTTCATAGAGACATCTGCATTTCTCCAGATGAACGACTGCTCATTAAAATGTAAAATGCAGGCCATAACAAGCTGCAGTATTGTAGGGTGGAGTAATATGTTGGTCTGATATTACATGCATGCAATGTTTGAGTGTAACTGCACTTATTACTCTTTTCATTGACGTTGGTATATTGAACTGATTTCGGCTTTGCCATCCTCTGTTAGTTATGCTGTTTAGTGTTGTCATTAATGACAACCATATTTTATATAACCTGGTTATTCTCTGTGGTATTTACGTTCACCTGTAGACCACACATCCTCTCCGTCATTATATAAACAGCTATTAAGCTGGTGAAAGGAAGTTCCCTGTCTCCTGTGTTTGATCAACGCTACTCTACCTGAACCACTTAGTCTCACCTACACGGATACTGGCTTTGGCGAGCACTGACAAATGATCAGATCACAAGGCGCTTATATAGAATGACGATGACTGCTGGTGAATAATGCATTTTATTATTTACTTCAGAGTGCCTGTTCAGTCTCACTCTGGAATATTATTATTATTATTATGAAGGATTATCAGCCAAAGACAAAGACAAAACTAATTAGGGCCTAATGAGGTCAATGACAGTTCACAACCTCCTGACTTGAAGTATATGTAATAAAGAAGCGTTATCTGTACTGCTAAAGACTTCTGCCGCCATCGATTATAAGATGATGTGAAAGGGGACGTCGCCACATTACAAATTAAATTTTAGCAGCATTAACAAAAATGACTCAAAGCTAATTCTCCCACGGCAGATGGGGAGGGTTTGATTACAGAATCGTCCATATTTATTATTAGGATCTCCATTAGCTGATGCCTCTGGAGCTGCATGAGAACAAACAACAAGGTTTTACCGACATCATAAAACCCAGCAGATATGACACTGAGGTAGAAGACAGCTCAAAGAAATCATCAATACGAGCTCTTATTTCACGCTTTACTGGTATGGATGAGGATGGTGTAGCGCAAGACGATTCAATGAACCGTCCATTCACACATTTCAAAAATAGCTATTAACAGCCAACAGATATCAGCTACCAATGCAACTGTCAACTCATTTGCAAAGACAGACAAGTCCCTGGTCAAATGCCAAATCGGTTCCACTCATTTCATGGCTCATTAAAGCAGTTATTCAGCCTGTATGTGTTTATGAATAATGTGTATGCCTTTCTTGTGGTTATAGTGACAAAACAGTATGATGACAATGCATTTCGCTGCTGTTTTATTCCCTCCACCACTGATTTTTAGGATAAAAGCTCATCCGAGGAGCACAACCAGAGAGCTGCTGGTTTCACCACCACAGACGGAGCGTTTACAGAGGCTCAAAGCTCTGAACGAGGACAAATACAACCTCTGACCCTCTACAAATGTTCAGTTCAACAGCAACCAAAGTGGCTTTTTTTGTGACTGTTGTTTGTGTCACTGACAAAGTGTCAACAGTCAAGATCAGGTCAAGGACACAAGAAAAAAGAGGTAATAACACGAAGAGGGATAAAGAGGAGAGATGGATGTGAGCAGAGAAAAAAGGGACGGGATAATGAAAAGAAACAGGAAAGTTAAAGACACACACAGCCTCTGAGTCGTTGCTTCACATCCAACCTATTAGTTAATGTGTCACTCTAATGCCAAACAGGCAGTGACAGTGAGTAGCCTGGCCATACACACACACACAAAGAGCTGTCAGTGCTAACACTGACTAACAGGGCTGCACCGAGAAGACAGAAGCAAGAAAAGAAAGGAAAAATGTAGAGGAGGACAGGAAGCCATCTAATAAATCACTGACAGGGAAAGAGCAATAATGGAGGAACTCCCCATTATCAAGAGGATGAAATAAGAGAGAGGGTTATTATTAAAGAGATGGAGATGGGGAAAGAGGTAGATATGGTCAATCAAACTGGGAGACAGAAAAAATAAAGATGGAGCCGATAAAATGTCAGGAAAAAAATGTGATTGATAACAGTCGTTGTGGTGTGTGAAATCTGTAATAACCTCATCAGCATGTCTCCCCCTGTAGGTCTCAGTGCTTTCAAAAGGCTGACAAACGCATCTTATCTGCGCCATCTGTCACTAAATCACTGCTTGGCCAACTGGGATTGATAGGACGAGGTGAGGAGGGGAGGGGAGAGGCCGTGTGACCATTTTAGTTATTGAGACTGGCAGTTTTTAGGCAGCAAGCTAATGAGCTTCTCGAAGAGCCGAGTCGTAGGCAGGTGTTGAGCTCATAAAGTAGTTTTATGTGCATATGGGCAATGTTGGAGCAGAACCTGCGCCCTCACACACATATGAGCAAAACTCAATTTCCTGCCAAAATGACACACAAGTACATGGGTGAGTAAACTTGCAGCGTGACTCTACAAAAACACACACACACAGAAACACAGGAAAGCAACAAAATCTGTAATTTTGGCTGCACCCGTGTTTGGTTTGTATGTGACAATTAACGCTTATGTTATATCTTTGGAATATGCTCTTAAGTTATATAAAAAGTTCACTTATTGTTTTAAACACAGCACAGAAAATATATTTTCACACTAGAAGACAAAAAGTCCAAAAAATAATGACAACATTTAACCGAGAGAACAAGTCCTCCTGAATGAAACCACATAGAAATAAATTTTTGGGTGCAACAGTCCAATACACGGATCAGTATCAGCACCAGTATTGGCCAGATGTTGCAATCCACTATCAATAACATTCATTAACAGGCTGCAGAGCACTGATATCGGGTTGGCACTCACTATCAGCAGATGTCCTGTATTGAGGTATCAGGGGAGAAAAGGCTGGATCGGTGCGATTATACCAAAAAAGCCACATAGTGTGTCTGTTTTGTGATGTAGATATGAGTTTAGATGCAGCTTAGTGAGCGTTGGAAAGTTTAAATTTAGATCAGTTCAGTTCAAATCAGTGTGTAAGATTTAGTGAAATGTAGCGGTGTCGTGGGTGATTCCAACCACCTCGCTTCACCCTCTCCTTCGTAGCCAGGGCTGGCCCTCGGCATTTAGTGGCCCTAAGCAAGATTCACACACACAGCTAATAATTGAATGAACGCACGCACACAAGTAGCTAGAAACAGAAACATAATGTAATGTAAATGATGGAGAAAACAAAACAAGTTGTTCAAGGATCACGGAGGATCATTTTGTCCAGAAAACAAAGAAACTAGTTGTTATAAATCAAGTTATTAAAAGGCTACAAAGGCAGTTCATCTTCTGGCATGTTTACAGCTAAATGAAGATATTAACCAGAGGTCCTGTCTGATAAATGAGAGCGAGGATAAATACCAAAGCGTGATGATCGCGGCATTAATGCATAAACAACGCATTAAAAAAATGTATGCGTTGTTTACATATTAATAACACGTTTACAACGTGTTGAAAGTCACGCATATTTGAACTAGTTGTCTCTCCATAGGACATTAAACTGTAGGTTAATGGACGTGTGGTGGGAGAGCATGTGAAAGGGTTAATTGCGTGAGTCTCAAGGTCATTGTGTGAGAGTTGGCAGTCCCTGAATAAGTCAGTCAACGTAACACCGTACAAAGTGAGGAGCGAGCAACATAAGACTGTAAATCTGTGACACTAAGCAACCGCATAGCCCGCCTATGCCAGTGGCCGGCCCTGTTCGTAGCATAAAGGAGAAACTACAACATACAAAAAAGGCAAAAAGTCCCTATCTAGAGCCAGTGTTTAGTTTGTCTGTTCTGGGCTACTGTAGAAACATGGTGGTTCATCATGGCAGACTCTGTGTCTGTAGATATAAAAGGATTATATCACTAAGTACACCGTTAAAGTCAAACTCAGTGACAAAAACTGAGCTAAAGTGTTGCTAGTAACCCAGTGAGCTCTCATCAGCGAACCTCAGTAGGAACATTTACACAAGTTACAACATTTTCTCTAGATTAAACCTGGAGCTCAACAGGGTTTGTTTGAACGAGCAAATCTGACTAAATTAGTTGATCCCAGCTTCTCTACATTGCAGCATTTACTTTTCTGTGTTTTATTAAAATGAAATATCTTTGAATTTGTACTATTAGTCGGGCAAAAAAAGATGTTTGAAGATGAAATCTTGGATTTATGTCCTGGAAACTTGTAAGCTTGCTTTACAAATGACAGATTAATCAATATTGGAATAAATCTAACAACCATTATTTAGAGCTTTTATACAGACACACATGTATCCAACTCTGTACTGGTGTAATATGCCGCCTAGACCCGCTGAAACATGTACATGAGTTTCAAGAAGCTGCATTAACTTGAGGCTGTAAATGGAAAACAATATTAATCTAGCGCTGATGGGAAATAACTGTGTGTGACGTGCAATTTACCTCAATTTTATTTGGTCCAGATTGCCTGAAATTGGTCTGGCTGGAGCTGCTCCAGCAGCCATTTCTCAGACATTAAAGATATGATCAAAAATAATAAAAGAAAATAGAATCAGCGGCTGACAGACATTTTCTGACGACCCTGAACGGTTTGAGACAGAAAATTTCTCTGTCTTTCTCTCAATTGTGCAACTGCATCCTTCTAACAATGAGAGGAGGCAGCATGGCAAGGCTGGAGACACGCCTCTCTCGCTCGCTTGCTCACACACACACACACACACAACACACACACACACACACACACACACACACACAGTTGGCAGAGCTGGGTTGTCTCTCTTGAGGCCAATTCATAGCTAGATCTTCACTGAAAAACTGAGGAGTCATAAATTGTTTCCCCTCTCTCTCCTCAGCTTAACTGCCAATTACCCAGATCTGACAATGGCCACTTTACCACCACCACCACCACACACACACACACACACACACACACACACGCGCACACACACACACACACACACACACACACACACAGTAGCCTATATCAAGCTCTAAAGCAGCATTCCTATGGAGGATGACACTTAAGCCAGAAATATCATCAATCATACATCCTCTGGGTCTCGTTTCAACATCAACAAATGGCTTTGAGCGACAATTATATATACTTTAAAAACTATATGTTATATATGCAGAGATGTGTGCAGCTGTCATCAGGTCAAAACGTGGATTTTATAGATTTTAAGGATTTATTTTGAAGATTAGAGGATGTAGGATTGATAGGTAGATTGGTAGAGGTGTGGACAGGGACAAACATTGTGCTCGTTGTGGGTGGTTGGCTGTCTTTTGTTTTGTTTTTTTAGACAAGACCGCCCGTGACGCGCAGAAGGCGGACATTTAACAGGTGAAATGGGCGAGCTGGGACCAATTTCCACACACCCATAGTTGGCCCGATCGATCAAACCACACACACACACACACACATGCACACACACATTCACCGTTAAATATTTCCACATAGGGTACACAATTTGCAAACTAACTCTTTCTGGAAAACTATTAAGATTCTGATAGAAAACACAGAAAATACTACAATGTAACTCTGAATATTAAATGAACGAGCCTTTAGAGATTAAACACAAATAAATACAAGGCGTCTAACTCCCTCGAGTGCCAGAGAAATCCTGTAACAGCCTATAAATTGCTTAAAATATATAAACAGGGGGATGAAAGTGTTTTTTCGGTTTGACAGTGAGGGTTAAAAAAGACTTTTACTTTGACTGAATACCTGAAATCATTCATCTCAGCTGGGGTTTTATCCTCGGTAGCAATCTGCGCCTGTTGCCTCCAATAAAACACAAAATTTCAGCCTCCATCAGACCTCCGACACTCACAACTGTTGCTCAATCAGCGCACCTAGCTCTGTGCTCTCCTACACGCTCGTACATCATCCAAAAAGCGCGTCCAGAAAGCCTCTTTTTTACGCAACAGATGGATGCTGACCATTTTACAAACAATCAAACATTAACTTACATGTTTAAGTTCTTGCATGCGGTCCTTCATGATTCCGGTAAACCACTCTTATTCCTTCAGTTCTCGATGTCTTCTTCTGGATGTGTGAGATGATGGAGCGGCGGGGCGGAGACCGACAGGATGATGTGAGACCGACCGGGGAGAGTAGGAGCGTCAGGCGGCGACGAGAGGCGGTGATTTTCCCCTTTTGGATACTGGGATGGTGGGACCACTTTACAGAGCCGGGTGACGCGCACTAAAGGTGAGGCGAGGCCTTCCGCCGTTAACCCATTACACACCCTCAACTTCCTTCTCAATCCGCACTAATTGATCTTTTTTTTTTTTTTTTAAATTGAACCTCCTCTCCAAGTTTCTTTTTGGACCGTTTAAAGTCAGTCTAACAGACTGGAGGACGGATTGACAGGAAATGACCACCTGAGAGTGTGTGGCTGAGTGGTGAAATTGTGTTTGGTTTGGTTATCGATTGAGCAGGTTCAGAGATAACGCCCAGGTGGTTTCCACTGTGCCAAAGCGCACAGCGACCTCTGTCGGCCACACGTGGTGCAGACTGGTCTGGAAGCGGTGTGGAGGATTCTTGTAGTTGCAGATTGCAACTCCCTCAACACTCCTGTTCCAAGCATGAAGGAGAAACTGGTGTGACCATGAAATGCGCTAACTAAAGCCAGTGTTTGGTTTGTCTGTTCTGAGTCACTGTAGAAACATGCCAGCTCAACATGGTGGACTCTGTGGATGAAACATCTGCAGATATTCTTATTTTCAGGCGATTACACAACATGAAAATGAAAACATATATATTATAAATTATTATATAATATATGGATAATATTCAACCTTGTAAAATGATGTTTGTGATGTTCTGCTGCTGCACAACAAATTGTTAAATTCTTTAAAAAAAAAACTTACATTTGCTTATATAACTCTGCCTTTGCCTCTCTTTGCCATCATAATTGCTTTTTATCCATTAATATAGTATATTTTATTGTTTCAATCAATAGTCTACATGTGTAGCAGGGCTTTTGAGCACTATTCTACTGATAAATATGGTCTACATATAGACGAAAACTAATTTTCCAAAAACCTCTTTGATTGTTTCTGCAGCAATCTGCTTTTTTTATTTAATTTAAAAGTTCATTTTGTTTCATTTTCCCTTCATAAGCGAGGCTGTTTTCCTTCATACCAACTCTTCCCCTTTTTGTAATCTCATTAACTAAATGAACTACCAATGTGCGTGCAACTGTGTGTGCCATTTTGCATATCCAATCCAGTGTGCATTGAGATTGTAACAGTAAATATAATACAAATGTCTATTTTTGCAGATTTTTAATTGTGAAAATCCTGCAGATATTACAATAAACAGCAGATCAGAGATGAGACATCTGATCATTGATAAAATTTGTTTTAATTCTGCGACACTGTTGTTGCTGTCAGCTCTGTCTCCACTGTGTTTTGCATCACAGATAAGCAGTACAGGTGTCTGTCTTCCAGCCAAGATAAACTTGGAGAGTGCAATCTTACCATCATTTGTGAGAAACAAACACTCAACCAAATATAAAAACGATCGTCTGTGATAGCTTTTTTACTCTTCTCATCCACTTGAATCAAAGAGTTTGAAAATGAGTCCAAACACTCTGCATTTCCAGAGGCGGTGTGTGTGCGGCCTGGTACAGACGAGAGCTAATGAAGGCACAGCTGCGTAAGCCAGATCTAAAAATGAGGTCTTCTCTGACGTCCGGTGTATTTTGTGTCGGCTCGAACCTCCCTGCAGCCCAGCAAACACACAGCAGAGAGAAAAGAGGCGTCAGCGAGTGTTAAAACTTAAGTATATTACATTATTCAGAACATGAATATTTCAGCACAAGATCATAAAACGTTCAAAACAATCATGTACATACCGTCCTTGTCTTCTCCTCCTCTCCTTCTTCTCAAAGATCCAATCTCGTCCTTTCTTCGCTGATTTCCCCTTCATGTTCTTGAACCGGCATCTTCACAAAGACAAAATGTGGCTGATTAGTTTATTTAAAATGCACCTTGCTCTTTGTGAGAAAGCACATCCAAAACTCATATCCCAATCATGCAAAACGTTTCACATATTCAGTCTCTTGTTACCAGTTACCAGGTAGACTTGAACATCACTATGTAAAGGGGAGGAAAAGCTGCCTGACAGGGTTTTAAGTCAGACAGGACGACAACCCTTTTTACATTTCTCTCGGTCTTCTGGCTTCATCAAAGCAGGTACGACTGAACCTGCACTTATTAAGGCCCAGACCTGCTTTCTATCCTAATGACAAGTAATAAACTGGAATTCTTACATGGAGTGAAGTAGGGCTGCAACTAATGGTTATTTTTGTTATTGATTGAGCTGGTAGTTCAAAACACAAAATACACTTTGTATACTATCGTATAAGACAAAAAACAGGAAATCGTCACATTTAAAAAAAATATTTAAACAATTAACTAAAAACCATTCAAATGTATGGCTGTAAACAACAAACATGTAGCATGTAGCAGTCAGCAGTAACCACATTATGGAATTGTCATCTCACGCTCAGATGTCCTCATCACACTGCATTTCATAGATACATAGATCATAAAATACATATGAATATCTTTACCTTTGTCCTGAAAACTGGACCTGGTTGGAAACAGCTCTGTCTGAAGTTTCTGTTCCTAATCCCTAAAATAAACAAACAGAGATTACAGTGATCATGATGTAGCTAAAATCAAATGCAGACATCTGTAATATGCACTGATGCTAACTTCTTTGTTTCTTACTTTGGGAAGGACTCCTGATGCTCCAGCAAACAGACACAGGAAGAACCTGGAAACAAACAAGATGTGCAAACGTGCATTTTAATGTGTGATAATTTATCACGGGGCTAATGTGACAAACAGTTGAGTCAATATTAATGTCAGCTTGTTCTAATTAGCCTTGTGTTACGAGTACACTGCTCCTAATTTCACAGGCTATTAAGAAGGAATCAATTGCCAACGGCTGCAGCTGAACATGTCAACATAAAAGCCCAGCTTCTGATAGGTACTGACTTTTTAGCCTTGCTGCTGTTGGGGTAATCCACCACCATGCCTCCACTGAAGCCTGCCCTCATGGCCTGAGTCGTGATCAGTTCGAGCTTTAAAGAAGGAAGGAGAAGACTGAAGGTGAGTAAAGAAATCTGGAGAAATATTAAAATTTTACATCCACCATTAACAACATTAAATCACCTGTTCTGAGTTCTCTGGATAAAGCTGAAAAACTGCACGTGCGCCTCTTGACTGAAAGAGAAAAAAGAAATTAGTAAAGGCCTTTATCATCAAACATGGTATCTGGATGTTTAAATTTTTATCAAAGAAGTCACACAGAGTAATAAAACCTCACCAGAGAAGAGTATAAAGTACTAAAGAAGGTGTAGAGTCTCTTTGGAGGACTGTGTGTCCTTTTGTCGGCATTACAGAGCCACTGCAGGGCGGAGATACTGACAGGGAAAAAAGCAAAAAGTTAAAAGAAAAACTGAGTCAGAAATTATTCAAAATGAATCCAGAAGAGAAAAACTTTGCTTTTTAATCATGAGCATGCTTTGTTGTTCACCTGATACAGCCGTCAAAGGTACCAGGTCGGAAAGGCATCCCCTGGCCCATGTCCCCTACTAAAAGGTCTCCCTCTACTTCTCTGTCCAGTGCGACATCTGTCACAGAAGACACAACAATGAATATACATGAGAAACTATATAGTTATTTTGTGCAACAGTTAAAATGTCACCCAGCAAGCTAAAAAAAAAGACAGAAAGTTCTGATTGAAGTGGCACTTGAATACATAAAAGACAATGGGAATGTTTTTATGCTTGGTATTTAGCACTAGACTGTACAAAAGAAAACCAGATACAACCACCACCAAACATATACCTCTTTGATGAAGGCAGAAAAGAAAGAAGAAAAAAAGAAGTTGTGCAAAATCTTTTAAGTTTAATGGACCTGAAGCTGACGCTGGTCTGCTCCTCACTGTGTTCTCAAAGTTAGAAAGTTAGTTTTTAGTTTTAGTTAATCTTTATGGACAATAAATTTGTCATATTATAAGGTTTTCTTCTTCTAACAGCTGGTCAACTTCTAGCTTCTTGGAGCAGCTGAGATACTTTAGGAATACATTCTTGTTCTAGCACAATTTTTTATGATTTTTTTATTTCAGTCCATTTCAGACAGTTATATCATTTAACTATCATCCATGTTATGTTGGTATATCAACCAGCTGTAGCTTCTTGTTTAAATGGAACAGTGTCAAACTAACCCAGCATTGCGGTGCTGATGTCGACTCCAACCCAATAGTGTCCCTCCTCTGACAGGTAGTCTCCACTGAGACCAGAGCCGCACCTGAGAGACAGACAGTCACTTGAGTCCATCACATCACAAACACACAAGATTACTGTATTATTCTGAATCTAACAATAAGTTATGTAAAAAATGCTGCGTGTAAACATCCACTCACCCCACATCTAGCAGGAAGCATGGCTGTCCCTCTGGCAGGTTTAAAAGCTCCACGGCTCTCTCTGACATCTGGGTCTGGATCTCAATCATTCGAGAGCTGCGAAGCAACAAAACACACACAGTGGTTTCAGTTACAGATCAATACGTGGCAAACAAGTTTAATCGTTACATGAAGAAGGATGAGGACGGTCAAAGCAATCGCTGTTGAAACATGACACT
This sequence comes from Argyrosomus regius, assembly GCA_946959425.1. Lineage (NCBI taxonomy): Eukaryota > Metazoa > Chordata > Actinopteri > Sciaenidae > Argyrosomus > Argyrosomus regius. The sequence goes on from OX336889.1 coordinate 11,724,801, forward strand.
ATATATACAAAAATAAAAGAGAACAAAGGCCATAAAAACAATAAAAATCAGTGAATAAAATAAATTAATAGACAGACAACATTACATAAAAACAAGTGTATAAAATCTAAGCCTCGACTTTTGAACAGCCAGAAGGGCCACACCTGAGGGGCTGAAACTTGGCTCATAAGAGGTCAACACTTCTGCTTATGTAGCTTGGAGTCAGACCCAGATGAAGCATCCCTTGGATTTATTTTAAGCCGTCAATACAGTGTGTGTCTTTTTTGACTCTCTCTTTTGTAAATTTCAAAACAAACAACACCAGGACTCACTTCTGAGAGTATTTCTTTGCCTCCTCTTCATTGTAGAACTGCGGAGATGAGAGCACATCACATTAATACTCCAATAAAACACATTACATGTCAGCTGACAGCTTGTGCCTCTCATGCTAACATTACATGACAGACACCAGCTGGCAAACTAAAGTTCTCACTCTCCTCTATTAAAGGCACTAAAACAGTGAGTAGTTAGCCTATCAGTCAACACTGGAGGCCGCCGAGGGGACCTTTAAAGACCCAAACAGCTCCTGTTGAACCAGGTAAGACCACCGTTAGCCTAGCCGCTAAAAAAAACACAATAAACCGCGTCACTGACCACATCCGGAGGAGCTGTGTGCTCAGGCCGTCGACAGCTGGAGGCCATGGTTGTCCCTGCGTGTGTGTCGGCGTGTGAAGATCAAGAGTTAATTTGTAAAATCAGTTTATAAACAAGCTAAATGTTGTGATAGCACACGGTCCACATGTGAGGAGCAGTGACGTCACACGCAAACGACGTAAGGCGTACTTCTTCGCTGGTTTTAATAAAAGCAGCGCGATGTCGCCCCCCACTGTCCGTCTGAGGGAAATACCATAAACCCTACACTGTCTATGTTACAGAGTATAAACATACTGTTTAATATTAATGTGAAAACACATCAACTGTTCTTATTTTTAATAATAATTTATTAAAAAACACACACACACACACTGCCATTACACTGTTAAAGTTACTGTTAAAAAGAACAACACAGTATCTATTCATAAAATACATACAAGAAAGATAAACTAATCAAAACATAAAATTATCAAGATTACACCAAAAAGATGTTAAGAAAATACAATCAGGGAGTTTTCCCACAATGTATAGGCTACTGTGTCATCATTATAAGGTGTTTTCCATTTCTTTAAATTTTTTTTTATAATTATTTTTTATTTTTGAAAATGACCAAAAAATAAATAAATGAAGAAAACGAGTTGATGATGTAATATATTTAATTTAAATGTAAAAAAAAAAAAAAAAAACAAGCTTGAGTTTCATGACTAGTGTTACAAAATTTACATACATTAAATCTAATTCTGTTTTTTTTTTTTAATTGGACGATATATTTATTTTAACTATTTAAAAAGTTTGTTTACTAATTACAAACCAGTATGTTATATAATTATTAATTAATTCATATTAATATTAGTCCAGTGCCGTTAAATATGAGAAAAAATAATATATCATAAATAAAATAAAATAAAAATGACATCACTGCTTTTGTCTTTACGTTCCCAGTTTTCTGAAACCTGATTGGTCGTGCGTATTCAGCACTTCCTGTAAACATTGTCTCCTATTGGCTCGTCGTTTTGTGACGTGGCCGGATGCTGCAGCTGTTTTCCGGCGTGCTCACCGCTCCGTGCTCGGTAAAATGGCAGAGGTCGGTCACCGGCTGGGGAGCGGAGCTTACCGGCTCTTCAGCCGGGGTCGACCGGTCTGCACCGGAGAAGGTCCAGGATGTTTGCTGGTAAGCTGCAGCTTCAGTGACGGTCGGATAAAAGACGAACTAACCCAGCACCAAGGTGAAGATCAGCCGGTGACTGAAAGCAGAGCGACACAGCGCAAATCAGCGAAACTTTGCAGAGTGAGAACAAGTGAAAGTCAACAGGAGCATGGGACTTTGCGCTGTGACACATCTTTGGAGGTGGATTCATCTCGTTTTATTGGATTTGTTCAGACCAGAGAAAGTATCCGAGCTCATAAAGCAGCCCTGTACCTCTCAGGAAGACTGCAGCTGCTGCCTGGCAGGATGACATCCTGGACCAGAGGAGCTGTTTCCATCCACCCTGACACCTTCATGTCCCCTCAGCAGCTCCGAGCTCTCTGTACTGTCATCTGCATTCTGGCAGAGCAGAGCTCAGAGAGGCCGGGCTGTGGGCTGAGACTGAGGCGTCTGAAACAGCATCCTGATACCATGCATGCAACCAGAAGAAACTACAGCTGGAGGAGTGACTCAAAAGATGCTCCTCCGCTGTACAGAAGCAGAACGGCCTATTACGACATCCTCAAAGTGTCCCCAGGTTCCACACAGGCCCAAATCAAGACGGCCTACTACAAGCAGTCCTTCATCTACCACCCTGACAAGAACCCGGGTAACAAGGAGGCCACCCAGCGCTTCTCTGAGATCAGCGAGTCCTACACGGTGCTAGGCAACATCAGCCTGAGGAGGAAGTACGACCGTGGTATTCTGAGCCAGTCAGACATTCAAAATGCAGGAAGACCATCCTCCAAAGAGACCTCGAGCAGATCCACAGGATCCCCACATCAGCAGCAGCAGCAGCAGCACAGAGCCAGGCGGTTCTCCCAAGCTGGAGGAAAGACCATGTTTGATTTTGACGCCTTTTATCAGGCTCACTACGGGGAGCAGCTGCAGAGGGAGAAGGACCTGAGAGCCAGGAAGCAGCGCATGCAGGAGATGCAGAAGGAGAATTTTAGCAAGTGGAGGCAGAAAAAAATGATTGAGGTGACTGCGGTGATGCTGCTGGCCATGGCAGGCCTGATTGTTGTCAGTCTTAGCAAGCCCTGAAAAAAAATGAAGTAGCAACTGGACCCCTATGGGGTTGAATGTTATGACTCAGGGTGTGAGGGTGCTACCTCAGATTGTTCTGCAAGTGTTGCACAGTTTATGACAGTTGAAGATGATTATAATAATAGTAATTATCATAGGTGCTGCAGGAATAAACAAAAGTCAGTTCACCCCGTCTAATTTGTTTGAAGTCATAGACGGGCACACAAGCTGATAGTGTGAAGAAAACGACTGATTCATTGAGAGGATTGAAAAAACAAACAACAAGTAACGTCAGTTAGAAGGTGGAAATCTGCAGACCACATTGCAGGATGTGGGATTGTTTATTCCTGCAACAACTCGAGCATGCAGCTGTTTCAAACAGCCAATTCATGGTTAATAAGATTTAATATTTCACAATGAATGGCTTTCTTTGGCTTTATTTATTATATAAATTGGTCATACCATCACAATTTTGTTGAAGTTCACAGTTTCTTGCGCAGACGTTGCAACCTTTGCAGGAGCACGCCTGCTGTATTATCGCAGGTTTAGTCTATGAAGACCACATCTATAGTGCTGATGCACCATATCAACAGTCATAAAACATTACAGATGTGACGTAATTATAAATTCAAGTGTCTTAAGGATGATCCTGACTAGTTATAAACTAGAGGTTGACTAATGGGGCTTATAACACATTATAACTACTATAACTATAATACTCACCTGTACACACACCTCAAGTCACGTGTATTTTGGAACTGAATAATATAGTACTTTACTTTTTACGCTTGGTACTACTTTATGACTTCTCTGCAATTTTCACAGATTGGACCCTTTGGTGGGCTTGTTCTGGCCCCTGGGCCGTATGTTTGACACCCCTGCTCTAGTTTATAAGTAGTCAAGAACGTCTGCCAGATACAGTTAATACAGTATAAAGTTATAATTCATTATAAGTCACATAGTTTTATGAGTCATAAAGGGTTATGAATGGATTATAATTCACTTTGAATGCTCCAATAAGACACTATGGGTGTAGTCTTCATAGAAAGTGTTAACGTTTAGTCTTTGTACCTTCAGCAATTATTCCAACGGTTGAATGTATTTACTTTCTAGTGACGAGTGTGAAGGACGGAGAAATTAAACTTATCTTGCTGATCAACGCACAATTCCTCTTCCTCTCCCTACGCACTGGATCTGTAACGTAGACTCAATGTAGAAATATCTTTGAAGTGTGCAATTGTTATTAGGAAATGAATACACATTGTGACGCCTTGTTCCAGGTGCTTGTATCTGTATGTACTGTACAAACAAGATGCCACATTATGTTAAATTGTTTATTTTGTGTGAGGGAAGCACATGAGGAAAATCTAATAAAACAGTTTCTGCTGCAGTGTTTATGACCTCTAGAGGGCATCTGGATACATCAAAGTGATCACTGGAGATCTGACAGCCTCAGTGAGTTTAAACTCTATGTGTGATGACATTAATGTGTGTTATGGAGGCCTCAGCCTGCTGAGAGCTGCTGCTATTGACAGTAAGACGGTATGTTTATTTTATTACATTTCCCTGAAGATGCTGCATATTAGAAACGTCAAGCCTGGTAAATGTCTATAGGTTAATGGTCAAACGCTTTAAATACACTGAATGTAATGACTCAGAGTGTTCACATAGGGGCCTAAATATGATAGGTGGGCAGACTCTTATTTTATTTTAGAAACAGAAACAAAAGAAAACCACATTCACCCTTTTGTTATTAATATAGACGACTGAATAAAGATGAGAAAACTGTATCTTTACAGAGTAATGTCACTTTAAATACTTCATCTGATTATGTTTTATATCACTAAAGCTCTCGACTCTTCTGAGCCTTTAATCTCCGAACTTTTCACTCTGAAGCTTGTTGTGACATTTACGGGTGAATAACTGCAGGAAAGGTGCAATAGTTTGTTCACATTTTATTCACAGAAATATAAAGTAGTATGTCAAGTACATCACTTTGTACAAAATTGCACAGACTCTTCAAAACTCAGTCAGACAACAGAAAAATTTTAGCTTTTAAGAAGTGTTAAGAAAATAAAAGGGAGACATGAGCAATCTGTGATATGTGAGATGGGCTCTTGCAACAGACAGGTTCCACTGAGGATGTTTCATCAAGAAGAATCAATCAATTGTACATAAATAAGACTCAATAGGAAAAATGTAATTTACAACAGCTGAGGAATAAATATGTTTCAAAAATAGGATTCAAATTGGCACATGAACTGCTTCGTCCGCTCCTCAACTGAAAGTGAAATTTCACCTCCGAAGCTAAATGACCATCCTTGAAAGAGACAGACATTGACTATTGATATGTTTAGTCTAACTGAACGAAAGTGTTGCATATGTTTGAAATACAGGAGCTGAAGTGTGTTTACCATACAATGCAAGAGAAGTTTGACATTTTGGGAAGTTAAGTATGCTTACAGCTGTTTTGCAGAGAGATGAGTGAGAAGATTGACACCACTTTAATGTATGTACAGTTAGCAGCTAACTTAGCTTAGCACAAGGACAGGAAACTGAGAAAACAGCTGGCCTGACTGTGTCCAAAGGTAACAAAATCAACCAGTTAACACTAAAGCTCACTCTGTTTTTGTTTGTGTGTAATAAAAAAAGACAAATCACTGTTCTTCATGGAGTTATGTGCCAAACTGTTTCTTGGTCTCACTCGAGTCGGGATCAGTAACTTCTGCTAGTTGCCTGGCAACTGCACCCAGCCAAGAAATAGTCCTGTACCAAAAACTGCAGTTTGTTTGTTGTTTTAGCATTTTACAGATTAAACAAACGAGATACGTCTTAATTAATGAGGTTTAAAAGTGCCAGTAAGCAGATTTTTGTTCCCTTTGGACAGAAGCAGCCTTACTGTTTCCCCTCTTCTCATCTACTGTGTGGGAGAGTTCAAGAGAAGACAAAGATTGGTTTGTCTGGTAAACTGCACCACCTCCATTAAAGAGCAGTGCAAAGCCGCTTCCCTGAGCTTTTCTAGGAGACCTACAGGGGCTAGCATTTACCCCCTTTTTCTTGTCTTTATGCTAAGATAAGCTAATGGTTTGCAAGCAGAATAGTTTAATATTTTTTAGACTTGTATGCAAACTTTTGGGAGGGCTCCTTTAGAGACATATTATACTGAAAAGTCGAGGACTATCGTGTAAACTTTTAGAGTAACATGAATATTTTGTGGTGCCAAATTTTGCCTCACTTTTGGATTATTAACATAAAAAGCTTAAGCTCAGTACTCTGCATAAAGTAAAGCAGCAATGTCACATCTTTCTAGTCGAGCATGGCCATCTAGTACCTTTTACCTTACTGCCTGTACCGTTCCAGTCCAGTCACCAGGCAGAACAAACAGCACGCAACACTGCCACCTTTCTAAAAACCAAGTCCCCAGTCCCTCCGATAAATGCTGGATTTGGTATAATAATAATCTTAAAGGCATTACTTCAAAGTGAACTCCTATATTAACAGCATATCTAATCTACAGGTTACTGATATGATAAGCTTGAATACAGAACCAGCACCAGACGGAGGGACCTCGAAAACCATGTTTTAGAAACACTACTGTAACACCAATCATTGAAAAATATTTGGACTCTAATACACCACCACACACTCATAGAAATAACCCAGTATAACAGCAAAATTCGAGCCACCCTGCCATATTCTAACAGGCCGAACTTGTGTTCATCTTCCATTTCAACATTTTTAAACCGATTTGTAACAAAACATGTGACCACCTGTGTGTATGTTGCAGCCATTTATGAAAACCGTTATAACGAAATTTCATTTCAGTATGCAGAGATATGCGTGTTCAGTATGTTCTGAGCAGTAAAGTAATCACCTGCATTGTAATATTTGGGCTTTTGTGATTATGTAAAATGTCGACACCATCCTTTCTCGTCAATATGGGCAACAGTCCGTTCAAGTTCAAGGAAATTGTCAGGCACTAAGACCCTTTAGGCTGTACACGTTTAAGAAAAACATCTCCGAGCTAACACAAACACACCCATGATCGCTGTACTGATGTTAGTGTAGAGCAGGACTTTGTAAGGAAACCCTGCAGGGACAGTGAGGATATCCGGGACATACTCAAAGCAGCTTCATAAACATTAACGGGATGCTCTTGGGAGCTCTGAGGGAAGGGACTGTTTCTTCAAGGTCATTTCAAACTCTCAACCCTTCAGCGGGGTGGTGACACCGGCTCTTCTCCCAGGGAACTCTGGGTAAGGGTGAACAGGAAGTGGTCAGAAGACTCAAAGAATCAAAGCCATATGACTCCATTGGATGACTTCCTCTTGCTTCCTCCCCTACACTCATTCTCGCTGCTTTTTTCTACATCTAGGTTTTATCTCCTGCTGCATCTCAATATCTCCATTTCTACCTGCGGCCTTCTGTTTCTCTGTTCACTGACGTTCTTGACAACTTGAAGCAAAGCCAAAGAGCCACAGAGTGATTTAAACAGCACGGACAAACTGCTTGGCAGGATCTCACCTCCCTTCTCAAATCAGAGAAACAGGAAATTGCCTTGAAACAAAAACAAACAAACAAAACAATGGGTTATCCAATGATTTGGACCGTTTTCATCATCAGCAGATTGTCCCATGTGACCTCCAACATTCTGCCAATCCAGAAAATACGTGACTGAACCCTGCCCCGGGTCGTTTAGTAGAAAGAGTACTGGTTTTCTACTGCTCTGGCCCTGCGAGTCCCATCAGCGTCGTGATAGTCCTCGGATGCACCACTAGAGGCCTCCAGCAGGCGTTCAGAGCTGTTGCTCCTGCTCTGTAACCCTCCTCCCACTCCTCCTCCGGTACCTGGGTCACTGCGGGAGAGAGAGGGAAGGGCGGTGGGTGAGGAGGAGGTGCTCGAGGAGAGTGGGGCATCAGGAGGGGGCCCTGCAGGCGCTGTGATCCCAGGAGGGTGGAGAGCTGGCTGGGCCGAATCTGTCCGGCAGCCTGCATCCCTGGGTGGGGTGAGGACTGGAGGCACGGTCACATCTGTAGCAGAAAGTGGGAAGAAGAAAGAAAACATTTTAATAGAGGATTAATAATATCGATTAATCTGAAAACTGTTTGTTGCTGGACACTGGAGAGCTGCTGGCAAAAAGACTCCTTCATAGAGCGGCATGTAAACACAGGCACTGTGGGCCTCCTTTATTGTCCTTTCTCTTCGTGGGCAATAACACCGACAACACTGGTGCCAAAGACACGCCTGACCAGTGTATCAGTAAAGCCTTTTACGCACTGAATCAAACCCTCACTCTATGCAACTGTGTGTTTGGGAATAAGTGCACAAGTGTGTGTAGGTCCAGCGTTTAGGGAAACAGAGGGCCTCTTTGTGACCACCAGGGTGGGTTGGGGCCGGAGTCTCGGCCTGCATGCAAAACTCCTGCGGTATAATCGCCCCCTCACTCTCCTGTACAGGAGGGCATTCATCCCATGCCAGGAGAGCGGAGGGCAGGAGTAGTGTTAGTATGGACAAGGAGGAGGAGGAGGAGGAGGAGGAGGGAGGGCAGGTCCAGTGAGTTTTAGCTCTGCTCCCTCCAACAAACCTCTGCTGTCCATCGACACATCTAACTTTGTGGAAGTTATCCTTTCATGACCTGAGGAGCCATTTTCAAGCTGAGACACCAACAAATTGTTCTGCAAAAACTTAAACACCTTAATTTTAGTCTTATTTACTTATTTTTGGGTTTCAATTGAAAACTGAAGCAGTTACACAATCATGCTATATGCTAAAACCTAGTGTAACGGTGACCCACTTATCAAAGAGCCACAAAGTCAGTGACCTGACTCAGTTACACAGCAATATCTAGCTTACGTTTGCTAACATTAGGCACCACCGGTTATACCAGACCAAGCAAAACCCATGAGTGTACTGAACTGAACAAGAGGAAGTATGTCATAATTTTTACTATGGTGGGTTATTTCCTCCTCCAACAAACAACCTGAGGTCTAATCACCTATTTAGCATCTACTACACATATAAAATGATTTTCAGCTCCAGGTCTGTGGGGGCGTGTCCACTGAATGTGGTGAAGCCACGCCCACTCATGGAAGCAGTCGAGCAGCCATTTTGAAACGACTGAAATGTGTCAGATGAGTTCAGAAAATGACATGACTAACTTTGAAACACTCTGAGCGAGATTAATGTATCTCTATCTCTCTGTTTAGGGTGCAGGGGTATGCTCAGGGTAGCCTCAACGTGTCATCGAGCCACCCTTTAGGGCCGCCCAAAAGATCCTGGACTGAAAACTGGTGAAAAACTGTTTTAACTCTAACTCCACATTTCAGTAACATATCGTAGATATAGACTAGAGTAGATAAGACTTTTCATGTATTTTCAGCAACTATTTTCCAACATATTTAATGTATTTTACTGTACTTTTATCTGTACTTTAAGTAAGTACAAATAATAGGCCTTAAAATTAATTAAGTTAAAACATGTGTTGTCTACTACAGGTGATTAACCTTTATGGAGTCTATAGTCAAGATTGTAGTTTTAAGCTTGTATGTGAGCAGTTTGTTTGTGTGTCATGTACCTGTGGCGGAGCTTCGCTGCACTTGTACGTAGGAGCGTAATGTGATGTCAGCAGAGCCTCCAGATTCGAGGGGGATGGGGTGGGCGTGGAAATGTCTCAACATATCGGACACGGTGTGGAACCACAGGTGGTGGACGTGGCACTGTCCGTTCTCATTCACTGACAGACGCAAGTGCTGGGAGGGAGGGAGAAGGATGGAAATTAATAATGGAGAGTTTCAAAGAAATGACGAGGGAGAGATGCATGTTGGACGAGAGGTTATGGAAAGAAAAACACTCAAAGACAGAGAGATGCAGTGTGAGACACACTGAACGTCTGAAACAGACAGACCAGGACAGAGGTCAGGACATTTCTGCGAGGCGTCTCGCTGTGGGAGCAAAGCAACAGAATGCCAAGGCTGACACCAGAGGAAGAGTCGGCAGCTGACACTTCCTCAACACTGCCGGCTGGCAGGATGTGATGTGCAGGGATCATGTTACATAAGAGCACACAAAACGTTGACATTACTGCATCTTTTCCAGGGCCTGAACAACTTGGTGTGTTGTGAGCTGCAATGGCTGCATCCCAAAATGTCCTGAGAACAAGCTTGAGTCAATAAAACGCTGCTGCAGAGCAGAGCTGCAGCTGTGAGGAGAGATTAATGTATTCGAGTGTAGAAACAACAAGTTAATTCATTATTTAAAGAACATAAGATCCATTAAAGACACGTTTAATAACTGATTAATTGTATTTTATCAAGTGAAACTAAAAACATTTTCTGGTTCCAACTTCTTTTCAAAACAAAAAGCAAACTGAAGACACAACTTTTGACTCTGGTAACTTGTGATGAGCATTTTTTCATTTCATTTTAGGCATTTTATAAACTACATTGAATATATAAACACCTCTAATCTTAACACACAACCCCCCTTCTTTCTTTGCATTTAATGTACGCACATAACATGATGTTAGTTCTCTTCTCTCTAATCGTCTCACCTTGGCTTTGCCCTGAAAGTTGAAGGTGAGGACGTACTCGCCCGGCCGTGTCTCACTCTGACGGATCACAAAGAGCCCGTGGCTCCTGGCCCCACCTGCAAGCACCAACTGAGCAGCACGTACACGGGACAATGTGCCGTGGAACCATGGGTAACCTGCCAGGCTGGCATCGCCATCGGACTCTTTCGCTCCTTCACTGCCACCTGAGCAGAGTCATAACAGATCATGTAATCTTTTGCTTTGATATTGAGTGTCTGGAGAGAAAAGGGGCATGTATGTATGTGTTATTACCTGCAGAAGAGTTGGAGCCCTGGGCCTCTGGGGACTGGAGGAAGCGCTCTAAAGGCATGTGGGATGGGTGCTGGGTGAAGGGGGGTTCCCTGCAACGGACTGAAGATGCGCTGTAATGCTCTGCTGCTGAGGGACACGACCTCTCCGGAGCGCGATACACACCTAAATACAGATATGTTTTTTCATATTTCAACACATTCATGTGGATCAAAAGATCTGAATGTTATGTAACAGTGGGTGCGTCTTTGCTCACCCTCAGACAGCAGCTCACAGCTGCAAGAGGCCACCATGGAGCAGTCTTTGGAGGCCTGACCATGAGGACAGGACGCCAGCTCGATGTCATCGCCGCTGTCACTGTACACAAGCAGGCAGGTCAGGAGAACCACAAGAACGTATACAACACGAACACACGTGCAAACAAACATCACTGAGTCCTAACACACAACCCTACACATATCCGACAAACACGGACACAAATAACCTTTCTGTTTACGTCGCGAGCTGCACCGACAAACGTCCACTAACCCTGGAAACTGAGCAGGAATGTCGGTGGTGCATGTTTGTGCTAAAGCAACCTGTCAAAGACTGCACTAATTTGATGATTAATGACTGTGTGTGTTACCCCTCCTTCCCCCTTCCCATTCACCCTTTTCCCCCTCTCTCCGTCCCTCTGTCCCTCTCTTCTCTCCATCCCCAGCCAACAGCAAATATTTATCTGGTGGTTTACCCAGGGTCTATGCAGTCCTGGATGTCAGCAACCCAGGAGTTCTTCTGCAGCGAGTCGATGGTTTCCAGGATGTACTCTCCCCCGTTTTCCACCTGTGGAAGCAGCCAAACACTGCGATCACACACTGAGCTCTGTTCAAAGGACCACATCAGCCTACAGAGCAGGGAGGGCTCATTTTCCAACAACCTGTTATTGTATAGTCATTATATCTGAAACTGAGGCAGGTGTGTTTAGTGGTTGTATGATGGATGCAGCTCTTACCTTAAGAACAAAAGTGTTGTCCTTGTCAGGCATCTCCAGCGGCATGGTGGTCCTCACCTCCACGATGGCTGACAGAGGGATGCTCACTTTGGGCTTTGAGGACTGAAGTGAACATGCAAACAGACAGAATAAAAAGTCACATTTAACTAAAGTATAAAAACATTATACACATCATCTGACTTATTGTTGATTTAAAACTCTTGATAATAACATTTTCTAGTGATACAAGATAACTTGACACAATCGTGGCAACCTATTCAGGATTCACAACTGCAGTCTGGGTTCCATCCTGAGGGTCCTAACCCTCACAGGGTCATAAAATCAATCTATGGGGCTGCAAAAGAATAAATACAATTCTACTGCTACACAACAGTATGTTTGTTATGTCTTGCCTTTTCTCTCCACGGTATAGTTTTACTTTAAAATGTTTCTAAAGAATTATTCAAATGAAACAGAAACAGTTGAGCTGCTCATAGCTCAAGAGACATACAACCTGTGCAAAAGGTCACAAGTGGACATTTCAAAACATATTTTCAGCTTCAAATTTGTCTGAGTAGGTTACATAAGTTACTTTTGGTGATTTCACAGGGGAGATTTCTAACTTTATATTTGATGTTTTCCTTATTTAGTCATGAATATTTGTTTGTTAAAATTACATGTCCAGAAAAACTAGGTTTTAAATCGATTCGGAGCTGCTTTAGATGATGATAGACAGCGAACAGTCATGTGCTGCCTGTGCTTTGCATATCAAAGTGGATTGAGGAACACATGTAAAGCAGTAACAACATTATTTGTTTATTCGCATTTCTCCTTTTGAAAACAAAAAAAATGCATCTCTTCCTGGGTGGTACTGTAGTTTTTCCACCAGTGTAATCAGTGTGCATCACCAAAAAACCACAATAAACAATGATGAATGGTCCAAACTTAAATTAAGTCATTCATTACATCCTGGAAGGAACACTTGTAAAGTACAAACTTTATATTTTACTACAAAAAAAGCTACACAGAGCTTTAAATGAGTGGTGCAGGTTCAGAGGAAGTCTGTCTTTAGTGTGAAATACACCCAACTTCTCCCTACCCTCAAACTTCAACCTTTACACATGATAATGACCCCTTCATTATCATGCCGTCTGAATTATTGGTACAGCCTGAGCTGTGCCGGCAATGAACTCCACCGCATGTCTACTGAGATTAAATAACTCATTCAAATAAAATAAAGCCAACATTAAAACAGCAAAGGTAGAGTTTACAAAAGACTGCACAATCTGCAAAAATGACTCCACAGCACACTTCTTATGCAGGATCTTATTTCTCACTGCATTTCGCAGCAGTTATTCCTGCTGACTGAGTGTAACAAACATAAAACGGGAAGAGTTTACAAGAGCGTGAACACGGAAAACATCCTGGCCTCCGTTTGCCCTCTGCAGAGCGTTGGATGCAGACGATAATCTTAACAGATCCAATGAGTGTGTTTGAAGCGATGTGTGTGTGTGTGTGTGTGTGTGTGTGTGTGTGTGTGTGTGTGTGTGTTTGTTTCTGTGTGTGTCAAGAGAGGCAGAACGAGAAGGAGGCTGACTGATGGTCTGGCAGAGGCTTATCAGCTGATCTGTCTGGAGCAACACTGTTCTCATCTTGATCTGCCTTGTGCAGCTGGCTGCCATCCACGCCCACAATTCCTTTCTCTGGGTCAGATGTCAAAAAACACTTCCTGTATTAAACCGTTTGACCATTTCCTGTACCTCTCCACTGTGGATAGCACAATTGTGTTGACTGTATGCGCTCCACCACACAGCTCTGACAGGAAATAAGTGTGCAGTTAGTGTGGTCAGTCTTTTTATTCTGCGATGTGGTCAAAACCCAAATGACAAAAAAAACAAACCAACATATTCTTTTCTCATACCTTTAGTAGCAGACAGATGTTTTTGTTTTTATTTGTCCATGTTTTGAGATACTTGACAAGTTCTTGAGGTGAATCTGTTAGAACAGTTGCTTTTTTACATATTGAGCAGACACACAGCAACATTAGCATGTTTCTGGTCACCTGATGACCACCTTAGCTCTGTTTTCTTCTCTACCAACTCCTGAGGAAAATGTTTGGCTCTTTAGTTAAACGCTTTGCTAAATTTTATGAGCTTTCTCGCTGGAAATAGCCGCCTGCTGTGTGTAAAAACACACATTGGTAAGAGTGTTGAGAATGAGCCAAAACAGTCAAGATAGGGTGGCATAAAATCAAAACAATGAGCTGAAAGACACAATAAGGCTCAGCGCTGAGGGAAACTCCAGATTTGGGTGATAATCGTCAGTGAGTTTGTCACTATAAGCGACCCCTCTCGCATTGCACACATTATCTGACCTCTTGTTGATTTAAAATATTGATAAGTGCAGCTTTAAATTTTATTTTTCAAATCAAACAAGGTGGAAATCTCAAAGATGGACACCTCAAAACCTGTACAAATAAAACAAATACTATCTGCATGGTTAAATACCTGAAGAAGTGAAAATATAAAATAAAGGATTTCTTTGGGATTCTCTGGATTTCTTGCTTGTAGCTGTTGCTGCAGTTAGCTGCTAGTTTTTGGTGTTTTCACTTAGTGTTGCCTCTTTTTTGATTATGCTAACAATCAGTCAGTTATTGCATGCTACTTTTGGGTGGTGTGAACTTGATAGTGGGTCGTCTCAGGACCTGCTGCTGTGTCATAATGCAGGCAGTTAGCGTGCTGCAGTATGTCGTCTCTGCCACACTGGCAGATTGATGGCCCTGACAGGGACGGAGCCAGAGCCAGTCAGCCAGGAGCAGGCAAGGAGTGAGATTTTATGAGTCAGTTTATCTTTCCGACACTGTTGACTCTGCAGCGTTATGATTTGTAAGACCTGAATAGGACGGCAGTGATAAAACAACTCAGAGTGTCTGCAGGGCAGGCCTGTCGAGATGTGTGTGTTTAATTAATGTGTCACTTCACAGCAGCTCTGAAGTTTCTCTTAATCTCAGCCTAGTCCTCAGTGTGCAGACGTTAATAGAACCTAACAGATGAAACCGCTGAAGCACAATTATTAAGTTTCATTTTATGTTCCCCTTGTGGCTCTCGCTGAGTTTTTGAGTGACTCACAAAACTATTTTGGTTCCTATTTTCAGTTTGTCACAGCAGACAGTTTGCCAAAGACGAACAACCAATCAATATTTATTTTTTGCACATGAAAGGGAATCTTTGCTATCTGCTCCCGCTTACAGAAATCAATGTAACAGCTTCCTCTCTCTCACACACATACAGAGTCTCCGGTTCTCTCTACCAGCCCCTTCGACCCCCCTCCTATGCCTGCCTCCCACCTGTCCTTACCCCTCTCCCCCTCTCCACAGCCTTATCCTCACATTCCCACCAGCTATGATCAAAGGACAGTGGCAGATTTACACACACTCAGCTGCACAGCCTCATGGCCTTCTTAAGGTCAGGGGCAATGATCTGGAAATCCCATATAGACAAATGTGAAGTGTGCATGCAATGCATGTGAGTGTGCACGTGGTTTGACTTCAGGCTGTCGCCCAGGTTCATAGAAGTTGGATTATCAGGCTGGATTTATATTATTTTTACGAGTTAATAATGTGATGATAATTTTTTGGGGTAATCATTAAGTCTAATTGTCAAAGAAGAACTGGAAATGTCCTTTTAAACAGTGGCTGGATGAAATTACTTTCTTACTGTACTCTGCTATGATAGAAGTGGCTCAGGCAATAAAAACTATGAAGAACACAGATTTCCCTGCACCATAACTTTTTTTCTGTAAGGACTGTGAATGTCATAGACACATATGTTAATAATTAGTTTGTCTATCTTATTTTTGTCAGGCAGGGGTGGTTGGAATGATCCAGTGGGTGTAAATACTTAAACTAATATCGACTGATAAAACTTGATGAACAAATTGATTGTTTTTGGCAGACCAACGGTCCAAAACTCAAAGTTTCAACACAGAGAACAAAGCTGGAAAATGTTTGACATTTTCTTGTTAAATTAAAATTACTGTAGATTAAATTTTTGGACATTAACCAACTCATCATTTCAACATCAGATCCATCTTTTCTGCCTAATACTTCATAGTGTCTGTGTGTGTTTGTGTACCTTGGGTGGTACGTAGAACTCCAGCAGGAACCTCTCGCCTCCTTCCTCCCTCTTCGTCTTCCTCAGCAGCAGGCGGCACTTCTGCCACTGTGCGGCGCCCATACAGTTTGTGTCATCAGCCACCATGTATCTCAGCGCTCCCTCCCTCTGGATTTCCAGCATCTCAGCCTTGTGGCCCTGGGAGCCTCTGGGAAGCCGAAGCTTTTGGGACCACTTCTCTCCCCCTGCTGCGTCCCCTCCTCCTCCACCCCCTCCTCCTGCTGCTCCTCCATTAGCCTTCCTGGCACCGGAGGGACCGTCAGGTTCAGGGGAGGCCCGCCTGTGCCACATCTCCTTCACCCCGTCCACCACACACAGGCTCATGTTCCTCAGGGAGAAGCCCTTCTTGAAGCGAGCCTTTGGGTGACTGACTGAAACGTCCTCTGAGCTGCGGGATTGTCCCAGAGCAGACACCTTGTGGGCCGGTTGGGGGCCTCGGGAGGCGGTGGTGCCACTGCCTCCCCCATCTATCCCTCCCCCTCCACTGTCCATACTGTCCAGGGATTCACTTGAAGCCCCGGCGTCCTTGCGTCTCTGGTAAAGGTCGTGACCGTAGGACAGCGGGCAACCCTGGATTCCCAGGAAAGGAACGATGCTGTACTTTGGTGCTGTGTTGGAGCCGTCTTCCCCTGGCGAGGACGCCTGGTTCTCCCGAGCCTGGGTCAACGCTGCAGAGAAGCACTCCAGGAAGTGATGGGCAAAGTGCTGTGAGAAGCTCACATCTGCGCCGGGCGAGTCGTAGCACGGGTTTTCTGACAGGAAGCGTTGGAACTTGTCAGCGAAGTCTGCGGCTGAGGCTCGAGCATGGAGCTCACAGAACTCTCGCCAGTCAGGCAGTGGGCACGAGGAGGAGAGCTCCGGGCTACCGGGCACCACCGCTCCGTTCATCGCTGGGCCATGCCAACCCACCGAGGAGAGGCTGGAGAAGAGGAAGAAGAGAAGAGTGTCAGTGTGGATGCAAGAAAAGCAGTGCCGGCTTTGGATGAGATGAACAACAGTTGTGGAACAGCCTGCATGTGTGATAGTGCAAAGAATGAAAGATGTGCGAATGAAGCAGATTGCTGGACCAGCTTGTGTCTGTCATTAGAATATTCATATCTTGATGATATGAAAAATAAAGCTTTTATGTGACATGGTTATCAATGAAAAAACTGCAAAGGTTTGGCTTTTACTTATATTTTTATGTCCAATTATATTTAATTTCTGGCATGTTATGTAAATAACCCAGCCACAAGGTTAAAATCACCATATTTTGAAGATGCATGGTGTTCAGTGGACGTCAAATAATAAATCCTTATTTATTGGACTAAAACTGGACAAAAATAAATGTAGTGTGTAGACACTAAGCTCTCTCCTGCTGTCTAAATTCTCGTAGACGTATGACCTCAGTGTCCCTCAGTTGTAACTACAGCCCTGGCGACAATAACAAACAACAAAAAACATCCCTGTGATGGGAATTTATTTACTTTGAAGCTGGGGATTATGCACAGGCTTTGTGTGTCACTGAAAGTTTAAAAATGACTTATCAACAGATTCACTGCGACAATAGATCGGGAAAGAAATCACCCAGAAAGCTGGGGTCAACCATCAGTCACCAGGTGATGGTTTCTGACAAGCACTCAGATTATCTAGAAGTGTGTTAAGTGAGAGCAGACTCACGATGACTGTTGTTTTTCTTTAAGACAACACTTGCTTTCATCCCTACATTCCTCTGCTCATCAGCACGTGTGTGTTCGTATGACTCAGTCCTCAGCGCTGCTTCCCTCTCCGACCCGTCATCAGTGCCACACCACATCACATCACTGATAAAACTCTGGTCTGCAGTGGGGATCTAACGCAGAGTCATACCACCATTGTGTCAGCAGCAACATCCAAAGCCTGTTTTCAACCCCCCCTCCCCCTCCTCTCTCTTTCTTTCTTTGCTTCAGCACATCAGTGACTAATACAACATCGCACAATCAAACACATGTTGGTTTGATTATTGTTGTCTGTAAATCATGCAGATAAGAGGATATCGTCTGAGTGGGCCGGCTGGGTGACATATGCACGGGACTGGCCAACACTCCCTAAATCTGTGAAAGCTTATTCTCCGAGCTGCTGGGCTTCTGTTGGCAGTTCGCTCACAGTATGCGCTCAAATGTTTGCTTTCTGAAATTGCACTCTTAAACCAAATCACGCATACATGCAAGCATTCGCACTGCAGAGTTTCCTGGAATTTCTCCCGCAAGCAGCTTTATTGTCATTTTCAAAAAGCATCCGTGTGGGATGTCTTTTCATAACGGATTAGCGCACTGGAATTAAGTCTGACACACACATTCAGCTACAAGTCAGCCTCTCTCTCCCTCGTTCACTCTTCTTTCACTGTCCCAGAGATGTGAAACAAACAGTATGTCAGATCAGAGAGAGAGGATGTGATAAGGGAAAGTACACAGGAGTCCCAGCTCCTAGCTCATTGTCTGCAGAGAGAAAGATGTTGGGCCCCGGTGTCACAATTTCAGAGGAATACTGTGATGGATCATGACACTAAAAAGAAAATGAAAGGTTAGGATTAAAGAATAATAATAATAATAACAGCAAAGGAAATGTCTCTCTTATCTGTGTGAATCTAAAGTGTGGTCATTTTAGCTTTATTTCACTTCTTTGCTTCACCTCGGCCGTGGGAATCTTCAGTTAAGCTGTTTTGATTGGATGCACAACATTTTAAAGATTATCTGGTGTAGCACTTAGGTTGGCTGAACACTGTGTAGTTGTTCCATGTTCTGCTCCCCGGGCTGAATCACAACCAAAGGTCCCAAAATGGGAGCGCTTTCATAACCTGCCATCAGGTGACAGAAATACATCTTGACAGACTTGAAGAGCAAAAAAAAAGCGAGGCAAGATGTTCGATTTTGTGACGGTGATCTCATCCAGAAATAGAGGGTGTTTTTCTAACATGACTTTAACTGGTTGGGACAGTTTGACGACTATTGAAAAGTAAAGATTTGAATCATATAAGCAGCTGGATAGTTACAGTAATTTTGAAGATATATTCCAGATTTTGGTTGTGATAGTCTGTGTGTTATCTTTGAGATTCTTTAAGTGTATTTTACAGGATGTGTTGCTGTAAAAACTGAGATGTTAGACAGTTCATAAAACCTCAGCCTCAAGAGAGCCTCGTAAATGTCAAACTTATGGCTAAACCCACCAAACCAAAGGTGTTCACTCCTCTCTAATAAAGGGGAAGGAGGCAAAATATTTAACATGATATTAACTTATTAAATTGAGAGAAAAAATTAGTAAATCTGGTGCATATATTTTTAAATTAAAGGCTCAAATTATTAAACTGTGCATACAAAATATTGTTTTCATTTCAAGTTGTGCAGATTTGACTGGTCATTATCAGGTGGATTGATAAAACCATAATTCACGATGAAAAATTAGAACTTGAAGGCTAACGAGGATGAGTAATCGAGGTCGATCAGACCTCGGTCCTATCAGGTTGTGTTCTGTCAGTCACATAATATAAGACAGAGGAGTTTTATCTAAATTTGGTGCAGTGGTTAGTACTGTCGCCTCACAGCAAGAAGGTTCCTGGTTCGAACCTCGGCTGGTTCTCCCTGTGTCTGTGTGGGTTCTCTCCGGGTACTCCGGCTTCCTCCCACAGTCCAAAGACATGCACTTCATTAATTAAGTTAATTGGTGACTCTAAATTGCCTGTAGATGCGAAGGTAAATGGTTGTTTGTCTCTATGTGCTCTGTGATGAACTGGTGACTTGTACAGGGTGTACCCCGCCTCTCGCTCAAAGTCAGCTGGGATAGCTTCAGCCCCACCGTGACCCTGAGGAGGACAAGCTGTTACCAAACAGAAGTGAAAACAGCAGCTAAAGGGATTTTTCACAACCTGGCAACCCAGTAAATGTAACCATTAATAAAACTGTTATTTAAAACTTTGCCTTATTAGAAAGTGTTGTCTGTCATAGATGATAAATGTATGTAACCAAAAGTAAAATGACTTTCCACTTTCATTCATGAATCCATCACTTCATTCATTCAAACATGCATCCATTCATTCCCTCAAGCCGCACAAGATTTGTAAGCTAAACTGCTAATCACCAAGTGTTGTAATAACTATCTCGCTACCCTTGTGTGAATGTGTGTGTGTGTGTGTGTGTGTGTATATCTGCTGCTGGCTGTGAGGAAGTCAATATCCATTCAGCTATTTAAAAACCTGCACTGGGCCAACTTTCCACTCATTCAGCAGAAAAACAACAACACACGGTGAGGTGCATTTCTCAAACTCCTGCCCTTCCGCAAAGATGAGGATGTGCCTCTCTCAAGGATACTGAACTGACTGTATGCCGCACCCACACACACACACACACACACACACACACACACATATACACACACATACACACTCATACATTCACTCACCGAGTCAGCATGAAACTCAAGCCATGAGACGCTGGAGGAAGTGGACAGCATTAAGGTTTTCTGAGGCTCAGCAGACTGAAGCAACTACATACTGCAAAGCCCATAAAGCAAAAATTACTGGCTGTGACTACAGAGGGGGGCAGTGGTGGAAAGTAACTATCAATATAGATAATGTGTATTTATCAAGTACTATACTGTGGTCTTAAGGTACTTTTTCTGCTACTTTTAGAGAGACATATTGTACTTTTTACTCCACTTCTTTGTTTAATGGTTTCCAACCCTTGGGATTTGTGACCTCTGATAATTAAGCAGTGTTTTCAGGCCCTGTGTCATGTTTCAGAGGTCTTTGAGTTGTGTACACTTCACAGATTGCAAATAGATCCGTGTTGCTGAACTTTTCTTCTTTCCAACACCTTTAATCATCTCATGACCTTTCAGATTTATCTTGTGACCTTTTGGTGGGAGCCTAACCCCCGGGTTACTGGACTGGGTCACCTATCAGTGATGAGGTAAAACAGGCTTGAAACCTTCAACCAGAGAGGGCAGCAGAGGGCCGGTTACTCTTTAAGTTGAACGTAGCTGCTTATTTACACATCCAGCAGTTACGGAGCAACATTATCATTCATTTGGAGTCGTGTTTGTGTCCAATATTTACTCTCTCTTTTAGCTCTGTTTTTGGTCTCCATCACTTCCTGAGGAAAATATCTGGTAATTCAGCTCATAGATGCTGCACTATGTTCACCAGCTAATTGCTAACTTTGTCTATCTGATGTTTGGGGCTCAGCAGGTATACTATACATCAGGTTTTTAGAGGGTTATCACCATTATAAGTTGCAAAGTTGCAAAGAAAAAAAAGGACTTTGAATGAAAAACTTGTAATAAAGTATTTCCACAGTGTTGTATTGGTATTTTTAGTTAAGTAAAGGGTCTGAGTACTTTTCCCCCACTGGAGGGGGGCATGTTTTTGCTCCATAGGCCAGCTGCTAAAACAATCAGTGAGTGTGTGGAGGTGGAGGAGACAAGGGGAGCATAAAGAAAGGGAGACACAGTGCAGGACGAGGGGGAGCAGAGGCACCATGTCGAGTCTCACATCTCGACGACTCCCCTCTGTCTTTTTTTCTTTGCTGAGGAAAAAAAAGAAAAGATTGAGGGGAGTCGAGGGGAATATAAAAATGTTCACCTCCATCCTTCAGGCCTCAGAAGCCTTTCCCCCCACCTCCTGTATCTCTTCGCTATCTGTTGTAAAAATCTACCACTACTGTGCCCCCTGCTCCCCCTTCTCCTTCTCCTCCTCCTCCTCCTCCTCCTCCTCCTGCTGCTTCTTTACCCAGGGGAGCAGGGCTGATATCTCTGTCAGATGGTTGGGAGTTCTGTCTGTAACAGTAAACTGACCGGGGAGGAGAGGAAAGAGACATTACTGTGCAGGGAGAAGCGATCAACTGCAGCCTGCAAAACACATCGTACAACATGCGTTCGCTTCATGTACTCTGTGGAGCATTCACAGGACTGAACTGTGCAGAGCCAAGAACTACATATGCCTGATTAATACTATGGTGGCGTAGGTAGTAATGTAGAGCTACTGAGGAAATGACACTGTAGCCAAGTATAACGGATGTACAAGGATTTATGTTTTTAAAGCTGTGTGTACACATACCTCTGTGTACTTCCACAGATAAACACTGTATATGCAGTTTAACACACTCATATATCCAAACACACACTCACGTTCCTGTGAGCGGTTTCTTGCCAGCAGGGCGACGACGCTCAGTGATTGGCTGATGAAGATGATTGGTGATGTTGTGCTCCCACCCCAGGGGAGTTTGAGCCGTGTTTTCTAAGATTAGCCTGCTCCACAGCACACAGCTAGCAGCAGCACACTCAGTCCAGTACAGCCCTGTACATACACAACATCTTTAACGCTATGTGAATCCATTAATTATGTGTTCTTATATAACATGTAAATATTGCAGCAGTTAGATGTGGACTGAGGACATTTAAGGACATGAAACATGTTGTGTACACGCAACAGCAAAACAATGCTACTGCGCCACTTCATGCATATTCACAATGTTTTTTTTTATTTACTGTTCGTGCATGCCCAAGTATTAATGTAAAGCATGCACAGTAAGTAGAGCTGAAATAATTAGTTGATTAATTGATGTTATAATCTATTTATATCTAGTTTTTTAAACTACTGCAGACATTTTTTGTTTCTAAAAATGAATAATGATAATTAAAAAGTCAACTTTGGCTCTTTTAAATGTTTGTGATTATTAATGTGTGTATTCTTTGAAGCTTTGAATGTCATATGTACAACATATTGTGTGACTGACAAAACATTTGTGACATTTTTCGGGTAAAACTTGAGCTTGTTGTGTCCAACACTGGATCAAATAACCAGATTTTCTCATATAAAATAACACTAACACAATGAACTGGTTAAAGTTAACCCAGTCTGTGCTATATTAACATTTAATATGTGACATAAACAACCAGGGCTGCAAGAAATTAACACTAAATCCTCAGCACAAAAGTAGTCGACAGCGATGTAGATATCTGCATAAATGTCGTGAGGATGTTTTTTTGTTGTTGTTGTTGTTGTGTAAGGATGCTGAAGGAGCACACTGACAAAAATTGACCCTACCTACAGAAGTCAAAAGAGGTATTATTACAGTAGACATCCAGGTGTGTGGGGGTGTAAGAAGGAAACTATGTAAACCAGCTTCAACTGAACAAAGGGAACGGTGGAAGAAAAAAGCAGACGAGATGTCGACACAAGATAAAAAAATCCCAGGAGGGAGAAATCGCAGATAGAGAGATCGGATGAGACGCTGTGGTAGGAGGAAGAGCAGAAGTCGGGGTCAGCAGTAACAGACCTCTTTCTTATACTTTTAGATCTGTCCACTTCAGAGCAGCCAGGTCAGTGACCTTTGACCTCATCCCTGATAACCTCAACCCCTCCTTGATGCGACTGAACGTTGTCTGGAGAGTTTATATCAACACAGGCCCTCCAGAGAGGAGAGTGTCTACCTTCACTGTGAGCGACAGACATTATGAAAGGTATGCAGTCCTGATCCAGACACTGATACACCCACCAGCATGGAGTTGTCTATGGGTGTGTGTGTAGAAGCAGACAGATGCAACTGGTCATGAGAAACCTGATGAGAAGATGGAGTACCACACAACCAAACTGTAACTGATCACCAGCCTGCCTGTATTTTTTTACCGCACTGGTGGCAGAGCTTCATCACACAGATATTAAACAAATTAATGAGCGTGTCCTCCACCAACAGGCTGTCCTCTCTCTCTCTCTCTCTCTCTCTCTCTCTCTCTCTCTCTCTCTCTCTCATGGTTTCTCTGGCAAGCAATGGCAATGTAAATATTGAGTGAGCTCAGGCATCCATATGGCAGCCAGTGATAAAGGACGGAGCGCGTGGGAGACACACATTCTGCCACTGACTTCCATTTCCTGTCTCTCACCCACCAGGTCTAACTAATTTCACAGATGACCACAGGCCTCTCGCTGAGGAGAAATACTGTATAACCTGTGAGAGCATCGAGGGTGTCACATACTGGAATGGATGGGCTTTTTTTTAATTATTATTTGGTGTCGCAGAGTGAAGCTGATGTGAAATACAACAGCCTGATAATGACACTGATGCTACCTGCAGAGAACGGACAACATGGAGGCTCAATGTAATAATATGCCTTCATGGGGGATTTTGTTAGCCAGCTATGGACTGATCATTCACAGTAACACTTACATTATCACATTTTGTGTATTTATAACACTTTAAAGATGTTTTAATGTGTGAATGAATTGTTTGTGTCTCCAACTGCCTCTGTATTTTGAACTGAATTTAAATATACAAGGCTCCAAATGATTATTATTTATGTATTATAAATGGTGACAACCCAAACATGTCTGATATTTGTATTATTAGATATAAAACAGGAGGAAGCAGTCAAGCTTCACATTTAAAAGGCTGAAGTTTGGTATATTTGCATGATAAAAGACTTTAAAAACAATAATAATCACCTGATTTTCTGTTTATGACTAATAGATTCATGGACTATTTGTTTCAGCAATACATCTATTGATGTACCACAATATATATTTGTGTTAATTCAACTGTAGAAGCCTCTGTGACGATGTTGCATTAGATTCCATGATATTATAAAGTGTTCTTGTTATTTTGTCCACCCCCTTGTAGAATAAATAGTCTAGCCTGAGTAGCTTAGGTCGCTTGTGAAAAGCTCAAGTTTTAGTGAAAATCTTTATAAAATATGACTTTAAATATAACAACATCTGTACAAGATTGTTATAGACTTTAGTCACATAATAAGTAAATAATATATAATCAATATAATCAATTAGGTCACTATGAATAACACCGTGTCAAAGATGTGATGTGGCCTTATAGGAGTATCATTAGGCTATTACGGTGACATAAAGGCCAGTGTAACACATTTTGTAGTGATGTGTTGGATTGGACTACTCTGTATGGTGTTCTCGTTATTGTGTCCAGCCCCTGCGCACTAAATCTAACCTGAATGGGAAGTATGAGCTCTGAAAATCTGAACTTTAGGTGGAGAATTTGATTTTAGCATAAAACAACATCTCTCTAATAGAATATTTGTATAAAAAATAAAATAATGTGTCATTTTCTTTGATTAGGTCACTATAAAAATCACAACACAGTGCCAGAGACGCATCATAACCTCACAGGAGGATTATCAGAATATTAGCAGAGCTGTATCCTGTAAAAATCTGGCTTATTAGGCTTCATATTAACTGACTGTAGCCTATAAAAAGATACATGAGAGAAAGTCAATAGCAGGCCTGAAACAGGCCTACTGCAGGCCCAAAGAGCCTATTTAAAGCCAACAGTGGATCGTTGTGCAGGCTGCGTAATGGACTTCATGAATGGGAATCGGCAGCAGCCTCCTGCTGAATGGCTGACAGCTTCAGGTCCAGAAAGCAACGAGATGAATGGGGAGCCTGCGAGCGGAGTCTCGAGTCGGTACCCTGATTCTGGATCATGTCGAGCAAGCCTGCACATCACATCACATCACATCCCATCACATCACATCACATCACATCACATCCCATCACATCAGGCCCTTGAGCCGTCCTGTGACTGACCAGACTTTACTCCCTCAAGGCTATTAAATGGATTATCGGAAAAGCCCCTTTTTACACCGCGACCCCTCTTCCAAGTCCCGCACGCCTCATCCACAGTCCCTGCGCTCAACACCTCAACCGACGCGCTCATCAGCCGATGGCACTTGTTCTCTACCATCAAAAAGACGATTGTTAACGCAGGAGGCTGACTGTGGGGATCAATCGAGGGGGGGTTTAACACCAAAACACAGCCTCCTCCTCTCCTCTTCTCCTTCTCCTCCTCCTCCTCCTCCTCCTCAGCACCTGGAGGTTTGTTATTGTTCCCCTGATGCTCGCCTCTTTCTCCTGACAGCAGCAGCACATGAAAAAGCCTCTGCGAGATGTCTAATCACAGGCGTCAGGACGGTCCAGACGCGCTAAATAAGAAATAAAACGCAGCAGCGGCTCTCACCTCAATGCAGGACTGGTTTCATGACGCTGGTTGGTTGTCTCTGAGACGATCCTGGTTTTGCAGTGGAGATGTTTTATTATGATTATTATTATTATTATTATTCAGGATCAAACATGGTTATTCCCTCTCCATCTGATCGTCTCCTGTCCGGTTTATGCGCGCTCACAGCCGGCCAGCTCTCCCTCCATCTCTCCGCTCGACGCACTGTGCTGCTGGCTGCTGGCTGCTGTACCTTTGGCTCAGCTCTCCACTGACAACAAGTCAGAAAGACTCACAATATAACCCTACTTCCGGAAAATATTTTCAGAATAAAGTCCCAAGGTGCTGAACAAATGAGAAGCCTATAAATGTTTATTGGTTTGAGGCGTCCAGAGTTTCATAAAAATCATTAGTGTTAATGAGTTTTGGTAATTTTATTGCAATTTAGTTAAACAATATTTCAAGTTTCTACCACAATTTGGTATAATTTAGAGAGAACAGGGATGAGTCACTTTTAATGTGACTCTGAAGGCTCAGTTTAGTTTGTTGATTTTGAATTAAAGAGTCTCTGATATTAACAATTTCCCTGTGATTAGTACCAAACTGCAACTTTTCCATGAGCCTTCTACGTATTTAATGACTGGAAACTGGGACCTCTAAAATAAAACATTAGGCAACCTTTTGGTTTTATCAGAGATTGCCAAACTTGTGCAATTAGATGAAGCTCACTCACCAAAATTTACCAAACAACCAGAGTTTGATGTCATGTAGCAGGTTGCTAAATCATAATCAAGCTTTATTATTATGACTTTATACTTTGTATCAAGAAATGCGGATGATTCAGACGTGTGGAGTCAGACTGGTTTATGGCTGAAGCTGCCATGTAGTTTACTGTGTGAAGACGACCTGATCAATCTGGCTGTGCCCTGTATACCTGCATGATGCTGAATGTAAAACAAGTTAAGTTAGAGTTAAATCTGGGGTAAGTGGACTTTGATGAGATTAAAGTCTTGATGTCATTTCAGTTTTCATTAGTCCCTAAAATGAAAATGAAACATGGAAATATTCCTCTCAAATCTTCTCAGGCGTCCAGGTCATATTTCTTTGAGAAAGATTTCATTAAATTAAACCTGGGACAACCAGACTTGGTTGTAGATCCATGAAGATGTTTCACCGCTCACTGAAGAGGCTTCTTCAGTTTTTCTTCTTCAGAAGCCTCTTGGATCAGAGATGAAACATATTCACGGATCTATAACCAAGTCCAGTTGTCCCAGTTTTAACCCCTCTCAAAGAAAGATGACCTGGAGGACTGAGAACTTTCTCATAATGTTGGAGATTTTTTTAGGTTTCATTTCAGGGACTGATAATGGACTAAAGTTCACGTGGATATGGTGAACTGAAAGATAAAAAAAAACACTTTAAGTTTTGGTTCCTGAAAAGTTAACCTTTTAAAAAGAACAAGCTACATTTATCCAGATGAAGTAACCACGAAAAGTCCTTTCGTACACTATTTCCTAAAACATGAGTCACTTTCAACGTGACTCTGAAGGCTCTTATTTTGAAGGCACAGTCAAATACTTGCATATCCTGTGTGTTATTGGCTGAATTGACCGCAGCTTCCTTCACTGGGGGGCGTGTGTGTGTGTGTGTGTGTGTGTGTGTGTGTTGGTGTGTGTGTGTGTGTTTCACTGATCTATTTAACAGCCACCGATGACTGTCCTTAAAGGAACCACGCCCTTTTATTGTTATAACTCGCCACTGACACAATACTGTGTGTGTGTGTGTGTGTGTGTGTGTGTGTGTGTGTGTGTGTGTGTGTGTGTAACACGAGAGAGAGAGAGAGAGAGAGAGAGAGAGTTGTATTATAAATTAATGAATAAATGTATGAAAGAAAACATTTGACCCCCTCCACTCACACTCATATTTGACACAGCCAAACACACAAATCCTTTGAAAACAAACACAGCTTTGGAGCTACACACACTCTCGCACACATTCACACACACACCAATAGGACCACATACATTGAAGTGTGGGCAGCTGGTCCAAACACACACACACACACACACACACACACACACACACACACACACACACAGTCACATAGTAACAGTCTTGACTGGATGAATGAACCAGTCAGCCTCCTTCTCTAATATTGTTTCTAATTTGAGTGTTGGACTTCTCACTGACACACAAACACACACTTATATCTCCTGTGTTGTTGTTGATCATTAATATATATCAATGACTTAAAACCTTTAACCTATAAACAGACCAGGGGAATTATGAGAAACAAATTTGTTGATTTCTGTCTTGACTGATGAAGATCTGACTTCAAAACTCACTGCTCTGAGCGCTCTGCAACAATCTATCACGCACATAAAATCAAAATATTACTCAATTCATTCAGGATGTCACATGTTTTTTCATAAATTCATACTGCGTGTGGACAACTTCTCCTTTTTGCAGAGGAAATCTGACTTGGTCGCTACACCTGACTGAACTGACATGACTTTGGTTTCCTTTTGTCTGGCCTGCAGAAGCAGATGACTTATTTCCTTCTTCCATCACTCATGTCGCTCATATTTCAAATAAAAAACACCATAACGTGATGGAGTTTGGTTCTGAAGCTGTGTGCGTTTAATGTAAGCAGGTTTGTTTTCAAGAATTGTTTCCATCTTTGATCATTTTTTAACAAATATTAGATAAACGCTTTGACGGAGAAGTTTTTATTACTAATATACTATCATTTTATGGTGTTATGGTAATGATAAAAGTATATTATTGTGGTTGATACCACTGTTTTATTTTACTCGTATTGTTTCTTGCATGCTAATATTTGCACTGCCCTTTTATTTGTGTTGTTATTGTGACTATTATAAGACTGACAGCATCACATGCGTGTTGTTTGGCCAAATGAGACTGGGTGGTGTTTATAACTCAGTGTGTGGCTCTAGCGTAGCACACCTTCACTACTAATCCTCTTTGAGAGGATTGACTCTTTGGCTTCATGGTGGTGCTGAGGGCTAAAATAATAACCTGGTCAGGCTGCAGACAGGTGGTAGTGGGAGAGGACGAGCTGCTCTTTAAGGTCAGCATCTAATCTGAGTGTTTTTTCTGTGACGGCTCCGGTGACCTCTGCTTGTTGTGTTTCAGTGTTGTTGGTTCCTGCTTGGTCGGAGCTGGAGGCCTTCAAGGACTTGAGTGTTTTTAGTCAGATCTGGCAGACTGTGTGATCTTGTTTTGACTCTTTTCTCAGCTGTTAAGAAGCTCTAACACATCCATGTAATGATTAGCAGTAGACGAATGATTAAACCAAAGCATGTGATTGAAATTTTGCCAGTTGTTTCATGCCCTCTATACTGAAGTGTCTTCAAGGAAGCAGCTCAGGGATTCACACATTTAAAAACATTTTCAGTCCAGAGGTCGTCCGGTCTGATTAATGTTCCCAAGAAGTCTGAAGATTTCTGCTGGTTTGCGTAACTGTTGTACAAACATTTAATAAATAATTTACAATTACCAACTATTTCCTGTTACTAACTTTGTACTTTTTTCTGGTTATTCATTACAACTTTCCCAACAACTCATGTGCACATGTCAAATATAAACATAAGCAGAGTGTATATACTTACACAGATGTGCATACATGCATTACATCACCACCTACTATATGTATATAAAATTAGTACATTCATTCCAGTACTATTTGCACTGATGATAACAGTTTAGATCTGTATTTGGACTTGTTTATATATATATTTTTTACATGTGCACAAATTTTTAAATGTTTTTTATTGTGTATTGACAATGAAGTGAACTCATCCGTAACTTCTTATTTCCCATAATAATAAAATAATCATAGAATCAGAATAAAGATACAGGATGGCAAAAATGATTAGTATATAGTTGTTCTGTTGGTTGTTAAAGATCCAAAATATAAATATAGACTTTAAGATCTTCTGTTTAAAGACTTGTCTTAAGATATAAAAATTAAAATACATAATCTGATTTGAGTAATAATTAATGTCTGATGTGGTTTTTCAATGAAAAAGTTCAATTAAAGATGTTTTCAATATTAATATTCAATTTAAAATCATTAAAATGTCTTAAAATCACATCTATTCCTTCTCCTTTAATGTAAAATTCAGATTTTTTTTCTTTTCAAAAGTTACTGAGTTGAACACATGAGCGATAATACAGACAGTAAAATGCTTTTATTTTCAGAGATGACTGATATGATGACAACAATTCAAACCCAGATGTGAGCGTGGAGCTGTCTAATGAAACAAAAAGAGACCTCGGCTGGTCGAGGTCTCTCTCTCTTTCTCGCTCTCTCTGCGTCTCTCTCCAGAGACCCTCGCTTCGTATTGATCCACACACACTTCCTGCCGGAAGGATGAATCGACAGGAGCCTCGAGGGGGCAAGGGAGGGGGGTGCGTCAACCTCCTGGTCATCCACAGACCCGTCACTGTCTCTCCCACATCACCTCTCTGTTTTAGTCCCTTCACTTCAGCATCTGAGTCCCTCAGTTGAACCATCAACTCATCTTATCATGCAGACGTGCTGTATAGTTCAATGGCAGAGCAGGAAGCCATAACAACCTGACAACACTGCCCACAAACAACATGGCCTCCTCGGTGGGCATCATCGATTGGAAGTTCAAATTCCACATTTAGACCTAAGAGAGGTGAGACAAGGGGAAAGAAGAATAGCATTTTACCCAAAATACAACCACACACACAGTGCTCATGTTGACATGCAAATGTGGAGAGATGGTGGAGTGATAGGCAGCCACATAGAGCGGCGCCCTGGGAGCAGTCAGGGGTTTGTTACCTTGCTCAGGGCCACCTCTGCAGTGCCCAGGAGGTGATCTGGCACCTCTCCGGCTACCAGTCCACCCTCCATACTTTGGCCCAAGCTGGAAGTGAACTGGCCACCCTCCGGTTCCCGAGTCAAATCCCTACAGACTGAGCTACTGAGGGACAAAAGAGGAAACAAAAGAGATACTTTTGAGCTGATTTCCTGTGAAAACATCTAAAGTGGTTGAGATGGAGATTGGCCTCCTGAGGCTGTTTGAGGATCAATGTATCAGCAGGCTTTAATAAGAAACTGCCCCTGACTGTTTCCTGACCAGGAAAACACACTACTGAAGCACACAGAGAACTCTGCTCGCTTTTGAAGACGCCATTGTGTTCAACATAGGATAGACTCCATTTGTGGTAATTCATTTAAATGCTGTAACCTGAAACTCCATGGAAAACTATTATTTACCAGAAAAGGAACAGAGACACAAAAAAGGAAGAATCTAAAAGTGAGACTGTGTGAAACAGGGAACAAAACAGGATGTACAGTTTTCATGATTCATAAGAGACGTCAATGTTACAAATAAACCTTTTTGACACATTTGAAATCTTTAATATCTCAGTTTTGAAGGCAGGCGGGAGGCTAAGTGTGGATCCAGACCAAAAATCAGCCCTGTGTTAAAACAATGTTGTTGTTTTTTGGTAAAAATGTTGTTATGACTGTTGTGTTATTTATGTTCTGCTATTATTTATGTAAAGTTGAATAGCTGAATAGTGGATGAAGCTAAAGTTGTGTTTCTAGTTGCTAAAAAGGTGCATGGCGATAATGTGCGAAGAAGTCAGCAGAGTTGTGGATGGATACAAGCAGTTTTAGTGAAGTAGAGCATCAAGCCGTTAATGGAGATTTATGAATAATTTTATAAGATCTTTTTTAAGGCTGTAAGTTGTTAATATTTAAATAATTCATCATTTAAATTTCCCTTCCTTGTTGCATGCAAGAATGTTGAATTAAGTTTATGGACACGAG
Source organism: Argyrosomus regius (assembly GCA_946959425.1). Lineage (NCBI taxonomy): Eukaryota > Metazoa > Chordata > Actinopteri > Sciaenidae > Argyrosomus > Argyrosomus regius. The sequence continues at coordinate 11,756,423 of OX336889.1, forward strand.
TCAAAATAAGATGTACTAAGGTACTTAAAGCTCGTGATAAAACAGCCACTACAAATGTAATCCATAAAGTCCAGTTGAGGAAACACATTAATGTGTTTTAAAGCTTATCAGATGCCAAAAGGCTGCACAATTGTTTATAGCCTGGAAAGTTATCATGGTAGCAACTATTTCTTATCCTTTGTTAAGACGAGCTAAACAGTAGAGATATTCCATTCATGGCACAAAATAAACCACCGGGAACGTGCATTTACAGATGTGATTGGTTGGATGATGTTGTACTGCAGCAAAAGTCTGGTTAAGTATTTTTTGACAGATGACTCTGCTGTTTTGGTAAATCTCATGACATCTCTGACTGCTTTTATTTGGAGAAATCTGTTTTTAATCAGTCTCTTATCCAAGATTTGTTAAAGTGGCTTTTAATATAATAGTTATGGTCCTGTTTCAAACACTTAACTTAAGATAATTGCTTGTAGGTGTCATCTTTAAGCTCTAGCTAAGTGCACACAACAACCCATAATTTAATTTATGTTCCGAGAGACCAACCAGTGGCAGGTTTGCTGTAATTTATCGATGTTGATTTGATTAAACACAATTTACATCTTAAAATTATATTTGGACACAGATCGGCTCTGAAAGATGCAGATCAGATTTGCATAAAATATGCAATTCATGAAATTATGTGCAAACTTGCATACAGTGCACATGAGATTTTTGGACCTTTGCCTGGTTTTTATTCCAGCCTTGCGTTAGAAGTCCATCCAACTATGTGTAGTCCACCAGTACACAAACTGGAGCATCTCTGATCAGCACACACAAAAGTCACGTCCTTCCTGTATGGATGTGTCGAGGTACTAACTGGGTTCAGCCCCAGTTTGAGCTCATCACACAGTGCCAGAAGTGTTAACGCGCCAGCTGACTCACGCCAACTTTCACTTGCAAACCACTTCACCGAGGTGACAAGAAATTAGCAGCTCTGATCCTCAGATGACCTGCTGGTGAAACATTCATGTGTGTGTGAGTGTGTACCTGAGGTTGCGTCTCTCCCGCAGAGCTGGCAAGGGATGATGCATGATGTGTGTGATGATGTCATCTGAGCCACTCTGGAGCTCAGCCCAAGATAGCACAGTGAACCACACTATCAATGACAGTGTAAACAACACGGGGAAAAAACAACAGGAAGGAAAAGCACGTCAGTCAGTCATTTGCTGGAGAGACAGTGATGGAAAGTAAGTACATTTACTCGAGTACTGTAAATACAGCTTTGGGGTATTTGTACTTTACCTGAGTATTTTTATTTTATACTTTATACTTCTGCTCCTCTGTGTTTCAATATAAAGATTGTTCTTTTTACTTTAACCTCTTAAGCCCCAGGGTCTCCTAATTGGGGGGGAAATAGTCTACTAAATAGTCTGTATTAAAACCTTTGTAATTTTGTTCTGCTTCACTTTATAAAACTCAAAGTTGGCAGAGATAATGTCCACATGTGTTGCCATGCTTTGATTTAGAGCTGCAACTGCATCATTTTAAAGAGATACTCATTGTGAAAGTGTGAATTTGTATTATGTGGAAATTAAATCTTTTTATTTATGCTGTGTGATCTAAATGTATTCTGAGCTAGTGACATACATACTGATACTTACACATCTGAGCAAATGTCATAAGTGTTCCCTTTATTATGACACCAAAATTATTCAAATAGACCTTGTAGTTGCAGAGATATACTCTTATTTTTGAGCAGAGGCCTGAAAAAAGAGGCTGGGGCTTATTTCACAGCTGCACTTACTGTTTACTTACCAGATTTTACAAAGAAAACTGAGTTGAGATTACAAAATATAATGCACAGTTAAAGGAACAGTGTGCAGGATTTAGTGGCATCTAGCAGTGTAGCTGCTGATTGCAACCCTATCGGCTCACCCTCTCTTTCCTAGAAGGAGAGGAAGGAGAAACTACGACAAAGACATGTAAATGTCATCTTACATAATAAAGTTACTTATGTTAAAGTCCACGTTATGTGTATATGTTGGAAAATAGTTGCTGAAAACATGTGAAAAGACTTTGAACGATATAATACTGAACTTACTTTGGGCGGTCCTAAAGGGTGGCTCGATGACACACTGAGGCCACCCTGAGGACACACCCCCACAGTCCTGGAGAATCCTGCTCATTTTTACCCGATTTTGACACCTAATTTCATAAACTTGTCGATATTTTTAATCATTCAAATTTGGCTGGGTGGATAATAACACCTCTAACACAGCTTTGGTCTTACAAAATCAGAACACATATTTATTCTTACTTTACGTACTTTACTTAGTCAAACGAACAAACTGTTGTAAAGCTCCAACATCAGAAATCAGAAAATTGATTTATTTGTGAGTGCTGCATGAAAAGTCAACTCAATCCCAAATATATACAATATCTGGAAATCCATTGCATTAAACACTGCATTACTATATCTCTCTCTTTCTCTCACTCTCTCTCTCTAAGGCCCCAAACAGTTTCTAAGCTAAGAAAAGTCATGAAGTATAGAAAACATCTGTTTGTTAAGCTGTTAAAGAGGGTCTGGGGTCTCCAGGAGCCCAAACAGAGCATCACGGTTAATTCCTTAAGAGCTGAGGCTGTGATTTATATCATTTGAATATGTTAATCATGTTTTTTATTCTTTGCAATGACTGTACAATCACATCTTTTGCCTGTGAATTAACATGATCCAAATCCACCTGTCACTTCCTATCACCTTCCCCAGATGAGGTGCGAGGAAGGAAGGCAGGGTGGGGAGGAAACGTTAGAGGTGTGTGTGTGTGTGTGTGTGTGTGTGTGTGTGTGTGTGTGTGTGTGCGGGAGAGGAGGTGGGGAGGGGGTCATAAGAGACCAGCTCTATACTCAGCATCCGGACTTGCTTGGTCACGTGGCCAAGTGATTCAGCCAGACGATGTCAGAGCAAATCAGAGCGCTGGGGAGCATTCTGCATGGAGCCACCTGACAGAGGAGGCCTGTTTCCATAGCAACACCCATGGGGGGGGGGGTATAGAGGGGTGTGTGTGAAAGAGGGACACACACACACACACACACACACACACACACACACACACACACACACACACACACACACACACTCCCACACACTCTTTGTATCCATGCAACAGTCCTCAGCAGTTTATGGTCTGAGCTACTTAGCGACACAAAGGAGAAAAATCCTGAATGGTGTGTTAGTTCAATAAAAGGACTGAATGAGATTTTCACAGCTGCGGAGAAATGAATGAAGAGGGATGCCTCTGAATGGGAGGAAAAGATCTTACCTGCCAAGCTTAAGCATGATTCACAGGGAGTGTTTACTAAATTCCCCAAACCAAACTTTGTTTCTATTTTTTTAAGTATTTAAAGAAAAGAAAATTTTGTCAGTTCACTCAAATGTTGAGTTCAGTTTCCTGAACTGTGTTATTATATTATTTAAAATAGTGCCAGCACCACAGGAGGTCCAGACAGGTTTGCCTCCCATTACCCCGACTATCTAATTTACGTTGGATGCCGTGGTTTAATGCCATGTACGCACACTGACACTGTTTATATTCATTTAGTTTCTGCATATCTGTTCAAGATATTTAGTTACAAAAATACCAGAAACCACCTTAAACAAATCAGTAAATCGAGTAAATGTAGAATATAAATATCCCCAGCATGTAAATAAAATGCCCAAAGTCCCAGAAATATTGAAGACAACTTCAGTGTCCTCAGTAGGAGCTACTTGTTGTTTTCAGAACAAAACTAGCTTTTTTTGTACTCCTATTTCTTATTTCTATTTAACAAAAAATCTAGTTAGTCTAGTTTTCTATCATTGCACAGCTTTAATCCAAATTCATCTTTATAGGTTTAATTTTAATGTACATAATATGTCTATCTATCTAAAACAGACTTTGAGGATTTCACCTTGGCCTCTGGGAGCTTTGGACGTTTCATAGACAGACACTGTAAAGCTCCATAATTTATATTTATATTTAAAATAATTGTTAGTTGCAGCTCTAAAAAGTTCCTTTCTTCCATCCAAAGTTCTCACTGGGGTTTCATAGTTGATGCTCGAGGAAGACAACAGGAATAACATTTACACAAATGTCCCATTATGAATGATAAAAGGACATGTTATTAAAAAAAACAGATCATGCCATGTAAGAGGAAGCTGCAAGCAGACACACACAGAGACATGAGGGACTACACTCGAGAGAGTCCGCTAAATAATTCATATTCAAAATAAAGCATAACTTTACTGCCCTCTGCTGAACCCATGATGGAAATGAAAAACCGATGAAAGAAAGCTGAGATAGTCCAGCGCTCTCTTCTTTTTAACGCTCCTACAGAGAGAACAGTTTCACTCGCTGCTCGATGACATTTGCTCCTTGGGACAGTCTCAAAATAAACATGACAGTGCACAAATTAAAGTGCTGACCCATCAGTGTTCTGTCATTAAAGGATCAGTCCACGTGAAATGACCCATCCACTGCAGTAAAACACAACCTCAGGCCATTAGGCTTACTTAAGACTTTTGTTATGACACAGATGGAGGTTGTTAATATTTATGGAGCTGCCGATGGGCTGCTGCAGAAGAAGAGACGAAGGATACAGAGGAAAGAGATGGAGATGGGGAGGAGGTGTGTATTCAGGTTTGGAGGTTAAAGGTGAATGATGTTCTGAAGGGCAGAATGAGGCTGTAATTGTGCTGAAATAGGACAGAGTCTGCCCTGATTGATAAGCAAAAAGGGGCTTAAGATAGAGGGGGAAATGGGGGATGAAGTGTGTGTGTGTGGGGGTGTGTGTGTGGGGGGTGGTGGGGGTGTGTGTGTGTGTGTGTGTGTGGTCTGCCAGTCTCGTTAGTCTTTAATGGCCGTGAGCTGAGGTGCTCTTCAAGAGGAGGCCTCTCATGAATAATGCAGTCAAATTCAGTCATACTCAAACGCAGGCAGCCATCAGTGGGACCTGAATCACTGATCAGCACATTCGTTCCCTGTGTGTGTGTGTGTTTCAGTGCAAACGTCAGCCCCTCTTTCTTTGTCAGCTGTTAAATTAGATCTTTCCTCACTGAGGGCTCACCATCAGCTCACATTTGTCTCTTTACCATCATGACTTATGTAAAAATTCAGAGACCATTGTTATATTACTGTAACATTTAAATGGCAAGGCTATCAATACTTGTGTGACTCAGTACTTCCCCCAGCCTGTCTGGCTCTCAGCCTCGATCCTCTTTATTCCTACTGAAGACATAAACCTTTGAAAATGGGTTATGAATATATAGATATATTTAAAGGTCAAGTAATTCCCTAAATATCCTGAGCACTGTAGTTTTTCTGTCTGTGTGACTCAAACAGGAGTAAAAAGTGCATTTAAAGGGGACTATTTTCAGCTGCGTATTGATACATGTGTGTATTTTCAGCAGCAAAGCGGTGTATTCAGCATTGACATGAAATAAACTACAGCGTGCGTGTTCATCCTCGAGGAGGAACATGTCATCGATTCATTTTTGGACAACAATGGGTGTGATTTTTAACGATAGGTCCACAACCCGGTACCGCTCCATGCAATATTAGCTATTGGGTCAAATTTTATCCACAAATCCACCCACTCTCCTGTCCTGTTTCCTCCTTCATTAACGCTTAGCGGCATGAACAAACAAGGAGGCGGAAGAATACAGACCGGTGGAACTTAATGACAGCTTAAACTAGCCTGCATAAAAACTAAAAATTGTACCCAGTCTCCTGAGTCGTCAGTGGGTGTGTGTCCATTTAGAGAGCCAGCCCTAAAAACGCCATGAGCTACTGAAACATGTGATCAAAAGCTCATGAAACACTTTTTATTGGTTCATTCCTATATACGTTAAAGTTACATTAATACTTGAAACATTTTCACTTCTTAAAGAGAAGAAAATATGATGGCTTCTTGAGTCCAGCTCGGGCCTTCCTTTCCACTTCACTGCAGTACTTTTCAGAGAGCCCTGCAGCCCTACACGTTGACAAATACATGTCAGTTTAATTCACTTCATACACACACACACACACACACACACACTCACAATAGAGCTTCCACATAAGACCGTCTCGCCTGTACTTACTTGAGCTCTTGCAGCTTCCTCTCTTTAATCTCATCGAGGCGCATACTTCTCTGCCGGGCTTCCTCGATCAACCCATCGCCCTCCTTAAAGGTCTCTCTGCGCTTCGCTATGGCTAAGAGCTCACGTTCTTTCACCTGCTGTCGCATTTCCTCCGCATGACGCCGGGCCTTCTGACACCGCTTCTCCTCCAACTCCTTCTCTTTGAGAATCGCCTCCTGTTCCACCCTGGGGTGGACAAAGTAGACACGAAACTGACTAAAAACATCTACTGCTGTAGGATGTAAGTGGCATTCTACGTTTCCTCTGATTCTTAAGATGATTTGATGATGTGAAAATAAACTTACTTCAGCACCCTCTCAAACTCTGCCTTCTCCCGGCCGGCCTCCATAGACAGGAAGTGCTCTTTATATTGAACCTGCTCCAAGCGAGCCACCTTCAGCTTTGCCTCCTCCTGGGCTTTCTTCTTAGCCAGCTCTAACTCTTTTCTCCTCCACTCCCTGTTTGTGCTTTCTTGGTGCCTCCGAGCACGGAGCTCATCCTTTCCAGCAAACAGACAAACAGACATTAAATTCCCATGAATCTGTATGAAAGCTGAGTTTAGATAGCTGAACTCAGCAGGTAGCAGCTTTAAGGCGATGGTCAGATACTGGTTTTATTCCTGACCTGCTCTGCTTTGCGATCTTTAGCTTTTTCTTGCTGAGCTCTCAGCCTGGCAATCTCCAAGTCCTTCTCCTTCTTGATTCGTCTCTGCTCTGCTTCATATTCTGCCTCCCTCTCCTGCGGAGGTCATGAAAGATATCAAGCACACCCTTGGAAAACTAAAAACTCAGAATAACTCAGTTATTTAACTGAACTGTATGTGACAAATGATTGTCTGTGTATGGAGATAATTTGCTTTTCATCTGACCATTTTTTTCCGGTTGTATTCCATATCTTTCATGTCAGCCAGTTTCTCCTTCTCCATCCTCTGCTCCTTGGCCCGCAAGGTCTCCGCATTGATTCGCATGATCTCCTCCTGCAGGCACTGCTGCGCCTCTTTCTTCTTCTCCAGGCCCTGGTAGAAGCAGACAACCAGACAGGTTGCATATACTTGTTCTCACTTTAAGTTATTGTGCGAGTTGTCTCTGCATGGCGAGCACCTCGAGGTCTTCCAGGTCCATTTTCTCCTGGTCCTCTCGTATCTGCTGCTTCTCTTGCTCTTTCATCTCGTTCTGAATTATCTCGTCATCCCGACGTTTCTGGATCTGGTCGTGAATTTCCTGCATCTTGCTGGAATATAACACGACACACACATGAGAACTATACTAAACTGGAAGCCCTTCGCCTTTACTGCCTGATGAGATGGGTCGAGTGAAATAAAGGCAAGCATTTCGCTCTCCTAACCTGATTCTCTGTTGTTTGCGCAGCTCAAAAATCTGTGCCTCATTCTCCAAGGCCTTGCAGCGCACCGCCTCCATCATGGCATCCAGGCGCTTCTCCTCCTCTAAATACTGAGCCTGGGACAGTTTCTTTTCCTGCATCTGGACGTCACATGTGGCTCGACACTTAGCATTTAGAATCAGCTAAAGGGAACACAGACACAGACGAACTCAGCAGCGCTCAGATAATGATTGACAGCTTCACATTGCATCATCCACATTTGCCTACTACCTGGTTGAATGCTCTGATTTCCTCATCTTCCTCCAGCTGTAACTGGTTGGCCCTCTCCACCAAGCGATTCTGGGTTTCCCGGGCCTCTACCTCCTCCTCGGTCAGAGGATTCTGCTTACGGGACATGTCTATCTCCATCATTCGACGCTTCATTTCCTCTGCTTTTTTCTGGATGAGGGATATATATATTTTATTTTAAAAAAGTGTGAAGGGCTTATTTATTGTAAATCTACAAGTTAAAGGACCATTTTGGTTGGAGTGTTTCTCACATGTTCTTCTTCTTTCTTCTTCTCATGAGTCGCCTTCTGGGCCTCCCGCTCTTCCTTGGTGAGAATCTGGGAATTTGATGTGATGCGTTCGAACTCAGTTGAAGGTATAATGATGGAATCTCCTGAAGGAGCCTCTTTTGGGATCCTGGCAAAATGACGGGTAAATCAAGTTTAACATCACTTGCCCATAACATGAAATTAAACATAGCTACTTAAATTTCCATCTATTAAAATGTGTAACAGCATTTTCATATCCACAGATCCACAAATCTATATCAGTGAGTGTTAACCTACCTGACGGTGCGAATGAGGTCTTTGGTGACAATTTGAATTGTCTCTCCATCTTGGTTCTTCTGGGTTTCTTTCTGCTGTTTCTTGGCTTTGGACTTTCCACATTTGTCTAAATGTGATGATACCTGAAGGTAAAGTGAGTTAACAACATCTCACAAACACACTCATAACTTGTCCACACTTGCAATATACGTTGTTGCCCATGAAGTTGGAGTAATTTTGTTTTCAGACACATTCCTCTTTTTATTCCTGTTTATACACATCAGGTTAAATGTGGTTTAATTTTCACTGTGAATCAAGAATAAATCACATTGTCAATCAATCATTTCATGAGAAAAGGGAAAAATATTTAACTCCAACTTTATGGGCAACAGCGTATTATACTCTATATCCGATGAAAGTTAATAGCCATAAATTTGTGCTGTTAGCATTGAAGCTGCTTTCCTTAACATTCAGAGGATTCAAACTGCTCTTATGATGGCAACTGTGTTAATACTTCCGGGTCATTTCACTCAAAATAGATTATTTGACCGGACCGTGGATAATTGGCAGACCTGAGTTGGGCTGAATGATGCCTGGGTGCTCAAATAAGTCATCTTTAACAGCACCTACCTGTCAATCAAAGCTGCCACGCTGTTAATTCTGCATAACTTTAAGTCTTCATATAATTTGCCACCACCATCTATAAACATACATGTCTCATTAATGCATGTTAATGCATGTTACTAACTAAACTTCTTCCCCGGAGTTTCTGTGCTCTCTCGTCCAGCAGGTTCTCATGGATCGTGGCTGCTGCTGTGGTCCTGCATGACGTCCACTACATATATTATTACTGTCATTATTGCTACCATATCTCCATTACAGTTTATAGTTAGTTAATGATTTACTGCTGCTGCTGTTCCACTGCTACTTTAATCATTTTATCATTCATTGTAATTCATTGTCATTTTATCATTCATTGTAATTGCACAATATGTTTGTGTTGACTTGTTCTGTACACGTGACATCTATTGCACGTCTGTCCGTCCTGGGAGAGGGATCCCTCCTCTGTGGCTCTTCCTGAGGTTTCTTCCACTTTTTTCCCTGTTAAAAGGGTTTTTTTGTGGGCAAGTTTTTCCTCACTCGAACCGAGGGTCTAAGGACAGAGGGTGTCACTCCCTGTACAGATTGTAAAGCCCTCCGAGGCAAAATGTATTTCGTGACTTTGGGCTATACAAATAAAATTTGATTTGATTTGTTATAATTTGACCAGGTGAGTTCTATAAAAATTCACCCTCAGTACAGTTGTCATGAACGGGGAAATTAGCTATAGAGACCAAAACTGTTTCTTGTACCAGGCTGTAAACATGTTTATTTCTGCTGTGAAGTTGGACATTTTAACATGAGGACTTATGGAGACTGACACTTCTGCAGCCTGTCTCAAGCGGCCGCTCGAGGAATTACAGTTTCACTGTCTTCCCTTCACAGCACCCGAGGTTGCCACAGAAACGGCATAGAGAATCCGGTTGATTTTCAAAATAAAACACCCCATGCCAACTGCCGGCCAAGGGAAACAATGTAACTACATAACATATTTACTCATGGTAAAACCAAGGAAAAAGACCACATCTGAGTTATATATGTAATGTGTACTTCATTCACTCACTTGTTTTGGGCTCCCAAACAGGGTTTCATCAACATCAGAGGTGGAAGAAATGGTGCGGTACCGAAAGCTATGACTGCTGCCCCGTGAGGTCTTGGATCCCCGTCTCTGCATGGATAACATAATAACGGTCTGGTGGAGTCAGTATCCAAACCAAAATAACTTTGAAAGCTAGCAGGAAGCTAAATGAAAAGTGACTTGTTATTAGAACTCTTAGCTTGACTTTACAAAAATAAATCTCATCTCTTACATTATTATGACCGAAAACTTACCATGGTCCTGATGGTTATTGGTGTCCAGTGCAGATGAGAATGAATTAATGTAGCTAGTTTGTTGGCATCACGTTTAAAAGACTAAAAACAGGTGATGTAGCTCAATGTAGATAGATTACTCATAAATTTGACAATTTCGCGACGTCCGTCGCCATGGAAACAAACTCGACGGCCAAAGGTGGGCGACGTCACAGTATCGTCTTGTGAGAAGTATAACTAGTATAACTTTATCATACAGAGAAATTATTATTTATTTATTTTTAAACAGAAAACAACAAGAACAAGAACTGTCGCCTCACAGCATGAAGGTTCCTGGTTTGAACAGAGAGGAAGGAGGCCAAATATTTAATATGATATTAACTTATTAAATCGAGAGCACAAATTGGTAAGTCTGGTGCACATATTTTTTAATTAAACCATGCATACAAATATATTTTGTTGTCCACAACACCTCCAGGAGTTCCTAAAGGTCATTTCAAGTTTAAACCAAAATTCAAGATGAAAATTTTAACTTGAAGGCCAACAAGGATGAATAATCGAGCCTGTCCTATCAGGTTATGTTTTGGCAGTCACATAATATAAGACAGAGGAGTTTTATCTAAATTTGGTGCAGTTATACAGGTTAGTATTGTCACCTCACAGCAAGAAGGTTCCTGGTTCAAACCTCAGCTGGGGCCTTTCTGTGTGGAGTTTGCATGTTCTCCCCGTGTCTGTGTGGGTTCTCTCCGGGTACTCCGGCTTCCTCCCACAGTCCAAAGACTTAACACTTAACAGGTTAAATCGTGACTCTAAATTGCCCATAGGCATGAGTGTGAATGGTTGTTTGGATGTGTCCAGTGATGTCCAGGGTGTACCCGGCCTCTCGCCCAGAGTCAGCTGGGATTGGCTCCAAGCCCCACTGTGACCCTGATGAGGATAAGCAGTTACAGATAACGGATGGATGGAAGTTGAGTTGAAATGTGTTGCTTTAACATTTCTATTATTTGGATTCAAGGTCGGATGAAGTTCAGCGTCTATCAGCAGTGAAAACTTCACAACCCCTCTGGACCACATATGTGACAACAAACCCCAGCCACCAAATAATTTGGCTTGATCCTCTGTAGCTGCTGCATGCTATGACAAATTAGTCTAGAATGAAGGCAAACAGCTTAACTTCTGCTCTGCGACAGAGAAATCAGCTGTAACAGGATGAATTCATGAGACTGGAAACTTATTTCCATTAATACACCATGTGCAAACCCAACACATATCTATCCATATATATGAATATCTTCACTATCACACACATCTCAGAGTATAAATCTAAAATAAAAATGATACAAGAAAAATTGCTGCATAGTCTTTATTTGGAATATATCAGTCAGAAAAGAAGAAAGCAGGTAAACATGCACAGTAATTCGTCTTGAAGAATATTAGGATCATAGACTCAGTAACCTTTAGTGTATTACTGCTGCAAGCCCTCATCTATCAGGTGAGAAGGACATGATCTCTTAATAGAAAGAAACAGTAACGAGGTGATTTCTGCGCCCAAGAAAAGACGCGTCGTTAAAAACTATACTTACCACTGAATCAATCAAGTTAAACTCAAGTACGGCAAATCTCAGAGGAATAACAAGTAAACTTATAACTACTACTTTGTTCCACCACCAGAACATCTTAAAATAACCACCACCCCCTCCTCCTCTTTAATAACCCACCTCTCACAGTACACTCTCCAATCAAACATAAATTATAATCTTAACGTATTACCTTTAATATTATAATCAACGTTACCTTGATTTAATTGATTTAATTCTCTAGTTCCAGCTAAACCCAGACAAAAACAACTTAACACAACCCGAGTATTGTGGTCCCTTTGGTGTGGGAAGATAACTTCACATACTATCACTGATTGGTTTTCACTATTATGTTAATATAAGACAGAACCTTAAGTTATAGTTTCCCTAGACTTGTATATTAATCACGACTTATTAGAGATCAAGAATCTGGAAATTAAAACAAGAAGTTATTTTAGAACGTGATTTACAGTTTACAGCCCTAAACTGTCCCCTAGTGGAGATTTTAGCTACTGCAGGAAGAAGAAAAAAAGTGAAGCTCTGTCTTCATGTGGATCATGATTAGGTTAACTTTTATGCAGGACATGCATGCTGCTGACGTCGAACCAGCCTCATCTGACTGGGGCGAGGTGACGTTACTGTGGGGCAGCTTAAAGGTTTTGGTCGTTCTCATGGAAACGGTGGAGGTGGTCAGAGTACCTGTGAGTAACAGAGAAATTAAGAAAATTAAAAACCTGCATCATGTCCTCCAAAATATACTCAGGTAATTCAACTGCAGGCTGAACAAACTCACTTTTTAGCGCAGAACGCGGTGCAGTCTCTGCCGATACTCTCGCTCCAAGCAGTCTTGTACAACACCTGAAATAAAATCACAGTTTAAAAAAAAAATCAATGAAGCTGACAACAGAGCCAGAAACTGCTCTGGAGTTGACATGACACCCACCAAGAAGACCAAGCAATGCAGGAACAGGGTGTAGAAGAAAGCAATGGTCCTGGCCATCTTGTTGGAAAGAATCACACGACCCTGAGAGACGAAAAAAAACACGAGGATTATTCAAGAAGTTGCACAAAAACACGTTAAGTGTGTGTGTTTGTTTGAAGCTCACCAGGCTCAGAGTTGCTTTATCCCAGGGGCTGAGGCTCAGGTATCGGCGCTGACGCTCCTGAAAACAGAGTACTCAGGCTCAACAAAATAATACACCGTCTTTGGAAGAGAATACTCACAGATTTTCACATTTAAAGCTTTTGCAGACTTTTTACCTCTAATTTAGATCCTACATTTCCCAGAATGACTTCCAACAAAGCCCCCCAAAAAGAGACAGGACTTATTGACCATATGCCATAATCATCATCGTCTGTTGTGTGACAGAAATTAAATCAAACACAACATCCAAGGCGGACAAAATGGAACCTTATTCTCAACATTTATAATAAATTATTTCTGTTTAATCTCACGCAAAATGGGAAAACTAAGACAAGAACTTGTCCTTTGATTCTGTAGGACTGATCATCCATGTTTGGTCAGTTGTCAGCGATCAGAGGAAGAAATTATGACAGTAAACAGCAAAATGGAGCAAGATATGGCAGAAGACTTTCACTTGTGTGTACTGAAGGTGTGTGTCCTGTACCTTCCTGCTGAAGGATGCAAACGGATCCAGTCTCTCCTCGTACTGGGAGGAGTAGCGCATCACGGTGTCGTCACTACCTCCAGCCTGCAGCGCAGAGAAAACAGACACCTCTAAATATTTCAAGGTTGCCAAATCACGTCAGAAACAAGAATGTCACCCAAATAGAGGGTCATGCAGTCACGCTCGCACACACACACACACACACACACACAGACGCACTCTGCCAGGGTAGCTCTGCAGGAATTTGATTTTCTCGTAGAGTTTGATGTTGTCTGCTCTCAGGCTGTCCAGTTCATTCTGCAGGGCCTGCATGGTCTGCTGCATGGAGCGATTTTCCTGCCAGGGGGTAACAGAGGAAACAAACACGTGAGAAATTCAGTTTTCCCAGAAAAAGAAACAGGAATAGAGAACGTGTGAGAAAGATCGTGACTCACAGCTTCCAGCTCCTGATTACGGGAGCGAAACCTCTCCCTTTGGCTGGAGATGATGGAGAGCAGAGAGTCCATCTGGCCCTGAGGAAGCTCGGGATGTGGGCTCACGCCTGAACCTGAAGATGACACGGATAAAACAACACGTAAATGCCAGAATTCACTTCCTCTTTTAACGTGCATGCACATATTTGATGCTATTTTCTGTTTTAATTAACTCTAGTGGACACTTCAAGACTGGACTCCGTCTTGACTGTCACATGTAAGGACAGAAAAATCCCTCTAATCAGGCTAGTCTGCAGTATTTAAAACAGGCAGCCCCCCCCACAGAGCCTGAGCTCAGCAGGTTTACCTCATTTCAATCAGAGAAGCTGTGCTGTCGGCAAGACAGACTTCAGTATGTTGACTGTTTTGCCTGCGAGGTCTGACGCCTACATTCATGTGCTGTCAACTCTTTTAGAACAAAGACTTTTCAATGTGGGAAATTCACGCAAAGCTCGGAGATCGTTTCAAAGACGAGACTGAAATGACACAGATGTTTAACCTGGAGATCTTGAAGAGAACATTTTTTTTATCATCTGTCTCGTCATATTTTGTCTTTTTTGACACGTAGAACAGAAACACAACACCACTGAGCAGCCAATTAAAATGTCCCTGAGACTTTTAACCAGCACGTGGATGAATATTAACTGAACCTGAGGACTTATTTCTCAATTAGCTTCTGATCATGAGGGACGTGTTTCCACATCAACATCTTCTGTCAAAGTCAACAGTTTTGTTGATTTCACATGACAAATGTCTGTTATTGTGCTCTTCTTGCTGGTTTCATGTTAAGAAAAGCTGATGTCACATACTTCTGTGCACCAATCAGAGTTTTAGCAATGTTTGAATCAATATGCGATGGCTGATGTCACCACCACAGTCCTAATAAAGCAGATAAGCTGAGTTTTTCAGTGATAAATTTGTGATAAATAAAAACTTTGTTGCATATTTAGTCATCAGTCTTTACTGTTGTTGAGTAGTCTAAATTTTTAGGAGAGTGTTGGAGGGTTTTTAAATCGTAAACCCATCATCCAGTCGTCGTTTGACATAATTCTGTCAATTGCTAATTGCACTTTTTTAATTATTATTACGCTGACATAGTAATGTCTGTTCAGACAGAAGGTACAGCGAATTTTATACTGCATATATAGTCAATAAAAATACTTTATGAATCTGCTTCATAAAACACACAAAGACGAGAGGAAAAAGGGAGAAAGACTGGAGGGAAATAATGTAAAGAACCGGAGTTCATCAGAGGCCGAGCAGGACACAAACACAGAGCTCCCACTGACACAATCAGCCCATAAATCTGTCACTAAGCTAGCTTACAGCAAACATCTGCACAGTTAATGCAGCACATCGGCTGATTGAGGCGAATTAAAACTATCATTATTTTGTGTTCTCTGAAGGCACATTTAAATTAAAGGTTTAAATTTAATTAAAAGTACGACTCCATCTAAAATTCCACTTAATTCAGAACTGTTTGAGATATTGTGGGGACGCTGAATTTGTGTCCAAAGAGAACAACTGTATAATAGACGTGAAGTGAGACATTATGTTCAGCTCTGCTTTTCTAATCCAGGGACGTACCAGCGAACATCGCAGTAGCCTCTTTGATCGGCTCTGGGATGTTCCCCATGTCGCTGACCTCCGACCCGTCTGCGTCGGGGCGCGGCAGGGAGGACATGGCCTGGATGGTGCTCAGGTCGTGCTCCAGCTTCAGGATGAGCTCCTTCTGCTCGGCGCTGGTCCGCACCGCAGAGGAAAACTCCACCTGCAGCTCCGCGTAACGGCCTGTCGAAAACAGAGAGCAGAGATAAAGATTATTTATCATTCGGGTTTCTCGTTTGTCTTTGTATTTTGTTTTGAATTTCCAAAATAACTCACCTGTGGGAGCTGAAAATGGCAGAAGCAGTCCAACATTTAAGATTCCCCTTAATGTCTAATCCTGCCTGCTTTCTAACTGATCTCTTTCTCTGAGAATACTTATTTCACATTTAAATGTTCAACAAAACACATTTCAAACATGATTTCTGGGCAAAGAAAAAAAAACTACAACAGCACACTTTTAGTATTTGTATAAAAGAGATTTACTTCAATTATCACACCTAGGGTGCATGTGAATAATAATGATGATGAATCAAATGTCAATCATAACAAATACATTGTGAACGTTTCATACAGTGATATTGCTTTTCAATGTTGTAGAAGGGACTGTTTTACAGTGCTGAGAACAAACAACATGATACGTTTAGTAAATAGAAAGATAAAGAAACAATGATACGTGAGGAAAAACGAAAGGGAGGGGGAGACCCCAAAGGAGAAAAAAGCATCTCAGGAGTGACAGAAGTGCTGGGGAAACAACTTTCAAAAAACATCTTAACCATCCCTTTACAGTCATGCAGCCTTTTGTACTACAACACACATGTACGCACACACACTCACAAGAGAATAAAAAAACAAAAAAACAAACAAACAAACAAAAAAAAAAAGCAGTGGGAGAAGTTATGAGAATTATTACTTCCACATTGTTGATGACAGGTTGGACAAATCATCTAAAAACACTCTGAACTCGCTAAAGCCTCAACAAGCATCTTAAAGCTTTCCAAAAGGGGGAGTTGAAGATCTCCCCAGGTCATTTGGTTGTCAGACTACACTGTGGTTTAAGCTATGGGTGAACTGAAGCGACGACACAAGGTGGCAACATTCAGAAAAAAGAAAAAAAAAAAAAATGTCAGCAATCTTTTTTTCTTTTTTTTTTTTTTTTTTTTTTAAACAGGTGGAAAACTACTTCACTATTTTGGCTTTTTGCTTCCTCTTTTTTTTAAGTCTGCAATGCAAGCATTCGCTGAAATGTTTTATTGTTCCAGAGTTGATCTCTGGGCGTTAAAACCTGTACAGTTAAGCGTGAAATAAATCAAAAGTGATAAGAGGAAATAGTTTAAGACTTAAAATTAGCTCGAGCCAACGTGAGTGAAAATAAAATAAAATAAAAAATAAAAAAAGCACGCAAATAAAAGTTGAGGGGTTGAGGGGTTAAAGGATGAGTGTATTGTGCTGTATTGTGTGTATGTATTACTGAGTGTGCTATGCATACAGCACCACTGATTCGGAAAGTGTTTCCTTACAAAACCCACTTCATAAGATATATTCTAAAAGTATTACAAAAAACATCTGAGGTTTTTCTTTCTTTCTTTTTTTTTCTTTTTTTTCCTGAATATGGTGACCAGTGCTGCTGTTCGGGCTTCCATTACAACCAATATGTCAAATGAATAACCACTACTTCAACAGATCATACAGTAAAGCTTTACAACTTCAGAAAACATGATATGATATACAGCATCTGTTACACCTTTACAATGTTATTCAACAGTGTATAGAATCATCTGATTTAAATTTGTAGAAAAATATCTGTGGATCATGGAAAAGTCCTGAATCGTCCCTTCTCTCCTCCTGCCTTCAAACAAAAGCATACTGTGACAATAGTGAATCAATAGCTACTTGATCGACGACCGTATTTACACGTCTCTTTTCCAAATAACCATTAGAATTGGCACACGTCATTATCAATACCTGTAGTGCCATTATTAATGTCACAGCAAACCTGACACAACAGAAAAATACAAAATGCCCTATGAATAAATTCAGTGTTATTACAGTGTACGCTGTTTCTGCATGCTTCCTCCTTCATTCAATGCTCTGGCCTTTCGCTGCTAGTTAGGTTATGTACAACGTAAGAAATGCATTGTGGGAAAACAACTGTCTGAAATAAGACCCGGACCAAAAACAGGTCAGTCGTAAGAATACACGAGTTTTCTCCTCTTTTTTTTTCTTCTTTTTTTTTTTAACTCTTTCACTGCACCCCAGCATTTATATACAACCCTCTCCAGAGAGCTGAGATAAACTTTAAAGTACCAATATGAAGTGGATGAGAAATCATTTTGCGGGATATATCATTACGAACAAATCAGGTGAAGTCGTCTACAACTAATGACATCACTAGTTTGGTGCCCTGCTTGGCAGTTAAAGGCACAAATCTGATGATCTCACGTGGTTTAGGTGAGTTGATGGATCTGGCTATAAAATGGTGAATGGGTTAAGTGCTTATACTTTTACAGTAGCTATTCATCACCATAAAACATACTGTGGGTGTTCAGTCCAAGCAGTCCAACAGAAGGCAATAACCCCTTTAGTATTCTGCAGAGGACAGATGTTTCACATCAGTCGTCCACAGGAAGAGCCAATGGTTTGAAGGAGTTTACAATTATTAGATACACTAGAAAATCCAATTTTAGCTAATGCGTCTTAATGCAGTGCAATGAGGTTATCAGTAACGTTTGACAGGCTGCCAATATATCTGGATGTGCGTTCAAGGATAAAGGGGGAGGCTTGAGGATGGACTGAGGAGATTTTGGATAAAAACAGGTGTTTACTCATAATATCTACAACTGTACAGGACAATGGCCCTTTTCTGTCACACAGCTATCTGTAGTTTGAAATAAGGGGCTGTATAAGAATACAGTTGATCACGTAGAAAACATGGGTACAGCTATCTTATGTTTCAATTTTAGTGTTAGGATGCGGATGCAGAGTCTGTGCTTGGTTCACAACCACTTTTTTTTTTTCTCTTTTAAAAAAAGGCAGACATTTCCCAGGATCCCGGGATCGTACTCTTGTTGTAGTGTTTACAGACCCTGTCCAAGGTAAGATCCTAATAAGTGCTTTGATACGCGGACTGCAATATAAATTCTGCATAATCATAGGCTGGCTATCTGTTCAATCTGGCGTAGCACACCTGCTAGCTGGTACACTTCTCTAATCTCAATTTGGCAGATATGACCTCCTTCAAGTTAACATGTGTTCTCAAGTTTAGGTAATTTCATTTGACCTATTTGACAAAGTGTATACAATTGGACCTGTTAATTATGTTAAATGTGATTAACGAGTGGGCGGACTCTAATCTAAAGAAAGCTGCATGCCCTGCCGAGCGTTAGTGTTGGGCTTGCCCAAGAAACAGCCGAAAAAAAACAAACAAAAAAAAACATTATCGGAGAATAGAAAACAGGAAAAGAGATATGCTATCATATATTCACTGATCTTGATATGTCCTTTGATTCTCTAGCTAGCAATTTTAAGAGCATAACTGTTGTGGTAAAAGCTTTATGCTTACGGGAGCATGAACTGTAGCAAACACATTTTTCAAAGCTATTGAAATGACACTAAACTTTAGGATTCATGAATATACAAACAAATGAGAACTAGTACATCTTTGTAAATATTAACCAATACTGCCGGCAGTCTATACGTCTAATAAAAATGTTACTTGCCCTCAGGAACAGTATAATCCCTTAAAAAATAGACAACTCAAATGATAAGACATTAAATGAAAAATACAGCACCTATAAATAAGCAGAATAAAAACCAAACTATAAATGCAAAATAGCAATAAAACCAAGCTACAGTAAATCATAGTATTACACTACTTTGTGAGAGGATTAATGTAATGGTAACGCATCAAACAGCTTAAAGAAGGGTGTCAGTTGTGCACTAGTAGTGTGTGCAAGTAGATACGAAATATGACCCAACTCATTGGAAACACTGAACACTCCTCAATCGCACACACTTGTGGCACACGCATGTATTGACAGGCGTGTGTGTACATGCACCCGCGCACACACACACACACACACACACATACATACACAAAGGGGAGGCAGTAGGCTGACAGGCACTGAGGGTTTGTGTGGGACAGGGAGGAGGTGATATGCCTTATAATTTGTAGTGTATACAGTAGAATTCAATGCAAAAGACTTACATCCCTGGATACAGGATAGACTGGAGGAGAGTGGTAACTACTCATTACCAGGGTTGGGGTGAATTCACTTTGACGGCAATCTACAGGAAGTACAGAGTAATCAAGTACTGTACATTGCAATTTATTTGCTAAAACCCATTTTTTCAGTCATAAATTTCATTATTGATAATCTTAAAATTAATTCTGAGTGAATTGACCTCGACCCTGACTTACATGCAGGCAAATACAAATGCACACGACACGCACACACACACACGGAGACAAACAAACATACACGCACACACACACACACACTCTTCCTGATTTGGCCTATAAAAAGATGTGTGTTTGTGAACAGAGAAAAATTTGTCGGTGGTGCAGACACACACACACATACAGACACACACACACACCCACACCCAGCAGGTCCAGTGCCGGGTGTAGAGATGTGCTGTGCACAACCTAAAACAACAAGAGACACGTAAAGTATCACCATGTCAGACAGCTACAGTACTACGTGAATTCATTGTATCGTATTTCAACAATGCAACATTATTCCACTCTAATTTGCTTTTTTTTTTCAAAAACAGTAACTTGTTATTCTCTTATTTTCTGTTCTTATTTTGTACTAATTAAAAATGCTTCCTAAAATTCCCTATTTTGTACTCTTTAGAGTCAATAGACTGTGCAATCTCTTATTGGCAACCAAATTGCAATATCAAAAAAAGAGATCATCCTTCATCCTTAAAAGAAGGCTTTAAGGAGACAAAAAGGGGGTTCCTTCCTTCCTTCCTCTTCAGATGAGTGCGTGTGTTTGTGAGGAATTAAGAAATCCTTCTGGCCATCACATGGCTGTCAGCAGGATAGGATATGGGACACAACAGGTCAAAGTTCATCTTTCTTACATCAGTAACCATGGCAGCTCAGCCGGCAGGCCTTCCACTACCCTCTTAAGAGTGTAGGAGTGAGATAAAAAAGAAAACATGCTGCCATTGAGAAGAGAACAAACAAACACACAAACACACACACACACACACACCATTTTTGGGTGTGCATACATACACACAGGTGCACACTGACACAACCCCTAACATACAAACACACACACACACACACACACACACACACGCAGTGAGTGAAAAAGGCAAAGGGTTTGTAACAGTCACTCTACAGTGTGAAAAATGAGGCGTCTCACTGAGTGAGGGGAGGTTTGTGGACACTTGGGAGGTGAGAAGAAGAGCGGAAAAAATCTCCTTTAAGAAAGTGAGAGTTCTTGTAAGAGAGTTCCTGTCTCTATCTATCATCTATCAGTGTCTATCACTGTGACAGCTGCTGTGTCAGGCCTTGCCTGTGTTTACTGAGTCCAGGTTTTGACCCCAGCTGTGGGTCAGACCCCAGCTCAGGACTAACCAGTCTGGTGCACCAGTGGCTGGTGATAGGGGGAGGTACAGCAGGGCCGGAGGCCAGCAGGACGGCTAAGTGCTTTTCTCAGTACAAAAACAAAACTCAGTTTTAAAAAAAAAAAAAAGGAGAGACACGCAAGTTCTCTTATTTTGTTCTTCTAAGTATTCAGTAAATCTTCTTTTTAAGGGTTTTGCCAACCACTCTTTGTTTCTTTCCTCTTTTGGGAAAGCTTCTATGTAATAAAAATGGCTGCTGAGCTTGACTTTGGCTGTGTCCACTCTCCAACTGGAACAGAGCAGGAGGGGTCCAAGGTTAGAGGTCGTGAGGTTATGAGACAAGAGGGATGAAGGATGGTCAGGGGGAGCTAGAACTCCCACTCTGAGGGATCCTCTTTGCTTGCAGCCTTCTCCAGCCTGTGGATGATGTTATTGAGATTGGCTGCTTTCTTCTTGCGCAGATTGTTGTCCCTGGGGTTTCTGGCAGGGCCAGAGGCTGGGATGTTAGTACTAGAGGCAGAGCTACTGGAGGACGCCTCTGTGAGGCTGAAGAGCCCCAGTCCACCCTGTCCACAGCTGGAGCCTGGCCCGGCTAAGCCTGAGGTGGTGCAGTCTAGCTCGGCAGGGGAGTTATTAGAGCCCCCTGCCTCGGACTCAGCCTCCATGTCGTGGTCTTTGCATGATCCTCCGTGATCCTCCAGGCCAATGCCCAGTCCTTGGCGTGTCTCCACTGTGCCCTCAGATTCTGTCCCATCACAGCTGTCCCCCTCTCCTGATTTGGACCCGCGAAGGGAAGGGGAGCCCCCCTCACTGCCAGGCCCCATCCCTCCAGCTGCCTGGATCTCCTCTATGAAGAGCTCTCGCCGGATACGTGACCTAGTAGAGACACAGGAATTAAAACAATTTAAACTTCACTGATGTCCAGATAATGAAGGAGTGTGCTGACGAGGTCAGGGCAGTAACTAAGCCTCTCCATATTGCAACAATATCTGAGACAATTGCCATTTATTTAACAACAGAACACAATTTAATATAAAAAACCTTTTAGAAAATGTATTTATCCACAGATCTACAAAGTAAGTTCAAAGGAGCAAACATGATTAGAAGCTTTTCATGTGGGAACGGAATTAGATTTACTGAAATGCTGTTAATGCCCTTTGAAGAACAGCTCGTGACACAAACACTCGATCAATAGATCAACATTAATTTAAAGAGTGTCTCTTTCCCGAATGCTGACCTGTAATTATGGAACCAGTTGATGACAGTACTGGTCTTTAGGTTGAGCTGGGAGGCCAGCTCCTCAATGGTTTTCGGTGAGGGATAGGGTTTCTGCTGGTAGGCCCTTTTTAGGGCCTCCTTCTCTTCGGGGCCCAAAACCACCCTGGGCTTCTTCAGGTGCTGCTGTCCGGGGCTCTGGGAGCCCTGCATGTAATCTTGTCCGACTAAACCACCGTCCACAGAATGGCCATCACTCAAGGAGCTCAACCGCCTCTTCATGTACGCTGAACGGTGACAGAAAAACAAGAGGAGGAAGTTAGTACCTCAGAAAGAAAAATGAGGAATATCAAAATTAAAAACTGAAGACTTGTTCTTTTCTGTAATCATAAATTAAACATAAAAAAGATATTTGAAGGCATTACTTTGGACTTTTACAATTAATTGATCAAATCATCATGATTAAATTATTTGATAATTATGATTTGTTGAAGCCCTTGACTGATCCGTCTTGTAGGCAGACTGTCAGGAGAAAATCTTTTTCAAGATTTGGGTCAGACGGTCTTGTTCGTCAGAAGTCGGTCACAGTTGATGTCTCGTGTTTGACGGATGCACGCCGCCAGGAAATGTTACCAACTGTGTGCATCAGACAGTGCTCTAAAAAAAAAAAAAAACAATCCGACCATCCTCTTCAACATCCACTAGGTGGTGCTATCGTCTTTCTCAGGACTTCTAACAATGAAAGCATCTCTTCCATTTTATAGCAAAACAAGCAGCACCATTCACTCGGGGCACCAGTGGCTGAAAATGAACAGCTCATGGCAGCTTTGCATGAGGTTGACATTTTCTCAACCCCAATACACGCTGCCAGATATATTAGTGTTGCTGGGAAATAAAAACCCTCAGAGCAAGGTTAGACCACTCTGAAAGTTGTGTGTTGCCTCGCAGGCTTGTACCACAAAGGGTGAGAGGTCAAATATGGTTACCCTGGACTGGGTCCATGTCTTTCCTCTGGGCTCCGCTGTTGGGCAGGACTTTTCCCCATTGCTATTTGGATGCATTACTTTGGGGTCAATAATCTAAAACGAAGTTGAATGGAGGGTAACCACACCCGTCCGAGCCCCAAACACACTTGTGTGAGGTCAGTTTTGTTTTTCTGCCCTTGTGTGTAGTTTGTTTTATCAGGAGGGGAAACTGATCCAGGATGGTCATGCCTACTGGCAGGTTCAAATCTGTGTCTCCCATCTCTACAGAGAGAGCTTGAAGTGGGCAGTCGGGGGGGGTCACTGTGAGGCAGCGAGGAGGGCGAGGCCTCTGAGCTTCGCTGTTCCTTAAACGCATCATGAACACAGACGGGAATAAAGATTGACGGAGTGACAGAGCGGGCTATGGCCTAACGTATGATAAAAATACGAGCTTATAGACACTGGTGATTATTATGATGACGATGATGATGATGAAGAGGAGTGCTGATGACTGTGAGTAAGCAGGCCTGCGGCAGTCCCCTAGCTGTCACATCTAATACAGTATGTGATGTCTGCAGTCCTGATTGGTACTGACATCACACCAAGATGACTGTGATCTGCACAACATGCTCTGCTGTCCTGCACAAAGGATTTTGTGAGTGCAGATGTGCATGTGTAATTCAAAGGCTTTTTTTGTGAATGTATTTATAAAGTAAATGCATGCTTAAGTAGGCGACATAAAGGTTTTTGTCTCAGTCTTTTGTTCATTATCTCCGAAGGCATGCTGCTCTGTGCGGCGTTCACTTCTCGTCGTCAAGCTTTGACTACACACCTTTCTTCTCCAGTCGTTTCATGTCCATGAGTTTCTCCACGCTGTGTGGGTCTTGGAGCCAGAGCTGCATGCGGACGAAAGGCTCTCTGCCCTTCAGGCTGAGCTTGTGCCAGGGTTTGGGCCTGGCCAGCAGGTCTGAGACAGAACCCTGAGTCAGACCCAGGATAGTCTCCCCAAACAGACGTTGGCCTGGTTAGACGAGCGAGAGAGAGAGAGAGAGGGGAAATTAAATGGTCATTTCAGAGAACTGATTCAAAAGCTGAATAATTCATTATTGGGGAGGAAAGGGGGGAGAGAAAGAGCAACAAAACCAAGTGGACAACATCGTCCGTGTTTCTTACCAAGGTTATTATCAGTCAGCACCTCCTTAACCTTCTTGGTGATGGCGTAAGTATCAAGCTCAGGAGACATTGCAACCATTTCCTGGATGCTGAGACCCGAATGACCAGGTACAGGCAGCGGGGTGCCGAGCTGAGACTCCCCACCTGAGGGATCCTCGGACAAAGGTTTGAGACTGGAGGACTGAGAGGCGAGCGGATCCCCTGCTAGACCGTTGACAGACTCCTCGGCAGAGCTGAGGGGCGACTCTGGAGCCGGGCTGCAGCTGGCGGATGTCTTAGGAGTACCCTCTGCTTGAGCAAAAAGATCATACCGGTTAGAAGAAGTGTTACCGTGCAGGAAAACAGAGTTTCATCTCCTCTCCCTGCTGGGTTTGGGAGGGACTTCAGTCATACTACATCAATTAATTTAACTCCTGTTAAACAAACAGCAAAGGTGCTTAAGTTTTCAGTTTGAAGCTTTTTTGGCTTCCTCCTCCTATTCCTTCATCTCCCTGTCTCTGTCTGTGTAGTACTGCTGTGCAGCTCAGCAGGCTGGAAGAGAGCAGTCATGAGGAGCTGTCAGTGTACATTAGCTGCTGTTTACACCCCCAGAGAGAAAGAGAGACACGCACATGCACGCACGCACACACACACACACACACACAGCGCTGCCATCTGGCGCTGCAACACTAACTTGTCTATGACATGACAAACCAGCAGCTTGCTGGCTGACACTGCCACAGCACTGAAGATGGGGGGGGGAGAGGAAGGAGGATGGAGGCAGGAGGAGGGGGGGTGGTGGTGGTGGGAGGAGGAGGAGGAGGAGGAGGAGCGTGGGTGGGGTGAGTGACAGACTGACAGTAACAACTAGCCACTAGCTCTAATCAGGCTTTCAGAGTAATGCTCTAGCCCAAGGAGCCTGGTTGTGTGAATCCATATACTCTATGTACTGGTGTGTGTGTGTGTGTGTGTGTGTGTGTGTGATTTGTTTACCTTGGTTCTGAGCTGGCTGGATGTGTGCGTTTTGCCCCTGGTCTCCGTTGAGCCATGGCTGCATGCGGAGGTATGGCTCTCTGCTCCTCTGGTTCAACTTGTTCCACGGTTTGTGTCGAGACAGACTGTCACTCAATATTCCCTGAAACACACAGCCGGAGAATGGTTCAGACATGCAAACACTGTGGAGTAAAAACAGCGTAATAAAAACAGCAAGGGCAGAAAAAACACACACAAGCTTTTTTTTTTTTTTCCCCTCCTCCCCTCACCTCTTTGGAGTCCTCCTGGTTGTGGTTGTCCTCTCCTGTCTGGCCAGCCATGGCCCTGCGGTGGTCTGTATGCATATTGCTCCACCATTGCTCTCTCCAGTAACCCACTCCTCCAGAACTTCCCGAGCGGGCCGACCCTTCGGAGCTCCGACCCAACCTGAGAGCTCCGTCAATAGACATGTCGATCCCTGAAGAAGCCCTGCTCTCTCTCTTCACGCTGGAGCTGAAGTCCAGGATGGGAGACGGTGATGAGGGGGAGGACAAGAGGGAGCTGGAAGGCTTCTTGAGGGAGAGTGCCAGCGGGTTGTAAGGGGGGAGGGGAGCGGTGAGCGGGGAGCTCAGGAGGTCCCTGTGAGATGCAGTGGATGATGAAGAGGAAGAGGAGGCTTTGAGCATGGGCTCCAGCGCCGCCTGCTGGGCCTCCATCTCTCTGCGAGCTTGCTCTAGGATGGAGCGGATTGCCTCGTCTGAACCACTTCCCCCTCCAGCTCCTATACCGCCTCCGCCCCCTCCTTTCAGTCCTGTATACGAGGGTTGAGCATGGGACAAGTCTGTTGAGGGAATAGAAAAAGGGTCGTCACAAGAGACGCAGACTAACACTCACAGCCACAATGTATCATCTTCAACGCTCTGAGTCCTCTGGAGATGGAAAAAAAAAAAAAAAAAAACTACGACTCACCAGCTTTCTGCACCTGCAGCTCTCTTTTGGCCTGCTCCAGAATTGACTTGATAGCCTCATCTGAACCTGCCTCTGGGGTGCGTACACGGGCAGTGATGTTACCTGGAAGGAGAGAAAGAGGGAATGGGAGATGAAAAAAAAAAATCGAGTCAGATTAAAAAGCAGAGATAACCAACAATAACGGAGCCTTTAAAGGACATCGAGTAATTACACCATAGCACGGCACAAAGAACAACATTCCCACAACTGAGCTACAAGGCAACTACACTGGAGGGATTGTCATCATTTCTCTGGTCCCTCTGGAGCTCACACATGCACACGTGCTACAGGGTTCGTACAGTAAACGTTCCCCACAGAATAACAACTACCAATAAAATCCCTAAATATACATGCTGGCTTTTCCTTTGACGCAAGTCACTGGAACTGTGCGGTTACCTTCAAGGCACATGTATATCTGCGTGCCTGCCCGCAAATTAATAAAACGCCAACTCACACACACGCGCGCACACACACACACACACACACACACACACACACCATAGATACAGTTCACCCCAACACAAACATGCCACACAGACAGAACGTGCTACAATCTCTGTGTGTGAAGGGGACAGACCTGTGTGTGAAGCTGTATTGGAGAGGGCTCTCCGCTTCGGAACATCCTGAAACACTCGGCTAAGCTGGGGCTGGCCTGAGCCCTCTGTTAAAAACAATATACCACACACTATGTTACAGCACTTGTGTGTTTCTTTGTCTTTTTTACAGCTAGACTATATGGTGCCCTGTGATCAAACACATGGAATGTGTGGACACTTCCATCCAAAGCACATTATAGTACCATAAATGCATTGATCTTCACCATCTGTGGCCTCTTCTACCTCCAGGAATATTAAACTAAGTCAGAGTAGTGAGGGATAAAATATTTAATAATGCGTATAAAGCAGGGGCAGCCTTATTTTTATTTTTAACCAGGGTGGTAGACTTATGTTTTTTTGTACCTCTGAGACCACCTTCAATCAGAAATGTCCTGATGCGTTAACAAAAGCAGGCACAGGCTAATCGAATCTACCCGTAGTTAACAGTACCCCTGCCTTCCTCCTAGTTCCCACCGGTCAATACTATTGACATGTGAAAGGTTTCTGTATTGACTGCGATAGCTAGGAGAGGCTCTTGGGATCAGTGCGTGACTAGGAACTCACTCAAAACACACAGGTGTGGCACAGGATGGGAGTTAGGAAAGAGAAAGAAAAATAAAAAGCTAGTCCATATTGACAAGCTAATCAATGGCTCTGTGCAGGGCTGTACACACACACACACTCACACACATGCAAGACACATACATACACACACACTCTCACGCACGCACTGAGACGTTCAAGATACACAGACTCACCTCTCTGTCGTCCCTGGATGCTGCGCAGAGCGAGGATGTTCTGCTCATCGGCGAGGAACTGCCTCATCTTGTGGAAGGGCTCCTTCCCTCGGATGGTTAGCTTGTTCCACGGCTTTGGTCTGGCCAGGATCTCACTGACCGAACCCTGGGACAGTCCCAGCACATAGTGGCCAAACACACGCTGACCAATGTTGTGCTTGATCAGCTGCTCTTTCACCTGCCGGGCGATCTCTGCAGTGTCCATGTCCTCCCCGTCCAAAATACTTCCCGTGGTGGCGTCAGAGTGGCTGGGTGACGGGGACGGGGCACTGCCAGCGGTGCTGCTCCCGTTAACAGGAGCCATGTCTGGGCTGGCTGGGGGTGGCTGGGGACTACTGGCTGCCAGTGGGATGGCAGCAGAGCCAGAGCCAGGGGTGGAGGTAGGGATGGAGCTGAGGGTTGGGGTGAAAGGGGTGAACAGTAGAGCCCCACTGGGGATTCCAGATGATTCCTGCAAGGCTTTGGAGTAGAAGGTCTGGAGCAGCTGCCGCTGAATCAGGGAGTTCAAAGCCATCTTACCACCCACCAGAGGGAACACGGGGGAGTAGAAGTCCTGTCCAATGCCCGTAGGAGTGAAAGGGTGCGTTTCGCCGCTGCTGGTGGTGGTGGCAGTGTTGAGGGGGTCCGTATGAGTGCGAGACATTGGGAGCTGGGAGGAGGAAGGGAGAGAGGGAGGGGGAGGAGGGGGCGAGGAAGAGGGGTCGCTGGGCATGGTCTCCTCCTTCGGTGTGGACTCTTCTGTCCCTTTTCGCCCGGCTGACCCTACAAGAAAGGTCAAACACACCATGCATTATGGGGGAGTCAACAAAAAAGGGGTTCCAAAAAGAGAGAGGAAAAAAAATAAATTAACAAAAGTCGAAAGTTATCTTAATCAAGTCTTTTCCAAATTAGTGAACTTTGTTTTCCTTTTTTGCCAACCCCCCCAGACAAAGTGCCCATGCATTTGTGATTTCAACCTTTCTTGTAAGCCACAGCCTGGAAGAAAAAAAGGACAAACAAAACAATTGACACTGTGCCACTTAGGCAGATTAGCTTGGCCCAGGGCTCAGTCGCACTCTCTCTTTCTCTCTCTCTCTCTCGCTCTCTCTCTCTCACGCAGTCAAAGTGGAAGTAACTGGACAGGATAAAATGATGTCCTTAGATGCCAATACACCATGTGAATCCTCTTCCATGCTGCTGCGGTGCGCTCCTAAACACTCATAAATTCCATTGTAGATGCAGTATCAGTCTTTAGTTCAGAAAAAAATACATCCAGGAAAAAAAAATTGGAGCAATGAAACTTTTGAAAAACATTTTTTATGGCTGAACAGAAAACGAATGCATGTCACCAAAAACAAAAAAACAGATGCCTTGAGTCACTCCTTTGCTGAATAGTTAAGACTTTTACATTCTCCAAAACAAATATGATATACTTCATATAAACTATATTTTCTCATAGTCTTGCAACTACTAGAATCCATCTTGATGATAAACGCTGGGAGAAATATTATTCTAATGCATAACCATTGAGACTTAACATGATTGAGTAAGACAGTAAGCTCCCCTTACTGTGAATGTTAATCAATTCAAAGCTATTCAACTATTCAAGCCTAAAGCCATGACATTTCAAACCCATAAACACTGTTGCAGAGGGCAGGAGTCCTCATGTAGGGGCGATAGTATGGTGTCCTCATTTTTGTGTACTGCAACTTTGTTAGTGTTTGGAGACACCAGATAGTGTGGGACTAAAGCGACAACATTTCTGTACCATTTCTTTTGCATATTTAGGACCCGATATTGCAAATCATTCAAAAAAACACATGAATAAATGTTCAAGTATTCTCAGAGAAAAAGAATCTGTGTGCATACATACAATACGTATGTATGCACAGCCCTGATGTGAATCTCATCACAGTCTTACCTGCAGCTCAGCCCTCATCTAAGCTCCCATGAACACTGGACTTCACTTCTGTGGGACGTCCTTTCATTTTTGTTATGCTGGTCTGGCCGAAGCTTTTGCCAACACGGTTCGGCCAGTGTTGATGAATCCAGCACTTACTATAAACTTACATTGGGACGGACTTACCGCTGAGCTCAGTGTTGGCGATGCGCAGAGCGGCGCTCTCGGACTGAAGACTACGGTTCCTCTCCAGCAACAGCACCTCCAGAGGTTTGGATGAGTCCTGATGGAGGGGAGGAACGGAACGGAAATTAACTTTCAAAATAACTCAGACCTCCCCCTTTCATAAGTAAGTTCATTTTTACTGATCTAGTTGTACAATTTTGTTTTGTCAATGACCTAATTACTATTACTGCAAACTTTACGTGTAAAGTCCAGTGTAAAGTTACGTGTGACAGGTCACGTATGTCTGTAGATTGTAACTTTTACCTGCATAGAGTCAGATGTTCCAAACTCCATTGACTTGAGGATACTGAAGAGAGAAGAAAATTCATTATGAACCCCACAAAATGTGCGCACACACACACACACACACACACACACACACACACACACACACACACACACACACACACACACACACACACACACACACACACACACACACACACACACACACACACACACACACACACACACACACACACACACACACACACACACACACACACACACACACACACACACACACACACACACACACACACACCCTGTAGCATGCCAGCTTTTCTATTTCAGTCTTTTTAAGGACACAGAAAGGATAGAGGGGCACGAGACACGATATAAAGCTACAGACATCCACGCTTCACCTTCATAAGGGCACTCAATTGAGTTAGATATCTTAAATGAAGACGCGCATCTTGTTTAACATCATTAAAGACATCAAACGCATTCAATAAATAGACCTGTGCTGAACACATACACACACTCCTTTGTGCGTGCTCCTCACCTCAACTCCTTCTTCACCTCCTCATAGTCGGCTTGCTTCTGCAGCTTCTCCTCCAGTTCCTGTAGATTACAAAGAGATGAAAATACATAAAATAATAAAAGCACTCCTTGGGGCTTTGTGTGTCACATACTTATTTCAGTGACTTCGCCCTTGATAAGAGAAGAGAGTGAGTAAATGTGTGAATATAGTTACAGGTGTGATCAGCAGGAAAAAAAACACAAGAATACAGAAATAGGCTGATTAGAAATTACCACCTAAAATGTCTGAGAATAAACTGCAGCTGCGTGTACTGTGGGTACCTTGAGAATGGCAGTCTTGCTGCTGAGCTGCTGCTCCAGCTGTGTTATCTGGGAGCTGGTGGTCTCTCGGAGTTTGGTCAGGCTGGCCTGCAGTCTCTGGACGTCCTCCACCAGCTGGGCGGTCTCCCTTTCTTTGGCCCTGAGCTCCGCCTCCAGACTTGAGTGGGATGCCACTTCCGCCGGCTGTTCCTAAAGGCCAAAGAGGATGGCAGTTTAATCTAATGTGCAAAATACAAGCTATACAGCTAATTATAAAACCACCGATAAAAAAGTCCTGCTTTCAGAAACATTTAATGACTACGGCAATCAGTCCGCCAGACAGAAGCTGATCTGTGCACTGATCATCATTTCAAAAGGCCTCCCGCTCTTCACCAATAATCAGAAGCTACTTTAGTGTGGCAGTCTCCAAGTTAACCAAGTCTCACCTCTACAGTCTGCTGTGCAGGTCCAATAAATCAGTTAATCAATACACCAATCACCTATTGACTCCAAAGCCTGACCTTTAAGATCAGTGATCCATAAATTGGAGCTTTAAATCAGCTGACCGCCTGCAGCACAGAAAGGCCAAGCTGATCTTTAACCTATCAATACCTCTTTGTCAGCCATCCAGCAAGTCAGTGAAGCAGTGAAATGTGTTACCGTGTCAGGGTCGGCCTTGGCCGGGCTGCTGAGCTGCTGGGATTGGTTACTCAAGGACAGCCGCTCTCGGAGCGACTCCGCCTCTCTCTGAGCTGCTTCTGCTCGCTGGAAGGAGAAGAGGAAAAGTTGAAGGAAAATCAACAAGAGGAGATTTTAACATTGTCAAACATGATTAATCTAACGCTGATGATCAATTCAGTGCTACTGTGTTATGTGCTTTTTTTGGTGTTCCCTCAACTCATCTCAATTTTCCACTAAGCCCACAGTTGAAAACCTACTTAATACATGTAGATGGAGAGAGCAGACTAACAACAGAATAGGGAGACCAGGAAAGCAGAAGTTGTTCAAACGTAGTGGCATTCAAAGCAATCGAATTGAATAAAGTTTTCCAATACACCATCTTCTTCTACCAGCCAACTGTGCGTCTGTAGGGAAAGGAAGGCCATGCCCTTCCAGCATAAACAAATACACACTACAGAGTGGAGGTGGAGCGGTCGTGACGTACGTCTGGAACGACAGCCGACGGTGGATTTTTACTTAATTGAAAATATTAAATTAGTCCCGTGAATTGAGATGATACCCAACGCCTTGTATTCGTGGCCAAGCTGCCATGCTCCAGTTGGGAATCATCTGCAACGTTGGCCAACTTGCCGTCATTAGGAGTTACAGGGAGTCGATTCCACAGTGTTCCTAATTGCAACCATATTGAGAGCTGTTATTGACTGGGTGGGAGTTGGACTGCTAGTTGCAAAAGAAAAATCCTGTTTTCCATTTTCTCCTTATAAAAGCGTATAAAAAGTCTGTGACTGAGCTGGAGGCCATGCTGTCATCCTCTGTAAACCTCAAATCAGAAGTGTGAATAGTGTGTGTGTGTGTGTGTGTGTGTGTGTGTGTGTGTGTGTGTGTGTGTGTGTGTTTTTGTGTGTGGCATTATAGTCGGAGCGCTAACCTTCGGGCTAATATTAACATTACATGCCTATGCTACCCCTTTAGCCACAAATCATACTCTTGGGCTAATAATGAAAGTTAACAACAATGACATTAACAGATACCACAGGAATATTTACAACACAAGGGCAGAGGCCGCGCTGGGGGGCTTATTTCAGCTGGTTTAGTAGGTGTGTAATAAACATGTAAAACAAACAGCAGCCCTCACAGTAACACCAAAAGTCGTAATTTGTTAATAGACGCCACATTTTACAGATTATGAACAAAGAAGAATATTTGTATTTTAAAGGATAATGCTGGCGATGTTTTATATTTTTGGTGTCAACAAATAAGACCAAAATAAACTGTGCAGCCTCTTCAGCCCCAGTTCTGTGTATTCCTACTGAAGCATGCAAATGTTTAGTTTTTGGAAAAAGCTAAATAAGTTCCTAAAAACAGCTGCACACTGTCACAAATTCAACTCAAGCATGAGTAAGTAGCGTATAGACTGCTAATCCCACCATGTAAGAAGGAGCGCTAGCACAGGTCCATCATTCCAACAGCTGTCAGACTCTTTAACACCAGCATGACTTTCTTTCATACATACATTTCTTACTTATGAGTAATTTCTTATCAACCTCATTAATACGAGCTGCTGTGACAAGTGAAATTCCCCAGTGTGGGATCATTAAAGTCCTTCTTATCTTATCTGTTTGGGACTATTTTCAGACGTGGATTAATAAACATTTGGTTGCACATGGGATCAAAATAAACTCGTGTTCCTTCATTCAGTCAAACTTTGTGGTTCATTGATGTGCCACAAAGGGCAGACGACGTTTGTTGACAGGAAGATAAATATAGAATATCTCTGGACTAGATCGTTTACTTGCACGAGTAAATGCGCTCTTTTTCAGTCAAAGAACTTTCTCTGGATTTTATCAATAAAACTTGGTGGGAGTCTGGTGTGGTGGACAAATTGGACAAACGCTGTGTAACTTTGCCTGCACAAATAATTGGGATGTTGAGTAGGTTACCTGATTGGCTCTTTCCAGGTCCGTCATCACCATCTCAATCTCATCGGCCCTGAGGAAGACATTTATCGTTACAACGGAGCATGTGAGGGTGCATATGAGCGACACAGCGCACAAATAAAAAAAACAAGGAATGGATGAACAGATAGATGAATCCCAGGGGGGGAAAAAAAAGTACACTCTGCACACATCACGTGTGTGCGCGATTGCTCAGAGAGAACACATTTAGAGAATGACGGTGCCGTGTCCATTAAGCTACTGTCTAAATTTCACCTTAATCCATTGATTGTGAACTCCATAACCCAAACAGCTTGTATGTGTGCGTGCATACATGTATTTAAGTGTGTGTGTGCCTATGTGTGTGGGTGTGCACATGTAAGCCCCTAAACCCAGGCCACACTAAAACAGAGGGATTACATTAATAGAGCTCTAAGTCCTAATACAGCAGACTAATCTGCTATGAAGCTGTGTGATTGTGTCTGACTAATGGTCTGGATGGGGGCCATGGTTCACCTCTCACTTGCTAGAGGTCAGACAGCAGGAATACATCCCCATAATACCGCATATCATTGGATTTTGGAGAAATAGTTAAGCAAGCGTCTTTTCATTAGTGTCATGAAGACCTATAACTTTTCTGCAAGCAGTGACCGAGATGTGGAAGAAATTTTGGGGACGAGGACGGACAGCACAGACACGCAGGGAATGTTAATTAATTGTTAAGACTTGCATTAAATTTCAGGTCATACACCACGCCTAAATAATTGCCTAAATATGATTACCTTCTCTGTTAATTAGTAGGCTGTATGTGTTTGTGTGTGTGTGCGCCCCAAGATACATTTTGAATTCATTTCGCTGCATGTAGAAGTTACAGTAAACAAATGCAATAAAATCCTGACAGAACTACTTTATTTGTGTTTGACGAAGTGTGTATTCGTGCGTGTTTATTTAAGACATTACTTGCCGATAAGAAGACGGCACTGAACGCCAAGATGTGAGTACATATGTGCACTGCCGTATCCATTAAGACCTTTTGATTTCTCTGCAATCTTTTGATAGTGAACCCAATAACCCACGCAGCTTTTGTATTTGTGTGTCACAGTATGAGAAACAGTGTTATGTCCCATAGGCTTGAGTACTACTGATTTGAATGTGTTTAACAAAACAGACACAGTTGATATTAGGTCAACATTGTGCCACAGGCAATGCAGCAAAAAGAATCAGATGTGGGTGGGAGAGCTTTTCACTCTCCGCTTTTATTCTTTCCCTAACAGTTAAAAGGATCTAGTATGCATTTAAGCAACATAATAGTACACTACCTCACCAGCTTTTATCCTGTCTTAAGCTATAGTGTGCGGGACCCACGCGCGCACTCACTCGAGCTCGCGTACACACAAATGTAAGGTCAGAGAGCCAACAAGCCAGAAAAGCTTGTAATGGAGAGCGTTTATGGGTAGTAATGCAACCCAAATACACCACCGCTCCTGCTCCAAATGTGATCATTTAATCAAAGTACAGATGCACAAAGTCTTCTTAAATAACCTTTGGATTTGGCTGTATTTGGGAATTATAAAGGCAAAGCTAGAGGCTGAGGGCCAAAGCAGATCACAGGGAAGGGATTTTCTGCATATCCTGATACAGTCAGTCAGTCGCTGGGCAGGGGAGGAACTGTCCATGGCCAGCCAATGCACCCAGTGGAATTAATTCATCAAACACTGAACAGTAAAGGGTGAAGGGGGGTCCTTGGTAATGACAAATCCTGATTTTAGGCCAGCAAAACTTATCCGCAAAGCTCTATATAGCAGCCACAGGGAGGAGCTATAGAGTAGATACACAGCAGCACTTGAAATCACATACACAAAACAACACACACTCTCAGACACACACACACACACACACACTCTTTTGTACCATGAAAGCCAATGGGTGCACCCAGTGACATCAGTGAGTACTGTAGGACTTCTGAAACAAGCCCAGAGCCTCTAAGCCCCTACTGTACTTCCTCCATCTCAGACAGGCCTTTTCATCTCTTATCATCTTCTCTGTCTTGCTCCTCACTCAACCGGCTCCTTTTTCTTTTTCCACCCTCTGCTTGCCTCTATCCTTTCCCCTCAACCCGTTTCCCTTTCCATTGCCCTCCACTTTCTCTCCTTTCATCTTTTTTCTTTCCTCTTCCACCTCCCCTCTCTCATCTCTCGCCCTCTCTTCCTCGGCCTCTGTCCTCGGTGCCAGCAGGATATTCCCCTGATTTAGATTTTCATTTCTCTCCTCTATCGCACTCTTATCCCCTCTTCCTCGCTGTAGCCTCCAGCCCGACTTGCTTCTTGCCCTCTAGCTTTCATCACTCCATTCCTTTTCTTTCCTTGGCTTTCTCCACATTGCGTTTTCACAGCGTGTTACCTTGGGGATTTCAAGGAGGCTTAAAAAGAAGCTAGCTGCAATAGTGTGTCTGTGTGTATTTGTGTGTATGTTGTGCGCCATTTTGTGTTTGTCTGTGCTTGAGATGGACACAGGAAAAGCCGATTGACTATGGCTTAATTATCAGCAATTAAATGCTTTTCCCAAAATGGTATCAGGCCTTTATACACAGATAAAGCCACACATACACACACACAGAAGAGCATGCACATGCACACATAGACACATACATGCACACACACACAGCATCCTGTGGGGCTGGGGATCAATATATCATTAATCTTTAACAGGGACTAAACGGGTAAAACGCGGCCAGCCAGACCCTCACAGCGGCAACACAGAGAGGGGGCTACGCTACATCTGCAGGCCCTCCTCCCGCTGAAGCTCACACACTCTGGGCACTGCAACATCGACCAAATTCTCAGGGAGAGAGTGTGTGTGTGTGTGTACGTCAGAGTGTGCGCACGTGTGTGTGTGTGTGTGTTAGCGCGCATTTTAAAAGGCAGATTACCCGAATGCAGCAAGAGGATGGGGGATTTGTCACGCAATGTCCTCCTTAGTGGAAAGTTTAGAGCAAACGTGTGTGTGAGTGTGTGAGTGTGTGAGTGTGTGTTTGTGCGCGCATGCCAATGTGCGTTTGTGTCTGCGTGGAAAAAGCGCATGATATGTATGGCGTTTGTGTTTTGCAGTGCCAAAATATACGCAGTCAAAGGGTTAAAAGTTGTGTTCAGCCAAACACTGGCGATCTGCTCAGCCAAGCAGTAAACGGGGGAAGGACTCCAAGGACTGGGAGGGTGCAGGGTTAGAGAGGGTTTGTGTGTGCTTTAAAGCGTTGCATTAAAATTTCAGATCACAGCACGCCACATAGTCAAGGACCCTGACTGCCTCAGGCTCACGAGTGAGTGTGTGTATTTGTATGTGCATGTGTGTGGATGTGGGCCGGCATGTGTTTATTAGCTTCTGTAAGCAAATGGGGCCTACTATATGCGTCTTTTCAAAATGTGTTTTCTTCTGACATAAAAGGAACAGACAAGGACAAGAAAAGGAAGAAAGTGTGAAGAAAAGGAGCAGTGCAATGTAGTAATGGGGTAAGAAAATAATTTAATAAAAAAAAAAAGGGGTGGGGGCCCTCTGATAGACTATGAAACCTATTGATCAGTGCCATTACACTGCATGTTAATATCTTCCTGTGGTCTTTCCTCATACGCTCACAATGTAGGAGATAAAAGACAAAGTGAGGGAGCGAAGGAGGTGGACCGGGGGGGAGAAAAAAAAAAAGTATTGTGAGGGAGAGAGAGGAGGGATCGATCTGTTTTTAACAGCCAATCAATTTAACAACTCTGTTAATGGAGAGACACAGTGAGTGTGGGGCATGTTAAATGGGGTGGGGGAAAAAAAACCTTAAAAGCCAAGTTGATACTCTGCCGTACTTTGTGTACAGGGGACTCTGACTACTTTTAAATTTAAAGGACGAGTTAAATGTTTCACGGAAAGTGCAATCTGTTTTGCAGAGCACCAATTACCAATAAAACACCATGAAAGACTTTGTTTCCCTTCTCAGAACTGTAAACTTTTCTGAATGCGGTTCGGATGCTCGAGTGGTTCTGGTTCCCGCTACTGATCCCGAGGGAACAATGGGTGTGAATGTCATAAAGTGCCACTTCACAGTGTGGAGTGCTGACATGGAAAAGCTTCTGTTCTCATCCTCGCCACCACTATGAGATCAATAATGATAGATGCCAACAGCTCAAGTAATTGAAGCCACCTTATCTTACAGGTCTTGTTAGTCAAAGATCTCAAAGTGACCCTTGTCTGCCTCGGCCCTCTGTCGTGACCCTGATGAATCACAAGGCACTTTAGCCTAAAAAAAACAAAAAATCTTTATTTTGATGCTTGCTGTGGCAGCAGAGTGCATCACAATCCCCGTCAGTATTTACAGTGCGTGGGTAATGCTGGGATTTGGAGGCTGCTGAGCGTTGTGGGAGACGATCCAGCTGTTGAGGAGAAAACAGTGGAGGGGGGAGTTTCCAGCCAAAGAGATGCACTAAACAGGATGATTATGTCAGGAACAGACTATGGAGGAGCCAGAGGGGAGAAGTCACCCGCAAACACACACACACACACACATAGATCAGCAAGAGACGTACTTTGCTGTGGATTCCTCGTCATACTTGGTCTTCAAATCAAAGAGCTCGGCCTGAGTTGTTTCAAGTGCTGTAAGAGAAGGGAAAACAGCCATTTGTAAGTTTCCTGGTGACAAGCTAAATGAAGAATATGGACGCAAGTATGAACAATACAGACATTTAATAAAAAAGTACTCAAGATTTGAAAGTTTTTAGAGTTTTTTAAAGTTTTCAGAGGTCGGCACCAACTCATATCCAGTGATAAGGTTGCCATTTCTCTGAGCTGAGTTAAAAAAGTACCCAGGTATATAAAGATCGAGTAGGCTGGTACCTGTCTGTAGGGACTGGGCCTTGTGTTCGGCCTCTTCCAACCTTGAAGACATGGAGTCCTGGCTCTCCTGGAGTTTCCTACAGAGGGAATGAAAAGGGAAAAAACAGGGAGCATAAAGTCACAGATAGAGATACTGAGTCAGTAAATCTTGGGTTCACACTTTGTGGCAACTATTCTCTATTTTCCCACCATTTCTGAAGTGTTTTCCCCACTAAAATCCTCCCAACACAACCCACTCCTCATTAAGCAGCCCTATTAGGCAGGAATGTCTGGCCACTGGGGCACACTGCACCCGGGGGGAGGGAGAGAGGGGGGGGGAGAGAGAGCAAGAGTTGAGTAAGAGAGGGGGAGGAGAGGGGCGACGCAAACCACAAGGATAAAATAGATTCATTCTTAGCATATAAAAAGTTGGGCTCTGCTGAGAAATTGCCACTGCGTGTAAAAACATCAATAATCTAGCACAAAGACAGTCTTTATGGCACTCTTTGATGCCCCCCTTCTCCGCCAATCTGTCTCTCCTGTCATCTCTATTTTTCTGCCCTCTACTTCATCCTTTCATCTCTCTCCCTCTCCCTCCTTCCCTCACTCCTTGCAGGATAAAATGCATCAGAGGTGCCATCCATTTACTGCCCCTCTCAGACACAGGAAGTCAGCTCTCGGCAGACAGGAAGGGGCCTATAAAATACTGACGTAAAGGAAATACAGTTGGACAATTGATCTTCTACTGTACGTCTGAAAGAGGCAGCGAGTTTCAACACTGCTTCGTAGCAGACACGGTGATTGACAAGAGGGGAAAAATATGAGCTCTGTAATGTGCGTTTAGTAAACACACAAACACACGAAATCAACTTGAATCGGGCCACAGACTTTTATCAAAATGATCACTGGGAAAGATTTCGTCTCAAGTGTTTTAATGACTGTAATGGAGTGTGAAAACATCAGTAGTGATCGCTGGCAGTGCGTCATGCTTTGGAATTTAAGCAGAATATGATGCAACTGTAAGGAAGTATTTCTTTAAACTGCGATAAAGACTTTTAATCACTTATAAGCAGGTAAAAGTAAAATATTAAAAATACTGTTAAATGATCAACCACCACAGAGGAGGTCATGTAAACAAACTGACAGAGGGGAAAAGGTTCTTTTAAAAGTCTATGTGCAGCCTACAGATAATATACAGATCTTATTAACACTAAAAACTTTAATGTGCTGCTTCAGTTTATTGGTTTTAATTTAACTTTATTTCACAGTTAAAATATTCTACATAGGTTTGATGCGGCTATCACAGCTTTTTTTGCCCTCAGTAAAAATGTGCCGTCTCTTTAAGCCCCGAGGCTGCACCAGCTAATCATATGAGTGCTCATCATTTCGACTCTGTGCACATGTTTATTTATGCCTTTAATTCAAAACAGGAGCACATAGTTACCCCAAGATAACTACATTTAAGATTGACAGCTCAATTCTCCACCTGCGTTTGAAAAAAAATAAATAAATAACTTAATGTGGATTCACATGATCATTTAAGCCGGCCATCGTCATATCAGCCTGGATTTACTGAGCGGTGCAGGAAGAAAGGTGCCCAAGTTTGTTGTTAAGTGGACCGATTGAAAGACTGCCCACACCATGGCCTATTAGTTTGATCATCTTTATGTTGAATGGGCTTCTTCTTATATCAGAGTGGCTCTTTTCAGTGACTTTGCAAGAGTTAATAACATTTCAGAAGTTAGAATAGTTTCTTTCATGTTCCTAAAATATCTGGTAGCAATTTAGAGTTTATTTATTACTGCCACAGGCTTTGAGTGTATCAGAAAATCACACACACTGCAAAATGCCCTGAAAATGGGTTTGAAAAGGAAGTAACCTATTAAATCAAAATATATTACTTGTGTCAAAATAAAGTGACACCCAGGCACAAATTTTGCCATTACAGTTATTTGGTGGGTTTCAATCAGTTACTGTAGTACATTTCCAGACACAGTAGAAGGCTGTGGCAGCAATTATTCAAAATAAAATGGCTGAAATATATCGTGGTAAAGACAGAAAATAAGAGTCTGCGGTGTTGATTCCCATCAAGACAAGAATGGCAAGCACCCACATGACAAAAATGCTGGCATTGTCTTTTATGTAGGTTATTTTCCATTCCTGCATTCATCTGCAAAAAAAAAAAAAGGCAGGCAATGTCGGGGAAGGATAAGCAACAATTTGTTGATTAAACTGATAACTACGAGCGAACAATCCAAGGACTATTAGCTAAGAAGAAATGATTGAGTCGTGAATAGCTCTGCTAAATAAAGTCAGAAAATCAAAAATCGCTCAAAGATTAGGATCGCAGGAGTTCTGCCTGAGGGCACAATGACCCACAGGTTTAAAACGGCAAAATAATGCAGAGGGTGTTACCTGAAACACAGCTGCAAACTCACACACACACACACACACACACACGCACAAAAGTTATACCTCTCCTTCTCTGCATAGTCGTTGTGTAGCTGGAGCTGCTTTTCTTGGGCCAGGTTCTCAGCTTGATTCTTCAAAGACTGCTCGTACTCGCGGATCTTCTCCTTCAAGGCCTTGATGGTCACCTCTAAAAAGCAGAGAACATGAAGGAAGAGTTAATATACATATATATAGACAATTTGCAAATTATGCTGAAAACAAACTTCCAGATATGAGATAAACGTCAGCGATGACGATAACACTTTCGACGAGAGGGGCGGGCTGACCTTTATTTCAGGCACAACAACATCCTGCATTCTTCCTCTGTCAGCACAGGCGAAGGCCGTGGCCCCTATGGCTCCTGCCTAATCTTTACATCCATGATTGGTGTAGAATATTCAACGTTCACCACTATAGATATGGTGTATTCATTAGGGCTGCATTAGTGCTGAAACCCCATAACCTGCTGACGGCTGAGCTCTGTATGGGGCAGCCTGAAATAAATCTAACACATAACTTGGGTAATAAATAGGCCTCAGTGTGTGTGTGTGTGTTTCTCAAAGAAAGATATAAGTGAGTGAGACAATGATAAAGAGCATTGCTGCTTGCTTTGACTGAGGGCTCTTAGCACTTTGTGTGCGTGTGTGTGTGTGTGTGTGTGTGTGTGTGATTTAAACTCCAGTCTCACTGCTCTGACACATAATCAATAGAGGAGAGTCCCCTCAGAGCCCTCTTACCCCTTAACTGCTTAACTGAACTTTAAACATTTAGGTTGCGGGGATCAATGGCCCCTGCACTCTTTGTATGCGTGTGTGTGTGCGTGCGTGTGCAAGTGTGCGGGCGGGTCCGCGTGTGTGTTTAACAGGAGTGGGAGTTCCACAGTGTGTTTTGGGGTTTAAATATCCCCCATCTATTGAGGCGGGAAGGAGGGATAAAGGATGAGGGAACAGGAAAATCAATGGCAGAATGGAACCCTGCCGCTATCGAGCTGTTCCAATTAACTCTCGCTGAGGAAAGGGGGATTCCAAAACATTCCCTGCTCGCTCGCTCGCTCGCTCGCTCACTCCTCCTTTTCGACTAAAATTACACCACTTTTATTACGGCTTCTCACTCATCTCCCTGCCTTTGTCAGTTTTTCCATCTTTCTTTACCCTGAGGTAGCCTGTCGTTTTTTATTCATGAAACTGTGCCTCATGTTTTTTTTTTCTCCCACCGCCCGCCCCTGAAAACCTATTTGAAAATGTAAAACCTTGTACATTTTTTGCGTTTTTGAAACATTTATGAGACATTAAAATATGTGAAAAGTGGCCTCTTGCTTTGAAAGGGGCTTCTAAATATGTTTCTTTGACCTTACATTTGCAATTAAAAGCTGTGTATCATCATACAGACATAATGGCGAGGTTATGCTCAAGCATCACCCTGGATAAAATATTAACTCCAATATTTGCATTAATAACCTGGTTTTGAACAGTAATGTTTCTGTTTGATACAAAAATATGACAGGTGACATTTTACTCATGTTAACTTTAACTGCGACTGAAAGTTTTACAACATAAGTCCCATACAGTCCCATAGTCCCAAATTGAAAATATGCAAGATGTATCATCGTGCTTTGATCACCTATCCTGTGTTCATGACTTGGCAAAATCTTTCTCTCTGAGGCTGCACAGATTCGGTGTTTACATTTTCATACCAGGCCCCTCTGTATTTTATTCCTTTTATTTATTTTCACAGGGACAATGCACACTGATAAACATCATGTAAATATACCAGTGATAGCCAAAAGGCTCATTTTTAACTGTTGTCCCTTGGCAAGATGTTAAATTAGCCATTCACATAAAAAATATGCGTAGGAGTTCTCTCATTCTCACGGCCGCTGCTTGCTTCACCATCTCTGCACATTCAGTAGTAAGAAGACGCATTACGTGGGAGAATATGACATTAAACACTGCCGAACTACACAAAAACTAATCGTAGGCGTATGAAATTACGATATGTGATCATCTGTGATTAATTGTGTGACCTAAATCCGTGCCCCTCTTAA
Source organism: Argyrosomus regius (assembly GCA_946959425.1). NCBI lineage: Eukaryota > Metazoa > Chordata > Actinopteri > Sciaenidae > Argyrosomus > Argyrosomus regius. The sequence continues at coordinate 11,799,324 of OX336889.1, forward strand.
AAGTCAGGAAAATCCCACTGTGTGCTCCTCTGCATGTATCCTGTCTCTAACCTTGGTTTTTGACCTCTGCAAACTCTTTGTTGTAGTCCTCCAGTGTCTCTCGAAGTTTGGTGTTCTCTGTCTCAATGTCGTGCATCCTCTGGAGCTTCAGCTGCAGCTGCTGAGCCAGCTCCAACACAGGTACAGGATCTGTCAGAGACAACACACACCACGTTAACACACTGCAACGCAGATTACACAAACAAGGGCGGCGAGGTGGTGTGGTGAGCTAGGAATAACTACATTCGAAGCCCTGTGAGAGCGAAGCATTTGCCCTGGTGAAGTGTCCTTGAGCAAGGCAATGAACCTCTAACAGCTCCAGGAGAACTGTCCTAGAGCTGACCCTGACCTTTGAACTCCCTGTGGAGAATTACCGGTGCCAGCAAAGACTAAAATATATCACAAATTAATAACAATATGATGGTGAGTTATAGGTACAGTCACTGATGCGTCAGACAGCTACACACCAGAGCTCACAGATTCATAAAAGATCAAAGGAATCTGTGTATAACATTCATAACTAAGTTCAGCTCATCATTTATTGAATATTGGCCAAGTATTCTCGTTATCGACCGAGAAATAAAAATCCAGCATTGGTCAGGCTCTTCTGTAAATACTTAGAGAACAGAGCAGAGCAGAGACTGGGCTTGCCAAAACAGTTTACAACACTGAAAAGGTCACGGTTAGTTTTCACGTTCCGTATCAACAAAACTTTATCCATAAAGGTTATTGAATGATAAACTATCAGCCATTGTATCAACACAGACTATTGTCGGGTTTTAAGATAAACTTTTGTTTTGTATGCGTCAACTGCTGATACAGCGAAGGAACTGGATAAATGACACAGACAGTACAATAAATGAGGCGAATTAACAACAGATTAATGGGTTATGATCAGTTAAAGTGTTCACTATGATGCCGCTTCAAAGCAAGAAAACAAAAAATGGAGAAACATGGGAGAAGACAGATGGACAAAGTGGAGCTGTAAAAAAAAAAAAAAATAGGCAATGCAAAAAGGTAAATAAAAGATTACAAGAAACAGAGACAGAAGGAAGAAAGACAACTTTCTGGAGGCATTTTACCAACATCTCTGTGAACACACAGCAGGGTTAACTGTCAGTGTGATGAAGAGAGCCCTGTCAGTCAGGCCAATCACATCTGATTGGTGCTCATGGGTGGCAGACTGGTGACAGGCAGCCAAGAGACGCAGGCGACGCTCATCAGCATGCCAGCTAAAAGAGCAGTTTGTGTGTGTGTGTGTGTGTGTGTAAGTGTGTATGTGTGTGTGTTGTACAGATAAGAGGAACTGACAGCTTACAGCTGGGGGTAAGGGCTGTGTGTGTGTGCGTATTTGTGTTTGTGTGTGTCTCATGTCTGACGCAGTTAGATATCTTAACTATGCTAATGAGAGATCAGCGGAGAACGATTGGGGAATTTCATGCTGATTTTGTGCTGTCAAGGTGACACACCATGCAGGGCTAAGCTCTGACACACACACACACACACACACACACACACACACACACATGCAGACACACATGCAGACACACGCACGCACTTGCATAGAGTCTCATACAAGTGCAAACAAACACTAAGGAACATTAACTGTATGCCCTGAATTTAGACTCCAATGTGCTTCGGCGCCCTTGAAAATCAACTTTCCCCCCCCCCCTTATCAAAGCTTTGTCCTTCACACAGTCCCCCCACCTCCTCCAAATCAACTGTACAGCCTGTTAAAAGCAGTTTGACTTGTGGGCCACTGGTGCTGAGCGCTCTTGCCAGACACCTTTAATCTAAAGCAGAGCACACTGGGCTGACTAACCAGGCCTTCAGCTGATAGAAGACAGAACAAAACACACTGTTTCCTCTTTCAAGACTGCTGCATTAGTCAGGCTGGTCTGTGTCTGTGTGCGTGTGTGCATCAGGCATTACATCATTGTCTCGCTGCAAGTTAAGAATAGCCCCGTCAGAGCTGGCGCTGACTTATTGGGAGCAGTACAATCCAAAGATATTACTGTAGGTCTATCCATGTGGGAATATGATGACCTCCTTACGCTATAGATGAACTCAACTCCTCTCTCATTCCTACATACTGGGCCCCTCCAGGGCTCCCATACAGCTGAAAATCTCCAACCAGTAGCTCTGTGACTGTGTGAGAGAGAGTGTGTGTGTGTGTGTTCTGTAACACTCTGTGCTGCGTGTCCCTCCTCGGCCTCAGTGTGCTGAACGTGACTGCTCATGTGTGCACTTTGCAGCAGCCAATCGTGGGCGCACTTGTCATCCATATCAGGACGCACCTTCTGTTAAGACCCTCTAAAGGCTTCACCAGTGGGGATGAGATCTCGTGGGGACATATTAAGGCGTCGCACGCGCCTGGATGCACAGTGAAGGAGCACCAGAGGGATGGTGTTATGCTTTTTTTTTCTCCCCCCTCTTCCCCTGCTGGTGCTGTCTGCATGGATAAGGGGGTCTTCTCATGATCACGTTTTTCGGACTCGGGGAGACGTCTAGACAAACACACTCTCAGTCACACAGACGTTAAACATGGTCTTACCTGGGACATCGATTATTTTCTTGTACACGTTCAAGAAGGCGTTCTCTGCTTCTTTACTTCTCTTACTCAACGCATCGATCTGCGGGGAGAGGAAGAAAAAAAAACAGAAGCATTGTCAGTTACACCACCTCACGTGTGAGCGTCACATCCATACACTCAAAAGGCAGGCCCATTAATTTCACAGTGAGACTAGTCTACATATCTGTCTATCCTCACTATGCGTTGGTATGTTGCATGCGATCGTGGTTGTCTTGACAGTGGCAGCGTTGGTGTTTCCTTCCCGTGGAGTCAGTTCAGCTGTTCAGCCGATGACGGATGCGTTTCGTTTTGCCGCGTGCCCGTGCGTGTCCACGTCGGTCTGTCCTCGAGCGAGTTGTGCCTAAGTCCGTCAGTCGGTCTGTGTGTGTGTGTGCGTCAGTGTGCGATTGTGTGTGTGTGTGTGTGTGTTCGTTTCCCCTCCAGCACACTGACATCATTAAACAGCTGGCTCAGTCTTTCCAGCCACAGCAGGGGCAGATTATTCAGTCAGCTCTTAGCGGCAATACAGTGTGGATCCATTACTGATGCAGCCATTAACACAAGAGAGCACGGCATGCATTCCATCACTGATATTATTGAAATGGACAGCATTAGAATGGATCCATAAGAGATTAATTCCCAAATCATTCAGGGGGGGGTGACTTTTACACTGTTGTCGATGCTGAAACACGAGGCAACGGGGCTCTACTTTAAGTGTGTCACACTTCAATATGAGCAGCAGACAGAGAGTAGGCGAGACGCATCTGAAAATCGAGTCTAAATCGAGGGAAACAGATGCCAAATAAAGACATTCAGAGGTTGCTACTGTACTGGGCAGAGCTACAGCTGACTACTCTGGCTCACGCACTCAGACTAAACAGCCTTGTGTTTCTATTCCAACTCCTCCAGCAGCACACTCGCTGAGAGAAAAGGAATAAAGACAAAAGCCTATATAAGTCCAAATATAAAGTCTTCACATTCCCAGCCAAGCCAGTAGTGTAGTTGATGGGTGGTTTAGGGGTTCTTGCCACTGTAAACAGAGCAGGCTACATGTAATACTGCCTGGGCTCCTATGGGAACCTAATAAATCTCTTCACATGGCTTTGATTCATCTCTAGTTTTTTAGCCGCAAAACATCTGGCCCTGTGTAGGCTGGTGCCAGCACCCCTCCCTCTTTTTTCCCCCCTTTATTTCTCTACGTCTTTCTCTCAGCCTCTCTCCCTCTTGTCACTTCCATGTTCTCTGACTCATAGTTTTTTTTTCTTTCCCTCGATCTTTTTCAGTGTCAGTCTTTCTCACATGTTTCTCCGTCACACACACACTCATGTCTGACTGGCATGCACAGGACTCCTGTCTTGCCCTGTGACACACACACACACACACACACACACACATTCCCACTACTACTATATCTCGTTCGCACATCATGCTGCATCATGTACTTTACCCTCCTTCATGTGCTGTGTGACATTGAGCGATCTGGATCCTCAAATGCAAGGCCACTAATGGGAGATTACAGATGCTGAGCACTAATACCTCTCACACACACACACACCAGCACCAAACCGGTTCATCAGGGTGTGTACATATGTGTATCTAAGAATATGTAATCAGAGGCTCAGAGGACACAAAAACACTCATGATAAAGAAGAAAACGCTCGCAAACTAACGCAAGGAATGATCTGCCAATGGCGGTGAGGCTGCGTGACTGTACAATGACTGGGCCAAGGTCAGTGGTACAGCAGCTTTATATAGCCCAACATGGGAGGCAGGAAATAGACATTTAATGTAGGACACACCCTACAGTTAGAGGCAGGTTAACTGCAGGACCAGAGCCATTAGAAGACCACCCAGGATTTGCAAATACAACCCTGCTGTTCCAAACTGCAGCTCTTTCAACCAATCCCAATGACATCTGCTATTACATGCTCCCCTGCCCCCATCCCACACACACACACACACACAGACCAAGCAAAACAAATGAAGTGACACAAATGATACCTCACCAGTATCAGTAGGTTACCGATGAGAAGTGCTTGCAATTGCAAAAGGTATCCCTGACACATCCACACACACACACACACACACACAAACACATACGCACGTACGTCAGCAACTTGTGCCACCATCACTCAGCACCGCCTCGCTCCCCTATCTAACCCATAGTGTGTGAAGGGCATCAGGCTGACCTGCGTATGTGCGTGCATGTTATGTGTATATGTGTGTGTGTGTGTGTGTGTGTGTGTGTGTGTGTGTGTGTGTGTGTGTGTGTGTGTGTGTGTGTGTGTGGCCCCAGTGGAGTCTGATAAGGGGAGGCTATGGGAAGCAGAGACTGAAGCCTTGGATAATGGAAAAGCTTATCTGATCGATGGACCAACAAGGAACACTGAGCATGCAACATACACACACACGAAAAAAAAAACACACACACACATACTGTATAACCCGTTTACCAAACTGAGGCCTCGTGGAAACAGCACTGTTATTGGTAATAATTATGACCCGAGGGGATCCACCTTTCAATGACAAAGATTAAACAGAGTATCGAGACCTCCGAGTTCCTGGGCTAAAACTTTTTATTGTTCTGTCTCGGTCCCACACTCACTTAGCAAAGATTCGGGCTCCTGGGTAAAAATGCTTAAGGATGAGTTACTGTGGGACTTCCAACAGGAAGACCCTCTGGTTTCTGGTGCTGTCTTGTCCTTGATCAAAGCACCGAAGGGGTAAGCAAACAAAGCCGGGCTAAAATTACACATTCTCAGAGCTTCTCGTGTTGTGGCATGCAAGCGAGCAGAATAGTCGACTGATTGATGGGCTGCTCTAAGACTGGCGCGGGTGTACAGTATTATCTCAATAATCATAAGATAATGTCTTTCTCAGTTCCGCGACCACCCACTATGTGCCTCAGCGTGTTCTGGTGTGCACGCCGTCGAGGTGTGTCAACACGGGGATGGTGGAAACAGCTGACAAAGCCCCAATTATATTGCTGCCGTTTCTATTCTCTAAATAGACTGTGGATCATCAGCAGAACATGGTGGAACCACTATAAATTACAGCATTTTTACATAACCACTGGCTGTGGTCGCTGCTCTAACACAAGAATATGGAAACTAACCCAGTGTTAAACTGTAATATTCTATGCCCAGTAGCAAAGCAGCCCTGTCACTATCCATTGAGATGATTTTGTTTATGTGTGTGTCTGTGTGTGTGTGTGTGTGCGCGCCAGGGAAGAGATACTGTTGGGCTGAATGTCCACCCACTCCAACCCCAAATAACGCCCCAGTCTAAACCAGCCGCTTCCACTCCTACCCTCTGACTTTCACATATGGGAGTGAACTGGAAATGCATGGCTGCCAAAAAGGAGGAGTCATGATGGAAATAGGCCAAAATGATGGAGGAGGAGATAGAGGGGAACGGTGGGAGTATGATATAGCGCGCACACACACACACTCACACAAAAGTCACCTCTTATAGGTCAGGGTACATTAAAACCAAGGGAGCAGCATTAAATTGAAAGTAAATAAATGTGCCACAATGAACAGAAATGGCACATGATTCACCAGATCAACAACAAAAAAAAAAACAAATAACCCCGCCGAATCATGCAGACAAACAAAGTCTGAGGAAATGGCATTCGGTGAGTTGTGACTGGCTAGAGCCGGGGTTTTGTGGTGCCTTTTTTTTTTTTTTTTTTTTTTTTGCAGGATGCAATTTAAACACACCCTCGGGCTACAGGACTTCATGAATAGGACAGAAAATCAAGAGCAGAGCAGAGTGAAGAAAAGAGGGAGAGAGGAAAGAGGGGAAATGAGATAGTGGCGAGAGAAAGAAAAGGAGATGGCGGAAGAGGAGAGAGAAGTGAGGGAGAAGAGAGAGGGCGATTTAAGAGGAAAGACGGAAAAAAAAAGAGAGAGAGAGAAGGGCACTGAGAGAGGGAGCAAGACCAGTCAACCAATGTCAAATGGGCTTTATAAAATGCATTGTTGGAATGCTGTGCTTGAACATTTCTGTCTGTCACTATGTCAGTAAAAATTCCCAATAACACACTCACCTCTCCTTGGAAGCTCTTGAGCAATGGGGCAACCTGTTTCCGTAAATCCTACAAAAAAAGAAACACACACAAAAAAACAAAAACGTTAGTGAGCCTCAAAAATGAGATCAATTTTAATCCTGAAATAACACACAGGAACATGTGGCAGTGATGTTCAGAGGCAGTGAGAAGCTACAGAGTTTCACACTAACACACCATGTCGTGATCAAATAAGTCACTAATTGAAATCAAGTAGAGACTATTCTTGCCGTAGCCAATGAATCATGAGTGATGCGTGAGCGAGTGATGAACGCGGGGGTAGGGGAGGAGGCCAGGTTTGTACCCTGAGGTGCTCTGGCGGACTGCGTTTCTCATCAGAACAGGTGCAGCACCACCTGGGCCACCCAGAGGCGCCACTAGTGCGTGTGAGACATAGAGCGAATGAGCCGTAGAGTAGGCTTACTGTTAATGCAAATTGTCTCCACGCACCAAGTTTTGACTATAAAGCTAGCGCTTTTTTATCCCGCAAGTCCCATCGCATGACTTTCCAGTGCGAGTAAGCCTTTTTCAGATTAGATAGCCAGTCGAGTATGTATCAGGGGAACATGCAAATCACCATGCTCTTAGCTGAGCCTACATCCTGACAAACTGAACTGGAGCGTACGGTGAAAAGCACGGCAGAATAGGACATTCTGTACAGGAACATTTGATTTGCACAGTTTGTGGACACACACGCGTACTCACAAACCTGCCTAATGAAGATGTGAAGTAGGGCAACGACAGATGTGCGCTCGGGAGACTCTGCTCGCCTTTCAGAAAACCTCCGCCTAAAAGCCTAACCCATGTAGTGAGGGAGCGTGCTTCCCAAACTGACCTGGGACCAGTGTCTGGGGGCTGGCCTAATCCCAGGTTGGTCCAGACAGGCCGCTTGTCTGGGGCTGAGGACAGGTCATGACCCTGCTGACCCTGCCCCATTGTTACCTCATCAGGGGTCGTTGTGGCTGTTTGTCTGGGCCAATTCAATATTCCCCTGCTGGGGATAATGACCTCCACCCCGCCCCTGCCCCTGCCCCTGCTTCTACCCCCACACACCCCCACCCGGCTCTGGCTCTCTCCTTCTCACTCACTCACACACACACACACACACACACACACACACACACACACACACACACACACGACAAAAGAAGAGAAGTGGCAGTTCTTTCATTTGCATTAGATTTTGATTATATCCTAATTTTCCATTTGGGGAGTCAGTTTCCTTTCAGTTAGTTTTCAGCACTAGTTCCTGCTTGGATTAATACAAATTTTAATTTTATATCTTATTTTGCTTCATTGTTTTAAGAGTCAAGCGAAACATCTGCTTGTGCTTTTTCATGTCATTATTCTGCACTTTTATCACCATGGATTCAAATTTATGTAAATATTTGTGACCAAAAAAGAAGCCTCTGTATAATGTAATGCAGTCTAGCCTAGTAGTCCTCCAATAATTACTACCTTTGTTCAAATCATAATGTTCAACATTTGTTGAGACTGCATCTGCACGAGGAGGAGACGCCTCAGCACCACCATCGTTTTGTAAACAACGGTTTGAAGTTGCTGTATTAATCCAATTTTTAGGTTTTAGGTTTATGTTTATCCGCTCGTCCTGCGTTTTTCTCGTCTTGTTTGGGGGTGCAGCTTGACAAGCTAACACACACTCACTCACTGAATACACACACACACAAAAAAAACAAACACATTCAAATAACATGCAGAGGCAGGCCCGCTGCTTTCTGCTGGAGACCCGAGCTCTGAACCCCTTTGGTCCACTCTCTGGTGCTCCGCCCCCCTGCCCCCTCCACATCCAAAGATTTATGACCATATAACATAACAATGCACACAGACACCATGGTCAATCTGTGTGTGTGTGTGTGTGTGTGTGTGTGTGTGTGTAGTGAGGGGAGCGGAGGGGGCCAGGCAGCAGGAGATGGATGGCTGGTGTGTGAGCTGCCGGCAGACAGCAGACAGGCCAGCCCGAGGAATCCTCCAGGGAGTATGGAACTCCCATTCGCTGTCTGTCTGCCCTGCAGCTAAACACAAACGTGTGTACGTGCATGCGTGTGCACACACACATGCGAGCGCACACAAAGTTGTTTTACTACCACTGCCTCTGGCTAGCAATCTTTGGGACATTTTACAACCATTCCCACCCTTGCCTTTATAACAGTGTGGTAGAGGAGTTTTGACTAACTAAAAGGAAATTAAGAACTCGATGAATAATTCAGGCAACTTAGGAGGCACAGTGAGATGTAGTCTCAAAAAAAAAAAAAAAGAAAAATTCAACAGTGTGTCAGTCCTAATGAATTATGAAAACTTTGTTTTCACGCTGCATTTCTTTGCACTACTTTCAAAATGCTACAAAAGCCTGCATGTGTGTGTGCGTGTGTGTTATTATGCAGACCATGAGTGCAGTTCATGCCGAGTACAGCTCAGCAGACTAGACACAGTCAACGTGGGCCGGTCTCCTGGTTGTTGAATAATGGATCAGAGACGGACTCCCGCTCAGCCTAATGCAGTCTGATCTGATATGACTGTGATCTCCGCTGACTGGTGCAGACCACAGAGAGCTGACAGCCACGCTCTATAGGCTGGTCAACCGCACACACACACACACACACACACACACACACACACACACGGGTGCAGAAAACTCTGATTGCACACAAGACGATCGGGGCATTTTTAATCAAGCGCAGGCCATCACATGTTATAAACCAACCTATTTGGTAGGCAGCCTCGATGCTTACACACTTCCAAACGTCGGGAGTTTTAGTGCTGATTCCTATTGAGCCTGTTACAACCCTGTAATGAATCCTGTCGCTCGTCTGGCCTGGCTCAGATTCCTCCTCCACATACCAGGGAGATGCCAGGGGCCACACAGACGCCAGAGGAGCCTTCCTAAATCACAGCCTTGTTACACTGATGAATGTGTGTGTCCTGTTCTGTGATCTAGGCTATCTGCCTCTGTGTGTTTGTGTGCGCACCTCTGCTTCTCTGCATGTTTTCTTTGTGTGCGTGTCTCTCTCTCTCTCTCTGTCTGTCTGCCTCCCTATGTGTGTGTGTGTCTCTTATGTAGTTATACTTGAAAATGAGATTAGAGATGAATGTGTAGGGTAAAGTGAAATTAGTGTCTTTTGTATGCAGGTACAGTTTCCTCTGGTGTATATTCCCCTACACCGGGTGGGCTACAAGCTCAAGTCAATAGTCACAATCCTCATCCTGTGGTAACTATAATAGGCCTACTGTCAACTCCACCGAGAGTTGACAATTTTCTATCCACCGTCTACTCCATTCATACATAATTCATACTACCATCAATAATTCACCATGGTGACATTACCAATAATAACACAACAATACTTTGTTTTCGCTGTGTGGTTTAAAATGTGTTGCCTTGGTAACAGAGATGAAACAAATATTCCCAGGAGGAGTGATGAGAACACAGGAACAGGACAGAATTCCCTCCTGATCCCACTTAGTAGTGTTGTCACACTCTCTTTCTTTCTCTCTCTCCCTCCTGCTCTGCCTCTCTCTCTCTCTCTCTCTGTCTTTCTCTCTCTCTCTCTCTCCTCACATACACACTCGCAGACCACACTTTTCTGCACGCATAAAAAACTAGGTCAGATAATACAAACTCCTGAGGGGTTTTCTGTTTTGTCTCTTTAGGATTTCAGGGAAACTAATGGAGAGACTATTTTTGGGAGCCAAGCCCGCATCTCTCTGCTCCGTCTACTCCTCCCATTGCTTTCTCAGTAAATAATCACCGCTACATTTATGAAGAGGAGAAGAGACACAAAGAAGCGCAAGAGGCGAACCGTGATTGTCAAAAGAATCGCGGCATATATGCGTCGAGGCTGTGTGTTGGTGCGTGTCTGCGAATATATCCGATTTCCTCACCTCTGGTGTGTTCTTCTTGAACTCGCGGCTCAGGTCGATTAGTTTCTTCCTGGTCTGTTCGCTCTCGTCCTGTCTGTTGGCAAGCTGTGTGGCGGTGGCGTCTAGTTCTTTCTGCAACACAAAACACAAAACTTCTTTTTTAGTTTGCTGCACATTTTATCACACTGTCATTATAATCAGCATCGTTATTATTAAGGATAAGGGAAAAAGACGGGCTGTTTTTCTGACTAGACGGCAGACTCCTTGACCCATCTGGCATGCTGCGGACTACCCATCCAGCCTCAGCTGAACTTGGCCAGTAATATTGCAGAGAACAGAACCACAACGCCGATGTCCCGCCAAGGAAAACCCTGTCTACACCAGTAGTTTGATCTGCTACCAGCGCAAGCAATATCTGAGCCATTCAGCCTGTCAGTCAATCAGTCGCCGCTGTGTTGGGAATGACAGCCTGTGTCGCAATAGACTACTACTACTACTACAACAACACGCACGCAGTTCACAACAATTATTGACTGTCTGCAGCAGGCGACCCCTCCCCTCGCCACAGAACAACGACAACAGCACAATTATCAACAACAGTGTTGTCAAGGCTGAGGCAGGGCCCGCCTTTATCCACATCCATTTTGCATTGTTATTAATAGCTATTTACGGGACTTGTTCCAGATGATGGGCCAAGTGCTGACATTAACAAGACGTTCAGGCCTTGTAAAGATTGTATCTCTCTCTGCTGAGTGTGTGAGTGTTGCTGGATTATGTTTCTGTTGGATTCTTGCCTTCTGTCATGCTCGTTCCTTCTTTTTTTTTCCCCTCTTCCTCTTCTCTCCCTCCTCATTTTTTCCATACTCACTACAGATCATCCACTCACTCGTTCAACTAGCAGTACCCTCTCCTCTGTTTAAATCTCTTCTCCCTTTACTCCGCCTCCCTACCCCCCCCAACACCCCCAATCCACCTCCTGTGAGGCCGCCCACCCCTGAGAGTGATTAAACGCTGCTGAAGGGCCGTTATGCTAACTAACACACTAATCATTTAATACACACATTACCACAGGGGCCCTTGTGGCTCAGTCTGCTGACAAGGTCCCAAAACACACTCACGCACACATGCCCACCGCCCCACATTGCCCACACACACACACACACACACACACACACACACACCACCAATACACACAAGAAAATACAACCCTCTAAAGAAATAGCGTGATCAAGTACTAATTAGGATATTTTTCCCCCCCCATCAGCGTTAAGTTTAATTCCCTGACCAGCCGTGATCTCGTTTTATCCACAAACCATAAAAAAATCTAACAAATGTTGCTCGACTGTCCTCGGCGATGGGTTTTACGCAGTAGCTCAGGACATTAGAAGAAAAAAAAGTAAAGAACTGCTCCTTTGCTTACATGCCATCTTGAACTCGCTGCCCATGGAGCAGTTGATGTGGCAGCCTGTCTGCCCATGGCCATGGAGCAGCTGCACTATCTGTTAGTGAATTCGAGCGTGCGCAGAAGCTTGTGCAACGCTTGATGGAAGGAGGAACCTAATAAATTTTAATCATGTTAAATTAATTGTCAAAAAAATGAATGCTCTAGTTCATGAATAGAGGTGTAATTATTATATTGGTAAAGATTAGCTACAGGAACAAGAATATAAGGCCCAGTTGGTTCAAGATATTAACAGATATTAGTCACTGGCGGATATTAATCACAATATGATGTATTAGGCCTTAAGGCTTACTTCCCAAAATCATTTAAATCAGTGGAACACTTCAGTTTAAAGCCTAGTCTCAAATCAGGAGGCACAAGCAGCAACCGGGACAATTTTAGGCATATCCCAAAAGCAGAGATAATGCCGTTAATCATCCAAGCTGTGCCGATAAACACTAGGACACATTAATTTTGAAAATATAGAATTCCCCTCTGAGAGATCTGAATCACTATATAAAGTAAAACACCACGGAGGACCAATGGAGTCGAGGTTTTCGATTATATGTGTGTGTGTGTGTGCGTCTGTATTCAAAGCGCCTCAGGACACAATTAAGTGCATCAAACTTGAAGAATAGTTTGAGGAAGTTAAATAAAACTTAATATATTGAGATGAAGTCAGCAGAAGCAGGCGCTGTCAAGTCGCGGATAAAGTTGTCGCTCACATATGACATTACATAGACTGTATATAAAGACGGACCACACGTCTCCACTTCTGCTGCACAGAAATGAACCCAAAATATCTTGGATGCGGCGGCTGCCATCTTGCACTGGAGCCAGTAGTGATCAGAGTCGGAGCTGCTGTATCTAGGTCCCACCTATGAACACGTCTGACTCGAATCACAAGCAGGGCTCAGTTGTCAATTATGATATTAATTTAACTTGCGTTGAACATACATCAGTGGCATAAAAACTACCTAAAATAACAGAAACAATATTTATAGTATTTGACTCGTACTTTTTAAAAAAAAGTTTGGCTCTGGAGGGGCGGGATTTATGATATATATTGCAGCCAGCCAGCCAGCAGGGGGTGATCGAGAGGCTTTGGCTCGGCTTTTGGTCGTCCATCTCACTGACAGTATAAAGAATGGACTGAGTATGCGTGACGTCACCCACATGTTTCTGAAGAGCCGCTTTGAAGCTCAAAATCTGTGACGCTCACTGCTGCCACGTTGGTAGTCCTGCCTCTTCCGCCTCCTGACTAATCTAACAAAAGTCAAAGACGTGGATCATCGGCTGACCTCAGGTGAGGTCACAAGGACCTCAGGTGGGCTATATGCCAATCAATTGTTACAGCTGTCATGAACGAAGAACATTAGCTATAGAGACCAAAACAGTTTTTTGTACCAGGCTGTAAATATGTTTATTTCTGCTGTGAAGTTGGACATTTTAACATGGGGGCTTATGGAGATTGACTCGTTCTGCAGCCAGCCTCAAGTGGACGTTTGAGGAACTGCAGTTCTTGACATTTCTGCATCGGCTTCACTTCACAGCCTTGAAGTTTCCCACTTGGTCTCTTTATATTCAGTCTATGAGACCATCTAAAATCGCCCACTGTCTCTAGAACACTATTTTTGTCTGTTCTGGCTTTGTTAGGCTCTGAATGATAAATGATGGGTTGAAATAGATAACCTTGTAAACAATACCTTCTTTATTAACCTTACGAGATAAAAGAGTTATTCAAAAAGGAGTTCAAACACAACACAACCTCAGTCTATTCATATAAATTGATTAATGAGCTCCGTTTCTGAGTGAATCTGAAATAATCACAGTCTTCAACTAAAGGTTTTGCTTTAGGAGGTCATGTGCCAATCCCTGACGCCCTTGATTCTGTCCAATCCCTTTCCAAAACCCTGCACATATCCCAATGTGTTACCAAATCCCCCATTCCAAAAAAAATTCTCACTGCTAAGCTAAATAAACACATCACACATGGAAGAGGATTGATTCAATGCCAAGTGGGCAAGCAATTATGGGCATGGTCTCAGTTGGAAAAAAAATAATAAAAAAGGAAAGAAGAAAAAAAAAAAAAAAAGGACCCTCAGACCCAGTCAGGTTTTGACTATGCAGCAAACTCTCTGCACACATCAGCAGACACGGGCAGACTTTACACTCATCTTGCTGATAGAGCGTAACATCCGAAAGTGCACAATCCTCACTGCCTGGCCCTTGTTCACACACATCAACACACATGCCATTACGAGACGACGGATCTATTCCCATTTTAACATATAAGCATGATAGGTTATCGCGTTAAAGTTGAAATACTGAACAAATATGTTTGCTGTGTGTGGGTTTGTAGCGAAATAATACTGAACTGTGGTCAGTTTACATGTTACAAAAAAGGTGCAGACTCAAGCTAGAAACAAACAGGACGTCCTTTTTTTCTCCTTACACGTTACTTCTTTTGTTTCAACCAAACTATAAAAACACACTGCGGCAAATAAGTGTTTGACGCAGGCTTTTTTTCTTTCTTACACACCTATTTCATTTAAATGGCTAAATGTGACTCATTGTGTCAAGCTAACTGTTTCCTCTGAAACTGGTTTCAGAATATTTACATAGGACCAACAGATGCAACTTCCTCACAAGGTGTTATTCTCAAGTTTGTAATATTGTACGCGAGTACAGCCACACAGCCCATGATTAAAATGATATTTACACTAAATGATTATTCAGATATCTATCTATATATATATATATATATATTACAGATAACCTGTTTGAATTCTTTGCAGTGACGACTTGTCAGTGCCTAATCGGTCCAGCTACCTGATCCTTCCCAACATCACACCACATTGCAGTTTATATTACCGTCGTGACTAAAGATAGCTGCTAGCTAGATTAATAGATGGCTAAATAGGAAGATGAAGACCTTTCATTTTTATCATGACTAGAACGGTGACATCTGTCACTATCCATCTAAAGTCATGACCACAAACAGCAACGCCGTGTGCAGCCAAAAGAATTGGTTAGCGCCTTCACACGAGATCAGTAGTACAAACGTGGCGTGAAAACGTTGGAAAAGCAGAGTGGAGCTCTAAAAATAAATACCAATAAATCCCTAATTAGGAATTTATTAAGGAGCATCCACTAACAAAGAGTCAATTCAGCTGTTTTGTTGGCTTCATGGAGCTCTAAACTTTGGGAGGGGTGTGATGCGAGCCTAACTTTAGGCAAGGCTGCTCCTACAGGGGCTCCGCCATCTGGCATACCACTGGGATTTTCTCCCCATCATGTTTGACATCAGTGATTGACATCATGTTAGTTTGATCAACCTTCCAAATTAGCATGTCTGACAAGGAGCCAAGACATGAATAAACACATGCTAATTAAAAAAAAGGAGTCTATATTTCACAATGCATGATTAATGTAATGACTAGAAATATAATTAATTGCATTGGCACTAGCTCTTGTGTTGATGTTTCTGTACTCGGGCCTTCAGGCCGTCGGGCTCAGTCTTTGAGGTCAACGCTCTCTGGCTCTCCTTGGCCCGACTTTGAAATATTTTACTTTTCAAATCTCAAAAAAACACTTTAATTTACTGGTGAATTAACTCATTAACCATTCACTCCATTGCTATTTTTAAATCTAGACTATGGCTGGTTAAGGCTGCACTGTCTAGTTTAGCAGACGATGGAATATGGTGTGTGCAGGGGAGCATTAAGTGGGCTGTAATGTCTGTGTGATTGCTGTAACAGCCCTGCTTGGCTTGGCTGGACTGGCCCACAGCAGCAGTCCCTGTCCTGGTTCATTTGGTCGTCTGGTCAGCTGTAAAGACGATTGGAACAGATTGCCAACACTCCCTAGAGAGACTTCAACACCGACTTGGCCAAGAAGCCTCCCGCACGCTGCTCCACACACGCGTGTGCTCACACATGAATGCACAGACAGGGCCCGCTGCAGTAACTTGGGGAGCCCGGCCTTTCCACATTCTTTTGAACTCCGTTTCAAAATAGGAAGTCTGTTAACATGTTCGCCCAGCTAAATTCTGGCATGCAGAGCCGTGTTAGCAGCTTGGAGGGGAGGCTGGGCCAAAAGAAAATGAGTATCTCTCCGTCCTACCACTGCGGTAATAATACTAATCACCGATAACAGTCACGGGTAAACAAATCCTATTACTACTGGCCATCAGACCCAAGGTGTATGTGTGTGTGTGTTCATCTCTCCTAATGAAATTCCTTCCACTCGTCTGCAGGCAGAGAGAGGCCTTCTATCTGACTAATTCGCTCTAATTACTCTAATGAGCCACAGGTGATGATACAGTGAGACTGATTAATTAAATGGGAGGCACCAATCAGGCATGTCTGATTATGCCAATCATATCGACTACAGACTAAATGAGATAACAGGAGACAGACGCACTTTAATTGAGGTATCAAAACTTCGTGGAATTCCTTATGCCCTCACGCTCCGCTGATGCCGAGACAGATAGGCTGGTGGAATGACAACAAAGTTATTGTTATGTACACAGTATGAAGTCAATCTGCAGCTGCCGTCTGTGCTGCCACGGTGACCAGGAGAGAACACCGCCACCGCAAAGGATTTGCTTCAGATCTCACTCTCTGTAGAATAATTGGGACTGTAACTGCTAGAAACACTTTGTTTACACCTAGTCTGCAGTCACACATGCCAAGTAGTCTGCCACTACTCCTTTAGTCCAAACACAATGTAGGTTAACTGCCCCACATTCGCTGCATGTTTTACACATTAATCTAATTGAGTACCACTCTTGAATTCAAGCCAGGCATAGACCAAAACACACACACACACACACACACACACACACACACACACACACACACACACACACACACACACTTGCTTCTTCTCCGCTAATGCTAACGGCGTGTTAGTCACACTACAAAAAGAGGCTAATATTTTAAAATAATATCTTTCTGTGTGCGTTACAAAGCGAGAAGCCTTTCAGAGCCTCTGTTCTTGGCAACATGACACAGATGTTTAAGAGATGAAGTTTTCTGTCCTGCCACTGCAGTCACTAATCTTTCCTTTTATCTCTGACATGTCTGAGGCTGTTATGTGGTTATGATAGTAAACAGTAAAGGCGTCTGGAAAGATGTCTTATCTGAAATCTACGAGGCCTACCTCTCTGAACCCCCCCCCCTCTCCATCTCCCCTCACAGCGTTTCACCTCCCTATGTGGCTGACTGTTCTGTATGCCAAAACCTACTGTGTGGGGGTGGTGTCGTGGGGTGATGGGCTCAGTCAGGAGCGACAGCCACGCTTGCTACAACGACACGGTACATGATCACAGATCACAGGCACGCCCCCTCAAAACACAGCACAACAGCAACGCAGATAAGAGACTACAATCCTGGCTGTCTGTCTGCCTTCCTACCTTTGACATAGCAGGGTGCAAACTTTGAATGTGCCAGCAGACACGCTTTCAAACCACACAGGATTTCAAGACGCAAGTCACATCCTTCTGAATCTCCGTTTTTTTTTTTTTTTTTTTGCTTTTCCTCTCACCCCATTGGAGTCAAAGCCACAAAAGTTTTTTTAGCCACAAGCTAACACAATAGTTTCACTGTGACAACAAAGGCCTAAACATTTCTGTGTGTGTGTTTGTGCGTCGGTGTTTGCGTGCAGAGCGGTCGGGGGCGGAGGGGGGTCATCCTACCACTCTATACAGTCTAACAAGACGCTTGTGGTCCCTGAGCGTTTTGCTCCTTTTTTTGAACACAGATCCATATCTACCAACAGCACAGGAGCTGTCAAGACTCACCTCACTGACGCTGACGCAAGCCTGGATCAAAAACAGCCTTTTTACACCGCAGCCTCGTTTGTATTGATCCATGTTTCTCTGCTGAGAGACTGGTTGTTGTTTTATCTCCCCAACATCCAAGCCTTAACTCTCCTGAAGCTTACTGAGAGCTAGTCATTATTTTACCCGACCTATTGTCTGACAAGGGGTTTCAGAGGCCGGGACTGAGCCTAAATACAAATATAATGAGACTAAGATGGTTTCTGGCGTGGAGGAAGTGCAGCTCACTTGGTCTCATTTTGCAAAGTTCGAATTTAGCTGGAGGCCTGTGTCACAAAGGGTGAGTGGTGTGGAGGGTGCAATGGGAGGAGAGGGCTATGGCGATATGCTAGGGTGTAATGCATTGGTGAAAGGGCAAGATTTTTCATCCCTGCGTTTACAGGGTGGAACGGCTAGGATATTGAGATCTGAGATAGGATCAGAGGGTAGTGAGCTGTTTCAGCTACGATAAAGGCCACGCATTACAAACAGAGCACAGATAGAGAGAGAGAGAGAGAACCGAGAGAGAGAGAGAGAGAGAGAGAACCAGAGAGAGGGAGAGAGTATCACACCTCTCATCCCTGAATTAATGCCTCCATTCTGCCAGGAAGCCATTCTGTGCCCGTGAGAGGAGATTGGGGAGGGGATGAGTGCACAGATACGGACTAAAAAATGGAAACTGCGATCATGGAGAGGGGCGATAGGGATTAATCAAGTCTGTGAGAGGAGTGGGGCTCTCCAGGCTCTGTAGCACATATACAAGCCCGCTTCCCAAGGACTCGGGCAACAACTGACATTAGGTTTGTATGACATCAAATGCACATACATGTAACCACTGGTGGCAGGGTCACAGGTGCAGCTTAGCGGCGTTAAAACGTTGATAATCATCCTCCACTCGTATGCGAGCTGCTCTTTTTTTGGCCTAGAAAGTGTACGACTCCAGACAATGGAGAAGTGTTCAAAGTTGCTCTAATTTAGTTAAGATGTGATCTGTTCTCAATTCGTTAGCCTATTTGATTTGTAGTAATTCACTTAGACTTCCATTTAAAGGACTACAAGCAGCTTCATGCTATTGGCACAATTACAGGACGGTGAAAAAAAATAAAAATAAATAAATAAAGGCCTGCATCGCTCTCATGTGCCTCTGGTACATTAAATCCCCGCTCTGCATGATGCCCTTTTCCACGTTTTAATTTGGCCTCGTCTATCTGTTGTATCCAGTAATTTTCTAGACGCCTGATGATGACACATCAGCAGGAGTCGTGCCACGGCCTATAAAAGCAACATGTTCACTTTGACGCATAAATCAAAAGCATGTATCAAAGCGCCACATTAGGTTAGATATATCTGGGCTCTTTAATGTGTCCAGCCCGTGCTGTCACTATCTTCTAGCATGGCCTAGCCTCCTGAATGAGTTTGACACCCGTGGTCTATACGATCAACGTCAACAGAGAACGTCCCGGGGCTAAGTCTTACTCAGCCTTTATGAGTTGGAGTTTACGCTCCGCTTGCACGACTTTGGAGAGGAGAAGGCAGAGAAACACAGTGAGAAAGAGAGAATGAGCATAGCTAATCCTTACAGTAATGACAGAATAATTAGCTTGCATTAGGCTACGTAATGGGTTGTAATTATATCATTTATTCAGTGTTGAGAGAATATGATATAAAGCCTGCACAATGAAGGAAGAGGAACTGAGCTCAGTGGGAAGTAGGATGGAGCATGTGTAAGAGCTCAGGCTCTTTCTATTGATTGATCCAAACATCAAACGAACCACTGGAGTAATGGGGGGAGTGAAGGACAGCTAAAAGCTATTTGGAGCCTTCACTGCATAAAAGACTTGACCTGTTCCACACAGCCTACATATCAAAACCATCAAACAGCAATCAATAGACCAAAGCGGTCAACTCAACAAACCGTCACCCTACTAAAACATCAAACCCCCGGCCCAAGCGTCAGATGATAGGCTACACTCAGCTTATCCATTACCATCAGATAAAGAGGAGATAAAACACAGAGCCTAATCCTTTCATGTGTCGTGACAGCCACAGCAGCCTCCAAGGCATTCCTTCAGTCTGGCTCTCAAATAGTTTTATGGCGGAAGGCAGCCATTCAGTCAGCCAGCCAGCCAGTCAGGGCTGTTCTGGTCTGTTTGTCTTATTTCACAGTTTACACGCTGTTTTATAGGTAGTTATTATGGTCACCATGGTGATGCCATACGTTTTTATGGTCTTTTGGTCTGAGGGCAGAGAGTGTAATAAACGAAAAAAACACACACACACACACGTGAAAACAAAGACTCACAAAACACACTCCTGCTGTGGAAAGGTCTCCTGTCCCTCCCTCCCCCTCCAACTCTTTATCAGTCTCACCAAATGCCTATCTCTCCCTTACTTTCTGCTTCATGTGAAACATAGGCTAACGTAGAATTGTCCTCTCTCATTCCACATCTGGAGCTGATCAGAGGGCCTCCTGGAAGTTGAGGCCTCTGGGCCTATTAATAACCATACCGCTGAACTCAGGGTCAGACAGCAGTCAGCGGATGAGCCTGTGTCTACTAAACACATAGTCCCTTCCCCCTTTCTCAAGAGGACAACTCTCACTTTTAAAAAAAGTGACCAGGCTGCAGCGCATAGCGACGTACATCCTGAGTTTTATGCCTTTAAAAAATGGGGCATGCAGAGATGCCTCCAAACTATTCGCAAAAATAAGTAAACAAAAACTTAATTTTGACTATTCATGTAGTCATCCTTTAAATAGAAAACAAATATGAGCATAGCAAAACAGCCCAGGCTAATTGTGAACCAATTTTCCCCCCTTCAGTTGTTTTTTTCTTCTTTTCCACATCCAAACAAGTTCAAGTTCAAGGAGGCTAGACCTGTTAAAGGCAAGACAGATGGTAAAGTCATCATCTGTTAGCTCTAAAGGTTAGGCCAGTCAGACAGCCCAGGTCATTGCGAGGTCTGCGGGGTCAGACCACCTCTGAACCCTGACTCCAGTCTGACAGCTGCTCGGGTCAAATGTCACGGAGAGGTTAAGGTCCCGTCTGAGGACGTCCAATGAATTTAACAGATACTGGACTGTGGCGTTTGCATGGAATTTCCCAGGTTTTTGGCGGACAAAGCTGTAGACCAGTCCTACGTTTATCAATCATGCATTAGGCAAAGCCTGAGCAGTAAAAATAGCAGTGTACCAATCAGATTTTGGTTCACTACACTTAAATAAGATGGCCGCTCTTTCCTTATAGCTGAAAATACACATAATAGTTTCTAAACAGTTTCCTCCGCTTGAACAAAGTTCGCCAACCTACAACGTGAAACTAGACCAGTGAATATCATACCAGCTGCAGAGAACAATTTGTTAAGCATAAACCACCCCCATCCAACACACACACACACACACACACACATACACGCACCTGTGAATACAGGGTAGTTGAATCATCATAATCGGTGGTAGTTTTCTGCTGAGCCCAGCCAGCAGTCTGTGTTATTTTTAGAGGGCTGACACAGAAGCAGGCCGTCCATTTACTCCGTGAGCTGGCAGCCAGGACCATCACAGCTCTGGTTGCTTTTAAACTACCAAAATGGGAATGAGCTCAACATAAACACTGCGAAGGTGTGGACACTAACAGAAACGAAGTTAGCTCAGATTCAGGGCCATTACAATTCCATTACTTTAACATTAGGGCTCCTTATAATGCAAGATGGTGTATGAAAAATGCCAAATCCACGCTCGCATTAAGCCATGAAACATCTCACCGCCTCACAGCTGTGAGGACGACACGTGAAAGTTTGTTCCACGCCTTGTTTCAAAGCTAAAATGGTGGATTTACACAAACAAACTGCACAGCTTCACATGAAACCCTTATTTATTTATTTTATTTATTTATAATTTTACCTGCCGTAGCAAATCATAAACTCCTGGATGGACTGAACACGAGACAAAAGCGAGTGAGAGAGTAACAGAAGTGAGGCTAAAGGTTGAAGACTCTTCACATCTGATGTGACTGATTGGCCGAGCCTGAAGGCCGGCTATGGATCTAGCAACTGAAGCCATGACTGACATTGAAAATTACACAGAGTGAGCTATTAGCAGATAGCAAGCCATATCATAATTCAATCCCTACACCATCAAAGTGCACCAATATCATAATTCAATACTAAGAACCATTAGCCAGCAGCACACCAATATCATAATTCAATCTTGAGGCCATCAGCCCATGCCAATATCATAATTCAATACTCGAACCATTAGGACACACCAATAGGCCTATTAGAATTCAATACCTATGGTCAATGATCTAACAGGACACTGATACTGGAGTCATGGGTTGACATGGGATGAGGTCTGCACATGAGGATCCTCAGGCCTTATTTAGCCCGACTCCTTGATAACGGTGAGATAAACAGCACTAAAATTAGGTAGGGCAAGTGGTTCACCAATAACACCAGACGTTGAAGGCCACGGGGTCTTTACCGCAGCAACAAATTTCGGGCAGGCTTGTGCAGAGGGACGGCGTTTATTGAACAAAATGGAGCACTGCATTAGCTTCAAACTCAGCTGCGTGCCCAGCCAAACTTGTCAAAAATGCTTCGAACACTGGCCCCCACTGTGTGACCGTCTGCAGTTGGTCTAAATTATCACATTGTGGTACCTTGTGGAAATGGGACTCCATTTCGTTTTCTGGTCCATTGCCTCTGTTTATATTTCCATGTTAACATCTTGTTTAACTCTTCAAAACACTGCAAATCTTGTCCAGGTTTGGCTTGCTGGGTCATCAGAAATCTGCACCTTAACAACCAATCAAACGGCTTCTGAAAGCTCAGATTTCCTCGGCTGCTTTCAGTCAATTTTTTTTTTAACTAAAAGTTGTCATTATTCAAAGTTATTCTCACCACACATTTCTTAGGTTTCCTCACATAACTATAATCCTCGTGTATAGTGTAAAATGACTCTGGAGAATGGAAAATACTGGACAGAATGATCCATTACTGAAAAATAAAATAAATGACTGGAACGAGAGATTAATCAGCAACTCTTCTGACAATTGATTAACTGTTTTTCTAGTTGAAAAGCCAAACTGTTATTGGTCCCAGCATGTCAGCTGTGAGGATTTCTGCTTTTCTGCATTTTAGATAAACTGAATCTAAACCTGAAGACGTCATGGTGAACTTTAGAAAACTGTGACAGACATTTAAAAGACCAAACAAATTATTTGATTAAACCAGGCTGATCAATAATACAAATCTTCAGTTGCAGCTCTACATTAATTGTTAGCAACATCCCCATTTTATTACGCCGTGTAACACATGTTGTGTACGACGAATGTCAATAAAAAGGGATCAATAAAAAAAGGAATCGCTAAAGTTTAATTATTTGTAGGTCACACACCACACAAACAGACAGGTATTGACTAGTTAATAAAAAAGTTGGCATTTTAAATTAGATCACCTTGATGAAAGTGAGATAGCTGGTAGACAAGTGCAAAGATAAGAAGAAAAGAGAGTGACGGGATTGTTATGTTGCACATACGAGGCTGGATCTGAGCCCACTGCTGCTCTGCATTCTTACTTTACAAGTCGACTATGGACGAAAACATTCCCCCTTTGGGAATGCAAGATTTTTGTTTACTGAAACCTGTAGGCTTAATATTACAAGATGAACAATAGACTATAGAAGATTACACCGGACTTGGAGGCGCTGTTTCAAGTGTACTCTTGATTTTTTTTTTTTAAATAACGTGGAAGCGGCTAGTATATTCTAAAAAGTGAGCCTGAAGAGAAGTGTCCAGTCACTGAAGCCCAAGCTCTCTGTACTGGAATACAGAGCAGCAGAATAATGGATGCTTCTGTCATGAGATACGGTGAAACTCTATGATGCTGTAGGTGAGAGAGAGACTCCAAGTGGGTCTGTAAATAATGCCTGCCACTTGAAAATAGGTCTCTGGAAACTGCCCCCTGTGCTCTTGTTGCTGGTTGTTGGGTGGAAGTTTTGTCTAGTGTAGTTACATTATAGTGTTTTAGTATAATGTGGTGAGAACTGTGAAAGCACTACAGTCTTTTTATAAATGGCTGGCACATTTACATGCACGATAATGTTTTGCCATAACTAACACAGAATTATGATATTTTGTCTAAAGATACAGGTTAGTGATCCCAGCTGGAAAAGCCACACTGCACTACAAATTAATAAGAGTTTATTTACATATTGATTGAGCACGCCAAGACATAAAATGTATACTTTTTTTAAATATTGGTTAAGACACTTTTATGATGTCTTTATCAGGATTAACTTGTGTACCGAAGCTGTGAGTCTCAGTATGTTTCTCAGTTATAAAGTTAGGTGTAGGCAGAGCACAGTACGCTTTAACAGAAGCCAGACGAATCACACGGCCTGTAGGCCCCCTCTGATATATTGTGACGTCCACAATCAGCCTGTGGAGGAATACTGCAGCTTAAATTTGAACTGCTTATAATAAGTCTCTTGTGAAATCAGTGATGATTCATGTCAAAGTGTAAGAACACAAAAAAGTCTCTGCAACAAAAAGTAACTTTGTGGTGCGAGTTGGCCTAGTTTTAGTGTAAAATCACTCCACATATTGTAACATGTTTGCAACTTATAAATGAAATAAAAACAGCTTTCTTGGGGGGTAAAAAGAAGTATACTACACAGCATACAGAGTGTTATTTTGCTCAGTACAAGAGGGGACTAAATTATTTCATTATGTTGTTATTTCGACTGTTTTAACTACAGGCGGTTCAAATTAAATGTAGCCACATTAAATGTTTTAGTGTTGCTTAATCTAAAATATATATATAAACAGTGAAAAAAAAGAGAAAAAAGTGTGATATTTTTAACATAAGCTGAGACTTCCACACCTTCTGGTTTTTATAAGAATTTATGTTTGTCACAGACTTGCACTGCATTAAGAGAGCTGCTGACTCCATCTGTTTGGGCACCCCTATTTTTAGACTTCTGCTAAGTGCTTTTTATCTTTTGTTCTAACATCAGACAACAATGGTCAAACTTTCTTTCACCATGCACGGTAAACTTGTTTTATTAAATGATCTGTTCGACTTTGGTGGAGTTAAATATATTTACTTTTTGGATCATATCTGATAAACTGAGTCTGGTAGACACCCCTCAAAGTGGAGGGAGGATGAAGAAACTGTGTGACGTGAACTAAATCAGCGAAGTTGAGGAGTGTGGACGTCCCATGAGAATTAGCCACTCATACGGTAGATGTTATGTTCAAGTTTTCAGAGAGATGTCCATACCTCGCAGCCCTATTGAGTGTATCGCTCGTAAGGATACACTATAACGTCTGAGAAAGTAGGATGCCATAGCCCTGACCAAAGCAGACCGAGGGCAGACCAAAGACCTGACATGCACTCGTCCCTCTCTCTGACTCATGCTTAGTCGCTCACCACCCACCAACACACAGTGAAACCTCAGTCCCAATGCCAGGTTTTGTCACTGGGCAGAGAAGCGGTTGGCTACAGTAAAAGCATGACGTGATGCCCCTTCCTCTATGCTCCCCCAGCCTGTGCAGCAACAGAGGGGTAAAAATATCCCACCAGTGAGTTCAGACAACCAGCTCATAAATTAACACTAAAACTCCTACAGACAACAGCGGGCCGGTCGCTGAGAGATTTAAACCACTCAGGTTGCCACTGACCACAGCTCCGGGATCACCTTACAAAACCCTTTTCCTAAATTTACCCATTAGGAGGTGGTGAATAAGAACGAGCTGTAGATCAGTTTTCATCTAAGTCACTATTTAGCTGTACGCTAACATAGTGAACTATTTTTTTTCCTTCAAAATGGCTCTAGGGTGCATTGTTCCAGGAAATGTTATGAGGTGAGATGTAGGCTATTAGGGCCTAAATTGGGAATTGTGTATAACAAAAAAGGGTCTGTTCTTAATTTTCTGAGTTTACACACAAAATATAAAGTGTAGGTTTAAGGCTCAGCTATTCACTCGTGTCTTATTAAGGTTTGCCTGGAATGAAGCGCAATCTCTCATCGTTCTCAAGTAGAAACACAATGTTCCAGCAAACTGCTTGACTGGGTCAAAAAAAAAAAAAGGAAAAAAGAAAAAACAACAGGAGAGAAGAGTGATGATCCCCTCTAAAGAAACTCAACTCTGTAATGGATGGACAGGGATTACAGACGTTAAAACCTCCTCCATCTGTAATTCACTGTCACCCTGCCATCATCTCTGAATCACTGATCCATTTTGCAAGTGTGCGAGACCTTGCTAAAAGCATCACTGTTGCACCCATTTGTGTTTGTAGTGGTGGGGGAGCAGCAAAAAAAAAAAAAGGGGGGGGGGAGGAGGGAAAAAGAAAAAAGCATGCAGAAAAGACAAGTTAACAGCTCGCTGTGCTGTTTCAAAGCACTCTCTGTCCTGTAACAACCACCTAGCTAGTTTCTCACACAGGGAAGGGGACACACTGATCAAATAGGATTTTAATGAACATCAGCAGTTGGGAGCCTGAGGAGTAGACGCTGTGATGGCTTAAAGCGACTGACATCTAGGTTGGGTTGGATTTTCATCATCAAAAGAAAACTTTAAAAAAAATAAATAAAACAACAAAAAAAGAGAGAAAACATTCCTTTGCTGACGCCTCCTCTCTCTCACACACACTAAGTGTGTGTTTGTCCGTCCGATCACAAGGAAAGAAGAAGCAAATGAGAAAGCAATTGGCTGACAAGGCCATGTGTAGACCGTGATCATATCTTACTAACCCCACATTATCCTCAGAAACTGAAAAGAAAAAAAAAAAAGGTTCTTCTCTGAAGGCTTTCCTCTAGGAGCCTCTCAGTGGGAGGGAGAGTAAATAAGATGTCATCAATAATAGACAGTGAATGTTCAGAGCATTTCTGAACACACACACACACACACACACACATATATACGCAGGCACACACACACACAAACACACACAAGCTCCAACTGATTCCTATCCTGCAGACAGGCCTGCCAACCGCCAGGCTTTTTGCACACGCTCAGATTCACTGTCCTGACTAATCGCTTGTGATAGGGGCCTTTGCCATAATTACCCAGGGCCTTATCACAAACTTATGCGATGCATTTTTCATGTCCTGGCTGCTGGCAGTGCCTTCACTGTCCATGCTGGCAGTCAATCTACACACACACACAAAAAAAAATAAAATAATAATAATTCACAAACACACACCAGTTCTATCTAACGGAGGGCGAAATGGGTGAAAGCAGGGTGAAGGGCCAGGGAAGAGAGAGAGAGAGAGAGAGAGAGAGAGAGAGAGAGAGAGAGAGAGAGAGAGACGGGGAAGGGAAAAAAATTATAAAAGGATGGGAGGGGGAGGTAAGGGGAGACTGTGTTCGGGAGGGAGGAGGTGGGGGTGGCAGGAAGGGGGTGGGAGATAGATAGTGAGGAAAGAAAAGAGAAAGCAGTCTCAAATTTTTTTTTTCTTCTTTTTTTTTTTTTACATAATGCATGAACAAGGGGGCACGAGTAGGAGGACCAAACAGGATCAAATAAATAGGAGAAGTGAAGCCTTGATGATGTGGCATAAGTGCGACACAAAGCCCGCTGGGAAGACTTGTTCACTGTCCTTTTGTCTACACAGTCATAGGGGCATCATGACCTAAATAAAAGTTTAAATCCCCCCCCCCAAAAAAAGCCTGTGTGCAATTTACAAAATAATGTATGAACAATTGGACTAGCCTACATAATGCAATCTTATGTTAATGACCACGGCGGCTGGGGATAGTAATATTCATAAATTGTGATTTGAAATTCAGCAATGCACGTTTAAATGCCACGGGAAAACACAACAGTGCCATTGTCTACATGTCTTGTGATAGGTCAAACACGCTCTAATATACACAGGCTTATATTCACACACACACACACACACACATACACACACAGTGAATAGGCCCAATATTTTCCTCATATCATTCACTGTGCCCGTGCACGCCACAGATTAGTAGCGTGCACAGGAGAGAGAGAGAGAGAGAGAGAGAGAGAGAGGAGGTGGGGGGGTAAAAAGCTGGGACATTTCTGGAGTTCATCACAATCAACAAGGTCATGATCTTTTCATATTTCCTGCTGCTTTAACTACCATTTTATTTAAATTACACCGCGTCAAACAACACAAACACTGTCCCCGTGTCCCGTCCACTTTCACAGACGTGGCAATGTCTCAGTACACACACACACACACACACACACACACACACACAAAAAAAAACCCTCTCTGTGTATAATTGCCGTCAGGGGAAACCGACAAAAAAACGACCGAGTTGATCAACCATAGTCACGGAGACGACTTCGATATAAACTGCCTCAAAAACGTTGGCCGTTGAGGTAGCTAACGTTTTCACTCGCCTTCATATAAACTTAGCGATTTGACAGTTAAAGAAAAAAAAAAGCACACACACACTCTCCAAAATAAATAAAACACACACAAGCAAAAAGCGGCTGTTGTGTGTCTGAGCTGCCCGTCTCAATGGTTGGTGTCACCACAGCGCCACCGTATAATGAGTCGCACTTATTTTTTTTCCCCCAAATTATCCAACCTTACAACGGCTAAAGCGTCGGGCTAACTACGGCTACTCGCTCCAGTAAAAGTTGAACAACACGCCAATAAAGATAGCCGACCGAAAAGCTTTCCTCCACAGCCCTGCCTGTTTTGTTTTTTAATTTCGGCCCGCATCCCCGCGGCGTCGCCCCGGCTTGCCCAGTTGCAGTGTCCGATCGATGTTGAATTGAACAAAGAGGATCAATTTCTGATCAGCGAGAGAGCCACTTTCATCAATGTGAGGAAGAGGTCTTGAATTCTCTTCCGAAACACCTACGAGGCGGCCGCCGAAAAAAACACAAAACACAGCGGCCGAGAGAGACAACCCAAGCCGAGGCGAATAGAGGATAGACGGTTTGAACGGAGGTTGAACTGACCTGTAGTTGTTGTAAGTCAAAGCGCTTCCAATATTGAAACATCGATCCTGCATTGGCCGCCATCTTGAGACATATTGAGACAGGAATGAGATGCTGATAGAGAGCGCGGGGGTTGGAGTTCAGTGGAGAGGACCGGGCGGAGGGAACACCCGGACTGGATCACTCCCACCGCTCACCCGCGGGAACAGCCGGAGCACGGAACGGAGTCAGCGCGCAGGAGTGTTTCCTTAATAACGCCATTATAATTGCTTAAATAGCTTTTTATCAACATTCAGATATCACAGGTAAATAACCAAACTGGCATTAAATTACTCTTCGTTTTTATTACGTTGAAATACGCGAAATTACGAGCGCCAAGTTGAGTCCACGTTTGATGTTGTAGTTTGTGTGATCGTTGTGTATTATGGAAGAGCAAAGATCATATAAAAATAATGCCAGGAGGCTACTTGGAAGCCATATCTAAAAAGAAAAAAAAGAAAAAATTCCCACCAAGGGAGCATTCAGGACCAATGTTTCCTCTGAGCTGTGCAAGAGGATAATTCATACATTTAATTATTTATTACATCAATAATCATTGCTGCTCCAAAAATCAGCATCAAAGTCAGATTTAGAAATAAAAAGTCGATTTGTAATAAGTGATTTCCCCTCATTCATCTCCTTGGATTTTGTCATAGTTTTTTGAAACTGCTTATTTATCAGTCACTTTTTTTTTCTATAAAAAGCATAAAAATGAATTTAAAAACCCCAAAAAACTTACATTTAATTTATGAATACTACATCTTTTTCCATGTTTTCTATCTAGTTTTTTGAGTGATGCCAGTTAAATGTTTTTGTTTTATTCCATCTAGTTCCAAACTAGTAGTTAAAAAGAAGGTTAAACATAAATTTAAAGCCAATTTAATTCATTAGGACTGTTGAAAATAGAACACAGGCTAAATGTGTCCGTCTAGATTGTTAAAATAAAACATTCAACTCTAATGAATTACAAAAATAAACCACAATAATTTGAGTTTCTATTCTTTATCAAAAGGGTGGATCTAGTGTACAAACTCAGCATATGCAACAAAGCAGGGTTGCTGAGTGAGGACCTGATGAATTTGGCCGTTTCAGAGTGGGTAAAAGATGGAGTGGACTTACAGTTGGCACAAGGTATCTCCAAGTTTAAGATTTTCTCAGTGTACAATAATAAGACAAAGAAAGTGAGCCTAGTATTGTAATTTAAGACATTAATTTGCTGCATAGATATTAATCAGATTAGTTATTCAAATAAGATTGTTGTGTTGTTAATCCAGTCATTGCTGCAGCAGGGCAGCCCAGTGGTTAGACTGTCAATGTGCATACATATCTGTGGTTGAAGTTGACCTTGAGCACCGAACTGAACCCTGGCTGCTCCTGAGGCGTCACTCCTGCTGACCATGTCCTCTGACCCCCCTCAGCTTGTGGATATGCAAAGAATTTCTAATTACACTGTACATATGGAGTGCCCTAAATTCCTGTGTCAAACTGTGCACCTTAAAAACACATCACGCCTTAGTTTCAAGCCTCCAATCTGCTCTCCACATCAAGCCCAGAGCTGGAGCTGCTCAGGTTTATCAGGGTAACACATCTGTTGAACACGTCGTTTTCATTTTTAGCTTTTTGTGGGTTCCCAAATTTGACTTGTAGAGTGTGTTGCAAGGTCTGGAAAATCCACGCCTGCGTTCACACTTAGGATGTTTATTTTCTTGAATGCTCAAAGCCTTTAACAAAAATATTTAGCTATATTTTTTCTCTCTCTCTCTCTCTCTCTCTCTCTCTCAAATCATTTTCATTTCTTTACAGCCATTGCACTTTAATTGCATTCACTAAAAATAACACGAGAATTTGCCATAGATAATAACGCCTCTTTTGCTGCATTTGTGCGGATACAAAGGTGGGCATTTTTGTGCTTTGAATAAGCTTCAACTCTCAGGTCATTACTTGATTTGATTTGAAGCTGTTTGTGTCTGCCTCCTTCTACAGTATGAATGGTGCTCAGTGCTCAACTGATATGTAGCCTCAATAGCTTTGCCTTATTTTATACTTCATTTATTGACATAATACAGTGAATTAAAGACACCCAGTCACACGCTTTTAATGAAATGTTCTCAACTAGTTTGTATATAACAAATAGGCTGTTTTGAGAGCTTCACTGTGATGAAAGTGACAAAAGAAGCATTAGTCTCAAAAACTAATTTTATCTTTTTCATGATTGTCTTTATTTTAATATGAGCAACTTGTCTGCACCATGAGGCACATAATGAATACTTTGTAGACAAAATACTGCATGTGAACCGATAAATCCTGCGTTTAATCCTCTCTCTGCCGTGTTAATCGGTGTTTCCTTGGCTTGGCCTGCATGACTTGTGATGCTACCTATCATTAAGCGAAACCAGAAATACAGGTCTCAGATAATCCATACAGGTTTAGTAGTTTTGCATTGTGTGCATTATGCTCTGTTTGTTAAGTTTTCTCTTACTCTCACACAAAGAAAAGACACAACTGAAAGGAGCGAGGTATATTGTCATACCACACAATCAACAATATCTTATCAATCAATAATAAATAAGTCAAAGTAAAACCAGAAAACTATTTGTACCAAGAAATATAACACTGTTGACTTTTGACACAATGATTAAATGTTTCAAAGGTTGTAAGGTGATACAGTTACTTCATTTATTAGCTTTGTTTATGTATTGTGTCCCAGCCCACAAGACACCGAAAATACTGGTGAACATTTTTGCAAACAAACAATGTTGTATTAAGTATTTAACCCAAATGTCTACAAATAAAATATGCCCCTTGAATAATGTTCCCTTTCCTAACAACAGCTTTTTTTATAATAATTTTACTAAAAAAGTGTAGCCCTTAAATCATGCAAACTCTGCAAAATAAAACATGAAACAGACTTCATCTTAGATCTCACCTAAAACACATCACAAACTAAGTATTTTCTTTTCATTAAACTTGTCTGTTTCTGTAGGTAATGGTAAATCATCTGAACATAAGTGCGCATGCAGAGACCTTTTAAATTCTCCTTTACACAAGACTTTATCAATGAATTCCTGCAATTTTTATAAATGGTCCCTCCACGTTTTGATGCAAAACTGTGTCCAGTAAAATAACAATTTTATTCAGTAAAATGAATCTTACAAAACAGTTGATTTTGTAGTAACAGGCTCTCTTTCTAAACTCTCTGAATTTCAGCACACAGTATCTCCATAAGGATTTGACTGTAGCTTCACTAGGCTCTGGGTTACTTTGAAGCAGTAGGGGGTACACAGTGTAATTCAGAGAGTCTGAGTTATCAATCCACCTACAAATTATCATGTTCCTGCTAGAGAGGCTCATGCACGTCTAGCATGAGTGACTTGAGAGGGTTTTTTCTCCTCCTTTCTTGTCTTTTTATTACACTCTATGGTAAAATTAGAGAGGAGGAAAAAAACAACGTAAATTGTTCCTGACAAGGACAGCAGAAGGAACATGCTGGGACCTACAGATTTAGGTCTTTAAAAAGCTTCATCACTTCATGTACGTTTGGTTAAAGTTTAAATATAGAGAAATAAACACACATTCTTTGTGTCAGTGCCATTATACAAGTAGATCTTAAACCCCGACAGAGCTACAGGGTATGAAATAAAACAGCCTTTCTGTCCTTTAGCTTTCCCACTTTTCTCTGTTTGTGTCCTTTTCCCTCCTGCTCATTGACTCTGCCTGCAAGGTGCTTTTAGCGGGCCTTGTGTGGCCGGGTTAGAGATGGATGTGTGGCCCTTGGGAGCCGCAGGCAGAGAGCAACACTGATCATGTCAGACAGGCTGGGGAGGCTGCATAAGATCATCATCACCCAGCAGTGGAGTGAATCGCCGCAGTGGCACTTTCACACAACCTCTGACCTGTGTGGTAACCTCTGAGGTCATGATCAAGGTCAGGGGTCAGCCAGGGCCTCTGTGATCAGGCAGCTCACAGGCCCCTCCTGCAGTTTCCTCCTCTTTTTCTCTCTATGTTCTTTCCCCTTAGTTTTTTTTTTCTTGCTCTTTCCCTCATCTTCTATCTGTTTGTCTATCGCTCACACTCTCCTTCACCGGCCGGGACCAATTGAGACATCCCCATCCCCTGGGAGAGCAAAAGGGAAAGCAAGAGAAAATCAATAGGGAAGATGAGTGAAGACCTGGGGGTCCCATCAAAAACTGAATGCCTCTCTCTGTGCTGGTATGATTCACACACACACCAAAACTCATACAGATAGACAGCAGTATTACTTCTCACAAACAGGAAGGCAGAAGTAAACACGGACTTGGAAAATGTACAAAACTAGAGAAAAAGATGCGTTAAAGCCTGCAAAACATGGTGTCTTTTTGTGTACCTCACTTGTCACAACACAATGAGGTGCAGTCCTTATAAGATGACTGACAAAGTCCATATAAAAAAAAAACCTTGTGTCTGTTTCATATATCTACACATCCGTGTGGCCACTTGCTAAAGTGATCTTTGAACAGAGAAAGATGCGATATTGATGCCTCCGTGGAGATTTCAAGGTCTGCCACAGCAAATGAAAAGAGCTTGATGACAAAAAGAAAAGTTCTTTTCTAGCAAAGGAGAGGAGGAAAAATGAAGCAAACATAAATGCCAAGCTTTGTGTATCACCCTGGCTGTAATTTGAGTTGAACAAAATGTCACCATATCACCAATCAGCACAACTTTAATTATAGCACACTTCCAGCAACATTTACATGGGTTTTTGTGCGGCCTAAAAAAAGGATTAAAATAAACAAGACCGAACTGAAAGAAGATAAACAAAACTCATTCCTATGTGTCATTTCCTGACCTCAGCCACCTCTGCTATTTCTGAGGAAAGACATACATGTGTTTATAATGTTGAGCCTCGGCATGTATCCATAACTTATGAGTTTGCCGTGCTCTTCTTCCCAACTCAAGATAACCCCGGGCAGGACATTAAATGATTGGCTGAAAATAGAACTGTTCAGATGAAAGGGAGGATAAATAATGCAGAAAGAATACAAAACCTCTTATGGGGATAACTAGTCACACACAAATGCACGCACACAAACACACAGACATATCCAGAGATTTTTTTTTTTTTTGCTCCACGGTGAAGAAAAGTGAATGGATGTAACAGGAAGGAGGAGGACCCAGTGGAGACACATGCTTCTTGCTTCATCTCCTCCCACTCCTCCTTGTCTGCCATTTTTTTCCGCTCGCACTCAGACTTCATGACATACTCTGTGTCTGTGGGGAGGAATAATGTTGTCCCAGTCACGGCGTGTTTTTCCTGCCCACCAGAGATGAGACACAACACACAGTGCAGGATTTCCAACCCCACTGCCTCATCATTTTTTCATTAGTTTTGATCAGAACTGAAAACTGTTCAACCTGGACAGCTGATCCTTTTACAGAGACGGAAATGTGTCACTGTCTGAGGACTTGTGTTTGTCTTTTTCAATATTATTTTTTTTAGGTTAGATCACCAAATTAAAACTATGAGTCATTTATTAAGATTTTCTGGTTGGAGGGTGTTGCAATCCTGGGTCATAATCTAATAAATAAAACATTCAACACAAACCTTTTCAAAGCCTCGCTGCTGCCTGACTAATTTACAGCTGAAATGTTTATTCATTGGCCAAATTAAACATGCATGTTTTGAGAAAAATCCCAATGTCACCACAGTGCACAGGCTGCACACAGGACACCTCACAGGGCAGCTTTCTGCTTGTGTAGGGAGACACCTGGTGGAGGATAACACGTGTAGCGTTCGTATGGCGATAAACAGAAGATTGAGTGTCGTCTTACATGATTTATTAACTTGATAAGCACTAAAGCTTCTTTTAGTCAACCCATAACATGTGAGGGATTATTTTAATATGAGTTATTAGCCACAGCTCTAAGTTACACCCCAGTATTGACACTTCTCCAAACTCTATGGGTTTCTGATTTGACCCCTTGGCCTTCACCCTGAGTGAAAATGCTTTTATACAAAGTAATTTACAGTCTAAATGAGAAATATGTCTTGTTATTTATAAAATGACCTCTGCTCAGTCCAGGACACCGCGCCCTGCGCCCAAGGTGTTTACCTAAACTGGGTGCAACCAGGCCTCACAAAAGCTCCTTTCACCGGTAACAGGAATCCAGAGAAACGCTGCCACGTCGAAATGTTTGAGCATACAGGACTTGGTGCAAATGTTGTGCACTCTTGTTTGAAAGAAGAGGAAGAATGAGAGGAGGGCGTGATATTACCTATCGCCATTGTGGATTATATATAGGACAGGTGACAGCAATGCGTGGAGAAGCTTGGTGGACTGTTGTGGGCTCCATTATCAAACCTGACCTGACTTTATTATCGGCACTGCTTATCTCATCTGAATTTGAAAGTAGGGCATTAAGGTGTGCCAGCAGGACACAACGGACTAAAAAAAGTTTTAATAGGATACTCGTGCAGCGGCCAAAGGGAACAAACTGGTTTTATATGAAGTTTCTGTGAGGGTGAAGAGGGTCGATGGGAGCTGGAGAGAGGCGCACAGGTTTGTCCCACAGGGAGAAATGTTGTGTTCTCAGGAGGACCTGCTCCTCCGTGTGCGTGGCTACCGTCGGATTCGTGTCAATCCTGGGTGTCAGCCTGCTCTGGCTGCCGGAGCCGCGCATCGTGGAGCCGCTTGTCTCGGAGGTCAACAGCCCGGTGACGCTCCTGATATGGACCCAGCCGTTCGGGCAGTACAGCAGACTTCCGGACTGCTTTGAGCTCTATCAGATCGACCAGTGCACGTTCACCGACGACGCACGCGCGTACCTGCATGCTGACGCTGTGATCGTGCACCACCGGGAGGTCGCCACCGGCAAAGCTGATCTGCCACCGGAACCGCGGCCACGCGCGCAAAAGTGGATATGGATGAACTTCGAGTCGCCCACGCACACGCCCAGGCTGAGGTATTTTGAGGGTATTTTCAACCTCACCATGACCTACCGGACTGACTCAGATATATTCGTGCCGTACGGGTATCTTTTCCCACGTGCGCGCAGAAACAAGGGTGCCCAAAATCAATTTGTGCACCCGCTCCGCGTACCCACGCGCTCACGCCTCCACCGGCCCCGCCTCGTGGTCTGGGTCGTCAGTAATTGGTCTGAGTCCCATGCGCGCGTGGCCTTCTACTACCTTCTTAGCCGGTACATCCGGGTGGATGTGTTCGGGCGCGCGGGCCGGCCGGTGCCAAAGGACAGCAGCGTGGTGCGGCTGGTCGAAAGGTACCAGTTCTACCTGGCGCTTGAGAACTCGCAGCACACCGACTACATCACGGAGAAGTTGTGGAACGCAGTGCAGGCCGGTGCCATCCCGGTGGTCCTGGGTCCGTCCAGACAGAACTACGAGCGCTTCCTGCCTCCGGAAGCCTTCATCCACGTGGACGACTTCCCCACAGTGCGTGGGCTGGCACGGTACCTCCTGATGCTGAGGCGCAACCCGGCTCGGCTGAGGCGGCACCTGGACTGGAGAGGGAGCTACAGCATGCACCAGGCCAGCTTCTGGGCCGAACACTACTGCACGGCTTGCAATGCAGTGAAGCGCACCAGAGGCAGGACTGATGTGGTCCAACACTTGACAGGCTGGTTTGAGTCGTGATAAACATGCTGTATCACCTCCAGCTGACTGAACTGAGGCCAAAGCTGATAGATGATTTGTAAACAGACTCTCGGCACCTGATGATCATCAGCTGTCAAAGTTTACAACAGAAATCTATTCATTATTGTCTGGGGGGCTGTTTATTTCATTTAAATGACTTTAATCATGAGGTAACTGAGAATGAGATAACTTGATTTTTTTATGTACTGTTGTCAGAGTAGTTATTTTTGCAAGTTTTTCTATGGACTCAACATTTAATAGTGTTTTTAAAGCTGTATTACAGTTACACTTTGTATTTTCTGTGGAGTCAAGCTGGATTTTAAGCGAGGCCTGACACTCCATGTCCTGGAAATAATTATTTTCTCTTTGGCGATGTTAATATGTTTTGTGGTTTCAGCTACAGCACTGTTTCTATGGTACAAGTACCACTGGTGGTACGTGACCTCCCTGTAGTGGTACTTGAAGGAATCTCTTAAATATTTTTTAAAATGAAATAAGTTAATTAAAAAACACATTATACTATCAAAATACTACACATTTTCTAATGAAAATAAACTATGGGGTCGGTTACAATATCCTGTTAACGTAGTCTTGTTCTTGCCCATTGAACAAGCTCAGATGTGACAAAAACATAATAAGCCAAGGTGAAATAACTGATTCATAAACTCTGCAATCGTGGCTCCAACTGGGGAAAAATCAGGAATAGAAGTGTGGATCAGGAGTACAGCTTTCTAACAAATTAGCTCTGGTTCTCAAACAGGATTCATTCAACAGCCAACAATAAATAATCTTCCAATTAGTAATAAACATTTGTAAATTGTCCACAGCTGAAAAGGGTCAGCCTACACTACTGTATTTTAACACATAATAGTGGTACTTTGAGAGCCTAATATTTTCGGAGGTGGTACGCATTGTAAAAAGTTTGATAAACACAGAGCTACAGTAAAAAAAATCATCTTGCAGAGACTTTTTAAGATGATTTGCTGCAGTAAACAATATTTTCAGGTCAATGTTTATTATTATATCAAAATCCTCCATTTCAACTTTAACATCATGCAACTTACTGACAAATAATAAAGGTGGTAAAATGTTAACGTCGGCACATCACCTCATGCAAGTTTCACATCTCTGCAAGGTGACTTTTACACAGTGCTGAAACAGAAACCGAGGACCGGTAATGAATGTACTTAGAGGGGATGTGTGAGCGTGTGCACCATCTCCAGAAAGTACAGCTCTCTTAGGTGTGTACCTGCAGGTTAGCACTTAATCATGTTAATCATAGCATCCGATCTACTACTAGCTTAACACCATACATGGCTGATACTCGTGTCATTGCAGGCCACGTGTCCCTAAAATAGCCCTGCGAGGCCTCGCTTTGTGTCTTCACATCACTGACTGCTTGATTGCAACACTGTTCCAACTCAGGGGCCTAACTGAATGACCTTAAAGGTGTTGTTAGACACCAAACCTCTCATACTGCTGGCATGATTCGTTGTACTAACACATGTATAGTTTTTAATTAAATATGCACAACCATGCTCATTTTGCTGATGTTTTTTACTCTCCTTTATATATTCTACAACAATAAGGCAGGAAGGAGGAGGTGAACATGTGTGTCTTTTTAAAGCTCGAGGAGTCAGGAATCAGAAGCTGTGATGTGGATCATTTAAATTTGCACCTCTGTGTTAGTGCCCTGACACAGAATTAACACTTTACGCTGTCAAATGAGACATTTCCTGCAGGCACAGGGGGAGCGAGTAATGTTGCTCCCCATAATGAGCTGATGCCACAACAGCTGTTGAAACCACTGACGTCTATCAGAAATAATGTTTTTAGACGGCCAGAGCAGCCAGACCTCTCATCGCTGTCATAATCCGATACATGTACAATAGGGAATTATTAGTTACAGTGAGTAAAATCACATTCACTCTTTATGCTTTCAAATATAGATCCACTGCATGTCACAAAGCTTGTTTCCACATGTCCTTATTCAAAGTATCCTTCAAATGGCACGCCATACCTTTCCTCTGTGGGAAGCATGTACAGCATGCTGGACAGTTGACCTACTAGTATATAAAGGAAGGGCACTCCTCTTATTGTTTCATAGGAGCTCATCGGATCACAAAGAAGATTGCAGGAGGATCCCACAATGGTAACAGACTGTGCAGGATATCTAGTCTATTTGTTGCACTCATTAACGTGCAAACATTGTGCTCATCTCTTACAGTGTTACAGTCATTTCTCATTTCAACAGTTACACAGTGATTGATACTGAATATCATGCAGTATTTGATCAGGATCAAACTGTCTCAAATTTCTTGATGAGGAGAAGTTTCTTTGGTGTGTCTGACTCAAAGGAACCACCACGGACCTCCTCTCTCATCAGACATGTCTGTTCTCTTACAGTCGCCCAAAAAGGACAAGAAGAAGGAGGCAGGAGGCTCAAACATCGTTGGCATGTTTGAGCAGAGCCAGATACAAGAGTTCAAAGAGGTCAGAGGACAGATGCTGTGGTGAAACTGTGTGTGTGGAGCTGTACTGCCTCCACTAGTAACCTCTGTAACTGTCTTCTGCTGGCAGGCATTCACAATCATGGACCAGAACAGAGACGGTATCATTGATAAGAGCGACCTCAGGGACACCTACGCCGCTCTGGGTAAAGATTTATTAGCTAGGAAGTGCATTTCCACACAATACGCTCTATTTGAGAACACCAGTTTTATATTTCAATATCACATTTTCGTCCTACGATAGCTGTTTCATGACATAAATGAACATGTATGATGTGTTTGATGGCAGGTCGCCTTAACGTTGGTAACGATGAGCTCGATGAGATGATGAAGGAGTGTTCAGGACCTCTCAACTTCACTATGTTCCTCAACATGTTTGGAGAAAAACTCAAAGGTCAGTCAGCACCAAGGTCGTAATGATTGTGCAGTGTGCATCTTTTAGGCTTTATTTACTAATATGGAGTTCAAGCATTCACTTACTTACCCAAATACTTTGAGGATTTTAATTTGTATTCAGTTTTTGAGAAAAATAAAGTCACACATATGCAAAAATGGATAATAATCATAGATACATAGCTTCTAATGTTGAGTTTTTACTATTTATTTTCTCCTGTATTACACCACAGCTGTAACTTGTCTCTGACTAACTTAAATTAATAATAAACTTTTAGTTTTAGTTTGGTTTGTGTTATTGTTTTAAGTGATCTTGATCATTTATTCATGCTTAGTTTCAGTCAAAGCTTTAAGTTTTGTTTATTGTCTCTCAAAGGAAAACCCTGTCTTGGATTAAAGCTTGCATCAAAACATTAAATTTTAGCATTTCCCAATAAAACAATACAAAGAAAAGCCAGAAACTGCATATAAAGTATGATGCAAAACTGAGAGAGCACAGCGTGCATCATGTCTACACAGATGAACACTTGTTACTCGCAGCTTTACCTGTGTTTTGTCAGGAACTGACCCGGAGGAGACGATTCTCAATGCCTTCAAGGTCTTTGACCCAGAAGGAAGTGGAGTCCTCAGGGGGGAGGAGTGAGTGTGTGATTTGCTTCACAGTTCTGCACCAACGCGGCAAGAAATGACTTTTGTGCCTTGTGATCAGCCTCTCGCAGGAATTCATCACTCGGATAACTATGAATCAGTTTGTAGAGTAAATCATTAACAAAGTTCCAGCATGAAGATAACGCATGTCTTGTTTGGTGAAATACAAATCACACTTAATTCTAAGTCAAAGAGATGGAAACAGTAATTCCTCTTTCCTGTTCCTCTCCTGCAGGATAAAAAATCACCTCATGTCACAGGCTGACAAGTTTACAGAGGATGAGGTGAGTTGTTGCTTGGCAACAAGGTGAAATATTGGATGTATCAATATGAGATATGTGATTCAAAGGTACGGGCGGTGGCGATAGCGTTGACTAAGTTGAAGGTGAGCATTGATGAATACCCAGAATCCCAGGCAATTTAATTTGATTTAAACCCCTTAACTACCAGCTACAGCTTATTACAAAGATCCTTCTCAGCTCTCTTCCAGACCCACTCTTCAGTAACAGTGCCATTCATAACCTACATGGCCCCTGGCTAGAGACACAGTAATCTCATTTGTACAGCAACAGATGTTTCTCTTAAAAACATCCGTTGACTGGGGAGTGAAAAGTCTGCCTCTCATTCACTCTGGGGATCAAAGAGACCAGTCTAATCTCTATGAAATCTGTCACATTTGTACTGGTTTGAGGAGACATATTGACTTACAGTAGGCTTACTATGTTGTGAAACGTAAGCGCTCTCCTTCTCCGTCCCTCTCGCTCAGCCTACACATATTTAATGAGGAGGCTTTCATGTTGTGTACATCAAACGGCCTCACGGTGGAGGGGGGTAAAGTAGAGAGGAAAATGCATATGAAACAACAAAACCCCAAGACAAATAAACAGCACAGTGTTCCCATGGCAGCGCGGTGCAGTAATCTGACGGCTGGTTTCCCATGGCTGTGTCTCACTGCCCCATAGACCTCCACTCTGTCTCACTGATGGCTCCTGTGATTGCAATCATCCATCTTACTGTCAAAGGCAAAAAAAAGAAAAAAAGGGCAAGAAAGGGGAAATCGCACACACCATCTCTCTCTCGCTCCCTTGTGTCCAGCAAACAAGCCACCCCACTGTGAGTAGAGCCAACACATGGACCACAGGCCCTCTGCATTGGGGTGTGTTTATGTGTGTGTGTGCCCATGCTTATATGATCTACAGAGAGAACATGTGTGGGTGTGTGCATCTTTGGTTGTCTGTGCCTACCCATTATACTGCATGATCAGTCACTGGAGTGTACACGGGGGAGCTGTGGACATGTCTGATCTTGCAGCTGATCAAAAGCACCAGAGACTTGTTCCCTTGTGGCCGTGCAAGCGGGCCTCATATCAACATGTCTCTGTTCAGTAGACAGGAAAAACAAGAGGAGAGAAACAGGCAGAGGAGGAGGTGGTGGTGGTGGTGGTGGAGGAGGAGGAGGAGGAGGGACTACATCAGGAGGAAGACATAAACAGGCAGGCAAAGCATAGATGAAAGAGTGCACAAAGAGGCCAGAGTGGAATATATGACAATGATACATAACCGCACTTATCTCCTCGTTCTGATGAGCTAATTGAATGGCAAAAGCCAGCTCTGTGTTTATCTGTAGATGCAATAGCATGTGTGATCCCTCTCTGCAAACCCGACAGCTCCTTATCACAACATGAGAGAGAGAGAGAGAGAGAAGTGCGGTGAAACCTTTACTCTACCTGTTTGCCTACAGATAAATCAGATGTTTACAAACTTCCCTCTGGATGTCAC
The DNA here is from genome assembly GCA_946959425.1 of Argyrosomus regius. Classification (NCBI taxonomy): domain Eukaryota; kingdom Metazoa; phylum Chordata; class Actinopteri; family Sciaenidae; genus Argyrosomus; species Argyrosomus regius. The sequence goes on from OX336889.1 coordinate 11,841,072, forward strand.
TGGTAACCTTGACTACAAGAACTTGTGTTATGTGATCACCCACGGAGAGGACAAAGAGCAGGAGTGAAAGGAGGAGACGAAAAAAGAGGAGCAGCGGCGGCAGCAACGGCAGCAGTCGAGACAGTGAAGCTTCTGCCTGTAAATAGTCTGGGCACGCTGTGAAGTTGTGGTGTACAGCGTGTGTAAATGTAATTATGTGCAATAAAGTGGATGACTCTACCAAATGAGTCCCTTTGTTGTTGTGACTTTAATCTCACTCCAATAATCAACACAGATAAATATCTGCTGAGCACAATGTTTGGCAAGTGAAAACAACAAAGCACACCGGAACATTGTTTAGTATAAAAGATAATGAAACATGCACAAGACTCAACAACACAGCTGTATTTAAAAGATAGGCTTGCATCAATAAAAGCCGTCTGATAACTGATCAGAGACTGAACAGACAGGTTCAACTCTTCTGCAAATAATAAAGAGGAATCGTTTGACATTTTAGGAAAGAGATTTAGAAAGAACAAATGTACAAATAACACGTTGCGGTTTTACAGGCGATACATGCCAGATTATTTCTTCCCTTGGGTGCAGTGACTTTGCCCAGCATTAAAGATATGTAGGTAGAACAGGACGAACAGGAAAACTACAGATCATGACCTTTAATAACCTTGTAACAATCATAAATGAGCTTCTTTTGTAGCAGTTCACACATGAATACACGTTAACACACTTGTTTGTCCTTTCTGGCTTCAAACATGGTAGTTCAACATGGCAGACTCTGTGAAAGAGGACCTGCAACGTCTGTAGATATAAAAGTCTCATTCTCAGATACCTTATTTTCAGTTGATAAAAAATGTAGTTAGGCATATGAGTTTTTAATTACTGCCATATTCTGTAAATAGATCTCCCTAAATCTCACACACTGGACCAAACTATATAACTAGTGTTCATATTGAATTTTATTTAGATGTAACTATCAGCAATGAGCCTTTTTCCAGTTGTTTGCTTACTTCTTTTCACCAGGTAGGTTCTCTAAATCAAATTATAGGCTTCAGTCAGAGGCTGACATGAACAGTTTTCACACTTGGTTGCTCAAAACTTTGGTATGAATGATATCACATGTTGGCAGCATTGTTGTCACCACGAGGTTGCGAGTGCTGGCACAGGGATTCTGATATTTTTACAGTTGGTTTTCCGTCTTTGCACTAAGCTAACCAGCTGCAGACTCCAGTTTTATATTTAGCGTACAAACATGAGAGCGATATTAATCTAAGTCTTGGAAAGAGAGCAAATGAGCTTAGATCCCAAAATGCCAAACAATTTCTTTTACATATGAACCATATGTAATGGAGAAAACAAAGATTGTACCAGACATGGTCAACGCTTTAGCCAACAAGCTTGGTCTCTCAGAGACTCATTATACAATAATCATATCAGTTTGGAAACAAATGTCAGAGGCAGTCAAAGTAATATTGTCACATGAAGGTGCACTGGAGCCGAGCCGGGGTTTACGGTTTCCAGGCCAAAACTCAACTGTTTCAGTATCTCCCTCCTTTAGCTTTCCAGATGTGCGCTCTCCAGATGCTATTCATTTCATGTAACTTTATTTTAAGCAGATATTCTTGGCAGCTTGTCATGTCTTACCTCAGTTTTAACAAGGCAACCAGAGAGAGACAGAAAGAAGAGAAAGGAAGAAATATGTTTGACAGGCTAACACGAGACTAACCCCGAGGTTGTTCCAAAAATGTGTTTGACACTAAATAGTATATTTTGGGTCCAGCTCTCGGGAACTCACATCGCAGCCTGAGGAGCTTTGCAACATCAGCCAAGGAAACTGATGTGTTTACTAGGCAGTGTTTTATCTGAGGAAAGAAAGATGCCAAAACCTTCATAACACTTTATGAGATAATATTTCATTGTACAACATTGTTCAATTGCTGCTGCGGGTTATGTAGGATCATGCAGCAGCAGGGTCAGAAAGGCTAAAAAAAAAGAAGCCTTTAATGTGGATGAAATGCTCAACATCTCATGTCTGCAAAGAGCTTTGTTTGTACAGCAACAGACAATAATAATGTGACAATAATAAGCAAATAAATTGTAATAAAACAGGTATAAGAAACGTGATATAAACAAACAAATCAACCTCATCCATCACCATTATACACATACATACAGAATATTAGAGTATACTCTTAAAGAGGAGCTCGTCTGTGTCTCTCCTCCAGTACTGGACTTTGAGGAAGGCTTTGAACAGGCTGAAGGCGCTTGATCTTTATGGCAGGGAAAGACAGGGGGTCCGAAACGCTGCCAAATCCAGATCCCTCAGAGTTGTCTGTGTGAAGACAAACAATCTTCAATTGCTGCTTTAAAGAAACAGTTTGACATTGTGGGGAAATATGCTTATTTGTGTTGCGGAGCAGAGTCAGATGAGAAGATCGATACGTCTCTCATGAGTATTCATTAAATATGAAGCTACTGCCAGAACAGACTGGAAACGGGGTGAAACGGCTAGCCTGGCTCGAAGGTAACAAAATCTTCCACCAGCACAAGTATAGCTCACTAATTAACAAATTATTGTTAATTAACATCTCATTTGTTCAATACATACAAACACTAAAGAGGAAAAACAATATTTATGTGTGGGACTACTTTTTGGCAGGGAGCAGTAACCTCTTAGTTTGCTGGCAGCTGCTCAATGCCAAGAAATAATTCAGCACAAGACCCAAATAAAACAGCAAATTGTTTGTACAGATTAAACAAATGAGATATAACATGTTGAGTGACCTTCAGAGCTCTGCTAGGTGACACTTTTATCAGAGCCAGGCTAGCTGTTTCCCCCTGCTTCCAGTCTTTGTGCTAAGCTAAGCTAACTGCAGCTATATTTAACAGTGGCATCAATCTTCTCATGTAACTGTCCGCCAGAGAGTGAATAAGCGTATTTCCGAAGCATGTCAAACTATTCCTTTAACATAATCATTCAGAGGGTCTGGAAAAATGTCTTTCCTCCACTTCTGTTTTTCTGCTCACCGTGAATGCCGATCATGTGCTCCAGGATCAGGACCCTCTCGGCCAGGATCTTCAGGGCCTCCCTGAGCTGCTGCACGGCCTCGCCCTGGATAACACCATCGTGTTCATTTAAAGCCATTTTTCAAATGAGCTCAGGAGGAAGAGATACAAATGTCTCTTACCTCATTCAAGCCTTCTCCCGGCTCTCCTTTCGGCCCTGGTGCTCCCTGTGAAAACACAGAATAACCTTGTTATCTCTGCGCTGTGTGTGGGTGTGTGTTCAATGCAACACAATAACCTCATACTCACAGGTAGACCATGCTCGCCTATTACACCTGGAGGCCCCTGGTAGGGAGAGAACAGAGAAAAATAATTTAGGACTCTGCTGCTCACACACACATTTCACCGGCCTGCATTCTTTATCCCCCGTGCTAATCTGCCTCTTCACCAGATCTCCAATCTTAAATCATGCTAGTAGAGGAAGGGGATCAGGTTTAAAGACAGAGGCCCACTAGAGAGCCGGATAAAAGAGGGGACCGCCTGATTAGTGAGGCCTGGCCTTGGAGAGAGAGAGAGAGAGAGAGAGAGAGAGAGAAGGATTAGTCACGGCTTGGAGTGCATCTTTGAAGAAAAGCTTGTTCACCTTTAATGTGTTTAAGATTGCATGACAGCGAGGACCATTTACAAATCGTAAGAACAAAAAGCATTTTGATAGTTCATCACATTCAAATATGTTCAGCCAGCCGGCTAATCCAATAATGAGGATGATTTTTAAAGCAGCCTCACCCTTTCCCCTGGATCCCCTTTAGGTCCAGCATCCCCTGGCTTTCCAAGGAGGCCTTCCTTCCCCTAATGTCAGCAAAACAGAAGGGCGTGCATTAGTTATAATTATGCCAGTCGTGCATTGATATTTATATCGATCAACAGATACTCACATCTTGTCCTGGCAGACCTGGTATCCCTGCTGGTCCTCTCGGTCCTGGAGGGCCTGTAGTGTTACACACGCGAGGCGGGGATGGATGTCAAAATGTTTAAATTTGACTCTAACTGTTGTGCAATGTCAAAATTCAATTCAGTCGATTTAACACAGTTTAATTCAATTCAGAAATTATAGTCGTGTGAGAGAGATTTGTCAGGGTTTATAAAATAAACACATGATTAACCAGTTGACCCTCCAAGTTCTCAACGTTTCGCTAAAAAATTCCCTTTAATCAAGTAACTTTGACGATGCTTTCACGAGTTAAATATTTATTTTGTGTCTGCTTGTGCCAGCGTTTTATTGATGTTATCGTGTGTGCTTTTTCTGACACGTTATCCTGCACATATACATATATATATGTAGGACATGCTGTGGTTCTGTGGTGTTCCCTTCCAACCTTTAGGCATGAAACAGCTGATACTCATACCTGAGGGGCCGACGGGACCGGTTGGACCACGGGGCCTGACTACAATTTGAGGAGCTTCATGGGCGGAGATCTCCTCTGGGAAAAACATAAAAACAAATATTGAGTTTCATGTTTGCACAAAAGATAACAGAGACTGTAACAACAGATTAACAATAATGAAATAATCGATGGACAATAGTGTTATAGCAAGAGGTGGATTTACAGTTCGTCATTTAAATCATGTTTTAATCTATATAATCTGTTAATATGTTATTCTTTCACTGAGAATCAAACAGATGTTAAATTATACTCTATGCTATACTCTGTGCGTTCATTGATCAACACTGTGAATAGTCACTGAAGTGACTCATAGGCTGCAACACAGCAGTCGGCCAATTACATGTGAAAATTGCCAAACTCTCCATGACTCCATTGTTGCTGGTCAACAAAGCTCTAACACTGGATATTTGTCCTCCAGAGACAGAAATGTTGGTTTCATTCAACTCTACAACTTCTTTTTAATATAATCTCTCAAAAAAAACATCAAAACAAATCAAACAAATGTGAACATTTTGTACATTTTTTCTTCTTCTTTGTCTCACTCACACACCTACGCACACTTTGTTCACTCTTGGTAATCTGTTTTGAAATGAACAGCTCTAAATATAAAAACGTAAATGCACCAAATTTAAGGACACAATTTTAGGACCTGATTACCAAAGTCACACTCATGGATGAGGACTCTGCACAGAGCTCCAAACAAACCTCTAAAACAGCTGATTTCATGTGACAAAATACTTGAATGAGGTTTTGTTGTTTCACAGTTTCATCATAGATTTTGTCAAATTAACAGGAGAGCAAAAGTGGTCGCTTATTATGCATTTTGGACACACACAGCTGGATACTACATCAGCCTCTGCTGCTGTTGGTCAGCAGTTACAGACTCTCTCTCTCTCTCTCTCTCTCTGTCTATAAAATCTATGTTTGGATTTCCAATATGCCTGTTGGCTGTATCCATCCATACACCGATACCGTTAGGCTCTCAAACCGCCTGAACCTCAGGGGGTGGGATCCTTTTTCCAAAGTAACAGAAGAGTTAAGACATCAAGGGGTCACCAGCCAGGCTACAGAGTTTCATCAGCAGTCAACAGTAGGATTAAATCCAGTGTGATCGACAAGAACAGCCGGTCAAACTAAAAAAAGAGGTCCCCTTTAATGGAGCAGTAAATGCTAGCACATGATCTCTCTTCATAGAAAACATTCAGCAGGAGGAGGCCTTGTTCTCAGCATGTAGGATATTTCAAAGTATGCTTGTAAGTATAAATTTTGTTTGCAACCACACTTCCACTTCCTCTCCACTTTAACATATGCTCAGAATCAGTCTTCCCCCGTGTTGAGACAGCGCTGTTACATTATGGCTACAGTCCACAGAAAGGGTCTTGAAGGAGCAGAATTCCCTCTGGAACTAATTTTCTAATGTTACAGTCTCCTCGAGCCTGGCTGCCTCCCCAAGAAACTCCACATGAGTGGCAGACTATCTCCCTCCCTCGTTCATAGCTAGCCCAGATTTTGGCTCTGGGCCGCGGCCTGTTCCCCCAAACGCAGACTGTTGTGCTGACAGCTAACAAATTAGGCCTGATTTACAGCCAGTTGGCCCCCCTCAGCTTACATGGTCCCACAGACCCAAATCTACATAGTTCCAGACCCGCAGACACAGTCCCGGGCTCAGAAAGGCAGACGCAGCCAAAAACCTAATCAGAGCCAGCAGTCCTCATGAGGTAATGATTATAGCATGGACTTCTACTGCCTCCCTGTGGCAAAAACCTGAGTTTTTATGTGAGAAATGTAGCTTTTGCACAGAAGCTTTTTCTTCTATCTTGTGTATTTCAAACAATTACTTCCACATTATACAGGCTAAACATGTTTGATTGTACAGAAGACAAAGAAGTGGATAAGATCAACGACAGATGTCTCGATATCGCTTTGTCTTTTTAAAAACCACCTTAGCCAATTTTGTGATTTATATCTGGATATTTGGCGCCATTGTTGTTGTTGTTGTTGGTGGTGCAGTAAACAGTGGCCCAGCAGCAGCAAAACACACGGAAACAATTAAACTAAATCTAAGCCAGCCCAAAGAAAAACAATACTCTCTCTCTCTCTACAAATCTGAGCCTGTCGCTAAAAACTAAAGACGTATATTTCCCACTTAAACACTTGCAGCATGCTTTACCTTCCACCTGTGCCCCCTTTAAACTGTTTTCCATGCAAAGACACCCACCTGGCCGGGGGGTTCGTGTTCTGCCTGGCAAAATGATTGCAAAGAGAACAAAAGGACGAACATAATAGATGAGATATGAGAGTATGTGAAACTGGTGAAGCACATGACTCATCGTAGGATGAACTGTGAAAATCGACCTGTGGTTTTGGCATCAATTCATCATCCAAAAACTGAATGCTTGACCGGTTTTACAATTGTTCTTGGGTCAGAATTCACCCATGTGTGTCAGATCTATTTCTATTATGTTCTCATTTTGAGGCAATCTGGGACGATTTAGCCCTAAGTCACTGTAAAAGAGTGAATTTGGAAGGTGGACTCGTCCGCTCACCTTGATTGTCCACACGAAAAACATCTCCTCGCTCTCGGATAGGAGAAAAGCTCGGCCCTGGAGGACCCGGCGCACCAGGAGGTCCGGGTAGACCTATTTCTCCAGGCAGGCCTCTGTCCCCCTTCGCTCCTGAGCACAAGGTAAAACACAAAACAATCAATCAATGAAACAGTCATGTTAAATCAGCATTTTTTAAATGAAAAGTATCCTCAAATTAGACTTAGAACGTCTCATTGTGATATTTTACCGATGGGTCCAGGGAGGCCTGCTCTTCCAGCCGGGCCCGGAGGTCCAGCAGAACCTGGAAGCCCCGGTGGTCCGATGGGCCCTGGAGGCCCTCTGCCTCCTGGTGCTGCAAAAGAGAGAGATAGTCAGAGTCAGGTATTGAATTTGAGGAATAGACAATAATCTTGTTTTATAACGTTGTGTCTTATTGTGTCTTGTCTTATAACGTGACAGTGAAGATGTAAAAGTTGGATTGGTTAAATATGAATTTACTCTTGATTAATTAAAGACATTAAGATATGGACAAAACGCTTTCTGCACTTCAACATCTCCTCTACATATTTCATAAAGCATGTTTTTTATGATGTGTTGACACCTGGTGGCAGGTACGGCGGCAGTCCAATAGGAGTGGGTTGGGGTGTGTCCACCTCGTTGTACGTTGAGCCCTCTGGTAAACTGCTGACTGTCGGCAAGGATGAACGTCCTTCTTCTAACATCTTGATCTGGAAACAAGAGCAGCAGACTTCAAACACATCTGCACTCTGGTATGTATGAAGTAATCTGTGTACAAATGCTTACAATCAAACTGTTCAGGGCACTGGCAAAATACATGACCCCGTATTGTTGTATGTAGAGGAATCTCTGAGATATATATCTTTATGCAAGTAGTGTGCACATTCATCCACGATTAGTCACAAGTTAAAAATCTCATGGCAAGAGGTGAAATGAATGAATCAAAAACTGCAATCGTGGCTCCAATAAATTGATATATTTATAGAGGTTTGGACCAGGAGTACCTCTTTTTCACCAAATTAGCTCTGGTTCTTCAGCCTGTTTCTCTCAGGATTCAACATCAAATAATCTTTTTATTAGAAATAAACCTGCCTCCTGCATGAAGAGCCTTATTTCTGAGGAGGTACATGGTGTAAAAAGTTTGTGAAACACTGATTCATAGGATAAAGAGAGGCACGTAGGGATGGATCAGAGGAATCATCTTTACCTTTGATTCGATGGCATTTATTCTGCTGTTCATGTCAGTGAAACTGGTGCAGTTCAGACACTCTGTAAGAAAGAAAGACAAGAATTTCCACAAAACAGTGAGACAAGCATACAGATGACTTCTTCTCCATCTCCATCTGTCTATTCCTTTCTCTCGCTCTCTCTGCCTCATCTCTTTCATCCCTGTTTCTGTTTTTTCATCCTGGCACCATCAGTAGTATCTCCCTATCTCACACTGAGCTGGCCAAGCCAAGATACACAAGAGCAATGTCCATCGAACCAGACGCAGGAATTTATTAGGAATTCCTCCTTAAATCATGTCACTCACGCACAGAACAAATATTATTGGACCTCTCAACACACATATACACACACATAAGCCTGGCACACACACCTGCTAGTCTACTGACTCTGAATGTTTTCTGTCTGTCTGCCCACTCACAGTGATGGCCTGTATGCCCATATTCACATCCTCCTCCGGATACCAAAAACCAAAAGGCATTAACAGCGTGTAGCACATGGAAACGCAAATAAACACACATTTAAACACAGAGAAACTCAAAACACACACACACACACACACACACACACACACACACGTCCATCCACTTTCACTACCATTTCCAAATGTCTGCAAGAAAAATGCACATGTGCAGACATTTAATCTAACAAAGGATGGTTGTCTCCACAGCGTTAAAGTGTAATTCAAAAGATAAGTCTCTGTCTCTGTCATCAAATCCCAGCAAAAGACCAAAAACAACTAAATGATCCAACAAATCATAGATATATGGCAGCATGCTAATAACATATCCATATGTAATCAAGCTACAAATTACTGCATCGCCTTCAGATATCACCTGAACTCCGACATAAGAAGAACTATGTATATGAAGTGTATTAAGGACGTTGGTAGCTTTACACACACTGTATGGATCTGTATGCATATTCAGGATTTCAAGAAGAGTTGGATTTGGACCCAGCATGCCTTTTGTCAGGAATGTCACACCCACAAATAAAAGGACGGGTCTCACAGACAAAGATTGTTGAATATTTTCATGTATGGTGCACGTAAAATTATACTGCTGACCAACAGTCTTAGATTGGCATGGTAATATTCAACTTTTTACCCATGTTTGACGTACTGGTCCAGAGGAAAACTGGTTTATTTTATCATATCCATTTCTTGATTATGTAAGACCTAGAATATCTAATATATTCTGGAAGATGCCTTCTAAACCAAGGAATGATGGTTGAATGCTAAAGGAGAGGTTTTGTTGTCTGTATTACTATAATTATTTTATACTTTTCATCTTTTTGATGATCCAGCAGTCTGTGTAGCCAAAGCCTGATTCCTCTGTGCCACAGACACATCAATGAGCCACACATGCTCCTTTATTATGATTAACATGGGCACCGTAGATTAAGATGAGTCAGTCCAACATATGCCATCCTGTTTCTGCAAATACTCACCAGCCTAGCACACAAATTGTGTATTCATCTGCAGGAAAGCTGCAACCCTCACAAACTGTCAGCTTCGATGATAATGTGATGAACTTGTTTGTTGCTACATCGAGCAGATATGGAGAAACATTAAAATTGAGTTTCTAGTGCAATATTCACCCTATTTTTGTCTCTGATTTGGTCTCAACCAACTCCTGAAGAAAATATCTGGCTCATTAGCTGCTAAATGCGGCACTTTCACCAGCTTGTCACTAACTTTGTCTGTCTGCCGTTCGGTGTTGGGCTGCTACAAACAACAATGATGAGATGAGCAAGCGAGAGTGTAACAAAACAGTAAAGTTGTGGCTGTAAAAGCAAAACAATGAGCTAAAAGAGGCTCAAATGCCTTTGACATCACATGTAGTAATTTACTGTCGCTGATTATATCAGCTTTAAATATTTATCTTCAGTAGGAAGCACCAACTTTGGGGCTGAGGGGCCACAGACAAGGTAGCAGAGTCTGCAAGTATTTAGAGACAGACGAAGGCATTGTTCATTTTGTTTTGTTTTTTTGTAGCAATTGTTGACAATAAACAAGATATTGAAAGATGCCAGTGTTAACACTTGGAGGGGGGAAATGCACTTTTTGCTTATCTTTTAGGTTTCTTTGTTTCATTTTTGCTGTCAGCACCGGCAAAATATTTATGCGCACGTGTCTTATTGAATATCTTGTTTGCCAGCAGCTTTCTGTTTTGAACACTTTTGTCATCTCTCTCACAAATTATACCATTCTAGCTCCCACTAAACCCGCACGTACCTATACATTCCTCGCTGTGCTGCAATTGTGGACGTTTTTACAAAAGCTGTAATCCAGAAGTGAAAACACAGCATAGCACAGTTTCATAGAAAAACCCAGTATTTGTTCTAAATCTGAGCCGTCTTCTGGTCTATGGCCCATAAGAAGTCTGGAATGTCAGCTGTCAGTCCCACAGACGGGACCCACCCACATTGTGGTCATAGCGGGGATACCTAGAAAGAGGAACAACTGGTGCTCATAAATATCGCAACAACAACAAAAATGACCCAAACAGCTCTGGTTTGCCTAAATCGTCGTCTCTGACCGCAGCACACAGGGAACTAATGGCAGCTGCTGAGGTTTCTGCTTGACTGAAATAGGACAGGGGTGTGTAACGTCTGTACCATGTCTGTGTGTCTGTCTACAATCTAGTACATCCAGTACAGTGGTCTATCGGACTGCGTGGGTGTGGTTTCTCAATGCCTCATTTCAACATCTTGAATCTCGCCCTGGAGCGCAGCCACAAACGGAAACAACAATCAACAGCTCAACCCGAAACACATTCCTCAGGATCCATCAACCCAAATACTCAGAGCTGTTCGACGGACGAGGCCACAATGACCCCACATGAGTGGATTGTTGTGACTGACTGCGCTGATTTCTTCAGCGACTACACCAAAGATGTCAAAAAGCACAATGAGAAGGGGACTGTGGGTAATCATGGGCTCCACAATGTGAGAGGACTGATGAGTTGATATGCCTTCATCTCCCCCACAGTTATTCATCATCATCCCAGAGGAAGTCTCCACCCTCTGACACTCTTTCTCTCTTATATACAGTACATCAATCAGTGATGCATTCCAAGAGTTATTTCACGATGATGTGGTGACATTTAGTTTTTATCCACGGTAGCGGTGTGTGGCTCTGGGAATGGCAATGTTGGTCGGAAAGGTCCAACTATTCAACAGACTTTTGCAGATATTCATAGTTCCCAGAGGATGAATACTGATGCATCAGGTGATCCTCCGACTTCTTTGCTGCCACGATGAGGTTGATACTTGTGGTTTTGAGTGAAACGTCTTTATAAATGTTGAATCGATTGTTATCAACTTTGGTACACAGATTATTGCCCACCTCAGGATGAAGTATAATAATTTTGTTGATCCTTTAACTTAGCAAAAGTAAAAACATTCCCATCAGCATCAGTTGTACTCTATGTTTAGTCTGAGTTAGCAAATGCATAACTTTAAGCCTGGCCATGGACATTTTAACATGGGGGCTTATGGAGATTGAGTCGTTCTGTAGCCAACCTCAAGTGGACGTTTGCGGAACTGCAGTTTTTGACACTTCCGCATTGGCTTCACTTCACAGCCTCGGAGTTTGCTGCTTGGTTTTTACCCACTTTCACTCAACCTTTCAACAAGCTTAACATCAAATGTAGAGTGGAGGAGGGACTGATGGTAACAGTGTAGTACTTGGGGCCTTAACTGGTAGAGCATGTGCCTCATGGACAAAAGGCTAAATCTTTGCTGCAGCGACCCAAGTTCAACTCTAGCGTGCTGCGTGTTGTCCTCTATCTTACTCCTCAAATAAAGGCAAAACATGCCCCACGCCCAAACAATTCCCAGGTTCAGAGTGTGTCATGTTTAGTAGCTGCTTTCTTGTATGGTGGTGGTCCATGATCATTTTCTGCTCCTCTGACACAAAAGTAAAGCCACACCAGGACCACCCTTCGCTGCTAATGAGCTAACTTGTCCAATCTTCAGCGAGAGCCAGATATAAACCAGTCACATCTTATTATGTAATAAACACAAACCACAGGAAAACACCAGAATTGAGCCAATCTACCAGAGATGTGAACCAGAGCAAAACAACTGCGTTTTTTAGGTGGCGGGGCGGGATTTCCGTTCCTACGGTTAGAATTTAATTATGTTGGGTTAGAAAACCAAACTTCCGCTGTGCTTGAGCTGATGTTTAGAACGGGACCACAGCTATAGAGTCTGTTTGGATCCATAATTACACCATGGCAACATAAGACAGGGTTATTTTTCTTGGATTGTACTCAGCTCATGGGAAAGATTCAGAATTGTGTTGTCTTTAGTGGGAAGCCAAACAAACAGAGAGAATTGGGAACTGTTTCTGCCAAAGAGAAGAGAAAGAAGGATTTTAATGTTTGAGCGTTTTTTCAGCTGCTACATCTTGTTTGATATTATTGGAGATTCACAGAAAATTAGGCCAAGACGAACATTTCATCATTTTAAAAAAAATGTACGCATGTATGTATTGCGAGAGCGATTTAGCAAATGCAGCGTTACTAGACAAAATGATTTAAAATGACCGCAGACACAGAATACTTTAACCGCAGAAAAATGCAATTAATAAAACTATCAGATTTCTGGGTAATGCAGCATGCAAATGGATTACATGCCCATAAATAACATGATACAGAAGCGAAGCTGATGTTAGTCTTCTCTGATAAGCTCAATCGTTAAGTCTGGTGATGAAAACTGAAAGACCAGAGCAGACTGGCTGTTCTGGATCAAACTCCCTCCAGGCGAAGCATAAAGAGAGAGAGAGAAAATAAGATTAGAAACTCTTGGAAAATAAATCTTCATTTAAACACCAGAGGAACCAAAACAAAGAGCATATTTCATCTCGGGCAAACTACAAAAACACCAAGCGGTTTAATGAATCATCACTTCCATTATTGTACTGATCTGCAGTACAAGACAGCACAAGATATTTGGCAACAGTATAAGTCAGACTGTGGGCATCGTCTGTTGAGACAGCTACATTTCCTACATTAGTACTGGATGTAGATCAAAGAAATCACTCGTTTTCTCCGTTTTACACACACACACACACACACACACACACACATAGACAGACAGACAACCTCAACCACAAAACAAACCATGACGCACACAGCTGGGGACAGTCATTTTCATTGCCACTAAATACTTGTTCTGTCTGTGTGTGTGTGTGTGTGTGTGTGCAGGACGGTAGGATGATGTATTAGAACATCTTTTTGGACCATTTTAAGAGTCGCTGTCACATCCCCAAGATACACGGACACAAGTGTGTGAGCTGTGTACGTGTGTGTGTGCAGACCACAGTCGGCCTCCAAGAGCTGGCTACGTCCCAGGAGCCTGTTGTGTGTCTGCCCCAGCCAGCAAGTGGTCAGCTATTGCTGGCATGGAGAACAGCTGGCACAGAACACACATCCCCCCACACACACACATGCAGACACACACACTCCTACTGTCACAAACTCTCTCACTCACTAAATCACACACCCACTTTGACTGCGGTGGCTGGTGGAAGACTGTGAACGGAGCGTTTTTTTTTTTTCTTGAAAACCAAAATGTCTAGTAGTCCCACAGTGAGACCATTTAGCATTCTTCATCATGATGCCAGCTGACAGGCCACACACAATTTCTTTAAACTGAAGCTTTGCAACATTTTACAAGGAAGAAACACTTGAAAATTAAGGGAATTTATCAATAAATTACATGCATAGAGTGATTATCTCATGCAGAAGAAGATAAGACCATAAAATCACCGCTATTAATCTGACATCCCTCTTTACAAAATACTGCTACTCCACAGGCGTAATCATGAAACAATGACAGGCTGAATCTCTTCCAATCTCCGAGTGCACCTAATTTCTCTGTCATTCCCTCATGCTACCAGAATGCATCCACTCATCCCATCATGCTGCATCATCCGGCCCTTCGGCCAAGACACAAGCACACACTGCTCTGGTTGCCGAAACACTAGCAACACATCGGTCACAGTTCAAGATGGATGGCCCTGCTGGTGCACAGACATCATCGTCATGCTATGAAATGATGCTGTGTGAATTTTGTGAAGAGAAGGAGACAAATCGCACAGTGATTTTTGATGCTTTTGCAGCTGTCTCTGATGAAACGGAGGGACTGAGAATGGTGACAATTGCTGCTTACAGGTCATAATGGAAATATTGTTTTAGTTATTGTTGGAGCTAACTACTAAAAATACAGATCTCTATGAGCTATGATGTTCTGGAGCTTGTTGTGCAAAAAAGAAGATTGGTTGATCAGTTCAGAGAGAAATATCTCAACAACTGTTGGATGCATTTTTTTTGGAATAAACATTCATGATCTCCTGAGGATTAATCCCAGTCTGCACGGGGGTGGTTGGCACTGTCGCATCACAGCAAGAAGGCTCCTTCCATCTGTATCTTCTCCCTGTGTCTGTGTGGTTTCTCTCAGGGTAGTCCGGCTTCCACTTGTGAGCCAAATTGCCCGTAGGTGTGAATGTGAGCGTGAATAGTTTGTCTCTATGTGTCAAGCCTTGTGATGACTTGTCCACGGTGTACCCTGCATCTTTCCCAATGCTAGCTGGGATAGGTTCAACCCCCCCATGACCCTGATAAGGATAAGCGGTTATGGAAAGTGGATGGACTTTTCATCTCGCGCCACCAGCAGGTTGCCATCTTTGGTTTCAAGTGAAATGTCTCAACACTATTGGATGTTTTGCCATTTGAAATCTGGCACAGACGATAATTTAATGAATCAGGTCAGGGATACACTCCTCTAGTCCCATCATTGTCAGTTTGTCTAACAGTTTCACAGTTTCAAACACACATTCATACACTGCAGGCATTGGCTGCTATGCAAGGTGCCAAACAGCAATTTTGGGTTCAGTATCTTGCCACTTTGACATGCAAACTGGAGGAGCTGGGGATCGAACCGTTCTACCTCCTGAGCCCCTGCCGCCCCAAGTAGTAAATCTCAGCATGCTAACATGTGAAGTTTATCATGTTGCTTATATCTGCTATTAATGCAGTAAACAAGGGACTGTTAGCATTTAGTTAAAAGCCTCGCTGTGCAGAGCCGCTAGCATAGCTGTAGACTCGTAGTCCTGTTTTGTTTTGCACGTCTTAGCACCAGTTTTGATGATAAAAGCCACACCAAACAATAGTGGTTTGTTTCTTAGCAAACAAAACAAAACAAAACAAAACACAAAACATGTCATATGACTTCCAAACTTGTAATTAGGAAATGTCCAGTGGGTCTTAAAGGTAGCAGACAGACACACACACCCTTACATGCAAATCCTCCTGGCAGCCAAAACCTAGAGATTACAACAACCTTCACGAACACATGTGGCTCTTATCGACGCCAGAAATCTTTCCAGGAACCTTTTTAGGAACTTTTACCTGCTTAACTCGGCATAAACAGATGTATGGAGCTGCAGACAGATGGACAGAGGGGTGAATGGACGAAAGAAGGCAAAATGATAAGGATGATGAAAGAAATGAAAAACCCGCAGAAGGAGCGTGAACAGATAGATCATCATCCATCAAGCAGATCAGACCAAGACCAGGAACAGCTGAGCTATCCCTTAGCTCCCGGCAGGTCAAAGGGTACCATCTGACCTATATTTGAGCACAGCCAGGGATGTAACAGAGACATCAGTCATATCCACGCTGTGGAGATTGTAGTCTAGAGGAGCACATATGGGATATGGTTCTGTTTTATCACTTTACTCTAAGGAGAGGAGAGCGGCAGATCTAAAAGGACATAGGAAGTTAGATAAGTGGAAAGCAGCAAGGAATATAGAAGATAAAGAGCCCAGCAGTGGCAAGAAAAAAAATCCAAGGGCAAGGCAAGGGCAAAACAGCAAAGGATGATAAAATGGAAACATGGAGGAAAGGTATTTATGAGTGATATAATATAGCTGGTGTTCTAGATAATCCCTCCAACAATGGCTTCTATCACACTTCCCTCACTTCCTCCTCACCCAGCTGCAGAGGCGGAAACAGTGACTTTAGCAGCTTCATAGCTGTAGTATTAACAAATTAGCACATTTGACACCCTAAGCTTTACGCCACCTTTGCACTCCTTTAATGAAATTCCTCGTTAACGTCACTAAAATAAAACCCAGCGCTGGCACACCCAGCATTAAACTGTGTTGAACTTCTCTTCCTGAGCTTTTGCAGGAGATCAAAGGTTAGCGCTCTCATCGGGGGAGGTCCGGGCAGTTTTTTTCTTTCAAGTTGAGGCTCCCTCATACATAGACGTTACTCACAATCCCTACTGTTAATACGATCATGTGTGCAGATAGGTGCTGGGGGTGCTGCTGTGACGGAGAGAGGGGAGAAAAAGGGGGGCAGGGGAAATTACGAACACATTTCTCCCAAATGTGTTCCATGCCGTCATGTGTTAGCACAACTCCGCTGAAAGCAAAATGTAAATCTTCAGATGCACTGTACACAGCCAGCACAAACCAGACTGTCAAAAATATTGACGGGTCAGGGTGTCAACGAAATGACTTCAGAAAACGCCCACTTTCCATTAGCAAACACAGAAAAATTCAGGCTTTTGCGACCAGCTCCAATGTGGGGCTCGGCCACAAGCTCCATGATATAAAGGTTCAGAAGACCAAACAAAAAGCAGCAAACACAGGAGGGCTTGTAAAAGCCAGCAGAGACAACTGTGAAAATACTTGCTGTTGCACATCACTTTCTCACATTTGTGCAGGTTCAAATGCTAAATGATTATTATATCAGTTTATATTGGGTGTAAAATAGAAAATAGTGTACCTAAAATCCAAGGCAATGTATTCAAATTGCTTGTTTTGTTCGATCAACAGTCCAAAACACAAAGATTTTCAGTCTAGTATCACATAAGACAATGAAAGACCTTGCAGTTAAGGAGCTTAAAGAAGGCAAAGTTTAGCATTTCTTGCTTGAAAAATGACTTGACTTGCATACTAAACCCTGCATGATAATGTTTGCATTGATAGCAGCGCATATTTGTCCTTCATATTTGTGTCATCAAAACAAAGAAACAACTTGTCAGATCACAACAGACCAAAAATGTTTGTGCATAAATGGCTGTTCTTTGAGGTTTCTAGATGGAATAATAACAAAAGAATAAGACATGAGAGTCAGGCAGAAAATAATTCAGGGTTCAAAAGAAGAAACAACAACAGTGTGTGCAGAGGTGAAAGGAACAAGCGTCTACTCAGCTTACACACAGACAGGACTTCAACTCTATAGCCTTCTTTATGTATCTGTATCTACATCTCTGAGGGCCTCGGGGGCCTCTGAAGTGAAGCCAGAACCCCATCAAACTAAAACCAGAGGTGATGTCATCTTCATTGGTTAAGGCTGTCCTCTCTCGCTCTGATAAAGCAGCTGGCTCAAAGCCTCCATCACAGCAGTATGCAGCTACACAGAGGTGCATGTGCAGAGTTGGCAGAGTGACATAAAGTTTCAAGGAAATTGAGTGTCCATGCTTAAAGAAATTGTTTGACATATTGGGAAATGCTTGAGATTGATACCACTCTGATGTCAGTATGAATCCACTGCCAACACCCAATTAGCTTAGCTTAGCACAAGGACTGAAAACAAGGGGAAACAGCTAGCCTGGCTCTGTTTAAAGTAACCAAATCTGCCTAACTGCACAAATTTACACGTCACATCTAGGTTGTTTAATTTCAAACAAAAACTAAAGTGCAAAATTGTCCAAGTTTTTGGAGAGGAGGTTGGTATAGACTGTTTTCTTCCATGCAATCAATATTTATGCTAAGACCAATTCTGACCAAATCCGGCGCTGCAGCGAAAACACGGGTTTTCCATTCATTTAAATGGACCTGGATGGCTGAGAACCTCCACAGACTTAAAGGACTCTGACTTGTTTTAATAGCAACAGCTATCTTAAAATCAAAGCAATGACGGAAACATAGACTGAAAATGACTGGCCTATAAATTCTTTAAACATTTAAAACAAAGCTTTCTTTCTCCTCCTTTGGTATTACTGCGAAGAACAACCATTACTTCCAAGGTAATCCTGATATACATTTAGATTTCACCGACATGGAGGTCGATCTGCATGAGGAGAACCAGTCTTTGTTTCAGAGCTGTAGCCTGATCTTAGCACGGTCACGTCTGTTACAAAGACCTGGTGGAGGAGTGTCATGCTCATTAATCTCAGTGGGGCCACTTTCCCACAGAACCGGCTCTCTGCTCTGCTGCCGTCTGGGCAGCTTGTAGCAGCTGGAGCCCTGTGGGACAGAAAACCTCCTCGTTATACTTCTTCTCTTCTTCTCTTCTCTTCTCTTCTCTTCTCTTCTCTTCTCTTCTCTTCTCCTCTTCTCTTCTCGCCAACTCTAACACCTTGTTGTTTCTTCCACACCCGTCCTAACTTTCATAACTTTCTCCTCTCTCTTTCTCTAACTCTGACTCGCCAGCTCCCCACTCCTCGGTGTGAAGCAGACTGTCCGGTGACATCAGCCTCTTTAAGGTCTCCTCGCTGGCCTTCAGCCTCTCCCTCCCCCCCATATGGAGGCAATTTTCTCTCCTGCTCTATACCCATTAGAAGTTGCAAATACATTTTATCAAACGTTAAATAAACAGTCAGATTACTTTTTCACACTCCTGCAACCACTTTGGTCTCAAGTGAACCATAATATCTGGCATTACAGACTCAGAGGATATAGCTGTGTGTTAATCTTTGTGTGGAATAATATCCACGGCCGGGAAAAATAATGGTTTCCAAAGGCTTTGTAATAATGTCTGTGTTTATACCATTAGCATTAATGTGTGTTTTTTTAACTCGTGGTAAATCTTGCCCATCCAAGTGCAACAATGAATAATTTTGCAAAATGGAACAAGGTGTGGTAATTATGACCAATAAGTAAAAACTTGCTCATTGAGGTAACTGTTAATCTTGGACAAACGTGGACAGAGCGTGCCAGTGTTTTTCAATTACGCACAAATTACTGTAACCTGCCCAAAAACATATCTACCAACTGTTACTGAGTGTACTAAATAATTTTAATAGAAAGCCATTAAAATAACTCAGCAGCCTGAAGTACCATTTTACAGACATCCACGTTTGCCAGTGTGGTTCACACACACAGACACACACATATATATACTGTATATATATACAGCAAAGTTAAGGCAGCCCCACATTAGACCTCCATCCACCCTCTCTCTCTGTTTCTTCAGGCTGACTGTGGTGTCTCGCCCCTGGGTGAATATGTTGGTCTCGGCTGGGCTCACAGTCTGCGGTCTGTGGTATCCAGGGGCAGCGCTGCCCATCAGTAAGACGTAGACTACCTCCCACTTTACAAGCCGCCCTGCAGGACGTTCGTCTGAGGTTTTTTTTCATTCATTCTTTTGACTTGTAATAACCATGATGATATTCGGACTGACAGGCAAAACTGCCTTTGTGCTGTCTTCAGTTAACAGAGCAGTATTTGTGTGAAGTGCACACACACACTCAGAGGAACACATGTACAAAGAAAAGAGAGATATAGAGCGAGACAGTTAGCGATTTTAATCCTCCTTCCAGGCACAGAAACGCCTTGAATGCACTGCTGTAAAAGAAAAAGGTACAAAACCACAGAGCACAGGATCCCTTTCAACTGTTGTTTTACTGCAGTCCGCGTTCCCAAAAGTAATCCAAAGCAGGCTTTGAATCTTAATTCAAAACAACTTTACAATCATATCAAAAGGCCGACTCCTGCACAGAAGCACGATTAGCAAGCCACCCAACTACAAGTGACTACACACCACCGAACATAAAGAAGGCACTGATGTGGGTAAAGCTACTAAGAGGACACAGATGGGGGCAAAAAACACACACATGGCCTTTATTTCAGTCCTGGAGAGACTTCATCTACAATGTTTGAGAACGAAGATAAGAAACTCACCTTCACGACACTCTTCTCCTACAAACCCTGGACAGCATCTCCACTCCAGCGCAGTGACCTGCTTATAGGCAATCTTGAAAGACGGCCGGATCACGGTCCTGTAGCTGGAGAAAACAGCACATGGTCACTGGTTTCAGGGACGTATACTGGAGCTTTATGCAGAAACACACACATAGATATTATACAAACACACAGACTTGATTATATTGATCATATTGAATGCCTCATTCTTTTTTTTTAGCATTTCTGGGCACAGCGGACGATAATATTTCCATTTTATGCAGTGTTATACTTCTAATCTACTTACATGAGCCTCTCCTGTTTCAGGGGGAAACTTTAAAATACTTTTAGAAACTCAAGTTTATTGTTTACTAACAGTAAGCAAAATAATGAATGCAGAGCTTTCAACAGAGTACTCAAAATGATGTATAATAGCTTTAAAGTTCTGCCTATACCAACATTTTCAGTGAGAGAAATGAGATGAAAATAAGACACGACAGAGGCCCCGTGGCCCCCAAATCACTAAATCCACCCTTGGCCCCATGACTGATCCTGAACAGCAAAACAGTCTCAGCATCACAGAAACTGAGAGAGCTGACAGGAGGAAGAGGACTCGGCTGAAAACAGGGATAACTGAGGGTACCTGATGACTTTGGAACAGGGTCCGGGCCATCGGCAGCCCTGAAACACTCTCTGCACTGTGGTTTCTGTCCCATTGTGCACCTGGCAGGACACTGTTCTGGAAACAGTGTACTGGCACCAGTTCCTAAAGCAGAAATTAAATGGATTACACGTTTATTATTCATACTACATGAGAGAAGTCAGATATAATCAACGTTAATAACATGATAAATAAGTGAAAAATTCACCAGTAATAAATCAGGATTCAATTTTGCTGTGAAAAGGCGCCATCTCCAGTCTCACCTGAGTTGAGTATGGGACCCGGTACCTGGCGGTCCAGTGCTGCCGCTCTGTTCCGACTTGATGCGCTGCCGCTGGACAGTGATGCCTGGAAAGTGATAAACAAACCCTGTTCCCAGCGATGGACACACTAAACTTATCCACATGCACAACGCGTAGAGCAACGATAAAGCAGCCATCATCTCCCTTTTTTGATTTATCCCTGACAGAAATATCCGCAGATATCGACGATTTTCAAGCGAGTCCTGCAGTCAGAAATCCCTTGACAGAGCTACAGTATCTGCAGAGGAATGGCGATAGAAAGTCTAAGAAAACCACACCGAAACCATGAATGAATTGGTCATTCCGTCTTCCTGAAGAGAAACAAACCGGCCCTCTCAAGAGCCCAAAATGAATGACACACAGCCTCTTCCTATAGAATAATGCGGTTTTCTGACGTTTGACATCGTGCCGAGGAACTGAGGAGTCAAATATCCAGTGTGCGTAAAGAGCGCGCTGAGTTAGGGCTGGAGACGGAGTGCGTAAAAGCGCATCTGGTCCCGATCGTAAAACCACGACCCTTCACTTTTCATATATGAATGTGAGAGTCTCTCTTATGTCTGTTAGATACATAGGGACTTTACTTTAAACGTAAGGGGGAACAAAGACAGATGAGCGATGACATTATGATCTTACAATAATCTGATGAGGTCGTTTTCATCACTTCGTCATATATTTTTCCTTTTGGAGAACATCTGGGGATTTCTTTTGCCAACCAGCCTGCAGATATAGTAATTTATATATAATAGCAACACTTTAATGCTTTTAACGACACCACCCAGCCATAATTGGAGCCAGAGAGGTTTTCTTTATCTGAATATTTATATAGAGCCTATGAACCTCTTTACGCACAGAAACAGATGAAGCTGCCAACAACAGTTTTAGCAATCATTATCCAAAAGGTTTCTTGCAATTAGCTGGATATGAGGGTATAAATATGGGAGCCAAGTTTAGCTAGTAAAAAGGAATAATAAAATGTCGACAAAAGTCTACATTCTTACTAATTATCTCATCATTTTTGACTTGTTTGATTACCTCTTGGAAGTAAAAATTGATTGATTATCTCATAAATCAGTGAATTATATTTTTGACTTTTAGTTGATTTTTAACTAATTTTGTCACATTTTTAACTAATAATTTCATCATTTTTCATTCTCAGAGTTTAGAGTTTGAAAGTAAAAATGTATTTATTATCTCATAATTTAGTTGGAAATACTTTTGACTGCAAATAATGTTATCTTAATACTTGATTATATTGATTTAGTGGTTGTCATTATCTCATATCTATCTTGGAAGTAAAAATTGATTTATTATCTCATAATTCAGTTAATGATGATTTCACTATCTAATAATGTTTCCTTAACATTTGGATATTTTGATTTGGTACCTGTTTTTAATGTATCATCTCATATTTTTACTAACTATCTCATCATTTTGACCTCAGAGTTTAGAGTTTGGAAGTAAAAAATGATTTATTACCTCAAAATTTTGTAAGAAATACTGTACTTCTGACTATCTAATACTGACTATCTGACTGCCTTGAATTTCCTTCTGGATCAATAAAGTATCTATCTATCTATCTATCTATCTATCTATCTATCTATCTATCTATCTATCTATCTATCTATCTATCTACTGTTGCATAATATTGGATTATTTTGATTTAATAGTTGTTTTTAACTCACTACCTCACGTTTTTGACTAATTATCTCATCATTTAGACTTGTTTGATTACCTGTTGGAAGTAAAAATTGATTTATTAACTTATAATTTAGTCAATTATACTTTTGATTATGACTCATGACTTATGATTTGACTCACCTCTTACCTCTGTATCTTCATGTTAGTAATTTAATGTATTTTTTCTTTTCCTGGGTGAAATTATCTTCCATATTTAGTTGTTTTTGTTGTTGTTGAACCCTTTAACTGGTGCCAGTCCTCCCCCCAGTAAATAGACCATGCTGGTGGGCAGCGCCCCCTGCTGGGACTTCAGGCTCCATACAGGCTCCTGTAGGAGGAAGGAGACGTGTCCCACTCTCAGATAAGCCTGAGCGGACAGCACCGGTAGCAACATGGGCGAAAAAGCAGACATGGAGATGGCAGAAGAAAACCCATTTGAACCGTACATTGAATCTATTCGCCAGCAGCTGGAGGACCAAGACCCCGTTTTTCTGATCGGTGTCATCGTCGCTCTGGCGGTCGTTGTCATCACCTGCGGTGAGAAAGTTACCGTTAGTCCTGGAGGTAGCTTAGCATGCTAAGGTTAGCTCAGCAGGCTAGGCCTTAGTTGGCTTAGCGTAGTTAGCGTGGAAGTGGGTCGTTGTAAAGTGGTTTTATGAGCAGCACATTAAGCGTTGATGTTTAATAATTAATGTTAATTTAATAAAAGATAAATATGTGGTTTAAAAATATGATAAATTAGCTAAATTAGCCAGCTAACTGCTAAGCTAAAGCGAACGTCAACAGCTGTCAGTTGCACAGTTTGTTCCCACGCAAGTTATCCATGTTTATCGATATAAACAGGCTTTCTTCTAACTTCTTGCTGTCTCTTTTTCAGTGTTTCTGAAGTACTTCCTCACCAGCAAAACCGTCCGCAGTGCAGTGCTGCTGGTCGGACTGTGTGACTCCGGGAAAACCCTTCTCTTCAGCCGGGTGAGTTGACGCCACATCAGCCACGCTGTCAGTCAGGGGATTGCTCAGTTGATGCTCATGTGTGTTTTCATATTTTGGCAGCTGTTGTCAGGAAAGTTCAAGCGGACACAGACCACCATCACTGACAGCAGCGCTCCATACAAAGCCAAAAATGACAGGGTGAGTTTACAAAGTTTGCATGAGTACCTTCATTTCATCGTAAACATGATTTACAGTGTCTCCCCTCTCCCTCCTGTGCTCAGGGCTCCACCTGGACTCTGATAGACCTGCCAGGACACGACAGCCTCCGCTCGCAGTACCTGGAGAAGTTCAAATCTGCAGCCAGGTGAGACCCTGCCTCAATAACAGACATCACTTCAAGTCTAACTGATGCATCTTGATCTCATTATCACCCTCTCTCTCTCTCATCTCATCTCTCCAGAGCAATTGTGTTTGTCGTGGACAGCGCCATCTTCCAGAAAGAAGTGAGGGACGTGGCAGAGTTCCTCTACATCTTACTGACCGACACTGTGATCTCCAGGAACGCTCCAGCTCTCCTGGTGGCATGCAACAAACAAGGTTCAACAAACACTTTAGCTGCAATCACCCAATTATCTGCACTTCTACCTCCTTTTATTGAGTTTTTATTATTTACTGGTCTCTTTATTTTACAGATATCACCATGGCAAAATCAGCTAAACTGATTCAACAACAGCTGGAAAAGGAATTGTAAGTAACTGTACATTACTAGATATATACAACTACTATAATACTGTGTATTCTGTATTTTGAGGCTATGTTTCATGTTCCCATTTCATGTTTACTTTAGGTAAATTTCAGCAAAATTTTCACCTCAATTTCATCTTTTTTAATTGTTATTTTAAATATTACGTCACAAATGTTTATATTTCTCATGTGTGTCAAGTTGTCAATGTGAGACTTTAATTTATTACAGCATAACTCTGTTCAAGTGTTAGTAAGTACAGCAATGACTTCTAAGTGAAAAGGTACAAGAAGTGATTTATATTTTAAAGCACTGGTTCTGAAACTATAGTACAAGAACCACTGGTGGTACCGGATCTCTTTCAAATGGTACCTGGAGGAATCTCTGAGCATATAATACGTGAAAACAAATGAGATTTTCCTGGAGCACTTCCTGTAGTATTTTAATTCAGTATCAGCCTGCTACATAGACACGTTCATGCATGTAGCACTGTCATACATCCGTGATTAGTCACAAGTTAAAATGTGATGGCAAGATAGTAAGTAGAGGTAAATTGAATGGGTTAAAGGTCCAGTGTGTAGGATTTAGTGGCAGCTAGCGAAGTTGCAGATTGCAACCAAATGAATACTCTCTCATGCCTCACCCTCACCTTCAAAGCATGTAGGAAAAACTCTGGCTGCCAAATTCACATAAAAAAGCAAAAGGTCATGTCTAGATCAGTGTTTGGTTTGTCTGTTCTGGGCTACTGTAGAAAAATGGCGGTCCAACATGGCAGACTCTGTGGAAGAGGACCCGCTCTCTCTCTGTAGATATAAAGAGCTCATGTTCAGGTGATTATACACTAATGAAAACATGCTAATGAATATTTTATTCCATTGCTGCCAATAAATACTCCTAACACACACATCTTACACACTGGACCTTTAACGATGTTCCAATCGTGGCTCCAAACAGGAAATATTAGGACGAGAAGTGCAGATCTGGAGTATCCTTTTTACACAAGATTCACTCTGGTTGTTGAACTTCTCCTGCGTGAACTGTTCATAGCTGAACAGGCTCGGCCTACACTGCTGTATTTTAACGCCTGTCATAATGGTAGTGCTTGGAGAGTCAAATATTTTCTGGTATGGTATAAAAAGTTTGAGAAGCACTGTTTCAGAGGATTGTTCACATTGTGCTGGTGTCTTCAAGTGGAGTGTTTACAGCCTGACTATCTGGGATTCAGTGTCTTACTCAAAGACTCTTTAGTTTGGGATTGAACCACCACAATGCTTCAGTGTCCCGTCTCTTGTTTCTCGTAGGAACACCTTGCGAGTGACACGCTCCGCGGCCCTGAGCTCTCAGGACGGCTCTGTGGGCGGCAGCGTGTATCTGGGGAAAAAAGGCAAGGACTTTGAGTTCAGCCAGCTGCCCGTGAAGGTGGAGTTCCTCGAGTGCAGCGCCCGCGGCAGCAAGGGCGAAGACGGGGACGGAGACATAGAGAGCTTGGAGAAGAGCCTGGCTAAACTGTAGAAACGCCTCAGAGGCACAGACCTTGGATCTACCTGCAGGCATAATCAAAGGAGGGATGAGGGTGGCATCTCAGCGGAAAGGAGTGAATGGTCAAACACAGTGTCATCTGTGCTGACTTAAAATGACATTAAACGGCGGGAGAACGTTTTCAATCAAAAGACTGATGTAGCAGTTTGTCAGGTCGCTCTGTAGTGCTTTTTCAGCGTACATCTTACTGTGAACATCCACGCTTGAACGCTTTGTTTGGCTTGTTTAGAAAATATATTGTTTTTGGTAAATTACATTTGCTGTTTATAATTGCTAAAGTTATTACAGGCTGTCACAGATTTGTTTTAAACTCAGCTAGTCTGATGTATAAGCTGCCTACACAGACAGACAGGTGTGAAGTCAGCCTTGTGCCTTTTTTCTGGTATTATCAAAGAGTGTTCTGCCTGTTTGCAAAAGAATGACAGTTTGCGTGAATACAGTGCATTTGCAACGAATGTATGAATTTATTGAAACTTTGTTTACAAAACAAAAATTTTCTATGCTCGATGGTGACGACAAAAAAGCAGAGAAGAGATCCAGTCAGTCTCGTGTTCAACAGATTCAGCTGCAAACGATTTAATCATTAACACGCACAGAAACAAATCTTAAATCCGTCTCAGGCACAGTTTTCAGTTTGCTCTGTGTTTTTGTCTTTCTTTGTGGCACCTGGTTTGGATTGAGATGTGTTTTTACTCTATAAAAAGCACAGCAGACTCTGTTAAACATGCAACTTCTGTCTAATGTGGTAATTTTACAATCCACAAAAATGCATTCATATATAGCAAAATATATTTCAAAGAAGGATGACATCTTTTATAGGACCACACACACACAAAACTAATGAGTACAAGATCCAAAAAACAATTACCCATGTACTCAAACAAATCAGATTTTTGTTTTGTTTGTCTGCTTCTGTAAAGATCTACCTCCCTGTACTGGTTCTGCATGTTATGTTTGGTTTCTGCCCACAGTTGAAGCTTAAAAAGGTCCAGTGTGTAAGATTTAGGAGCCTCTGTTTACAGAATATTCTAGAAAACATGCATAACTATGTTTTTATTAGTGTATAATCACCTGAAAATAAGACTACAGACGCCGCAGGTCCTCTTCCACAGAGTCTGCTAAAGAATGGACTAACCAAACACTGGCTCTGGATCGGGCCTTTCGTGGCCTCTGATGATATCTGCAACTACACCACTAGATGCCGCTAAATCCTACACACCGGTCCTTTAAAGATCCGACTGTCACAATATTAATCCAAACACCATTTAGACCAGATTATGATGATACCAGCTCAACAGTGTGGAGTGTAAACTGCGTCAACAATGCTTGTAAAGTAAAAATGAGGCAAGACCAAAACTAAAGATGACAGATCGTGTTGTAAAGTGCGTGGATCTATAGTTGAGACAGAGGGTAGACCGTCAGACTGGAGCTCTGATCTGCGACTACCACACTGGGCTCTCCTTTCAGCACAGCGGGGCACAACCAGTTCACCTTGTCCCCGTGATTGATGCTCAGTTTGGGGCCAGGTTTCTCCTCCATCACGTCCTCTGAACCTGCTGCCACTTCATCCTCCACTTCCTCTCCTTTCTCTGCTTCAGCTTTCGGTGGGGTCTTTGCTTTATCCTGAGTTTGTTCTTTCCTCTTTGCCTTGCTCTTTCCCTTCCTGCGTGGGGGTGCTGTCACTCGAGTTTTAGCCTTTGCCTCCGGTGTCACCACCGGGTGCTTACTGAGGTCCCACAGAGCGACCTGGCCGTCGTTCCCCCCAGTGACCAGCCAGTAAGGGTGGGAAAGGAAGCTAACAAAGTGAGCTTGTGAGGCTCCCTGACTGTGAGCCTTGACTGCTCCCTGCTGTTCCAGTTTAGAGCCACTGCCGATCCGCATCAGATGCACGCGCCCATCCTCTGCTGCACAACCCACAATGTTTCCACAGCTCGCCACAGAAACACAGTGGACCAGTGGCGGGTTGAAAAGCTGACCAGGACGCTGCTGATGGTCGTCTTCTTCCTCTGCTACATCCTGGAGGTTCAGGGTCCAAAGAGGGCGCGTCTTCTGCAGCCCCCACAGCATCACCTGAAAACAAAAATCTGCATTAGCACAGAAGTGTTGTCAGATGAAGGTTTGGTACAGAGTTGATCTCTTTCTTACCTGCATGTCTAATCCAGCAGACAGCAGGTTGTTGGGCCTCTGAGGCCGAAAAGCAACAGAGGAGCAGATGTTGGTGTGTCTACGAAGAGTCCTGCACACTTTTCCTCCAGGAAGCTCCAGTACACGGACTGCCCCAGAGTCATCAGCCACTGCCAGGGCTGAACCTGTGTCGTTCAGTGCCAGAGCATTGATCTCCTCCTCCCCTGCACCCTGAAACTCCTCCACAGGGCTCTTCAGGTTTCTGGGATCGAGTACACTCACTGTGTCTCCATGTGACACGTAGAGCTGACCCGGAGCTGCTGGTGAGAACACGACACTCGTGCTGTCCTCTTCACCATGAAGACGGAGGCGGCCTATGATGGTTCCCTCCTGGCTCCACACCGTGACCTCTCCACCCTCAGAGCCTGAAGCGAGGAGACCCTCAGGGGCTGGAGACGCCCCAACACACAGGATGGGTGTGGAGTGGCCTTCAGACCACTGCCTGGCCATGCTGAGCCTGTGACATGGAGGTGAACAACGGGAGGAGAGAAACATGAGTTTGTGGTGGCAGAAAAAGAGCTTGTTTATGTTAATGAACATAGAATAAATATTAGAAACACGCCTCTAAAAAGACCATGAACACCTCTTTAAAACTGTTTCAACAAAAACTGATCTTAAACTTAAATGATTGATCAATTAGTTAATTAAAATTGTAATTTTTCAAGCAAAAGTGACAAATATTCTCTGGTTCCAGCTTCTTAAATGATTTTATATAACAGTTATTTCAAGTCACAATAACCGTCACATTAACAGTCACCATCTATCTTCGATAGAAACTTTGCACCACAGAGAGTTAATTTGGAATCAGTATAACCCATAATAATAATAATAATAATAATAATAATAATAATAATAATAATAATAATAATAATAACAACAATAATAATAAACTATATAACTGGTTTCCTGCTTCCTGTCTGGTGCCGAAAAGAGCACCATATGTTAACTCATGCTCTATAATTAATAAGAAAATTATCAATTATTTAGTAAATAATCAGATTAAATGGTGATGAAAATAATAATTGGTTGTAGCCTAAACTGAACCCTAGTGAAGGTAGGATTTATTGCAGGGCTTGAGCAAAGTGTACCTAATAAACTGTGTGTATGTTTTCTTAGCTTTCTTATAATAAGAGTGAGACATAACATCAATGTATGCAGTCATGATAGATAGATAGATAGATTAAAACTATATACATTTAGATTAGACTGTAGAAAATGAATGAAAGTCACAGTCTGTACACAGATAATGCAAACTGAATCATCTGTAAACATGTACATGAGTAAACTGAGTAAAATGTGAATTTATTGAAGTAGCACTTTGTCTGCAGAACAGTCAGACTGACTACATATTAAGTGTTTTTTAGGACAACATGTTGACAAATATATGAGCAAAGTTTAGCAGCCAGACATGTTAGTGTTAGACATCAGTGTTTAACGAGAGGAGCTTTAATGTTTGTTGTTGTTTGTTTTTCAGTCACTCACACACAAACGGAGAGACTTCATGTTAGCCCATGTTTTAATCACACAGCAGCCTGAGTCACTATTTTAAGAGACAAACACTGAACATGTCTGAAACAGTCAAAACAGTCTGCAGCAGCTCTGCTCGTGTGTTAGCCTCACAGCTAACATGTGGCTAACTCCTTACTGTCGCGCTGACTGGTTTGTTTGCGATAACAAACGTTGTTGTTGTTGATCAGCTGGTTTAAAATCATTCATAACACCTGCTGTGACATTAGTCGTTGACTTATGAAACAAAATAATCACGCTACCTTTAGCAAGTCCCGTCAAAACTTCAGCAGGCTGCCATGTTGGGGCTGGATCGCTCGCTGATGACGTCTTGTTTTGGGACGTTGGTGCCCTGAGTTTGGTGTTTCAGGCAGATTTAAAGGTGCAGTGTGTAAGATTTGGGGCCTTTATTTTCAGAATGAGGCAGACATGGAATATAATATTCATAACTATGTTTTCATGCATGTATAATCAGAATCTTTATATTTTTGTTACTTAAAAATTCTCCTTTTATATCTACAGTGGGAGCGGGTCCTCTTTCATGGAGGCCGCCATGTTGAAACACCGTGTTTCTACAGACTAAACTAAACACTGACTCTAGACGGGGCCCTTAAAATGTTTGTTTCTCCTTTACACTAAGAAGGTGAGGGTGATGTGAGGAGATTGCAATGCAGCGATTAGACCACTAGATGCAATATAATTCTACACACTGGACCTTTAACCTGACAGGCCTTTAACACACCAACCATTATCCTATCACTATTCTACTATATCTATCTATATATCACTATATCTCTAACTCAAAACATTTAATTGGTGGAGGTTGTTTTTTTTCAGGGCAAAATGTCCCCGTTTTAATGGGGCAAAGCTGATATTCTGTGTTTCTTTGTCAAGTCAAGTCAGCTTTATTGTCAATGCTGCGATATGTACAGGACACACAGAGAAATCTAAAAGATATAAACAGTATAAATATGACAAATATAGCAGTATAAACAGAATGAACAGTATAAACAGTGAGATCTATCAAAAATAAAAGATGTATATAGTGTAATGGTATCATGTTTGAAAGAGTTAATACATATTGTCTATTATATATATATTCTGTTTGCCTGACAGATAAAATATAAAATTTTGCATGGAATTGTACGATAATAACTTTTATAAACAATAAACAGTCAGCATAAGTATGTTATAAAGTAAGATAATGAAGCTTTAATATGTGTGAAGATGTGTCATGATTAAAACTTTAAAAAAAAAAAGCAATATGAAGAGATCATTGTGTAAAAGAGCAAAGACTAGTGACAAAATAAGAGGAAGAAGATGGGGATTCTAACATAAAGGCTGGCAAGCTTAATGAGATAATATGATGTAATGGTATCAAGGACAGGGCAGGAGAAGGTTGATGGGTTTGAAGCCAGGCCCCCTATGAAAATGATTGGACACTGTTAAAAGTATGTAATGATGTGTTTTCTTGATGAGTAAAGATGGGTCTTTACTCATCTACCAAATGATGTAGTCCTACTGTCTGTGGAGCTATAAAAAATGGATGTTCTGAGCACATAAATCAGTTCCCTTCATGAACGGACTCGGGTTTTGTTTTCTGTGAAGAGAATAAAACTCAACTTTGGACTAGAAGACTAGATTGAATTTTTAAAGAAGTGTTGCAGGAGTTAGGACTCTCCCGCCCAGCATCCAGACCTCTGAACGACAATAATTTGTAAACTGTGAAGTATATATTCTGTACTAAATGTTAAGATAGCACTGTATTTGTCCCGAGGGGAACTGTTGTGCAGTAAAAACAATAGAAAAGAGTGCAAATATAAACCAATAATAAAGGTTAATAAACAGATTAAAAATCCACAAAATCCAAAATACACAATGCCAAAAATACAAACAAGGTTTCATAGATATGTATGATAAGGGGTATATAGCTATTAATATACAACATCACATCTCAAGTAAAGGGTAAGTGTGTATCATCAATTTAAAATGTTCAGTGATTATGTCTATGATATTTCATGTATTGTCCAATTATTGCACATTATGTCCCTATATCTCCAAGTATGAAGTACAAGCCAGTGGTAGCAGCAGTAGTTCCTACACATTCTGCAGAACATGAAGAAGAAAAGTTCACAGTACACAGAGGAGGCAGAGAATCAAATCATTGTTCAGCCTGTCCCCCTCCCTACACCTGGCCTTCATTTCCACAATGGCTACCCTCAGCTGAATCATCCAAAGCTGTAGATCTGATGAGTGTGGTCCATTTCTGGGTCAGT
The DNA here is from genome assembly GCA_946959425.1 of Argyrosomus regius. NCBI lineage: Eukaryota > Metazoa > Chordata > Actinopteri > Sciaenidae > Argyrosomus > Argyrosomus regius. Next base: position 11,873,054 of record OX336889.1, read on the forward strand.
GAACAGCGTGCCGCACTGCCACGCTGAATAGAGAAACTGAGAGGAGAGGCCATAGCTTTCAGGACTAAACTACACACACATGACACTGTCAACCCAACATTCAAACGCTGACACATACTGTATATCCTCACAAAGAAGCTGCAGTTCCCACAGAGCACTTTGAATGTAAGTACTCTGCAGTCATTTAGCCTTTTCTGCTCATGACCTGGATTAGATGCATTAGATGCTACTTGCTCTTTATACTTACATCCAAAGAGGTTTCACTGAGCTGGTTTATATGTGTTAATGTTGCTGCTAAAAAACTGTAAATTTGTCAGCTAATTTTACTGACAGTTTATCACAACTCCTCCCCACTGCATGAGTGAGAGGATGCTTTTTCCTTTTGTGTCTTTAAGCTTGTCGAATGTCTTGTGAAGCTTGAAATATCAGGTAGTGCAATATTTTCAATATGTTCATATTTAGGACATTGTGCTTGAATTCAAAATGTATTTGGGGTTTGAATTGTCTTGCATATGTATAAGGATAACGATCAAATGGTTAACAACTTGAACTGGGGCACTAGTAGCAGATGAATAACACGACTCTTATGGTTGAGATAGCAAACAGAATCAGATTAGTAACAGTTGAAGTACCTGCTCCTATTAATGGACTTTTTTTTTGGATACAAACCAAACTAAACATTTTTAATTACGGCGACCCCCACAATAGATGCACAATAAATCAACACACTGAATTTTAGAGGATTTTAACTTAGGGGACATCTAATTAATTTTTGATTTTTAGGTTTGAAAATAAATAAAAGTCTTCGTAGTCTAGTTAAACTAGGATCGCTGTCTGTTTTTGTTCCACGTTGCAAACAGTTCATATAATCCGGTATTGTATATTTAATCAGGCTGTATATATACATGCATTAGATAGATAGATTCATTATAGTCATTATAAAGTGTGATAGTTGTGGGTGGTGGGTGTAGTTGTTTACAGTGGAGCTGCAAGAGTCTCCGACTGAATCTGCTCTGTTGTCTAATGAGGAGGTCATGAAGGGGATGAGAGTCATTGTCCATTATGTTGAGCAGTTTGTGGATTACATTTGCATCCACCTTTGCACTAGTTGTAAACCGTTTACAGTTTATAGTAACAGTTTGACCTCCATATGGACAGATCTAAACATTATAGTTATGCACCTCCTTCCCTGTACACAATAGACTATGTACAGCAGCTGATTCTTTATTCTCCTTCTCAGAAGATTTGGAGATACCTTGACATATATACACACACACACACACACACACACCAGAGAGCATGAGGTCGCCCTATTTCCCAGCGAGGACGGTGCTTTTCCACAAGGAGCCAAACGGGGTGACGTACAGGGTTCCAGGACTGCTCTACCTGTCCAGATCCAGAACCTTCCTGGCCTTCTGTGAGGAGAGACTGAGCCCATCAGACTCTCAGGCTCACCTGCTGGTCATGAGGAAAGGGACCTTCTACAGGAATTATGTGGAGGTCAGTGTTAGTCCCCAGGTCTGAACTCTGTAGTGTAGATTAAAGACCTCTAATCTCCTTCCTTTCCTTGCTGCAGTGGGAGGACATGCGTGTCCTGGGCTCTGCCTTCCTGCCAGGTCACCGGTCCATGAACCCGTGCCCGGTGTACGATGAGTTCACGGGCACTCTCTTCCTGTTCTTCATCGCTGTTCTCGGCCACACGTCAGAGTCCTATCAGCTGGTGACGGGCAAGAATGTGACCCGCCTCTGCTACACCTGCAGCACTGATGATGGAGACACCTGGAGTCCTGTCACCGACCTAACCAAGAAGGTCATCGGAGAGACTATCAAAGGTCAGCGAGGAACACACTTCCATCGTGTTATACTGAATGCAACAACACAAGACATAGCAGCCAGCTAATATTGCTTACTTGTCCAACAGCAAGAAGCCCAGCTCGGCATCTGTCTTTCAGCCTTTTATTTCATGAAGCTCTCACCAACGACTAAAAGTCAGTCCCAGATTTACGCTTGCCAGCGGCCTCTTGCTCAGTCGGTCTATTCTTTTCTCTTCTTAGCTTCTTCTATCAACCTCACCTTCAGTCTTTTGACCTCTGTCATTATGTCCATAGAGGCTGCTAAGCCCGGTTACATTGTCCGCTTACTCAGCTCCGGTTCTGGCACGACAGCAGCTCCATTACCAGTCAGTATTTGCCCACACCCCAAGGCCTGAAAACCTCCACCTTCCCAGAGGTCCAAAACGCCTGTGGTACAAACACTAACAGTCTGCCGGTGCTCTGAGCTCACAGCCCGGCTAACAAACTGAGTGAACAGCAGCTACAGTTGGCAGCAGTTTACTTTACTGTCCATCAGGAAGAGGTGGAGTGGCAGGAAGACATCAGGTGGAAAACCAGAAAAAATGATCCAGTTTCACCAAAATCAGTGAAATAGTTGGTGGTGTGTGACTTAGTGCTGCAAAGCATTACATACTTCTTGTGGGTGATTGTACCTAGTGCACAATGTGCAAGAACAGACGTAGGACACCATTTCTCTGATTAGTCAGTGTAGCATCAAAATTTTATTTTATGGCAGAAAAACAATGTTGCTTTAAGATTACAAAGAGGACTGTGGATTTTGTCCCTGTGTCTTCAAAGGCAGTATGGATAGGAGAAAAGACTTTGGACACACCTGTTAGGTGTCATGACCCTTTAAGTTTTACTATTTAGTTCATCATTATCATTCATGAATGTCACTTCCTCTTCTTTTCTGGCAGAATGGGCCACTTTCGCCCTCGGTCCTGGTCATGGCATCCAGCTCAAGTCCGGTCGTCTGCTGGTTCCTGCCTATGCTTACCACATTGAGTGCAAAGAGTGCTTTGGACAGCTCTGCCAGACCACACCACATGCCTTCTGCTTCCACAGTGACACCCACGGGCAGACCTGGCGTTTCGGTGAGCCGGTGCCGGGGCCCGAGAGCGTGGAGTGTCAGATGGTGTCTGTGGATGAAGAGGATGGGACTAATGTGTTGTACTGTAATGCGCGCAGCCCTCTTGGATACAGGGTGCAGGCCCTCAGTCTGGATGATGGAGCGGTGTTTCAGCAGGGGCAGCTGGTGCAGCGGCTGGTGGAGCCTCGAAATGGTTGTCATGGTAGCACTGTGGGATTTCCTGCCCCGTTACATTTGTGTCATACTCTTAACCATCACTTACACCAACCTATACATCACTGCAGACACTGGACATCCTGCATGACAGACTCAAACCACACCAACTCTCCATCTCCAAACATCAAAGCCCCTCCAGACTTCCTCACCCCCACCTGGGTGGTGTACTCCCACCCAACGTGGACCAACGCCCGCAAGGATCTGGGTGTGTTCCTCAGCTTATTTCCCCGGGATCCAGACAGTTGGCGCGGCCCCTGGGTGATCTACGAGGGCCCCAGCGCCTACTCGGACCTCGCCTATCTGGAGTTGCCACCCTCACCTGGCGCACCGCCCGCTGTGGCCTTCGCCTGCCTGTTTGAGTGCGGCAGCAAGACAGCTTACGACGAGATCTGCTTCTGCATCTTCACCCTCTACGAGCTTATTGATAACCTGCCCCGAAATGTGCAGCTGGGAAGTAACAAACATGAATATAAAAGACAAACCTCTGAGACAAGTCAGAGTTGTACAAGCAGACATGATGCTCAGAGTACAGCAGCTTTCCATCAGGTGAAGAAGAGGAGGAAGAAGAGCAAGCTGACTGAGATGTGCTCTGTGTCTTAAATGTAGTTTTTAGGCTTTTATTACAGAGTTTAAGTGTCTTCAGTAAGTCCAACTGTGTATTAAAGGGATTAAATGAATATTGTATTGTAGTCTTTGTGGTGTTATTTAGTTGATTTCAGTTACATTAACTGCAACAGTGTGACTCAGTGATGATGAAAAGCCTTTCAGTTCTGTTTCAATAATTTGTCATTGATTTTGTAGATCACATTAAGCCAATTAAAGTTTTCCTGACCCTCGAATTTTCTCTCTCATTTCAGTATTTTGACAAATATTTTGATGTATTTTGACAGCGAGTTCAGCGGTTTATTTTAAATGACCACAGTCTGATCAGGCGTTATAAAACATGAAGGTATGTATGTACATTTAAAAAACATAAGACGTCATCTTCAGCCATTTTAAGAATTTCTCCCTCCTGTCTCTGCTTCCTCTTTTATCAAGATAACTCAGCTAACGTCCAAACAAGGAGAGTGATATGTTATAAATCAAGAATAGACCTCATGGTGAGATTATTTCTGTCAACTGCTTTTTCCATGATCAAGATTTAACTTTAAATAAGTTAAAATTAGAACTTTCCACTCTTACTTCTTCTTTTATCAAACAAAATGTTTCGTTCACTAAATCAGTTTTTCAGCAACTATCTCAAAGCGTATTGCAGTCTGTGGTTAATGATCTCTGAAGTATTTAAGAGAGAGTATTTTACAAAGCACATACTGAGAAACCGGTCTTGCACATGAAAATATCCTGTTGGATGTCTAATTATGATGAGCTTCCGTTCTGATGTTGCACCACTCTCCTCTTTAATCTTACACTGTGTAGATTTTATGTTTTAACTACCCCAAATTGCCAGAACACCCTCCCCTACTTAATGTAGCAGACGAGGCTGCAACCCATCAAGCTCACATATTAATCACAGCAGCAGCAGCTCTAATTGGATAACTGTGTCTAAACTAATCAGCTCCTCTTGTGAGGGTGCTGAGACGTTTAGGGGCTGACAATTAAAGCGAGTTGCATGAGAGCATAGGAAGGACAGATAAGAGACGTGGTTTGTTTAGTTAGGAGGGCAAAAAAATAAACAGGAAGACAGCAGGATCTGGAAAGTCTCTTCTCTCTGCTTCCCCTCCCTCCTTTCTGTGTTATATAACTCCACATTGACAGGAGGCTCATTTCCTCGCCTGCACTCCTTCACAGAAGTGGTCTTTTCCTTTTTCTCTGGCACCTGTGTGTTTTACGGCACATTATAATGAGTGTGAGGCTCATCGTTGTTCTGGCTGTGTTGACTGGGGTAACTGGGAGCCCCAATGTGACGATGAGACCTGAAGATGACTCAGCGGACATGTCGGCTCATCCCAACAGCGTCCCAGAGACGATGGAGCAAACGGACATCGCTGGACAGGTGAGAAAGTAACTAGATCCAGTGGGTTTCTTTTTGCACGGTTGCATAGCTCATGTGAAATATCTGCACAAATTGCTCAAGAAGAATGTAATCAAGCGTTTGTAAGAAGTTGTTGAGACAAACGATCTGCACAGGAAAAGAACAACACTTTAAAAGATGGATATATATCTTTGTTGCAATCATTTCTGTTCTGTACATAGTACAAACGCTATTTGAAGCTCAAGTCAAAACACTGAGCTTTCCTTACCGACCACCATATGGCTGCAGAGACGAGGGGTCAAATGGTGCTAAAATCAAGGTAATAAATAGGTTTCCTACAGGGGTCAAATACCAGGGAGGAAATGGCTTCAGCTACAAAACAAACATCTTATTGTTGATGATTTTTGAATTGGAGATGAGCAGAAGGACGAGGGACGGTCAGAGTTCAACAGTTTTAACGCTTTTCAGTTCTTCCACTTGCTCTTCTTTGCGGGCAGCTGGCCTGTAGCCTCAAGGTATTTGTGGACGAGTTCCTCTTGTGTGGCTGGCAGGCAGGGCTGGTATCTGCTGTAATCCATGGTGTACTCCCCTTTTCCCTGAATATCCAAAGACAGAGGATGTTAAAATTATAAAATGTGTATGGTGTATTTCAAACCATTCTCACCCCCCATATGTATCCAGTTTGAGCTTTATTTTCTCTCTGAACAGTTCACAGTATCAACATGATGCTGCTCTCCTTTGAGTCTCCTTCAGTCATGACTGTGAGCTCCCTGCAATGAGACTTCTGAGCAGCAGAGGGTGATTTTCAGACTTTAGTTTCAACTCTTGGGCTACACAATTCTTCTCTCTGATTGTTGGAGGCTGCACCTACACCCTAAGAGGAAGACGGCAGCCAAGACTGGAAAAATGCTGCAAATTCCTGCATGTTTTTCCAGGTAAAAAAAAATGTAATCTATATTTTTATTAACATTACTTTCAGTCTTCTCAAAGAGACTAGTGTGTAAGCCCGGTGCTTAGCAAATGTCCAGATTTATCGATCATCTCTCAAATAGTAAGGGAAAGTAAACGTGTTTTTTTAAGAGTTATTGTGTTATTAATACAAGAATTTACAAAGCAGGTTGTGTAGGTTGGGAGCGAGTTGCTGCCCCAAGCGAAGGAGTTCAAGTATCTTGAGATCTTACTTACTGATCTTACTTATACTATAACTTACCTCAGTGCAGGAGCGTAGTTCTGTGGCGTAGCCGAACATGTCGTTTAGTGGAATCTGTTGGGAGAAGCAGGCTGAAATTAGTCAAATTCGAATGGTGGTGAAGGATGAGAGAACAGATACTATAAGCTAAAAGACTGTAGATACTTGCTGTCTGTTAAAAGAGTACAAGCTGGACTCACATCAGCGTACAGAGTGAAGTATCCTTCAGCTCCGTCCTGTCCCGTGATAACACCATGTCGACGGTTTACACCAGCAATCACTGTTCCCTGAAACTCCTGAGGCGCTACGATTTCCACCGACATGATCGGCTCCAGGATGATTGTGTTGGCCTTTTCCATAGCTGCAGAGATCACGAAGAAATCAGCGCTTAACATACACTCGCGACAACAGAGGTGAAGCAAACACAGAATGTAATAAAATGAAATGGGAGGTCAGATCTACGGTTGTCCTCACCTTGTTTTAGAGCTCCCTCTCCTGCACGGATGAAGGAGAGCTCATTGGAGTCAACCATGTGATTTGCGCCGTCTTCCAGGAGGAATCTGACTCCTGAGATCTTGTGTCCAGTCAGGGGTCCCTTCTCACAGGCCTCCCTGAAGCCCTGCAGCATGATGGGAAGAAACAAGTGATGAGAGAGAGACTGGTTTTAAGCTATATCACGTCGATACAGGACATTAAAGTTAGGGGAAATTAACCTTCTCAACAGCTGGTACAAACTGCTTCGGGACGTTTGTTCCGACAGTCTGGTCTTCAAACTCCAGCTTGGTGTAGTGCTCTTGCTCAAGAGGCTCAAGGACTCCTGTAACTTTACCGTATTGCCCAGAGCCGCCGGTCTGCTTCTTATGAGTGAAGTCAAACCTGCAGAAAACAGGGAAAATTAGTGGTTGGGATCATCGCTAATTGATGCAACACTGTTGTACATTGTAGCTCCACCGAAAACAGATGCACCAATCAAATAACAGCACCAAACAAAAATACACATAGATACCCTTTAGAAAACATTGAGTTTACTTTTACTGAACTACTTAAAGAAAAAAAATAAACATTAAATCTGAAGCTTAATCTGACATTTCTTGTATAACAGTGTAATAGTGTCTACTGACTCGCTATGTAAAGCTGATTCAATAAGGAGGACACAGAAAAGAGTCCTGTCTCTTTAAATAAAAGGGGGGCAGTCCTTGAAGAGGTCGGGTGTCAGGAAGTGGGAAGTAGTCTTTCTATTTGCATGAGGAGCAGCTGAGAACACTGGACAGATAAAACTTTCCACCTGCCAAGTTATCGGGTAGGGAGTTACAGCATTCCAGGTACAGGCGAGATCACACTCCCTTCTTTAATCAATTATCCATCACATTTATCAGCTGCACACCTCTTCACCCCGTACTCCCTCTTCTACGTATTTGTTTTCTTTTCCACTTTGCTCTGTGGATGTTCTCCTTGTTTCTGAAGCTTTTCAACACAAGACAAAAGCTGCACCCTGCTGACAGCTGAGGGTCAAAGTCCATCTCTGTTCATGACAGGAAGTTTTTTTCTTTATCATTTCATTATCCCCTCTCTCTCTCTCTTTCATTGTCTGTACTGTCTGTGGATTAACAGCAGGAAGTACTAGAAGAAGAGGAGTCAGAGGAGTATGTAATGGCGACTGGAGAGCTGAATCCCAATCACTACCCTGCTCGCAGGGCAGCCCAAGTGGTCCAACACTACCTCAACACCCGCTACGGCTCTCCATACAGGCTGTTTCATCTGGAGAGGGTCTACAGTGGAAACGCAGAGGTCAGCTGAACTTTACAGTTTAGTTTAAAGTGAAGGGATACACGTTCTGACTCCAATCTAACTTTGTTTGTTTCCTTTTTAAGGATGTGGGAGACTCAGGAAGAAAGTATCAACTGGAGATCTCAGTGCAGGAGAGGATAAGCAATGTAAGATATGATTATTTATCACACTGAGACACAAATGTTAAAAAGAAGTCTAAAAATATACGAAAAAAACTACATAAAGTGTTCCTGAATTAGATAGCTGAAAACATTTTAACCACACTTGCATATAAACTTCTCAAACAGGGATAACAGATGTTTGATAGCTGCATTTATCCTCAACATTTCAGTAGTTACACTGTGCTTATGGAAAGTTATGTTCATCTTGTCCAGATGAATAATCTCTGGCTTTCCAGCGAGCAGGTTTGACAAGATTTAACTAAACAGCAGATAAAAAGGAGGCAGTGTGGTGCAACCTTGACTCACTGGCTGCCATGGTAACAACTAGACTACGCCTTTGCTGTGCATACTCCCCTCCACTTCTTCTTTTATCACACCTGCCTTCTGTTTGCTTCTTTTTAATCAAATATTCATAAATGAATCCAGGCTACAGAGAATTGCTCTGCAGAGATTTTCTTTCCGAGAGGAGAGGAGCAGCAGCACTCGCCCGAGATCCAGGCCTCGTGTGTGGAGCTCCTTAAAAATGACACTAAAGCTCAAGAAGAAGCTTTGTACCAACAGTACAAGATGAACCAAACCCTGCTGACGGCACATCATCTACCTGGTATGTACAGTAAAACAAAATGTACGCCCTATTTGGCTCCTGATAAAAACACAAAGTCAGATATTTCACAACATGAGCCGTTTTAAATTGCAGCATTTGGAATTTCAACACTTTGTGGTTTTTCTGAGTGAACACCCTGTTTTTCTTGAGAATACTGAGAAACGACAGTTTGTTTACGTGACGAGATATATGTGACACACTCAAGCACCACGTATGCATAAACTTCCTTGATAACTCGCTGATGTTCTGACCAACAGACAGCTACGGTCACATGGAGCCCGACATGAAGCCTTTCTGGCACCTCGGCACCGTGGCCTCCAGCTTCGTCATGCTGAAAGAATCCACTGAAAACACTCTGTACAACATGGCTCAGGTGGCCAACGTCACGCAGCTGGTGGGTCGTGCTTTCTGTCGTTTGCTCGAAAATTGCGTGGTCCGCATTCAGGTGCAGACTATGAACACTAAAGATGACAAGCTTTGGTGCATCTATCTGATCTATTTATTAAAGAGGTCATAGACCTTCTTCAGAGATACAAATAATCTTCCATGATGTGACGTATTCAGCAAACAGGAAGCTGAAGATGAAGCTACAAGCTTGCTGAATATCTGTTTCCATCATTTGTCTTCTTTTTTTTCACAGCCGTCTGAGCACGACCAGCTGAAGTTTGACTATCACATACTGCTGCATGATATGGTGTCCCAGGTAACCATTTATTAGCATATTAAACTGTTTTATATTAAGAGCTGCAGCTCACAATTATTTTCACCATCACCCTGAACAAATATTGAAGTTTATTCATCTGTAAACTGACAAATCTGAAGCTTTGTCTTAACTTTTCTTGTTCAAACTAATAAAAACTTTATTTAATCCTTTTTAATGATCAAAATCATAAAAGAAAGCTCATTTTTGTAACTGCGAGACAAAGCTACGGTTGGGTACCCTGGTATAAATATATAAGGATATACTTGGATACATACATCTAGAAAGGGAAATGCAGGGCAGAGTGTTGTCTTTTTTAATTTTCTTTTATGGACTGAGTTCCACAGGATCTGTTGGATGCAATACTTTTATGTATATATGCATATGTGCATGTATGAAAAAAAATTTTGGCAAAAGGCTTTTGTTTTGTAAAGATATTTTAAACAAGATATTTTACTAAATCTCGTGTTATTTTTGTAGGAAATCATTCACTGGAAACTGCTGTTCACCTGGTCTCCTGCAGAGGGAGTTCACATGCTCAAGATGGACCAGCTGCCACACTGCCATGATTGTGACAAACCTCCAAACACAAACTAAACTGCTGACCATCATCGCACTCTGCCATTACAACCAAAACAACTTGATGCTCACCATCTTGTATTCAGCTATTGCAGCATAAATGCTGCAAACTAAGCCATGGTTTGCTGTCGGTGGAATGCATCATTTATCATGATGATATCTGTATGTGGTGCTACTTTTGGTTGCTATTGTATATTAGCCCAAATAAACTGTTTATACAGACTGTTGCCTCAGTTTGTGTGAGTCAGGAGATGAGCACTTACGATACAGGACTGGTGATCGACTCTCTGAAAGCCACTTTGGGTTTTCCCATCACACAGGGACAGTTGTATTCCCTCTCCATCCTCTGAAATAACAAACCAAAGACAGGTCAGGTATATATATTATAGGAAATTTTTTAATGTGCAGTCTAAAAACACTGACGCTTAATAGCATGTGGTTTGTGGTGAAGCTATGTCTCTTATCAAGTGACAAGCATCTTGACAGCCGCAAAGACATGAGTTTAACAGCACTTAAAAGAGCAAATGGCAGAGTATTAGAGAGAAAATACATCTGACGGCTCCAAACATCCACAAATAAAAAACTAAATATAAAGCATCCGGAAGAGACATCTTGCATTAAACATGCATGAACATCCTCTGACTGGTTACCTGGGAGTAAATTTCAAGATGCAGCTCGCCCATGCCTGAGATGATGGTTTCTTTGCTCTCTGTGTCAAAATGTACTCTGAACGTCGGATCTTCTCTGGTGAAACGGTTAATGCCTTTGGAGAATTTATCCAGGTCGTTCTAGTTAAAATAATAACAGGAGAGAAGAGTTAGTGGACACAATTTAGACGTCTAGAGTTGGATTTATACAGTACGTATGGGTAAATTGGTGTTTTCACCTTGTTTGCTGGCTTCATTGCCATGGAAATGACAGGCTCTGGGATATGAATAGACTCCTGTGATGATAAATAAAAACAATATTCTCTTTATATCATCGAGCAAAGAAGGAAAAGATGAATAATCCCACCAAAATAAGCAGGTTTCTCGCTCACCATGGAGAGGTTAGCGCTGGTTTTCGACGTAAAAGTGTCTCCACTGGCACAGTCAATGCCAAACAGAGCACATATATCGCCTGCATAGACCTCATCCACATCCTGACAACAGCATGGACGGAAAGTAAACAAAGGGATGGTGAGAACAAGAGGACAAAGTGTTCACTATTAATAAATAATTAACAGTTTCATGTGTTGTTTTGATGCAAGAAGAATGGAAACATGTTGCTCTGATATGACAGGGGATGTGGTTGTTATCTACCACACTTCACTGCTGCCAAGGGACAAACCTCACAACTTTGATCAGTCATGTTTCTCTGATGTCTAAACTAAGAACCACAGATAGGAAAAACTGTGACCGCTGTCAGCCCACTGACGCAAGATAGCATGTTCTCACCTCCATCTGGTCAGCGTGGAGACGCACAAGCCTCTGAACTCTGACTTTCTTGCTCGTGCGGGTGTTGTAGATGTATTCTCCCTTCTTTAAACAGCCCTGGTACACCCGCACATACGTCAGCTGGCCAAAACGCCCCGCCTGTTCATGAAAAAATATCACAGGAAACAAAGTATGACGGATTGAGACCTTCCTGTTAAGCAAAAGTGACGAAGTAAAGAAAAAGAATAATATCTTACCTCAAGTTTGAAGGCCAGACCAACATAAGGGTTTGTAGAGTCTCTTGTGGGATCCATTTGAATCTTTGATGTTTTATTGACATCTCTAACACAAACAAACACACCGACATTAGTGCACAAAGTTTCTTAAATTGCATAATATTTCATCTACTGTTGCTATTTGAGGAGACTTTGCTGGTCCACACTCACTCGTCATTGAGGATAGCATAGTTTTTGACTTCAGTGGGGTTGGGCAGGTAATCCAGGACAGCATCCAGTAGAGGCTGGACGCCCTTGTTCTTCAATGCTGTGCCCACCAACACTGGAGTGAAGAGACGCTGCACGGTAGCCCGGCGGATTGCAGCCTGGAAGACAGTGAAGTCACAAGATTTTTATTATTCGTTCACACACAGGGCTCATGTCCCAGTTTTGGATAGGAGTTGTTTGTTGAGTTTAAATAATGTCATGCTTTGAAGGAGTTCAAAATTAGATCTCAAAGCGTTGTGTTGGATTGGTTGACATTTTAGGTTTTTAATTAAATGTACTGACAACTATCGGAGAGACTGTGATGAAATTTGGGGAGCATGAATCATACTGACTTTGGTGAAGCTCTGATTTTCCCTTCAGCGTCAACACAAGATTGACATTTGTGGTTCTGAGTAATTGCCATTAACTCAATTTCACTGATTACATTCATGTCACCCACAAGATAAATCACAATCACTTGGGTGATTCCTTAACCTTTTAACGAACATCATCAGGTACTTTCCATTTTCCAGCAATTTGGCTTGTGACCAGAAATCTCTTTTAAAAAAAAAAAGACACAAACCTTCAGGTCGTCGTTGGTTGGAATCTTTTCCTCCAAGAACATCTCTCCCAAGAGTTCATCAGCGTTAGCCACACACTCCACCAGTTCCTGCCTCCGGTCTGCAGCCTCAGCACGGAAATCCGCTGGGATCTCATCATAACGGATCGTTTGACTGCAGGGAGGAAGAAACCGTCTCAATAAGCTTCATAGTGCAGATAGAAAATACTCCACATGACAGGAAGGGATCTCTTCATGATCAAGCTATCACAGTAGGAATCACTCACCCAAAAGGTCCTTCGAAATACATGCTCCGCTCCTCTACAAGGTCAATGATGCCACGCATGTTCCCCTCCAGGCCGATGGGGATGCTCACAAACGCTGCATTGTGGTTCAGTTTGGTTCTGAAGAAGACAAAGAATAAGTCTAAGTTTGAACAAAAATACAGGAAGGAAAGGCACGGCTGATTAAAACAGTGTTTGTGAAATAATGACTAGTGAATGCAGCACAAAAGAGAGACATAAAAACAGATTATCATGCAAACAGCTGGAAAGCTGGAAAATGTACTGTTTTTTTAAAGGTGTGCCGCACCTCATCTGCTGCAGGGCTCGGCTTGGGTTCGCACCCATGCGGTCCAGCTTGTTGATGAAGGTGAGGAAGGGGACGTTGTAGCGTTTCATCTGCCTGTTCACGGTCATGGTCTGACACTGGACCCCTCCAACCGCGCACAGAACCAGCACAGCTCCGTCCAACACGCGCAGCGCTCGCTCCACTTCAATGGTAAAGTCCACGTGACCTGGAGGAACGACACGGAGAGTGACACATGAGGAAAAGAAAATGTACTTTATATGACACTTTTTATTTATGAGGTTCAGTCCTGGAGCTGGTAAAGATTCATCATTTCATACTTGTTGTCATCGTGGCTAATACAGTAAAGAGTTGACAGAAAATGAGGAGATAGGGTCCAACCAGGGATGATTAAATGATCAGCACCACCAGGATGCCCCAGAAAAGACTTGAAGTCTGCCTTTATTTTGTTTTGCACCACATTTTGAGGCTTCCTCTTCATGATTCACAACAATTCAGTTTGAAATCGATTGAGCATTTTTGTTTTTCCCCCATTAAAAGTTAAAAGTATAAAAACAAAGTCCTTTTACTTCTGCAAAACAGATATGGTACATCTAGACACTAGTCACACCTCTGCACCTCAATTGCATCACAGGTTCTTCCATCAGATTCATCAGACATTATTTGTTTTCGCACAACTCCCTTCTTGTTTGACAGGATGCACCACTGAAGCACGATATCACATGACATGGTACAGGCCTTAAAGATTACACAAGATTAACACAAGATTTTCAAAGTCTAGAAAATGAATCCTATTGAAGTCATCATCAGGGTTATCTTGGTATTGGCTCCAGTTTGACCATTCATTTTTAAAACAGACCTTTCCAGAGCTCCGAGTTCCTGGGTGTCCACATAACGGTGATCTCACATGGACCTTGAACACCAGACACATCACAAGGAAAGCTCAACGGCATCTCTGCTTCCTGTGGAGGACGCAGAGAGCTCACCTGCCACTCCTGATTCTGACCACTTTCTACAGAGGGACTATTGAGAGCATCCTAGGAAGTGACATCACAGCGTGGTTCGGCAACTGCACCGTTTCTGACTGCAAGGCCCTGCAGCAGATTGTGAAGACCACTGAAAAGACCATCGGGGTCTCTCTCAGCTCTGTCACAGACATCTACAACACACACTGACTGCACAAGGCCACAAGCATTGTGGATGCTCCATCACACCCCTCCCATCTACTCTTCTCCCTGCTGCCTTCAGGCAGAAGGTTCAGCAGTTTATGGACCTATACTGCCAGGATGGGAAAGAGGTTCTTCACACAGGCAATCAGACTGTTAAACAACAGCAAAACATTACAAAGACTGCAAACATTAAACAATGTGCACGTTACACACTTGCACCTTTAATCTTTGCTGTCTATCTACCTCACGACTGTATATATCCATATGTAGCATATGTACATACACACCAAGTCTGTCACATTGTAGCCCTTTTGTATTTTGTGTCGTGTGTGCACTTTAATGTAGTCCTCTCTGCACCTTTATGTTTCATGTGGCACCATGGTCCTTGGCAAAACACTGTCATGTTTCACTGTGTACTGTGCATATGGTTGAAATGACAATAAAACCCACTTGACTTGACCTGAAATGTCACTGAAGTGCAATACTAAAGCATTGGAGTGCCACTTTAAGGCAAGTCCTGCTTAATTATCCATTGCATCTACTCACATGACCACAAGTAAGGGTTCAAAGGGGGCCATATGCAAATTTTGTCCAGCCACAGATCAGGTACAACATTTAGTACCTGGTGTGTCAATGATGTTGATGTTGTTATTCTTCCACACAGTGTATGTGGCAGCTGACTGGATGGTGATGCCTCTCTGTCTCTCCAGCTCCATAGAGTCCATAGTGGCTCCAACACCGTCCTTCCCCTTCACCTAAAAGAAGAAAACACCTCATGACTGCTGGGCACTGTGCACCTGTACACAAAGAGGAGCAACACCTGGATTAATACACAAACACAGGCCCGGCACTCACCTCGTGGATCTCTGCTATCTTGCCGGTGTAATAGAGGACGCGCTCGGTCAAGGTGGTCTTCCCAGAGTCGATGTGGGCTGAGATGCCGATGTTGCGGATCCTCTCGTTGGGGAAGATACCGGAGGAACATGCCCGACAGCTGTTGATGAGAACCTGTGGGGATAAAACAGAGGACGGTCGATATTCAGAGCCTCTTTCTGTCTGTTTACTTATTGTGAAATGATGGCAGAGCAGCTCGGCTGAGCTTTGATGTTATAACTGTAGAAACCTCATGTTACCTTTTTAAGAGTGACGCTTCCTGGTGCCAAAAGGTGCGTCTTGGCCAAACACAGACCCGCTTTTAGTACTCTCATTTTGACGACGGCTTGGTCGGACACAGGATGGTCGTATTCCTCCTTTTACACAACCCGGTGAATGTCACGCCGGAGACACTACGGATGGCGGAGAGACACTACATCCGCACTACGGAAAGCCAGATGTGCCAATGTTACTAATGTTTGCGTTTGTTAAAAAATAAACGATGGCGCTGTCAAAAGAAGCATATTGATAAAAAACAAACAAACACACAGATTGTGAATGATGATGGTTGTTCACTTGATCAATCTGAAGGTAAAATCAAACACTTTGATACACAAACGACAAAATTTCCGAAGAAAACGCGATTGACTCAAAGAAACACATGATGCTTTAAAGTGCTGTCGGCGAACTTAAAACCAGCATGTAGAATCATAATACATCGATGGTTATAATACATTTTCAATACGGAGAAACCAGGTCTTACTATTAAATAAATAAATAAATAAATAAGTAAATAAGACATTATGGCATGAAATGTATAGTGAGTGTTGTATTATTAAATATAAATAAATATTAAATATATATATAACTTGTGAAATAATATATTAGATCATTAAAAACCTATCTAAATTTTAATTATAGTACTTTTTTTTATAGAAATGCAACAAGAAAGACGAATGTACTGAAAATAAAACGCTGTGTATTTAAAAATAAATTGGAAATGAGACCAAGCTTGAGCGGTTAGCTTTATAAGTTCGAAATTTCGGGGGAGCATTTGAACGCAGCCCTTTTAAAAAAAATTCTACCCGACTCATGTCGCGTGCGCGTCCGTTAGAAAACGTTTATTATCAGATACAATTTAAAAAATCAAACGTTTTAATTTCACTAAACTACCAATTGTTGTGGTCACCTCTTAAATATTGTACTTAGGGACGGATTCGCGGTTTGACATCACTCCATTTAACCCGGGTTTATCACTTTAAAGACCTGCCCCTGTTGTGACAAGCCTCTTCCTCTTTCACTTGAACCACATGCTGATACTAACCTCCACACAGCAGCAGCACTTGCAAGCCAAACAGATAAGCCGCAGGCACATCCCCTTTCACACCCTGCTGTAAGTCATAAACCTCCACATCACTGGCAGCATTTAACAGCTGCTTCACACACAACAAGAGGAGGAACTCAGGATCTGTCTGGTGAGTAAAAGATTAACATTTTCTAACAGGATGATCACATTTTATTGTTTCTCTGTCAGCTTTAGGCAGCTATTGTGTGTCTGTATTAACACCTAGGCTTAAAAATGTGATTAAATGTGAAAGTTTCCACCTGTAATTCATCACATTTTGTCAAACAACTAACTCAAAAAGCAAACATCTCACCCTCTCTTTAATGCAAAGTGTTTTCCACTGCGGCTTTGTCATTACAAATATAGATGAGTAGATGATATACATCATAGATGACACAGTTATTTAAATATAGATCACTCTTTAGTGTTGTACATGTTTGCAGAGGAACGACAATCTTCCCACAAAGTGTGTGTAACTGTTAGACTTTGTGTTATTGTGTGTCTATATTAAAATGTGACTAAATTTAAGAAAGTTTCCACTCGAGAAAGTTTCCATTGGGCAACATTTTGTCAAACCACTAGCCCAAAAAGTGAAGTATTCTCAAAGCAAGTATCTCAGTGATTACCAAACCTTAGCTTTAATGCAAAATGTTTTCCACTGTGGTCCCAGTGCGTCCTTTTCAGTACAAATATAGATGAGTCGCTGACATAATCATGGATCATTTTTTTAGTGTTGTACATGTTTGCAGAGGAACAATCATCTTTCCAGAAAGTGTGTGTAACTGTTTGACTTGGTGCGCATGGGCGCGTTCACTTGTGTTTCAAATAATCCATTGGATGTCTTGTGCCATGCAAGACTCTCAGTCATTTAGCCCGCTATGAGTCATTACTTAAGATTATTTATGATTTTGATTACACAAGAATGTAGTCGTGTGTCTGTGTGTCTGTGTGTGTGTGTGTGTGTGTGTGTGTGTCTGTGTGTGTCTGTGTGTGGGGGGGGTTCATTATGAGCTGTTCTTTCCATTGTTGTCCTTCCTGTCTCATTTCCTTTCTGTGAGCATTCCTCTCTGACAGCAGGGTGACTGCACTGTTGCTTCAGTAAATGACAGCTCATCAGATGTAAAATGCTGTGAATCTTTCCAGGATGCCACGCTGCGTGTCCTGGAAAATGATGAAGTGTGTCTTTTAATAGGAGGAATGTCTCAGAGTTTAGTTTACTGTAACTTTTGTGTTTGTATCTAGAATTGAGAACATTGAAGTTGACCTCAAGAACACGTGTTTCCTGTGTTTTGACATGACTGTTTGGACATGATGTGATCCAATACAGCTGCTGTTATAAATTCTGCTTTTACAAAGACAATCAGTTTTGATTAACAAAGTTAGAGAGGTTTTATTTGAACTATATCTTTAATACTAACGCTGTAGTTTGCAGTGGTGTTGGACTGTGTTGTGTTTCTAATATTTTGGCCGGTTACATACATGAGATGGCCACTTCTCAATATAAAGTACAACCTTAATAACAAACATGAAGTTGAATTACTACCTCTCTGATAGTGTCAACAAAACCTGAACATTTAGAAGCTTCGTAAACGTCATATTTATGGTAGAGCTGCTGTATTGGATCACATTAGATCGCATCGGTGTACCCAATCATAAAAAGTGGCTGGCAGGTCTAAGTTTTGTGGATTAGACAAAACAAACAGACTGGAGGACATCACCGCTCTGGGAAACTGTCCAAATGATTATTCAGTTGAATGAAGAAATAAGGGAATGTGAAAGATTAGTTTGGCAGCCTTATAGGTGTTGTGAAATGGTATGTTTGAGTCAACATGTTTTCTGTAGTTTAACTCACACAGCAGCTTTTTTTTTTATGTTGTACAACTGCACCTTTTTATGAAACAATACACTTTACAGATAGCTTACATGAAAACACTGCAGTGATACTTGGACATGGGCATTGTGTCCAGTCACATGAGGGCAGTATTACACAGACTAACTCTGCTGAAACTGTTTCGGTTTCTCTGCACTCAACCGTTTTACTGCAAAATTTAAATCCTGTCATATTTTCCTGTCATCACACTCTCGGTGTTTGTGTTAATAATTTGACTTTCCCCTGTTAGTTTCAGTGCCCTGTATAGCCGGCTCCAGGAAATAAAAATCTGAATTTCAGCACCGATAAATCACAGATTAATTGCTTTTCTTAGAGCCAGGCCTGTGATTAATTACAGCCAATATTTACTGGGTGCTGTTAATGATTATATTATGAGTCTGATTACAGTAAGGGCGTGTATTGTTACAGTATGGTGTCACTCATGGGTTATTGTGTTTACTAAATTATTCATCATCTGTTTGTTCTCACAGATTCAACATGGAAAAACGACACGGAAGAATGTTATATTCCCAGGCTTAATGAATGGATTCAGTGACTAATGGCTTACTGTACATTGTAAGAGTCACGGTCTGAGTGGTTTCAGCTATTCAAAATCAACCAGCGAGGGTGTGTCTGGGTCACTGTTACTACTACGGCATGCAGGATGGGCCAAACTCGCTCGGATCTATCGCACACCACCACAGACAGCTCAGGCAGAGCGAAATGGAAAGCAGGCGACACGGCTCAGCGGCTCAGTATCCACAGATTTAGGAGCGGGGAGAAGCGGCAGAGCCAGCAGATGAACAGGAATCCGATGAAAAATAAAGTGTTGTCGTGTTTGGGAAGGAGAAAGCGAGACTCCAGCCAAACTGAGGCCGATTTAGGTTGCGGAAACGGAGCCAGAGATCCAGCAACGCGCCGCGATCACAGAGTAGGAAAGTTGCCGAGGGACGAGGTTGTGTCGACGGTTGTGGAACAGCCAGCATCCCCGGGTTGTTTTGAGACACCATCCGGCCTAGATGAGAGCACCGAAGAAGCTACCCAGCTGAGCCGGGAGACAACGGCTGGCCCGTCCGATGCGTCGGGTTTGGAAACGCGGACCGGTGAAGCCAGCGGTGCGGGCTGCAAGGAGCCGAAACCCGGGCGAGAGGACAATGCCTCGGACCCCTCGACGAGGGCCATGGAAGATCAGCTACTGGGGGGAAACAACCAGGATCGTGTTGTGTGTGAGGTTAGAGAATTAAAGAGTCTGAGTTCAGCCCCGCTGCTCACCTCTGACCCGGACACTAAGCGGACTTTGTCCCCGGATCAACCTCTGGGTGGTGGACTGTCGGTACCGGAGGATCACGAGCCTAAAATGACAAAAACAGACTGTAATACCGTTTCATGTGCGCCCAAAGCGACCGGTGACCAGAACAACTGTAGTCCAGGTGAAACAGAGAGCCCAAAGGACTCTGATCAGACCCCTCGTGGTTACCCAGGAACTATACCCAAACTCATCATAACCAGAGACCCCAGTCCGACCCGCTCTCAGGGGACACCGGCCCTGCTGAGCACCCGAACGACGGAGCTCAGCACCGGTTCATGTCTGGACCCTCACCCAGATGATGAGTCTCCCTGCTCGGACAGCGGTTGCGGAGGGTCCCCAGCGCTGATGCGCTCCCCGAGGAAGCTGTCCAACTCATCCTCCATCGGCCTGTCCTCCGCCTCGTCCTTCGAGGAGTCCGAGGACGACTTCACCGGGAGCGACATCGAGTCCAGTCTGTCTCCGGCCCGGTCGCTGTGCAGCCCGGACGATGGGACAGGGGTGAGTGTCTTACTTTTTTCACAAGAAAACCATTGTTGTTGAGTGTGTGTGTGCAGTTCAATGACCTGACAAGAGTTTCATTTTTATTCATGAAGTGTCAGCTGCCCCTGTTACAAAAATACTACATACAAAATGCAAATATTGAATAATAAGCCATATATCATGGCTGACATACAGTATGTGGTGAAAGGATATTCTTCCACCATTGTGTCAGGTGTAAAATTGCTCCACAGCTGCTAAAAACAATGGGATAGTGTGGATATTAATGTGTACAAATCCATGCACACACACATTTAGACACATTGCATGTAGGTCAGCAACTTGCAACAGCTTTTGCCACAGACATTTTGAGTCACACGTGTATTTCCATATTTACTGTTGTATGGCTATCGCACAGAAATACTCACTGCACAATGACTGTCACATCTGTCACTGTCATTGGATATAAGCTGCTCAGAGCAGTATGTCATATTGATATTTTAGGGTAAATAATACTCAGGATATGATGCTCCTTGGAAGTGCTGATGTGCAAACTGCATGAATAAAGCCCCCCAGGTGATCAGGAGGTTTTGCTGTATGCTGTGTGTCTCATGTGGTTTTGTTTTAAATAACAAAAAACATTTGTTACATATGTGGTTGAAAGCCTCAATGGTTGGATTCACACCACCCTGATAATGACACACGATATATGAAATTTAAACCAAAGAAGAGGAAACCAACTCTTATCTCCAACATTCCACTGATGTGTCTATTTACTCCAGTGGCTCATCCTCGTACTGGTCTGAATTATTTGTCATCTAATTACAGTTACCATTTGAGTACTGTACAGCTCATTCACAGATAGACTCAACAGGTGCTATCTAAGAAATCTAGATGTGAGTTTACTGTTCTCAAGGCTGACAGGTTTTCCTCTCCTCCAGACACAGTTGCTAGACACAGTAGATGCTGTTTAAAATTTCCAAGTAGGAAGTCATGATGTCCCCCCCGCCCTGCCTGAGTCAGGAGGCTTTGATGAACTGCTGACTAGAAATGCTTGGAATGACACCAGTTTTAAAAACAGGATGTCTCCACTGGAGACGGTCTTCCAGTTTTTTTTTTTCTCAGCGGTGTGTGAATCCTGTATGTCCAGGTTTTCTGTTCAGGCCACGTCATCCTACATGCATGCTGAAAGATGTTTGACTGTAAACAATCATATTGTGTGCTGCCTAGAAACCTGTCAGAGGTTTGTAATTGTAGACTATATTTTTTAATAATCTCACCCCAGTTATTTTTCCGCAATAGACGTTCCTCCCTTGTCTGGTATTTTGTTTCATTTTTCCAGAGAAAGAGTCATGACACAGAGAAAAATGTGACACGTTTGAGTTTCAGTATGAAAAAAGTTAACTTTCAAGTCGCCACTTGGTCAGATGTTAAATTATTCATTAAAACAATGATAAAACATGTAAAATCTAACTATATAACAAACACAGCAAACACAAAAAAGCTCATTATCTTAATGTAATGTTAAAATGTTGAATAAACCTAAACATGATCCACAAAGACGTCTTTATTATCAAAGCATTGTGTATCCTAAAGGTTCAGATGACCAATTTAAAGTTTTACAGCTTTAGTGCAGATACTATTAACATTATCAATTAAGCTGCCAATTAAAAAAGGCAGAAAATAGTGAAACAAAAAAAATCATTTCAAATGTCTTGCCATCTTCAAATATCTTGTTTTTTCTGTCCAGCAGTCTTAAACTCAAAGATATTCAGTTCAATGTTTGAAACTAATCTAATCTTTTAGGTCACATTTCTCCGCAATGCAAACGTGTTAATTGGCTTCCAGTTACGGTAATGATCATTTGTATCGGCGAGTAAGTGGACAGTGTAATTTCCTGGCTATTACACTGAGAGCCAGGAAATGAGCAACCTGAGGAGTTGCACTTGAGCTATTGTAACAAACAGGATGACGTTGGCCTGTGGTTTCTGATAAGAGCTTGTTTTTTTTTTTTTAATGGACACGTTCTGTCCTCTTGAAATTGCATACAAACTTTGTAATTAGTTATAGGAAAGAGGGTGTGTGCGTGTGTGTTCTGTTATTGGCTTTAAAAAACTGTGGCCATGCTGTCAGATCCCTGTCAAACCAGGTACATTGTGTACACGCTGTGACGTGAGCAGACACTTGCTCAAACATGCATACTCAGAGACACACACACACACTTGTAGCGATGCCGTCTTGCATTCAGAGTTCAGCGTGTGTCATGGAAAATTGGGCTGAAGGCAGAGCCGGTTGCTAGGCGACGTCTTTTCCATATATGGTACTCTTTTTTTTTTTTTCTACTTGTCTTGTTCTCTTTTTCACACACAGACAGTATCTACTCTGTCTTTGATGTAAATGCCTACAAATGTATGCATAGATAACAATGCATATGTTAGAATTCATTATTAAATACCTCCCCTCTTTTATGACGCACTCCACCCGACTCCCCACCTTTGCCCTCACTAACAAAAGCTTAATATTTTGCCCCGAAACGCCGTGAGACATACAGTGGAACAGAAAACAAGAGGAAAATGAGTGTAAGCTCACAAAACATAGCACAGACAGACTGAACTGAAACTTTGAGCACGTAGCCTACACGTGATGATGATTCTCCTTATTTATGCATGCTTATTCACATGAGCCACAATCATGGACTTGTTTTCCGTGTCACCCATTGCACAAAGTCCCCACTCATTACTCCCACAGCACTTACACTCATAATTCATGCGACAAAGCAAAAAAAAAAGATTTTGGACCCTCATTTCCAGTATACTTATAATAATCTGCTGCATGACAAATAAATCAACAGCACACGCAGCGGTGGTGGAAATATCTGCTCAGATCCTTGAGTAAAAGTAGCGAGACTCCATCACAAGAAAATGTTCTATTGTAGTTGGTTGAGTTTAAGTGTTTTATGTTCTGTTGTTAACTACATTCACCCACTGATGACATAACATTTGTGTCCATTGAAAAACAAATTTGATTATGTTGAATTTTTTCAGATGCGCATGAGAATACTCTCCACATACATCCACTCCACTAAATAAACCATTTAAAAAACACACAGATTCAGCTTAAAAACACAAGTCGCAAAGCTGTTTTTCGCATTGGAGAAGATTTAAGCAAATATCTTTGCATTACATTATCTTTGCAATTTTTACATTACATTGGAACATACATTAGATGGAGAAGAAATACAGACAAACTTATATTATTAAATATTTAGTACTATCACTGTTTAAGTGTCTTTGGATTTCAACGATACTTTCCTGAGCGTTCAGTGCCCACCACAGCTGAGCTGCTTGAACACAGACGACTTAGGTTAGGGGAAAGGGATGTGGTTTTTATATAAACTAGTTTTGAGAAAAGAGCTGCAACAGTACTTGAAAACACCCTGTAGTGTATGCATATGTAGTCATTCCTGTAGCTGATGGTAGTCGTCTGACAGGTTCTGCTTTGTCTCCAAGAACATATATACACACAAACACACACAAAAACACACACACACACACACATGCCTCGGGAAGCTACAGAGTACTGAGGAATTTGCCATACAGACAAAAGGAGAATCTTGGGAGGGTATGGGAAGGCCTGATGTCCCCACCCCCCCATGTTGCCAGTCGGTTATGAATCTGGCAGGAGATTGGCTCAGTGTTGGGCTCAGGATAGGCCCTGTGGGGATTAGGGGATGAGAGAGAGAGAGAGAGAGAGACGGGAAGTACAAAGGTTAGACTGACGAGAAAGACAGCTCATTGTGTGGTGGCTCGTACCTGTAGGGAGAGAGGAGGAATGATTTTAGGTGAGGTATTATAAGGAGGCTAGTTCAAACAGGCATGTGACAGAAAGCAGGAGAAAAATGACAGCTTGAGGTTGGCAGGTATCTGAATATACCTGATGACAACAGAGGCAATATTAAGTATTGAGAAAGAGTTACGAGAGAAAGGGAGGAGTGACAGGATGTTGTAACAGGAGAAATTGTGAGTTTGGATGACAAAAGCAGGTTGTAGAGAAGGAGAAGAGGTCACTGTGAGAAAAGCTTATATCAGGGGAGGATTATTTACCAAGCAACACAAGCCTCAGTTTACAGTAAGGGTAAATAACTGGAATAAGACCAAGCAGTAGCTAGGAGCTAACAGTGGAGCCTGTTAAAGAAGGTCATAGATGATCGTGAAGGATCTAAGGCCAGCCGGGAGGCACACATCCCTGTTAGTGCTTGCCAGCGGAGACCCTACGCTGATGGTGCGGAGCATTTTGTACTGGCTGCGTTCCCGTTTCGTCTCCGGGGCCGTGTGTGGTTGTGTCAGCGCCTGCCTCCTCCTCCACTATTGCTCTGTCTGCCAGGTAAGAGATGTAAAGTGGCAAATTTATGCAGAGCAGCGAAACAGATTTGAATTAAGCCTGCCATGCACACACACTGTCTAAATGTGTTCGCCTATGTCACGCTTGTTCGGAAAGATGACACAAGGGCAGATTATATCAAACGCAAGTGACAGGTTTGGATATGCAAATGTAATGCGATATATACAGCATATATAAATAGCCCAGCCTCTCGTTGCCATTACAGTGTGACGGTAAGGACGCACAGTATGCAGTCAATCCTGTGTGGCTGCAGTGATCTCTATCTGGGTTAAGCAGCCAGTAAGCCAAACACCAGGATCAACATGCAGTTTATGCAATCACTCAATTTCTCATCGCTGAATATTGTTCCAGTTACCTTTACCCAACTTAGAAGAAAGAAAGTAGTTTACACTGCATTTGTGTTCAGCTGTCGAGTTATTGTGACTGGTGAGAACTAGCATAAGAAACTAGTTAGAGCTGGGTTAGGGAGGGAAATACTTGGTTTCAAAAGCATTTATTCAGTGATGAACAAGAGCAATGAGCTGCTGTAGGCAGAGTTACAGTCATGATAAACTGAATTTACTGTAATTTAGGCAGGTTATGGACAGTTAAGAACACGATTTTACTCGTAATCATATACTGTGATGGTTAAATAGCTTATAAACAGGTAGTTAAATAAATACTGTGATGTATAGAAGGTAGCAATGTAATGTACAGGTAGCAACCAGTAGTATAGAGTTAAGTGTGAGTAAAATGTCATAGTGATGAGCTCGAGGGATCAAGACTTCAACCGTCTTAGCTGTCCCTACGCCTGGTGCTGCAGCACTTGATCATGTGTACAAATAAGGCTTATGTGTGTGTCGGACAGGTGAAGAGGGAAAGGGAAGGACTGTAAAGACACACTCCAGTTTGACCTTTTGTTTTCATCGTCTGAACTAGCCCCAAGAGAGAAGCTCTAGAGACATTCCCAGCATTCCTACCCCGAAATCTCAGAGAGGAGGCCTTACAAATATACAAGGGAGTGACGGAAATACTA
This sequence comes from Argyrosomus regius, assembly GCA_946959425.1. Classification (NCBI taxonomy): domain Eukaryota; kingdom Metazoa; phylum Chordata; class Actinopteri; family Sciaenidae; genus Argyrosomus; species Argyrosomus regius. Next base: position 11,898,688 of record OX336889.1, read on the forward strand.
GGGAATGACGTTAGGAGGACAAAATGACGTTTGATTTGGAGACAAGACTTCCCTTGGAGACAAGGGAAAAATAAAAATAACTAAAGATGCATGGTTGACAGCACACTCGTCAGCGTCAAAGCTCTGGGGAACGTAGAGGAAGCTTAGAAAACAAAGAATGATGACATGATCTTGGTTATATATTCGCGAGTTATATAAAAGAAGAAGCGGAGATGCTGAAGGTTGGACTGTGAGAGGTGAAATGTGACCTCAGTGTCTAAAAAGCTCGGCTGTGTGGGTTGGAAGAGAGAGGATGAGACAGCAATACAATAAAACAAAACGGTCTGTACATAGAAGTTGTCGTGATTCTCTGCAGTTGCCATTTTTGGAAAAACACCCCCATCCACCAGCAGAACATTAGCATCATCAAGTCTGTGACGGGTAATCTTAGTCAGATGACCCCGTAGACGAAACGTATTAAGTTGTCAGCTCGAAGCAATTAGAGAGAGAGAGAGCATGATGGCATGTGGATAAGAGAAGTGAAAGAAGAGAGGCTGGAGATGTGGGTGTCTGCTTTACCTCCTTCTCCTGTCAACCCCCAACGGACTCATCAGTCAGCGAGGCAGATGAGATGAAGCTAATAATAGCAAAATAATAAGAAGACGGGGTTATTGTGGTCCAATGGGTAAACACAGTTGGTGTTTTGTACACAAACTTCAGTTTCAGCAGATTATTTTTGGGCTACAGCGATGACGCACTCTTAAAACGGATCTTTGTCTATTTACAGTGACTACAGTGTGTTGGTCCAACAGGCAGGAAACAGCAGTGTTTGGCAGTTTCACATAAACATGTAATCTGACTTAATATGATAATGACTGATATTTGTGTATATAATCATATACGCAAAGAAAAACACCTCAAATTCAAGACTAATGAAGGCTAAAACATTTTACTTCATTACGTGTATGTATGTTGTCTCCTCCAATCAGAGGTGAGCAGATTCTTCACACTGTCTTAAAGACTCTTGTGTTATAAACTTTATGTAACAAGTTCATAATTATCGCTTACAGCAGCACTCTGCAGGCCAACCTCTGGCGACAGTTTTACTGTACTGACCGGGTGGAGCGTCTGAAGGTGGATTGCTTGTTGTGTTTTATAATGTTAGTGGGAAATAGTTATTGCTAACCCGCTCTGTTTAAATACAAGCATCCTGTTGTGAACATGGAAAAGAGGATACATCCTGGAAAGGCTGGGACAGTTTTAAGTCAAAGTTGGACTCTAGTACAGCTGGACATAGAGGCACAAATGAAGTTATAAACACAGAAGACACTCACAGGGGGGAGTTAGCCTATCCACTGCCAAGAACTGAAGTCAGAAAATTAGAAAAGGCATGTGGTAGTCTTCACCCTAACCGGCCTGAATGTTGGAGGAAGGTTGGGGAGGATGAAATGTTGCAGCTCACCATAGAAAACCTTCTGAATTTGATCTAGGGTCCGTTGTGTCCCACATACTCATGCCTGTGTCACAAGTATGACGTCTGCTTTGATTCCTGAAAACACGTCAACGCGAGTGAGAGGAAATTATCTTGTGTCGCAAATTGTTGCACATTCTGTGAAATATGTTCACGTGTTTTCATCACCGCTCTGTGCCCTTGGAAGTGGAAAAGGTTACGTCGGGGGTTAATCTGTTGATGCAATTGAAGGCTCAGGTAACAGGTGTCTAGCACTTCACTGTCATTACGCTCTGCCTCTTGTGTCTCTCTTAAAATCCTGACACTGACCAGCTGTTTCATGAAGCACAAACATGTCGTAGTTTCCCCATCATAAGGAAACAACAGAGGAACACAGCTGTTGAACCCCTGTTTATTTTTGATTTAATTGTTTTTTATCAATCTTTTATTGAGTCTCTTGACTTTTTCCGTCATCTGCTGGTTTCACAGCCTCACGATAAAAGACAGAAACAGCCTAAACAGTATTGTTTAAATCTGTTAGACGATCACTGGAGTGAAGCAAAGGGATCTCAATTTTTTTTGTAACCAACCAACTCCCTAAAGCATCAAGTATTTTGGTTTCTTCTATTGCCAAAAGGGCGGCGTTACGCTTTACCTGCTTTTAAAATTAACCGATACTCTGCAGTTGCACACACACACACACACACACACACACACACACACACACATACACAGTGTAAGCTCTCTCCTGTCTTAATTTTGAACTGTAAGACGGTCAAAGAGAATCATTTTTCAAGGCTTTAAAACATTTTGAGTTGCAAAACAACACACTTGAACTTGATATATATCATCATATATCATTTTTTTTCCCTCTTCTAAGTCAAACACGGACGCACAGTGTGTGTTTGTGTGTGTGTGTACTCCTGCGTGAAGACAAAGTTTTGTTTTGTGACGGAGTTTCAACAGAGAAGCTGTGGAAAGAATGCATGTGATGAGAGCAGAGATAGGCTGACATGTAAACACGGAGCAGCCAGTCATTCACACACGCTCATTCATTCGGTTATAAAAAGATTTGTTTTATTATTATAGCCTCTTGTCCCGGTATTTTATGGCACACATTTTTTTGCTCATTTTGCGGTTATATGTTAAACATTTATTGCATAACATGCACACACACACACACGCACACACTGAACTGGCCGTCCGTTTGTTGTGATTTCCCACACACACATGTTCTAATCAATAGATGTCAAGTTCTCCTCAGATTGCTTGCGTCAAAGTCCCTGTTGCACTGTCCTTGCTCTGGTGTTTCCCAACGCAGATAACCATTATATGCACACACACACACACACACACACACACTTACACACGCTGACATACACAGTTGCAGACAGTACGGTTCTGTTTTACGACACCAGAGTGGTGGCTTTGGTAAATGTTTTATGAATGGGCTTTGTGTCACGTACGTTGTGCACCTGGCCTTGGCTAAAGGGGAGGATCTGTCCAATGTCTACTGAGGTGTGTGTGTGTGTGTGTGTGTGTGTGTGTCAGTATGTGCACACTGCAGGGTGTGTTTTCCTTTAATGAATAATCATCCTATTGGCTGGTATTCAGCTCAGTGTTTTGTTTGAGCAGAAAAGAAAACCCTCGCGCTGATTAATCAGAGCTTCAGATTTGTCATTCGTGTGACGTCCCACGCCTTTTTGTAACAATAGGATGACTCTTTACTGTTTTTGTTTTTCCAGAACAAGTCCTGGCAGAAATTGAAGACCATGGTTCACTGGTCCCCGTTCGTCGTGTCCTTCAAGAAGCGTTACCCGTGGGTGCAGCTAGCCGGCCATGCAGGTATACCTAAATTCACTCAGCACACAACATCCCAACATGTGTATTCCTGTATCTTCAGTTTTTAATCTTCATTCTTCTCCTTTAAGGTAACTTCCAGGCCGGGGAGAACGGACGCTTGTTGAAGCGATACTGTGAGTGTGAGCAGCAGTGCCTACAGAAGCTGATGAAGGACACTCTGCGCCCTTATGTGCCTGGTTATTATGGTGTCGTACAGAGAGATGAGCAGGACTACAACCTGATGGATGACCTGCTGGCTGACTTCGACTCACCCTCCATCATGGACTGTAAGATGGGCAGCAGGTAAGACAGAGCACAGGACGAAGAAAGAAAACACATTTCACAGCAGAAGCCATTTTATCAGAGCTTATCTTGTGCTTTTGGGAGAGCCTTGAACTTTTATACAGTTTACTCCCACCAGTTTTCCACTTCTCTATCACATTTATATAATAATAAAGGCTGGATTTGTAGTCAACAAAGTGCCTCACAGGGTTAAAACAAGAGTGCAGTAAGAAAAAAGCAAAAGGAAGGACAGGGAGGAAAATAAAATTTAAAAAGTTAAATTTTATATCTTCTTTTTAGGACATACTTGGAGGAGGAGCTGATAAAAGCCAGAGAACGTCCACGTTTGAGGAAGGACATGTATGAGAAGATGGTGGCAGTGGACCCCGGAGCCCCCACTGAACAGGAGAGGGCCCAACAGGGAGTCCTCAAGCCCAGATACATGCAGTGGAGGGAGACACTCAGCTCCACAGCCACCATGGGCTTCCGCATCGAAGGCATTAAGGTCAGAGATCACCCTGAACATGCATCTGTGGCTGTAATACTCAGTGCTAGTGAAGAAACACATAGTTTCTAGAAGAAGTAAATCAATGGAAGTAAATATTTATAAGTCTATTTACTCGACAGACCACACACACTGGATGTGCAGCCAGAAAAGGGGACTGTTTGTTCCTTCAAAATTAAAACCACGGCTGGTTATCAGGTCCTTCCAATAAATGTGGATTTGCATGTTACTTAGATGTGAATAGTGTTATCTGATGTCACACCGTGACTGGTCATGCTGTCTCAGCAAAATTTCTATTTATATATTTATGACTTCATATCTGTGGTTGTTTCCCTGCAGCTTGAAGTAATCAGGAAGCTTTAAACTTGTGCAGTTCAAATAATACTAACTAATACTAACAACATATCTTATGTTTTCTTCTTTTTCCTACAGAAAGCTGATGGAACTTGTAACACCAACTTTAAGAAGACAAAGCACAGGGAGCAGGTGATGCAGGCTTTGGAGGACTTTGTAGCTGGCAACACTCAGATTCTGGTACGTTACAAGATCATTGTTCGATTTTTGTCAATGCAAAACAGCAAGAATGTTGTTTTTTTTTTTTATAAAAGTTGAGGATATTCACTTTCTTTCCAAGAGTTAGATGAGACCACCCACGTGTCTATACAGTAAATATGAAGCTACCACCAGCAGCTGGCTAATTTGGCTTAACATAAAGACTAGAAACAGGAAAACAGCTAGCCTGGCTCTGTCCAAAGTAACACTAACTCATGGTAGTTAGTGTTTGTCCCCCTATATCCCCCCATAACAGCACATAGCTGTTTTTACTTGTCAGTTTTTGTATGTCTTAAAAAACAACATAAGTCAGATTTTGTTCCGACAAAGCCAGGCTAACATATTCCCACTGCTTCCAGTCTTTATGCTAAGCTAAGTTAGCCAGCTGCTGGTGGTAACTCCATATTTACTCTACATGCAGTTTTCATATGTTTTAACCAACACCTGCATGAAGGGAGGATATAAAGCTTTAGACTCACAGTTAGGAAAGATATAAGTGCAATAATAATAAATGATATTAATTTTATTATATTTATTGGTCCATTGTGAAACCTTCTTTCTGTTTACAAAACTATTTATTTATCTCGTTTTCATAGAAACTCTACCTGCAGCGGCTAGAGGAACTTCGATCAGTCCTCGAGCAGTCACAGTTCTTCAGGACACACGAGGTGAGATGCGTTGCCAGTTTTCATGATTTCTGAACAAACCTGTTGGCCCAGTTGAAGATTTGTGATATCATGCTGTCATTAGCTTCTGTGTTGAATCACTCACTCACCTAAGCTCACCTGTCTCACCGGTTTCTTATTGCAGGTCGTCGGCAGCTCCCTGCTGTTTGTGCACGACGCCTCAGGGAAGGCCAGAGTGTGGATGATCGACTTTGGGAAGACAGTTCCACTGCTGGCCCCTCGTACCCTGGACCACAGGACACCCTGGGTGGAGGGCAACAGGGAGGACGGCTACCTCTGGGGATTGGACAACCTCATAGATATCCTCAGCAGTATGCTCCCACAGACACCTTGAAAGCGAGACTCAAGAAGACTGCAATGAAACATTAGTCCGTGTCCCGATGGTGGAAGAGATACAAGATCGGGAGAAAACACAAACTGAGACTGACAGAGGATGGATCAGGCCTCCAGTTTGACTTTTTTCATGATCCACGCCAAGTGTCTTTATCCAGCTGCAGCTGTGCAAGAAGAAGATTAAGACAATCGCAAGACTTCTGTTGCAAAGTTGGAAATGCCAAAGGCCGACATCATGCATTACAGGACAGATGACTTGCGATGAGTTGAGGCAAAACGTGGAAGGAGAAAGAAAGAGGGAGAACTTAAATCATCTGTCACACAGACTGTGGCTTATTTTCTGAGAATACAGTCATACAGACTTGATGCACCTCTGACAGTCATTTTTTCCTGTGAAGACATTAAACATGGCTCATCTCCCTCCTCTACATCTCCCTCTGTTGGTTAAAGTTGCACAAATCACTCTCGTGAGCATAAACTTGATCCAGAAGGTATGAGACCTTCAGCCTTCAGAGGTGCAGTTGGGTTGTGGGGAGTTTTCTTTTCATCATGGACCACTTCTGACGTTTAAGTATACAGCAACACTAAAAACACTGGTCGGACCACGTGTTAACTAACTCAGCGTGTAAATACAAGTTTATTTAATGTGATTATTTTTTTTTTTTTGGCCTTGGTATAACCTCCTTAACTTGTTTGTTCAATTTCTGTGCCTCGCATTTTTAAAGAAAGAGCTGTTTGATCATTCCAGTGCAGTGGACTCGTGCTATTTTTCTTCCAAAGAGTTCACCCAAGTGTAAAAGTGATTTGCATCTAATCCCAAAGTTTAACTTCTCGTAGAAAGTGTTTTCTAAATTTGTTTTTTTTTTTTTTGTATGATAATGCAGTGAAAGTTTTCTTTATCCATTTGAACTGTACAGTAAGCAGCTTGGCAGCCATGTTTGTCTGGAATTCGTTGCACTATGGATCCTCACAAAGCCATTTGAACAAATCAAGCGGTGCCTCGGTGAGTCTTAAGATGGGAAGCGGCAGTCAAGTACTGGGTTTACAGGTGCAGACGTTTTAAGAAGTTCAACGTGAATTTAATTTGTTGTTATCACTTCATTCTCTCTGATCAGTGTTGCTTCAGATTTGCAGGGAGTTTTTACAGTTGAACAGTGGTGGAAAGGGTGAAATGAGACTGGATTTATTTGCCTGATTAAACTGATCAGTCTGTTGAGGCTTTTGTGAGGTTTCACTTATGTATCAACATACACGTGATCTTGAAACTGGAAGTTCTGAACATGTCTTAATGATTCAAGGGATGAAAATCAAATACAAGATCACTTTAAACACGAGGACGTTGCTGTAAACCTCATTTAGCTACACTAAAGAGGTTTGTGGGTCTGACTTTTTGTATGGAAAATGGAGTTTACAAAACAACATTGTTATATTTAGATTTTAGATCGATACTCATGCCTGTCGTACCACGACTGGAATGCAGCAGGTTGGTGAACACAACAATGTTGAGTCTTCCAAGCGTCCTTCGACAGTGTCAGGCAGCGCTGTTTGGGCGTGTGCGTAGGCAGTTCACTCAGCACACATACTTCTTTAACAGCGCTGCAGATATCTGACCTAATGAAATTGGAATTCAAATTCAAGCTTTTCCGTTTCTCAAAAGTAAACCAACTGGAAGAGAGGAATAATAGCGTTTACAAAGTATTATATTTCATTGCCCACAAATCCTCTATATTTATAAAATGGCAAACTATCATGTTTTCAAACTGGGTGCTGCTTTATAAGTAAGAACTGGATTCATAACCACATTTTGTATTTTTAAAAGGACAGAAAATTGCTATTAATTCCCTGCTTTGTCCAGGTCATGGATTGCAATAAACTGGAAATAAGAGTTTCAGAGTTCTTGTTTTTTTGTTCTCAGAGTCTCTAAACACACAACTCACATCATACACTTTGTAAATATCAAACCTACATCGATTTCACTGTTTTAAGTTATTTTACTGAATATTGCGAAACATTTTCAGGTCAGTCAAGATGACAAAATATGAATTTATTATATAAATATGATAACCATTCAATCAGTAATGTTTTAAGCACCATGAGGCGATGAAGACTCATCACATTGTAAACTTGTAACGTTGGTGTGGTGGTGATGCATTTTCTGGATTTCAGGATAAAATAACCATACCAGATTTTCAGGTTTGGTTTATCCAGTGTGTAAAATTTGTTTCATCAGTATTTGATAATGCAGTTCTATGCATTAACTTGCCCACAACGCAACAGCAAAGGCTTAATAAAACTCGAGACCTGATAACCCCAGTTTAACTAAACATGTGGGAACTTACATGATCTCACATACATTTAAGGGTACATTCAGACAGGATCTGGTGATGCGGCAAAAACACAGGTTTTTCCATTCATTTGAATAGAGGTAGTGCATTTTGGCTGCTGTGGTGCAGGCAACCTGTGGCGGAGAAGTTGAGCTTCAACTTTTGGAAGAACACAGCCTGACGTCACACTGCGGCCGCCAATTAGACTCTCAGACTGGTCAAACTCCTCCACAGTCAGCTTGAAATGTAACTGAGACTATCCAAGTGGATTTATTGACTAAACTCTGATACTCTACCTGTTGTGTTGTGGCTTTGTTTATTTCATGTACCCAGCTACTAAAATCTGAGTCTAACTCGCAATTATGCTACAAAATAGTGACATGAAGAAGTTTGATTTAGTTTGTGTCCGATGGTTTGAGAGAGAGACAGTGGGCATTGGTCAAGAGACATAGACAGTGAATGAGAGTGAGTGAGCACCATCATAAATAAAGCCAGTTAATCAGCGAAATAAAGTTATTTCCTGATTGTTTCACAGCGGGTATGTTCAGCTCACATAGACGCAGCCCTCCGTCACCCCGACACCACCTTGCTTCAATTCACCACAGCTCCTGATCCTGTCTGAATGCGACCTACTAAAAGCCACAATACAGTAATTTCACTGTTACGTGACATTTTGAAGCCCTTTTGGATTGATTTAAAAACTTGTGGAAGCCACACAGATATCAGATTCTTCTAAAACCCACATCAGTAAAAGAAAACCTTTAAACTGTGGCATCAGTCACATTGCATCATGAGAGTTCACTCAACAGATCAGTGTTTCTCTTTCTGTGTCCTTGTGTGGAGCAGCACCGCCTGTCCAGCCAGCCCGGCTTCCAGCCCTCCTTGAGGAAGCACATACTGGGTCCCGTCATTAGCTCTCTGAGGGTCCATCGTCCTCAGCTGCTCGTTGCTCTGAGCTACGCTGTCCAAACTCCACAGCTGGTAACGCAGGCTCTTACCCTGCTTAGCCAGGATGTAAACCTCTTTGACTGCTGCGTTATGGACAGGACAGGGACAGCTGCTGTCAGTGGTGAGGTAGAGCCATGGCAGAGTGGGGTCAGGTTCAGTGTGCTCTTTGCTCACGCTGCCCTGGTCCAAACCGAGGAGAACACCTGGAACGATTAGATAGGATTATTGTGTAACAGGCTGATGTTTTCTGATCAGTTAAACCACACTTATATCAGTAAATGAGTATTTCTAGGAAATTCTGGTGGTCTGACCTCAGTCAGAGTGAGGATAGTTTCTGGCTTTAACCAGTGTCACAATCGATCCTTCAGACTGAAACAGTGTTTTCTCCAAAGTTCCTCTTTACTGTTGCACTATGAACATGAGTCAGTTTCCATTACATGTAATATTCATGTCACATGTCGACATGGGCTGCAATTGCCTCACAGTAAGACACATTTTCACCATTTTTCCTCTATAAGGCACCACTGTGTAGGATTTAGTGGCATCTAGTGGTGTAAATGTTAAATTAGCACCAAGTATACAAATAAAGTTGAAGTTCTTCTTGTGATCTGAGCTTGATGTCTCTGTTCTGCTCATGTTAGCACAAAACCAGCTTTATGAAACAGTTTTAGGTTAATTCAAGGCCTGTTTTTCACAATGAGGCCTGCATTTCAAAGCCACCTTTATAAAGACACACCTGTGTTCAGTGAGCTAACCAGTCTTACCTGAAGCGACTGCCCAGTGGGCCCTGTGGCCACTACGCTGGCACGGCTCATGGTTGTAGTCCTCATCATATCTGTGCATACAGTCAAGGAATTTTGTCTGGTAACCATACATTTTTTTTCTCGTCATGGCAGTTTTGTTTGAGTCTAGGATACGGGATGAGAACAGGCTGTCTCCTCCACAGGTGTGTGATGATGGCTGCAGCATTGTTACCACTTAAACCTCCTGACAGCAGCTCGGCCTTACAGCCACAAACCTCCTCTGCCAGCAGGGCCATGTTGTGAGCTGAACATAAAGAAACAACCATGAACTCAACACAGCGTGAAATTGCATTTTTTTTTTTTTTTTAAGATTTTGGCCTTTTTGAGCTTTATTTGATAGAGACAGCTGAAGAGTGACAGGAATGTGGGGAGAGAGAGATGGGGAATGACACGCAGGAAAGAGCCACAGGTCAGATTCGAACCCTGGGCCAGCACGGCAAGGACTGAGCCTTTGTACATGGGGCGAACGCTCTACCAACTGAGCTAACCAACACCCTGTGAAATTGCATTTTAGTTGCTCGTGAAACATAAAAGAGTGAATCACTACTACAAGAGTAATCGGTAAAGGTTCACTCGTCTAGGTCGTCTTTCTTTGAGAAGAGTTAAATCTGGGGAAACTGGACTTGATTGTAGATCCGTGAAGATGTTTCACCTCTCATACAAGAGGCTTATACCTTGGTTTGCCCACCAGTTAGTCAGAAATGAAGTCCAGTTGCCCCAGATTTAACTCTTCTCAAAAATACTACAAGAGTACAAGAATTTTTATTTGAAAACTTTGAGTACATCCTACATCTGTTTCTAGTACTTTAATGTCATATTTGCACTTCTGGCAACACTCTGTGATGTCAAGGTTTGTACTTTGCCCTTGGGAGGATTCAACGCTTTGCTGTTAAACAAACCCTACTCCATTTTTTTCTACATTACCCAAAATTGACTTGCCCAACACAGTTCACACACTTATGTTACCTGAAAACATTTCACCCTGTGCCGTGTATCCCCTTCTCAGTGCCGTCTGAACAACAGTTTCCATGTCAATACTCAGCTGTGGCTGTCGAAGGTGAGCCGACATCCACAAAGCCACCAGACCACACCTAAAAAGGTGAATAAATAACACACTTGCAGTCACACCCCTGGCAAATATGTCACGTTTAATGACTTGAACATGAAATCCCTCAGGTCAAATTAATAACACAATAGTCGCATTGTTTTTTGTGTTACACAATTGTTTTCTTAGTCAAATGTAGCTCAAGGTGAGAATGACAAGACACTACAGTTTACTGACTTACTGTGGACCATCTTGGATGAGGGAAGGCACATATGTGTTCACCAGAATCCACTGCAGGTCCTTCCTAAAACTGAAGCACAAAAGAAACACAGCACATAATACACATTATTACATTACAATGCAAATCACAGGTGTGACTAATAGATGAATAATGGCTAACTTAAATCCTCTTTGTGAGACTGCATATTCATTTTTTGTTTACTTTGTATCAGAGAAAACTTGATTCAATGTTATGTGAATTTTTGAGGCTGCAGTTACACTTTGTTCAGGATTAAATTACCATGTATTGAGGTGTTTCTGTCGACGTTATGCATGTAAATGCGGTAGACAAGATATGAGGAACACCTTTCAATATAAAGTAAATGGTAATGGTAAATGGACTGTATTTATATAGCTCCTTGCTAGTCATCCACCCACCCAAGGTGCTTTTTTGTGGCGGCTGTGGCTCAGGAGGTAGAGCGGTTGTCCACTATTCAGATGATTGGGGGTTTGATCCTCCTCCAATACTATTTACCATTTTACACTACTTATCTCATTCACCCATTCACACACATTCATATACTGGCCTGCAAGGCACCAACTGCTCATCAGTTTTTAGGAGCCAACCATTCATACACATTCACTGATGGCGCATCAGGAGCAATATGGGGTATCTTGCTCGAAGACACTATGACATGCACACTAGAGGAGCCTGGGGATGAACCACCAATCATCTGATTAGTGGACAATCAGCTTTACCTCCTAAGCCTCCTGGCTCAATTAATTGATTGGTTTATAAAGTGTCCAAAAAAATTCAATCAGCAGTCAAAAATCAGAGGATATTAAATCTACCACTATTCACAAGGGCGGCAGGGTGGTTTGTGGAGTTCACATGTTCTCCCCGTGTCTGCGTGGGTTCTCTGCGGGTACTCTGGCTACTGTGAATGTGAGTGTGAATGGTTGCTTGTCTCGGTGTGCCATGTGATGAACTGGTGACTGGTGTACCCTGTCTCTTGCCCTAAGTCAGCTGGAATAGGCTCCGGACCCTGATGAGGTTACGCAGCTACAGAAAATAGATGGATAACCATCAACACACATCACTCATGAGGATTTCAAACTAGTAGCACGTGCATAAAATAAGATATTGTTGGAACTACAGACTTTATCCAAGCACCAGAGGATGAGATAACAAAATAAACAGATGTTTTGGTAATAAAGTGTCTTCTCATAAATCTAACCTGCTCTCTCTCTGACTGAGCAGTAGGCGAGCCTCTGTGTGGTTCCCCTCTACAGCACTCCTGTTACTGGCTATGGTCTGATACAGCTTCTTCTTGGGCTGTGAGGCTGTTGGAGGAGGTGGTGGTGGACCTGGAGCAGGTGGAGGTGGAGGTGGAGGTGGAGACAAGGTGCACGGCTGTGACATCTTTTCTGACCTCCTTTGTGGCAGAGAAACAGCAGCTTGGTTAGTGTTTAGTGTTCATGTTTACAAACCTCAACCTACCACCTCTCTCCTACCTCTTAGTAGCTCTGCTGCTTACAAGGAGTTATCTTAACTCGATATTTGAACTCGGAGTGCATAAAGTCTTCTCCTGTTGACGGTTATCGCTCACAAAGATAAAGTAAGCTTGTCATATTCACACATTATTTCCACTTTTAAGACTGCATGTTTGCATGTTTGACTAGCACCGCTAACTAACTAGCACTAACCGGTGTTTTGCCCATATTAGGAAGTGTTCGCGTCTGTTTCTTCTTCGTCCGTTGAATTTCCGGCAGATTCTACGCAACAACGGCGTACTGCTGCCCTCTGCAGGTCACATCGGTGTACCTCAATTGATTGACTTAAATCTATATGCGGTCCTTTCCTTGATTAAGTTTCGTCACCAGTGTTGATTTAAAAAGAATGATCCGTAACAAAAAAAGCAAACACGAAGCTTCCGTTGTGATGAACGTTTCCCTTTCTCTCTTCTTCTTAGTGTTTATTTTCGGATCACACACCAACGGCTGGGGGCACACCGCCCTCTACAGCATCAGTAAACGCAATAACGGCTGTCCGGCCAACCGTTACCGTAGTTACCTGCCCAGGAGGCAGAAAATACCATTTAAAAGGCGACAAAATGGCGCTAAACTAGTCCGAACATGTACAGGTGTTACACAAAATTCTGTGACCTGATTAATTATAATTTGTCCCTCTCTCTGTAGGCCTATATATACGGTACATTTTCTTTAAAAATAATCTTAAGCTCTTAAAATGTTTGACCCTTTGCGTGGCAAAGTTCAATAACAGCAGCTATTAAAATGTAGAAACTCAGATTTCAGAAACTCAGATTGAGTCAGTTTGAAGTGGTCACAGAATTTAGTGTAACACCGGAAACGACCTCGGTATCATTTCTTAACGCGTGAACACGCGAGATTTGAGAAGTCCGGGAGGGTTTTCATTCATCTGTCCGAGGTGAGTATTGCTGCTACACCACCGAGCTCAACGGTTAAATCGTCTTTTTGGTTATGAAAACCTGTTTGAAACAAATGCTGTGGGCTTAAATCGACAGTATTCATCCGTTTTGTGACAATGAGGGAGCTCATGCATAAGCGATAGATAGATATAGTAAGCTAAACGTGTTAGCTGTAGTTAGCTTCGAGGCTAGCTACCCCACGTTATTCAAGCTGGACGGTTGGTTGCTAACGCTAGTTAGCCAGCTGCTAACCATAAACTAACAGGTTTAAACGGATATTTAAGTGTTTTCTCTCCCATCCACAGGTTAAAAGATGGCCACTCCGGATGTACGGCTCAATCATACAATCTACATCAACAACCTGAACGAGAAAATCAAAAAAGATGGTGAGTGTATCCTCTCGCGGCTAGCCTAGCACACACACACAGAGCCTCTCACATGAAGCTGATCTGATGTTTTGTGTCTCTGCAGAGTTGAAAAAGTCGCTGTACGCCATCTTCTCACAGTTTGGGCAGATTTTGGACATCTTGGTCGCACGAAACTTGAAGATGAAGGGTCAGGCCTTTGTTATTTTCAAAGAGGTCAACAGCGCCTCCAATGCTCTGAGATCCATGCAGGGCTTTCCCTTCTACGACAAACCCATGGTAGGTTCAATACAGTGAATACCAGATCACTGAAAGTTCTGCTTCATGTAAACTGTAGCCTCCTAAATACATGTAATCTGAACGTATGTCTGTTTCCACAGCGTATCCAGTATGCCAAGCAGGACTCGGACATCATAGCTAAAATGAAGGGGACATATGTGGAGCGTGACCGTAAAAAGGAGAAGAAGAAGATCAAAGGAGCTGATGGAGCCGGAGCTAAGAAGGGTGTACCAGGAGCTTCTACGCCCATGGTTGCTGGGGTACCCGCTGCCATGCCTGTAAGTGGGGCAATCAGTGTTTGGCAATCAGTGGTTAGAATTACACAAGTTATTGTGACAGTTTCTGTAACAAACGCAGCTGAGTGTCAGAGGCAATCTACCAAGCATTCATCAGCGGCATACTGAGCCAGCAAACTGCTTTGAATTCATGGTAATTTGATTATTGTTCAACAAACTGGGTCTGAAACTAATTTTACATGCACTTTGCTGTAGGCAAATTCTTGTCTCATTTGTTTCATCTGATGGCCAAAGTATGCGAAGTATGCAAAGCTGCAACAAAAACAAGATTGTAAGACAAATAAGAGTGAACAATGAAAGTAAAACAAACCTATTTTCTTTACTTGCCTCCATCTGTCTCTATATAGCGACGCTGACCGATAAGACAACTCTTAAAATTAAAATTGGCACCTCGTTTTTTATGCAGCAGAATAAACTGTAGCACACAGGCTCATTGATGGTGTTAGAGGAATTGTGTGACATGCTCATGACTGTTCTTTACTGTTTAGGGAATGCCTCCTATGAGCCAGGCTCCACGTATGATGCACATGCCAGGTCAGCCGCCTTACATGCCCCCTCCTGGCATGATGCCTCCTCCAGGCATGGCACCTGGCCAGATGCCCCCTGGTGCCATGCCTCCTGGCCAGATGATGCCCGGCCAGATGCCCGGACAAATGCCCCAGCAGGTAGTGTGTGTCCCACCTTCTGGCAGAGTATTTCTCTAATAAGATAATGTTATATTGTTGTCACTGACCTCTGCTGTCTGTTCTCCTCACAGGTTGCAGAAAATCCTCCAAATCACATCCTCTTCCTCACCAACCTGCCAGAGGAGACGAACGAACTCATGCTGTCCATGCTCTTCAACCAGTCAGTAACCGCTCTTCTTCTGTGGTGCATGTTTGTCTTTGTCTATTTGTTGAATGGTAAATGTGACTGTGTTGTTTTGTGTTCAGGTTCCCCGGGTTCAAGGAGGTGCGTCTGGTCCCTGGTCGCCACGACATCGCCTTTGTGGAGTTTGACAATGAAGTGCAGGCCGGCGCTGCACGAGATGCACTACAAGGCTTTAAGATCACACAGGCAAACGCCATGAAGATCTCATTCGCTAAGAAATAATGCCTCAAGACTGTTTTCCCCCCTTACCTTCACACACACAGGTCTTTTTTAAAAATGTACAGCATCGACACAAATGAAATTTTTTAGAAATTGACGTTTTCGATCAGTGCTGCACACGTCGTTTTTTCCCCCTTCCTCATTCCAGGATTACATGTAAGTATACAGTCTTTGCATCAAGTTGCTTTGTTTTATCGGGTCGCACTGACAGCAACTTGATGCGTTTTCTGTTTGTTGGATTTTTTTAACTGTTTGTCATCAAGCATTGCACCCAGGGTCTGGTCTACCAGACATTGTACCTGGAGCTTATTTCTTTTTATAATTAAAACTCTTGTTTGAGACAGTGCTCTGCCTCAGTTTGTCATACGTATTCATGTTGCAGTGGGAGTTCGTCTTAGGCCAATAGATGGTGCTATAACCTACTTTCTCCTACCACTTTTATGCCCTTTTTATTTTATTTTGATCATAAATCTGCCAATGTTCAGGCCTCTGTAGGACAAAGTTGATTATCAGAATCAGTCATTGCTGGAGAGAAGGTCATTCATGTCATGAAGTCCCTGGCTGTCTCAGGATGCTGGTACACTTCAGACTGCTGGTCGCCCACATTTGTCTACCAAATTGATACTTGGCAGAAAATTGGATTCTTTAGCTTTAGGGAAAAAAAATACAGTTTTCCATTAGTTGTTTGTTTATTTATTAGAAAGTAGACCAAATCTTGGTTCAAAGCGTTCTGGGCTTTCATACAAATCCTCATATCCCTCCTGCTTGTAAAGTAAACAAATTGAAGTCTCATTCAATTTGTGCTTTGAAGAACTCTGTAAATGCCCATAGAAACCATTTTTTATCTTTATTTGGCCTTTGGGCTCTGCTCAGTGTAATTCACCAGAGACAGATCATTATTTTTAAATCAATTATATTTCATATGTACCGGCTGCTCATGAGCCATCCTGTTTTCCCATTTTTGGTATCGTCGTAGCATTTTTCTCATAATGGCAAAATTAATTCAGAAATCAGAACAAAAACATTACAGTTTATCAGTTTTCTGTCACTTGGTTGTAAATGCTCTAACAGTTCGATTGACAGGTTTGATGATGATTTAATGAACTATCTGCACAGTAAAACACGATCATTTCATGGAAACCTTTATTGTATACAGCATTCAAATGGTATTTTCAGGTCAATTATATGGCAAAACAGTTTCCTTTGATGGAAAAAAAAAACTTTAAACTTTAATTTATACAGTAAAATATGGAATAAAACAACTTTAAACATGAAATCAACTGTACTATTTTCCTTTTATCGTAAATTAGAAAAAGTTATACCATATTTGTTACAGTAAGATTCAGGCAACCACAGCTGTACTGTACTTGTACTTATATGGTAAAACATGGAATATACATCAACCCTAATCATGAAATCAACAGTACTAATATCCAAAAAAAGTTATACAGTGTTTATTATGTTGTACGGTGCTTATGATGCTGTTAATCATTTGGTATGTGAGTAATTGGTGTTTAAACAAATATCTAAATGAATGTAAATGGGTACAATGTCTGACGCGTTCACAATAGTTTCGACATTGCCAATTAGTAAATGCCTGCTGCATGTTCTGCAGCACATCCTCGAAGGCCCCTCATACTGTATGTTTGCAGAGTAATTATGAGCCAACGAGGACCACCTCATCCTCTCAAAGGCTGGATTCATGAGCGTAGGGCGGAGTGATGTGTGAATTAAGCCTGAAAAGCTCAATTTAGACTCGCACTATCAACTGTGCCCAGCGCACACAGGGCCTCCCTGTTGTGGACTTAAACTGTGCCCTGAGTAATTGTCTTCAGGTCAGCTCAGCAGTGTACACAGAAATGCACATTCTTCTGTAGTTTCCCAAGCCTTTCCACACTCCCTTATTTTGCCTTGAGAAAGCGCTGACCTTAGCCACCAGGGCGCCATGTGTGAGTGAGTGACTGACTGTGTGTGTGTGAGAGAGAGAGTGAGTGTGTCGCATGCTCTTGGCAACATGCCTAGTGCCTTCCCATTCACCAGCACAGTGATCTTTCAGTTGCAGGGACTGAAAGGCAACTTATCCGGTGGGTCATGTGTGGGAGTGTCAGTCAGATCAAAAATTATTCCCTCAGCTTGTGACGACTCGTATCTGCATCCATGAGCTCTCTTTGACATCTAAAGGCTTGTGTCATATATGATGTTATTCACATTTAAAGCTGTTGGTGCCACCAGAAAGTGCAATATTATTTATTTTTATACATTTCTAGCCTTTAACCCATCAAACCCTGCTGACCTGCCAGTGGGTCAGTCATCATATAAACTCCTGCTGTGCGGCTAAACTTTGTTCAAACCCTCAGAACTTTATTTCCAATTCAAGATACCAAATATGCCATTCTGAAATTTGCACAATTGTGTATAACATTATGCACATGACATCTAAAATACGCCCGTCTCTTTGAACATTTAACTCAGTTTTACCATCATAGCTTCACATGGCGAGGAGCTGATACAAAACATATACTGTTAAAATAAACAGATTTTTAACAAGATACTTCAGGAGTAAATAGATGGAGAACTGTACATAAGTTTGACTGTTCTTTAAAAGTTGGGTTGACAGTTTAAGATCAGACTTACTTTTATTAGCCATGTGTGTGTACACATACAAGAAATTTGACTCTGGTTTCACGTTGCTTTCAATGTACATGCACAGATATCGACATAAATACAGCTAAAAACAAGAAGCTTGACGGGTAAACAAACATTAAACCACTAAAACTATTTCTAAATAATATGTAATAATAATTATATGATTTATAAATCCTTAAGCAGCTCCTTCAGGAACAGACTGCTCCTCCCACCATGTAAGAAGGAGCGCTACCCCAGGTCCTTCATTCCTACAGCTGTCGGACTCTTTAACACCAGCATGACTTAAAGGTGCAGTGTGCAGGATTTAGTGACATCTAGTCGTGAAGTTGCAGAGTGCAACCAACTGAATACCGCTAAACTACAGTGGCTGTCTAGAGCCAATGTTAAAATGTCTAACTTCACAGCAGAAATAAACATGTTTGCAGCCTGGTACATGCTCATGCTCTGTCAGTTCTTTATACTGTCAGTGGTAGACGCATGGTGGACTTTATTGAAGAGGACCTACCCCTCTGTGGATATGAAAGACTCATTCTAAAGTAACACAAACATAATGATTCTTATTTTCAAGTTTAAATCCACAAATAAAAACACAGTTATGCTCATTATGTTTTATTTCTGCCAGTAGATCCTCTCCAATGTTACACACTGGACCTTTAATGACTTTCTTCAGCAAGACTTTTTTCTGTATATTTCTTAAGCTGCTGTGACAAGTTAATTTCCCCAGTGTGGGATCACTGGAGTCTATCTTATCTCATCTTAATAACATTGGTGGACAGAATAAGACAATAGTGCAACAGTGCAGAGAGCAAAGGATGCTAAAATAAATATGGTTTATGTAGCAGATAGCTTTATGTACATGAGGTTGGAGGAGATGAGAGTGGGAATGGACAGAAAGCAACAAAAGTTCACACCTTACTGCTGTAAACATGAATGGTGATTAAGAAGGGTGTCCAAAACGACACATGTGACCATTAGATGGTGCCAAATACACAACTCACATTTAGTGTAACAAGACCCTCAGAGAGTGGTAAAGGTTTTAAATCTTTAGGTGACTCTTCCTCAGGTGATGCTCGCACACCACCACCAGCAGCAGCAGCAGCAGCTTCTGAGCTGACCCACTGATGTCTGTGTGTTTCCGGATAGTTGGTTAGAATTCAGCTCATGTTTGGAGGTCACTGCTCCTCTATGCAAATCAACCCCCTGCTCCTCAAGAGCCCTCTGTTCTGCTCTGGGGTCACTGCAGAGTGCCAGGCCGCGGAAACACCAGCGGTTGTCAGGGAAGCTCTTGAGCAACAAGCCCGTGATAGACCTTAAGATAGAGGAGGAGGAGGGAGGAGGGAGGAGGACTCAGAATCTCATTAGACTTCCTCCTCGATGAAGAAGGTACATTGTATGGAGGTCTTGGGTCCAACAAGACGGACACTGGAAGTCAGATGTGGAAAGTATGCCATGTTACCGGTGCCAATATTCAAAAAGATGTCTCTACAGTTCTCTTTTATATTTATGCGCTCAGCCGCTTAGTATTTGCAGCCGGCGGCACCATTAAGCAGCGGCATGTGCGTGCAGTATACAGGCCTGCAGCTGTCGGAACAAGCTTAATCATTGATGTGGGTGTGTAGATCACATTTAAGAAGAGATCAGTGTGCAGGTAGGGGCGTTTGGGCACCTGCGCCAAATGCGCAATGTCCAAGCGCGCACTCGCTAATCACGTACACTTCATTTTTTCTTGTCAATATAAGTTTAGTTTGTGTATTTTAATCATTCAGGGGTTCAGCGTCAAACGCCTATAGAAACCTTCCCATTCAGAGGCCACCCAAGCAAACTGGGAAACAGTTAATTGGCACGGCGGAGCTTTGAAGCGAGCAGAGGCCTGAAACTGGAGAGGAGGAACCAGAGAGGTGCTACAAGAGGTAGAAAGGAAGCAGAAAGGAGAAGTGAAACGCATTCTGGATAACCCCATGCGTAAATGTGTCATACTTGAGAGAAGAAAAAGAAAGTTTTGGGTTGGTCAATGTGCGTAGAGAGGGAGAGAGAAATGATGGTGCGCTCTGGGAACCATCCGGACAAAAGCTGAAAGACGGATATTCCCTGCTTAAGGACACACCCTCCCCTCTCTCTCTCTCTCTTTCTCACTCACTCTCTCTCACTCATTGTTTCCCACACTGACTCTGCTCGTATCGGGTTAACAAATGACCAACCAGCCGCTTGGATGAGAGGAGCGCAAAGTGAAATCATTCCGCTGGAGAGACGCAACTCCGGCGGCTGCTTCACCAACGCACCTTTCACGAAAAAAGCATGAATCTAGATATTTTTTGTTTTGTTTTGTTTTAGTTTTTTGTGCGTGGATCAGTCTTGAAGGGAGACAGAAGAAGAAGAAGAAGAAGAAGAAGAAGAAGAAGAAGAAGAAGAAGAAGAAGAAGAAGAAGAAGAAGAAGAGAGAGAGTGTCAGCTAATTGGGATGAGAGGTGAAGTCAAGTGAGCCGGCAGATTGGACCTTTAAAGCCTCTTAACGCAGGTGGTGGGAGGAATACAGCGCAAGGGGAGTGTGTTTGTGTGTTTATGTGTTTGTGTGTTTGTGTGTTTGTGTGCATGTGTCATTCCCAGTGGAAATTCACCCTGGACACATCGGCAAGGGGGTGATCGGGCGTGTGTTTGCGTATGTGTGTTTTGGGGGATAAGTGGAGACGTCGGTAGTTACGTTTTCTCTGACCTGGACGCGATGAAGTGGCTTTGCGGGAGTTTTAAGGTTTAAGACCGGAGAGGAGGAGAGCTGGGCGGACGGACGGACACAGGGAGGGAGGGAGGAGGAGGAGGAGGAGGAGGAGGAGGAGAGGGGGGACACCACTACCATTGCCAAAGCGCACAACACGGTCCCCAATCCCTTGACGCAGGGATGGAGAGCACAAGAGCGCACAGGGTGCCTCGGCTCGATCCCATAAACGGGAGCGGAATGATCACCGGGAAGCCAAACATGAGGAGTGACCGACACCGGGGACACCTCCACCTGCGGCGGACTGTGATTTTTCTCGTCGCGCTCACCATCCAGCCGCAGGTAAGCCACCGATTAAGTGCTATTTCGGGCGGCATGCCCTTAAACCCCCGTGTCTGACTTTTAACTGTGTTATAGCTTGTGTTTCTCATCACAGCTGCGTGAAAACAGTCAATAATGGAGTCTACACACACTGTCCCTTCCCTCTTTGTGCTGCCCTCATTCTGCTCCTATGGCGCTGTGCCCACCTGTTGTTTCAGCCCGCTGGTGTATATTATCCCACGCAACAGAGAACTACTGTAATCCTGATTTAGACGCAAATATAACCGCAAACATGAACAGCATTTATGGCAAAATTCCATTTTAAAGCATTATAAACAAGTCAGTGTTTATTATGCCACTGTTTACTGTACCAAACAAAGAGTGTAATGAGGCGGACAACACACAAATAAAGCATGATGATAGCTTACAGCTGCTGCATATGATTTATCTGGAGGACTTTAGCGGTAAATCATCTTTTTGAAGGTCTGTGATGGATGAATAACATCTTAATATGTCCACTCCTCTCTTTAATCACTGGTTAATAAAGGAGTAATACATCTGAATCTCATCATCTCCATCTTTAGCACGTTTTCCTGCTGGTGCATTGTCGATTTTCTTATTTTTTTCAGCCACCTTCTGACTGTTTCCTGTCCTCTCTGTCTTTATGCCTCATGAATGCATGAACCCAGACTTTCCTTATAGATGACAGCTGAGTTCAATAGTCACTGCAATAACTTGTGTAAATGATCCTGACAAGCTGCTTGAAGCATTATGGGGATTATTTTGGCAGCATGTAGATAGATATTTCTCCCTGTGAGCTGTCAAGACGCTGCTGATCTGATCAGGATGCCTATGATGTGTGACAGGAGTGGTAGCAAGAACATGCCCAGAGGTGCTCCAGAGTGTGTATGTGTGCACATGTGTGCAAACATGTGTGTGTGTGTGTGTGTGTGTGTGTGTGTGTGTGTGTGTGTGTGTGTGTGTGCATTTTTCTAAACACGCAGCATCTGTGTCTTGGGTGTGTGTGGAGGCCCAGGCCACAGCCGAATAAACTCCAGGGCGTGTGAATGTTGAACGTTCAGGGCAGCTCTGCGTGTCTCTCTCTGCACCTCTGCAACCCCCTCACAGCCGAAGAACAACACACTCCACTCCCTCCATTCTCCGACTGCACTGCAGTGTGTGTGAAACACAGATTCACACACATCCTCTGCTGCTGCCGGTGACTATTATTAATGCAGAAGACAGGAGATCATATTCATAAGGACATACCAGACCTGCTTAGGGATTTATAAGTGAAGCTTATTGACTGTCCAGAAGTCATTATGTGTCTATTATCCAGTTTTATTGTTCCCAAGGCTCACATTGCAGCGTAGTGGGAATTTTGAGAATGATTTTAGCATTAAAAAGGAAACCGAAGCTGGATTTCACATAAGACAGCCTGTATTTGTCTGACTTACAGTTATAGAGTGCTGGGGAAAATCCATTTTCGCCAGCCAATTTTTGTTTTAAAGAAAAAGTTTACCCAAAAAATACAGAAGAAGAGCCTGTTTACATCTTCTAACCTGATCCAACCAGAAGTTTGAATGTGATTTGCTCGAGATACTGACTGAAACTGTATGTTGAGGCACACAACAAATACTTTTATTATTAGTTAGTCTGCCAAATACTAATAATAAATAATTGTTTATTCTCTAAAATGTCTGAAACAATTCTAAACTCAAAGATATTCAGTTTATTTATATATAAGACAAAGAAAAACAGGAAATCTCCCTATTTGAAAGACTAGAATCAGTACATGTTTTGATATTTTTCCTTGAAAAATGACTTAAATGATCAATCGGTTATCAAAATTGTCACCCATAAAGTTTCTGCTGATCAGTTAATTGATTAAATGCTACAAACATGCTATTTGAAAGCAACAATGTTGTTGATATTTAGATATTTTGGTTCAATTTAATTTATATAGCACCAAATTATAACAAAAGTTATGTCATGACACTTTTCATATTGAGCAGGTCTAGACAGTACTCTTTATAATGTCGTCTACAGAGACCCAACAACCCTGTCACATTTTAACATTCAGTATCTGATATTTGAAATATTGAATTATATCATTTTATTTCATTTGGTGTGTTTTCTTTGTACCATTTGACAGTGTTGTACTGATGTGAGCTAGAAATAACTCATCCAAACGTTAGTACTTTGTATAAGAGGGAAAACTGTGTTTTATAATTGTGTTTTTATGGGTTTGAACTTTTCATTTAACCCCGTCTTGTTCAAACCGTAGAACTTAAACAGAGTTCAGGTACTGACCCTTAAATGTCTTGAAGTGTCTCTAGATGGAGAGGATTTGTTGTGAGCCAACGTGAGTTTTGGGTGTAGCGATGTAGTGTCAAAGCTCTCCTGCAGAGCCTCGGCTGGGCTCTCTCTCTCTCTCTCTCTCTCTCTGTCTATCTCTCTGCCTCTGTCTCTCTCCCTGTCTCTCTCTCTGGTCAGACTGAGCGCTGAAATGCTGGTATGCAGGGAATGGCTCTGGCAGGGAGAGGAGGAGAGGAAGAAAGGAGGATGTAGAGTGATGAGCGCCACTGTATCTCCACAAGCCTTTTGATGTAGATGAGTTCACCCCACCACCATCCACCCCCCCGACCCCTCCCACCTCACCCCCGTCACCCCCCTCTCGGCTCAGGGACAGGGGCAAGAGAGGGACACGCAGCCAAACACAATGGGGCGACTGAGATGTTGGCTCAGTGTCGGGCAGCTCGGCTAACATGAGAGCTTGTCGTTTCTGTCCATGATCAAGTGCGTAACCCCGCTGAGGATACGCGAATCTAATATTTTTGACTTAATGAGCAATCATTAAGTTCAGAAATGGCAAAAAAGAGGCTGTGAATTATTCAGATTTATTCGTCTGTGGAGGTTTCGTGGCAAACCTGAGATAACGGTGGCTTTATTTTTGTGTGTTTGCAGTTGTTGGAAGATGCCAAAGCCTTTGTTTTATTCTGTCACAGTGACATACAGACAGACACACATGCATGCACGCACATACCTGACCCCAGTGCTCCGAGACTCTCAGGGGGTCTTGTTAACTCTAGTGTGTGTGTGTGTGTGTGTGTGCAGGTGTGTGTGTGTTGAAACAGGGAGGGAACATGGAGAAAAGAAAGGGCGGCAGATGAAAAGGAGAATGGCAACAATGCAGAAAAGAGCTGATGGCCACAGAAAGAGAAATGACAGGAGTGTTACAGCTTGTTCCCAGAGAGAGAAAGAAAGGAGGATTAGGAGGTGGTGGAGGAGGAGGAGGGGGAGGAGGAGGAGGAGGAGGAGGAAGAGTGCAAGCAGGTTCTCAGTGTCACTGTCCCCTGGGAAGAGAGAATGAGAAATAAGAAGGGAGTGGTGGTGACACATGGGAGGTGTAAAGAAAGAAAGAAAGACAAGGAAGTTGAGGGATAAACAGGATTATATGGCAGGAGTGATGGTGTATCTGTCCATAATTTAGATATTGGAGGTCAGGCTGTGTTGTAGGACTCATTTCTTTTTTTTCCCTCTCTGTCTCACTCGCTGTCTGACGACTTCAGACTGGTAGCATACTGATAACTGATAACAGATGATATAGAAGAGACACCGCAGATTCCCAGGAACATGAGAGTCCACTTGTAAATGTTCTTCAATCTTATCAATGACGCTTTTAATCCTACTCATTTGTGTTTGTGTAATCTAGTTTAATCAGGTAAAACCCCTACCTGTTATCTAACTTACCTATTAAAGAGTTTTTTTTCCCCTTGAAAGTGACGTTCATCGTTAAAACTCGGCACAAAAGTTGACAAACCAGTCAGAGAGAAGGGATTTAGTTTCTTGGCTGTTGCCAGAGACCACTCTAAGGACGTATGAATTGTCTTGGTTTGTGTTTTTGTGGTTTAAAATGTTTAGTTTCAGCAACAATCTGACAACAATAGCTGTCCTCAAAGCAACAACAGACTCCACATAGTAAAAGTTAGAGAAATATTTTGACATTTTCTTGTCAAGAGTTAGATTAGAAGCTGCCACCAGCTAGCTTAGCTTAGCATAAAGACTGGAAACAGGGGGGGAACAGCTAGCCTGAGCCAGTCCAAAAGTCTCCTGCCCACCAGCACTCGTAAACCTCACAAATTAACTCAGTTTATCTCGTTTGTTTAATCTGTACAAAAACAGATCTGTAAAAATGACAGTAAGTGGTTTAACACAGAGGGTTATGTGTGGGACTGTGGTGGTGTCTATTGTTTTTCCAACCAAGTTTAGATGAAACTACGCCCACCTCTGTATTACGAAAGCCTCGATGGCCAATAACAGTTCAACTTTATTGAGAAAACTGTATACGACAGCTCCAAAAGCTTGGAAAATAGCAACATGGGGGATGGACATTGATGACTTTAGCGTTTATTGTGTTGAGTAATGGCGAATGTTGATTCTGAGTCAAGCATAGAGGCTGTATTATGTTTACCTCCGGTTATGTCTTGTGTTTTTGTTGCGGTTGGTTTGAAAAACAAACAGCCAGTGGCAGTGCTGATACTCTGCTGTAACTCTAGTAAGTTAGCAAACACACGTAGAGGATGGAAGTCATGTTTAACTACAACCTCTGCTTCCTCCACCGTCTAGGCAGCAATTTTTAAAACACTCTGACTTTAAAGTCTGCAGTGTGTTGTGATTGCTTTCTATGCACTGTGTCTGTTTAATAATATATTAATGTAACTCTCTCCTTCCCACGCTTCTCTCTAGGCCGTGTGTGCTGTAGGGATGTTCGAGCTCCAGATCCGTCACTTTCAAAACTCACATGGACTTCTGCAGACTGGAGACTGCTGCGACCTCCAAGCCAGCGGGGGGCAGCGCTGCTCAGCCAGGGACCAATGTGATACTTTCTTCCAAGCTTGCCTCAAGGAGTACCAGGCCCGGGTCGCACCAACTGGGGCCTGCACCTTCGGGTCGGGCAGCACAGGGATCCTGGGTGGAAACTCCCTGTCGCTCCACCACCGAGGACATGACGGAGGAGGGGGAGGAGGAGGAGGAGAGGATGGGACTAATGGACACATTGTCATTCCCTTCAAATACGCCTGGCCAGTAAGTACAGGGGCAGTGCTGGTTATCATTATGGTTACCAAGGGAACAGGCTAAGCTTCAAGTACAACAATGCACTCAAACTGAGGCTAGAGAGGAATAACAATGACAGAGTTAAGACTGACATGTTTTTACACATTTTTCTATCCTTTGGGTGAAAATACTCGAGGGCTTAACAACATGGAAAGAAGTCTAAACACATTTTTCGTATCTATCACGTACCTACAGAATATATCACAAAATCTGTTTGAAACTTCCTTAAATGGGCCCGTTAATGTCCATCAAAAATTTTAGTGATTTTACTTGATTTATCGTGTTAATTTCACTGACAGTATAAAGAATGGATGTCGTATCTGTGATGTCACCAGAAGAGTTGTTTTGAAGCTCAAAATCTGTGTCTCAGACCGCGATCGGCAAAGATGTTGATCATCGGTGGACTTGAGATGGGCTTATTGGTGTCTGGGTGCTCAAACAAGCCATCTACCTGTCAATCAAAGCGGCCATGCTCTTAATTATACACAACTTTAAGCCTTAATATAATTTGAACGGGTGAGTTCTATAAAAATTCAGCCTCAGTACAGCTGTCAAGAACGGGGATATTAGCGATAGAGACCAAAACTGTTTTTTGTACCAGGCTGTAAACATGTTTATTTCTGCTGTGAAGTTGGACATTTTAACATGAGGACTTATGGAGACTGACTCGTTCTGTAGCCAGCCTCAAGTGGACGTTTGAGGAACTGCAGTTTTTGGCACTTAAAATAGAATAGAATAGAATAGAATAGAATAGAATAGAATAGAATAGAAAGCTTTTATTGTCATTGTACAACACACACACACAATATACACAATATAAATACAAATGCAATGCTAAAAATACAGATGCTATACAAAAATACGTAGGGTATTCATAATATGTGAATGCTGCATCTTGCTGGTGTTTGCATAGCAAATGGTAAGAGCAGGATGTTACATGACAGGATTATTGCACATAAGGTTATTGCACGTGACACACAGGTAAGATTATTGCACAGGAAGTTTTGTGAAGGTAACGTTATTGCACAAGAGATTTTTGCATGTTGGGGGGCTGGTGCATGTGTGCATTCAGGATGGTGATGGCTTTCGGAAAGAAAATGTTCCTGAGTCTGTTTGTCTTGGCTCTAGTGCACCTGTAGCGTCTGCCAGAGGGCAGCAGGTCAAACAGGTGGTGGGCGGGATGGGTGTTGTCTCTGATAATGGCAGCTAGGCACTTCTGCGTTGGCTTCACTTCACAGACACGGAGGTTGTCGCTTTAGACAACAAAACAGTGAATCAAATTAGAGCAGAGGTGAGCCACCATATATGAAACAAAGACCAGATTAGCCTCAGCTAATCTTGTTTGTCTCTAAAAATCACTTTGCTTAAACTGCTCATAGCTTGTGTTCACATAAACTGTGTCATGGGGCCACAAGTAGACTTTTTAAAACCTCACAAGCCACAGAGGTTTAGACCATCATCGTCTAAATGACATAATGACCACATGTCAAACAGCGGTGGAATATCTAAGTGTATTTACTCAAGTACTATACAAAGTACAAATTTCAGGTACTTCTACTTTGAGTATTTTCTTTTCATGCTACTACTTTTCACTACATTTCAGCTTTAGTTGACCTGCTTTTCTTTTGTTTGGACAAACCAAACAATCAATCGAATCAATTACTTGAGAAAATATTCAAGAAATTCATATATAAGGAAAATAATTAGTTGCAGCCCTGCAGTATCTTTTCTCTCTCTGCACATTTCTGTCCTCCTTCTCCTTTCTTTCCTCGATCCATCTTGAACTTTCAAGTAAAAAACTTTGGTCTTTTTGTCGGAGTATTGAACAATCTGCGTCTCGATCAAACATCATGCTGCTGGCTGCTGCTGACTAATTAATCTTCCATTAGCAACAACAGTCGGCAAGCGTGGCCAAGAAGAAATATTGATTATTCAATCCACCTTTCCTTTTCCTCCTCCAGCCCTTCCTCTCTCACTTTCTCTTTTTCTTTAGTTTGTTTCTCAGCTATGCAGGTGAAAGCTAAATTAACACGAATCTGTCAAACTCCACTCAAATTACTATGCATCAGAGTGACTATTTTAATATTCTCTTGTCAAATTTTAGGCAAAAATCCAAAATAGATGCTCTAAATTACGATTATTTAGTGGTTTTCTTGTTTTTTAATGACACTTAAATGAACCTTTTTGAGTTTTTGGACTGTTGCTTGGGCAAAACAAGCAATTTGAGTTTAAGATCTGGGAAATTAAATGGTAATGGATATTTTTCAGTATTTTCCAAAAGATTAATGAATCAATAATTAGCAGATGAAAGGGGAATAAAAATAAGTTGCAGCCCTGATAAATATATCTGTTTATTTCACATTTCTTTGCTCTGAGCCATGAAATCCTTACAATTAATGCTTTCTTATTAATCAAACTAGAGATGGAGAGAATATGTTAAACGCACAAAGAAGAGAGCCACAATTTTTTGGAGGGATTGCAGATGTTTGGTTTGTTTCCTTCTGCAGCCTTTTCTTTATTTCTTTATTTCTTTGATCTCTCTCAGCATGGTTGACTTCCTCCTCATAATGAAAGTATTTCAGAAAAGGCCTTGTGGCTCTAATTCTCTCCATACTGTGCGTGTGTGTGTGTGTAGAAAATGTTTCCAATATCACACAAAACCCAGGTGAAACTTCAGATACACGCACACACTGACCTGAACACACACAAATACTTCCATGCATGCATACAGACATACAAGAATGTAACACACAGTTGGCTTAGGTTTCTTCTTCTTGATTAGTATCAGCCCATTTACCTGTGAGACTCTCTGTCCCAGAGCCAATTATCTTCTCTTATCTGTGTTCAGTTTGCCTTTGTGTGTGTGTGTGTGCTGTATGCATACTGCGTGTTTGACACACTTTACTTATGTGTGTGTGTGTGTGTTTTTTCTCTTCCTGTACATCGGGGAGGTGTGTGATTGGCATGTACGAGTGTGAGAAAGTTCTCCGTCAGAAAGGCTACCTGGATCAGTTTCAGGGCCCGGCCGCAGGGCGGGCTGGGCTTCAGGGGGAGAGAGCTGGGACACACAGAGCCAGCGTCAGTGCATTTTGGGCTGAAAGACTCGCTTTATCTGGCCATCTCTGAGAGGTGGAGGGTGGAGGAGGGAGGCAGGGAGAGTGATCCCCCTGCCCCAGGTGAGGGGATGAACAGGTGAGAGTAGTCATTATGAGGAAAGGTGAGCTCTCTCTGTCCCCTGCCCTCTCTCTGTCTTTCTTTTTTCCCACTAATCTCCTCAGGGAACTGAGTGTGTGTCTGTATTTGCTTATGAATGTGCGTTTAGTTGTAATTTGTTGCGTTGTGTTTGTTTGCGTGCAATGTTTTCATGATTGCCTCGAGGTTTTTCATCCCTTCTAGGCAACTCTAAGTCTGTGCTGTGATCGCTCTGGTTAAACTTGGGCCATGGTTACCAGACGATTATTGTAAACCACAAGCTCTATCTCAGTTTCTGTGAGTGTCATGTAACCAAACATCATACAAAAGATCCAGCACGCTGTCTAAGGCAAGAAGGGATTTACTGTGAGGACTAGAGGGGCAAAGGAGAGGTGACCACAGTAATATACATGGACAGATAATGGTAATGGTAATGGTTTTGGCAGTGGCCTAGCCAGACAGTGTTCAAAGGGTTGGCCAGTACTGACTTTCAACTGGCACAGAAATGAGTATCTTGTTCAATTATTTCTCATGGTGCTGTACAGATTGATGTTTGCTTATGACCAACATGTGAGTATCTAAAAAAAGGTCCTCATATTCTTGTGACTGCAGAAAACCAGCTTTTTACTAATGTTGTAGACTGTACCTGAATTTCTGCTGTTCCTTCCTGTTCGTTTCTTTTTGCAACAAAACACAGCTAAATTCAACAGCATGTATGTGTTTAATCTCCCTTCAGACGACAGCAGTGACTTGAATTTGAATGCAGAGTGAGCTGGAGAAGGGCAGTACAACGAGATGGTTGCGATGCTAATACGGTGTTGTGTGTGGTGGCCAGACAGTGGTGTGGTGGGGCATTAGCAAGTGGCAACCTTTGTGGCTCCAAAAACTGTAGTACTGTGAACGTCCACTTGAGGCTGGGTACAGAATGAGTCAGTCTCCATAAGCTACCATGTTAAAATGTCCAACTTCACAGCAGAAATAAACATTATTACGTTTACAGCCTGGTACAAAAAACAGTTTTGGTCTCTATAGCTAATTTCCCCGTTCATGACGACTGTATTGAGTCTGAATTTTTATATAACTCACTTGTTCAAATTATATTAAGGCTTAAAGTTATGTAGAATTAACAGCATGACTGATTTGATTAACAGGTAGGAGCTGCTACAGATGGCTTGTTTGATCAACCAGGCATCAGCCTGCGTCAGCATCACTTAGCGGCCCCATTTTCAGAGTACAATATCACTCACTATCATATCTCTGTCCTGAGTTTAAAAATACACTATTAACACCTTTAAAGTAAAATTCACTAATTAAAATGTTGTATCTTGTCTGTCTAATCTTTGGACGTGGGATTTCAAACAGTTCATAGCCTTACAAGGAGAACATGTCAAGCAAAAAGTGCTACAGAGATGGATAAACTTTTATTCATCAAGAAATCTGTGAAGAAATATAGCAATGTAACTCCCTCGAAATCTGCGTAAACGTATGTACATGTTGAACAAGATACATCGTGTTAATCAAGCTTTAGAGATGTTGGTAGGCAAATAATTAGCTTTTCACAGAGACTAGGCTAACTGTTCCCCTTTGCTTCCAGTCTTTATGCTAAGCTAAGCTAACCCAGCTGTAGTTGCTTTACATAGACATGAATATAGCATCGATCTGGTTATCTAACCAAGTGTTTTCCAAAGTCTCAAACTATTGCTTTAAGGTTCAGTGCATGAATTTTACAGAAAGCATCACTAACCACATAGGTTAGGTGGTAGCATGTCTCTGCTGTTTACTTTGTCTGGTTTCAGAAGTGAAATCCATGATTTAGCTTTCACTTCTGGACATCGGTAATCTTATTTTACAGATAGTCTGAGGGACATGGCTTCATTTTGACCCCAGCGTTAGTATCACAGACACTCAGCGGTCTGGGATGTTTTAGCTGCGGCGCCTCGGCGCAGACGGGAAAAGTTCAAAGACTTCATAACTGCGAGGTCATTTCTTAAAGCCGTCTCTCTGTTGGTGGTTTCACTGTTGAATCTGTTTGGATGACGAAGGGGAAACGGAGAAAACTGCTGAGGGAGAGTGCTCAGTTTGTTCCTGATGAATCTGTTTATCTGGGAACAAGTCAGTGAATGAATCAGGAGGATGAATGAAAAGCTATAGAGACGGCAACTTGGCAGGTACACAGTGCAAAACTAATGACCAGGTGGTGATTTCAAACAAAGCTTCAGTGATTGTGCTTCTTCCTGTATTCAGATTCAGCGTAAGACCACCTCTTACCAGACATTGTGAGAACTGGATCTGATGTTTCCTGACCTTTTGTCACTCAGAACTAGTTCATCAAGGTCTGCTTAAGGCCTGCTCTTTTGTTAAAATGACCCATGAATAACATGATATGAGGTGGGAGTGAAGGCTCCGCCGTTTATAATCCTTATGTCAAGTGTTAACTCACTCGTGGTCAGGTTCACTACCAGAGGCAAATAGTTGACTCACATTGGGCTGAGAGTGTGTGCACGAATGTGTGTGAGTTGTCAGTGTGCACCATCTTTGTTCCTCCCTTTGCCTTTTCATTCCAGATAAATGTAGCTGCTGATGTATTTGCATAGATATGAGTCTTACATATTTGTATGATCACAAACTAAATGCTAAGCCATGCAGCACATTCAGAGCATGAAGAAAGGAAATACAGTTAACAGACAGATCATTTTATTCTGGTGAGGATGGCCATGTTGCTGCTACATATTGTTAATTTAATGAAGCTCGGGTGTCCTGGTGACTTAATGTTTAAGGCACATATCATTAACAGTAACTACAGTCAGTGTAAACATCTCCAGTTTGATTCCAGGTACCTCAGAATTATATTTAAGTGCAGTACTTGAGTAAAAATACTTTTTTTTGTATCTCTATCTATGATAACAGCTCTCTAATAAAGGCAATAAAGCTAACAAATGAGATTTAGTTCACAATTTTAACTAAAAATAGTGAATTCACTTCAGCTTTTATAGATATTGTGCACAGTTTCACAGTTTTACCAAAGAAATACAGTAGAGTTCTTATGTTAAAGACAGAGTAATCAAGTAATAGAGTACTCATGACGCTGTTTCTGAAAAAACAAGTGTAATTTCTGATGCTTGCAGCATCACAGATACCATTTTCCTTTCACTTCTATTGTGCTAGGATGGCATCAAATGTGTCAGATAATTAAAAAAACAGAATTAATGAGAAAATGTGTTTTTGGTTGAAGCAATATAAGTTTGCATCTAGGTGAACAAAGCACTTCCTATTTAGTAAAATTACTTTTGTGTCTCAGAGCACCGAGTTCAACATGCAAAGCGTGGCTGTCATGCAAATGTGTTCAGGTGTAGCTGCTGTAGGACGAGTCTTCTCTGTCTGCTCTACTGTTATTCGACTTGTACAGACGTATTATCGGTGAAGTATCAAACATAAAAGCACTCATTTAGCAAGAAATGTCCCCCACGACTGATATATTATGAGATTATTAATACTGATGCATCAGTGCATGCTCTAAGTATTTCATTTTACTGCTGTAGGTGGTTGAGGCGGAGCTGTTTTTAATGACTTTATATGCTTCGATAATTTAGTCCAGTTGTTTCCAACCTAAAGGTGTGGACCCCCTCCAGTGAGTCACAAGATAAATCTGAGGACTCATGAGATGATTAATGAGGTAGAAAATAAGAACTAATTTATATAGTATACATTTTTTGGACTTTTCTTGTTTTTTATGAAATACTGAATACTTTTATTTCAATGGTCCTCAAAGAGTTATGTAAATTAAATCATATGAGATGTTTAGAGGGGAAATCTGTCTTTGGTGAAACTGCTGACAACGCAGACATATGAAATGTGACAAGGACGCCAAAGTAAACACTGCTTCAAGGGGTCACGAGCACTGACAGTATCAAGAATGGACAGCGTAAGCGTGACACCACCCACAGGAGTGTTGTAGCTCTGACCGTCCCCATGTCCTCATTATTAAAAAAATTCAGACTCAGTACAGTTGTCATGAACGGGGAAATTAGCTATAGAGACCAAAACTGTTTTTTGTACCAGGCTGTAAACATGGGGACTTATGGAGACTGACTCGTTCTGTAGCCAGCCTCAAGTGGACGTTTGAGGGACGGCAGTTTTTGGCACTTCTGCATTGGCTTCACTTCACAAACACGGCGGTTGCCGCTTGATCACAAGCCAAAAATGTTGGAAATTAATCTTTAACAATGAATTGTATTTTATTATCTGTTGTTAAACATAAAATCTCATACGTAAAATAATAGCTTGAAATTTTGTGTTATATTCTTATTTTAGAGTTAGAAGAGAAAAGAGGAAATTAATGTCTGTGAATTCGATATAAGGCTACAGCCATCAGCTGGTTAACTTAGCTTAGCTCGACAATAGGCCGTTATACAGTGTTTCTGGGCTATTCCTTGGCCAAGCGCAGTTACTTGCTGTAGTCTCCATTGGTTGCCTGGCAACCGCTCACAGCCGTCCAGCACAACACCCTCTTGTAAATTTGAACATTTTTATCCTTTTTTGTATGGACTAAACAAAAGAGATGTAATATGTTAATCAGTGAGCATTAGACATGCAAGTAGGAGGATTTTGTTACCTTTGAACAGAGCCAGGCTAAGTGTTTCCATCTGTTTCCAGTCTTTATGCTATGCTAAGCTAATCTTAATCTAAAAGTAAGACTAACCATAGCTGTCAGAGAAATGTAGTGAAGTATCTGAAATGAAGTGTAAGTATAAAGTAAATGGAAATACTCAATTACCCTCAGAGCTGCACTTAAATACAGAACGTGAGTATGTACATTTTAGTTACTTTCCACCACTTAAACGATCAGAAGAGGCTCTACATCATATAGGACACACACTCTCTCACACACAAACACACACATCGTTGTAACCAGTGCATTCCTGCTGTGTGGGAGCCGAAACAGGGGGAAGTCAGTGAAGGGAAACGAAAGGAGAGGAGCATAGTCGGAGCTTTCTTTCTTTCCCAGGTCTCTCTTTCACTCTTTCTCCTCCCATCGTTTGTGCTCTCCTCTCTTTTGTCCCCTAATTGACTCTCCTCCGCGGCCTTGCATACCTGCATGTACGCTGATACTGTTGTGCACATCGTTTGAAACACAAAAAACCTGCAGGCTTGCACATAGACACACACTTGTCTTTTTTTTATAGCCTTTTCTCTGTGCAGGCACACCCAGAAAACACACACAGACAAACAACAAAGAAGGTTAATACCATCAGGATCTGGAGCTTGTGTTTTTTAGAGATAAGTTAATAACTCGGGGGTAAACGTCTCATGGGAAGCATGTTTTAATGATTTCATTTGTGTGCAAATTGGATTGAGAGTGGGAGTCTCTTTATTAGGAGAGAAAAGAGGCTTTTACATGATCACTGTGAAATTACAGTGTGTGGATGTCATTGTGTGCCATTGAATGTAGATTGCAGGTGTAATCACAGCAAATAGTTGACTACCATTGCATCGATCTCGCTCTCTTTTCTTGTCGTATCTCCTCATCGTCCGTCCTCCACCTCTTTACCCGCCGTCATCTCTCCCACACACACACACCCTCTAACGCTCTCCGTCTTGTTCGAGTCATTCATTGTAAACCTTTTGTTCTCCGTGTCACTGCCCTCCAGTGATGTTCAGCCACATCATGTCTCTGTGGATTACACAGAGCAGACAGAGTTACAGTACAGCTGTCATAAATCCTCTTCTTCTTCTTCTTCCTCTCCTCTCTGTGGTTTCTTGTGTTTTGTCGGGGGAAGCTTCACAGGAGCAACCACAAACATTTTTAGCCGTTTTATTGTGAATCATATTCTGACCAGAGTCCTTACCCTGTCCCCTGATGCCTTTCCACCTCCGGTCTGTCATTTCCCATTCACTGAGAGATAAATCGTCCTTTCCTACAGAATACTTAACGTACATCAGCGTCTCATTATCACATTATAATCCTGTGTTTTATGATTCTCACCTTACGCCATCTGTCATATTAGATCACTGAAAAGCTATTTAATCCCTTTTATGGTAATTTATTGTATATTTTAATACAAAATGTATGTTAATTGTAGATCCATCTCCAAAGTGTCAGGTTTATGTTAAATAAATAATATGTTAAATCTTAAATAAACACCACAAGTTGTAGTGACATGTGCATTCATACTTAAAAAGGAACATTTCTTCTGGCCAACTTCTTTTATGTTTCTTTTTTTAAGCTTCAGGAATTCGTCTGTTATGGCTGTTTTAATGTCACAGTGCTATTTTGGAGTTTTCCCTTGGGTAAAATCTGCAGAGTTGCAGACTTATGGAAAGTGCACATAAAGGTCCCCAAGAAGTCAAGAAAGAGTCTGTAAATACTTTATGATTTTATGTCGGGACAGCCTTAAACCCACCAAAGTCTGAGGGTGGAGAGTGGAAACAAAGGCTA
This sequence comes from Argyrosomus regius, assembly GCA_946959425.1. Classification (NCBI taxonomy): domain Eukaryota; kingdom Metazoa; phylum Chordata; class Actinopteri; family Sciaenidae; genus Argyrosomus; species Argyrosomus regius. The sequence goes on from OX336889.1 coordinate 11,934,558, forward strand.
AAATATTCATAGATGTTTTCACTTACCTCTGCTCAGGTTGAAGATGGGTGGAGCTATACAGGAAATTACATGATGTCAGAATACTAATACAATAATATCATAAACAGCCCACTCACAACCCACGTCTACAAACTTATTTATTTCAAATTAACTTTATTTGTCAGTTTACGAGTGTGTGGTTTCCCAGTTCTCTTTTTGTATCTGCAGACGAACCAGCACCTCATTAGTTACAGGTGTGCGTTCTCCTTCAGGTGTATCATCTGAACAGGTGCAACAAAAGTAACAGGAGAGTGAGAGAGATGTTAGTTTGTGGTCTAATTATAGATATATCAAGTGAAAGCACCTGTGTGGGAGGAGCTCTCGTTCAATAGGTGATCCTATGACTGTAATTATAACACGACTACTGATTTAAGTGACTGCCAGTGATAATAATACATGCTCAACTCAAACTAATGACGGTCTGTTGTATGAACAAAAACAAACTTCAAATATTTAAATGCAGAAGTAAAAATTGATTGAACTCCACAAAAAGAAAGCAGAAATCTAAGTGTCTGGTAATAAAATCAGTGGTTCTTGTAAAACTCAGAAGTATCATGTTCGTTCTGTCTCTATTCTCTAGCCGCCTCATTTTTCTTTATATGAGAATAATCCTAATTGTGACACCAAACCACAGAAAAAACAGTCAATATTGTCCCAAAAACAGCTCTTAAAGAAGTCCAATAAAATATCCCAACCTTACACCACAAACATTTGTTTGCATTTTTAACTTATGAACACACAGCACCTCCCCGACTCCAAGGCTATATCTCCAGAGATAAAAATCTAAAATACAGTGCAAATAATAATAATAATAATAATAATAATCATAACTGATGGAAGAGTGCAGATGAACGAGATCGCGAGCATACAATCAAAAGTACGTACATAAGGGAAAAATATAATAAAATAATGATGTACAAATAAATGAATGAATGTTTGGAGGTTCAGAGTAATCGACTGAGGATCTTATAGTTCAGCGGTCCAGGACAATCTTTCTGTGCGGCCTGGTAGCAAATGACCCACTGGGGATCGCTGTTATAGCTGATGAATTATGTTTGGACTTCTCAAGCTTCTCATGTAAATCTGTAATACGGTATCTTTCCATTGTTGTTCTTCAGTGTTTTCCTCACTATCTTTCTCCCACGCCAATTTAAGACCCTCAAGTATGGGCGTGTTGTGGCTTGTCTGATAAGGTCATAGAAAATTTATGCACTCCTCCTTTTGTATCACAGATGTGTTGCAGTCTTAGTTTGGATGTCATTGATTGGATCAGGACCATATCTCTGCACTGAATGGAGGCAGCACAGACTGTGAAAAGTAATCATCTTATTATGGATTTCTGCCGTGATGCACTGGTCAATTTCCTAATTTTGTGGAGCAATTTGTTTATCAAGACTTCTGAGAACACACACACACACACACACAGTGTTAACACACACCACTCCCAGACTTGTTCTATTTTCTCACTCATAATGCCTCTATCTGAAAGTGCAGCCGTGGATGTGAAGCGTCCAGCGGCTAGACAAGGTAATTTCCTGTGGAAGTCGGCGAGGAGGTGGAGGAGGAGGATGGGGGTTTGGAGGGGCAGTCGGTCTGCGTTGTGATGGTTGATGTGAGGGTGGGTGAGGTGGTCGAAAGAGTCAAGATTAATGAGCTCAAGGGTAAAGTTGATGTAAGCACTGCGGCGGGGAGACTGAGCAAAGACGAAGGAAGTGAGAGTTGGGAGGGGATGGAGGGTTCAGGGCGGTTTGTGGATGATGTCAGTGTGGGGCACAGGTGTTTTGGGTGGGGGTGTCGGTGTAGACAGGGAGGTTTGTGTGTGTCATAATAGCTTACTCACCCTGTTGAGAGAATCATAAGCAGCAGGAGGCAAAGGAGGGGAGAGATGACCGGAGGACAGGAAGGAGATGAGGCAGGGCGACATGGAGGATGAGGGCACGTCATGTCAAGAGGCCTCTGTTGTTCCACAGCGTTTGAAGTATCCACATAGTTTAGTCTAAGTCAATTAACCCTGCAGGAATGTGACTGTCAGACAGACAGAGAGGGGGCGAGGATGCAGAGAGGGGCAAGGAAAGTAACTCTGAAGTACTCTGAGTATTTCTTTTACATGGTACTTTCTGCTTCTGCTGCACTACATTACAGAGGGAAATATGGTACTTTTTAGTCCACTACAACTACCTGACAGCTGTAGTCTCTAGTTATTTTAGAGATTAAAATGTATATTGTTTACATCTCATGAAAAACAATATATTGTTAAAGATTAAAGCAGAGCTTCCCAACAACTTTGACTTGTGACAAAAAAATATCCAGTCCAGTTGTCTAGTTGGGGTCTTGTGTCGTGCTTTAAATGGCTAGTTGTTAGCAGTTCCTCTAAAGAGTAATTTCATCTTCAAAATAAACAACAATATATATATATATAATATATCCATGCACTCTAGAATGATGCTGATTTGACACCCTTAACAGCAGGACAGCATAATTTCTCTGTGTCGCCCAAAACACAAGTTACAAATCACCGTTAAGAAAAGAAAATCTGTTTTATGATGTGACAACACTGTAGCTATGGTTTAAAATCTAACCAATGTCAAGGTTAGGGGAACTTTGCTGTCATGGTTACAATAATAGCAAGGCGATTAAGGTGTAGGAATGATCAGTTTCATTTAAATTATTGATCAAGGCTCAAAGATGTCAAATTATTTAATATTTCACAAAAAGGTAAAGATCTGAAAAATCGTTTCCCTCCCAGGAATCATCTCACGACTCATCCATTTTATCCTGTGACCCTTTGGAGGGGCCTGACCCTTAGTTTGGGAACCACTGGACTAAGTTAACTGACTGTATATAAGGTATAAAATATCAGTCACAGTGGCCTTTTTACTGCAGAATAAATAGTTTTGATACGTAAAGTATTTTTCTCTGAAAATACTAAAGTACTTTTACTTATGAAGGATTTTAAATGCAGGTCTCCTTCCACAGCTGAGGAGAGAGAGATGACAAGGTGGTGGAGGTGGTGGTGGAGGGTCAATGGAAAGTGAGTGAGGGCGTAGAGAGAAAGAAGTCTGATGCTAATTATGTCCAGAATGAAAGAAAAACAGAAGAGACGGCGAGAATGCGAGAACAGAGACATTTAATTATAGAGTCGGGGTCATGGGAGCAGGGTGGGGTGGACGGCTGCACACCGGGGGTCTAATTCCACATCTCACAGAGCTGTGTGTATGTGTGTGTGTGTGAGTGTGTGTGTGTGTGTTTTCCACCTGAGGGCAGGGAGATGTCCGGCATTGGATAATATCCACTGAGACTTTAGAAATTCACAAATTAGTCACCCTAACATCGTGTCTGCTGCTCTCCTGTGCAACTCCTTGATCCAAAGGGATTGATTTTTGTCTTTGTTATCGTCAGGATCAATCAGTAACACAAAAATCATGTCTGACACGAGGATGCTTAGATTGTGGCCTCTGGGGAGCCTTTAGTTCATTCTTCAGTAGTGTGGAAATCGATCTGAAACCTATTTTTTTCAGCACTCTTTAGACTCTAACACAAACACTTTAATATTTACTGAATGTACTTACAATGATGTAAGCTCTGCCACTGGAATAATAATGGCATTGTTACTGTGGTTACCTCCACCACTAATTTGTAGTGCAGGTGAGGTGTCAGCAATCCAATCCAGCTCTGGCACAGCTGCTGTCATGACAACCGTTTGCATGTTTGTGCGAGTTGTCTTTTGCGTTTGTACATGTGTGTGAGCCTGTAATTACTTCAGCTTTCTGATGTTCAGGGTGAGAGGTGCCAGGTTTATGACAACAACAAATGTTCAGCTTGCACATTATGAATATTAAAAGTTGTGTGAAACATTCGCTGTTAATTCAATTTTCTCCATCATCACACAGCGAATGTTTAATCGTCAATTAATCTCCTCCCTGTGTGTCTGTGTGCATGTAGCTGTGTGTGTGTGCGAGTGTCCCAAGACTTAAATTGTGCTGTTATTGTGTGCTGATGTTTTATATGTGGTGAAAGGCTTAAGTGCATTTGTTTAATTAATCTATGGCTTCGCTTGTTGTTTATGAGTTTGGACCTGTGAGTCAAACAGTGTTTGATTTTACATGCATAAATATTTCTACTGTTTGATTAGCTTTAGAGCATGCAGTAGGTAAAAGGCTGTAAACGATTGTTAGAAATATAGATTATACTGTTAAAACAAATCTAAAAATTTGTTTTGTTGTACAAACAGCGATCAGTTAATAACATAAATGTAAACCTTTTATTTTAACATATATGTGTTAGGAAAATTAGAAATGTGGCTATAGGAAGAGGGATTGTTTCAGGTAAAAATAGGGAATAGATAAATGATTAAAAGCGTGCCAAGCATAGACAGTATAAAACATGTGCGTCGTATCTGTGGTGTCACCACTAAGTTTCTGAGGCTCAGGGTGTGGTGGCTTTGGCTGCCCCCATGCTGGTAATCCAGCTTCTGCTGTGTCACGGCTAATCTAAAAATCGGCAAAGATATGGATGATGCCTGGCTGCTGAAACAAGCCATTTGTAACAGCACATACCTGTCAATCAAAGCGGCCAGACTGTTAATTATGCATAACTTTAAGCCTTAATATAATTTGAATGGGTCCGTTAAAATTTTTTTTGTCTCAGTACAGTTTTACAGTTTATTTCTGCTGTGAAGTTGGACATTTTAACATGGGGGCTTATGGTGACTGACTCGTTTTGTAGCCAGCCTCAAGTGGACATTTGAGGAACTGCAGTTTTTGGCACTTCCCCATTGGCTTCACTTCACAGACACGGAGGATGCTGCTTGGTGCCAAGACAAACAAATAAAAGAAAATAAAGAAAATAAAACTGAGTTTAGAAATAAAATGAGCAAGAGCCAGATAAGTAGAAGTGCAAATAAATCAGTAAAATCAGATAGAATAAATATAAACTGAATCACATATATCTTTATATTTCTGTTTACGCTCCATCTTTATTATTTAACTAACAGCATTGTATTTTGATGTATACAGTTGTATTTTTGACTTGTTTGATGTTTTTTTATTTTGTCGTAACACTTAATTTTACGGGTCTGTAATTTATTTCATAATTTTCTAATATGTTTTAAAAAACGATATAATTTGCTACTAATTATAATGAAAGAAGAGACAGTGTTTACTCGGTACACCTCAGTTAATTAATCCAGTAATTACTTACACTGCAGGATAGCTGAACAAGAATCTGAAATGAGTTTGCAGGCGAGCACTCAGTTTACCATATTCAAACAATGAAGTCTCCAAACATAAATGAAGGGTGAATAATTATTTACTTTTACTTTAAAGCAGCTGTAATCACCATTTTTACAATAACAATGCATCAAATGATAACGTGGGTGACTAAAGGTGTTCCACATAGTGCTGCACCTGAATCTGCAGCTCCTCTCAGCTTTATAGTGATTTTCAGCTCGTTGTTTAGCTTCACTCACTCTCACTGCTCTCATGGTGTTGTTTTCAGCCGCAGCAGGCAGCTGTTTTCAACAAAAATGCTGCAAAAAAAAAAAAAAAAAACTTGACTGTACACCACCTGCTCAGCAGCAAACAGCAGACGGACACAGTTAGCATCAAGCTGGTGAATATAGTAGAGCACAGAGAGCATATAAAGAGTATTAAGCAGCTAATATTCCCTCAGGAGTTGCAAAAACAGAGCTTAAAGACAGAAACACAACTTCGAATGAATGATCATGTTGTTCTGTAACTGCTGGATGTGTTAAATAAGCAAGTGTTCGCTAATAAGTTCAACATAGGTGAAGATATGTTGTGTTTCTGCAGACTAAACAGGCAAATAACTCAGTTATTATACGCTTTAGGAGCCTTCAAAATAAGGTTGAAACATTGGTGATTATTAGGAAACTACAGACCCATAAAAAGTGTTTTTGTCGGTTTTCGAGGCTCCGTAGATGTTAGCTATTGTTAAATGATAAAAGCACCAAATCCTGTTGTCCAAAATGATAAATGACACGTTTTGTCTACTACACTTTCCATTGTGGGACGTAGACTAATATTTTCAGTACTGAATGAAAGCATTGTATATGGAAAAATAAAGTGATTGGATATGTGTGTGTGTGTGTGTGCGCGTGTGCGTGTATACCGGCATGTCTGGTTGTGTGCGTGTGAGTATGTATGCATTAGTGTGTGTGAGCTCTGAGGGGAAATTCCTCTCTCAGGGTTGGGAGTTCTTCCTGTCGTAGAGCTGTGTTTGTACAGCCTGGCTTTGTCGGGATATCCTACCCTGCCCATGTCTGAGAGAGAGAGGGAGAGAGATGGAGGGAGGGAGGCAGAGAGGGGCACTGATAAGGGGGGATAGAGGGATAGAGAGTGAGGGGTCAGGCGGAGAAAGTGGAGGGATGGAAAGTGGAGCAGTGGAGTTTGGAGGATGGAAAGGTTGATTTCTTTTTAAACCTTCATTTAATCGATTTTGGCATGCCATCACAGATGCCTGCTGAATTAGCATAGTTCGCTCTAATCCAGAGCTTTACCGCTGATAGACTGTAGGCGAAGGGACACAACCAGACGACTAGACAGCCTGTGGCCAGAGAGGAGGGGACATTTATCATCAAGACTAATTCTCTTGTTTTGATTTTGTCTTGTTTTTTTCTTGGGAAATCCCTGTTTTCTCCGTCCGTGCCAAGCTCAGACCATCTGCAGATGGCATGACTGGCAACAATCTGAAAAATGAGTTGTTTCTGCACACGAGCTCACTGACCTAAACTCTCCGAAACATCAGGCTCAGATGTAACACAGAAATCAATCCAGGAAACAGATGATACATGATGCAGAGAAAATCAAATATCCACTCAAAAACCTTCACTTTCTGGCGACAGTACAGAGCTGACACGTGTATCTGATATTTTGTATATAAATTGAAACAGTGATATGTCTCACGCAGCATTACAGACAACTGTGAACAGCTTTTGAGAGACAGGAAGTATCCTAGAAAGAGTTTCCTTGTTCAGTTTATATTTATATCCCCGCTAAGTAATTAAACAAGCTATGGTGCAGCCAAAAATTCACCCCAGAGAGTCCAAACAAACACAACAAGCTGCATGACGTGTAGCGCTTCATTTTAATACATTAAATATGTAACACTAAAGGTTTCTAAACTGTGAGAGTCATTGCAGAGCACAAGGGGAAAATGTAGAGTCAAGCTAAAGTTTAATATTTTCAGAGCCGACGTTTTGATTTGTCAAACACACGTGTAACTAATGAGCTAATTATAAAAAGTCTGCACTAATTGCTGAAGCAGAGACGTCAGTAATGTTATTAGTTCCACCTGTGCTTTCCCTGCCATGACAAGTCAGAATATCTTCTGTGGAAAATGATTTATGAATCGTATTATGATTATCTAATAACACCAAAGATATCATGATTCAGGTTAGGACGGTTTATACAGAGTAAAACAACATTTAATATGTAAAATAGATTTTTGACAGAGAGTGAAAGAAAAACGGTTAATGTCATCAAACAAACGTGTCAGTCAAATCCAAATTATTTGTTTTGTTTGATTTGGACAACAGGAACAGGAAAAACACATTAAAATAAATGTGCAGTTTATGTTCTTGATAATGTTGTTTGGAAAAAACTGTCTCCGGATGCTGTTACAAACTGAGGCAGGCTGAATGACACCTTCTATAACGGCACCCACCTGTCAATCAAAGCAGCCACGCTGTTAATTATGCATAACTTTAAGCCTTAATATAATCTGAGCAGGTGAGTTCTATAAAAATTCACCCTCAGTACAGTTGTCATGAACGGGGAAAATAGCTATAGAGACCAAAACTGTTTTTTGTACCAGGCTGTAAACATGTTTATTTCTGCTGTGAAATTGGACATTTTAACATGGGGACTTATGGAGACTGACTCGTTCTGGAGCCAGCCTCAAGTGGGCGTTTGAAGAACTGCAGTTTTTGGCACTTCCACATTGGCTTCACTTCACAGACACGGAGGTTGCTGCTTGTGTTTTTATTCTCGACTAAGTGAAATCAATTTGCTAGAACCACCATTAGCGTTGCTATTCAAAGGGGTCTATTCAATTCTTATTTTCTCTCTCAGCTGTGAAAGAAGACATAATAATACTAATAATGCATCTCCTGTAAAATGATCACACACACACACACACACACACACACACACACACTTACAAAGCCTGCACCGTTCCCATTATGTCATTTCCCCGCTGTCATCACTTCAGCCATTATCTACACAAATGGCACAAATAACATGAGACGTTGTTTGTGTCAGAACGAGGTAAAAATATCACTTCATCATCGACCGTGATCTTATCGGCCTCTTCTTTGGGATGTTTACCGTTTGATTTTCCTCTCTGTGCGTGTTGTTGTTGTTTAAACAGACGAGGAGGTCACTCTGCTTCACCTGGCCTCAGTCACAGACTCTGTGATTGCAAAACAAATTTCTACGGTGTGTTAGCATGTGTGTGTGTGTGTGTGTTTTGGAAAGGTTGTCAGGAAGCGTTCCTCATAGGTGATTCTCTTAATCTTTTTACACAAATGTTCCAAATCTTATGAGAGGTTGTTGTTGTGATTTTAACGTGGTAACCGCGGTTAGTTTGACCCCTAATGACCGCCATACGGAGCTCGATCTTAGCAACGGGGCTTACCGCAGATACACCCTTCCTGTATCAATGACGAATATCATAACTTTACCTGGCTGATTGTTGGTGTCGTGGTGAGGAGACAAAGAGAAGAAAAGAGAAAAATCTCTGGACTTCCCGCAGGTCTTAACCTGCCGTGACAGTTGGCAGAAGATGTGGGCAGAAAGAGGGAGAGGTGCGTGAAGCCGATGGGAGGGAAGGGTGAGAGAAGAGGGGAGGGAAGCGGGAGGACGATTGGAAAAGATGATAAGGAGGTCTGTGAGCAGGCTAACAATGAGGTAACTGCTTCATCATAACTGGTCTGATTGATTTTATTCACTGAACGCCCTCCTGGAAAGTATCTCAGTACATTTACTCAGGTCAAACAAATACTTGTACTACATTTCACTGCATCTTTATCTTCCTTTATCTGACAGCTTTAGTTACTTTTCAAATCAAAAGTTTACATTAAAAGACATACTATATGCTTATGACATTCAATATATTGTTAAAGAAAACTCCATCTTAGTCTTCAGTGTTGAGCTGAAGTTCACCAGACTTCTGAGGCACGCTCCTCATCTCTGCTCAAGCTGTAGTAGGTGCCAGCTTATGACAGAAGAATAAGAAGAAGGTTTACATGTATAGACCCGAAATACAACCACACACACACAAAGTGCTCATAGACATGCAAATGTGGAGAGATGGTGGAGTGATGAGCAGTTAGGGGGTTCGGTACCTTGCTCAAGGTCACCTCTGCAGTGCCCAGGAGGTGAACTGGCACCTCTCCAGCTACCAGTCCACACTCCATACTGTGGTCCATGCTGGACTAAATCTCTACAGACTGAGCTACTGCCGCCCCAGAAGGTCTCTGGTTCTGCTGCTTCAATTTGATCCTTTTATATTTGAACTGTACAACATGAATTTAGAGGAGAACGATGATAAATCAGCTGAGCATTCATTCATTTTCCATGGCTGCTTACTCTTATCAGGTTCATGGGTGGGCTGAAGCCATTACAGGGCTGACACACAGAGACAAACACCCATTCATGCTCACATTCACACCTACGGGCAATTTAGAGTCACCAATTAACTCTTTTAAACCTCGTATTCTTTTAAAGATTAAACCAGTGTATAAAAGCATTATCTAGTTGGGTCACTTACAATTCAGATGTTAACGAGGAGACGTTTTCACTGTAAGTGTTTGTGATTGTTTCACTTAAATAACTGTTTTTAAAAAGAAATAATACAAATGTATGCAGCATTTATGTTTTTTTCTTTCCTCCTTGTGACCCACTGGAGGGACCCAACCCCTAGGTTGGAAACCACTGCACTAAACTCAGAAAACTGCATATAAAGTAGTTAAACTAGCTCCGAATACATCTTGAACCTCTAATTCTTGTAGAGCTAATGTTATTATAATGGTCTGCAGGATTTCGCAGTGTGACGATATAAATCATGAATACTAAACATTACTTAAGGTGAGAGTTGTAAGCCGACACTTAATGACTCCAGCTGGTCCATCTGCTGGCTACCTGCTATCTGCTGGCCTTAATGAACTGGATTCGAGCCCTCTGCAGACCGGCACATCTCATTAGCACCATGACTTCTAAGTACTATGTGTGTGAGGGGGTGTTCTTCCATTTCTTATCTTATCACCTCCTCTTTCTTTTCTTCTCCCCTCTAATCTTCTCTCTACTATCTCATCATCTTTTTTTGTTTCACCCTCCTCTGACCTCTTTGTTCTCCTTCTCCGTCACATATCTGGAAATCTGACAAAACTCCAGGAGTCCTGCAAGTCGTTATCCCACCACAGCTGCCACAGTTTCTCCTCTTCCTTTTTTCTTTAACATCCTCCCACATAATTATCCTTCCTACCCACTTTCTCAGTCGTTCTCTGCTTTGTGCAATCACTCCGCTCACCTTTTCCTCCCATTTGTTGCAAAACAGATCTACTGGTAAATTCCTGACTCAGTGTTTTCTGCCACACACCAATTTTCTCTGCAACTCTTCATCTTCCCTTCTCCTCCTTGTGTGTCATCTCTTTTTGCAGCCGACCCCCTGCCCTTAACCCCTCTCTCTCTCCATCATCCATCCACACCTCACCCATCACCTGCTTCCTCCCTCAGCACCTTGCTTCCTCTCCGTCCACCCCCTCTGGCAGTATACACTCTCACTGCAAAGACGTGACTACACATCCATGTAGCCCTTTAGGAAAAAAAACCTTACCCACAATGCTTACGGTGGGCACGATTTGCATGACAGGCGCTGCTGCATTTCACAGAGGATGGATGGAGAAAGAGTTGTAGAGAAAAGCATTGGTCTGAATTATTCATTGCTCGTCTGTAGGATGAACAAAAAAAAAACATCTGTCCTCTGTTATCTCTCTGGAGTGTGATATCTCCGTAAGCTCAAAGTCATCATTTGAAGATGTCCAGCTTGTGCCCGAGTCCTCTGCTTGTGTGATGCAGTATGGCTAAATATAGGCCGACTTTATCTGTGCATGAGGATATGAATTTTAATAAAATATAGACTGTACATGCAACAACCTGCCACATCTATCCAGGATTAGCCTGTAAGAGAGAGTTAAAAAGAGCACAATGAAGCACCTGGTGGAGTATCTTCATTAAACTAAACAAGGTTTTTTTTGGACATTTTCCCTCCACCACACTGATGTAACGCCACTTTTCTGTCTTGCTTTCTGCATGGCTGCACGTTGAGGTTGTCTTGAATGAGCACCCAGCTGCCGCCTTGGCGTGTTCGGGCAGTGAATCACGTCTGATCTGACTTTTTATATCTTCAAGGATAAAGCAAGGATAGAAACACAAGCAAGCACACTAACTGCCTATAGCATATCACATTATGTATTATGGATATAATGCCTTAAGTGTACAGGATTTAAATATGTACAGAGATTATTTACATTGTTTGACACTAAAGAAAACACATCCAGGCTACTTATTCCATGTATATCCTTATATATTTGTTTGTTACTTTTGGTAAACCTGTCAATTGTAGTCCACTAACAGAGTTGCCATGTCATGTCAAAAACATAACGATTAAAACACTTGCTCTTGCTGGATGAAACTGCAAAAGAGGGCAAGAATCAGTTTTTGTTGTTTATTGTGATATTAAACTCAGAAAAGGCTGATCGTGGCACATGTTTGACAGATGTTTTCTCTCTGTTTCCTTCACAGAAGTCCTTCTCTCTGGTGTTGGAGGCTCTGGACTACGACAACGAAACATCAGAATCAGGTGAAGCTGCAACTGTGTGTGTGTGTGTGTGTGTGTGTGTGTGTGTGTGTGTGTGTTTGTATGCCTTTCTATCCATGTGTAGGAAGAGGAAACTGACGTGAAGTAAAGCGATAACAAGCTTGAAAATCTTCGACAAGGACGAACTTGTTTTGAAGTTTGAAGGCTTAGTTTGTAATACGTTGTAAAACCTTAATTAGGGGCATGTGAGCTAGGATTGTTAGCTTTTAGCATGACTAGTTGGTCATACATTTTTCTCCATTATGGTTGTATTGTATTAATATGGTATAACAATTCAACTACTATGATACTGAAGCATCAAAATAAGTAAATCAATTACAGGAAACGGATCAAAAAAGCTTGTAAATTAACTTTAGCCTAGAGACTAGCTCTGACTGTACTTTATCTGGCTTTAACTAGTTAGAGACTAGTTATTACCTGGAATTTTCTCTAATCCTACTTACACATTTCTAAACAAACGTCAAAAAGTCCGATCCTAGTCGTAACTCAACTTTGACTTAAAAAATGACATAGCTAGGTTATCTTTTAGCATGACTTGTTGGTGCTCATTTTGCCTTCATTATGTTTCTATATCCAACCACTGCCTTGTTAATGTGGTGTAACAAACTCAACTACTAATATCATCAAAATAGATTTAAAATTTTCAGTTACAGAAAAAGGGGTCAGAGAACACTGGTAAATTTCCGTTAGCTTAGCAACTAGCTCTTACTACACTTCGGCCAGCTGTAACTAGCTGGAGTCACGGCAGTTGGGTTTTCACCTGGGAAATTCCCGAGTTTTAAGCATAACTAGGTGGTGTTCATTTTGGAAAAAGCTAGTGTGTTTTTAAATCGTAAAACAGATGTCAAAATGTTACTTAATATCCGTGTTTAGGCTATCTAACCAATTGTAGTTTTCAACAAGCAACATTTCCATTGAGGCAAACAATTCATGAGAGCTTGTTTACAAGTACGTGTGGTTCAACATGGTGGAACAATGTGAAAATATCCCTTGTGTCTGTGATCATACGAGGCTAGAAGGTCTTTTATCCAGACCCTTTAATTTCCTGCTCGTCTCCTTGTTGTTTCTCCTCGTAATCAGGAAAAGCTCCATGACAGGGAATGTGAGCTGCATGCTATAAAAAGCGCACACACACAGATGGAGACAGATGTTCCTATGCCTTCCTCATTCCTATCATGCCACAGTCGTCCCTTTCATCCCACCATGCCCAGTAGTATCCAAAAGATGGCTGATATAATGAGAAACTGGGAACCGTACCAGAGATCCTTCTCTGGGTTTGTCTCCTCTGTCCTCTTCCACTTCTCCTTCCTTCTGTCCTCCAGCGCTGTCCTTACATCTTGTTTCCATCATCTGTCATTTCCACCTGAGCTCCTGACAGTCCTTACATTGCGTCTAAAGCCGTTTACTAGGCCGGCAGCTTAGCTCAGCCCAAACACGGGCGTCCCGTAGCAGTCTGAATGGACTTATCAGACCCTGCTGCTAATCAGAAAGGATTACCCAGCACGACTGTGCCTTCTGAAACAGTCCTTGGAAATACTGAGAAAATATGATGACAGCATGACCTTCACTGAGTTTTGTTTAAATAAAATGTAGTTCCATTGTCTGTTAATGGATAATTCCAGTCTGTCGCAATGTTTCCATAGCTATGGTCCTCATTTTATTGGTTATGACATCATTTAATTCAACAAAGTAATTGCTACATCTGGCGACACGATGGCCTCGCTACAACAAAGAAACAAAGAAACACACGTGGTAACACAGATTGTAAACAGGCCAGTTTAATCGGATTATTTAAAACCCTTCATTTGGAAGAAAAACCGCAAGTGAGTGCATCTGAAATGTTGGTAATGATCCCTCATTGCCTCACTGCACATGAAAACTGTACCCAAAACTACTGGTGCAGTTAAATTGAATTTAATTGTAATTTAATTAGACATATGTAAATACATAATTTCAATTTCAATTTTATTTATAATGTGGCATATCATAACAAAAGTTATGTCATGACACTTTCCATATAGAATATAATTATTATTAATATTAGTTTATAATTATTTACAGAGACTCAACACTTCTTACCATGAGCAAGCGCTTGGTGACAGTGGCAAGGAAAAATTTCCTTTTAAGAGGCAGAAACAGAAGCAGCTCAATGGTGGGCGGTAATCTGCTGTGACATATACTGCTATTTAGTCCTTCCTCATTGATATAAATGGATAAATCGGGTGGACAAAATAATAGAAACACTGCAGACTCCAAAATGGACCATTAAGTTGAATAAACACCTCAACAAAAAATGTTTTTTTCTGCTGTGAAGTTGGACATTTTAAGATGGGGTCTTATGGAGGTTGAGTCGTCCTGTAGCCAGCCTCAAGTGGACGTTTGAGGAACTGCAGTTTTTGGCAATTCTGCGTTGGCTTCACTTCACAGACACTAACAATAAAATGAAGGTATGCACAACTGCTTAGGATAACTGAAATAACATAGAGGTGACAGGAGAGGTCAAGAGGCCACAGATTTATACAACAGGCTTAACTTAACAATTAAAACATGATTTTACAAAATACAAAGAAAATAAATGAAAAGAAAGACACAAAATGAACTAAATATTTCACCAAATCTAAAAGAAAAGTTTTGTTTTATAAAAAGGGAGATTGTCATCCTGTCTGTTACTATGAGAATTAATTTGGGATTTAGATTAGTTACTAAAACATGTGAGAAAATGTAGCTTTCTTTGTTACTTATCTTGAGTAGTGAAAAGTAAAAATGAGCAAGAGGAAATTATTTCATGTGCAGTGAAGCGTGATAAACGAGGCCCTGGAGGTTTGTTTCAAACCAGTCTGACCTCTTGAGTTTCTTTGCCTTGTCTGACTTGACGTAACATCGCCATGCAGATCTCAGCACTTAAACCTTGTAGAGCCTTTTTGTAAACAGTTATTTTAATATTTATGTTCGCTGTTGCTCATCAGAGAACAGAAAAAAGTCACGTAAAAAGGATGCTCATACATGCATGTGTGCACACTCACGCTTACCCTGCATACGGAATACTGTTATTACCTTACCTTAAAATGGCAGTATTTTCATTGTCTTTATGTTTTTCCTTCTGTTCATATATTTTAGGGTCATTTCGAGTCCACATTTGCTGCTGTGTTCACCCACGTTTCAACTGTATTGACATAGCACTCACAGCCACAAAATTGCCACCACCACCACCACCACCACCGGAGAGAGAAAGTGAAATTCAATATTAGTTATAATCCAGACCAGCTTGTCTATAAAATTTAAGACACATGGTTTTCTCCAGATGAGAATAATTTCATGGGGACATCCTGCACTAACACTGAAAACAAAAACAAAGACTTCTCTGAGAATTACCCACATTCATCATTCAATATAAGGGAGACACAAATACCGGCCAGCTGATATATTGGCTTCCATACACTCGAAGAAAGACTGGTTCTTGATGTGAAGTACTCTGGAGAACCTTTTTATCCTTATGAACCCTGTTTTGCTGTTTAAGGGGAACTTTTAAGACACAATTTATTTTAAAGGTTCTTTGTAATCCAGTTTTGATTAAAAAAAAACAACAACAACAAATGGGCAGTTTGACCACCTTTAAACAGCCTTTTTTTGTGAACCTTAAGTACATATGGCTTTAAATAATGGCTGTTATATCAAGTTTCAAATTTGTCATGTCTGGGTAAACTCAGGGTCAACAATACAATGAAATGTCTCTGTTGATTTGTTCTGTACACGTGACATCTATTGCACATCTGTCCGTCCTGGGAGAGGGATCCCTCCTCTGTGGCTCTTCCTGAGGTTTCTTCCACTTTCTTTCCCTGTTAAAAGGGTTTTTTGTGGGCAAGTTTTTCCTCACTCTAAGGACAGAGGGTGTCACTCCCTGTACAGATTGTAAAGCCCTTCGAGGCAAAATGTATTTTGTGACTTTGGGCTATACAAATAAAATTTGATTTGATTTGATTTTGAAATGTGTTGCACAAGAAAAACCGGTCAGCTCAGCATTAAGAGTACTGATTGTGTAACAGAATTACACATGCAGGGTAAAAAGTAACTCAATAAGTAAAATACAATACAATGAAAACAATAAAATTTTAGTTAAAAAAGAGTAACATAAAATATTCTTCAAAATTCAAGAGATTTATTGTCATTTGCAAGTAAAAACACATGGTTTATACAGCAATTAGATTCTTATTTTAAAAGAAAAAACAGTAAAGTGAAAATATAAAATTTTAAATATATATTAAAAAAATTAAATACAGCTGAAAGTGCAGAACAGTGAAAAGTTAAGTTTATACTAAAATAATTAATAATGAAAAATATGTATGAACGCTGTGCGTGGGACAAGGTTGTGACTGTGTGTGTAAATTATTGTTGTGGTGCCATTTCTAATTGTAGAGGGTGATATTCTACAACTACTTTTTAGAGAGAGCAGTTAGTCATGTGCTAATAATTTATTTAAAGTAATAAATAGATTCACTGAATTACTGTTTTAAAGTCCGTGTTAAGGCAGTTCTGAGATTTCTTTCAAAATACATCAAATATGTAAATAATAAACTTGTCGATATTTTTAATCATTCAAATCTGGCTGGGTGGTTAATAACACTTTCTTCTGTAGTCTGACAGACTCAGAACACATTTTTATTCTTACTTTACACAGACTTTGAAGTCATTTTTTCAGTGTTGCATTTAAAATTAAATTGCACCCTAAATGAACTCGAGGACAAGTACTATTTACACTAAATTGTTATTTTAAGAACCGAAAAAGGTTCCCTGATGGCATCGCCATGAAGAACCACTTCAGGTTCTAACTTGAATCTTTATTTTTAAGGGTGTATTTCTGCTGTATTGATTTGTCCTTTCAGGTGATGTGGAATAACAAATCAAAAGGAGGTGTTTTCTCTCCTGCAGTGTTCTCAGCTACTGTCAAGGGCGAGCACTTCACAGCCAGAGTCAGGCAGTGGGGGGAAAATCACCTGAGGCCACACAAAGAGATTTAAGTGTTTTTGCTACCCGCCGACACGATTCCCGGGTGTCTGCTGCTTATATTTGCTTTTCTGTAAAGTGTCATTTCAGTAGCAGCTCAGGGCTTCGTCACCTTTCTTATTATTATATTAAACCATAAAATATATAGTCATGGTTTCCACAAAACATTTCACAAACTTCACACATTTAACAAGTAAATAAAACACTCAACGGCATACATCAACACACAGCAATTTTAAGTTGACCATGCACTTTGACACCTAAGAAACTATTAAAGGTTTTCACACATTCTCCTGCCTCTCCTCTGATTATATGAGCGAGTCTCTCCAATACAATACAAGATGCCATCTCCTTTATCCATACATGTATCGAGGGTAGGTCCATTTTTCTCCAAGTCAAAGCAATCATCCTCCTGGCATGTCCAAAGTCACATTACATTCTTATTTAGTAATTTCTATCCAAAATGACAATGAAGGTACAGGGCGACAAGGACATGTTAGTGCAGCAATAAGTACTGCCCGCATTGAATCAAGTGACAGTTCGAGAAGAGGAATAGATTTAGCATGTCCAGTTTTGGTAGTGTTAGGAAAGGAGGTACTCTGAAGAGCTGGGTCTTCAGGAGTTTTTTGAAGCTAGAGAGGGATGCCCCTGATCTGGTAGGAACTGGTAGGGTGTTCCAACAACAAGAAAAGTTTGGATTGCCTTGAGTGTATGGGTGGCAGAGCCTGCTGCCGCGTTATGGATCATCTGAAAGGGTTTCACTGTGCAGGCTGGGAGGCCCATCAGGAGGGCGATACAGCAATCTAATCGTGAGATGACCACAGCCTGTGTGAGGAGTTGAGCAGCATATTGAGTCAGGTAAGGCCTGATTTTTCTTGTTGTGAAGTGCAAAGTGGCACGACCGAGCAACTGAGGCAACGTGTTCAGAAAAGGTTAGTCGGTCATCGATCATGACTGCTAATTTTCTCGCTACCCTGGTGGGGGTGCGATATGAGATACGAGAAATCATACGAGCTGATGTTGATGTCATTGTGTATAGTTCTGTGTTTTGAGAGGTTCAGCTGGAGATGGTGTGCCTTCATCAATGTGGATATGTCTGAGAGGGATTCAGAGACCGAGAGGTCATCAGGTGGAAATGACAAAGAGAGCTGAGTGTCATCTGCATAGCAGTGATACGAGAAATCATACGAGTGGATAATCAGACGCAGAGAGGTGGTGTAATTAGTGAAGAGAAGAGGCCCCAGCAGTTGACAGTCCCATACACAATGATACAAAGTACCCTTTTCCTTGTGTGTGCAGGACATCAGAGGACCAACAGCCTCTTGTATGTCTTCTTGAATATGCAGTTTCCATGCCTCTAGCCTGTCAGTGGTGGACTTTTTATCATATGACATCAAAGCTGTATCGAATAAAGAAATCTGTCTCCTCTCCTTTGGTTGTAGAGCACGGCTTCTTGTTGCTCTTCTCCATCTTCCTCTCTACCTGTGCTCACTTGTTATTGTGCCATCTCATCTAATTGTGTTAGAGAGGAAATCAGACTCTGTTATACACTTTCTCTGCCGCCTGATAATGTTTTTCTTCTCTCCACTCCTCTCGCTTCTGCTGTTCTTATCTGAGCAGAGAAATGATGATGATGAAATTAGCCCTTTGACATGCTAGAGTCATAAAATAATGAAAAACCCACAATGCACTGCAGTAGCGTGATGAGCGTTTGGAAAACCTGGCTTTGATTACAGGCGGAGGCCGGCGGTGGAGGAACGGGGGGCAACGGCTGAGCTAACAGGGCGCTCAGCGACCACTCTGTTCACACTCCTCTTTTACTCTCTTAAACACACACACACACACACACACACACACACACACACACACACGTCGGCCAATATGTGCCTCTGTTTTCATTCCTTTGTGTCAAACCACGGTGATCTCATCTCTCCATCAGGTGGTTTGCAATGTGTGTGCGCTAATAGCTGCCTCCCTTCCTCTTTGGCTCTGTTTGCCTCTGTCCGTCACACACACACACTGTACACCCGGCCACACCGCATCG
Source organism: Argyrosomus regius (assembly GCA_946959425.1). NCBI lineage: Eukaryota > Metazoa > Chordata > Actinopteri > Sciaenidae > Argyrosomus > Argyrosomus regius. The sequence continues at coordinate 11,953,540 of OX336889.1, forward strand.
CTGACTTACATCCAACAAGGCCTCCCTTTTCTGCATTACTATCTCCCAATCTTTCCCCTTATCCTCACCACCATCTCTTAAACACACACATACATACAATGAGACACACTAATATGTCCACACACACACATTATTCTCTGTGCTTTGTGTGTGTTAATACCCTGTCAGAGGAGATTATAACTGAGTTGGGGTTGACAGTGCCTCTGGGAAATCCCCTCCGGGGGTCAGGAGCAGCCGCTGCCCTGGCGCTGCCCCCCGGGGCCTCGTCTGGTTCTCTCTAGTGTTCAGGCTGGCCTCTCTGTCTTCACTGCAGACCCAAGACCTCTTTTCTCTGGTTCAATAGTCGGCCTCTGTCTCCATCAATATTCATATTGTACTGTGTTCACGATATTTGATGCCAACAGATGAAATTCTGGGTAGATTAAAGTCTATCTATTATAGTCTTGTAGAAGCCCACTCATCATGATCATATGATTGAAAATGCATCCTTTCTTTTTGACCTGTCCTCAGCAAAATACCAGGCTCACGAGAAAACCCTTTTGGAAACATCTTTGATTTGATGATTGTGATGTGAGCCAAACTTAAGCCGCATATCTCAAATGAATTGGTGCCAAAAACAACAGTTTTCAATTACATTTGTAACATTTGGCTGAATGAAAAGAAATCATGAAACTTCGGCATCACTTTGAAAACTTTAGTCCCACATCAGCGATATCCATTTGAGAAAAGCCACACTGTTGTTTATTCTTGTTTTTGGTTCTTCATGTTTTCACTTCTTCGATTTACCTTGGCTTTTCTTGTGCTAAATAATTAATGTGATCCTCCATTTGTCTATATTAAACTTCTCAAACTTCTTCTTCCGTTTTTGCCACTAGCAAACACTTCCTCTTCTTCTTCTTCTACTCTACTCTTTTCCTGCTACGTCTGCAACATGGCGGCGAAACGCGGTCTGCACAAGATCATAGATGCTGTTTAATTCGACCTGTGGTATATGTAGATAAAAAGGGTAATCCTAATGTAAAAAAAACCATAATGGTTCATGTATAAGGTGTATATATCACTGAAAACAGCTATGCATATTATATTACATTCCTAAAAGTTACACATTGAACCTTTAAAATTGCTGGCTTGAAAGACCTGTGCTGACAGAGAAGCTGTCCTGATTGATATTTTGAGTCTTAAAAGTCTGAAAAAGTCTTTCCTTCTTCTCTCCTCCCTCAGGTCAGTTAATTGAACGAGTCCTCCTCTCCTCCATGTTGAACCCCGGTGAACAGTGGCAAACACACCGTCACCATGGACGGCATCTAAGCTTGGAGTACCGGCTTCGCTTTCGCTGTAATTCAACCTACTATGGACCTTTCTGCAACAAGTTCTGCAGAGGCCGCGATGACTTCTTTGGTCACTTCAACTGTGACCCCAGCGGCTCAAAGGTCTGCATTGAGGGCTGGACGGGACCAGAGTGCAAAGAAGGTGAGAGAGGAAACTTAAATCTGCAGTACAACACACCAAATGTCCTGTGTAAATTTAGAAAAATGTGTATTGAGAAAAAGATCTAAGTGGCTTTGAAAGAGGGTTCATTGTTGGTGCACGGGCAACAGAAGCTTCAGTCACAAAGGCTGACCAACGGGCTCGTGTTTCTACAGAACTGTAATCGACAGCACACGTTTGATGACCGTGATGCTCGTGCATTAGTGTGATATGTAAGAAAAAACAACTCTTCCTCAGGTGACTGAGGGACGTCGATGCAGGACGTGATCAGACTGTCAGCAAGAACAGTTTGTTGACGATTACACAGAGACAATATTTTAGTAGGATAAACTCCTCATTAAAAAGATTAATGCACACTTGAGAGTTCAGTGGTGCCAAAAACCATCAGCACCGGCCTACAGAGATGTGGAAAAAAGCGATATGGTCAGATGAGTCATCCCTCACTATATTCTTGATAAGAGGCCTGAATGTTTGACCCCAGCAGTGAGAGGATCTGGTGGCTTTGTCATACTGTAGGGGCTTTTTCTCTGTCATGGCTTGGGTCACCTTAAAGGGAAGAGTCACTGCAAATTAATACAAACTTATTCTGAGTGATCACATTCATCCTGTGATGAAACTTTTCTATCCTGATGGGAGTGGACTCTTCCAGGATGACAATACTCCCTATCCATAGGGCACGAGGGGGTCACTGAATGGTTTGATGAAAATGGTGTTAATCATATGTTATTACACTAGATCTAAAACCCGACTGAGCACCTATGGGAGATTTTGGAGCAAAATGTTAGGACCATATTGTATTTACAGATTTTGAAGCACATAAAAGACAAGTTAAAAAAAGTCTGGCGGGCAAACCACTACGCTTCTGGGATTTGAAGTCACGTGGAGAACGGACCAAAACAACATCGTGCCCTTGATGTGCCCAGTGGTGTTTCCCAGTTAGACATCGCTCTCCACCACCATGATCAAACCCACAAATGAAGAATATCTTGACGTTCCAGAGGCATTGGGCTCACGTGGTTACCCAACACCTTACGAGACACCTCATGTTTCCTCAGGAAGGAAAATGTTTGTTGCTTGAAAATATTCAGCTAATATTTTCCTCAGGATGACTTGAGGTCACTGATGACAAAAATTGAAGCATGTTTTTTACTTTGCATTTATTTTTCCACTATCTCTTGATGGGGGTTTCCTCTGTAGCGATCATTTCCAAGGTTTCTTAAAAGGTTTTTTCCATGAGCATGTTCTTGTTTTCCTTTCTGATGTTGGCCACTGAAGCCCTTTGAGGGCTGTTAAAATAAACTTGACCCATGCACTATTGTCATTAGCTTCAATCAATAGATCACTTACCAACCCTGAAAGGTGTAGCCGTCAAATAACTCCTTGAACAACTGAGAATCAGCCTCATGAATGTCCAACGTACAAACATGAACTCCTCTTAATGTCAGTACTGACAGCCTTCAGTACACTGACGCACTCCTGTAATCAGTTACAGTTAGCTTCGGCGGACGGTGTGTGTTATTCTGCGTCTGCGCCTGTCTGTGACTCATCAGCTGGACGACCTCACTGCGTGACCTCGGAGCGCTGCCATCGTGTTGCGATGGTAAAAAAGTGAATGGAGGAAACCGAAGTGGAAACCATGGGAACCCTGAAGGACACGCAGCTAGTTTACGGACATCCTCACTTCATCTGACTTCCTCCTCAGCAGGTCGTTGATTGGACTGCAGAGAAGCAGGAAGTCTGAAAAATTAGTCAGGGGTCCCTCTGTTACCGCCTGCAGGTTAATGACTGTGATGAAGTTCAGGGAGTTTTTAGTCTTCACGGTTCTCCAACTGGAAACTTTTGAATACCTTAACTTAGTTCAAGTAAATAATCTCACAATGAAACAACATTTTTAAGGTTTCCTCTCGGTCTTATACTACAGTACATTATGTCTGGGATTGTTTTCTGTTTGCAGATTTTAATGTCCAGTAACTTAACTGAACGTCATTTGTGTTTCATAGTTAACATTTCATAAACTCTAATAGCACTCTGTTTGTGTGTGTGCATGTTTTGTTCACAGCCGTGTGCAAACAGGGATGTCATCAGGTCCACGGCTCATGCACTGTACCTGGAGAATGCAAGTGAGTCCAAACATTTAACAAACTTTTGTAATTTTCACTGTAGCCAAATTATGTCATTTCAACATCAGTGTCACAATGAATAAGGTTACATAGGACGCACCAGAATCCAACAGAATTCAGCAGCACAGTACAGTGTTAAGTCAAAATGCAATATTGATGTTGTTTTTGAACCTCAGCCCGGATTATATGTCTGCGATGGGGTTGAAATCTCCTGGGTCTTAAATCCTGCAGCAGCAGGCAGATGCCTGTGGGTTTCACTAAAATTGCTTCACAAATATAACTGTTGAATTTAAAAGCTGAATATAACCTGTGAATTTGTGTATCTGTTGTAAGTATACGTGGGTTTTTTTCCCCAGCCTAGTTCTGCTGTAGCAGAAACCCACAAGTTACAATTCATGTAACAGTAATATAAATTAACTTCACCACAGGTTTAGGAGGCAATTTGTGATTCCTGACCACATGCTCCAAAAAATAAGGGGCAGCATTGTATTTCTTCCTACCCTCGATGCAATGAGACTCTTGAAGACTTGTCCAGGGCTATACTAACTTAGTTCATAGTGAAGTAGAGCTAGTTTTTATACATCTCTTTATAGATGTATCTAGATGATCTCTGTATAAATATGAAGTTTTATTTATTAGTCTTAGGCTCTGGTTGCCCACAGATTGTTTGGAATAACAACAGTGGATGTCTGCACTGACAATGAAGATAAATCCACTTTTTAATCCCAAAAGTTAAAAAAATAAATTCATCCCTCCACATACCCGTAAATGGCTCCAGATCAGAGCAGAATCTGACACTACAAGAAGATCTGGCAGCCAGACCCCTCTCGAATCTGAAGAGACTTTGGTTGTTTATTCGTGTGTCACTGTCGTCTCTTCCTAAAGCCGGCTGCTGAGGCCGGCGTCCTTTAGGCAGGGAGTCCCTCCACTCTGCCCAGTTCACTACTCCTTTGTCCACATGTTGGACTGAAGACGGACCGAAGCTAATAATAAATCACACTAACTTCAGTAGATATCTCTGCTATAATTCTGTCCCGATCCTACATATTACCCACAGTGTGCACATAAAGTGACTAATGGAACTGATTCAACACAATCAGCCCTATGAACGTGACATGAACTCTGCACTTCCTCTTCAGGTGTCATTATGGCTGGAAGGGCCCTCTGTGTGACCAGTGCGTGACGTTCCCCGGCTGTGTGTACGGCAGCTGCACCGAGCCTTGGCAGTGTGTTTGCGACGTCAACTGGGGAGGACTGCTGTGCGACAAAGGTCAGACATGATGAATGTTTGGAAGAAAGAATGAAGGAACGCCTGGATATACTAACACGGGGATTTAGTTTGTGTTTGTGTTGATCTGTTTTCCTTCTTCTTCTTCTGTTTAATTTAATATCCCAAACAATGTGGCTGGAGCCATTTGTATCGAGGCTGTCCTCGCTTTGACATCTCAAACTGAACTCATTCATCCCATTTCATATTTTAAAGCACACACAGTCACATTTTTGTCACAGCAGTCTCCATAACTTTACAAAACAAACAGGCACAAAAACCACCAGATTTCTACTGTTAGAAAAAATATCTAATAATTCAACCGATGAGAAACAACAGAAATTTAAACCAAAACTTCTGGAAAAAGCTATTTAACAGCTGCACAGACTCTTTACCACCACTGACAGTAAAAAGAATAGTTATATGCGCGAGGTCAGGTTTCTGAAGAGCCATTTTGAAGCTCAGAGTGTTGTCACCATCATGTTGGCAGTCCTGCCTCCACTCCCTCTTGGCAGTAAAGCAAAGACGTGGATTGTTTGTGGACCTGAGGCGGGCTGAATGACGCCTGGGTGTTCAAACAAGCCACCTGTAACGGCACCTACCTGTCAATCAAAAGCGTCCACACTGTTAATTATGCATAACTTTGAGCCTCAATATAATTTGAATAGGTGAGTTCTATAGAAATTCACCCTCAGTACAGTTGTCATGAACGGGGAAATTAGCTATAGAGACCAAAACTGTTTTTTGTACCAGGCTGTAAACATGTTTATTTCTGCTGTCAAGTTGGACATTTTAACATGGGGACTTATGGAGACTGACTCGTTCTGTAGCCAGCCTCAAGTGGACATGCAGTTTTTGGCACTTCCACATTGGCTTCGCTTCACAGACACGGAGGTTGCCGCTTGATTACCACCAACTACCCAGTGTACTGTGGCTCAGTTGTGCAAAATGTCCTAAATTGTATCTTAATTTCTTCTCTTACTGATTGTAAAACATTTAATTTCTTGTCATAAATTAGAGTTTTTACTCAACATGCACACTCCTCTTTAAACTCATTACAACAGAGACATGAATCTATCGCTGAGCCAAACACTCAGATAATCCATTGACCAAGGACACTGTGGAGAATGCTGATTGTCACATCAGTGTATTTAGTGCTTCCTGTCTTGGATAACAGCACATTTTCTTATTATTGTTCTTTATTTTACACAGCAGCCAAACTCGACTGCGTCATCTGTGTAAAGATGAAAGAGGTTTGCTGTGTCTGCCTGTCTGTGTGTTTGACAGAGACATTGTGTGTATTTTGTTTGTTAGGCGTGGTCGTTCACACCTTCACAGGCAAGGCGTACTGATCCTCTGTATGAGATAAGACACAGCTCCCTCAGGGCTTTACCTTCCTTAACTTTTCCCACCGCTCTGTAGCTCCTCCAACATTATCCCAGCCCACCTCCCACCTCTTCCCCGGTGTGGGAAGCTGGGATCCGGGAGCCAAACCAGTGCCCACGGGACGCTTGTATTATGCAGAGGAAAGGCGATAGCCTTGGGTAAGGTGAATGTGAGCGGGGCTGGGCACTCTTAGCTAGGTGGGGTCTGAGCTGTTTCTGTGTATTCAGAAAGTCTGTAAAGAGCTGTGGTGAGACAAAGAGACTGTAGGCACAGAGGAGATCATTAGAGAAAGCAAAGCTTTAATCAGCCTTAACACTGGAGACAACAGGCCCTGCAGCTACTGGCCTGCACAGTCAGCACACTGAGCCAACCTGGATACACTTCAGGCTCTGTGCAGTGTGTGTGTGTGTGTGCGTGTGTGTGTGTGGTGCACTCTTTACCTGAGACAAAGTCAAACTGAAGTTAAGCTGCAAACAAATGATGTATCCTCATTCTTTTCTTCCATTAATATTTTATTTCTCTGCAGCTCTGTGCTGTAAACTAAAACATAAAATCAGACTTCAGTCATATTTTTTTAATGTTTCAGATCTGAACTACTGTGGCACGCACCAGCCCTGTATGAACAGTGGGACTTGCACCAACACAGAGCCAAACGAGTACCAGTGCGAGTGCCAGGAAGGTTTCAAAGGACGCAACTGTGACATTGGTGAGTTTGGCTTCACCGTACGAGCCCCGAGGACTCAGCAGATGACAAATAAAATAAGATTAAATGCAGGTTGTTTGTCTACACATCAGTCTGTTGTCTTTCTCTTTTGTTATGACTCCATCATCTCCTCTCTCTCTCTGTCTTCTCATCAGTGGAACATGCGTGTTTGTCGTCCCCGTGTATGAACGAAGCCACCTGTGTGGAAGACCCAACGGGCTTCAGCTGCATCTGTACCAACGGCTGGACCGGACACACTTGCTCTGATGGTGATTGTCATTGACACACACACAGTCACACATGACTCTGAGCTGAGGGGCTGGGCAGTGTGAGATTGTCTGTGATGGGTTGTTATTGGATCAAAGCCAGTGAGTGACTCTAATCAATCCAACAGAGGAAGTTAAATTAGCCCGAACACAAACAGTATCAGCAGCAATCAGTGGTCTGTCTTGCCCTCTGTCTGGCTTTGTGTGTGTGTGTGCATTTTCACACATGATTACATTCACAAGAAAAGACTAAGTGGAGCATCTTTGATCAATGGAACAGATTTCAGAGTGTTTTTTGTAATTGCAGTGAATCGTTTATTAGAGTCTTACACCCAGACTTTATCTAGATCCAAATGAGGCAGATTAAAGTTCACAAATGCCAGCAGAGTGTGTCACGAGCATCTCTGGAGGAGTGACCACTTGTGATTAGAGCGGTGTAGCTGTAGCTTCACGTGTTAACGAGTCAAACGAGGAAAACACTGAACCTGAAGTTGCTCCTGAAGTAGTGAAAAACATTGAATTCCTACTTAGATCTGAAGATAATGGAGGAGTTTTGTCCCTTCTGCCATAGCATCTCTCAACAAAGCAGCGCGGTAACCACCATGTGTGGGAGCTATGGATATGGGATAAGGATGGAGAAATGTGTTGTGTCAAAGTTTATATCTGTGGCTATGTTGTGGTGTTTCAATGTTTCTATGTACCTGTGTATTTATGTATGTACGTGAGGCTTTGTACAGACTGCAGCAACAAATTTCCTTGTAAGGACAACAAAGTATCTATCTAATGAAACACAAAGCAGATGCTCCTTATAACTAATAAATAGAATTTAAAAAATCCCCCAAAATTCAAAAAGTCATGCTGCTTACTTACACCAAAGAACAAAAGTTGTAGGACTACAGAGTCTTCTTCCCGAGGGTGAAACCATCACAAGTACCAGCACAGACTTTAATCCCATTTATGAGAATTTGTGCAGCAACATCCGGTTCTTTCGTCATGTTTGTGTGTGTGTGTGTGTGTGTGTGTGTGTGTGTGTGTGTGTGTGTGTGTGTGTGTGTGTGTGTGTGTGTGTGCATGGGAAAAAAAAAAGAAGTTGTTTTGGGCCAAAACGTCTGCCAAATATATGTAATGTTATCAGACTTTGTTTGGTCTGCGTGGAAACTGAGACCACTGTTAAACATAAACCAATACACACTGTTCAGAACAGGACTGACATGTTTTTGTTGGCTTTTATCTGCGATAACATTAGTTTACTGTACAGTAGTTGGATGTTTCTCCTAAAACTATGCAGCACTAGACTGTAATAATCTAAATAATCTGCTCCAAGAGAGATGGAGAGTTTATTCTGACTCTGTAGGCACACTAAACTTTATTATACCACATAAGGAACTCTGAGATTATGATATGTATTTTCAGATGGCAGATGGTAAGATTTTTATCTGCGTCATAGCAAAAAAAACGACAAATATTTTTCAGTTTTTACCTTTGTGTCATTCAGTTTGTATTTGCATGCACTTTGAGCACTGTTGGCTTCCTGCAATAACCTGATTTCATAACCGTCGTGTAAACAAGAAACACGGTTCCTGTAATCGTGGTAAAAGATCTAAGAAACTTGGTTATGACAGCTAAATTTCTGCTGAAGACGTCGGCCTCTGTTGACAGGGTTTATAAAAGTACATGTTGCAAAGGCTTAACGCGGGGGAAAACAGTGACAACAGTGTGGAGGGATGAGAGAAAAAATCATTAAACATAGTGGTGGAGATGATTTTTAAGTCAAGCTCTGGAAAGCTGGATTCCCATGATCCCAATCCCATAATCCGAGCACATGAAGACACAATTTGACACTGTTTGATGTGTCTGGATCTTGATCCCCTGCTACACACTGTGTTACATCGGCTTACGGCAGCCCTCACACCTCAGAAGATGCCTCAATTTCATGTTTACGAAGCGTGGCTAAAGGTCAAACGTGTTTTAGGCTGCAGCGTAACGGCTGAGCTGTCACGAGTCTTTATGTGTGGAAACATACGTATACAGTAGGTTTTGAGCTCATGTTGTGTGTGAGAATGTGTGAGTGGCTACAGGTGAGATTGGATCATACAGGTTATGGTCTGTCAGAGCTGCGTGTGTAAACAAGCAGCGTTCCACATCCTCTGTTTTCACCTCGATCTGGATAAACAGCGCTGCAGGTCGGTCACCGGCATGTAAACACAGAAAACCAGAGAAGAGAGGGAGAGAATAAGAAGAGACGGACAAACAGAGGAATGAAGGGATAGTTTATTTTGTTGCTGTCTTGATTAACAGTCAGAGAGACGGTCTATCTCTGTCTTTGTATGTGTTGTGGGGGGTTCTCTGGGGAATACACAGTGAGAAGATTGTCAGGCTTGCAGGGAATGATGACCATAACCACAACACAGCTCTGCTTTCAGACAAGATTTATATATATAACAGATATTAATTAAAGGCTTCTTTATTTGTTATGAATTCTCCATCTAGTTTTGGGAGAAGTGCCTTGCTTGGCTCGGGTTATTATTGCTCGGGGTTGGAGTTGGGGTCAGGAGGATGGAAAATGGTTGTTCTGCAGGGTTAGGTAAATTAAAAAAGGTTATGAGAGAGATGGAGCGAGTGATGTATACCACAGAGTCATGCATGGGAAAAGTTATGATGCCACTGCTGCACAAATATGCCATGTGTAATGAGAAGTTATGCATGGTTAAGACCCTAAAACGAGGGCTTCTCTCTGTCTGTTTGTGCTCTTTTTCCTCATATTCCCTCTGTTTCTTTATCTGTTTTTAATTCCTTTTCAGAGGAGCGGAACCAGGCGTGGCAGCTCCATTTTTCTATTTCTATTTAGCTCTGTCTCTCCCGCCATCGTCCTTTATTTAAATTCTCTCGTTTCTCTCTGGGAAAGGTTTAAGGTGTCAGCCATGTATGTGCTGCAGATGATTATATTTATCACTGTTTGCACAGAAACCAGAGCAGCAGAAAAGAGAATGAAAACACGGGCTGCAAAAGCATCCGCATACCAATGCTGCACTGCAGATCACACATGTCCACATGGTGGCATCACACACATTTGCACACACACACACACACACACACACATCTCTTTGATATTCACACACACATTCCCATTACACAGACCAGTAGTTCATGTACAATATTTTCTCTTTCTCCTCCCAGCGGTGAGGCAGTGTGATCGGAGCCCTTGCGGACGTGGAGCGACATGTCAGGAGGCCCCTGGAGGTTACCGGTGTCTCTGCCCACCTGGATGGACCGGCAGGACCTGCCAGCTGGGTCAGTGGGTCAGAGTTAAACATGTGTTATGTTGTATATTTACATGTAGAGGGTCACTGCATCTAAATAGCTGCTTATGCCTATTCTTTTTATATTAAAATATGGACAAACATTTCAAAATCATGGTGATAATACTATCTTATGTTATCAAATACAAATTTATATTCACTAACAAAGACCACACCATGATATGAATACAAATGTTTTAATAAGACAGGTTATTTGCATATTCTGGATGAAGGTGAAGATGATGTATTAGTAATTGACAATTTCATCACGAGGTTCATGTAGCTGCTGTTCAGGAGCTTATAATTGGCAATCCTACCAAGTTACTGAAGGTTCTGTTTCATGTTGCCTTCCCCTGTCACAATATACTACACAATTATCACAATATTTATAGAAAATTTTAAATAAGTAAAAACCAATGCTCAGTCAAATTCATCTTTAACTTTGAATGTGTTCTGTAACACCCACCCACTATGTTGGAGTGTGAACCACAAAGAAATGGAAATAATTTTAGCAGCACTGGATTATTTAGATGATATTCGTGTCATATGTGTATTATTAACACATTATGAATATTGCATTTTTAATCAATCAATATGTCAGTGTATTACAAAACCCATAATGTAGTTTGAACGGTTTACTTAAAGTCACTTTACAGATATTTGCCATATTGTGACATACCATTGTTACGACCCGGCTCTGAGGCCATGATAAAAACAAGGGAGACGCAGATTGAAGGCAATAATTAAAGTAATTTATTTTTTAACAAATTAAACAACAGAAAAACCTAAACAGAACTAAACAAAGGATAAGATGAGGTGTTTGCATGGATGAAAGAAACAAAGTAATGCACGGCAAGAGAGAGTAAAGTGGAAGTCACTGGGCCGAGGTGTTTCCAATATGGTAATCAGGCTGGTGCACTGAAACACAAAAGTAAACAAACCAGGAGACCGCCACACCATACATACATTGATATTTGAAAATATGTCCTATTAATATTAATATTGTGATGTTGGTTTCAGCCATATTGCCTAGTCATAAGTAAAAACAAGAAACTTAAAAGCAAGACAGAGATGCAAATGGTGTTTTTAAATATGGAGGACAGATGCCACAACTACTATATGTTCTGAACAACTTAATAAATAAAATATAAAAATTTGATCTAAGCCTGAGCAAAGACAGTAACGTTGGTGCAAAGAGATTTTATCTGAGTGAAATGCTTCAGATGTTTAGCATACTGTGGCCTCTGTGCTGATGATATTTTTTCATAATTAAAGTATATCACTGCAGTTGTTTATACAGTTTTATATTCATGAGGAAATCTGATATTTATCATCTTAAAAAAGAGTATATTCATGTGATTTTTAATCCTCTAACAAGCTTGATCAGTCTCAGCTGTAAAACACAGCTGGTTTCAAAGCCTGTCTTTCAGCGGGCAATAAGTGATTATGTTTTATAATATGAAACGAAATATGCATTTAAAGCGCAAATTAAAGAGGCAGAAAGAGCTGACGGCATATTAATTCTCCCATCAGCCCATCCTGACTGTGAATCAGTTTTCTCTAAATGCACTGTAACATCTCTTTGTGCTGCATTCGCTCATACTGACAAGTAAACTCCCAGAGGGTTGTTGTGTTAGATCGTACAGCAGAGGGAATATTGTATAGGATCGGGTCACACACACACACACACATAGAGGACACATTATATACACATACGGAGGCTCGGGGGTTATGAAGTAAAAACTGAGACATATTTCAGTTTGACAGCCTCTCCTGCTCCTCTGTGTTACAGTGATATGTCACTCTGACACTTGATAATCCCCCATAGTTCCACCTCACAGGTCAGTGACTCACTGTATATCACACACACACACACACACATACACACCATTCAAACACATGTGATAAAACTCTTTATAGCCTGAAGTGAGAGGCAGAGCATCAGTAGTGCCTCAAATAGTGAAAAGCAATTATACTTTCTATCAGTTTCACTCTTTTATTAGCCGGCTTCTGTCCGCACTTTCTTTCTCCAGATTCCTGAGGCCTTTCCCATAGATAACACCTTCACACACACACACACACACATATGCGGTGCTAAATCCTAATAGGCCTCTCAGTGACGGTAACAGGTTTAGATTACCTATAACAGACTGACTACTTCCTTTTTATTCATTCAGCGTTTCTTTCTAAGCCTCTTCCTCTCTGCTATCAGAGCCAAGCCCTCGGGGGGTTCCTGGCTTTTACACTCAGTGTGACAGAGGGTGGGAATAGGCACATCTGGGGAGAGATCTATGCATAAACAAAAAGATGTTAGAAGATGCTGTGAGGCATTATTTCGAATCCGCTGTGCATTTGTAAGCATAATATTTGACAAGCACTCTGTCGCTGAGTGTTGGCGTGCATGCTACTGGCGTCTCCACTTCACAGTTCAGTTCAAGCATCCACTTCAAATTTGAATTTAACTTCAAGATCGTCTGCAGCCCGGGAGGAGACGTACAGGATTAGATTCAGCAGTTTAATTACTGCGGTGCTGTGCGAGTGTTCAGTAACAAGATTAGGCTGACATTTTGTCTTATTGATATATTGTAAGATCAAATTTTTATAAATTACTTTATTTTTCTCAGGTTTAGTGAGATAATTGTCTTAATTTAATTAGTTATAACTGTGTGTATTTTGGTGGTATCATTCAGAATAGGAACTATATTTTATGGTACCCCTTGCCTGTTGTTATGTGTTGATATATCACAGTTTGTCAGTGCTCAGTTGTCCTACAGTTGTAGTGACCACGTTTGAGAGAAGAAGCTGTTCCCCCAAAGCGTATTTAATTCTGTAAAAGTCAAGTTTATAGTTAATACTGAGAGTAGCTAGCATTATAATATGTTCAGCTTCAATCTTGTGTGTCCTTTCATTTCTTTTCCTGTATAATAACTGCCAAAACAGCAATCTATAAGACAGCTTTTGTTCCACCAGCAGAACAAAAATAAAATGCTGGAAAAAAAACCCCAATTAAAATTATCTAAAGGGCAACCTGGCAGCTCACCTGGTAGAGATGTGCCCACTATGTATCAAGGTCCTCCAACTCCTTACTGCAAGCGATCCTTTGCTGCATGTCATCCCCTCTCTCCCCAGAATTTCCTGTTTATCTCTCAAGCTATGACTATCTAAGAAAGCCAAAAATGTCCAAAAAATATCTTTAAAATAGATTTAAATACATATAAGCAGAATAATGGTTGAAATTTGCACTATTTATGGTTAAAATGTTACACATCAACATATAATTAAAGGAAATGGGGAATGAATGTGTGAGTATAAAGTGTTGGTATCTGCCCAAAAATGTTGTTATTGGCCTCACTCTTCAAACATTGTTATTGTTCATGTCTCTGCAGTGTCTCACTTAATCCCTGGATTAGCTCTATCAGTGACAGCAGAGATGAAATGCTGTTCATCAGATTTATATTTTTTCATTTCTTCTACTTCTTTCTATCTTCAGACACCAACGAGTGTGAAACGAATATCTGTGTCCACGCCCGCTCTTGTCGCAACCTGATCGGCGGATACTTGTGTGACTGCCTTCCTGGGTGGACGGGGCCTAACTGTGACATCAGTGAGTATGAAAGGAAAAGGAATAAAGGAAACTGATAGTCTGTGGCAGGTAGTGAGACATGAAGGGCCTCAGTGGACTGTGTTTAAACAGAGTCCCTGCAGGCTGGAGATCATTTTACAAAAACTCCTGTTACATCAGTAATCCGTCACAGAAATACATGAGAAATTAAACACAAATTAGAGTGTCAGCTTCTGTTTTCGACTATTATCTCTCTCCTTTCTGTTTGTATTTTGTTGTTTACAGCATCACATATCCTATTTCTGTGTGACAGATTAATATACTGTGTCTGGCCTCTCTGATTTCTAGGGAACAGCAGCTGTCAGGGTTTGTGTTTGAACGGCGGACATTGCGAGGTAAGAGTCCTGGCTGTGCTGCCTTTCTCTGTCTGTCTAATTTGCCTGTCGTCTCTGCATATCAGTCACAACACTGACCTGCCTCCTTGTCTTCCTCACACACTCTCATATTCACTGGAGTGACATTAAAGTATCAAGAGTTCACACACACCTCAAGAAGTTTTTAAAGTGAATCACTGGGAGTCATTGCAGTTGCGTTGATGCCTTTTTAGGTCTTCTTCTAGGAATTAAAACCTCTTTCTGACATTATTTTACCTCAAGTTTAGAGCAGTGTTTATTCTCAAAGGAGTAAATGTTTCATTGCCGACAGCTGAGCCATGATAGGCCTCCCATTTCCCCCCTCACTCCATATAATCACTGCTCTCTCTGTTTTACATACATGTTAATAACATATACTGTATACTGTCACACACAGGACCAGGTGTCAGGATCCAGATGTTTGTGTCCACCTGGTTTCTCTGGAAAATATTGCCAGAATAGTCCAAGTCCTTGTGACAGCGCCCCCTGTCTGCATGGAGGACAGTGTGTGGAGAAAGGATGGACGGACGGTCACCTGCAGCTGTCCCGTGGGATACTCGGGAAGCTTCTGTGAGGTCAGACAACCTTCACTGATACCAACATACTGTGACGAGACTAGGTTGACAGACCTGTCCTCTCCATCATGGAAAACATCTGTCAATCAAGTGTAATCATGAAAAGAAATGAGGGTGGAACAGTGACATACAAACTCAAATATTAGTGTAGCGAACACTATCAATTAAAAAAGGCTGCCAAGAGGCTAAGCAGGCTCTTTACTGTGACCAAAAATCCACAGTCAGGTCAGATGCGTTTTATAGTGTTTATTAAACAAGAGAATAAAAACTTGTCATAACACAATGAGATGCAACAAAACGAGACGTCAACAGAAAGCCCTCTCTTTGTCTGAATCCCGCCACCAAGTGAAGGGTAAAATAAGGTGAAACTGTGCCAATTACCGGAAATGATCGTGATCCAGAGAATGTGTGCGATCTAAACAAACAAACAACACAAGCCATATACACATTTTGGCTCCTACAATGAGGATCCTACATGAGGATAAGCGGATGGGTTGATTTAGCAGAATGTGAATGAAACCTTAAGAATATCTTAAATTCAGAGAATGACAGGGAGAGTATTAGGTACTGTACATAGTTAGTAATTTTCATTACATTGGAGCAGATGCCTCATATCTAGCCTAATAATATTACAATTAGCCACAGAAATGCTAGGAAACTCTGTACGGTAATGGATCTTAACCGTTTCTTAACCATCTTTTTCGTTTCTTCTTTCTGTTGTGTCAGATTTTGGATCTGTGCAGTCCCAACCCTTGTCCAAATGGGGCACCCTGTCTCATCATAGAGGGCAGGTACGCATGTGTCTGCCCTGAGGGTACCTATGGTCGAGACTGCAGAGCCACTGATTTTCCCTGCCTTGGTCAACACTGTCCAGGTAATCAAAATACTCTATGTCTGTGTCTTAAGACGTACAATATCCATATAAAGTCTTGTCTAACGTCTCTGCCTCCACGTCTGCAGGTGCCATGTCTGACACGACGCACGGCAGTGTCAACTTCTACATCATCCTGGTGGGCGTCTTAGCTTTAGTGATGGTCTGCGGCTGTGCAGCTTGCGCCTTCATCCTCTCCCACCTCCACCGAAAGCGGAAAAAGCAGCAGGCCGTCCCACAGGAAGAAAGCATCAACAACCAGAGGGAGTTTGTCAACCTCATCAGAAACGTGGACCGTCCCCCTCCCCTCCTGCCCCCTGCCACCCCGCTCGCTCACCCTCCACCTCCCACCCCTGTCACACGTTGCTACGAGGAGATTGAACTGACTCTGCCGCCCTCCCCAGCACCTTCACACTCATCTCCGGCGCTAAAGCCAGCACACGCAGCCAAACTGGACATTTCAAACCGGGAGAGGGAGAAGTTGAACCGCTTCCACTACACAGACAACCAGGAAGTAGAGGCCTGACCGTTGAAGTTTTGGGCCACAGAGGTGCTTCTTTTTTAAACTTTATTTTGCGTTATTCGCAGTCTCTCGCTCACGGGGACCTGTTTCCAGTTTCTTGCACTGCGTCAGTCATGAAAATGGGATGACCCTATGACCTTTATGTGCTCAGATAACTACCAGCAGACACCTGAGGAGCGAAGGCTGCCAAGTAGAAGGCTGAAAAGTCTGACTGTGTTGTCGTCTTTGACCTTAATTTGAGAAGCGGCACGTGCATGATGTTCAACTGAAAGACTCTTGATTTAATCTGGAGACTTGAGTGCCTGAAGAGGAAATAATGGATCATCCTCCATAGGAGGCTCTCGACTTGTTTCCTGGTCCACGATGCCATCTGATTGGTGTTCAGACCTCCATATTTGTTTCAGACTAAACTCTGACAGACAGAGAGATTAATGAATGGATGTTTATTTAACACTCAGTGTGTTTCTGTG
Organism: Argyrosomus regius; assembly: GCA_946959425.1. Lineage (NCBI taxonomy): Eukaryota > Metazoa > Chordata > Actinopteri > Sciaenidae > Argyrosomus > Argyrosomus regius. The sequence goes on from OX336889.1 coordinate 11,970,483, forward strand.
TCTGGTTGTATGTAAGTGTGTGTGTGTGTGTGTGTGTGTGTGTGTGTGTGTGTGTGTGTGTGTGAAAAAGTGAATGTATATTATGAGTGTATGTGGAGGAAACATAGGACAGAGACAGTTTACTTCAAGAAAACAAAGTTGATACACTTGTCAACTCTTTTAAAAATATACACTGTTGCCTGTATTGTCTCTGTAATTCTACAGTTTGTCAAAGATGTATGATTTTTTCATACCTACGTGTAAAATAGCTTTTTTGTACATGGTTATATTGTACATATTGATGCCCTTTTTGTACTGTGGTCTGGTCTGAAAGTATCACTGTATTCCTTTGCTCTGTTTGTCCCATTTCGCTTTCCATTTGGAGCAACCAGCACATGTGGATTGTAATAAAAGTGCATTTACCAACTCTATTTTATCATTTTATTGCCTACAATCATTAATCAGCAGCATTAGGACTACAGAGTCGCTGCTAGAGGGATTTGTCAGTGCTGCCATGCAGAAATTATTAACTGTGGAAAGAAAGAGTGAAGTGTTTCTCACCCTTTTTATGCAGTATGTGTATAACAACCTTTGGCATCCTGGGAAAAGCTTTGATGTTCACTGTCAGACTGTCACTGTTCACTGCCAGAGGCCCAAGCAAGGACAAATTTATGCTAGGCACCAAGCGGTGCTCAAAGACCTCCCACAGTTTCCATATACTGTAGATGATCAAACATCCATCCATGTATCTTCTGTAACCGCTTTTCTTCATCAGGATCGCGGGTGGCCAACACCAGGCGAGAGGGTACAGTCTGGACAAGTTGCCAGTTCATCACATAGCACATAGAGACGCTTACATACACTCCTATGGGCAATTTAGAGTCACCAGAGATCATTTTTCATAATAAGAAAAAGGTGGATTACACAGATTTACAGAAAATCAGAATCATATGTCAAAAGGGAAACAATAACGTGAATAAATAAAGTGATGAATGATTTCAAATGAAGGCAGTACATAGTGGTTAGCACTGTTTCCTCACAGCAAGAAGGTTACTGGTTCAAACCCCAGCTGGGGCCTTTCTGCAAACTACACAAGTTAGCATGTTCTCCCTGTGTCTGGGTGAGTACTTCAGCTTCCTCCCACAGTCTAAAGACATACGATACGAGTTAATTGGTGACTCTAAATTGGCTGTAGGTGTGAATGTGAGCATAAATGGTTGTTTGTTTCGGTGTCATCCCTGTGATGAACTGGTGAATCATTCAGGCTTCTTGCTCAATGCCAGCTGGGATTGCGACCCTTAAAGGATAAGCAGTTATGAAAAAATGGATGGATTTGAAGTGATACGACTATTTACAATATTCTTTGCAAGGGTACTTCTTACCCTTTGTGTCTGTATGAGGACGCTGTGATAAACTCTCTTGTTCATATCATTGTCAGAGGCCCATGTGAGGATATTTTATAATGGGGCACAAGGCTCACAGCCACTATGACTAGGTCAGTGGGTCACTGTATGCACAGGGTTTCTCTTTCTCTCTGACACACATTCACTAACAATGATGCTAATTGTGCCAGGAAAATCCTCAGTCTTCCTAAAAAACGACAGTGTGGTTGTGAGAAACTCGTCTGCTGTTGGAAAGTTGGCAACGTTTTTGAAGCTTTCGAGGAAACTCACAACTTTCTGGACACTTAGCAGTGTGTAATTGTAAATTCATTGCAGAGTTTCTAATATTGGCATGAAATACTTGAGGTATTACAAAAACTAACAACATGCTGTAACAACATTTCTCTGGTGGTGTACGACATGTAAGCTCCAGCCCAATTTATCCGTGCGTGTCATGCTGATGTTTAAATGATTAATCTGCTGTAAAATGATGGATGTGTGTGAAAGGAAGGGTTTTGTGTGTCTGGGCACTGTAAAGTGACTGCAGGGTCACCGCAGCGACAGTTAAAATGGATGTGACAAATGTGACCTCTGGCCTGTGCAAACAGCGGCAGGCTGGAAATGAACATGAGCTTCCTGTCGCCACCCTGGTCAGGAGGAAATGTAGGAAATAGAGTTTACACACAGACACACACACACATACAAACACACACACACACACACACACACACTGCTGTAAGTATAGGACCCTCTCTACACCTGCTCAACAGCCCCAGGATGTCAGACCTCCAGCCTGCAGATTAGAAAGTTTTCATTCCGCTAAGAATTTGCTGTCCCTCAGTCCAAAGATGTTATGTTAAAGTTGAGTGCCTGATCTTTCTTTATTATCTTTATTTATCCTGTTATATCCCAGGTGTGGACAGTGATGCAGGTAATTCTTACAGGTAAGCTTGATCCATTCATCTTTGATGCCTGATGGCTGACGAAGCTTAAAAGAAACTTCCTGCTCTCTGTCTTTGACTCTCCTGACAGTAGTAGTACAAATAAAGGATAATCTGGGGTTTAAACCGTGACTGACTTGTCATTGGGGACCAAAATTTAAACATCTACATAGTTACATATGAAATCAACCTTGTCTTTGTAAGGATCATGTATGTTAATTCAGCTGAACAATAGTATTTTGTTCACAAATTAGAGTATTAATGTGAAGTTAATCTTTTTAATTGAATCCGATTAACTTTATTCCACCAGGATCTTAAATGACTCTTCAAAACTATGAGCATCTCTCCTGTCCTATGGGGACATCTTGTGGCCACCACAGGTACACAGACTTTAAAACGACTGACTCAACTAGTGTAACTAAATATATATAACTTATCATCCAGAGCCATCTACTATATTTATGTACACATGCATGCATTAGAAGCAAAAAATCTAATAAAATGAACATTAAGAAACCAACTTGCAAGTGACTTGAAAACAAGTGAAACTGTTAAACCCATTAAAGTTCACATGAGGACAAATGTTACAAACCATAAATGTAAGCCAATAAAAATCATTTATCAACTACTTCAAAATCATCATTGAATCACTGACAATCATCATCACTGAATTTATTCTTGAGTTATTGTATATATTGAGTTATTGCTTGATCTTGGAAAAAGCAGCTTGACAATTACAACTCAAGATCAACTTACCTTACCACTAGATAGATAGATAGATAGATAGATAGATAGATAGATAGATAGATAGATAGATAGATAGATAGATGTTGTTTAAACTTTATATCAAAATATGATACATTATTTTAAAAATGTCTGACTTGCACGTTGTAATATGTATAACAGCATCACATCCAGTGCGTGTTCTCGGCTGTCCATATACTATAAATCAGGGGTCTTCAACCTTTTTCAGCCCAGGGACCCCTTGGACAGTGCCTATGTTCTTAATTTGTTACTGTATCTATAACTTCTGCACTTTATTTGCCTATTTACTCGCACTTCAGTATTTTAATGTTTTTGTGTTTGTTTTTTTTGCTGCTTGTTTCTTGTTGTTGTTCGTCTGTTTTGATTGTTATGACGTGTGCTGCTGCCTTTCTTGGCCAGGTCACCCTTGTGAAAGAGGTCTTGATCTCAATGGGTTTTTATCTGGTTAAATAAAGGTTATAAATAAACATAGAGACAGAACAGGGACCCCCACATGCATTTTTTTTTTTTTTTAAATGTGTCACATTTTAAGCCTGGCCTATAATAACTTTCATATTTACTTCATTCAACTTTTATGTCACCTTATTAACCTATTTATATACAGGGTTAATGGCCTGTATGTGTTTAGAATTGATTAAAAAAAAGTTGCATAATTATTATTGTGTCTTTGGACATGTCCACTGATTCATTCAATCGGAGTGCAAATGCCCCCACTGTTTGTAGTCTCTCAATTATCTGCACCCTCACATTCACCATTTTTTTAAGGTGAAAATTGTCAATTATTATGACAATAATTGGTGGACCCCCTGCAGCACCTCTGCGGACCCCCTAGGGGGTCACGGACCCCTGGTTGAAGACCCCTGCTATATACGATGCAGCGCCCCCGCAGGCTGACCTCGGTACTGCACCGACTACAACCGTGTGAGTAACGAGCGGAGAAGGAGGCGTGTGACAGCCAGCCAGCAGCACTCCGCTACCGCCGTCCTCGGTTGACTGAAAACAACCCCAGTGTGTGTTGGTGCTCAGTAAAACAGGTACACGGTGACATGTGGAGTGTGATGTGCAGCTGTACGTTGTGTTTTATTGGTGTTATTTAAGGCTGCGTTGCACGCGCTGTTTCCCGACGCCTCTGCAGAGCAGCTAACGTATGCTAGCTGTGATGCTAACTACGCTAACAGCTAGCATAGGCCCGGGCCGACGTGTAGGCTAACAAACTCCTGGGTAACTTTAAAAAACATCGCTGTTTCACATCATATCAGGCCTAAAAGCAACAGGATTAACGTGTTTATGACAGATCTAAACAGAGTTCACAGTAAATAAACAGGGCTGCGATGTGAGCAGCTTGACAACGATAATATTAGATAGTTAGCCATGTTAGCTCAGTGGCTACAGGCGGTGTAGCTGCTAATATAACGTGAATCTACCTGAAAATATCAAACAGAGGCGATTAACCTCACACCAGAGCTCACAGCGACACGGTGCTGTTATCTGATTGAATGCAGTAGCTACAGTTTGTATTACACAGTCCATTCAGTCACATATGGTGGATGTACTAAACCTTTTGGACATGCAGTAGTCCTCAAAGTATTTAAAGTAACATGCAAATGTGTGTCTGCTTTTATTTTGTTAAGTCTCCTGGTTTTTATGTCACTCTCCTCTGCAGCACCAAGTGTTACTTCATACACAAGAGTGACTAAAACTGTGATTTTATTTATAAATAGGTTCAAAATAATGTTTGTAGTTAGTGCTGAGCCACCAATATGTTCATGTAAATGTCAGTATATCAGTAAATATACAGCCATGTCTGTGACAAAAGCCAAAATCAAATGAATTTGTATAGTATAAGTGCAATTTTAAATGTCTACATCATGTGCTCAATGGCCAACGATAGATAGATAGATAGATAGATAGATAGATAGATAGATAGATAGATAGATAGATGACTTTATTAATCCCCGAAGGGAAATTAGGTCGTTATAGCAGTCCGGTATATTTGAATACAATAAAAATACAATAGAATAAAATACTGAGGTAGAAAAAATAAAAAATAAAAGCACAGAAAAGGAGAAGGACACTTGTCCCTTTAACATTAAGATATATTGCTTGCCCAATATCGTGTACTTAATAAGACTGGGAGTCACTATTTATGTCCTGGATACGGCACTGCGGCGAAAACAGATTTTTCCCATTCATTTGAGTGGGGGTCGTCCGTTTTGGCTGCGGTGCTCTGTGCTGCAGGGCTGTTTGTCAAAAAATGCAATGACCTGCAGTGGAGAAGTTGAGTCGGGTCCAACTTTTGGAAAAATGCAGATCGGTCAAACTCCTCCACAGTCAGCCTGAAATGTCACTAAAACTGAGACTATCCAGGTGAATTCATGGACTAAACTCTGACACTCTACCTGTTGTGTTCTGGCTTTGTTTATTTCATGAACCCAGCTTCTAAATCTGAGTCTGACTCACAATTTATACGCTGCGAAATAGTGACGCGAATAAGTTTAATTTGATTTGTGTCCGATGGTTTGAGAGAGCGCTCGAACGTGAATGAGAGTGAGGCAGCGCTGGCATTGATAAAGTCGGTTAATCAGCTAAATAAAAAGGTATTTCCTGATTGTTCCACAGCGGTTACGCTCAGCACAAATAGACACACCTCCAGCAGTCACCCCTCATCCCACTGCAGCGCCTGACCCTGTCTTAATGTACCCTAAATATAGAACGGAGCGTTGGCACTGTGCTCTCAGATGTATTGATCGTGGTTTATAATTTTGGTAAGAATTATCTGCTCTAAATAGTAGCAGTTGTGTTTATATTAATAAAATGATGTAGGAGGCAGAAGGTATGTAGAGTAATATCTCAGAAGCGTCTGTGCAGCTTGTCCCTTTCCTCATTGATTATTTATTAAAACATGCTTCTTCCATCTCTGTCCTAAATGTCCTAACATCCTTGTATACTCTCTCTTTCCCCTCTCTCCTCATGTGTCTTCCCTCTTTTCCTCTCTACAGCAGCCGTGCCACGCCGCGCCCCCACCCCGAGCGGAGCCGTCATGTGGCAGGAGGCCCGCAAACATGAGCGCAAGCTCCGTGGCATGATGGTAGATTACAAACGCCGAGGCGAGCGCCGGCGAGAGTACTACGAGAAGATAGTAAGAGACTTTGTTATCTAGCTTAAATATTAGTTCTGCAGCAGTGTTGTAACTCTGTGGCAGTGAGCCCAAGCAGATCTGATCCTCGTAGTTTAAACTGTTGTTAGCTAGAGCCTGTACATCCTATCCTTTCAAAGTCCTGCCTCAGTGTTTCTGCCTGTCGAGGCACCTGTTTGAACTTTAAGTTGGCTGAAGCACTGACCTGCTGTTGGCTTTCTATTTCTGCCCTTTTTTTGTTGTAGCTGTCTAAATATACCTGAGATGACAGACGAATACAGTATCAGGCTTGATTTGTGAGCTCAGTTTGGCCTCACTTTGCATGACACAGTAAAGTAGCACCATGTACGGAGCCTAAATTGTGCCTCTGGTTTGAATAGAGGATGAAATTGAGGCTGTCCAGTGTAATATCTTTAACTGTTTGGTTAGTTATTTGGTTTATTTACTCATTTTATCTTCTTCTGACTGCCTCTTGTTTTGTTTTGACAGAAAAAAGATCCAGCTCAGTTTCTTCAGGTTCATGGCCGAGCCTACAAGATCCACCTGGATCCCGCTGTGGCCTTGGCTGCAGAGAGCCCCATCAACATGTGAGGAAACACACACATACTTACACACACACACATACCAGGTGTGCAGTACACGTGGGAATCTCGCTGATCAGATTGTATCTTTTATCTCTCATTTTTGTCTAAAGGATGCCGTGGCAGGGAGATGCCAACAACATGATTGACCGGTTTGATGTGAGGGCTCACCTGGACTACATCCCCACGTACACACCTCCACTGCTCAGCACATCGTAAGTCTTAAGATGACCAAACGTCACATTTAACCTGAATCTGTCTAATGTGAATATAAATATAAATAAAAGTAAATTGACTCTCACATGAAGTAACAAAAGCCTGTAATGGAGACCAAAAACAAAAAGTCACCAACCAAATAAAATAAATGAGAAATCTTTGAAACAGCGACAACAAAATGACATTTATTTGAGATTAATGCATTTTTGTTTTAGTGACTTTTTGAGATGAAGAAGCGCGATAACGAACAGTTCTCATCATACAATTTGTTCATGGACTTGGTACTAACAGATCACCAGTACTCACTTGATATGTTTATATAGTCATAACAAATTCCAACCAGCAGTATGAATGAATAAGACTAGATTTTAGTGAGTCTCCACAATCAACAAAATTAACATGATTAGCTTTTATATAGAACAAATAAGTGTGTGTGTATATATAAGCTGTAGTCAGATGATTTTATAGTAGATTTACAGCATTTTTAACATCTGAAGTGCATCAGATTTTTAATGAAATGTAAACTAACTTTGTTGCATAGTATGTTGACAATAATTTAGGTCATTTGGTAAGTAAAATTAAGTCCTGTGATCATTGTGAAAGTCATGGGTTTACTTGCATTAAGCTTTTTTCAAAGACTGTATGAAGTCTAACAAAACTGTAGAATAAATTCCCTACCTCATAAATCATTTGCAAAACCTTTTTTATGTTTTAATTCTGTGTTGTGCCACACTTACACTCACAGTCTTCTTAAGCTTTATTTCCACCGGGGACGTAAGCGCCGCAGAACAACTGCGCCGCGGTCACCGGAGCTGATCGCTGCCACTCTAATCAATGAAACCACTCACATCGGGCGCGCCGCGGAACGTCTCAGCAGCGTCCCAGCAGCGACTCTCCGCGCTGCAGCACTATCATTCCGTAGCATTTCTATTTTTGACGCGAGCCGTTGCTAAACCGCATGAAGGTCAACAGAGCAGATTGCACCAGACAGGAAATCCAACACAGAATCAACGTAATACACTTCCGCCCCCTTTCAAAATAAAACACAATACGCAGTTCATATAGCCTATCACAACTTCACATCAACATTACGTCATGACCGGTGGCACCAGGTCAGCAGTCAATCCATAAAAGGGTCTCAGCATGAACGACGAGAGACTAATTGTTGAAGTGGAACAACACACAATAATTTATGACATAACAGATCCTTTTTATAATCTCTTCCATGTCGGAGAAGCAAAGTAAGGTGTTTGTTTGTTGTTGTTTCCTTTATACACACAGTTTATCTTTAGTCTCACGTACGTTCAGGATTATCGCGTGATCTCGTGATCTCGCGTGAATACGGCTGGCTCGCAAGGCAGCGCTACGCTGCCGTCACGCGCCCGGTGGGGATTGACGCCGGGCAGAGGACGGAGCAAAACTGCGGCGCTTACGTCCCCGGTGGAAATCCCCAGTTACTCTACTCTTGCATTAGTGAATTACCTCTGGTGGTTAAAAACACTGCTCGTCCTGTTAAAATAACTGTTACTAAGTGATCTATCTTTTTCTTCTTCTACACTACTTCAGTCAGATGTTTCAGCCTCATTTAGAAGCCAAAATTGTTCAATTGGAAATTTAAGTTTTCAGTGAAGTGATAAATGTGCCAAACAACCTTCTCCTCTTCGTCTCGTCCAGCACCCCAGAGCAGGAGATGGAGGAGAGGAAGTGCAATTATGAACGCTACAGAGGCCTCGTCCAGAATGACTTTGCCAACAGTGAGTATCACAACAGTTGAAGTTGAATTTCATTTGCTGTCATCAGCAGTGAGTAATACATTACATTAACAGTCGAGCCGCACAGGGCAGCACGTCTGTTCTTAATGTGACTATAATGGTCGGTGAACCTGCCCTCAGTGGGTATATTTTGCAGTTGTGTTGTGCTCTTAAACTCCCTGCTGTCCTTCCACAGTCTCCGAGGAGCAGTGTTTATACCAGATCTACCTGGATGAGCTCTACGGTGGCCTGCAGAAACCAAATGAGGACGAGAAGAAAAAGTATGTCTTCTTTAAATGTTATTTAAGTGGTTGTTGGAGTATTTAAGCTGGGTATGTCTTCATAAATCTTTCCTTCTGTTGTGCAGACTGGCTGAAAAAAAGGCCACCATTGGTTACACCTACGAAGACAGCACTGTGACAGAGCCCGACCCGCAGTCAGACAAAGATGAAGACAACTCGGAGAACAGTGAATCCGAGGAGGACGAGGGCATCCCAGATATCGGTGAGGTTTGGCTCTAATGAGACGTTAGAAAAATTAAAACTTCAGACACAGACCAGAAAAAGCAGAAATGTGCTCAGAGGTAGAACAACTTTCAGTTTAATCATACTTAAGAGGCTTAATATATGTTCTTTTACACCCACTTGACCTGCTGTGCACTAATCTGTTCTGTAAATATTGGTTGAACATAAGTGTGAGGGTAAACTTTGCTTTGACGTGTAGTTGTGGTTGTTTAAAAAAGCTTTGTGTCACGTTATATCTCTGCCTTTGTGCTCAGATGTGGAGGTCGATGTTGATGAGCTGAACCAGGAGCAAGTGTTGGACCTAAACAAAATGGCGACCCCGTATGGAATGGCTGAAGGAGACTTTGTCAGGTAACATCTCTGTGATTACATCAGCGTAATGCAAAGCAAAAACATCGACCCGGTTTGAAAGAATACACCCGTTGGCTCTTTAATGAGCTATGATGGAGATTCAGATAGAGATAGAGAGTCAGTGACGCCTGTCTAAAAAGTCCTAAAATATCGGTTAGAATATGAACTATAAAAACAACTTAAAGCTTTGGCATCATTTTATATTTTTTATTAATATTTACGAAGTCCAGAGAGACCAAAAAAACATGGTCTGTTTAGCCACAACCTTACTAAGCTCATGCCTCCTGCTTTATTGCGATAAACATGGACAGCGGAGCCCAGAGATCCTCGCCTGATAGCCCTCAGGCCACATCTGGCCGTCCAAAGCTTCCCATCCGTCCTGCAGAATGCCCACTGATGGAAGTATTTTAATATTTATATATTTATAGTATAAACTGAGTTCTGAGGTGAAAAACTCGTCAAAAATGTGTCTACAAAACAACATTTTAGCATTTTTTTTGACAACAAATCAGGTGTAAATATTGCAGAGCAATGAAAAAAGGTGATTTGCAGTACACCTCTTAACTTCTCAGTGTGGTACACAACGTCTTTCACTTTGACTGTTCAGACTCGTGCAGTCTGCAGCTTAAAATCAGATCACAGTTGCTCACACGATGATGGAAGATGGAAGTTCTACCTGTTGTATTAACCAGGTATCAACCTGCACACTTATTAGTGCAACTGCATCAACGGCGTCAAAACTGTTTATGGTTAATTCATTTTTGCATTCTGCGGTTATATTTCCAGAAGTACAGATTTTAACCATCACTCCTCAGTGAGCTGCCTCGTTGGTGGAGATCTGAAAACAATTTCTTTTTTTAAAGTCCGACTCCCACACTGTGTGCTTAGCCAAAATCCTGTCCTCTGGACAAATTTAGCCGAGGATCCCCGCTGCAGCCTCTTTAAAAACAAAGCCGTGAATGCGTTTAAAGACTCAAGACAAGTAGTTTGCTGTCTTGCAGATGTCACTGAGCAATGCTCCGTTGTGTGTTTATTTTAATAAGCATTTATTAATAAAACAGCGAAACATTTTACAGTGTTGACATAATGATTGTAAAAATGTTAATGGCGATACCTGTTTATCAGGATGTTACGGAAAGACAAGGAGGAAGTGGAGGCCATCAAACATGCCAAAGCCCTGGAGGCGGAGAAGGCCATGTACTCTGTAAGAAAACATCCACTGAGGTATTTATGTCGTGTGTTTGGTATGAGCATCTGTGTGACATGTGACATGTTTGATCATCTCAGGGCCGGCGCTCTCGAAGACAAAGGAGAGAGTTCAGAGAGAAGAGGCTAAAAGGTAGACAGATCAGCCCTCCAAGGTAAATTTGTGTCCTTCTTAACGGGATTTTGTCTTGACAGTCTGTTTACGTTAAAAACATGTTAAACATACATCCTGACCCTCCTGTGTTTCAGCTACGCCAGGAGAGACAGCCCAACATACGATCCCTACAAACGGTGAGTTCACTGCTTTGTCTTTTTCCTTCTTAAAGTCTCGATTTGTGCATCTGTGTGTTTATTTTCTCTTTTTTTTCCTGATCTCAGGCCGGAGTCAGAGTCGAGCTCTGAGTCGCGGTCGCGCTCTCGTTCTCCCGGCCCGGAGAAGATCACCTTCATCACGAGCATTTGGAGGCAGCGACGAGGAAGCTGCAGCAGCGACACAAACAGCCGCTCCTCACTCTGGCCACGCTCCCTCCAACTTGCAGCACCCTGCAGGTCATAGCAGGGGCTCCCGGTCGGTAACTTTCCGTCTTCCTGGCTTTTCATTGGTTGTTTTCCTCTTGCAGTCAATTTGTGTCTGTTGAAATGACCGCAGCTGTTGAGGCAGAAAGAATACTGACGATGAAATACTGATTTTTGTGGTAGGTGAGGTTTTTAGTCAAGAGTTGCTGTTGCGTAACAAATCCACTCTGCATAGACAAAATGTGTTTGACTGGATGTTTGTTATATTATACAGAGTCGACTGTGTGACAGTCAGGTTTCTTGAAAACAGAAGTATTCTGAAGATAGGCTAGGCGCTGGGCTGGTGTTGTTACTAAATCGGCGCATCTCTCTTTGTCCAGGAGACGAAGGTCATCCTCCAGTCGCTCCCCTTCCTCCTCCTCACGCTCCTCATCTCGGTCATCCTCTCGGTCATCTTCACGTTCACGCCGTGCCCGACGTGGACGAGGGGGGAGGGATGGGCGGCGATCCCGGACCCGATCGCGGTCGAGACGGCGTTCCAGATCTCACTCTCGGGGTAGAGGAGGGAACGGATCCTCCGGATCCTGGAGGAGACGAGACCGGACGCGATCGCGCTCCAACGATCGAGACAGGGAGCGAGAGAGGGACAGAGACAGGGACAGGGACAGGAGACGATACTCTGCACGCCGACGAACAAGGTAAGACTCACCGATGTCTCTCGACAGTTATTGATTTACATCGCAAACAGCAGCAACTCGAGCTCTCTTTTTGTTTTCCGTCAGGTCCCGCTCCAGCTCACGGCAGGGGGGCAGCTCGAGACGAGGGGGTCGCAGTAGCGGAGGCCACCGGCGGGGAGACAGCGACAGCCACAGTCCCTCTCGGTCCCCCAGTCGTACTAACCACAGTCCCTCCCCTGCTCACAGAGGAGTCCAGCCCTCTTCCACCACCATCTGTGACAAGCTAAGAAAGTAAGTAAACAATGTAAACGCCAGAGGAGAGACAAAACTTTTAACTTCTAAAGAGAGGCAGTAGCACTGATCATAATTCCATAAAAGATAGTTGTATTATACAAAGCTGTTGTAGGGGATTAAACTTATGCTACAACTTAGCTAACAAAAAGTCATCCTAGTAACTCAGTGTTGTTAAGCTATACTACTAAAGTCTTTTAATGCCTTATACGATCAGCCATAACATTACAACCACTGACGGATGAAGTGAATAACACACAATAACACATAACTATCTCGTTATCATGGCACCTGTCAGTGGATGGGATATATTAGGCAGCAAGTGAACGTTCTGTCCTCAACATAATGTGTTAGAGGCAGGAAAAATGCAGTGCAAAAACCTGCCTGACTTTGACAAAATGTGATGACTCTTGTGAGGTGTTTCCGGTCTGCAGTGGTCAGTACCTATCAAATGTGGCCCAAGGAAAAGACGTGAACTAGCGATAGGGTCATGGTCAGCCAAGGCTCACCGATGCAAGTGGGGAGCGAAGGCTGGCTTGTGTGGTTCGGACCAACAGACTGTAGCTCACATTGCTGAAAAAGTTCATGCTTGATCTGATAGAAAGTTTTCAAAACCACTGACAGGATGTTGGCAGTCCTGCCTCTTCCAGCCGCCTCCCTGCTAATCTAAAAATCAGCAAAGACGTGGATCATCTGTGAACCTGAGGCCGAATGACGCCTTGGTGCTCAAACAAGACTTGGTGACGTCACCCAGAGGTTTCTGAAGAGTCCGTTAAAAAGGTCAAAATATGTTGGTAGTCCGGCCTCAGCTGCCTCCCAGCTAATCTAAAAAGACGTGGATCGTTTGTGGACCTGAGGCGGGCTGGGTGCTCAAACAAATCACCTGTAACAGCCTACCTGTCAGTCAGAGCAGCCATGCTGTTAATTATGCATAACTTTAAGCCTTAATATAATTTGAACAGGTGAGGTCTATAAAAATTCACCCCTCAGTACAGTCGTCATGAATGGGAAAATTAACTATAGAGACCAAAACTGTTTCTTGTACCAGGCTGTTTATTTCTGCTGTGAAGTTGGACATTTTAACGTGGGGGCTTATGGAGACTGACTCGTTCTGTAGCCAGCCTCAAGTGGACGCTTGAGGAACTGCAATTTTTGGCACTTCTGCATTAGCTTCACCTACCTACAGTATATTAGGCAGGTGGTCATAACGTTATGGCTGATTGGTGTTTATAAATTGACACAATGAAACAGTTACTAACCGTCTTTTCCTCTTCCTCTCTGCAGGCCTGATACTCCGGGTGGTAAAGAGACGGGAGCTGCCAAAGTCAGTAAGAATTTGATCTAGCTGGGTTTCTTGCTAAAGCCTACGCCTCCCTCATCCCTGACAGGCTGACATGGTTGTCCACCAGACTGGGATGTAGAAGCCGTTGTTGCCCAAAGAAAATAAAATGATGTGATTTTTTTTTTTTTTTTTCTTTTTTTCCCCACAAAGTGGACATGCACTGCAGTTCAAAGCCCTTCATCTTATTTTTCAATGATTACAGTATTCTCCACCTGCTCAGTGTTTTGCTGAGAAGAATGTGAACTTGCCAACTCTGAAAAAAAAAAAGAAATGACAGACTGAATTAATGCTGCCATCTCTGTGTGGAGTGAACATTTAGGCGCCCTGTGAAGTCATTACTGTCTGGGTTGTGCATGCATGTGTACATATACATGTGGGTGAGAGAGTGCAGCGTCTTTATATATCTGTTTGTAGTCTCAGCATTGTATCACACATCGATGAGGAAGACTTCCTTTTGGTACAACTCATGAATCAGTGATCATTGAATCGTGACAGATGACATGGGCGTGATCTGGACAACCATTTCTGGGCTTGTTTTAACAAGCAGCAGAGCTCGGTCTCTCCTTTAGGTCCCACGTACAGACTGGTGAATTAAGGAATAGTTGGACGTTGAGTTGAGGCAAAAAGATTGATACAGCTCATGTCGGTATGCAAAATATGAAAATGCTGAAGGCAGGTGCTTAGCTTAGCATAAAGAAACGTAGAGAAACAGGCTCTGACCAAAGGTTCATCAGCCTAGCAGCACCTCCAGAGCTCATCTACTGTGATTAACACGTTACATCTTGTTTGTTTAATCTCTTACCTTCAGACGGAGTTGGGTTTCTTTATGCTAAGCTTCATATTTAGCGTACAGACATTAGAGCGGTATCAGTTTTCTCATTTCACTCTGCAATAGAGTGTCAAATGTCAAACTATTCCTTTTTCTTCTTTTTTTTTAAAAGACTAAATAACCGTTTAATTTGTTTCTGGACCGTTTACTGTCCTGAACAGACTTTCTCTTCTTCACACTGCACATTTTGGCACAGAAGAAAAGATTTGAATAGATTGAAACAGACAAACAGAGTGGAAATTCTCATCTGCTTCTCTGTTAGACTCACCTGCGGTGTTGTGACCTGCAGTTTTTCTTGCCTGGCCAGGTTTAAACGGCCCAGCGATGGGCGTGTCGCTGACAAAACGCCACTGGCTCTTTCTAAACTTTCTGAACTCACCGGACCTGAACTTGCCCTTGTATCACATTTCGACCTTTTCTTCTTCTTTTGCCGGCCTCCTCCCTTTTCTTATCTCTCTGACAGTGTTCGTACATATAAGTATAATGTGCAAAGGTTCGTGGGACTGGATCCTGCAGCAGCAGCTTACCTCTGTTCACACACACACACACACACACACACACACACACACACACACACACACACACACACACACACACACACACACACACACACACACACACACAGCCTGATCAGCCAGTGAGATTCTCGTGTGCTTGTTGACTCAACAAATATCACACATAATTAATTTATCTGTGGTCTCTTTTTATCTCCACCAGCTACTGTACATAAAGGTGATAAGTGCCGTAATTGTATAACAGCACAGTGCCTTTGATCTCTCGTGCACACACACACAAACACACACTTATTTTGTCAGGCTTTGAAAGGATGTGCTAACACGATTGTGTCACCTGCAGCCCAAGATGACCCCTCAGGAGCGTCTGAAGCTACGTATGCAGAAGGCCCTCAACAAGCAGTGTGAGTACAACCGATCCAAGTGTTTGCAGTTAAAATGTCGCCACATTAGGGCTGGGCGATACGGACCAAAAGTCATATCTCGATATTTTTTAGCTGAATGGCGATACTCGATATATATCGATATTTTCTCCGTGGCCGGATAATTTCATACGCCTATTATTAATGGCCCACCAGTAAATCGCACTCCCACCACTCATACTACAAATCCCACAATGCACTGCAACAGCTCAGCCCTACACCACATTATGCAAATTAAAAAGGTCATTTAACTGATTAGTTATTAATTTTTTATTTTTTTTCCCCATCCTGCAGCCAAGGCGGATAAAAAAGCAGCTCAGGTGAAGATCCAGCAGCAGGAACACAAACGACAGGTGTGCATCTGTCTTTAGGCGGAAACAAACACTCTGTTATCCTGCATCTCCGCTCATTACTCTGTTTGTTTTCCAGGAGCGAGAGGGAGAGCTGCGAGCCATGGCACGCAAAATACGGATGAAGTAAGAATCTGTGTGCATGTGTGTGCGTAAGTGGACTGTTTGGTATTTGCATTTTGCAATTGTCTGACCCAGAGGCTCTGCGTTTAGGGAGCGTGAGAGACGCGAGAAAGAGAGAGATGAATGGGAAAGACAGTACGGCCGACAAAGCCACTCGCCTTCTCCTTCCAAATATGGTGAGACTTTGATCACAAATAGCCACATGGATCTAATATACTAATAATTAGCGCAGTGTTTATTGTGCATGCTCAAACAGAAGTAACCAAAACATTTAATCTAAGTCTCCAGCTGAATGTCTGGCATCAGTTTGTGCTCTGACAGTTTTATAGTCTCTAAGATGTTCTGGCATGCTATTGTTTTGATCGTGTGTTCTCTGTCCTCTGTCCCTCAGGCCGAGAACACAGCTCATACAGAAGGTATGCAAGAAGCCACAAGAATTCGCACAGTTCTGACGAGGCACAGTGAATTGTGGGATTTGTACACGTTATTGCACCAACACGATCTCAAAGGCCTTTTTTGTGTGCACGACTCGAGCTTCTTTTTTCTTCACTCAACTATCAAATCAGTGCGTCAAGTCGTGAGAGAGAAGTCGGGGGCCAAGACCAAGAACACAAAAAATCCTGTAAATAAAAACTGTAACACATTCATCAGTATATTTTTTTTTTATATAAGCAAGATAAGAAATGTTTTAGTCTAGTAGAAGTGGTAGTAGTGAGATTGCAGGTTGCACTGACAGTGTAAAGAATGGACGGCGTATGTGTGACGTCATCCAGAGGTTTCTGAAGAGTCGTTAAAAAGGTCAAAATATGTTGGTAGTCCGGCCTCAGCTGCCTCCCAGCTAATCTCAAAAGACGTGGATCGTTTGTGGACCTGAGGCGGGCTGAATGACACCTGGGTGCTCAAACAAATCACTTGTAACAGCCTACCTGTCAGTCAAAGCAGCCATGCTGTTAATTATGCATAGCTTTAAGCCTTAATATAATTTGAACAGGTGTGTTCGATAAAAGTTCACCCTCAGTACAGTTGTCATGAACGGGGAAATTAGCTATAGAGACCAAAACTGTTTTTGTACCAGGCTGTAAACATGTTTATTTCTGCTGTGAGGTTGGACATTTTAACATGGGGACTTATGGAGATTAACTTGTTCTGGAGCCAGCCTCAAGTGGACGTTTGAAGAACTGCAGTTTTTGGCACTTCTGCATTGGCCTCACTTCACAGCCATGAAAGTTGCTTGACTCAAACTCCTGAACCCTCAACTGAGGGAAAGCAACTGGCTGGCAGAGCGCTAGTACTGCCTCATCCTCTAGCCATTGTGCTTGGCGGCATATGACAGCTACAGTAGCTTAGCTTGGAAAATAGTGACACGGACACTTCATGAATCAGACCACAAGAATGAGGTTGGAAGAACAATATATGATGCCGAAGCAGACACAAACATATGTAACTTTATTCACTTTAAACTGGATCATTTATCATGGATATTTCCTGATGGACAGAGCGCTTTAATTGTTGTTAGCGGTTACTCTGGCTGTCTCTGCTGACACCAACACTCCCCCGATGCTTCAAGCTCCCAGCGTGGGTAGAGTCCGCTAACTGAGCTAGCTACCTAAGCTGGTGGTTAGCTACGTAGCAACAATTAAAGCTATCTGTCCATCAGGAAATATTTAACTTTCCCTCACAACTGAAAAAAGACTTTCAGCAGGACAGACTGAATAACCTTAAAGAATAACCTCGAGGAGAGTGGTCAAATAACTGACTGAGCCTGTGGATAGGGATGTCCGTGTACTTAGTGGGTGTGTTCAGCTCAGCTGTGCCTGGAGCAGATGACCATGTAAAGAAATCTGTGGCGATCTTGCATAAGCTCGTCACTAAAGTAGAAGAAGCAGTTGGAGCCTTTAGCTCACGGGGATTACTTTTACATAAGTTTAGCTCAGTATTTGAAACACTGGTCATGTTTAACACAAACATCTGACACATTTCATACTATATAAGACAAAAAATAAGCATCAAAGTCGTTAAGCCTGTTAAGTACAATTAAAGGCACAGTCTCTGATTTACAAAGAACAAAAGTGACATGCAGGACTGTAAGCTGATATTTAAAACTACAGAGTAGCAATTCAAAAACAAAAAACACGCTTGTTTACATCAGTTATGTGTGTGAAACTGGAGTAAAGCGTGTCTTTATATTAATTTATTTATATATTTATGATGTCTGTCAGTTTGTGCTCTCAGTTTGATCCTGATTAATTTCTCCTCGTTGCAGGAGGTCACGATCTAGATCACGGAGTCCACACTACCGATACTGAGCTGTGGGAAACGTGGACGCATCAAACGGATCCTTCAGCACAGTACTTTGTCACCGGCACACATACTGTCTGACTATTACGTGGAAATATGAAGAGATGGACTGACTGTCTGTTGGCTAATAAACCAACTCACACACCCTAAACCTGAACACTATGTTCTCTGGTCCTCTGTCTACACAATCTAACAGTTTGGCTGCGATAACTTGGTTTCTCTAATCACACAGCCGATCGGTTCAGCCGAGCAGAGTTTGATCTGGCCTTTTCATTTCTGCTTCATCGTGTAAAGAGACTGTAGTTTTATTAAACGACTTTCTTCTGCATGCTCCTTTCTCTGCCTGAACAGTTCTTCTATGCGTGGACTCGTCTGGAGACGTCGGTTTGTGTTTGATAATAAGCAATATCTCACATTTTACCTCGCATCTCTCTCTCTGTCAGACTTTTAATTTGCTCTCACACTAAATACCATTTGACTTTCATGGACTGATGTACAGGATATTTATACAAACATCCATTTGAAACCGTCTTTATTAAATCAGATGCAAACAAAGTTCATGTATGAATTCAATCAATCGACTTCTTTTTTTATACTCTGTCCTCTGCCAGCCGGTTAACAGCAGCAAATAACTTTTTGTTCTCAGTAACGTGGAATGTTGAATACAGAACAACAAATAAAACTACTTTGAAATTAATTGATTGATTCCCTGTTGTGTTTATGTTCACTGGACCTGTGAGGCTCCATGTTTACATGCATTAACTGTTGTTAACTTTGTGCTTTCTGATCTTAAGCTTCAACTCGACCTTGCATACATGTGGACCTGTGTCACTGGTCATAGCTGTCTTTGTTTTTTGTCATCTTAATCATGTAGGTATTGGGGCAGCAGTAGCTGCTCAGTCTTTAGGGTCTTGTCTTGAACAGGGGGGTGGCCATTTCAAGTCCGGCATGGACCACAGTATGGAGGGTGGACCGGTAGCTGGAGAGGTGCCAGTTCACCTCCTGAGCACTGCTGCTCCCAGGGCTCTGCACCATGGCTGCTCATCACAACACCATCTTTCCACATTTAGATGTATTTATGTTATTTGGGCGGCACGGTTTGGTTTGAACCTCGGCTGGGGCCTTTCTGTGTGGAGTTTGCATGTTCTCCCCGTGTCTGTGTGGGTTCTCTCCGGGTACTCCGGCTTCCTTCCACAGTCCAAAGACATGCACTTAACAGGTTAATTGGTGACTCTAAATTGCCCGTAGGTGTGAATGTGAGTGTGAATGGTTGTTTGTCTCAATGTGCCCTGTGATGAGCTGGTGACTTGTCCAGGGTGTACTCCGCCTCTTGCCTAAAGTCAGCTGGGATAGGCTCCAGCCCCCCTGTGACCCTGATGAGGATAAGCGGTTACAGAAAATGGATGGATGTCTTCATATTAACACGAGTATTGTACTGTTATTTTAATTTGGCATTTGGGCTGCAGACCTCACTAAAATGCCACGCAGCTGTGTGAATACTAGTATGTTATGGAGACACCTTATTTCACAGAATGATGGGGCGGTAGGAGTTCAGTCTGTAGAGACTTGACTTGTCCAGTTGAACTCCAGTACAAAAGTATAAAATCCAGTATAAAAGTTTGGGGGTCACCTCCTGGGCACGGCTGAGGGTGACCCCTAACATCTTCCAGGGCACCACTACATGGCTGCCCATCACGCCACCATCTCTACACATTTGCATGTCTATAAACTCTTTGTGTGTGTATTTCTGGCCTATAGAAATTGTCTAAATAGTCTTAATTAAAGAGTGTAGAAATTAGTGGCTTCTATCAATTGTCGATTGCCCTCCTGTTCCAAGCGTGAAGGAGAAACTACAGTGGCTGCAAAATGCACATGCACTATCTAGAGCCAGTATTAGTTTGTCCGTTCTAGGCTGCTGTAGAAACACGGCGGTTCAACATGGAGGACTCTGTGTAAGAGGACCTGCAGCATCTGTTACTATAAAAGCCTCATTCTGAGGTAACAAAAACATAATTATCATTATTTTTTAGATGATTATACACTAATGAAAACGTAGTTATAAATATTAAATTTAACTTCTGCCATATTCTGTGAATAGAGCGCCCTAAATCTGACACACTGGACCTTTAAAGTGTCCAGAGGGCTGCAGTTTGATGTTTTAATCAGGAGGTGGCGGTAAACCTGCAGTTCTGCAGAGAAAGATGCTTCACAGCAGCTTTGTGTCACTTCAGCGTGAGTCTGTAACTTTTGAGGCATTTTTTCTGAGTGTTTGCTGTATTTTCTTGTTAATAGCTGTGTGTTAGTCACAACTGCTCAACCAGAAAAAGGAGAAATGGATGTTCCCGCTTGTTCCACTTTGGTTTTGGAGACACCTGTAGAAAACCAAAGAGGTAGTTCTTTGGAGCTGCTGAAGAGGAACTAAAATGTTGATTTCCAATATCGGATGTGAAATTCATGATTGAAACAAAAAACACAAGACAGAAAAAAAAAGCTTAAAAGAGTGTTTACGGAGTGTGTAAGCAGATGAGGGCGGGGTCAGGGTTGTAGGAGCGGAGCGGGGCGGGCGGTGCCTACAGTCGCCCATGCCCCCTTTTGCCCTCTCACTCGCTGCGGGGGAAGAAGCGTGAACTTGAACGCAGCCTTCACTGCTCACAGTGCGAGTCCAGGCAGAGGCCAGCCACTCAGTCTTATCAGTCTGTCCCCGCCGCTCAGGTTTCGGTCAACTTATCGGAGAAGGAGCAGCTGGACTTTGAGAGTGCGCGTTCAGAAAAAGGTGCCAAACGCGGAACGCTCGACGCGATGTCCAGGCGCAAACTTGGAAGCAAACCGCAGCACCTGAGTGCAATTCAAGGTAAGCCGGAGGAAGCAGCGACGTGTGGGCACGTTGAAACAGTTTGGGGACGGATGTGATGATGTTGTTTTTTTTAAAAGATGGGTGAAACTAAAATAAATTCCGGCCACAGTTTTATTTCATTGTCAGCCTGCTGCTGCTGCTCGTGTTTTTATTTTGGATGCGCGCTGGCACTAATTACCAAATGATGGATGAACGTGTTATTATTTTAATTTTCAAGCTTTCAAAGGGGATTTTAAATCATCTTTGTGCGTGTGTTTGTGTGTGTGTGTGTGTGTGTGTGTGTGTGTACCATAACCACAATCATGCCAATATGCATGTATCTTAATCCCTCTGTGGACTTTTTTTTTTAATTATAAGCAAATATTTAAATAAGAGATCATCATTTTCTTGTCATGTTTGTCCTGATGTGAACTAGTACAGCAGTTGTGTTCATAGAGGAAGGACCGGTTTATTGGCACGCTGTTTTCAGAGGCTACAGGTCCGAACACGATGATTAATATTTCCAGGTAAAGACGATGATCAAGTTTCTCGGTCCTGACACTCTGCGTTTTGGACAGTTTCCCCTCCCCCTGTGTGCACCCTGCTTCATATCAGACAGAGTTTTTAATGTTTAAATAATTAAATAATAAAAACAATGTACATAGATGCCATTCAGGCTGCTCCATTTGATCCCATTCACACTGTTCAAACATAAAGAGAACAGTGCAGCAGCAGCAGCTCACAAAGAAACATGATGTTTGAAAGGAAATAAGAGTTTTTACAGTTCTCTACTGGAGACCAGTGGTGCGTGTCTGTTGTGACCACAGGCCCTGACTCAATCATGTGTGTGTGTGTGTGTGACCGCGCCTTGCAAGTCTGCACAAACAGCGCAGCCCTGAAACAGGAAAGGTGACATTTTTTCAGAAACAACTGGCGAGATCCGACTTCAGACTGTACTGTCTGTACCTGTCCTGTATGTTAGCCGGCCTAGCCCGGGCAGGTGGATCCAGTCAAAGGCATCAAGGTGTGCCCATGACCGGTGTTGAGCAATAGTCAACTAACTGACCCCCCTCCTCCAACTCCTCCACCTCTTCCTCCTCCTCCCTCTCTACCTGAGAGTTTCTTAAGAAAAGAGATTTGGTTGAAGTTGTGTCCACTGCTTCAGCTCCGTGCACACATTTCAAAGATTTATCTGGTTGTTAAGGTTCAATCAGATGAGCTGTCCTGCACACACACATGCACACACACACACACACACAGGAGCTGCTCTTATCTCAAACACCTTCAGTCATTTTTTTCTTCTCTTTTATTGCAATCCACTTCCTGTTGAGAAACTCCCGCAGCCTGTGGCTGGTAGGGCAAGTAGTAACTGTGAGTGAAAGGTGACAACCGTGCTCCGCAAAGTTGCATTTTCAGCACGTTAAAGTGACTGTCACGTTGACTCTGTGGTCCTGCTGAGGTGGGTGGACAGTTGGGATCCTCTCTCTCTCTCTCTCTCTCTCTGTCACCTCTGCAACCAGCAGCAACAGCAGCTGCTGCCGCCTCAGTCAGAGCGAGCAGTTTTGGGTCGGTTAAAGGAAGTGGTCAGTATTGGCTGAGCAGATTGGCCTCATTGCTATAGAGCTTACAACTGAAACTAGCACTTTCAATCAACATGCCTGTTTGTTGTTCCACTGAGGTCTAACAGCATTTGTGCCACTTTGGGTGTTGTTAATTTGCACAGTAGAGAAACTCAAACAGAGCATAGAAATCTAAATGAAGTGGGACGAGATGGTCAAAAATACCCAGGCTTAGTTTGAACTCTCTGTTAAAGTGCTCCAGAGAAACCACCACTATGAACCTCCATGGAAAAGATGGCTTATACCCATCGACCACAGAAAGACAGGGATGGTTGAAATAGGATTGCCTCTATAAATCTAATGATTATTTCCCCAATGAATCGTTCATTTATTGAAGGTGACATCTTCTGATGTCTTCTTTTATTTGGCCAACAGTCCAAAATCCAAAGAAATTCACTTTACTGTCATAGGAGACCAAGAAATCACCTGAATGTATGCTCTAAAATTTACTTTACTGTCGTTTCTATAGTGTTTAAATCCCATGGAATGACCTGCCCTTGTATATCCGTCCTAGTTGTCATGTTTTTCATCTGTATATTCAAAGTAAGTAAACAAATGTTGCATCTTTCCTTGTCATGTTTCTCAGATGTCACCGACATGGCGGATGGCACCAGTCCATCAGACGACCAGCCTCCTCCTCCTCCTCCTCTTCCTCCTCCTCAACAGGTCGGGGCTCCTGACGAGTGTCGTGACCTCCTAACCTGTGGTCAGTGCAGCCGGGCCTTCCCTCTCGCCCACATCCTGGCCTTCATTCAGCACAAACAGGGCGGCTGCCGCACCCGAAATCAAGTCCCTAACGCCAACGCCACACCCCCCTCACCTGCCAACCGAACCCAGCAGCGAGTCGCCAACACCGAGGTGGGGCCGGGCTTCATCGAGCTGAGGAGAGGGGCTGCCAGGGACAGAGCCTGGGGGGAGGAGCCCGGCGTGAAGGCGGAGCACAGCAAAGCAGGTGAGTGATGAAGAAGACCATGCAGAAAAAGAAGGCAGGTTGCTAATTAGTGACTCTGTTTTTTGTTTTGTTTTCTAAATTTTTTTTTTTTTTCACCGGCCCTCCTCTTCATTTAACAACTGTCCTCCCCCCCTCCCTCCCTCTCGAGTCCAGCTCATTAGCTAGCCGTTGCCATTAGCAGACCTGCGTGAGTTAGTGACGCACAGGCTAATTGTGTGGAAAGGATAGGCGTCAGGAGCGTTCAGAGGGCACCGAGGGTCCCAGAGGGCTCTACACTGAGCAACTGAGCTCCAGAGCTCTTTCCCATCTCCCTGACTGTCAGTCTCTGAGGTGGAATGGCCAGGTAAACATGTTTCTCCCTCTCTGTCATCCACTACGCCCTGGACAACAGAGACTGAAATCACGTCCTCCACTAGGAGCATGTTTCAGTCATGATGAGGTGTTTCTTTTGAAGAAGAGGGGTGTGATGGGGTGGTTGTAGTCGTGCGCCACAGTGTGAAGTGGTCAGAGGAGTTGGATGTGAGGCTGACATGACACTGTAATGGAGGACGTTGCATCATGTGCAGCTCCTCTGCCATCTCCTCTCTGTTCTGCCCTGGGCCGAGCCACCTCAGCTCAGGGGAATTTCCTCCATCTTACGCATCTTTTTTTCCCCTCCCTCTTCTTCTTCCTCCTTGTTTTCATATTTTCTAAAGTGCATCATACATTAGCACTAAGGTCTTTCTTCTTCACGCCTTCTTTTTAGAGAAGAATGTGTGGACACCCCGATGATCGTGCCAAGTAGAATATGTCACGGCGGGGGTCAATCAGCAATTCATGAATCCTCATTAACATCCTTTTGAAGAATCTTTCGTTTGTAGTGGCTAACAGTGTGTTTTGAGTCGTGTTTTTCCTGCAAAGGTCAGGCGTCTTTTTTTGAAGGTCGTGTAAAAAAAGTGAATACAGGAGTATGTAGGATGTTGCAGATGGACGCAGCATCTCGCTGCACACTCATAGTAGACACGAGTGCCCCTTTGCATATTTTGAAACGCTCTCTTTGTCATGTACACACACGTTTGCAGTTCCTTCCTCTGTGTAACGCTCAGAGGACGGGTGCACGCACCATTTCCGTTTGTCCACAACCTCTTGTTGTTTTACTATGTCTGTTTTTTCATCTCTTTCACTTACCGTCAGAGAGCACACAAGTTTGGTAATTTGCTGCCTGCAGGATTATACGACGAACCTAACACCTACGCGAGGAAGGAGGATTGGGCACGTGAATAATGAAAAAATAAGTTTGGATTAAAGTTTTATTAGCTGATGTAGTTTGTTTGTAATGTCACCGAGCACCAAGTTTGACGCATGTAGCAAAAGATAATTGGACATCCTGCAGTCTTGTGAGTAATAGGAAGTCTTGTTTTACTTGAGTGGCGTGCTGCTTTGTGGGAGGATAACTGAAGCTTCTGAGATGACTGAAAGTGAAAGAGCAGTTATCCCACAACAGAAAGGCCCTCCGTCTATTTTCTGTATTCAAGAGAGAGAGAAAAGCGGCGAGGACGGAGGAGAAAAGGGGGTAGAAAAGTGAGTGGGATGGATTACTGAAGAGCCTCGTGCATCTGTCTCATTCCTTTTTATTTATTCTCCTTGTTTGTTTTTTTTCCCTCATCTCCAACATCCCCCCTCCCTCCCTCATCTCTCCTCCTTATTTCTTCCCCCCCCATCTTCAACACACTTTCGCTTTGCCCTCTTTCAATTTCTCGCCCCCACCACCACCACCACCGCCGCCGCCGCCGCCGCCTCCTCCTCCTCCTCTCTTTTCTCCTCCCTCTGCCTCCCAAGGGAAAAGAGATTCTGCCTGCTGCTCGTTAGTGCTCCCAGCCAATCTGCATTTTTAATTAGTAGTTATTGCTTCTGCTTAATATTCAAGTGCTACCCCGGGCCAAATGGGAATCCTTACAAAAAAAAAAAAAGGCGAGGAGTGAGAGGAGAGAGGGGAGAGAGGGAAGGAGGAAAGAGAAACCGGCTGGGTATTGTGTTTCACTCCAGGACCCCGAGACAAAAGCCTCCGCCCCCCTCAGGGAAAGATTTGGAAGATTTTTTGGGGGGGGGTGGGGGGGCAGAGGGGTGAGGAGAGTCGGGGTTGGAGGATGGGTCTCAAGTACAATCCAAAGGGGGTGACATATTTTCGTGGTGTCTCTTGGCCCCCCGTACTACATTATAATCTTTTTATCTCATTTTCTTTTTATCTCCTGAGCCCTGACCTACCTATCTCTCTCTCTCTCTCTCTTTCTCCTTTTTTCTTGCTCTCACTTTTCACCCTATTTTTAAAAGAAGTATCTGAACTTCTCCTGGGTTTCTCCTCAGGCTAGGTTAAAGGACATGAACACCACAGCTCCTCTCGTCTCCAGACGGAGGGAGAAAGGCGGGAGAAGGGGAAAAAGAGAAAGAAACAGTTGCTCTCTTTTTCATCTTCACTCTCCTCCTCCTCCTCCCCCCCTCCAGTAAAATACAGAAGGATTTGACTTGAGGAAACATGAAAGAGGCTTATACCAGAGTCGGCTTTGAACCTCTCCAAAAAAGAAAAAAAAAAAGAAGAACTGTTTTCTCCCTCAATTTGGGGATCTTCTCTCCAATTTTGATTTATGCAGAAAGGCCTCATTTGTCAAGCAGGCTGAGTCAGTGCCTGATTTGCATAAAGCGTTCGTTTTCTACGTTCTGCTAATTAGCAATTTGCAGCTTAATTGGAGAGTGGCTCTCGGTTAGGAGACAAAGCTATCCACATATAAAAATATCTCCAGATGTACTTTGCGACACAACTTGCATCTCTGTCGGCCTTTCGGCTTCTTCTGCTTCTCACCTGAACATCCTTCTCACCTTAAATATCACCTTGATGCTCGTGTTCCTGTGCTGCTTTAAAAACTTTAATCAATATATGTATGTTAGCAAGCGATCACATGACTGCATGTATGTGTGAATGAGGTCACTCGAAGTGATGAAACCACAGATAACTATCAGCAAACTCTTCAAGGCCCCCTCAGCTTTACGGAGGTCTTTTAACTCGTTGTTTTGATTTTTCAACCACAGCTTTACTCTCACCTCTTTCTGTGTATTGTTTCCGGTCGTAGCAGGCAGCTGCTTCAGCAAAAAATCACACCGTACACTACATGTTTGGGTATTTAGCTGCAAAAGTGGTGGTGAGGGACAAAAACAGAGCTAAAAGGAGGCTTACAATCATCATCAGGTGGACATAAACACAACTCCAAACAGATATTAATGTAGCTTTGCTCTGCTGGATGTGCAAAAAGGGTTCATCATGTAAACTTTAGAAATGTGTTTACTGTAGGTTTAATCTCCATGAATCAACACTGATAACTCAGTTTTGTCCTTCTATGTTTTACAGTGTCTGAGGAGCCCTCCTATTTTGCCTGCCAGCAGTGTGAAGGTGTGTTTCCATCTGCATGGGCGCTCTTACAGCACGCTCAACACACACACTCCTTCAGCATCTACCAGGAGGACGAGGAGGATGACATTCGAGGAGGAAGAGGAGGACTTAAAGAGCACAAACCTGCTGCAGCCACTCTGGACCCTCGCCACCTGAGCCAAGCTCTTGCCTCTGCCTTTCAGCCCTCCACACTGCGCCTAAGTCGCTCCCGTCAGACACACACCACCACCACCACCTCCTCCTCCAGTAACATGCAGGCTCTGAACTTTTCAGTGCGGCTCAGGGAGCTCGCCGAGGGGAATAACACCACCGGAAGCTCCCCTGGAGGCCTGGTGCTGTCTCCGTCCTCTTCTCCACCAGCAGCATCTCCCTTTCCACAGACTAGCACCCTCCAGGCTGATTTCCACTGCGAGCCATGTGACCAGAGCTTCCATTCCCTGCGCGCCCTGTCTGCCCACCGCCGGACTCACGCCTGCGAGAGGCCCTATCACTGCGGAGTGTGCGGGCAGGCCTTCGCCCAGAGCGGCCAGCTGGCCCGTCACATAAGGAGCCATCACAGGGTGGCTGGAGGTGGAGGAAGTGGGTATGAGTCGGTGGAGATGGTCATGATGGAGGAGGATGTAGGGAGGCAGGGGATTAGAGGGAGGTTTCAAATGCAGCCAGCTGTAATCATGGGAAAGGGAATGGTTGGTGCAGATGTGAGAGCCCAGGGCCCCTCTGAGCTAGACCTGACCCTGCCCAAACACCCCTCTGTAGCTTCAGGCCTGACGCTGCTGCCCTCGCAGGTTAGACCAACAGACAGGGAGCTGTTGAGGCTGTACCAGCCCCAGAGAGAAGGGGCAGAGGGAGGCGAGGAGGAGGCAGAGACCCATGGAGAGCCTCGGCACACCTCACCCTGCGCCAGCCCCTCTGAAGGCTCACTGGAGAGCGGAGAGACAGGGGGCAGCGGCGAGAGCGGCATCGCCAGTGGCAACTGCACGCCCAAACGGCCAGAGATGGGCGACAGAGCGCGAGGAGTCGGAGAGTGGGAAAATGAGAGAGGGGAGATGATGGAGAAAGAGTGGAGCTCAGCTAAAGTCAGCGAGGTTGTGCAGGAGTGGCAGAGGGAGAACGAGCGGAGGAGTGTAGGAGGAGGTGTGAGCAGTAGTGGAAACAACAACAATAATACCACCAGTTCAGGTGGTAAGAAGAAAAAAGACGAGGCCTGTGAGTTCTGTGGTAAACAGTTCAGAAACAGCAGCAACCTGACTGTGCACCGCCGCAGCCACACAGGTGAAAGACCCTACCGCTGCGGCCTCTGCAACTATGCCTGCGCTCAGAGTTCAAAGTTAACGCGTCACATGAAGACCCACGGCGCTCAAGGAGCTAAGGCTTCCTTTTTGTGTCAACTGTGCGCCGTGCCTTTCACTGTTTACGCCACTCTGGAGAAACACCTGAAGAAAGTTCACGGCCTGAGCCATGCCAGCGTGGGAGCGTACGCACAGGCCAGCGCTGCAGACACTTTGGCCGCTATAAAAGCCGAAGAAGCAGTGGTGGTGAAGATGGAGGAGGACGAAGCCAGTTTGGATCAGATAGAAATGGAGAGCAAAATGCAGAGCTACGTGGTGAAAAGCATGGAGGTGGAGGAGGGGCAAAGCCAAGCCCAGTACGTGGAGAACATTGGGAGTCCGGCCATAGTGGGTGATCTCCCACCTGAGAGCAACGCAGACGTGAGCTTAGCTTTGACCTCTGCACCATGAGAGCTGCTCTCATTCACTAATTGACATTAAAACAGCACTGTATAGGATTTAACCCGCCCCTTCAAACAGAAATAACTCAACCCATCACTGAACAAACAGTCAGGTTAAACTGGAATCTAGTTTAAAGAGGAAGCTGTAGAAAACAGCAGGCAGTCGCATCCTCTCTGCCAGCACAGAGGCACCCAGCAGCCACGTTTTTCATGATTGTATGCAAAGCTGCTGGTTGAAACTAAGTGCCTACAGTTCTTTTCGACCACAGAGCAAAAACAAGGCCATGACATTCAACAGGGAGATTACCAGAGCTCTTGAACAGGAAGTGAACTACCACAGTCCACACCGACACAGGAAACTGATCACCATGTTGCAGCGCAGGATGCAAAAGACGAGTGATTTATCTCTCTGGTGACCCACCGGACAGGTGGAGACAGATATAAACTGTCAGATAATGTAGAGAAGTGATTATATTGAATATAAAAAAAAAAAAAAGCCTAGCAATAGAACGATGTTAATATATTTTCAGCATCAGCAGATGGAGAGAGGTCATATTGTGCTACCTAGCTTGTTGCTGGTTTTCTTTTTGAGAAGACCTTTTAAAGACTAAAGATGTTTGAACAGACACAGGAGTGAAATGAATCCAAACACTGTCTGCCTGCAGTTTCTCAGACTCCTCTTTTTAAAGGCGCTTGGTTGTCACAACACTTGTCACTTAACATAATGTTTACAGGGCTCACGGGGCCTGGCGAGGTTGTGCTCCTGACTTTGTGACAGTATGTATGGATGTTTTTTTTTTGTTGTTGTTATAAATGTGAATAAGGAGACTTTAAAGTTTCATCTACTGATGTTTTTTTTCCCATTAGTTCCTATGCATATAAAAAAAACTGCAATTTTACTTACATACATGTGAAACGGGTGTATATTATTTTCCTCTATCTATTATTGTGATGGTAATTTCTCTCTTTCACTGTTTACATTTGTAAAGTGCCGGACTGCTTGAAGCTCATGCATGTTTTGCAGCCATTTGAAACTCTTTGTTTTTTTTTATTTTTGTTTTTTGTTTTTTTTATTGCCTGTGTTTGAATTATTCCTAATTTATGGTTGCTGCATGTTGGTGGTTGTGTAACTGAAAAAAAAAAAAAGAAAGAAGCTGTGTTCCACTGCTGAACTACAGGGTTGAGAGGTGAGGGAGTAGCAAATCGATCAGCGTGGAGTTTTGTTGTGGGAAGCGAGCACTTGATGAGTGAGTTTGTGTGTGTGTGTGTGTGTGTGTGTGTGTGTGTGTGTGTGTGTGAATGTTTTTGTGTGTACATATACCGGGAAAACATCCTCAGGTGACGCTTCTACTTGAACCCTCTATCCTGTGATCTTGTGTCCGCAGCATGACTCGACTGATCCTAATAACCGTGTCGTGCGCTTGAGTTCAAAAACATGTTAAACATGAGGGAAAATCTGCTAATTTAACAAATGTAACAGGACAAAAGGTTCAAGTGTGAGTGTCTCCATCTTTATCGTGACTACTGTGATGACTTTGTGTTACCATATCTGATTTCTACTTGCAGGGAAAACAAATGTGTGTGTTATGTGTAATGAATGATTATGAATGAGTGCAGTGTAACTGTTCAGGGATAATATTATGTACATAGATTGACATTCTTGCCATTGCTGTACTTATTATTATTATTGTTATTATTATTATTAACTGCCTCCACTTTTCCTAGCATCGTCTCCTTTACGCTGAACACTGGCTATTGTGAAGCTATACCACTCCGCTGTCTTTGTAAACTCGACACCATTTTGTAATTGAGGAGCCTCAATAAAGAATTGAGGAGGAATATTTTGTATTGAAGTCTGTTTTTTTCTTCTTCTTCTTCTTCTTCTTTTCCCCGCTCCCATATGTGTCTTTTCCTGCTTGTGGTTGCTTTTTGTTCTCATTCTGGTACCACAACAAAGCTTTTGAAACTATTTTTAAGTATCTTTTCTCACCAGGATGTTGTCTTAGTCAGTGTGGGTCGTTTCTCTGAGGACCACAGTCAGCGCTGAGTTATTAATTTTTAATGTAAGTGTTTGGATTAGGGACCCTCACTCCTTGTTTACATCCTTGTGATGTTACTGGCTTTGTCTAGAAACACTGTAATGTAATTCCAGCGGGGTGTGTGTGTGTGTATGTGTGTGTATGTAGATATATTTGAGTTGGTGTCAATCATCCTGCAGGTTGTGAGATGAGTGCAGCGAGCTGTGATGGGACACGGGCGACAAGGGTTTCTCAGGATACAAAATTAGGGGGGGGGGGGTGCAGTTTGGTTATTGTTTGTGGGCATGTTCGGAGGCAGAGTGGGGTGGGTTGGGGAGTGTCAAGGGGTTGGGATAATTGCTGACTCCATTTTAAGGGCATAAAAACCTCTGCACCAGCATCTCTGGCCTTAACCCCACCCCCCAATGAAAATGATGTTCTATGATCCCTCTAGCTCATTAACAGCAGGTCTTTTAATGAGCTTTCAACAGGGTGGGGGCTGGGTAGATGAAGAGGAGGAGTAGGGTTGGATGGTGGAGGGTGAAGAAGGGGGGTTATTGCACCAGATGCACACACGCCCACTTCTACCAATTACCATTGTGTTATAGAGAATAAGGAGGAAGTGAAGACAGAAGCCCCTCGGACACAGATGAGTCAGTTTGTCCGTTTCTGTCCACAGAGACGGGAATAAAACACAAGGAGGGAGGACAGTACAGGTGACAGGTAACATCCTCCGTCTCTCCCTCTGGTAAACTCTGCCCTCCCTGTCTTCTGTTGGGCGCCACAGCCAGCGCCATTTGGTGCTCGTATGGACCCAATTATATAAGGTAAGGTGATACACGGCAGAACACAGCACAGTAGCCCCTACAGCAAGTAGATATCTTTTCCACGTCCCCGAGTGCCCTTTGTCTTCCTGAAGTCCACACCTATGCTGCTGTCAAACCCTGCACAGACCAGTGTCGGCACCAGCCAATCACAACATAAAGAGTTTGTAATGTCTGCCAATAGGAGTGGGAGGCTGTGTGTGTGTTGGAGTGTGTGTTTTCTGACCAGTGACTGCCCCTGGGCGGTAGTAATGTGGACTTTGAGATCTAATAGTTGTGTGTCAGCTCCACAGAGAAAGCTTTTGTTGGTCTTGTAGTTGCTGCAGGACAGAGACCAACAGAGGATTTTAATATGCTGCACACTCTTTATAAACTTTTGCTAAACACTCTTTACCTCTACAACAGGGAGATATATTGATTTAAGGGAAAGCATCTGGGATTTTGGTTATTGTACCACTGTGGCACACTTTAAATGTTGTGCTTTCAGCATTTAAAGCGCCTCATTGCTCCAAGGTGATTCTGTTTTCTGAACTTATTCAGCTGTTTATGCTTTAAAAGTAAAACCAATCAGTTTGTCCTCAAAGCCAGCAAATGTATTGACCATGCATTTTATTTCCCAATATGAAGATGGAGATGTTTTTCAAAGCCATCTTCAGACATCAAGGGATAAGAAAGAAAAAAAGTTTAATAAAACCTCCAAATTAAATTTCCCCCAAAATGACCTCAATGGTATCTACAGCTAGCAAAAACACCACAAATATCATAACTTTATAGTCATAAATGAGTTTTTTCATTCATTCATTCAACCTTTACTCATACATTTAGAGTAGTTCACTGACGCCCTGTTTATACAGATAATAAAAGCAAAAAATATACATA
The DNA here is from genome assembly GCA_946959425.1 of Argyrosomus regius. Classification (NCBI taxonomy): domain Eukaryota; kingdom Metazoa; phylum Chordata; class Actinopteri; family Sciaenidae; genus Argyrosomus; species Argyrosomus regius. The sequence goes on from OX336889.1 coordinate 12,002,950, forward strand.
CAGACAATTCTTAGATTTACAAAACATAACATAAAAGAGAAGTGAAAACAAGGACATCAAACAAACAATAGAGCTCAACACTCTAGGATGAAATTAACCTTAAAGATCTCTCTCTCTGTTTCAGTCATTATCGTTGCAGCCACAGTCATAGTCAGTGGTCTTCAGCCAAAGAAAACAGGTGATCCAACTTCCTGCTGCAGTTTATTCCATCTGAGAAGAGCCAAACATTTAAAGGCCTTTTTACAGAGCCCTGTTTTACTTCCAGAATGAGAAAGAAATTTGCAGCCATTCAATTTTTTAAAGAGTTTAAGGGTAAATAAAGAAAACAGGATGGGACCCAGATCAGAGCCTTGAGGAACACCACAATCCAGACTCCACCAAGAGCAACTGAGAAACTACTATCAGGAGGAGAACCAGGGATGACCCAGAGATAACCAGCCACTGTTCAAGTCATAACATGAAAGAGATTCAGCAGCAGTATAACAGAGCGTTCACCTGCTTCATTTTTAAACCTAAAAATTATGTGCAGACAGCTCAAGCTCTGCGTTGTCTTTACAGACATGAAGCGCAGTTTTCTGGCAGCAATGGCACAATCTCAAATTCAGATTAAACTTAAGATGATTAGCTCAGAAAATGCTCACAACAAAGGGAATGTATGAGCTGCTATGTTTGTTTTCCTGTGGGGCAGGCCTGTGGCCATGAAAGGCTTTCACTTATGTATGAGAAGATTGTGCTTTATCATGGAAAAAGCCAATTAACTGGGAGTTTTTAATTACATTTCTCATGGTATACTGTGTCAAGCCTCCAATCATGGCTGCAGTCCCTGTCCTGTTGTCCTCTTCCTCCCCAGAATAGTTGAGGAGGAGGCAGCGGATTAAATCATCAGCAGGGCAGACTGAGAAGGGGATAACAAGAAAGAGAAAGATGCATTCGGGAGTGATCAGACAAACCACAGGGCTCCCTCTCTGCTCTTTATCCTCGCACAGTTCCCACAATCCCCACCTTCTCTCGCCCTTCCCTCCTCCCGCAATGACCGCAAAGTGAAACCTGAACCCTGGTATTACACCCGCTTCACCTCTCCTCCTCCTCTCACCTCCCCTTAACGTCTAACAGTGAGAGTGTGAGAGGACGGAGTGAGAGGGGACACCATCCCAGGCAGCCATCCGTCAATCCAGTGCCTCTGTTTTTGCCATTCAACACCTTCAGATAATGAGAGGAGGGAAAGACAAGGAGGGTTCATTCTTATAGGGGGGTTATATAATGTCACTGATCACTGAAGACGAGCCCTGTGGGAGGAGTGTCAGTTCAGTTTGGTTTGAGTACGAGGAAGTCCTGATGAGACTGGAGACAGGTTGATTTAAAAACAAAAGAGAGGAAGTTCACTGATTTCTCTTTTTTTTTTCACACCATGAGATAGGGTGTTACATCAAACGGGCAGAAATGGTTGCCAGATAATGGTGATGAAAATAAATTTCAAAATAAACGCTCTGCCCTGAGTGAAGGCACAGTTTCATCCCAGTGATCTACTGAGGCTGTTTTTATACAACAATATATACAACTATATGTACAACAAGAAGTATCAGTAGAGTTAAACCAAACGCATGTCTGTCTTGTGAATGTATATTTTCAGCTTTAATAATGCCAAATGTTGCACGCTTGGACACCAAAAAAAAAAAAGGAAGTCCCTGGCATGCATGAGTTCAAAATAAAAACTTTTACTTGGCTTCATTTCTCTGCACATGCACACAAGCACATTAGCACGACATGACTACATGCTGCACACTGTTTACATCTTCTGCAGACATGCACGTTCCTCCTGTGTCATTTAAAGGACCTATGTGTTGTCCACAGTGTTCATGTGACACCACAAATTTACCTGATCAAAAACCAGCTGCTAATATAAAAGGACATATTAGCGCATGAGTGAATAAAGTAAAATATTATGAAATAAAGTGGATAAAAATAAAGTCAATTTAATTGCATTATAATGGGAGGTGTATTGTTCAGTGTACATTAATATGACCAACATTGCTGTGGGTCCCACACAGCAATGTTGTAGGTAGAACCACACAACGTTGAGATCATTTGTAGCAGGTCTTTTGTGTATTTTAAAGGCTGAGCACATCATTGTTTTGCTGATTTTTTTTAGGCAAAAAGTGACTTTTACATCATATCCTGTTTCCTGGCCAATGTCTCTTTACACCTACACATGTGTAGTGAAGTAAGAAGCAACCACATAAAAACCTAAAGATGGAAGACATGAGGTTATCAAACACCTGCCCACTCTCTGACAAATTGTTTCTCAACGTCTGTTACTCTCTTTGTCTTTCACAAACACACATTTACTCTGTTGCTGCACCTGGTGACCCTCCTTATGAACCTAACACACACACACACACACACACACACACACACACACACAGTTATTCAGTTGCTCAGGTAATTACACACACAAACAAAATATTCAGGTCAGTCAGTTATTTTCTTCTGTTCAGCCCCGAAACATCCATAAATGCCGGAAAAACTGGATTTGACCATACACCCCTTAACACACACGCACACAGTGCTGGGGTCAGAGGTTGCTGCCTGGCTGCATGCAAAGTAAGGTTACGAGGTAGAGTTCAGTTCTGTGACAGGTGAAAATGCTTTCATGTGTTTACTCCCTGCAGGCCTGAGGGCAGGTTAACTGCAGCGTCCAACCGCCTCGACCAGAGTCTCCACATGCAATAAATTTCTACCGTCAGCCCGCTTATAACTCTTTATGTTTCATACACTTTGTCTAGCTCCCTTTGCCCTCTGCATTACATCAGTATAAATGATCCTGCATTAATTACTAAGATGCAGGCATGCATGTCCTCTATTAAGTCCACTGAGAGATGTCTTATAATGAGCTACATGCATAAACCTCACATTAGAAATAAAGGCAGCTGAGCGCTTCATCACTACTAGTGTCTCCCTCCGCCCCCATGCATGTATAGAAACACACACAACATGTATACAACAGCTGGGTGGGTGTTACCCTCTAACAGCAGAGGATATGCTTTCATGAAAAGATTTAAATAGATAATAAACGACGCACAAAAAGTAAGGACATTTGTGTCTGGTAGATTATTCTAAAATATGATTAAGCAACAAAATATTGCGTTTTGCTGCATAATGAGTACTTTTTTCTAACCTAAATTACATTAAGCCGATGATTTTGAATATGTTTTACAGCTACTTTTACTCGAGTAAACATCAATATGTGGGCTGTATGTTTAATATGTCATTCAGTCGCAGTTTTGATGTGATATTTGATACAAACTATGCACAAAAAGTAAGGAAATTTGTGTTTGGTAGATTATTTCTTTGTTGTAACAATGCTTCTTAGCAATAAATCTTATACTATCCCTTTTAAATGGTGCTACATTTGTAAGGAACATGCATTTGTGGGATGAGCAGAGCTCAGTATGTGGGTTGCACCCATGAAAAATTAGCCAAATCTCCTCTGACAATGCCAAACAGCTTTTCTTTGCTGTTGACTCTTGTTTGGTGTTGTTTGGTGGACTGGATGGCAATTTAACAATTTATTCATTTAACAAACAAGAACCTCCTCATGCTGCTCATCAGCCTGGTCACACACTGCTGTGGGATGGCATCCCATTCTTTAATCAGCATTTGTCGCAAGTCAGCCAACGTGGTTGTGTTGGTCACTCTGGCACGAACAGCACGCCCAAGCTGATCCCACAAGTCTTCAATGGGGTTGAGGTCAGGCCATTCCATCCTCTCATCCTCCCAAATTCTGGAGGTAGTCTCTGATAAACTCTGCTCTGTGAGGGCGAGCATTGTCATCTTGGAGGATAGAGTTTGGTCCCGGACTGTGGAGATATGGGATAGCCCATGGTTGCAGAATTTCATCTTGATATAACCGATAAAGTGACATCTTTTGGTGGAGGCAGTGTGATGGTGTGGGGCAGCATCTCCCACACTGGAAAAACGAGGCTTGTGATCACTGGAGGCAATCTCAATGCAGAGAGATATCAAACCACAAATTTCCGTTCTTTTTGTGCGTATTATATCAAATATCACATCAAAACTGCAACTGAATGACATATTAAACATACAGCCCACATACTGATGTTTACTCGCGTAAAAGTAGCTATAAAACATACTCAAAATCATCAGCTCAATGTAATTCAGGTTAGAAAAAAGTACTCAATATGCAGCAGGATGCAATATTTGGTTCAGGAGGAGCTGTTGTGTTGCTTAATCTAGAACAATATATCATATTTTATGAAATGATCCTGTGAAAATCTCAATCTGCAAAGTAAACGACAGATTAAAAAGCACAATATTTTCCACTAAAATTAAGGTACGGTACCAATTAAGGTACCATAACATGGAAATAATCAAGCAGTAAATAAATGTATTTTCCAGCACTGTACAGAGGATTAATCAAAGAAGTTCTGCAATAAGATGACAAAAATGTCAATACTGAGGGTTGTAACAGGAAGAATATGATATAATATGATATTATAGGAGTTATTATGCGACATATGAAAAATGTATAGTGCCCTACATTTGGAAACCAGCAGCGAGGAATGATGTGTCTTTGAACAATTCAATTTAAAATGAGTTTAACCATAAACAAAGTTAACAAATTAAGGAATTAGGAGCAACACATGTTCCTATATAAGGAATATTTTCATAGATATTAAAGGCATATTTCAGTCATTTCTCCACAGTGTTACTGATGGCTAATTAAGCTCCCCCTCTTCATCTCCTGGCCCGCTCACCCTGGTGTGATGTGTGTGAGTGATGCGGCAGAAAACGGGCCGGGACAAAGCCGGTTAACCAGCGGGGAGAGTGAGAGGGGCCCAGGGGCTGCTGGTGCCGGGGTCGTGGGATCAGAGCAGGTCATGGAGGTGTGGGAGTGTCTGCTCGGCCCTCTGACCTTTGTCACTGAGGCTTCCTATAATCCTGTCCTCAAAGACCATACGGGCATAATGGAGAGCCAATGAATGGAGTTAAATGGTGACCATTAGGCGGATCTGTGTCGCTATTCTTCTTGTTTGTTTAGTCCCGGTCAGTCTCACGTTTTCAGTGTAATCAGGCGTGTGATGGAGGGACAGCTTGAGACGCCTAGAGAGGCCCGGAGTGAGCACTGCAGGACAACAGTTTGTTGGAGATGGATATCCACCTAAATTTAATGAAGAGGTGGGGGAGGAAGGGGACGATAATTGGATGTCCACTTCAGATTATTTGAGTCTCGACCCGAGTTCACAAGTGGTCTACACAGGAGGAGGCCAAAGCACCCCCTTCCTGTTTGGTCAAAATAGGTCACAGCAAAACAAGAAGTCCTTATGAATAATCTATTACACCAGTATTATGCAAAAGATGTCCCTCCTAAGACATTTTTTATTGTAGCCCTGACAATCAAATCTGTGGAAACAAGTTTAAAAAGTTATGTGAGATTATTTTTATTTTATATTTTATTTTTATTTAGGTAATTGTAAGACGAAAACTACACAAGAAAGACATGATTGTGTTGAAGGGATGAAACAATGTTGATTTGTTTGATAATTCTTGCTTTCTTTGTATTTATTTTTATTATTTACACACTTAACACACTTTACTACCACTATATAATAAACTGTTTATAAGTTGTAATGGCTTTATTGATGGTAAATAAATCATTTTTAATGCTTTATAGAACAACATGTGGGTTGTAAAAGTTCTGGTGAGTCATTAAAAAATGTACTTTCTAATAATCCATCAACTCCGCCGGAATAAATGTTATAATAAGTTATTCATAAATTATTTCCACAACAACCCATTGAATCATTAATTGTTAATAAGAGGTTAAGACATCAGACTGCTCTGATGAACTAAAGCAAGTGTCCTGCTGGAGGAGGTGATAGAGATTTTTTACAGCCTGGCAACCAAAAGATCTCTTATTAACATTAAAGAAAACTTTAATTATAACTTAGGTACGACGTGCAGCCTGTAGACAAAATGAAAGTGAACAAAATCTTTGAAAACTCAGCTATAAGTGGAGTAAGTGCAGATATCAGTGTCATACACTCTAAGAAAACCTGGTTCTTGGTAAGTGCTCTGGAGAACCTTTTATCCATGGCTGTTTAAGGTTCTTTGGGAGTTTTTAAGTCACAATTGCAGCATTTTTGGAGCTTTTAAGAACCTTTTCATGTTTAATAATATATATACAGTATATATATATTCCTTTTAAAGGTTCTTTGTGATGATTACTGATTCTTTAAGTTGACCCTTTGCAGCAATGTGTCCTGGTTGTGATAAAAACCAACAAAATGACGGTTTGAGTTTCAGTTTCAGTCTGTTAACCTGACATACATATGGCTTTAACTACTGGCTGCTATATGCCTAACCGATTGTCTAACATGTGGCTGTGTGTTTAAATTATTGTTGTTATTAATATGATTACAATTTATATAAAGTAATAAATACCTTTACTGAATTACTTTCTTAAGTTGTGTTAAAAATTAAATATTTTAATTCAAATTATTAAAAATATATATATATATATAATATTAATAAAGGTCCTTTGAAGTTTCCCTCTATTGCGTCACCATGAAGAACCACTTCAGGTTTCAGCCTTTAGTTTTAAGTGTGTATTTCTGCTGTGTGAAAAATAATCCCATGCACTCTTCCTCAATTTGTGTTTGGCATACTGTCATGATTTTTTGTTCCCCATCACACACACTCATCGGCCACTTCATTAGGTACACCTGCACAGTCTGATGTGATCCAATACAACAACTCCGCCTTCAGTTCTACTTTCATGAAGCTCTACTGTATGTACAAATTTAACTTTATGTTTGTTATAGATATCAACAAATCTCCCTCTACATTGTTTGATACCTAATGAAGTGGCCAGTGAGTGCATGGTAGATTTATTTATGGTAAAAAAAAACAAAAGAACTGAATGCTATTTCCTGCATTTATATTTAATCCACCAAATAAACATCATTATGATGCTGGTTATCAGATTTTCCAGAATTTAGAAATGCTCTATTTATTGCAGTACTATTAATACACTAAAGCCAATTAAAATCACATTTATTCCTTGTTAATAAGATGGTGAAAGCAGCAGCTCATACACAAGGTGGATAAGAAATTACTCATAAATAAGAAACATATAAATCATGCTGGTGTTAAATCGTGACTTAATGACTTTTTTCCAGCATGAAATAAATATTATATATATAACAGTGTCCTTTACTGCCTTGTGTTTAAGTTTGAATGATGTTCAGTATCAGTACTAATATATTTTTTTAGGAGCATTTACATTTTTATCAGCTCCTCCCTCTCTCATCTAGAAAGTGGGCAGATTATTGTCAGGAGAGATTTTAAACTAAAACTGATTTATTATTTTACATGTTACAAGTTTGTTGCAGAAAGGCCTCCTCTATAGCTGACAAATAATACTGAGAATTCAGTCTGACATGAACCTCATTGGTAATATTGGTAACTGAGACCTCAGATCAAGATAAAAGTAATTTTCTGTCGCGTGTTTCTTCACAGCGGGGGGGATTTTACAATGTGATTTTCTGTTTTTACTGTCAGTTGAAAAAAACTGGAGTTTACCCAGCATGTTTGTCTTTGTCTTCAGCGCCTTATTTATCATCATCACGGCCACAATTTACAGTAACCCCCCCCCCCCACACACACACACACAGACTGACTTACAGTAGCTGTGGTGATTTGTGTTCTGCGGTCTTTATGTGGAGTATACTGACACCTAGTGTCAGATAGAGAGAACTGACAGGTCTGTGCTGTACAGGGATGTAACCTGCCTCTTATTAAGATCAATATATCTGTGACTAAGCTCGATATATTGTTCTCATAACATTTTTCTTCTGTCTCTCTTCTTAGACAAAAACACACACCACATACTAACTCACAAATATTTCAAACACGCAGAAACACGTTTTCTTTTCGGGGAATTTGTTTGATTTACACAAGAAATAAACGCATTTTTATGATTCCTGATACATTTCTAGGAGGCAGCCTGAATAAATAATGTCAAATATTCTTCATTTTAAAGATTCTTTACATAGTTGTCCAGTTTTTGTTATTTTGTTTGTCTTGCCTTTGTCTAATTGTTGCCCCTGCCCGCTCAGGATGATGGTGATGATGGACGATAAATTAGCTGAGATCAAAGAAGCTGTTGGCACCGTGTCATTACTCCGACTCCAGCTCTCCACGGCCCCCGGCGCTCTGCATACCTTTCCTGGCTAGGCTGAGCTGGGGAGGCGCTCCAAGTGGGCCCTCACTTGCTGAGGTGGGTGTGCACTTTTATCTGTATTTAAGGCATGGGTCGCTCACAGATTTTGCATCGCGGATTGATTTTACTCTACAATCACTGACAGCATGGCGACTGACAAGGAGGCACCTCTGGGCTCCATCGAGAACCCGATCAAGTTTGGAGATCAGGACTTCAAGACTCTCCTGGAAGAGTGTCTGAAGTCCGGAGAGCTGTTTGCTGATCCAGACTTTCCAGCTGATCAGAAGTCCATCTGTATGCCGGAAGATCCGGATCCAAAAAAGGCGATCAAGTGGCAGCGACCAAAGGTAGACCACTGACCTGTTGTGCATGTGTGAAAAGAGCCAGTTGTTCCAGATGTTGTTGGGCGTTATTGCTATCATTGGTATGTGTCTTCACTAAAATTATTTAAATATTCTGCACACCAGCATTTCATTTTTGGCACACAAAGTTTAAAATAAAGGGAAGTGTGTACATGTTACAGCTTGATATCCACAGATGCCTGCACAGTAAAGCAATGTGAAATGTATTTTCTTGGCATTGCTTCTTCGCAGGAACTCTATCAACAGTGTTGCACAGCTTTAGACAGATGTTTAACTGGTGGTGATTCAACCAGGTGTGGCTCAGGTTTGAGGAACTCATAAACTGGAGCAGTTTCCTCAAAATAGGAAGAGAATACCTGAAGAAACAACACAAATAATACCCCAAATAAAATACTTTTAAAGTGCTCACTCAGAGGGTAGATTATAAATCAAATGTTCAGTCATGTATTAAAGATTATAAACTGATAATACACTGGCAAAATGTGTAAACTGCAGAAAGAAAAAGAAAAATGAAGACTTTGCATACAAATCAGATACTTTGAATTCTAATGCTAACTATGGAACTAATAATTAGTATTATTATTGATTCAGCTGTTGATTTTCTTGTTTTGGTCACTACAAAGTCTAAAATCCAATATTTAATTTAATATTGTTGAGTCTCTGTAAATAATGTTATGTGTTATGAGATAACTTACGTTATGATCTGGTGCTATATAAAAAATCACTAAATAATAATAAATAACCTGAGAGCTGCAAATAAAAAAGGGATTTCAACATTTACTGGAATCGACAAACCTTCTGTTAAAATGTTTTTATCTTTTATTATCAGATTTAGTCATGATGATGACACTCCACGCTGTGTCATAAAAAACAGTTTATGGTGTTTCATCGTGTTGTGCTCACATTGTCCTCCTCTTGCTCAATCTCTGAAGGAAATCAGTGAAAATGCCGTGTTTGTGGAGGGCACAACTGGGACCACTGATATCTGTCAGGGCCAACTGGGTGAGTACATCAGGAAAACATTAAAATCTGCTCATCTACCCTCCTCAAGAGGATAGAATATGTCATGTCTTGCACTGGCATTGCACAACACCCACATAACAAAAAGCTGAAACACTGCTTCATTTAGTTCAGTTTGTTCCTATTTTTTTATTACAGTAAAATGCAATGAGTTCAGACCTTTACTGTGTCTGCACCACAAGGACCTAACTTTAAACACACAGCGAGGGGGAAAGAGGAGTGACTGTGTTCCCCAAACCCAGAATCTGCAGGGGGTCCATACTCCACCATAGCCCTGTCTTTACAGCCCACAGATTTAGTTACACTCTTTGTTGTTCAGTCTGTTTCCTATTTGTGGTTAACTTAAAGATTGACGATTGTTTTCTGCACCACCGCAAACTCCTTCCTCCTCTGAGATTTCTGGATTGATGGTTTGTGTCACCAGTTGCGTGCATATGTGTCAATAGTTCAGATCAATAACAGTCTCACCCTTTCCTCCTCTTTTTCTTCTTCAATGTTGTGTCATTCAAACTGTACCCAAGGATGTGATTTCCATGATTTACGCAGATACCAGCAGTTTCTCCAACATCTCCAAAGAAACAGCAGGGAACAGATGTTTGCTGTTGGGGAGGAATGTGACTTATTATGTGTTTGTGTGTGAGACAGTGCTCAAACTGCCTGGAAAGCATTGATGAAACATGACTCATGCTTCACGGGAGACCAGTGCCTTCTGGGCTGCTTAATAATTTGATATTTTAAAAAAAATTATTCACTACATTTGTCCTTTTCTCTAATTAGCACTAAACACAGAGTACAGCTGATAAAAAGTTAAGCAGTCACCAAAGTTATTACAATTAATCATGAATAAACATGAATGTCTGGAATGTTTGTACCAAATTCTGGAAATCCATCCATATTCGTCGACATTTCACTAAAACCATGGGTAATGTCACTAACACCACAGGTTCATTCAATAAAACAATGGGTTAAGTCAATGAAACTATGGATAAATCCACTAAATCCATGGGTAATGACACTAAAACCATGGGTAAAATCATTGAAACCATGGGTAAAGTCATTAAAACCATGGGTAATGTCACTCAAACCATGGGTTCAATCAGTAAAACAATGGGTTAAGTCAATGAAACTATGGATAAATTCACTAAATCCATGGGTAATGACACTAAAACCATCGATAATGACACTAAAACCATGCGTAATGACACTAAAACCATGGGTAAAATCATTAAAACCATGGGTAACTAAGTTTCCTAATTTGTGGTGAATTTTACGATTATTTTCTTCATGACAGCGATCTCTCCTTCGTTCTCTGGGATTTCTGGATTGATGGTTTGTGACACCAGTTGCATGCGAATATGTCAATAGTGCAGATCAATAACAACCTCCCTCTTCCTCCTCTTCTCCTTCCATGTTTTACGTTGTTATTAAAACTGTATCCAAGGATGTGATTTCCGTTGATGAAAACATGAATCATGCTCCTGCTGAGCCAGTGCCTTCTGGGCTGTGAAATAATTGAATATGTATAAAAACAAATCATTCACTACATTTGTCCATAACAGCCTCACGTGTTTTCTTTTGTTTATCAGGTAACTGTTGGCTGCTGGCAGCCCTGTCCTGTCTGACCATGCACCCTACGCAGTTTGTGAAGGTGGTGCCACCCAACCAAAGCCTGTCCAAGCCTTATGCAGGAATCTTCCATTTTAGGGTAAGCAGTTAGATGAGATGTGCATCAGAGACCGTTTTTACTAATGATAAAAATTGCTAATTAGAGCCACAGCCAGCCCAGCTGAGACTCACACCTTGTTTGTTGCCGACCAAAAAAAACTACCTACACAAAAACAGTCTTCTTCATAAGCTTATGCTTTAATGTACCAAGTATGCTCTAGCTTAATCTCATGTCTCGCCCCATTTTTGCCTGGACATGTTGCTTGATATTCTTTAGGAAAGCAAATACTTATACTAAGCCGTAAATCATGACGAGGTTTTAACCATTTATTGCAACAGCAATATTTTTATATGCCTTCAGCCCACAAACTCCATCACCAGAGCCTGAGATATACATACTGAAAGTCAAGATTCAAATTAATCTAAATTCTTAAACAGAAAGAGGCTCAGTGTAGGCAAGGCAGGTCCCAAAGAGCTCCAGGTTCATATTGTGGCATTTGATTGGTCTTTGTTTAAGAATATGCACTATGAAAGGACACCATAGGCTGACATAATACAGGCCTTAAAGGAGTGCTTCATTGCACTTTTAAAACAGTGTTGCACTCACTGTGGACAGTCAGGTAACACCACCTTTTTTTATTTACACACATTCTTCTTCCTTATCAAAACCTGGCACCTAAAAAATGACAGTTATTGAGCAAACAACCATAAAACAACTTTCTGTGAAATACTGTACGCTCAGTTAGTGCTGATCATAGGACAAGATATGACACGCAGTGTGTGTTAAATACTTTATTTAATACCTGAGGAGAGTGTAAGCATCAAGATCATAAAGTTTGATTAATATATCTACGTCATATTCACATTAAATATTTTATCTGATTTGGCTTTATTCTTTGAGACTTTACAATGAGATGTGTACATCTTTACCACACATTTTCTTCTTTTACCACAACTATGTCATTTAATTAATGGATCAAACGGGTATCAACTCATCCTGGAGTCATCACTGCATGGTGGTCTCACTCCTAAAAACCTCATCTTTATCACCTCATTAGAAGTGGTGATTGTAAACAAGACAAATTATCATTCACCTGCTCTGACCTGCACAGATCAATAAAGTATCACCTTAATTAGACACATCAATCTGATCAAAGCAAACACGCTCGTCAGATATAGATCATTTTTATCCTTTTTACTGCTCAGTGATTATTTCCCCCCCGGAGCTTTGGACCTTTAGACAGTGTTAGGGAGATTTTAACATGACTTAACAAGCAGGACAGAAGGACTGGAAACTAATTTTGCCCTGTCAGGGTGATGGGAGAGCAGTCCAGACATGCAGGTAGTGACTACCCCTGGGACAAACAACACACACACACACACACAGCTGTAGGTATGAAAGACCAGTGCGGGCCTGCTCTCGACCAGTAACCGCCTTGGGAGGTGGTTCAATAGATTTAGTCAGACAAGAGAACGGCGTGTTTATTTAACTTGTCCTTTTATAGACTTCTGGGTTTTATTCATAAGTCTGGGCTACTGACATCTTTTGTCTTTTGTGTTTGCTTCTCAAATCTCTCTCTAGTGCACAAATATGCAGAAGTAACTTTGTTTAAGTAAAAGTAGAAATACTATGTTTCAAGTAAAAGCTGTGCAATCAAAACTTATTGAGTATGAATATTTTGCAGTAAAAAGGTTAGTACAAGGTTTTTGGATTAATATTACTACTAAATTAATATATATGTTATTGTTAAGTCAATAAAACTATGGATACATTTATTAAATCCATGGGTAATACCACTAAAACCATAGGCAATGTCACTAAAACTATGGCTAACTATTGCTTTCCCATAAAAGTAGTGATGTGATTTACTTGTTTGTATCTCTAAAAAGTCAATTTTTCATGAGAAAAACAAGCTTTTTTCAGCTTTGTGGCGATGGGTTTTATCTGATATAAGAGAGTTTTTAAGTTTATTTAGTTTAAAAAGTAACTCAACGCTTCAGTTCATCAGAAAATTAACATTCAAAATCACCAAATTTGGGGATTTTCATAGTTTCCACAGGGGAGGAAGGGTATGAAAAAAATGTGATCTGAAAAGTAACTAAAACAATATTTCCCTGAGATGTGGTGGACTCGAGATAAAAGGTTGCATAACATGGAAATATCAACTACTTGATAAATGTACTTCAATACATTCCACCACTGGTGATACAATATTACAAGTTTATGTTTATTGAATAGTGATTATGTTATTCTGACAAACCCCTGTGTCATCTATCTAATGTCAAACACACCTTTAAAGTCATCTTTGGGGAAATTTACTCAGAGCCTGTGTGACTTTTGACAAACAGCACTTTGTGTGGTGAAACAAACACGTCAGTCTGACATGTAAAGTCTATTATCTGACACATCTATCGAACGTATGCTAACATTAACTGACATGATCCTATTGGCAGTGTATAATTAGTGCACAGAGCTTCAGGGTCTGTGACATGAAGTGACATGAAGTGACACTGGAGTGTCTTAAACCTGCATTCTTTCTAATGGCCAGCAGGGGGCAGCTCCATTGGCTGCAAGAAAAAAAGGCAGATTGTATTGAGCTTTATGGAGAAATGACCTGTTATTATCTCAGTAAACAGTTTCTTCATGAGTTTATTGTTTCAGTTGCTAGTTTCAAGACTTCTTCCATACAGCATGATGTTCATTTAGTAAATTAAGGTCCCATTTAGAGTAAAATTGATGATGAGTATGCTTTAGGCCGTGGACCTCATAATCCAGCGCAACACACCAGGGTCACCAAACTCAGATCAAACTGTCAAACTAGGCAGTGCTGATCAAATATGAATCAAGATTCTGTTACTGCATTGCCTCTTTCTCTCCTCAAATGTTTTCAGAAACAGATTTTAGTCTACTTGTTCAGCAGGCCACCAGTTTTTCCTGCTTTAAAATGGAGTCAAAACTATAAACAAAGCCCAACTCACAGTCCAAAAATACAAGATGGCAACATCAATAATGCCAAACTCAACGTTTCAAAATGGTTGTCATCACAATAGGTTTATACTAGGCCACTGTGAGCTGCTGGTCATACCAAACCAGGTAAGGATGTAGCAACAGCCCATGAGGAAGTGGCATAAAAGAACACAAGTTACAAAATCGTGCTTTAAAGAGGCTTAAATCTATATTTATTCAATGGATTACATCACTACTTTTATGCTCATAGTGATCATTTTCTCACAGCTTTATAGATCTTTACAACAAGTTTCAGCTCATTGTTTTGTTTTTTTCCTGGCACCCAACTTTAATTATTTATTTATTTATTTATTGGTCGATTCATTTACGGTACTTCCCTCATTCATTTTCAGCCACTCGACGCAGCTGTTTTCAGTGAAAAAGCTCTAAAAACTCACCGTACACTACCTGCTCAGCACCAATGCCATTTAGCAACTAGCTGGTGAACATAATGGAGCATTTAGCAGCAAAAACAAGCTAAAATAGAGGACTTACGTATACCAGGTGTCCTTCTTATGATTGTTAATATTGCTCTGGATCTGCTGGTCTTTTGAAATATCAATTAAAAGGTGATAATATGTCATTGTTTGTCGTAAAATGTGGCTAAAAATTTGGTTGTTGCAGGTTAAAGTGAAATATTCTGGGACATTCAGGTGGTTTATCTCTTTGCTCTTCGCTTCCTTCCTCCTCATTAACTTTCCTCCTGATTCATAACATCCATTTCTGCTCTGTTCTCACCAGTCCTCTTCCTCTCCCTGTGTGTCCCTGTGCAGTTCTGGCAGTATGGTGAGTGGGTGGAGGTGGTTGTCGATGACAGGCTGCCAGTACGCGAAGGCCGTCTGCTCTTCAGCTACTCTCACACCCGCAACGAGTATTGGAGCGCCCTGGTGGAGAAGGCCTATGCCAAGTCAGTTGCCACTACCAGCATATGTTTCTGGGTTGTAATGTCTGAGATCACCCACTCTTTTCCTGTGTGTGTTACAGTGATTTGACAAAAATATACAGCATCCGGAGTTGACTTTCTCACCTCTCATATGTAGGTTAGTTGGCTCCTATGGCAGCCTGAAGGGAGGCAACATATCAGAGGGGATGGAGGATTTCACAGGTGGCATCGCGTACTCCATGGATGTCTCATCTCGTACTCCTCGAGTCCTCTGGAGGTCCCTGACAGCTGCCCTGTCTCGAGGCAGCCTGCTCAGCTGCTTTATCGAGGTACGTACACACCTCAAAATGTTCGCACCGCACAGGTGGATGCTAATTTAAACCCACTTGAGTTTCTATCTTTGTCTCCACAGGCCAGCAGCTACCGTGAGATCGGTAAAGTGACAGAAAACGGGCTGATAAAGGGCCACGCTTACGCCATCACTGACACTGACAAGGCCAGTATCACACAGAGACGACACAGCAGGCTGCGCAGCACTGAACTGCTGTCACTATTTCTTGTTGCATGTTTCTGTAGGTCCTCTGTACGTTTTCTGGTTGGACTGGTTTGTAATACATGTCAGTTTATCTAATCTCATGTATCTCAGTGTGATATAATCTCACTGAAACGTAATCTAATTTTATTTCATCTCATCTCAGCACAATCAGGTCAAATCAAATGGAATCAAATTGATTTTATCCAATCGTATCCCATGTCATTGCATGTGATCCTTATATAGTCTCATTTGATCTATTCTGTTTTAATCTAATCTCATTTAAATCTCATACTGTATAATCTCACTTAAATTTAATCTTATATCATCCCATCTCAGCCCTAATGTGATCTCTAATCTAATCTAATCTAATCTAATCTAATCTAATCTAATCTAATCTAATCTAATCTAATCTAATCATGTTTTAATCATTGCATTTAATCTAATACCCTCTCCTTCCACTCTAATCTGGTCTGGTCTAGTCTTGTCTAGTCTAGTTTTGTCTTGTCTAGTCTAATCTAATCTGGTCTAATCCAATCTAGTTTAGTTTTATCCGGTTTAAATTGATCTAATTTAATCTAATCTAATCTCAAGGTACAAGGCCCATTAGCTGTTTTGGAGCTTTTAGTCGTATCACATGATCTTCTTCAGTAGACATTGTTTCATCTTTGATGAGACTGAAAGTTCATTCTAACCTTCCAACAGAAGACCATGTGATATGATTGAAAGCTCCAGAATAGCTACTAATGGACCTTGTTTGAGATTGTTTTACCGACTCCAAGGTCAATACACTTAAAATCTTAATCTGATCTAATTTGATCTCATCTAATTCCTCTGTGCAGATAAAAACAATCATAGAAACTTTTGTGAATACGTCTTTACTCTTCTTCTCTCTTTACGTTTTAGGTGATGAAAGCATCAGATGAGATTTTGTTGCTGAGGTTGAGGAACCCCTGGGGTTTTGTCGAATATCGTGGACCATGGAGTGACAAGTGAGGACAAACTTCCTGTTTGTGCATGTTGTAAGAGAGAGACTCGCTGACAGATTACAGGACATCCACAGACGCTGAGTTTCTCTTTGTATGTGTGACTGCAGGGGTAAGGAGTGGGATGCCGTGGACAAAGCAGAGAAAGAAAGGATTGAGCTGAAAAGTAAAGAAGATGGAGAGTTCTGGTATGTGGCAAATATCAAAACACACAAACTTACACGACTGAGCAAGTATTCAGATCCTTCCTCTTTAAGCTCCTTAAGTAAAAGTATAAATACCACACTGTGAAAATACTCCATGACAAGTCAAAGTCATGCATGCAAAGTGTCAAAAACTTAAAGTATCCAGAACAGAAGCACTCATTATGCAGAAAAGTAAGTGTCTAACATTGCATTGCATTTTACTGTAGATCTTAATGCATGGAAATCAGTATTTTTATGATTTAGTGCCCACAGTTTCAGAGTGCAATACACTGTAAACGTGTATTTGTTATGATTACATTACCTGTGATTGAAAAGTTGTGAGTTGACAGCTTTGCTAACAGCCAAACATCAGTCAAGGTCAACAACACAAGACATATCAGCCAGCTAATATTACTTACTAGTCCAACAGCAAGAAGCCCAGCTTGGCATCTGTCCTTCAGCCTTTTATTTCATGAAGCTCTCACCAACGACTAAAAGTCAGTCCCAGATTTACTCTTGTCTGGTAGCTTCTTGTTCGGCCATTCTCTTCCCTTTTTCTTTTTGCATTTTTAAAGATCCAGTGTGTCAGAATATGACAGAAACAGAATATAATATCCATAACTATGTTTTCATTACTGTATAATCATTTGAATCTTTATGTTTTTGTTACCTTAGAATGAGACTTTTATATCTACAGATGCCGAGTATCCTCTTCCACCTAGTCCACCATGTTGACAGCTCACGTTTGTAATGTTTTATTGCAGCAGCAGAATACAGTTAGAGTCATCACTCCATGCAGATATGTATACTTTGAAATACTGAGGAGTGATAGCAAACATCTTAAACAATCAGGAGCCTGCAGGTGGCTGCTGTGACGGTGGTGGGGCTGATGCAGGTCAGCTTAAATAGATCACCAAATTGGGATGATGTGTTCGGATTTGGATTTTTTTGGAGTGCAGCTCGAGTTGAACTCACATGCGTCACTCCATTTCTCCTTCAAGCTTGTAACAGGAGGGCACGTGGAGGGGGTTGCAATCCACAACTACAACTCTAGATGTCACTAAATCCTTTAAGAAGTGTCAAACTATAAAGGAACACTTCAGTTTCTACATAAAATGTTGCCACCTAATGAAGTCAGACAAATGTAGTGATGTAAAAAGTACAATATTTGCCTCTGAGATGTGGTGGAGTACAATTATAAAGTAGCATAAAATGGTACCTTGAATCTGCAGCTCATAAACAATAAGCTCTCTGATGTAAAGTATCGTCTCTTTCAGGATCAGTGCTGAGGATTTCTCCAGCCTGTTTGACATCGTGGAGCTCTGCAGCATAAATCCTGACACTTTGGTGGAAGGAAACACACCTGCCTCTCCTTCCTCACCTGCCTCCCCATCTACCTGGACCATCAGTGAACATGAAGGATTCTGGGTACCGGGGAGCACTGCTGGTGGTAGCCGCAGATACCGCAGTACGTCTATGACTTTATATAATGTATGTAAGCCCTACATGGAGATCGTTTAAGTGACCATACTCGTCTTTCCTCAGAGTCTTTCTGGAAGAATCCTCAGTTCCAGTTGGTTCTCACAGAGCAGGACCAGCTAGACGATGATGATGATGAGGAGGAGGAGGAGGATGATGAGGACGATGAGGTGATCGCTCCAGAGGAGAATAAGTTAACAGAGAAACAGAAGCAGAAGGCCAAACAGTGCACCGTGCTGGTGGAGCTGCTGCAGAAAAACCGCAGGCAGAAGGATAAAATCCACTTCCTCTACATCGCTTTCCACATCTACAAGGTCACGTCTCCACATCTCTAATTTAAGTTTAATTATCGATTCATGAAATATTTACTCTGTTTGTGAATTAACTCACACCTGTCTTTGTGTTTCTTCTTTGTTACAGGTTCCTCCTGAGGTGAGTACTTCAGGGTCAAGAGATAAATACATTGTTATTATTGTATAAAATTAATATTCTTAGTAATTAGTGATTTATATTTCTTCATACAGCTCCAGGGTGTGTGTCTGAGTCGTGACTTCTTCATTAAAAATCGCCCTGTGGGTCGCTCTGGGAAATACAAGTCTCAGAGGTAAACGACCATCATGAGAAGACATGACTACCTATCACTAATTATTTAATAATTATGGTGCTGAAGCTTTTACTTTATACCTTCAGGGACTGTGAACCTTGTATATACCACGACAACTGCATTTTATTCCTGAATGTTTGTACCTCAAACTTGCAAACCTTACAAAACCAAGTAATAATTCAAACGATCTGAAGTCACTATTTTTATATAAAGATATGTAATCAAATCAAATTTTACTTTTTTTTTTCACCAGAGGTGCCAAAAACAAATAAAACACAACACAAATTCAGACAGATAAAACATATTTAATAGTAACTATTGTTGCACGTGGCCCTGGTGGTGGCAGCTGTACATTTAAAACGTGCAGAACATTGCCTGGATCAAACATTTTTAGTTGAAAGTTTTATAGCTGATAATTTGTTGGAAGTCTATAATAACTCATTAACTTTGTCCTTCAGGGGTGTGTGGAGGAAGCTACATCTGGACCCGGGTAACTACATCATCGTGGCGTCTACCTATCGACCCAACCAGCCTGGAGACTTCTTTGTCCGCATTTTCTCCAAGACTGGAAACACTCTGGGGTAAGATGGGAGGGATTTAGCTTTAAGGGGCCTAAAACGTAAGAGACGTACTGAAGCTGAATATAATTTTCCACCTCCGTTTACGAGCCACCTGGTGTAATTGTTATGTGTTGAGTGTGTGCATCTCCTCACGTCACAGATATTTTGTGAAATCATAAACCCACAACACTTCCTGAGGGCTCCACAGCAGCCCTGAATCACCTCCTGTCTCACTCACTCTCAGCAGCAGAGTCATAGTCACCCACACTCCACAGGACCTCCACTCAAACGTACACTGTGTTCCCAACATTATACTAATGTATAATTTAGAAAATTACAATTAGTCTCAACAACAGGAGGCTATTAAGATCACCTCGTCTGTTAACAACAATCAATTATACAGCTGAGAGCAGTGCAGTGCGAGTACTCTCTCTGACTATAATAATCAACTTTATTTTCTAGTGGTGGAAAGATACATTTATACTTATTATTATATCATTACATTCATTTTCTATACATTTAGTATATAATTATATACATTTAGATTTTATACTTCTACATTTCAGAGAGAAAAATTGTACTTTTTACTCATATTTAACAGCTTTAGTTATTTGAATTATTTGATTTTACATGCAAACATATGCTCAGTTTTTTAAAAAATATGACAGCTTATCATAGATTAAAGCTCCTGTAAAACCTCTTAGGAGTCTGTGGCTGATAAAACCTTTGATTTACATGCAGTCACCTGCTGTTGTGCTCATAAGATTAAGAAAAAAATCTTTCAGAACTTTTGGGGGCTCCATAATTTTACTTTGGACACATTAAGTACATTTTGCTGGTCATACTCATGAGATCTGACTTTTAATTGTAACTACTAGTATCGCTACTTTTATTTAAGTAAATCAGAAACAGGTTCCAAGATAGACGATAAAAATCAAGTACTAGAAGATATAAATATACGTACAAGATGATTTTTAAATGAAAAGAGCTGTACAGTTTGTGCAGGAATATGCAAAGTATTGACCAGGTAGTGTGCAGATGTTCACAGTATGCAGAATATTTAAGGATGCAAGATGTTTTTTAAGACGCAGCCATCCTAAAGATGTTAAATAAAAGGTTATTAGAAGGTGTGTGTTCATAAAAGCCATAGAGTCAGTATATTAGAACATGTAGGCTCTGGGGTGGAGCTTGAAAATCAGTGTCAGAGGGACCCTGGACCTTGTTGATGAGGCCAGCAGTAGTGGAGAAAAAGGATCTGAGCCAATATCAAACATTATTTCTGAGTGTGTAACTGTTAAAAAACATAATTTAAGAGAGCAACACTGACAATCTGTTATTTGTTGTTATCTGGTATTTGTGTTCCAGGACTCAGGACTTTACCTGCTCCTCTGGCTTCCTCCCGGTGAGTCCATTAAAACAGCAGCCAATAACGATTATCCAGACTATTGTATGTTTATGTTTGTTTGTGCCAAACAGGTTATGGCAACTCCTGTCTCCCCGGAGGATCAAATGAAAGTTCAGAAGACTTTTGATGAGGTGTCTGGCCCAGTAAGAATTCCTCCTCATTGTGCTGTATTACTTTACCTAATTAAAGTGTAAACTGGAGCCTTTAGTTACAACAGACAATACAAACCAGTTTGTTTATGTGTCCCTGCAGGATGGCAAACTGAACGCCAAGGAGCTCATGACGCTGTTCAACTCAGGTTTCAGTATATCAAGTTTTTCAAGCTTCGTCTGAGAATAACACAAAGCTTCACCTCAAGTGATCTTTGCCTGTATGTTACCTGTAATGGCCACTAGGTAGAGGCAAAGCAGCGACATGTTGCCTCAAAAGTTTGAACAGTGAATCCACAGAGGTCACCAGTCTAGACAGAGGCTCATAGCTGCAGTCAGATAGAGTACACTGAGCTGGGTTAGGTAATGAAAGAGACTGAACTTGTCCTCATATTCACCTCTCCTCATCTTAATCCAATTTAAACCATTATTTTTCTTCCTCTGCATCATTCTCACAGCTCTTGTCAAAGATTACCACCTACCACTGGAGACGTGCAGACAGCTCATCTTTGGAGAGGATGTATCCTTTTGTCCTCACTATATTCTTTAATATTACAGTCTCCTCAGAGACCATTAATACAATCCTTGTTTGACTTTGACTCTACAGTATGTACATTACCACTGCTGCTGTTTAACTTGTTTGACCTCTGCAAGTTTCAGACTTTCATCGGGGCAGATGCTTGCTGACAAAAGGGGTTTAAAACCCCCTGGTCCACCGGTGTTGAGTCATCATGCCACCCCGCTGCTCACTTTCGCTCTCATAACTTTATCCTCTTGTCCTGCTGAGATGTCCTTAACTCTTCCGGCAGACTAAAGGGCGCTCCAGTCTCACCCGTAAACAAGCAGAAACCCTGCTGTCCAGTCTGCGCAATCTGCAGGTACAGCTCAGTGTGTGTGTGTGTGTGTGTGTGTGTGTGTGTGTGTGTGACAAAGACAGAAAAGGTAAAGAGACTCGTTATGCCTTATTCTGATGCTGCTTTGGTTTCCAGTCCATCTTTTTCCAGTTCGATGAGGACTCCTCTGGGACCATGAGCCCCTTTGAGCTCAGTACAGCGCTGCAGGCTGTTGGTATGCATACACACACACACACAAACATGTATACACACACTTCTATATACATACAGATGTTTGCTGCTGTTTCACACCTTCGTCTACTCCTCTGATTCCCAGGAATGCAGTGTGATAACAAGGTGGTCCAGCTGCTGTCTGAGCGCTTTTCATCTGGAGAGCTTCACATGCCCTTCCACGGATTTGTGTCATGTGTCACCAGGCTGCGCAAGCTCTTTGGTACACACACACACACACACACACACACACACACACACACACACACACACACACACACACACATCTCTCAATTCAGCTACACCACATGTTGTCAAACACACACACAAACAAAAAAGGCAAACAGACAGACCTATAATGAACACATGTATCCACGTGCTTACATCAGCTGGTCAACTCTGATTCATTTGATCATTTCAGGAAGTTCCTTTTTTTGACCCACCCATCTGCACTAAATCTGCCACATACTGCGGTGCCATTATTAGATTACTATTACATACAGGCACCTAAAGTCGAACGTACCAGCTCATTGTTTGACTAGATTTCCATTAACCAATGAACTTGACCCAAAGCAGTGGTGGAAGTACATTTACTCAAGTACTGTACCTTAGTACAATGTTACTTTATATTTCTACTCTACTACATTTCAAAAGAAATATTAAACTTTTTTTAAAACTAAATTTGTATTTATTTATTTATTTCGGTAAATATTAGTACAGGCACACACACACACACACACACCTCACCCTGAATCAACAAAAATGAATCAACAAAAAAAGAGAGATAAAATATTAAATACATGTGAAAGTAAAGGGGGTTGAATGGACACCTAGTACAGAAGTATGTCTACATATACATGTAAACACACACACACACACATATGCATGAAAATAGATATTTACTGTGAAAACACACACATATCCACGAATCTCACTGCACACATTTACATGCAGATGTAGCATAGCGTTCTTTTTGTGTGGAAATAACAATAGTAATAGTAAAATAAATAAAAATAAGAAAATGATGTCAATGACACATGGACAAGAAAATATTGTACTTTTTACTCCACATCTGTTTGATATCTAGTTAGCTTAACATATAATGTTATAAAATTAAAAATTAAACCATTGGTTTGTTTGGGTCTCCTTTTCTGGTGTATATAAGTTGTTAGCAGTTAGCAATACATTTCCTCTCTACGTTCGTCTGATGCTTTCATTTAAATAACAGTTTGAGGCCCAAAGAGGTCAAATGTTTTGCAGAGAAAAGTACAAAAATGAGTTCATATTTGTGCAACAGAACTTAGTTTTTTCTTCCTTCCTCTCTCATTAAGCATCACTCTTTGAAGAGGCCTGATCTCTTGGTTGGAAACGACCAAATTGTATATAAAGTAGTTAAAAGTAGCTCCACCTCAACCAGCTACAACAGTAAAACGCTGCTTTCCCAGTGTTGCATCAGTGTTCACGACCTAATAATGTCACCACAGTGGACATTTTGCAGCAGAATTTGATACTTTAAATATATTTGCTGATATTATAATACTTATGTACTCAAATAGCAAATGCATGCAGGAGACTGTTTCTAACGTTACCTTTTCAACAACAACTCATTGCTATCACACGAGATATTTCATGATATGACTATGGTGTGTGACATCTATGAGCACACAGTTTGTTCTTTGCATATCTGGATTATCACTAAGTAAACTCTGTAAAGTAAACTGTGCCAGGGTCTCTGTTTCGAAAACAAACACTAAACTTGATGCAGAAGTTACTGAGTGTCAAGCTTTTTTTTTCAAAGACATGGCATGTAGTCATTTCCTCCGCTCTTCTCCTCAGCGCTGTATGAATCAGAGACCAGTCAAGAGGTGAAAGACAGAGGGATCAACTCTGTGAGTATCTCGTCAAATGTGCTCTGTTATGTGTTCATGCTGACCTGAGCGGGTTTTTCACTTTCTATTTCTGCTCTATGTTCACCTCGTGTCCCTCCACAGTGGCTGCTCCAGTTCCTGACAGTGTGAAGACACTTTAAGAAGAGGATCTCCACGTTAGACCCAGCTGAGCCACACAGTATACTGTTAAATATAAATACAACATAATCGACATACAATGTATTTTAAAACTGCTTTTCCATGTGTGCCTTATTCCAAAGCAACAGCTGTGGCAAAGTCAGTTTATGTTTTGTTATATCGTTGTTTTATTCTTGCTTCAGCTTGTATTATTCTACGGCTCTGATAAAGGCTCAAAGTTCAGCTGTTGTAGCCTCCTCCACGCTACACATGCAGAAAAACTATAAACACATGTTCAAATATTCAAATTAGAATAAAATAAAACAATATAACTGACAATAAACTAAAACAAAGGATTTACAAGTCGCATTAAAAGACGAAATAAAGACAAAAACTCCCTATATACATACATCATCATCACCATTTAATTGTTATGCAACGCTGTTATATTACTCCACATTTAAATAAAATTGATTTCATAAGTGAGTTTAATGGTGTCCTTGATTCCCTTTGTCTTTGTCTAATCACAAATTTGTTCCAAAATCCAAATATAATCCACATTATCACCCTTTTTCTCAGAGTAATTATCATATTCTCACGTTTCCCTTTTGAAATTGTGTAACTGAATTAAATTAAACATGACTGAAAGAAAAGAAATCACTTCGACCCCAACAATTTAGTCATCCATGTGCACATGAGCATACCCTGGGTAATATCTACACACACACACACACACACACACACACACACACACACATCAGAGTGAGCACTGCCTGCCCCACTGAGGGTGTGAGGGTGATGTCTCAGTAGCGCTACACGCACCATCTCTATTCTTATCGCACTGACGCCACGTACAGCGTCAATACACACTCGCCCCCTCCTCCACTATGTTCCCTCACTCCCTCCATCCATCCCTCATTCTTTCTCCCCCCCTCCTGTTCTCTCTAGTAACTGTCTGAGTCTCAAAAATCTACATCCTCCCCCTCCTTGTTACACGCTGGCTGCACACAGGTGCTCACATGCACACAGACACACACACACACACACACACACAAACACACAAACACACATCCGTGAGCGAGCAAATGTCCTTTCTACACATGCTGCTATTAATAGCACCTCTTCCTGTTCATCGTTAGGTGAGTATACACAGGTTGTCCTCGGCAACCGTCCATCTACATTGTGATGGAGAGAGGAGGAGACAAAGTAAAAGAAGGGAGAGGGAGCAGAGGAGAGGAGAGCAGAGCGAGCCCATAGATTCCTCTCAGTGTCTGGCTTGTCCTTCGACTCTACATGCTTTATCATTTTATTTGAATTATTTTTCCTGTGTTTGCTCTTGTTTGTGTGTCTGAGTTTCAGCTCTACAAGAGGTCAGCCAATCTGACTCAACAAGGCTTGTAAAATGAGGAATCTTCCAGGCCTCAGAGGACTCGGTGCAGATGTGCTCGCTCTTCTGCTGTCACCATCTATGTCTCAATAAAGCCAGGAAACAAGACTGAGAGTCTACAGCCACACCAGTGGCTCTGTGAGGCTGTATTTTGGCACAGTGGTGCTCTGAGCTAAATGCTAATGTTAGCATGCTAACATGCGCACAGTGATAAGGTGTGAATGTTTACCATGTTCAGCATCTTGACATTTGCTAATTTGATTAAAACACACAAAGTACAGCTTAACATGAATGATTTGCAGGTAAGGATTGGACAAATTAAAAACTTGATGACCTGATGATGGCGCTATATGAAAAATCAAAGGATCATCAATTTATCCTGAAGGGAACATGAACGTGTGCAGCAAATTTCACAGCAATCCATCCAAATAGTTGAGACATTTCACTAAAAAAAAAACACAAATATGAACCTCATGGTGGCACTAGAATAAAAGTAAGTGGATCACCAAGAGTTAGCAGGATTCATCATCTGGGGACCATGAATGTTTGTACGAAATTTCATGGCAATTCATCTAAATGTTGTAAACAGTTTGGACCAAACCAACAGACTGAAGTTGCCATCCCTAGAGCCATAGATCAATAAACAACATTAAACCCTTAATTCTCTCTAAACTTATACTGATACTATACTATACTAATCTCACCACTACACGACCTCAACCCTTTAAAATGATGAGCATTGATTAAATATTGCATTTCCAATCATATAATGGGTAACAACTGACATGTTGGGCATGTTTTAAATAGGTACAGAACAGATAACAATTTTAAAAAGATGATAAATCAAAGGTCATGTACAAAAATGATACAGGGCCTATAAAAATGATTCACAGTCAAGAGGATTTAATATGAGGTTTTTATACTAATCAACAGAAAAAAAATACCCTTTAATGTTTAAGTTCATAAAGTAATCGAAATTAATTAGAAAATTAAAATACTTGCTCTTATAAGAATTCACCTCCTTTAACAATCTCTGAATCATCACGACTGCAAGAAATCACATAATGACAACCTGTTTGCAGGAACTGTGTAATCATTAATAAGCATGCAGGGGAGTATTAAAAATAAAAGACAAAAGAAATAATTCAACTATGTTAAATAAAATCGCGTGGGAGTCGTGATATTTCCACAGTTAATTTTTCAGTGTATATGAACGATGCTACTCATGTGTTGGAGAATGAACCGTTTAGTTAACGTCTATTTTTTAACCCCTTATTTATCATTTATAAGCATTGTTTGAACATGTACTAAATTGTTTATAACACACTGTAATGTAGTTCTAAGCACATTTTAATTTTTTACTGTTGCAGCTGTCAACATTTATAACTATAATAACTATAATAATAATTATTGTGTTAACTGAGTTTTACAATATAGTCATTCATTATTTATTTATACACCAGCAGGACAGTTAATACTTATATATGCTTACACCTATAATGTATTGTATAAAGTGTACTATAAACCATGTTTGAATGTTTATACTGCTTATAAATGTTAAATGGGGGAGTTAAAATAAAGTGTTATATAAAAGCTATTAAGTCTTTCATATAGTTTGGTCCTCATAAATGTTGTAATATAACAACACAGACTTCACAGTCAGATCAGAAGAAACAGAAACAGATTGCGGCTGATCCACGAGGATATAACTGTGTCTAACTGTGTCTCTCCTTCATAGAGGAAGTATTTATTTTGTCTTTTCTCTCTCTGTTGATTTGTTTCTCTCGATAGCGGCTGTGCTCATCCTTCCACCTGCTCTTCTACTTCTTCTTCTCTCTTATCTTTGTGCCGTCCTCCCTCCCTCCCTCCCTCCCTCCCTCCCTCGCTCTGTCCCCCCTCCCCCCAGATGTCCTGTGGGCTGTGATGATGCTCTGACAGGCTTGGCGTCTGTTCTTGGAGGTGCTGGTATTTTTGTGGCACAGCGGCGGGGGCTGGTACAGGAATAGTGCCGGAGTTGTAGTGTATAGTGTGGGAGTGGAGATCTGGGGAGGGCTGGGATGGTTTGAGAACTGTGAGATTTTAAGCCATTGTATAGACAGGAGGGAGACCAGGGAGGATTGCGTAAGTTGGCTCCCTGGCTGCAAATTTAGCCTGGGCTCGCTCACGCATAAATTTGATGAGCACTGCTATCTCAGTCGTCAGAGCGGGGGTATTTAAAGATGTGAGTGTGTGTTGGCATGGGACGTAGGGTGTATTTATCATGCGTGTTTATTTACAAGTCGTGAAGAGTGATGGCAGATAATTTGAGATGCAAAAAGCAGCATTTGCATCTACAGTCCAACACTCTGCTATCTCTTCCTCATCCTGTTGTTGCTATTTATTTTCTAATGTCAGCTTGTTGTACATGGTGGTGACCAGGTGTGTCATAGTCAGCCTGTGCCAGAGAAAAAGTGATGTCACATGAGACATATTTTTACTGCAACTTTCTCTCCTCGTCCAACTTTATGTCATGAGTAAACTTAGACACTTAGATAGAACTTAGATAGCAAAGACGGACAGAGATCAATTCATAGATTCATACCTTGTCCTGTGTTTTGTCTGTGAGCATGTGTAGATGTTAAGATGTTTTCTCCACTGGAAGGGCATCCTAGAAGGCACTACATCATGTTTTCTCTATTGGAAGGACTCCTTAGATTGCACTGTATCATGTTTCCTCCACTAGAAATACACCCAGGGGGCACTTCATCATGTTTTTTCCACTGGTAGGACACCCTAGAAGGCACTACATCATCAATACATATCTTCTTTCTGCTTCTGTACTGACATATGTGTGCTTACCTATGTTTTGTACACTGTATAGTGTTCATTTTGACAGTGCAGGATTGGTATTGGGAGAGGGCAGTGATAAAATGATGGAGGGGTGGATGAAGGAGTAGGAGTAAAGATGAAATTATGTTAAAATGTGAACCTTCCGTCACTCTCCGTCACTCACATATTGCATAGTGCATTATCCAGATCAGTCAAGATTTTACAGTAAGTCTAGTCCTGATTGGTGTATGTTGAATAGGCATCACATTATACGTCAGTGTGATCTAATACTCTTTACCAGAACATGTCAGAAGCACTGCTTTAAATGTACACATCAAATGTCACGACTTGGATATTCTAGAGTTTTCTATTTTTCTCAGCAGTGTGTTATCTTTTCAGAGGCTCTGCCAGTCGACAGAGTAGAGATCACAGCTGGCACTCTGAACTGATCGCAGCAGTCACATTAAACACAGTTTTCCTACAGTAAACCTCTCAAACAGGAATGCTGGTTAAGACTTCAGTTGACGGGTTGAATAAACAAGAAGACACACGTTTAACACACACTTTTTTTGCAGCAGCAGTATTCATTTATTTTAATCAATAGAGTGCTTAGATTTGACATGATAAAACCTTCTTAAATCATCTTACATGTTTTTGTTCAATGAAATATACAATTATGTGGTAACAATTAGTACTAATAAGGAAACACTAAAAGGTGACCAAGAATGCTGAAACCCGTCCACGTGTGTGCAGAAGGGAAGAATGTGTAGACCTAAACACCAAACTGCTGCCGTCAGTCGTTCATGCCTTGTTGCATGTTAGTCAAATGCCTACTCAAATGTCATGTTTGAAATTCCATTCATGACTCAAACACCATGTCATCACTGTGTGTTGTGCTCAACTTGTTTGTTTGGTTTTAAGCACCTCATAATCATTTACACATTTACATAAAAATTGCTGGCCGGTTGACAGATATGTTAAAACTTAGTCCAGATTTCCACTGACCTGAGAGATGTTGATTAATATGATCTTGTGCCTGGTGGGATTTTCTGATTATGAAAGTTTTTATTTATTTATTTTTTAAGTAAACACAAGTGTTAAAACCATGGTTGGGAAATCAGAATAAAACTGTTTGACAAAGAAGTGAAGCATATTACAGCAGTGGTGGAAGAATTATTCTGATAATTTATCCCAGACAGTGTTAAGATAATAGCTCACTACTACTATGACGTAAGCAGCATATTTTAAAAGTTGATCATGTACTTTCGGTGGTGGAAGAAATACACAAATATCTCGTAAAAGTAGCAATACCACAGTGTGGAAATACTTATGTAGTACAAAAGAATTAGCATCAGGTCCCGTGGGATTTAGTGGCATGTGTGAAGCTGCAGATTGCAACCAACTGAATACCCCTTGCCTCACCTTCCCCTTCCAGGCATGTAGGAGAAATTACGGAGAGTAGAGTCGGTGTTTGGTTTGTCTGTTGTGTGCTACTACATAAAAATGGCGTTCACCATGGTGGATTCTATGGAAGAGGACCTGATCGCTCTATAGAAATAAAAGGCTCGTAACAAAAACACGATTATTATTTACAAGTGATTATCACTGACATAAAGAATGAATGTTTCTGAAGAGCCGTTTTGAAGATTGTGGTGGCTGTGGCCACAGCCATGTCAGCAGTCCTGCCTCTGCTGCCTCCCGGCTAATCTAAAAAAACAACGATGTGGATCGTCGGTGGACCTGAGGCTAGCTGAATGACGCCTGAATGCTCAAACAAGCCAACTGTAACGGCACCTACCTGTCAATCAAAGTGTCCACACTGTTAATTGTGCATAACTTTAAGCCTTAATAAAATTTGAACGGGTGAGTTAAATAGTAATTCAGACTCAGTACAGCTATCATGAACAGGGAAGTTATAGATAGATAGATAGATGGATAGATGGATAGATGGATAGATAGATAGATAGATAGATAGATAGATAGATAGATAGATAGATAGATAGATAGATAGATAGATAGATAGATAGATAGATAGATAGATAGATAGATAGATGGATGAGTGGGTGAGTTACAGATAGATAGGAAGTGTGAAGAGACAAGGAGAAAATAAGATGAGGAGAAAAAGGAAAGGGTGAGGAGTGGGTGAGGAGTGAGGGAGCATTGTGTGGGCACTAAAGGCCAGCGAGGTGAGGGGGATGACGGGGACACATGCAGGTTTGTTTCTTCCTGACGTGTGCAGTGTACACACAGTGTCTCTTCTACCCCCATATCTTTTCTCTCTCTCTCTCTCTCTCTCTCTCTCTCTCTCTCTCTATCTCTCTCCATCTTCATTGGATCCAACCCTCTATCAGTCCCTCTTCTTCACCCACTCACTCCCTTTATTCCTACCTCTTACTGGTCCCTGAAAAAATAGGGCAGTCCTTATGTAAGGAAGAGAGAAGAAGTGGGGAGGGGGGGCTGTGAGCCAAGGGAAAAAAAAAAAAGGTTGAAACAAAGCCTTCTGGATACAGAACAAGCAGAGAGAGAGAGGGAATGAGTAGGGGGAATAATGAAGTTGGTATCCAGTCTCCTCATTCAGGTGGAAGAAGTCTTCAAATCTACTTCAGTAAATAATGCAGTGATTATGAGTGAAAAACACTGCAAAATAATTGGTCCTGCTTTCAGAATGGCAAGGTAAAGAAAAGTACCAATCCTTAAGTGTTAGATTATTTATTTGCAGGCAGTATATTAGTATTGGGGTACGTCATAATCTTTTATTGTTCAAATTATGCTTAAATGCAGATTTTAAGTGCGTTTCAGATATTTGCATCCATATAGGGTGAAAAGGGCACACTGTAGCTCTTTTGCTCATGGGGTTATGTACAAATATCCAACAGATAGCTCCACAGATAGTAATTTGATTGGACAAGAGGCATTTCATGAGTGCTGCTATAGAGCACAACATCACTGGGACTTTGAAACTACATGTATCACTCCGCGTCACAGGTGATTTAAATTCATTTATCTTAAATTCAATTCTAACCCTAACTTTGCACTGCAAAGATTAACATTTTCCCACAAATAACATTTGACTTAGACTATGAATGATCATCAGAAGAGGACGAAGGAAAGGAAAGAAGCCTGCAGCGCAAACATCCAGGTGTACTAATATGACATCAGACAAATTAGAGAAGAGCATTATCGACACCGTAAGACAAACAACATGGGCTTTGAGCTGCTTTCAGTCTCAAAAATATTAACGTCGACTGGGCTGCGCTAACATGTAGACTTATAGATCAAAACTAGCAAGCTACTGATCAGGAAAATGTTGATGTGTTGCTTGGCAACAGTGCAGTCCCAGCCCATTGAGGAACTATTTGTGTTGGCAGAGCCAAATAAATGATTAAATAAACAAACAAACCATGATGTTCTGTCACTTATTACTGTAAACTAATAAATCTCGCTTGTGGAACTGTTGTATAAAAGCAATGTCAAACTTGAGGTCATGATGTTCTGAATATCAGCATGGCTGTGATTATCTTCAGCACTTAGCTGATATTCAGTACAACATTAGGATCTCGAGTGTGATATTCCTTAAATATGGCAGCGGCTTCTATGTTGGATTTGTATAAACACTCAAATTAAAGCTGAGAGTCGGCATTTAAACATCACAGGTACTGGTATGTTTCCAATTCAATGTGCTGGACTGATACTTGTTGTTCACTTGAGTATTTTATATTACAACTTCACTGCATTTCAAAGAAAAATATTGTACTTCTTCTTCCACTACATTTGTCTGACAGCTATAGTTACTAGTTACTTTGCAGATTAAGATTATTACATACATATGACGCCCTTTTATAGATTAAACTACCAAACCTACGCCTGTACATGAAGGCATCAGTAATAAACAGTTTCTTTCTTTCTTTTGATACTTGAAGTACATTATGCTATTAATACTTTCAAGTATGCAAGATTTTCAAGTAAAAAATCGAAATACCTCCTTTACTACTCCATCTGTATTCGGTGGTGTTTTTACCGTTGGGTTGGTTATATGTAAAAGGAGCACAATTTCTGTTTTGCTATATCAGATTAAAGTCAACAGTCCGCTCTTTATACTCATTGTTCCATTTCAAATCCGTTATGCAAATGTCATAATAACATTTGCATGTAAAATCACAATCTGCTCCTTGCGTCAGCTGTCAGGTGATAGGTGCCACAGGGGTAAATAATAAATCAATGATGGCTGAATTCCATTTAGTTTCACGGTTGTGGTATTGTGCATGCTGGCTCACTGTCACGACTTACTAGGACATTTGAACACATCAGATCCATTATTAATGTTATTAGTATCATCTGAACTTTTCTTCAGCATGTCTGGTGGGAAAAATAAAGTGGACTGATATGTTTAAAACGCAGGAAATGTGAATAGTTTTAAGCCTCAACACTGTATTTACGACAGTATTTGACTAAATATACTGAGTTACTTTCCCCTCTGATCCTATCCTCTTTCTCTCTCACCCTCTTGCTCTTGTCCCTCCCTCTCTCTGGCACTTTGCCTCTCTGACTGGCAGCGAGCCTGTTGAAAGTAGGCTAGGATTGACGCGCTGCTTGTGTCTGAGTCACAGAGAGCTGTGGAATACTGAAACCCACTGATTGCATTTAACTTTAGGCATCCGACTCCCATGCAGTGCATGATACAATAGAGCCATCCGCTCTGCTATTTGCACCTCGATGCTGACGTTTATGGCCACACTTACAGCAACAAGAAAAAAAGAAAAAAAGGAAAGGCAATTGTTCTGACACTGTGAATAATTGTAAAGATGGTTATTTAGAGACAGATAAAGTAGTGATCTCATTCGCCACACACAGCGTTCAAATCTGATTATCCTATTCGTGGTTGCACACCATTGGGTTTAGGATGATACCACACAAGTTGAATAATGAGGAGCAAAATGCAGCACATAAAAAATTTTTAAAAAAGTGCAGCACATCATTTTAATTTTCTGCCATCGTACAACGACCTTTCTCTCACACAAAGTGGTCAAGCATCTTTTTAATTTGTGCTTCATCATCAAGTACTGTCAAGAGCCTTTTTACAGTAGGTCAGGCATGTCACGGTCAACCATAGCCTCACTCACCTGTTTAACACTGAGGGAAATGAGTGTAAGAGGCCTGGTAGTACTCTGCTGGGTGAAATAAGATGACGTGAGAACATTTTTGTACCAGAAGAGCCCACAACCGAGGCTGTGACGCATGCACAATCGAATGTTTTACCTTCTCTACATCACTGTAAATGATTGCTGTGCGTGTGTGTGCTGTGTGGGTTCTTGTAAACACACAAGCTCGTTATTTAACTGGAGAGCCACAAGGATTAAACCGTATAAACACAAAGTACATTAACATAAACAGGACAGAAGTGAGCTGCAAGCGAACTGTGTGCTGGAGCAGGGAACAAGAAAAACTGGAAAGTCACAAGTGTAAATAATGTAGCTGACTCTTCACACACACACAGGGTCATGGGAATTTTCCCTTTCATTCAACATGGGTTTTGTGGACTCGACTGTGCATTGAGCGGTCCTGTAGAGTCTGTGGGAGTATGTGGTGCCAGGGCTGTTCCTCAAGTGCATCTAATCCTCGTGTAACTGAAGTAAAAACCATCCTCAGCAGAAAGTTGAGCAAGTTTTCAGGTTGCTGTCTAAGAGAGGGAGTCACCATGGTGCATCCAGAGTGTAGCAAATGTTGTACTGAACTATCGTGGCAAAAAGGAAGCTGAGGCTAAAAGGTGAAATCTTGACGTTACAATCCTAACTTATGGGGTCTGGATAGAGATAGAAACAAGCGGCTAAAAGCTCTTGTTAAGGCTTCCACACTACCGTATGTCTTTCTTTCATTTAAATCTTGTAACTACATCTTTTCAGGTTCATTACATACATTACATTCCAGGTACTTCTGCTACAAACCACTGCAAGTCAGAAGTCGATAGTTCTCAGTTGGTGTTCCCAAATTCCGATCTAAATGCGTTCCAGTGAATCTGCTTGGGAAAACATGGACGCCCACAGCAAACTACTGTTTATATGGGAAGTCTCTGAACTGCAAAAGCATCTGTGAAGCACACTTAAAAAGAGACTAGAGGAGTAGGATAGTACTGCATACAGACAAAGATGTCTATCAAGCACAAATGACAATGGAAATGTGTACATATATACAGTATTTGATGAAAATTGTTCTGTTCACTGCGTGTGAACTCAGGTTAGATGGATCTTGCCTGAGTTTTTGACTTGATTAACCAATGTACACGTGTCAGAGGTCGTCTTTTTCCGAGTAAAATGGAGTGCAAATGCAAACTGTCCTAAAAATAACGTCTTTCATTTCCTTTGAGGATTTTTTTACTCTCTGATGTTGTTTAGGACTCTTGTGATTATTTTGATTATCTCTTTTTGTCGCTTGATTGTTGATTATCTTATTTCTGGTTCTCAGGTCTCTCTTGAGAAAAGAGATCTCAATCCTGATTAAACAACATTAGACAAATAATATGAGTTTGCTTCATAGGGTGACTCGGCTCATCCTTTAGGACAAGTAGGATGTCTGGATGCCTCACAAACACCGAAATGTAAAGGTATCCTGGGCTGTAACATCATATATATCATAATTTTCAATGATGTAGTGAAACAACAGTAAGTAACACGACTCAGAGATTACTGTTCTGTCTGCTGGAGGCACTACACAACAGGGAACCAGGACAAGGTGGAAGGTTGCTTGTTATTTGCTCTCATAAAAAAAAGGAAGAGCTCCCCTCCTGCTCTGTAGCACAACTACAAAACACAGTCAGCTATAAGACAGAATATTGAATTAACTTCCCTCTGTGCCCCTAATGAAAGGTTTTCATGTATCGCTCATAAGAACAGGGAGACTGAGGGCAGCTGAGGCATGTATTTTTCTTTTCATGCTAGCACTCAAAGACTGGCAAGTACATGAGCCAAATACACAGGGAGGAACAAAATAACATGATAAAATCCAATAACAACCACAACCTGTCATCTCAAACTGCTATATTATGGAGACAGCTAAAACAAAAAGAAGTCAAAACATCTGTGTTTGACTTCATGACTTTGACTAGCTGGATCGCAATAATGACTAAAAATCTAATAAAGTTTAAGTTTAAAAAAACTGGATGTCGCAAGTTCAAAAGTTTATGGTTCAATCTGAACTGAAACATTAATGAATCCTCTTCTTTAATTTCAACTCAAGTATTTCAGTTAATACAGTACACACAAGCCATGTTTACATAGGCGTGCAGGAAGGCCTTCGACTTTGCCAAGAAAGAATTACTGGATTTAGACGAGATGTGTTATTAAATGGTTACAGGGGCAGACCTGAACCCCCCACCTGACAGATCATGTAATAATAAGCTTCAGGGATTTTTTAGCCAAAGGCTGAGCCGAAAGTCAAGTCAAGCACAGCTTTTCATAAACACTCTTTGCCTCAGTTTCAGTTTTGTTGCGTTCGAATGACTGAGTAAGAACAGCCCTCTGTGAACACAGCAGACAAAGGCCGAAGGAAACTGTTGAGTGGCTGAGAGAAAAGCTATGAGAGTATGAGACATTTTGGTTGGCTGGAGAGAAAAGACCGATCATATTTCTCTCAGTGAGGTGGGGAAAGCCTGTGAGAGTTATGTAATGTTGTTGGGATATGGAGCCAGAAGGGGTGTAAACAACACCACTCTCAAGTGGGAAGGGTAGCCGTTGCCTAGTAACAATATTTTGGGCAGGATAACCAGGCAAACACGGCCCGCCTTCCAAAAGGAAATAGGGGCTGGCCTCAGCACAGCACAAAGTTAGTGACTTCCCGAAAATATGCTAAGAGACAGGGCAAGCAAAACAAAGCACATCAGGGGCATTAGACAGTGCTGCATCTATTTTTTTCTACCTGGCCTGGCTGGAGTCTAGACCACCACAAGTTGTAAACAAACAAACTCTCAAGGAACAAAATAGTTTAGAGAGAGAGCTGCAGTCTCAGTTAAACTCCATAATTACTCCACACTATGAATGTAGCCATGACAATACAGTGATTTAGGTATAAACTAGACTAAGAGGAGACGTAGCAGACATAACAATGAAGATGTTGCAATATCCAAAACTGAAACTCTAAACCGAAACCTGGGCATTTGGTTAAAAAACTACTCTGATACATTTAAGATACCATTGTTTTATTGGTAGTAAATGTACTGAGGATTCATTGAGTGCTTTATTTATCCCTGAAGGGAAATTTAAATGTGTTATAGTTAAATGTGCTACAACACAAACAGGCAGGAGGTAGACAGGTTCAAGTGGTATAAAGAGAAAAAGGAGTATATAGCTCTGATCATGCAAGAAATGCAAAATTAAAAAAACTAAAAATATACAATATAAGGTTATATCATAATGTAATATAATAATATAATATGAGGTAAGTAGGACGCTGAGGTAAATCTGCAGAATCAGTTGAATTAAAGATAATTACTGGCCACTTTTTACACAATATATAAAATAAAAAATGTCTCATTTACTCGCGTTGTTTCATCGTTTATTACATTAAACTGAAATGTGAAAATACAGCAGTCAGTTTGTCTTGTGTTCCCACACACAAATCATTACCAACAACACACACACACACACACACACACACACATATATATATATATATATATTTCTGTATTGCGCGTTGCTAAGCGTGTGCACATTTGCATGTTACAAGCTTACGGCTTAGGGACACGTACGCGTTTTTAGTCAACACAAACAACGTCACCTTCACTTTCACTGTAACGATATGACGTTGCGACACGGAGAAAACAAACCGCCTCTGACGGATAAAACCGTGCTAAAACAACAAAGGGGCTCGCTGTTAGCCGTGCTCGGCTCTGCCGCTGCTCCCTGCAACAGAAAGAATCCGGAAGCCATATTGTGTGCTGCTGTCTGTCACTCACAGCCGGTTGCCACGGAAACCGGTTGCTAGGCGGCATAACAAAAAGACGCTACACACACACATGCAGCAGACCCGTGGATAGCACATGGTCCATGCGGGTTGTTTTAGCCTAAATATCTCCTCTTTATGTGACTGTTTGTTATATTTTTCTCAAGTATTAACGCATTAAGCACATCTTAAGTCATCGCCGTTAGGTTTGTTTGTAGATTTGTCCGCATACATAGCTAAAA
Organism: Argyrosomus regius; assembly: GCA_946959425.1. NCBI lineage: Eukaryota > Metazoa > Chordata > Actinopteri > Sciaenidae > Argyrosomus > Argyrosomus regius. The sequence continues at coordinate 12,040,467 of OX336889.1, forward strand.
TAGCAGCATTAGTCATAAGTCATCTCCGTGATTTCTTACACTCACACCGTCAAGTCCTGCTATTATCGTTTATTTCCCCGTGAATGTGGGCTGTTCGCCTGCGTTATCAGCCATTCACTTCAATAATTCCCCATCATGAACAACTTACATCGACGGAGTTAGTCATCCCGGTCCAGCAGCACAGCAACGGCAACGGCAGCCCGGATGGGACACAACGTCCTCCGTGGATCCTCGTCTCTGACGTTGTTGTAGCGCTGACTAATAACTTGTTATCCCCAACTCTTCCTTTTTTTTTTTTTTTTTGTTGCTCACGCCTTTTCACACACCGGCCCTGACACAGCAGCGTACCCGCCTTGTGACATTGTTTGACATCACCACCAAAAAACGTAGGCTTTGTATTTTAGATTTTCATTCATGATTTGCCACCCAGTCTTCCCGCATTTAGCCCTGCGGAGCATCCCCACCTCACTCCTCCTCCTCCTCCCCACCTCCCCTCCAACCAAAGCCAAACCTCCCACCTGTCACATTCCCACTGGTGTCCTCATGTAGGCTATAATAATGAATCACATTCAGCTCGGCCGGGTGATGTTTGCAATGACAGGCGCCGATTTCCGTCACTGCTGCCCACTGTCCATGACAGAATTACACTGCAGTTTTTCTTTTTTTTCTTTTTTATTATTGCGCTGAATGAAGCTGCTGTTGTGCTGTAACACATAACCTACACCAAAACTTAAAAACACAAGGGTGCGTTTTATAATCCACAATACAATCTGAGGGTATTTCTCAACCGTGCAGTTAAAACACTGTAACTGGGAGTGTTCAGACACACATGAAAAGGAGGCTTTCCTCCCACTGGACTTAAGCTTTCAAGTACAGAGGAGTCCCGAGGGCGTGTCCTGAGAAACTTTACAGGAGGATATCCCTTCACATGCCTGACGGGATTCCGTCCCAGAGTGGCATCAGGGTGTTACATAAATAAACCATTGTACATACTACACATAACGTCTCCTGTTTATCTGTAACTAAATGTGTTGAAGTCCATACATGTGCCGATGACTGGCTATTGTAGACATTATAGGAATATTACAATGACTTGACGTAGCCATGACCCAAACGAAATGTTCCAATCCAGATTAGACACATAGGTAGACTTAAATAGATACTTTCCATATTTATCACTCAAGTTTCTTAAAATTTCCTCTCAGAAATTGTCAGACGGTGAGAAATATCTCGTGCCTGTGATAGTATAAAAAAAACATCTATTATTATCCGTCGGCGAGGTGAGCTTCTGGTCCATTTCAGTGGGAGAGGGAATCCCTCAACGTCACCAAGGATACCAAACACAACATGTGGACTAGTGGACATATATGGGCAATGTACGTCAGCAGAGCGGAACTCCGGGGCGGGACTTAAACATAGAAATGCCTTGATTTTACTCGGATGGATGGATGGATTCATTCATAAGACGAGATCTGCTACTGTGCACCGTAATACAAGCAAACGTCCTCCTCCGGCGTACCGTGAACGGACTTTATGGATTTATAATCGCACATTTGACAAGCGGATAAAAGGAGAGAAACGCTCCGAGGATTTAACAAAGATAAACGAGAGGACTTCCTTCTTAACACATTGAATTAGAGCACTTTCTCCCCACCCCCTAATCGCGGGGAACTGGATTAAGCTTCTTCATGCAACTTTTTTGGAAAGAAACCAAGAGCATCTCGCCAGGGAATAACAAAAAGATCAGCAACTGTAAGTCAATAATTACTTTTTATCATACAGATTAAGTGTTTGCTTTAAAATCGCTGTGTTGGAGTAGGTCAGAAACATCTGTCCACCGCTGCTTACATGAGATCTTTGTATAACACACTCCAACTTTCAACTTTATGTTTTAACCTCATTGCCTATAACATCAGTCATTCTCTCCTTACAGTACCTCTTCTTTAGTAATCTTCTTGTGTGTGCACCGCTGCCTCCCTCCTGTCACTGCAGGTGACATCGCGCTCTCTCCGGTAACGGCAGGTGTCACATTCTCTTTCGGTCCCTCCGGGGAAATGTACCAAGGGTTCCCCGGCGACCCAGACAACGGATCCCGTGGAAGCTCCTCTCCATCTATAGAGTCCCAGTATCTTTCCTCCGTGGACTCCTTCGGGAGCCCGCCGACCACCAGTGCTCCGCAGGTAAGTTATGAATAAAAAAATAATGCATGTTGGCTTAAAATTAAAAATGTTACAGCTGTTTGAAATGCAACAGGCATACATGTACATATGCTTACTTTACTGTATATGGGTCTATAGTATAGACAGGGCTGCATGTCAGATTTACAATGTATAGATTTTAGCTTTTATTCAGTTTTATAAGCTATCATTGCACATATATGGTATACTCTATAACGTTATGTTATGTATGTGGCACGTCATATATGCTTCATTTTTGACATATAGTCTATGTCATTACCATCAGGCAAAACAATATAGCCTAAAATGTGCTATTATAGCAGGATATATAAAATGAATGGGCACGTAGTAGTAGCTATAATCGCATTAAATAAAATAGCATACATAAACAAAGCAGTTAAATTGTAATCTATATATTTTATAGCATAAATATGATTCAAACTCGTATAGACTTTTGATGGCACTTCTTTTTTTTTTATCGGATGTTTGTAATGGAGCCGAGCATGTATATGCGCATATATAAATAGTCTCGCTATATATCACAACACTTCACTATGGGTTTACCTCCATGTGTTCCGGTAGCGGCCGTCTAGCTTTGACAACGTGCTCCGTTTACAGCACGCCGCAGAGCGGATGACAGAGTCCTGGAACTCTCCTACGTAAGCGCCGTAGCCCCGCCCCGCCCCACTGCCCGCTTCCCTCCTTCCACGCGCTCCGCTCTCCTCTCACAGGCCTCGCCGTGACGTAAATGCTTGTTCTATTTTGGAGTGCTACGTCGCGTTGCCAAGGGGAACACCGGGGGTGTGACGGGGGAGGAGGAAGAAGGAGGGGGGAGACGTTCTCGGAGAGAGATGATTGGTCGAGGCGGCCGCTTACAGGGCTGCCTGTCACCAATGTCTTAACACGCTTTTAAATGAATATTAATGAAAGTCGATATTGTTCCTCCTCGGGTCTAAAATAAGACAAAAAAAGACAAGCGACAGATTTGAGCTTTCCGTGTGTGTATTTCAAAGATAGACACTGATACGTAGACAAAGTTGTGACACAGCTAGTTAAGATTTAGACCATTTATAGCCTGCTGCCATTTTTTCCCCTTGCTCCTACACCTCTAATTATAATGTTTCCCTCTGGTTTGATGACTAGATTATCCTCTTTTTCCACACTTTTTCAAATAATACTCTATTACTACTTGTTCCAGCACTTATCTTTAATTAAAATGCTATTTACATACCAGAACCATTATGTGAATTGCTACATTTTAAAGTCTTGTTCATGGTTTTTAAAACAAATGCACATATTTGTTATGTCATTCCATGTATCTTTGCTATTTTAAGTATTTTACAACTTAAAATAGGATTTTGACTAGAACTGATTATAATAATGGATAAAATGAAGGTAAAGTTTAACCTCCTGTTATGTATAAGACAAGACAAGATAAGATCAGATCAGATAAGACTTTTATGATCCCACACTGGGGAAATCCACTTGTTACAGTAACTCATATAGACAAGGTTGATAAGAAATTACTCACAGGTAAGAAATATATAGAAAAAAGTCATTAAGTCATGCTGGTGTTAAAGAGTCTGACAGCTGGCAAGATAGCTCCAATAAATCTTATTAAATATGACAAACAAGCTGCTCCAAGCTTGCTCCTGCCTGTATTTCTGCCTCTGTTTCCTGATCTATGGTGGCTTTACATGATGTGTAAAACTCTTATTTATTCGTATCTCCTGCTCAGGATTGTGTGTCAGCGGGAGCTGGCTTGAGCATTGGGGACAGCGGGCCAGGGGCCAGTGTCGGAGGGGAAATGCCAGGTTCATTTGTGCCAACTGTCACTGCCATCACCACCAGTCAGGACCTGCAGTGGATGGTACAGCCGACTCTCATCTCCTCCCAGGCTTCTGGACAGAGTGGGTCGACTGGCACCACAACCATGACCCAACCAGTGTCACTGGTTGACCCATATGACATGCCAGGCCCCAGTTATTGTTCGGGGTCTGGATTCACCCCTCCAAGTTCAGACACTCCAGGCCCAGCACCGGGCCCAATCCGCCAGTCCAGAACTCGTAGCCGCCGTACCCGAGAAGAGTCTGTGAGTGAAGATGGAGATGTTGGTGTGTTAGTAAGTGTGTGTGCTTGAACGGTTTGTTTGTTGACCTTCGCATGTTTCATACGCAGTGCAGGTATATCATTTACATGGGCACCAAAAAAAATCAGATCAAACAACAGTGTACTGGGCTGATAAGCAGTGGTGTGCACAAACACATTCAGGGGCATGGGTAAGAAACAAAAAAAGGGCACCTTCCTGTCTACACTTTTTCATATACACACACATACTAAGTAGGGAAATGAAGATCAGGTCTATGCTAACCACTAAAATAAAGATACCGACAGAGTTTAGACAATCATAGCTGATGTGCCCACCACTGCCGCTTGAACATGACCACATTTCCAAGACCTAAGACAAAACTTTTATCCTAATCTGTCACATTTTTTTTGCACTTTATCCTAGCTAACACCTGAGGAGGAGGAGAAGAGACGTGTTCGGCGAGAGAGAAACAAGCTGGCTGCCGCCAAATGCAGAAACCGCAGACGAGAACTCACGGACAGACTGCAGTCGGTGAGCGTGGCCCCGTTATAGTTGCTAAAATGAGTAATGATCATAATTATGTACCTTATGTTACCTCCCATAGCATTGAAGAGTGTGTTAATAAATGTGTATAAGAGAAGATTATGGTAATGGGGTGTTTAGCTGTGGTGAAGATAATTATAGTCCTCAAGACAGACTATTGTACCTTTGGTATTTGTCCTAATTAATGGGCTCTTGTATGAGGTATCTTACATATCAAGCTACAGGTGAGCAAGTATTTCCGCTGAAATGGGTACATCCACATCTACAAACCTTGAATTAGAGGTTTGGTGTTGCTAACGCTCTCTTTCTGCTTCCCTCCTCTACTCATTTCACCCACCTTTGTCTTGGTCCCCTGTTTCTTTCATTCTCTGTACCTCCCCACAGGAGACGGACATACTGGAGGAGGAGAAGGCAGAGCTGGAAGCTGAGATCTCTGAGCTGCAGAAGGAGAAGGAGCGCCTGGAGTTTGTCTTGGTCGCCCACCAGCCGAACTGTAAGATCCCATACCAAGACCAATCTCAGCAGGGATCAGCGCAGCTCCCTCCAGTCCAGTCCCAGCTCCCTCCCCAGACCTTACAACCTCCTGTCTCCATTGTGGGCTTGGCTGTGAAGGAGGACTCTTTCTATCTCCCTCCTGCCTACACAGCCCATCCGGTCTCCACACAGCCCCAGCCTCCGGTTCAGCAGCAGCAAGTCCAGCAGCAGCCTCAGCCAGGGATAATGCAGGAGGTAGAGTTTTCTAGTTCTTTCTATGGCTCAAGTGAGCCGGCACCCGGCGGGCCGTGCCTCATGGCCAGCGACAGTGGTGGTGGTGGTGGTGGTAACCATGACGATGCGGCTATTGGCAGCTACAACACCTCATACACATCTTCATTTGTGTTCACCTACCCAGAGGGAGCCTGCGGGGTCAGTGCCAACCAGCGGAACAGCAGTAGCGAGCAGTCATCTGATTCCCTGAACTCGCCTTCGCTGCTGGCACTCTGACTGACCGACAGACACACGCGTACACATATCAACACACATACACATTATGCTCGCTGGAAGTAGAGGCTGAGGCAAGTACATGCACAGTACATATCAGTCTCACAGATTGAGAAAAAAAACAACAACGATAACCAATCGTTTGCTTCTGATTGGCTTCAAGTTTACACATTTTGAAATGCATTCCAATTAAGAGCCATACAAATAGTTGCACATGAATTGATCTAACCTTTATCATTGAGCTTAAACAATACATCATTTCTTGTTTTGTGTTATTGGAATATCTGCAACTGGACAACATAAGTGACATTACGTCCAAGTTGCCAATCTCAACAATGTATAATCTCAATCTTCGACATACACGTACATTTGAGTGAGATACCACACACTCCAACAAGCACCAGTGCCCCCACCTCGTTCCCTCTGTCGGTTGCCCCTTTTCCAGTGCTCTTGCTCTCATCCTATTCCATCCTATTCTCCCTTCCTTCCTCTTGCTGAATGTATTTGTGCAAATCTGGAATAGGGACGAAGGACACTTTGTTCAGGGTCTTTTTTCTTGTGGGAGACAGACAGCTGATTTCTCGCTCACCTCTAACCCCTCATCCGCTCGACTTCCTTCTGCTTTTTCATTTGCTGCTTGGACTTGGCAAGTTGGGGATCTGAGTGTCACAGCCTCCACTAAATCTTGTGCTTTCTTCTCTCGTTTTTAAAAAACAAAACAAAAAAAGTCTTCTGCCATCTGCCTACCTGCCATGCGACCCATCTCTGCCCATCTCTGTTTCTCTTCTTCTGTCTCTGTGTTTCTCCCTCTCTCTGAAGTCTTCAACCCCCGAGAGCCCGAAGACCCCCTCCAGCCCTTGGGACCTTGAGTGAATGACGGCCCAACTAACACGCCCTTTTGCACCCTCTCATACAAGGACATGGATGCAACCCCTACCCCCCATACAGAAGAACCATTTTCTTGGAGTGCATTGCTCTAAGCGGATCCTTACAGTGATCAGCAGCTAGACACTTTCACACACGCACATAGACGCATAATTGATGAACGCAACATGCAAGACGGATGCCACTGTCTTCTGCTGAGCCATTTTTCAATGTTCACACGATGAAATCTTATGTTGTAAGACCGATTAAAGGTGAGAATGGAGAGAGGTTTAAGCAGGAAGGGAGGAAGGAAGTGCAATCCAGCTGGACAGACTCAGATGGAGAGATGATGGATAAAGAGGATGACTCCCATCCTAACCATCAATTTTATGGAACCAAATGTCAAAAACAAAGAAAGAGCTAAATGTTAAAAGCAAAAAAAGCAACAACAACAACAACAAAAAAAGAAACAAAGAAAGGAAAAAATCCTGCTCTTGCCAACTGTGTGGAAGGGTGACCTCAGTAAAACCACCTCCATACCACAGAGCCTCATCACCCTGGGCCTACATGCGCATATTCACAAAATTGCTTTGAAGTCTCTGAACTGAAGATACAGACGTTTGTTGCAGCGCACCAGCTCCGTGTTTTTGCTCAGAATCAATCAGATGTGAACCGATGCCTTTATTTTAGAGGAGAGACGATGTTTTTTGTAGTGATTCAGACAACCTCTAAAACATTGGGCTCAGTGGTCTCTGTACCTTCCCCTGTTCTCTCAGCGGAGACGAGTTGGAGAGGGGGGGGTGCGTTTATTGTGAGTGCGTCCACTCTGAGGCACCTGGCCCGTTTATTTCTTTCTTTATTGAGGTTGATGTGGTGCGTGAGCACAAAGCCTGGAAACAAAAGGGGAGAACATGTGGGCTGATGTTGTGGAGTGAGCGTCCTTTCTTTGCCTGTGAATTTGTATTATTTGTTTTTCCTGTATGTTTGAGTGCGAATTGTTATATATTTTAATGTCTATGTTTGTTTGATTGTTTTGCATTGACCTCTGCTTTCATTTGTACTGTTGCCGTTCCTTGTTTTTGTTTTGTTTTTTTTAATCGGGAGTTTTCCTTATAACTGTTACTATTATTATTGCATTGTAATGATTGTTTCATTATTTTATTGTATTTTCATTTGGCAACTTTGGAGGCATGTTGTGCACTACAAAAGAAAGAAAATCTAATTATAAGTCTATATGCATATACATATATACAGATAACATGTATATATAAGTGTATGTACCATGATTGTAAAGTATGAATGTCGCAGATCTAAATGGGATATTTTTGTCAATGAAGAACAAGATAAAATGTTACTGAGGTTTAGTTTTAAAATGAATATTTTTCTAAAGGAACAAAAAAACTATAATAAATTTAAAGTACTGCCCTGTCCCTAAACATGAAGCACGATGTCACTGCCTCTATCAATGTGTATTTATGTTTTATAAACAATATAAAGCACTATCCAAGTTACATTAAATGTATGTTTATAATTATGATGTTAGAAGGTTGTGGTAACGCCTTTGTTTTTGTTTGTTTGTTTTTTTCTCTGTGAGGTCTGTCCCAATGCTACTGACACCTTAATGCCACTTGATCCTTAGCACATGCAAAATGAGGAAAAAAAAAATAAATATAGCGTGATTGAATGTCAATACACATATTAAAAAGTGTTCAGACTACAACATAATGACTAAAATGTTTCATTTAAGGACAAAGTATTTCATACGCAGTATGCATTTCTGTCCAGTATAAACATATCACTCAATAACAATGTTATTTCCTAACCGAAATGTGTGTTTGAAGGATAACAGCAGTTTTAGCGTCAATATTAACGTTATCATGTTAAAGTTTATCCACTCTTGTACTCAAGCAAATATGTTGACATGAACTGTCTTGTGATTGTGTTTGCTGGATAAGAAGCTTTATTTTCAATAAATAAACACGTTTATTCAAAAACAACGGCGAGATTAATGACATAAAGTTTTGTTCAAATGTGGCTCCTGGTGGTCAGAAAATGGGCAGACCTCATTCTTTTTTTACTTGTTGAAATGTTGAATAAGGACTGTGTTTGTACAGATGTTGGAGATGCCTTTTGATTTCTCTCCAAATGCAAATGTGATGAGAATATGTTCTGGTGTGAGAATAAGCATAAAACATATTCAAAGGTTCTCATGTATATAGGTTTTTGTGGTGCTACTTATAGTATACTATAATGACGAGGCAGTTTCACATTGTACGGTGGAAGGTTACGTATTGCTGTTGCTGAGGCTCCAGACAAATGAACACACTCCTTGCCTCATAAGGATGTTTTATTAACGATGGAAGCCAATAACACAGTGAATTCCCAGCAGCTGAAGCTCTGAGAGCCCAGTAATCATTCTGTGATTACGTCTTGATTTAATATCAATTGCCTGCTACATCTTTAAGTGTGATAAACAGATCTCAGAGGGCCCTTGTACTGTACCTGCACTACACACTTATGCCTCTGATCATCGCACAACATAATAGACTCATACTTTCATCTAATTTCTTTGCCTTGGATTTAATTGAAATTGTCTTTTCTGTAGGTTTACGATCACAAATGAGTTGCTAATGAATTAGAAATGGTGACATTAGAAGGAAAAGGAGAAATATTAAGCTACCGGCTATAAAATAAAGAAACTGCCTGCACCCACCTGTACTGCACAACGGCTCCGTTAGCGTTAACTGAAGCTTTCCTATTTTTCTATGATGAGGTGAATGGTGCTATGTATTTCTGTTTTGCCACAAGTCCCATATACACTCTGATTTCATATTCTCCCTGGTATATAATGCAATATTTATTATCCTCTTGGATAAACATAATGTAGCAAATCATGCTCATACTGACTGCTACTATATGTCAAGTGTGATGATGTATTGCTTTAATTATCCGTTTCTGTTACAATATTAAAAGTTATCATTTATAATTATCTTATTATTTGATTTTGAGACAATCTTAATGAAGAAATTGTGTAATGATATATCTTAAAAATGTTTTTTTCAGTTCCGTTTATTAATGTTTCATCAGTTTTTATAATTTACTCTTTTTCTGGGAGTTACAATTTCAATTTGTCACATTTGGAAACAGAGGATATATGACTTGATATATGAGTTTACATGTGGAGGTTAAAGCAGTGAAAGGCCCAAAGAACCTTTGTTGTAGATGTGACATAGACTTAAATGACAGATGATAGAAGTGACTTGGATAATTACATAACTGATTCATGAAGGTGCTCTGATGTCAAATTGTCTATTTTTCTGTGCATATGATATAACATAACATACTCTTTTATGCACATCGCTATAAAATATTGTTTACTTATTTTCATTACTTCATTTTCATTTGCGTAAAAGGGACCAAAATGTTTGACAAATTTGCCGCTTTTGCAGTCCCTGTCTCTGATCTGTTGTGTCCATATTTCAGCTTCTGGCCCTTTTTTGTTCTTCTATAAAAGTTTACATGATAAAGTTTGTTTCTTGGTTTCTAGACTGCAAAAGCTGGGTGAGCTGTCTCCTTTAATGATGACCAAATGCCAATCATTTTCAATTTGTGAAGAAATTACATAAATAAACAACATATTATAAAGGTACATGTCTCTCACTTTTAAATGCCTGACCTTCACTGTGCTCTTTGATTTATATGCATGATTTTTTTGTTTGTGTATTTTCTTCTAAAAAGTCAGTTAACAACTTGATCATGTTTTTGTATGTATATTTTTAAGGACCGCAACTAATGATTATTTTCATTATCTTTGAATCTGATTATTATTTTCTCGATTAATCATTAAGCCCATAAATGTTAAGTGAAAATGCCCATCACAATTCTCCAGAATGTGAGACAAATGTTTTATTCAGAATTAAAAGCCCTGTACACCAAAAGTAGGGCTAGCTTATTTTAATGCAAATTTCAGGGGGCGACGTAACAAAATATGACCAAACTGACATATTTTGAATTTTAACAATGGATCATGTGACTGCTTGTATTAGAAAAATGTCATTTTCCACGGAGTCCGCATGTTCAAACCAAGCGGCAACCTCTGTGACTATGAAGTGCCAAAAACTGCAGTTCCTCAAACAGCCACTTGAGGCTGGCTACAGAATGAGTCAATCTCCATAAGCGTTCATGTTAAAATGTCCAACTTCACAGCAGAAATAAACATGTTTACAGCCTGGTTCAAAAAACAGTTTTGGTCTCTATAGCCAATTTTCCCATTCATAACAACTGTACTGAGTCTGTGTTTTTATATAACTCACCTGTTCAAATTATATTAAGGCTTAAAGTTATGCAGAATTAACAGCATGGCCATTTTGAATGACAGGTGGGTATTGTTACAGGTGTCTTGTTTGAACACCTAGGTGTCATTCAGCCCGCCTCAGGTCTGCCAATGTTCATTTCTAGATTAACCGGGAGGCGGAAGAGATAGGACTGCCAAGATGGCGGCAGCTACAGATTTCGAGCTTCAAATCGACTCCTTAGAAAACTGTGGGTGGCGTCACACAAATACGCCATCCATTCTTTATACTGTCAGTTGCTTAAACTAAACACTGGCTCTAGATAGGGCCTTTTACATTTTTCAATCAGCAACAACACCACCAGATGCTACTAAATCCTACACACTGATTCTTTAATTCACTGAGGGAAATTCAAGCATCCAGTAGATAGATTAGACATAGATTAAACATATGTAGCAAAATTAGACATTTGCAGAGAAATTAAACATTTGCATAGGATTTAAATATGTGCAGAGGAATTAGAAATGTAGCAGCATGAGACACAGTAAACATACTTAACTTATAAGATAAATCTGGTTGTAAATTAAACCTGTGCTGAGAAGTTAAATTTGTGCAGAGAAACAGCTAACTTTGTGGAGCTAACAAACCAGATATTTCCCTCAGGAGTTATAAATGAAGACAAAAACAGAGCTAAAAGGTGAGTTAAATATTGGACTTACATTCGCCAGGTGACCAGGACAGGTCTGCTGAATGTTTAAATATTTGCTAACGACTAAATTACATGTTTAAATGCGGATACGTTAAAATAAAAATACATCTACCGACACAAGTGGTGATAAAAGTAGTCATGAGTGTCTGCTGAGGCTGTTTCGTGTCACTTTAAAGTCTGTGTTGCTCTCTAGCGTCCATAGCAGCGTATTGATTTATAGCTTCGCGCGGAGGAAGTTGCGTCACGGGAGCAGCAGCGCGAGCTGCCTCTCCGGATGTAGCTGACGTCACCACACATTTGTTGTAAACATGGCGTCCGTGACAACAGGTGAGAGCTGAGAGGCCCGGCCCGGGTACAACTTAGCAACAATTAAAACATCTCTGTAGTTCGCTGTATGTTAGACACGAGCGGAGCATCGATTCAGATTAATGTTTAGAGTGTTTACGGGTGGTTTTGTTGGCGGTGGCCGTCGTGGAGGACAGATAACCGCCTTTTAATTCACGGCTGGAGCTACCGCTAACACGATGCTAATGCCGAATGCTAACACAAACGGCTCCGGTCACGGGCTCTCGTCGCTCCCTCACATGTGTGATTTCACTTTGATTGATTCAAACAGACTTCAGGGGCGAGCCGTGCACCAAAGTTTTACCTATTTTAACATGTGGGTCGACTAATATGGTTAGATCATCGTCTAGTGCTAACATGAGCTAACCAGCATTGACTGTATATCAGATTTGAAATTCAGTTTCCCCCCCGATTGACCCCTAAAATCTAGCTTTATATCGGCACAGTACCTTTTTTAATAGAAATCACTTGGTGATCATTTGTGGTGCCAAGTGAGATATGTATTAGCCACTATCTGAGTTCATCAGTCACAGTCTATGCATGTTGGACAGAGCTGTTGTTATGCCAGCTGTTGTGCATCTTTCACCGCGTATCTGTTAATACATCCACAAGACGTTTCATAATTGGCGTTATAAATAACCTCCAGCTGGCCGTGGTCAGCATGTGTTAGACCCCAGCAGGCTGCTGTCTCCTCAGGTTTATATCTGCCCCACCACTGGGGGGTTTTGTGCCAGGGCCCTCTCCCACTGTAGGCTACAGGATTACTGAGAATAACCATCAACAGGATAACTTTTATATTTTATCTGTACCAAATGCGTATTGTACTTTTTAGACTACTGTGTTTTGTAATATTGTCTGTGTGTCTTGCGTCTGTTTTGGTTTGACCTGTTCTTAGCTTGTGCTGCTGTCTCCCTTGAAAAAGAGATCTTTAATCTCAATGGGATCTTTCCTGGTTAAATAAAGGTTTAACAATAAAACAAACTTCATTTTATAAGCCAGTTTACTGTTACTGAGGCATCCGTTAAGTGAGTAGATGATGAGAGAAAGGATTTTAATCATTGCTCAATGTCGCGAGTTAATCAGAAAAGTTGCCCAGTACTGGTTTGAATTTCTGCTTTTCACTGGTTTATATGATTATTTTACATTTTATTACTTTGGAGATGTTACCTGTGAGTTTTGGGGGTTGTACGTTAAGCAGTAAATTGATTTTATTTAAGAGATTGATCAACAAATAAAGTATTCATTAGTATTTAATTAAAATTATTGTCAATGGTCGGGTGTTTCTTTCTGTTGCGTGACTGCTAATGCTCTTTTATTTTTTTAGCCACCTCGGAGTGGATTCAGTTTTTTAAGGATGCTGGGATCCCAGCCGGCCTCGCTGTCACGTATGCCGTCTCCTTCGTGGACAACAGGTAACCTCATGCCTCTTTCTCATAGGCTTTGTGTAACACTCTTTGTTGTGCTGTGGTCATGGTGGAGTTTTCTTTGCCGAATTTTCTCACATTACGTCCTGATGTGAAGATGTTGAGGAGCAGAGCCATGACAGTCTCTTTCATCATCTAGGCTGTGTCATCATGACAAGCCAATTGGTTTAACTGATTGTTTTCAATCATTAAGACTCAATATATGATTATAAACAATGCAATCATGATCTACATGTGAAAGTGAGATTTTGCTCCCATCCTTTCTCTCTGAGGAAATTAAATCTATTTGGCAGCATGTGTCCAATAAACCACAAACCAGAGTACATTCAGCTGGAACAGCCAACATGACGAGTGATTAATGGTTCAGGGAAAATAACAATTTTCAGACCATTATTAATGTTGCTATTTCAATAACAATTATTTTTTTAATGTTTTAGTTTCATGCCAGTTGCCAGTTGCTGTAAACACACAATTCAAAGCTGACCCTGTGCAGAGAGAGAGCATCGGTGGTTGAGCGACCTAGAGAGTGAATGAAGTGATCGAGCAGCGATAGCAAAGTAAACAAAGCAGTAAATCAGAGAAATAAAACATTATCTTAATCTCATTGTTTCACATCCCACATTGTGGTGGCTGGTGCACGGTCAACCACAACCACACAGAGACCATCCGATGAGCAATGTCACCACAGTATTTTGTCATAATGTGACATTTTATGAATTACTAAATTGATTTCGTTCATCTGGTTATTATGGCAGCTGTCATGGAAAGGATGTGTGTCCAAGTGTTCAGTGAAAAATCCAGTGTCCTTGTTACTTATTGTCATTAGGATGACACAGAAGTGCCTACACATTATTTTCTGTTGTTTTTGTGTGTTACTGCAGAATTCACAAGAACATGCTGATGGACCTCAGTAAAGACATCATGATGGACCTCGGCATTACAGTCATAGGCGACATCATTGCCATTCTTAAACACGCCAAGCAGGTCTACAGGCAGGTGAGATCAGAGTTTCATGTTCTGAAGTAATAAAACATTCACAATGGACGGGTGTATCGTCACCGGTGCACACATGAACACACTTGAGTATATTGTTGCGAATGCAGTCATGGAGAATGGATTTCTTTCAGCGTCACTGCTGTCTGCTCAGTGAATCATAGTAGACTGTGACTTTATATAACCTCTGTATTATGCATTCCCTCTTCAGGACATGTGCAAAATGGCCACCGAGGCCATCACCTCAGGACAGACCAGTGTTAAAGCTGAGCTCAGAAGAACTGCCAATACTCGTGAGTGTCTACGTTTTACTTTTCTGAGTCTACATCAGGTTTACAACAGAATGATGATGGTGAATTTCATTCGTTTAAACTGTTGCTGGTTTGTTTCACCAAATGTCTACATTGCTTTATTGTAATGAGACAATCATGTGGCCTGTATATCAGCCCAGCCAGAGGCAATATGATTCAACAGCTGTACAATATTAAACCTGCAGTAATAAAATCAAAAAAGCTTAATATGTGTCACAGGATTAGTGTCTGCAAATACAAAGTTTAAGTTTTAGGTGGGTAAAAATCAATATGTTGGTATCAAAATCTGCCTTTTATTGCAAGATATTATTACACTGGTGCCATTTATTGACGTGTGTCTTAACAAAGTCAATGTAAACTGACCATTTGTCGTGCATATTAATGACTGGTTAAATCAGGATCAATCAAATCTAGCAGGCACCATCCCCTTTATAAATATTAAGTATACAAGTTGCATAACAGTTATGGATGCAGCCACCCTGTTCTGCATTATTATGATCTGAAAATATCTAACAATGTAACACTGCAAATTATATCTTTTGTCGTGTGAGCAGTTGTGAATAATGTGTATTGATTCATGGAATTATTTTTTGGGGACGATGCATTTTTTCACTGCAGTGCTGCAGACTGAGTATTGTGTACCGTGCTTACTGGGTCAGCATCGCGTGTGCGTGTGCGTGTGCGTGTGCGTGTGCGTGTGCGTGTGTGTGTGTGTGTGTGTGCGCGCGCAGCAACAGAAAAAAACTTGCATCAGCACTGGAACCGACTGGTCTACAGTATTTGTAGTTGAGTCAACACCAGCTTAAACATGCACAATAATACCATGGTCTTTTCATTATTACATGCAGTGTATCTGCACCTTTGATATTGTATATAAATCTTAGTATTTACAGCTTTGTTGGGTTGTTTGACAAGTATGTATGACCTGTTGCTCAAAAGCTTAAAAGGGTGTCGGCTGTCTGTTGAAAACATACAGGATCTATCAGTAAGGATGAGTGTCAAGCTAACTGGCTGGGCGGAGTGAGATTTTCCTGTTCTTATTTTGAGGGATAGCCAAAAAGAGTTTTTACTAACCGTGTTTGTCATTGTTATGTCAGGTAATGGGGCATAATAAAAGGTTGTTTGTTTCCATTGCAGGATAAAGTAAATCAGCCTAATCTAATGCTACAGAACAGACTGTATCTCTAAGTGCCCTGGTGCCAGGTTGTACAAGACCATCTTCAGTTCTTCACAACATGTTCTTGTATGCACGCTTTTAATTTTGGTGCGTCTCGAAAGGCCTCACACATATCAGAAGACAACTGTGAAGCCCAGCTGTCCTCTGATCTCGTCTTGGGGACAGAACATGAAGAGTTCCTGTTGGAAACAAGCTAAATCACAACTACTTTTCTCTCCTTTTTTCCCCAGCTGCTACTCGTATGATTGCCAACGCTTTGAGCCATGACTCCCCGCCGACCACTCCAGCCCGTCGACCTGACAACCGCCTGTCCGTCACAGTGTCCAACGTGCAAGCGAACAAGAGTGGCAAAGCAGGTAGATATCATGACTCATTTCTTTTACCCCATCAGTTTCATGTTTCCTGTCCCTCTGGAGCCGTGATCCTCACGTACACACCACTTTGTTTATCAGTTGTAAGTCAGCCAGCAGATGAGGGGAACGGTTTGCCAGCAGTGAAGCGCCGACGTGTGACAGCTGAGATGGAAGGCAAGTACATCATCAACATGCCCAAAGGCACCACGCCTCGTACACGCCGCATCCTGGCCCAGCAGGCCAAGAAAGGTAGGCCTGACCCAGTGGCCTCGCCGACAACTCGCTCGAATGATGCTGTTGCTCATCACAGCTAATACTAAATACTCAATACTTTTCACTTATTTCATACTAAAACTGAATCAGTGGACTCAAGGCTGATTAACAGAGCCTGTTTGACCGTCATTCATTTCCCTTGTCTTTACTAATACTTCCCTCTGCACCAACAATTAATCACTCCATCAAAACTTGTTTCTTCCTTTGTCTCACACCACTTAAGGTTTTACCTGACCGTAAAACCATCTTTAACTATAGTGTCTGTCTGTCTATGTCATAAATTCTCCAGTGCGTTCTGTCTCTGAAAGGAGTTCACAGTTTGAGTTTGACTTCTGTCAGTATTTCCTCTCATTAAACCTCAAAGTGATTCTCTAAACAGAAACTGAAAAGCAGTGCATGCATGGACACAATACAATGTCAAATATAAATATATTACTTACAGTAATATAGATACAGATGTCTTACATGTTCAACAACCCTCACAGAGTTCATTTTATTCCATTCAAGGTCTATTTATTGTCATTTGCACGCTCACACATGAAAACAAAAACAGTACTCAGGACCAGCGATGTGCACAAGTCAATATAAAATGTAATAATTCTTCTAGAATAATTAATTATAAATAGATAATAATAAAAGGTATGGAGCAGAATAATGACAAGAATAATAGAATATCTTGTATGCTATAGTGCAATGGCTTAAAAATTAGATGAATACTACATAATCATTCCCGTAGATTTGGTGCCATAAATGAGACATTTTAGGTTTTTAAAATTTGACTTTTTTTCCCGTCAAATTTGGGCCAGTTGATCAATCGAAGCTGCTACTTTAGCTCATGGAAATAATTATTTTGTGTAAGTGAACTTGTACAGCACTAGAGCTGGTAGCTGGTAACTTACACAAATTTAATCATTATATTTAATTGTATAATTGCTTAAATAACACCTTTAAAACATCTTAAATGTTAAATTAAGAGACTGCAGCATTCACAGAAGTGTTGTCTTAAAATACAGTAGGGAGGTTTTCTTCAATTTCTGTCTTGTGTGATCATTTCTTTTATTATTGTTTTTGTAGCTTCTTATTTGTCCAGTTGATGAGTTATCAGAGCATAAACCAAACTTATCGCAGTCAAGCTGTCACAGTATTTTCAGTGTAAAACTGTCTATTTGCTCTGTTTCTTAAAGGTTTGAAACGCACCTCTGTGTTTGCGAGACTCGGGGCTGAGTCGAAGGCAGACACAACAACAAGCAATAACAAGGTGAGACCTGACAATATATCCTAATCGCTCTCTTTGTATTGGATGCTGGCGTAAAACAAAGTTCATGACGTGCTCACAATGCTCATGTTTGGCAGCCCACCGGTGTGTTCAGTCGTCTGGACAGAGGCATGGAAGAGGAACACAGGCCGAGGCCAGCCAAAATGTCTGCAAACATGGATGTGGACGACGAGGACGACAGTGACGGAGAAGGATCCGTCCTCCAGTACGCCGGCGTCCTTAAAAAACCGCCTCCCTCCCAGAAGAAAGAGCCAGCCACGAAACCAGCTCCGACCACGCTGCGGCGCCTGGGAGGCAAATTTAAACTACCTCCCCCTGACACTCCCACCTCCTCCTCCTCCTCCTCCTCCTCCTCCTCCTCTTCTTCCTCAAATGGCCTCCCCCCTACCAAGATTAGTGTGCTTCAGAGACTGGGCAAGCTCCCCGCCACACACCACCAGGGCACGGCTTTGTCGAACACACCTGCTGACACACAGGACAACAGGGTGACCACCAGCACAAGGCCCAGAGCCCTGGACAGACTCACCATAGCAAGCCCCAAAGTCAGCAGCAGCACTGGGGCTGGAGGAGGAGTAGGAGTAGGAGTAGGAGTAGGAGCAGGAGCAGGAGCAGGAGCAGGAGCAGGAGCAGGAGCAGGAGGAGAGTCTGGGGGTGCCCAGATGGACGTTAGGGCTATCAGTGTTTTTAAGAGACTGGGCAGTAAGAAAACCTAACACACACTGTAAAATTAAAAAAAACAATTATTCAGACTCTTTCTATACAGTACGTCCTTTATAGAGTTTGTATCGCCACCTTTTTGCATTTATCCTGGCAACATGCAGGACTGCAGACTAAAGCGTTTTTCTTTTGTTCAGCCTGAGTGTATGGATGATTTTAATG
Source organism: Argyrosomus regius (assembly GCA_946959425.1). Lineage (NCBI taxonomy): Eukaryota > Metazoa > Chordata > Actinopteri > Sciaenidae > Argyrosomus > Argyrosomus regius. The sequence goes on from OX336889.1 coordinate 12,059,153, forward strand.
CTGCGTTGTTGCTTTAAAGATACTCTTAGATAAAAATAGATTTTTTTTTTTTTACACTTAAGTCATGCTGCCATCGTAAGAATCACCTTTATTTAGTGTTAAAGCTTTTAAGTTGAGGACTCAAAGTTCTCTGGTGATTATGTTGCTCAAACCAGAAAGCTGTCTCAGACATATCTGCCATTTATCTTTTTTTTAAAAATATATATTTAACTATATTTGTAAGCTTAAGGCATGAGCATGACGTCAACCAGACTGCCCTTATGGTGGTTTTTAATTTTATCCTGTAACTCCACATACAAAGATGCTGCTGTCTAAACTTCCCTCTCGAGTCCTCCTAGATGAAAATGTTCCTCCAAAGTGATCGTCGTCAATTTTCCCTGATTATTTTAAAAGAAATCTGATATAAAATGTACAGGTAGAAGTTTGTTTCACACCTCAGGCAATTTGAGTTTTATTTAATTCTTTTAAAAAAAAAAAAGACTAGCTATGAGGCGATGGTTAAATCTTTTTATTTGTATGTCACCTTCACCACCTCGAAATTACCTCCTCTGACATGCTTTGAAAGTAGAAAATGTGTACACGTGTTGATTGAAGGCTTCTTATTTTCAGTGAGTGTAAAATTCAAATGGTTACACAGAACGACCTCTTTGAACACTTGAATTAAGGAAAAGCACCGCACCTCCTCTTCTTCTTCTTCTTCTGCGCTTTGTGGATTGAAGTTCACACCTCTGAACTAAAGACGCCCACGTCAACTTTTCTACCACAGTACTGAACATTTTCTATAACCACCTACTTGAAGGCCGGATCAGTAGAATATTGTTTATTTTAAAATGCAATGTATAGATTTGTTAGACTTGATTTCAGACGGCAGAGGACCTGTTCTGCTGCATATTTTTATATGTGGACATTCTTGTATCGTGTATCCGTGTTAAAAAACAAAAAAACTCAGAGATGCCATCAGACCTGGTGTCAGGGGGGACCACTGTAGGTCTCAGTAGGTAGTTCACCTTCACCCAGTAGGGTCAGTAACACCTGTCTTTAAGACTTCACACCAGAACTTTGTTACACTGTAAATATTTGAAATGTTTAAAATCACATTTTTATTGTTTTAAAGCGCAAAGAAGAGCAAACTACACCGTTAACTGTCATGTTTTTTAAAGATATTGAGGGGAGGAAGTTATGAATTTGGAGAAAGTGTGCTTGGAAAACAATTAAAAGAAAAAAAAGGGTCCACGTCTTTTTTTTTTTTTTCTTTCTGTGAAGGAGATCTTTACAATGCATGTCACCGACACAAACTGTACTGTGCAACTCTTTTAAGTATGGACAGGACAGCAAAGTCGATATTTATATTCCCCTAGGAACATTTAGCTGATCATTTATCAATAAACCTGTTAAACTCCCCACAGGCTGCTGCTGCTGCATAATGTTAGCTGAACTGTCAGAGGTATGTTAATGAGGGTTCATCGGAGGATTATTACTCCATACAGCAGCAGACGGGAGCACATATTTAACATCCAGGTCCTGAACGTTTACATCTTTATACACTATGCAAATACATGTGTAATGTAAATAGAGAGACAGAAATCCATAATTGCAGGTTGCATAATTGCAGCTTTAAAGATGGCTCTGGTTACGTCCAAACATCAAGTTTATGCAGTGTAAAAATACATAAAACTTGACCCTAGAGCTAGTATCATCCGTCCATTATCTGTAACCGCTTATCCTCATCAGGTTCACGTGTCCCTGGCAGTAGAGTGTTAGTTTTACTCTTACTCTCAGATGTTTGGTTGTATGAGTGAGTCTGCTTCTTGACTGAGCTGACCCTCATCTCTCTGTCTGCATGGACCAGATTGCTTATAAATATGGAGGAAATATGGAGGAAATAAGGTTGCAACCTCGCAGATAACATGCAGAACTGACTGCTTGGGTGCATTAAAAATAAGTGTAACTGACACTATGTCCTCTTGAGGTCGCTCTCCTCCTCCTCTTCCTCCTTCTCCTCCTCTGTTCCCTGCAGCCTCCTCCTCCTGCTGCTGCTGTCTCCATCTCCTTGAAAACCTATAATCTGATGTTTATGGAGGGGATATGTGGGTTACAAGACAAAAAATGGGAGCAACATAACCTGTAATATTTCATAAAAGTATAAATGAATCATTTAAATATTGCAAAGATGAGAGGACTACCACTGTGGATGGTGTAAACAGGGCGTACCCTTTGCTTTATAGTGCAATACATATGCAAATGAGCTCTTATTTATAGAGAGATATGTACAGTTGTTTAATTAATACGTTTGTTTTTGGTCGTTTTGATAAATAATCGATCGTTTCTTGCACATTTTTTGTTATTATCATGTGAAATCTGGACTGCAGCAACGCCTCACGACTTCTCCTTTTTCTCTCCCACAATGCTTTTCGGCTGTGTGCGTGTGTGTGTGTGCGTGTGTGTGTGTGTGTGTGTGTGTGTGTGTGTGTGTGTGTGTGTGTGTGTGGGAGAGAGAGAGAGAGAGAGGGGGAGAGAGAGAGCTGTTTGTGGTGCTGAAGCTGCGCGTGCCTCGGACGTCGCTACCACCCGAGCATCCTTCCTTCCGCGAGAGGACCTGAGCGAGCAGCTTTTTGAGCTTTATTAATCTCTTTAAATGTATTTTATATTAATTATTTAAGCACAAGCTACACCCAGGAGACGTTTCTGAAGCCGTTTTCTGAGGCTGTTTTTTCTCTCTCTCTCTCCCCGAGGCTCGTCGCCTCATCGCCTGCCTAGCCAGCCGTCGTTGCCGCTCCATCCCCACACATCCTTTATGCACAGCACGCTGCTCCGGTCCTCCCCGACAAAACACACACTCGTGTCCGAGCACCATGGCCCGCTCCAGCCGCTTTCATTGAGAGACATGGAAGCCAAACAACACCCGATAAAGAGCCTAAAAAGCTACCCGGAGACCGGCGGCCGGAGCCTGGCAGCGGCTGCTGGAGTCGACGGCGGCGGCGGTGGAGGTGGGTATCGAGCCGGCTCGGCTGAAATGGAGATGGAGGCGAAGATCCAGAAAGCCATCGACTTCAAGGCGGAGGGTCACCGCTGCTACAAGGAGAAGAAATTTCGGGAAGCGATCGGCAAGTATCACCGGGCGCTGCTGCAACTCAAGGGGGTTCATGTTGTCGACGGGACGACGGGCTCCGAGGTCAACCTGCTGAACCAAGCCGCCGCCAAGCTGACCGAGGAGCAGCGGAGAGCCGTGGAGAGCACCGAGATCGAGTGCTACGACAGCCTGACAGGTGAGCAAGCGCCGGTACACCCCCACAAAACACTGCTTCAAGTAGGACTGCTGACTCCATTGTTCGTCCCGGTTCATTGGGTTTACACAAGGTAGTGGGCTGTAGTCACTCCTGCAAGGTGCTGGGCATGTCTTGTGCAGAGGCAGGTAAGAATAACACTGGTGTAATAATGCAGATTTCATGCTGATTTAATGGAGGAAATCACTGTTAGTGCATTATTTAGTGTCACAATTACATTAACACATCCTGTCATTGCTGTGCACATTTCAGACTCTTACAACATAAAATAAATAAATAAAAATGCATGTTTTCATAATGTATGACACATCTTCACCATACTGTTGTGTTGTAACATTTCACAAGGGGATCTGAGGTGAGAAGACATTCTCTGAGCCATCCAATGATGGTGATGTCAGGCTGTGTCTAATGCAGTGACTTCACCACAGGGTTAACAGAGCTCCAGAAAAACATGAACTCATTACTGTAGTAATTACACCGCTTACTCGATTCACGCTCATGTGCTATAACAGACCTATTAAAAGTTCACGCTTTTAATAGAGCTTATGTGGCTTGCTCCAAAAAAAACCCCAAAAAAACAGGTCTATTAAACTAGAGTTTCTATTAATGATCATTCCTTTGTCTGTTAATCGTTTGAGCTATAAGAAAATACTGAAAAATGTCCATCACAGTTTTCTAAAGTCTTCTAATATCGTCTTTTGTTTGGCCAAAAGGCCAGAAATCTAAAAAATATTCAACTTATAATGACGTAAAATTAAGAAAAGCTGCAAATCTTCTCACTGGAGAATTGTAATTTTGTCATTTTAGCTTGAAAGTGATTCAGACGGTTAATCAGTTATCAAAAGATTATCAAACAAAACTTAATTTACCCAACAGATTAGTTACATTAGCTAAAGAAGTTATCTTACAGAACCACCAATAAAACATGTAACAACAACTTATTGAAGAAGTTAGACCAAACAAACTAACCACTAATGAAATATTCCAAGGTTTTGACCACATCTCATAGCCTTGTTTACAGTCAAAAACTCTGGAAAATGCCACAAATTAACCTATAAACCAACGGAGAATAGAGTTATCAAATGACGGGATTCTGGTTATTATTTTCCATATTTCACTTCAGCTTAAAATGTCAAGGGTTTGACGGGAATCATCAATCAATCATCTACCAGATCAAGCCATATTTTCAGTATTTCAGAGTGTGTTCAGGAGGAAACGTGTCTCATAATTGTTCAAGAAATATCCACAGTGATAAGAGAAAAGCTATACTCATCGATACATTGCCCATCTTTGCAGTAAAAATGTGATTATGACTGCAATGTGTGCTCATGTTGACTCCCAGGAGGAGATGATGAATGGTGCACACCACAGCAGCAGTTACATCACATCACACCACATGTGAAACGTTGTGATTTCGGGTCATGAGCGTGGCATGATGTGTTGTGTCTCGTTGCTGTCCCAAGCTCAGCCCAGTCAGCCTGCCATGATGCGTTTGAAGGTCGCATTGTTCTGTGCAGCGTTCAGGGCCTGTCTGGGAGACCACTGTGGCGTGAAGGAAAGATGGGGGGGAAGGGAAGGAGGAAAGGATGTAGGGAGAGTGATAGAAGGAAGGAATAAAGGTAGAATTGGGGTGTAGACATGGTGGAAATGACAGAGGAAGGGGAAGGAAGCAGGCATGGAGATGGATAGTAGAGAGCAGTGGCACAGAAAGGGTTGAAGAGGGGGAGGAAGGGACTGCTAGCACGCGACAGGGGGCCATATTTACCATGGCAACCATCGCTGGGCCTTTTCCCTGTTGTTGTATTAGTACAGCTCATACCCTCCCCTCACTGCTGCTTCAGACACGAGTGAGTGCACATGCGCACACAGAAACCTCGCTTCAACCATTGCTATGTTTACATGGACACTCTGCTTTAAGTAAGAGTGGCTTCTTGAATCTTTACATGCCATTTTAATAACTGAATACGTCACCAGAAACCCTTAAACCTCAGCATGTTTCTGTCATGTTGTGGTTCACCCTTGTGGTTATCTTTAGTCAAAATGCCACATGAGCTACTGTCACCAAATCCCATAAAAAGACCAAAACCAACAACGCATTAGTCCGTCTCACAGTACTTTCCAACTTCCGTCACACACCACAGCTCACTGATTTTTAGAAAACATTATTTAAACAAGAGAGAAGTGCATTTATCGTGGACTATTTTAAGAATTGCCACAGATTTGGTGCTCTATAATGTGTATTTACAGCAGCAGGACGGTGCATTTATTATTTTATTCATTGTTGGATTTGTCAACATTGAGAGAAATATAGAACATTACAGCCTTAGTTCTTAATAATGCACTTAAAATACTACACACAGGGCTCGATGACAGTTCAATATCATCAACAACCAACATGTTAGTCCGACCGAGCTCTTTGGTTTATACTGAAGATGTGAATGTTGAAAGAAAAACTGCTCACAAAGTGCATTCATCCTGGACTATTTCAAGCCGTGGATTAACACAGATTTGGTGCTCTATATTGCGTATTTACAGCAGCAGGACGGTGCATTTAATAGTTTTTGTACAGCATAAGAGCTCCTAAGATAAATTAGTTCCTTAGCTACACAGGAAATACATGCAAGTAGGATCAATTTATTGTTGGGTTTGTTAACAACAAGAGAAATATAGAACATTACAGCCTTTTTTAAATAAATTACCACACGATGACAATCCAGTATCATCTCATCAATATCGTTTTTCCATACCTTTCACTACCATGAACAAAACCATCAACAACGTTTAAATGATTTATTGACCAAACTAAAGATTGGGAGTGAAGCGTGAACTCTTGTACTTCTTCAGTCTGTTGCTGCGTTGAGTGAAGCTTCGGTTGGGACCTCCAAAAGCTGCCGGTTACTTGAGATAAGATAGAGTGAACAAGTATCCCCTGAAAAACTTTCCCTTTAAAGTTGCCCAATATAGTTTTTGTATATCTTGGAATGCATGTTACGCACAAATTTGAAGACCTCTACAAAGCTAACTTTGCCCCCCTATTGGCCCGAATCCAGAAAGAGATAAGATAGAGTGGATCTGAGTATAGCAGTGATCCACCTGGGAGGATCGACCCTCCTTGATTGGGGTCGTGTTTGGGGATCCTGTTGCAGGATTGTGGGATGAGATGTCATCACATGTCCAAATAAATGACAAACAAATAACTTCACCAAAGTCTGTCACAGCTTGAGAATTAAAATACACATTCTTGTTTGGAGTACCCACATATAGTTATGAAATACTCAAGAACATATATATTTTCTGATCTACTACCTGACTCACTGGGATGAACATGGCTCTTTTGTGATTAATATCATGACATAGAGAATTGAGAACGTAACTCTGAATATCTTAGCACATTTATATGTACGTTCAGTTCATAATCAGGGTTACTATCGGGCAGTTAATTACGTGAGATGAAGATGACTGGTTGTGTTTGTAACAGCACTGACTCATCGGGTGTATACTGTAGTAATCCAGCTGCAGGTCTTTGTTGTGTGGCTCCAGCTGGTTATCCAGAGTCCTGCTGGGCAGACGGTGGTCACCTTGGTTATGAGTGAGAGGTGCTGCTGTTTGGTTGGTCAGCTGTCTTTGGCTCTGGCGTATGATAGGAGAGCAGCAGTCACACGTGTGAGTGTGTATCAGTGTGTGTGTGTGTGTGTGTGTGTGTGTGTGTGTGAACAGTGTTTGTTTGCGTTCACAGACCAGAGGAGCAGCAGCATCGAAGAGTGTGTGTTTTTTTTGTGTGTGTGTGTTAAGAGTGAAGGATGGCTGCTTTCAGCGCTGATCGTCTGCTGCTGACATTGCTGATTTTGTTTAAGTGGAGTGTATCGGTGTGCATTTGTGAGTAAGTTGATGTGTGTGTGTTTTCTTGTCGCAATGAGAAACTACAGTGCATTTATTCAAGTGCTGTACTTAAAGGTCCAGTGTGTCAGATTTAGGGGGCTCTTTTTATTTATAGAATATGGCAGAAATTGAAAATAATAATTGTTTTTGTTACCTTAGAAAGAGCCTTTATATCTCCAACAATCTATTTTTAACTATTTTAACTCTGTTAGTGTTCAACAATCTAATCTAGAAAATAATCTGCAGATTAATCAAAAATCAAAACACTCCTTAGTTGCAGCCCTACAAACTTTTAAAGGTCCGGTGTGTAGAATTTAGTGACATCTAGTGGCAAAGTTGCAGATTGCAACCAACTGACTACCCCTCATCTCACCCTTTCATGTCGAACATGAAGGAGAAACTACAGTTGCCTTGAAACTTGTGGAAAACGTGAAAGGTTCTATTATGTGGAGTCAGTGTTTGGCCCTTCTGGGCTGCTGTAGAAACATGGTGGTTCAACATGGTGGAAGAAGCCCTGCTCCTTCTGTAGATATTAAAGGCTCATTATAAGATAACATAAACATAACAATTTCTTTTTTCAGATGATTATACACTAATGAAAACACAATTATTAATATTATATTTACATTTCTATCAATAGATCACCTTACATGTTACACAGTGGACCTTTAAGTGCATTTTTAAATAATATCTATCTACTCTTAAAGACATTTTCAGTGCAGGTTGAGTGTTTTTTCCTACTTATACTTCTTCCACCGCCGGTTTCTTTCGGCGTTTTGAAATGTTGGTGAGTGACAAGTTTTTACTGAATGTTAAGTGACTCAGCACACTGATGCAAAACACAAGGTGGGAAGATGTAAGTGGAGAAAAAATACGAAAGAAGCAAACGAGAAGAGCGGAGACGAAATGTCTTCTCAAAACTCAAAAAAAAGGGGAAATAATTCATGTATGAAAAGGATAGGAGAGATGCCGGCAACAGAGAAAATCTGAGTTTTTAACCTCATATAGGGGAGTGAATGTGATTAAAGAGAACAGGAAAACTGAAAAACAAGCCTCAGCACCAACAATAACGTCACCTGATTCTGTCAAACAGAAAGACGATGGCTGATGAATGTCCTATTTGCTGGCCTTGTTAAGGAGACACCCCAAGTCTGTGTGTCCCTGTAGGGAAGTATCTAAATGGGTTACACCACCACCGTCTGTGTCTGTCGCAGTTCACAGTGGTGCAACATGTTAGCCAGAGGCGGATTGCCTGCCTGCCTGCCTCAGCCATCCATCCACCCACCATAAACACACTGGGAGGCACATACAGAAATAACAGATGTGACTGCGGTTTGTTTGCTCTTTTTCCTGATATTGATCACGAAGAAGCAGCTAGTCTGAGTTTACATAAACAGCACACAGACTGACACGTATCAACCAGTTATGAAAGCCTTAGTGAGTTTTAATCAGTTCAAATGTGCATTAGGGAGTGCACGGAGAATAAAACAAGGAGCACGAAGGTGTGATCCTGTTGTGAGAGCGATCAATCTGACTTTTCATTAACTCCTGCTCGCTCTGATCTGTGACTGAAATCTCCCTTTGTTCCTCCTGACTGGCTCAATCTGTGAATGAGTCATAAGTCACAGCCTTTGGAGAGGTGCAGCAGGAGGAGACGAGTGAAATCGTTTGTTTCGTAACACCAGCCACCTTTTTATTCTAACCGCTTGCCATGATCATGATCCAGCAATTTCCACCCACTCGTCACATTTAAAAGAAATTGTTAAGGGAATGGAAATCAAAACAAGAAACAAGAAAACGTGACTCTAAAGTTTGACTTGCCTATTAATAATAGCGTCATGCAGAAGAAGCTTTGAGGTTGGATAATTTAACCTGAATAAGATATTTACTGACAGGTTACGTACAGACTGGTGTTTGCAGAGACCCACTGTGTGTTTTAGTTTATAACATGCCACGTTAGCTACAATAAACTCTACATTTAGTTATAATTTCCTGTACGGAAGGAAATAAAACATGTTAAATATAGTCACAAGCTGGGATTAGAGATGTACAAGCACAAAGTCTGTCATTTGGTGCTGTGGGTTTTTGGAGAAAAATACAATGAAAACAGTGATAGTGATTCAAAACGGTTTAGTTGGGGTGTCGTAAAACCAAAACAATGAGCTGAAAAACGCTAAAATGCTCCTTAAAGCTGAAGGGAAGGTAATATTTAAGGGTTTGTTACCTCTTTTACATTATACATATTGTTATTTGCTGATATAAAATATGGAGCTTTAATGATTAAAAAAAACAACACTTCATTTTAAAAATATGCGTTAACATGCAGTGTAAATGAAAAACATCCAACACGACCACGATCTTACAAGAAAAATTGACCTAACAAGTTGAAAGATCGCCTAACTAAGCAAACCAAGGCCCCGCCCAACCAATTTGCATCTTGAGATCCAAATTAATTTTAATAACAGGTGTACATGCAAAGACAAATGGATCGGATGTCATTATCCAGGTACAGATCACATGTTAATACCAGGTGTGTCCCATCACTAGCCTCAGGGACATTTTACCAAGGCCATCAATGAACTTTTGAACCATGACATGCAATTACAGGCCTTATACTGAAGATTTAATGAGCCTGTTGGTGGCATCAACATCTGTTCCTCACTGGTCCAAACATAAAAGCGCTGCCGTCATCATCAATCACAAGACGTGGAGATGTAGTGCCATCGCTGCACTTCCTTAACGGCCTTGAAGACTCACCACATCACAGCCTCCGAGCCCAATCTTTGCTTCAGATGGGGACTGTTGGGGCTGTATTAAAATAATGTGTGTGATGTGTAACACCACAGACGGGATGATCTCTCCAGTTCACTCTAAACCGCTGCTAGCGAGCACAGTCAAGGCTCGCTTACAAAAGCAGAAGAGAACAGAAAACTCCTCCCTTTCATCTCCTGCCAGCTCTGTCACCAGGGGACGTGGCGGGTTGCATGAGATAAAGGCAGAAGAAGAGAGTGAGGACGAAAGGAGATGGGAATAAGAAATGTTAGATTAAGGTTAAAACGTGGAGAAAGCAGGGTTGTATAAGCAGTTGGGAGAGGAAAAAGGACAGGCCCGGTGCTTTGGAGAGAACCATGCAATGTGCTCGTAGGAGGATGGAGAAGAGATGCCATGTGAGGGTGAGAAGGGGGATGGGGGGAGGTTTGGTTGGTGTTTTTCCTCCCTCTGTGCGTGTACGTCTGCCGTTGGTGGGGTGGACAGAGCAGAACAAGTGCAACGGGAGCGTTCATGTGCCAGGGCTGCAGATGGCGTGGCCTTGCTGTCGGGGGTACGACTGGCACTCCCTTTACTGTACCACTCGCACTGTATGCTATACTAACCCTCGCCGCTGAGAGAGAGATTTGGAGGATGGGGGAAGGGGTGAGTCAGTAGAGAAGATGCAGAGGCTGAAATGGGGAAGGGAGTAAAACCAAGGGAGCGGGAGAAGCTGGACTGAACTCTTAAATATGATGGGATTATATGACAGAGGAGGGAGGGCAGGACTGTAAAGGAGAGTGACAAGTAGGGGAGGAGAGGAGGAAAATGCATGCCTTTATGACCTCTAAGTTGTGAAGGGAGGGTTTTAGAGCTGCATTTTTTTTCATTTTGACGAGGACGCTGAGAAATCCAATCCAGACCAAACTGATTTATATCAGAGTCCTGACAGGCCCAGATGACTCCTGTCAAAAGAGTAAATAAGATTCAGTCATCTGTCAGGAAGAAAAGGAAAGAGAAGGGACAGGCAAGGACTCAGAGGGAGAGATGGAGAGGAAACAGATTAAGAGGACATGAAGGCAAAAGGCCAATATTTTTATTACACTTTTTGTCATATCTATTTTTAACAGTTTAAACTCTGTTAGTGTTCAGTTGGCTGCTTCGATTGTCCATAAAGTACAGTACAACAAAACATAGTGAGAGCATAAAGTTAACATAGAACAAACAAACAACAAATCAAAAGAGAAGTAAATAAATTAAAAAGACTAATGCAGCGCCTCAGTTTGAATACTTCAGTCAATACACTTCTATGTACTCTGTTGCCAATTAAGTTGAAATTATTCCTGTTTATACACATCAGGTTAATTTTCACTGTGATATGTTTGGAAGAGATTTATCAATCAAGTTTTGACAAGATAAACTTGTAACTTAAACTTAAATAAACTATCTATCAAGAATAAATTGTCACAATCATTTCATGAGAAGAGGCAAAAATATTTTATTCCAACTTTATGGGCAACAGTGTATTACACTGTCTACTTCCTATCGTAGTTCCTGCAGAGTAGTGTAGTCTCAATTCAAGTACGGCTTTTGTGCACTCGGAAATGACGATCTCAACATTTTACAGCTTCTTCTTCTCCTTCTTCTTCTTCTTTTTCTTCTTCTTCTTTGCCAAATTGCAATCGTGTGGAGCATTAGCGCACATTTGACTGCTAAAACATAAATATAAAACATATGTACAACTTACATTAGTATATTTCTGTATTCACCCCTAAAGGGTTCAGCGCCGGCAACTTCCTCTGCCGCCATTTTCTCAAAGGTGATGGTTTCACCCCTTCCGCTACGTAGCCAAAATGGCATCCACTGAGGGCGAGAAGTGTCCAGCGTTCCACACTCAACTCTTTGACTGTTATAAGTGCACCATCCTGGTACTCAGAGTACTCTGCTTTTGCCATAATTGACATTGTGTGAACACACGTATGTACTCAAGTATAAGTGCAGAAGTACGAGTCGCCATGCTAGCGCCTCTGTGAGGCTGCGCTTTGAGCTAACTGCTAGCATCAGCATGCTAACATGCTCACAGTGACAATGCTAACATGCCGAGGCTTAGCAGAATAATATTTACAATGTTCACCATCTTAGTTTAGTGTGGAAACATGCTAACATTTGCTAATTAGCACCTAACAGTACAGCTAACGTTGATGGAAATCTGTAATTCTGTAGATATTTGGAGAAAAACCAACAAAATTTAATATTGACCTGATGACGGGGCTACATGAGAGGTTAAGGAATCATCAGAGTTACCACAATTCATCCTGATTAGGACATGAATGCCCATAACCAAAAGTTCATGCTGATCCAGCCAACAGGGATCACAAAAGTCATTAGGATTGATCCTCTGGGCTCCGTGGATATCTACCTGTATCCACCTTTAGCAGAATTACATCTTATCTCTATCACATCCTCCTCTCACCTCAGGGATTCATTATTTGCCCTTGTTGTGCCCATGTGTTTGTATATGTGTGGTCCAGTTTTTAATGTGTGTGATTTAGATTGTTGGATCACTTTTTTAACAGTTTGTGTGAAGTAATGAATAAACTGGATAAAAGTGTCTGTCAAAGCCTTTTTTTAGTCCGCAGTTCAAAGTCATGATATCAGCTGAGGAAACTGAAACAGATGCCCTTTTCTGACACCCTGAGAGAGAGAGAGAGAGAGAGAGAGAGAGAGAGAGAGACAGAGAGAGCAAGTGCAAGACGAAGATAGATAGAGAAATGCAGAATATTCATCCTCTGTAAGCCGTCATTAATGAGAATTTGCTAAAGCTATTTGCGCATATCTAACACCCCCCCGCTCCAGCGGACACTACAGAATAAACCAATTGGCTGTTTATATTTATCCTCTGAGCTCCACGCTGATAAAAAGCCATGTTGGTCGCTATCTGTGCTCTCCGTACTCGCTCTGCTCTGGCCTGACACTGAATGCTTCATTACATGCTCTACCGGGGGTTGACATTGAAATCTTGTCAGTGGCAGTGAAATGTAAAGGTTGTGTTGAGCCTGTTTTTGCTGATCCAGCACTGAGGGTGATCCTCGGTAGAGCAGGTTTACCAGCAAAGAAAGGGTCGGTTATGAAATTTAAAGCTGCTACAATCAATATATTTTTTATTATCAGTTGATCAAAAGACTACTTATATGTAAAAGGGCCCCTCTTAAAGCATCTTTCTGTTTCAGTTTTAAGTTTCCATCCAAATGTAGTGCAAATTGTAACTCAATTTTCAGAAAATGTAGATTAATGCATGTTTTTTTTATCCACTAGTGTTATCTGGATATTAAGTGTTGGGTAAGATAAAATAAGATAGATTTTATTCATCCCACAACGGGGAAATTCACTTGTTACATCAGCTCACAGTACACAGAAAAGAAAACATCAAATAAAATATCAAAAACCTTTCAAGTATACCGATATGCATGTTGGATCATTTCACAGAAATAATTGGGTGTATCAAGATAAACATTTGGAGGATTCTCCAGTCATGTGCCATTAAACCATTTTTAGTAGAAGAGGATCCAACAAGAGCGCCAGTCAAATCTCAACACATCACATGACGGACATATTGCATTTATGTTTATTTAATGTATTCATTTGAGGAAGTCAATTACAGCTTTTTGTCTCTTCAGTGGACGTTTAAGTCACATGCTTCATGTATCCACTAAGTCTGTTTCCATTACACTTTGTTGTGCTTTGTTTTTATAGATACATCAACCTTACCACCTGAGTCAAGCGGCAATATTTTGACTTTTTTTTTTACCATAATGACTAACAACAGTTTGATGGAAAAGCACATTGTCATGGGTTAGTTCAGGAAGTGAACCCAAATGCAGACAAAGGTGAACAAAAGGTAACTTTAATTAACCTTAGAGGCTTGTAAACGCAAAAATACTTTAAAAAAAAGGCGGCTGAATAATCCGGACAAAAACTAAATCCAACAATCCAGAACAGGGAACACTAGGAACAGGAACATGGGGTAGAAGCACAGAGACAGACGACCTGGCAACTGAAACCAAGAACCACATAGACTAAATACACAAGTGAAGATGAGATGACAAGACACAAGTGAAAACTAATCATGGACAGGTGAAACTAATCAGGCTGGAACAGATAATCAAAACAGACAGGCAACACAGCAGGAAGTAAAGTAACACATGACAGTAAGGGAGGGAAGAATTACAAAATAAACCCCTGACATACATAATGTTTTCATTTTCCTGGCCTGCAGCTTTATTGTTTTGGGTCACTCTGATCGCTCTTATCAGCAGGCACAAAAAGCTGTAAAAACCCACTGTACACTACCTGCTCAGCACCAAACAACGTAAAGACAAAGTTAACGACTAGCTGGTGAACACAGTTGAGCATTTAGCAGCTACAGAGCCACATATTTCCCTCGGGAGTTGAAGAAAAACAGCTACAAGAGGAGTAAATATTGGAGTTATATTCATCAGGTGGACACAAACCAACTCCAAATGAATCTTAATATTACTCTGTGTGTTTACAATAAATAAGGTCGCAATATCAACTTTATATTATTGTCATTGTTGGTGTTTACAGCTTGTTTCCTTAAAAAAAACAGGCTTAGGGAGAGGTTGTAAAGTCTGCGTGCTGTTTCGTTGATGTTTTTGGCTGCTTGTTCCAGGATATTACAGACTGTTGGGAGTAAACTCTGATCCATATTCTCCATATAACACTGGATGGTCTCCATACTATGAAGCTTTCTAAACACAGCAGGCTGCCCACACGTGGCCGTATCATTTGTAAATTATGAAAGCTCATGCTTTAGTCATTAATTTACTTCAGGTACTTAGTGGAAAAGCTTTACTGCCTCGCAGATTAAGGCTGACTCCATCAGATTCTGAGCCAAACCATTTGGCAGTTTTCTCTGTTGATCCTTCCAAAGGCTCTCTCATCTATCTTGTAGCCAGTATATAATGCACAAACACGCTTCTCACAGCCACTGTACATAGATTATCCAAACAAAAAAACCCCAAAAATACAGGAAGTAGATCAAAATCAGCAAACACAGCCTTCATTTTACTTTTCAGCGTTTGGCTTGAGAATCGATAGAAGCAATGTGTTTGACAGAGGAAGAAGATCCGCTGAGCTGAAGGCAAAAGTCTGCCCAGTGTCCACAGATGACATCACCAATCAGATAATGGCCTAGCTGAAGGCCACAACAAAATTATGTTTCTGTCAGAGAGTTCAACTCCAGCTATAACCTCAATAAAAGTCTCTTTTAGGCTTTATTAAACTGCACTTATCTACAATTTGAATGTCTGTTTTTACTCATGAGTAAAGTCCTGGATCCTCCTTTGGGCCCTCGCATGTAATGATTTAAAATAAGTATTAAATAAAAGCATAACTACATGAACTGCTCTTCATTTTCTTTAGATGGCTCACAGTGACCCACCCTGAGTACCATTAGCTTACAGGACAGCCGAGGTTCTGGAAATTGCGATGTGCAATGGAGAGCATTAAATGATTTCATCTTTGGTGAAGTCATAGAGAAGATAGCTTCCTCACTTGTATAAATATTTAAGTAGATGAGCATTAATCCAGAGTCAGCGCCTATTTTAGGAGGGCAGAACAATGTAGGAGGGTGCAAATGATAAAGTAGAAGATCGGCACCAGCTAGGACCTTTGTGAAGCCGAGGTATGAGGATGTGTTAAAGGTGTAGACAACTGAAGTAAGGGGTGGTCACCAGAAACACTCAGCAAACGGTATGATTGAAATTAGACCTTAAAGCAAAGTGCCTCCACTTTGTGAGTGTGGTAAATATGGACAGCTGTACATGTGTATTAGTCCAATAGCAAGAAGCCCAGCTTGGCGTCTGTCTCTCAGACTTTTATTTCACGAAGCTCTCACCAACGACTAAAAGTCACTCCCAGATTTACTCTTGTCCAGCAGCTTCTTGCTCATCACACTCTCCTTTTCTCTTCCTAGTTTCTTCCGTCAAAGTCCTCTTTGGTCTCTTTGCATCTGACATTATGTCCACAGAGGCTGCTGAGCCTGGTAACATTGTCTGTTTGCTCATCTCTGGTTCTGGCACGACACTGGCTCTGCTCCCCATTTGCAGTCACACGCGCCCCAGGCCTGAAAACTTCCTCTTGACCTAACATTCAGTTACATTAGCAGCTATAGTTTGCAGCGGTTTACTTTACTGTCCATCAGGAAACTCTGTAAATCACAGAGAGTTGATGCGAAGCAGCTGGAGGGAAAACCAGGAAACATTTTCTCCATAAAATATGATCCAGTTTCACCAACATCAGTGAAATAGTTTGTTGTGTGCAGCTTTATGCTGTAAAGAGTGAATACTTCTCATGGGTGATTGTACCTGGAGCAACACCATTCACCTGATTACAAGTCATTGTAGCATCAAAATGATTTAAAATCTGTTATTTTATGGTCTAAAAGTTACACAATGTTGCTTTAAAATAATAATGGAGGTGGACTAGTTGATCTTGTTTTAAAAAGCCTCCCTCTGCCCTCTTTGCTCTCTGTGAGATCTGACAGAATAATCTGGCTACTTTATTTCCCTTCACTCCCAGGATCAGTGTTTCACTGTGGGTAATCCATGCAAATATGTTTGATGTAGCAGCAGTTTCCAAGCATGACAGGCGGTGTCAGTGTTATGAGGGAATCAACATGCCAACATGGGGTTTTTGGACGGGGGGGACATGATAAATGTTGTGCGGTTAGCATTGCAAATGTAAGAATAAATAAAATGCAGATTGAGGACATTTTGGGAAATGCACTTATTCATTTTCTTGCCGATTGTTAGATATTTGTCGAGTAAAGATGGAGCCACAGCTAGCAGCCAGTTAGCTTAGCATAAAGACTTGAAACAGCTAGCTTGGCTCTGTTCGAAGGTAACAAAATATGGCTACCAGCACCTCTAGTGCTCACTAACTAACACATATCCCCTGTTTTTGTATGTATTAATTAAACAAGATTTAATATGTTGATTTATGTAGACAGATGTTGTAAGCCAGCTAGTTAGCTGGGAGCATTCCCACATTATTCCAAGATGGTTGCTCCCGTTTTCAAGCTTACTGTAACATAATTTAATGAGCCCGAAAAAGCTATTTTGCTATGCCACATATCTGAAGCAGTTCGAGAAGTGAAACTAAATACATATTGTATTAATAATGCAGTGTATTTCCTCTTCAGTTAGTTTAATCTGTTGTATTAGTGTCAATATTGGAAGTTGTTTAGATGTAAGTCAGCGATGGTGGCTGTGTAGAGATATTCTCCAGAGGTTTGTTGACTCTGGCAGTCTAAGTGGGAGACGATTTGGAGAGAACTACTCTGTATTTATGAATGGCCTTTTATTCTTTTAGGTTGGAGAAAGTCCTCTTTACAGATAGATGTTATTTTGTATGAAAGGTTTGCAAAAAAAAAGTAATTTTATCACTGCAATGAAATCAAACTAACAACTGAACTGGACAGAGAGACAAAGAACCTCTGAGGAGCAGTGAAATTAGAATATAAGGAATCAACAGTAACCGGTAAAAGAAATTAAAAGCTTAGTAATAGATTTAAATAGAATTTCAGTGTCAACTGCACAATAATGTCTGTAACAAGCTGGAATTAACAGAAGTGTTGCTTTAGCAAACCCATTCTTAAAACTTTCAAAATAGAAACAGAAAGTTAGTCTCAGATGCCCGAACAATTTCAGCTGGCTCCTTTCGACGTAAAAGAGCAGCAGCTCTAGTCCGAGCTTCTTATCTTTAAGGCTGAGCCCGGTCACCTGGTGGAGGAGGCTAATTTCGACCGTTTGTATCCCTGATCTCATTCTTTGGGTCACTACCCAAAGCTCATAACCATAGCTGAGGGTTGGGATGTAGATGGACTGGAAAATCGAGAGCTTTGCCTTCTGACTCAGCTCCCTCTTCCGGACAATGGTCTGATACAATGTTTGCAGTACTGCAGACGTTGCATCAACTTGTTGGTCCATCTCAAGCTCCATGGGGCTTTGCTTGGGGCAGCAACTTGCTCTCAACCACCATTCCACCGTTTTCCAACAGAGATCCATGGCCTCAGACTTGGAGGTGCTGACTATCATCCCGGTTGCGTCACACTCGGTTGCAAATCATACCCCAGTTCGTGCTGAAGGTCTCGGTCTGATGAAGCCAACAGAACCACATCATCTGCAAAAAGCAGAGATGCAATCCTGAGATTCCCAAAAAGGACAGCCTTCTCACCCGAGGTGCGCCTCGAGATCCAGTCCATGAATGTCACCAACGGAATTGGGGCAACCATGGTGAAGTCCAACACCCACAACTCTCACTTTGGTTGTATAAAGACTGTTTTTATCTGTTAAGATATTTAAATAATTATTAAAGAAAAGAAGAAAAGCATCAATTTAACAGGTGGCCCAAACATTTGAGTAGCAGTAGTGTATATAAAATATTGGTCATGTAGTATTCAGGGTTAGCAAACTACATTTATGGAGCTGATTCTGGAGATTTCCAGTCCAACCCCACCCTAAACACCATCAGTCTGTAATCCTCAGAATAGTTATGCTCATTGAAAATAGCGACTGACTCATTTGTGAGGCTCGTCCCAGCACTCCACATTTCCGACTACCCCAGAGGAGCCTGTGGAGACCTGTGAGACGCACACAGTCAAACAAGAGCAATAAGAGGGAGTAATTATGAGCGGGCTTTTTGACACCATATGGAGCTGCATTAGTCTTCCGCTACAGTGAAACACAATCAAAGAGATAATCTGCACCACTTGTTTTAAGTGAAATGCTACTTGATGAGAAGATGAAGCTTTTATAATAATAAATCACAGCAGTCATTATGTATATTTCCACTAGGGAAAAGCTTTTAAATCCTTTATGTTACATTTTGAGTGATGGAGGTACTAAAACATTCAGCTGCTGCTGCCTTTAAAAAAACAACAGATGAAAAGCAGAAACTGAATAAATTGAGACACAGGGAGAGAAAAAGAAAAGAAAGGTGACAATGCAGGTGAAGGTGGAGTAAATGCTGTGTCATGTCAGCGCAGACAAGCCCTTTGTGATAAAGCAAGCTGTCCCTCTCAATAACAGAGAAAGACACAAAATGCTTTGGGTGGAGCTATTCTTAGTGGGCCTGGAGAGACCGGCTACACTGTCCGAGAGCCGTGACGTCAGCATGTTGGATCGGATTTTACTCAGAGGATCTACGTGTGAGGCGATTTCATGACGATGACTATGCACGCTTCATTCGTCTCTGTAAATAAATCTGTTGCAGGAGTCTGACATTTGTAAAGGAGAGACAGTTAAAGGTGAGAGGAGGAGTGAAGGACGAGGGTCAAAGACGGAGGGGATGTGTGAGGAAATGAGGACTGTGTGGGAGCATGAGCGAGAGTGATGGGTCTCTCCATCTGCCATTATCTTCCCGCAGAACTAATTACAAGGTGATGGACAGCAGACTAATCACCAGGGCCATGAGTGGCTTTAAATTAGCCGGATCGTGGTGTCGCGTCTGGTGTGATGGAGAGGGACAGGAGAGGAGGGGGAGGTAGGACACGAGTCCAGAGGGAAAATGAGGTGACGTAGAGAAAGAGGAGTTAAAAAACATGCATCGTAGGAGAGCAGAGGGGGTGAAAACATTCACTGCTCGTTCAGTCTGTCTGCTTCCTCCCCTTCGTTTATCGCTCTCCTTGTCCTCTGCACCTTTCATACAGAAACTCTATTTTCCCTCGGCTGTGTCTGGGTTTTGTTTTGTCAGTGCTGTCTCTATCTCTGTCCTCCCTTGCCCTCCTGTCTCTCTCATCTTATTTCCTGCCTCTCCTCTCTCTCAAATCTCTCTTTCTTTTTATTCCTCTCAGGCTTTGGCGCTCTGTCAGCTAAATGAAAGCGATTCTCTGTGCAGGCTCTGTTTTTTCAGACATGATGCTTCAGGCAAACCAGTGGGGTTCCTGAGCATGTGTTAACCACTCCCACTCACCGCACCTCTCATTCGACATTCAAGCAACACACACACACACATTCACACACTCACATTCGACAGCTGCTTTGCATCTGTTGTTTTTTTTCGGGGTTTTAGACATTCAAACATATTTTTCTGTTACATGTATTATTAATTTCCTGTGTTTTGTCTGTTTTTCCCGCTCATGAGCACCGACACTAAATGGCTGCACACAAAGCCTGTCTCTCAGCTCGTTCTCTGTCCCTGTCCTCACATCAAATCCCTTATTAAAACAAATGTATCTCGTCTGCACCATTCCTCCCCTCTCATCTCACGTGTGCTAATAAAAAGCTGTGGGGACGCTGCTGATTTTTAAGGATCAGCGAGCTATATCTGATATTCTGTTGGCGTCAGAGAAGAGGGAGAGGTCAAAGTTCAGGGTCAGCTAAGAGGCCCTCGAGGTGTCAGGGTTTCAGGATCGTGATCATGGACACTCGAGCAGTATAGAGGTAATGGACCGTGTCGCCGATCACAGTGGTTCCCAATCTCTTTGGCCTGCAACCATGTCTGCAAATCATTCCCAGAGCCTGAGAAAGCCTCTTCAAATCACTTGTTTTCACTGACTATCAGTTAATATCAGTTAAAGTTAATTATCAGTCAAAACTCAAAGATACTCAGTTTACTGTCATGTATAAAAAAACCTCACATCACATCACAGACTGGAAAGATTAAATGAATAGTCGCTAGAGTCGCTAGTAGACTAATTTTTCTGTTGATTGACTCATTAATTCATGAGCTAATCTAATCACTCCTGCTCCCCTTGTGACTCCTTAAAACAAAGCAATGTGTACTTACAACCCCTTGTCACCAGAGGCATGTCTGCCAGTTGGCTTGCTGCACCACCAGACATGAATGTCAATAGATTAGAAGAGATTGTGGTTACAGCGAATAATATATGGTTAGGCACCAAAAAACACTTGTTCAGGGTAATAATAATCACGTGAGTGCTAACTGCAGGTTTGTGGCATGGATGTTACATGCCCACCTGCCTCCACCACCACCACCACATCCTTACATTCCCCCTCACGTCCACTTGAGGCTGGCTACAGAACGAGTCAGTCTCCATAAGCCCCCATATGAAGAAATCATGCATAATTCACAGCATGGCTGCTCTGATCACCCGTTCAAATTATATTAAGGCTTATTGACTTGTTTGGGCACCCAGGCGTCATTCAGGCTGCCTCAGGTCCGCCGATCATCCGCGTCTTTGCAGATTTTTAGATTAGCAGCCAAAGCCACCACACTCTGAGCTTCAAGACAGCTCTTCTCTCTTTCCTTGCACCATTTCCTGACCATCTCTCCAGCTGGCATTGTCTAATAAAGCAGAAAATGCCAAAAATATCTCAAAATCATGAGGTTAAGCATCGTCTAACATGGACGTGACAGTATAATTTAGCCGGTAACTTACAAGAAAGCAAAGATAAGAGGAAAGCAATATTCTGTCTTCCTCTCTGATTTATCTCACCGTCCCTCGAGGGAACCGCTGCTTAATAATCGCTCTATTTTTAATGATAATACAGGACACAAACCCTCAGACTCACATGTCTCTGTCTCTGTGACAGGGACACCTTGGCTCCAGTGATATTATTATTCTGCTGTTTTTATGGGTGCTCTGTCTGTCTGTGCCTCTGCCCAGCCTGCTCTCCGATGATCCTGTCATTATCACACCCTTAATGCATCTCACCACACTCTACATTTCTTCTGGCATGCCATCCATCTGCCTAATGGGCCAGTAGGGTGCGGCCGGCCAGTCATCACTTGTGCATGCTGCTTTTGTGTGTGTGTTTGTGCGTATTGTACAGTCACGTATCTTTTTAACCATTTTGTATCGAAGAGTTTGTTTAAAGTGATCTGTCTGTGATTCATGTCCACCTCTTCTTTACTCACTTAGTCACCTGTGTTACTGTGTGTTGTGTGTGTGTGTGTGTGTGTGTGTGTGTGTGTGTGTGTGTGAGACAGTGCCCATGCCATTAGTAACAACTGTATGCAACGTAGGTGTGTGTGTGTGTTATCTGTCCCACGTATGTTTGTGTGTGTGAGTGCCAGTGAACTCTCTAACTGCGTCAGCCATTAGACCATTATGGGCTGTAACTGAATCCTCTGAAAGCTGCGCTCTCGTCCACTGCTGCAGGGTGATGATGGATGGGTGTGTGGAGGGATGAGAGGAGTCATGTCGTAGCTGGACGGTTGTAAAAACAAATAGAGGAGTGGAGTCTGTAGAGAGGTGTGCATGCAGGAGAGGTAGAGGGCATCTGAGGCGATTCACACTGTAGAGGGTTGATCAGACTTGTGATCGCAGAAGACAGGAAACAGAGTTGACCTTGCTACTCCGCTCTGGGCTGAGTCATGAGTTAGAATATAAGAGGATTCACTCTTGTTCCTATAATAACTACCAAAAACATTAATATTTAGTTTGTTAGACTAAAGTTAGTTAAATATGCAGCAAAGATCCAGATGTGTTATTGTTGTGCACCAGTTCAGCAAGATAAATACTAAAGACATTTTGACACCGTAAGAGAAGGACATAAATAATAAAAACAATGGTTGAATCCCATTTAGCTGCTTCAGATTCATTGTCTTGATGCTGTGCATGCTGTTCTTTGGTCATGCTCAGGTTATGGCCTTTACATGAGAAACATGAGAAACATATGATCATGACAGTCTCCAGGTTTCTGATTGTTTGCCTGCAGCTGTGTCTTCTTTCTGAGTTATTACAGTTGATATTAATGAGCACATGTTGGTTTGCTGGATTTGGCTCAAAGTTGCTGAAAAATAAGAGGCACAACATGATCAATATCGTTATTAAGCATCATAACTTCAATTGATAATCCGCCTACAAACAGGTAGAGAATATTCAGAAACCTGGATCTGGTGTTTACATCCTCCTGGTTTCTATGCCAGCTAACATATCCAGGTTTTGCCAAACTAACGTTGACACAAATACTTCAAATACCTGATCATGATAACACGCGTTCTTCTTACTACGACAAGTCAAAATGACTGCTGTAAAAAAGGCCTGTGCTCAGGGAAGTTATACATCAAGAAATGCATCATATCATTTAATTTTCATTCTGTATTTACCAAGCGGTAACCTCCGTGGCCGTGAAGTACCAAAAACTGCAGTTCCTCAAACCTCCACTTGAGGCTGGCTACAGAACGAGTCAGTCCCCTTGTTAAAATGTCCAACTTCACAGCAGAAATAAACATGTTTAAAGCCTGGTACAAAAAACAGTTTTGGCCTCTATAGCTGTTCATGACAACTGTACTGAGGGGGAATTTGTTTTTAACTCACTTGTTCAAATTATATTAACGCTTATTGACTTGTCGCACCCAGGCGACATTCAGCCTGCCTCAGGTTCGCAGATAACCCACGTCTTTGCCGATTTTTAGATCATGGCGGCGACCAGAGCCACATGTTTTGGTAACCTACGGGTGATGTCATACAAATGCTGTCTATTCTTTATACTGTCAGTGGTGTTTACCATAATTTTGGGGAAAATACCAAGACAGAAGGCAAATAAAGGGGTCGGTACCTCAGAAGTATTTTAAATGTTATAAATATAATTATGATCATAATAAAATGGCACCTCCTCTCCCTTTTAATTGCATGTGATAGAGCAAACTTCACGTCTACAAACAGCAAACACACACATCGTACTGCCTGCATCTACCAGACAAATATGCACCGTCAACCACTAAATACCAAAACACATTGATTGTTATTGAATTAGTCAGTCCTCTGATGTCCATGATGAATTATTTAGTGTTTTTCACTTCACGTTGTTGTCGGGCAAGGCCGGACTTTCTACAGTGTGTCTCCGAGGCTCAGGGGTGGATGACAGGTAGAGGACCACTAACTGCTTTTAACACACTCCCTCCACCCCTTCACCCTTTAGTCTCCCACAGGATTCAACTCCTCCTCTACTTTACCCCCACATATATAAACCTCCTCCTCCTACTGCAGCCATGCCCCTCACCCTCTGCCTCTCCTGACTCACCCTGCCTCCCAGCTAATAGTGCCTGACTCATGTTATTCACAGAGCTGTCTGTGTGTCAAGGGCAGACTCAGAGGGGAGAGGGAGGGAGTGTTAAGAGGGAGTCAGAGCAGGTACAAGTGTACGTACAAAGAAAATGACTCCTGATATATCATCAGATATATTAAGAGAGAGGTAAGGAAGGGTGGAAGCACAACCTCGAGTGATCACCAGAGGAATAGTGTTTGAGTGATCAGATATCTGAGCCATCAGCAGGCATTTAAAAGCTTTAGTGGACTAAAAGCTGTGTGTGTGTTTGTGTGTGTGTGTGTCTTTACTAATGAAGTTATCACGACCTTAGCTTGTCTCAGAGCTGCTGCTGGGGGAGAGAAGTGCTGCTGATCTATAGAAACACAAAGGCACAATCGTAAAGTGCCAGCTGGTTCAGGTTTAGATCTCTTGACCTCAGTTCTGCGCTTCACCACTCAGATCTCATCCCGGAGGACCTCTGCGGTATCTGTCGCTCACTTGATCTCTGCATCCTGCCCTTCTTTTCCTCGTCTCTCCTGCTACTTACAACACATCTGCCAAGTCAGGGGAATTAGACTTAAGCATCCTCGCTGTGTTTAGTCCATCATTCTTCAAGTTTTCTGCCGTTTTTCTGTTTTGCATGTTGAGCTCAAAAGCAGCACGGAGAGACATTACTGTGCTGCCCCAGGGCTCAAACTGCTTGCACGACTTTTTGTATCTTCTCCACACTGAGACATTAGTATTAGCTATTTATAGTCAGCTCACTGCCATCCTGAGGAAGTACTGTGGAGGCTAGATTTCACTGTGGCTCTATTAAAAGGCACAGAGTGAGATGTCAGCAAAATATCCTCGTCTTTGTTTTACACTCATGGGACGTACTTGTCATTTAAACTTTATCTAAATGAGACTCTGTGTTTGCGTGAGCAGAATCTTTTTATTTTAGCATTTTTAACTACTATCTTATTCCCTCTCCTCCTTCCGACAGCGTGTCTGTTGCAGTCAGAGCTGGTAAACTACGAGAGAGTGAAGGAGTACTGTCTGAAGGTGCTGAGCCACCAGAGAGACCACTTCAAGGCCATGTACCGAGCCGGCATCGCCTTCTATCACCTGGGTGACTACGAATGTGCCCTACGTTACCTGCGTGACGCCAAGAACCGCGAACCCACAGGTGAGCATGAACAAACGACAGAAGCTCTTTAGTTTCAAGGTCATAGTCATTTACTATAGTATGAATTATAGTTTTAAGTGGATTTATGGAACAAAAGGTTTAGAAAAAAAAAACACTGTTTATATAACGTCTGTTGGGAATTAGCCACATTTAGCCATAATGTTCAATACCTGAGCTACAAGACTGTGAAACAATTGTTCTGTTTGTAGGTGCCATTGAAGACATCGAGGCCAGGTCCTAGATATTTTTTATTCGGGTGATATTATATTGATTGAATGCGGCACAGTGGTGCAGTGGTGAGCACTGTCGCTTCTGGATAGTCTGGCTTCCTCTGGGTAGTCCAGGTTCCTCCGGGTAGTCTAGGTTTGTCCAGGTACTCCAGCGCCCTCCGGGTACACCGGCTTCCTCCAGATAGTACGGACTCCTCCAGATAGTATGGACTCCTCCAGGTACTCTGGCTTCCTCCGGCCAGTCTGGCTTCCTCCGGGTACTCCAGGTTCCTCTGGGTACACTGGCTTCCTCCGGATAGTCCGGTTCCTCGAGATAGTACGCACTCCTTCAGGTACTCCGGCTTCCTCCGGCCAGTCTAGCTTCCTCCGGGTACACTGCCTTCCTTCGGATAGTATGGACTCCTCCGAGTACTCCGGCTTCCTCCGGGTACTCCGGCTTCCTCCGGTTACTCTGGGTTCCTCTGGGTACTCGGGATTCCTCAGGGTTGTCCGGCTTCCTCCGGGTACTCTGACTTCCTCCGGCTAGTCCGGTTTCCTCCTGCTAGTCCAGCTTCCTCCGGGTACTCTGGCTTCCTCCGGGTACTCCGGCTTCCTCAGGTTAGTCCGACTTCCTCCGGTTAGTCTGACTTCATCTGGGTAGTCTGTGTTCCTCCAGGAAGTCCAAGTTTGTCCGGGTACTCGGTACTCCGGCATCCGGCGTCCTCTGAGTACTCTGGCCACAGTCCAAAGACATGCACTTCATACGTTTATTAGTGACCCTAAATTGCCCGTAGGTGTTGAGCGTGAATGGTTATTTGTCTCTATGTGACTGTTGCCCAGTGCCAGCTGGGATAGGCTCCAGCACTCCATGACCCTGATGAGGATAAGTGGTTACAAGAAAATGTATATTGATTGATTTTTGGGGGAGTTTCACTATTTTTGGAACTCATTGTGTCTAAATTTGACAACATTTTTGGCAAACAAACTGATATGTAAATAGTTTTAAGATTCCTCACAGTGCAGAGAAGGCTTTGAAACACCATCTATATAGTCACACTAGGAAGTGAAGGTGTAATTAAAAGGGTTAACTGAATAAATAAAACATAAAGAGTAAACTAAGTAGATTTTAGAGACCCTCTTTTGGAGGTACTCATGACCTTGGTAGGTAGTCTTCTCTTTCTTCTTCTCTGGCTTTGTTGGTGCACTGCTGCATGTCTTCAATATAGCATGATACTGCTGGCAGGGCTGAGTACAAACGCTGCAGAGATTGCAGCCACAATGGTGGAAAAGTAACATAATGTGGTGGCTATCAGGTAGCATGCTGCTCCAATATTTCATCTGTTCTCTGATGTGCACCAGAGTCAACAAGCTTTAGATAAACAAAACAGAGCAAGCTCTGTTTTTAATATCAGAGTATGTGTGTACATGCAGGTCATTTCCTTCATGGGATTAGTACTTGATTCACAGGTAAAAATGGTATTGTGCCGTTTTCTTTTTTCTTTCTGCTTTGGGCACACTCGTACGTGTACTTCTGGAAACCTGGACCACATTTTAGCTCTGTCATAACCAAAGTCTGTCGCTGAAAGAAGCCTAAATTTAACTGCATTAACAAACGAGTTTGAAGTCGTTGCTTCACATCCGTTATATATTCTCTCTCCGTCACAGACACCAACGTGCTGCGGTACATCCAGCTGACAGAGATGAAGATGAGCAAGAGTGGACAGCGGGAACGAGAGAGCGGCAAAGACACCCAGGGCTAACCCCTCGACCTTTTCACCCTCCTGACCCTTCAACCTTTGACCCTACGAGCAGTCCCTACATCGACCCTCCCTTTCTCTGCCTCCTCTCTCGACTCCTGACAGCAGCACAGCCCACAGACAGAAGAGACAGACCCAATCACCCGGGACACATATCAAACGCTGTCTGCAACCCGACCTCCCTTTTCCTTTTCCTTCTTCTTCCTCTTCCTCTTCTTCTCCCCCTTTCGTCCCTCAGGTGCTGTGGTTCCTCTCCCTAGACGCAGACAGTCAAGCAACCGTGAAAAAACAAAACAACAAAAAACAAGGGAAAAGCTGTATTATACTCATATGAAACCGTCGATGTGGTGGAATGAAACAGGAGCTTCTAAACATACATATGAATAATGGACATTTGCGTGATTTAGTAAATGTTTTAAAAAGAAAAAAAACATAAATGCATTTTGTTTCTGCTCTCTCTTCTTCTCTCTGCCTTCTTTCTCTCCGTCTTATTTCAAACTCTCGAGGAGAATATCGAGGGAGTTGTTGGGAAGCTCGATCACACCGGGAGGAGGGTGGGGAGGTGTGAGTGTGTGTGTGGACGCAGTTCAGAGGAGGGGATAGTGAGAGTGTGTGTGTGACACATATCAAAACCATAGCCCAATTTGATTGTACATCCTACCCCCCTCCAAACAGGGCTCACTCAGACCCAGACTATGGAAATCTTAAAAAGCTTCATCTATGGCTCCTCTGTTTCTTTCCTGGATGCCATTTATCTCCGTTTCTGGACTGTTTTCTTTCAATTCAAGGGCTAATTCAAGTGTTTGTAATCTGTTACTAGGGTTTTTAATTTGCTTTCGGTGTTCATCATACTCAGTAGTAATTAATCGGTTGTTAATAGCATCTGTGTGCGCAGCAAACAGACAAAGTTCTCCAGCGGTTCTTGCTGTTATTGTGTAAACTGGTGTGTCTTGAATCTGTTGTCTGACGCCCCTCCTGGGTCGTGTGTTGTTGTTGATGTTGAGACTGTCGAAGCCCCTCCCTCCCCTCCCCTCCTTCCTCTCCCTGTTCTCCCGTTAATGATGTCACAACGGAAAATAGCCAATGGGATCGTGGGAAACCATCAAACCGCTGTTGGCTAACAGGGTGGAGATCCACTTTAAAGTGTCACAGCGAGAGAGAGAGAGAGAAACACTTTTAAAAATTTCTAAACGGAGGTCCAACCTTTTATCGGTAATGCTGAAGCTTCCCAGACATCGATAACACAGATCACAGAGGAGACTCTGGGCATCGTTAGTGCAGGGAAAACAATCACACACATCTGTCCTGGAGCACTCAGCGTTAGTGCACTTCAACAAAGAGTGTGCCATTTGAGATTTATTCCTCTTTCACTTTAGACAACACTACAAGATGGATATCCACGGCTAGCTGTCAAAAGATACATAGCTAATTTGCCACCGCTTCTCTCGTGACTCGTGAAGCCGAATCATTGATAATGCAAATGTTGCTTTTATGATAGCTTTGCCCTCAGGCTTAAATCTGCCTGAAGAAGGTTGGATTGACGATTTGTGAAAGCATGACCTGAATTCCCCCTTTGTCTCTGATGCCATGAAACTCTTTCCCATGTGCAAGCACACCTCCTGCATGTAACGTGCGACACAGAGTTACTTCAGATGTATGGGATAGGGATTATATCTGCTCTGTTGCTTTCTGTCATGGCATGCTGCCACACTGTTTGCTCATACCTCTATTTTATCCATTCTGCCCTTTATAAATAAACACAGAAGGTGGTGACAGACTGTGATCACAGCAGTAGAATAAACCAGGAACAAAGAGGTCTTTAATAAATTAGGGTCACCTTCTGCCTCAGATGAGGTGAGACATATGAGCTTAAGAAAAGAGGAAATCAACGAGCGATGCTGTAAAAGATTTCCCCTCCTCATTTTTCCAGTGACCTGCTAAGAGGTAAATAGGGACCTAAGTGTGTCAATGGGACTCTGGAGAGACAGCACCATGCGTTGAGGAGACCGGCATGATACAGAGAGGCTCCAGTGGAGGGGAAAAGTAGGCCATCATCAGCTCCAACTAAAGCAGCTGCAGCTCCAAGTCGCTCTGGCAGCAGAGACGCGAGATGAGATTACAAACACAAAAAGTTTAGAGCCGGGAGATTTATCATCTTACATCATATGGCCAGACATATGTGGACACCTGAGCACAACTTCTGGCCACAGAGATTTGCTCCCACGCAGTTCACGTATAGTTTTTGGTCATACATGATGTCTCAATGCAGGAATATGATTTCTTAAAGGCAAAGTTCAACATTTTGGGATTCGCTTTCTTTACTCTTAAGTCCGTACAACCAGCAGCAGGTTAGTTTAGCACAAAGACTGGAAACAGCTCGCCTAGCTCGGTCCAAAGGTAACTAAAATCCATCTACCTTTTAAGCTCATTAATTTACTTGTAAACAAAAACAATATTCAACTTTTTTACTATTTTCTTTCCAGGCAACCGGTTGAAGTTACTGCTCATCTAACTCTCTGCAAGAAAGCAAATAATCTCCCAAAATGTTGAACTATTCCTTTAAGTTATCTTCCTTGTTCTTGCTGACCAAACTCCATTATTAATAACAAATCACTGGTGTAAAGCACCAAATATCACGCACACAAACTAATGATTTTGTCAGCATCTCTTAGCTCAGCAAACCTTCCTCACTCTCGACGTGCCTCTCTTTCTTTGGTGTCCCAGAGGAAATAAATCAAACAAAACAACAGTGAGGAATGGCACCTGCAGGCTCGGTCTCCATGGCTGCCTGGGCTGAGTCTACTCACCCACGGGCCCCTCGGGGATAGGTCTCCTCCCGTGGTCCCGCTCTCTCCATGGCACCAGTCCGCCATCTTGTTTTTGTCTCATTGTGCTAAGTCATTCTAGCTCAACGTGCACTACGACCGTCTTGGGGATAACTAGATGCACATAAAGCAGGTTCATTTCAGGCTGATCGGTTCTTGATTAATGACTCCGAGGCTGTTATTGTGAGCTGATGACATGCTGTCTGTGCAAAAAGAGATACTCGATCTCGACATCAGTGTAGCTTTGAAAACAAACAAGAAGCACAACAAAAAAAGAGACGGAAAAAGTCAAACTACTGGCTGTGTTATTTTTTTGCTCTTTTGCTTTGATGTCATTTGAGGTAAATGTTTGTCAAATGTCAGAGTAGTTTTTGTGAATATATGATACAAATGTACAAAAAAAATAACAAAAATGGAAAGTTTTATGGTTGTGAAAAGCTTTACTTTACTGAATTACTTTGCGAACAGAAAAGAAAAGCAAGAGATAGAAAAGAGAATTTTAATATAGCTCCTCCACAGAGCTGCTTCGTGACTGTGTCTGTATTTGTTGGTATTTCTGTTGACGTCCCTTTTCGTCAAGGGATCCAGAACCGGCTCAGAGTGTGCACAACGCCCTTTGACCCCGCCCTTTCCTCCCTCCCCCTCCGCCTTGTCCGGATGACCTTTCACCTGACTCGTCTGTTTCTGCACAGTAAGACGACCAGTAACGCAGGAGTGGAGGAGGAGGAGAACTCTGAGGAACTCATACCAGAGCACAGAGCTGCTCCTCACAGCTGCAGATCTCCATCCATGTTTGTTTTCTGTGGTGATGGAGAAGGGAAGAATTAAAAAATAGAGACATGAAGGTGGGGACGTCAAAGGCTATGACTGCGTTTTTGTCTCTCGCCTCGCTCCCGAGAGGCCTCTTCCTTTTTTTTCCATTCAAACATCCAAACATCACAGGCCTTCATCACTGGTTTTACTGAACTGCTAGCCCGGGAATGCACTATTGATTGGTAAATGAAGATTATGAATAAAGTTTCAAACAAAGAGGAATGTTGTTGTTTGTTTGGTCAGAACAGAGTGTATATCAGTGTTTCTCAAACTTTTTACAGCACATACCACCTCAGGAAATATTCGTGTCTCCAAGTACCACTATTGCAGCGTAGGGCCAACCCTGTTCAACTATGGACGGTTCACACAGGAGGGGATTTATAAGATTATTCATTGTTGGCTGTTGTTGAACACCGGTTCAATGATTTGCAATTTGCTTCCTAATATTTGCTGTTTGGAGCCACGTTTGAAGAGTACATTTTACCTCCACTTACTATCTCATGTCACATTGTAGCATTAGCTAAAGCTAATAGGCTTATCATGGGTGTATGCGCGCACTACGTGAATGAACGAACATCACTTGAGTCGGCTGGTGTTGAGTTAGAAAGAACTGAGCTTACCAGATCTTTGTAGCCTGCTCCTCATCTCTGTTTGAGGCCAACAGCTCCAGACTAGCATAACACACCGAAATCTGTGCAATCAAGTTAAGTTGCATTGTGGGTAATGTAGGCACCAAGTTTTAACAAGGAAGAACAATTCATGGAATTAAAAAAATTCAATTTTTAACTGTCCGACATCAATCTGATCTGAATATTCTCAGAGTGCAATGCTTGGAGGAGTTGTATCAGAGTGCGGTGGATCGCCAAAAATAGGCAAAGACGTGGATCATCAGCAGACCTGAGGTGGGCTGAATGATGGCTGGGTGCTCAAACAAGCCATCTGTAATGGCACCCATCTGTCAATCAAAGCATCCACTCTGTTAATTATGCATAACTTTAAATGGGTGAGTAGCCAGCGTCAAGTGGACGTTTGAGGAACTGCAGTTTTTAGCATTTGCTTCACTTCACAGCCACGGATGATGCCGCTTGTTTTTCATGTGTTACATGACCACCATAGTTTCTCCTTCATGCTAGAAGAACAAGGGCGAGTGGAGGGGGCTACAATCATCAGCTACACTGTTGATGACACACTGAACCTTTAATTTGCTCAGCCATGCAACTGAAGATGTCTAAGTTGACTTTCAAGGT
Source organism: Argyrosomus regius (assembly GCA_946959425.1). Taxonomy (NCBI): domain Eukaryota; kingdom Metazoa; phylum Chordata; class Actinopteri; family Sciaenidae; genus Argyrosomus; species Argyrosomus regius. The sequence goes on from OX336889.1 coordinate 12,091,101, forward strand.
TTGTTACATGCAATATGATTTGAAGCTAAAGAACAACTATTCAATGGACCTCTCTCTCTCTCATTAGTCTACATGTCACAGCCTGGCAAACCGGAGTTTACCAACGAGTGATGTGAAACAAAAAGACAAACAAATGAGACCAGAAAAATTAGATCATTTTGCAGGCACCTGAGTCCATTATGATCCACCTTCTGACTTCCTGCAACAAAAGAGAAAGAGCAGAGCAGACAGAAGACAAACCGCAATGAAGTCTGCGGTTGTCACAAACATTAAATGTTTAAAACAACAGCAGCAGAGGCTGAGATATCCAGACATTTAGCTCCTAAAATACTACCTATACATTTCCCATAATGCAACCAATAACATCTGTTTTGTTAGACATCCCCAGTTTGAGTAGTACTATCTCTGACGGGTCAGCTGACTACGACATCCTACACTTTCCTCTTCAGTTTCTAAGTGGTTTATTCTGGGATCTGATTGATCATAATTGCACTCACAAAATCACTTCTGGACATTCATTATACAATACCCGTATGTCTTTGTCACCATTTTATCCGACATGGACAAGTTATTCTATCTTTAAAACACAGATCCCTGTAGAATAAAACTTCCTGTCTGGTTTAATGAGCTGATAAAGATTTGGTTTAGGAGAGTCTCTCTGCAGATCTGAGGACACACCAACTGGCATGCAATCTGGTTTGTAGTTCACTTCAACATTTGTGTCTCTCCCTCTCGTCTTCTTTCTGTCTCACAAACACCATCACCACTTGAATCTTCCCATATATATCAGACAAAATATTACTGATAGACTGCAGGAAATCATGAAGGGAAGAAGACAGAGAAGATGATAACCATGTGAAAGAGTCTCCTCTGCTGTTGAGGACAAGAAGCACACACTGTCTCTCTACCAGACTTGTGTTTTTGTGAGCTGTGAACCAGCCATGCGACGCTCAGCCTGCCGATCCTTTCTCCTGGCTCTTTAACACCTCACCCTCTCTCTCTCTTCCTCACTTCATTTTCAGGCCCATCATCCCTTTTTTCCCTCTTTTTCTTTGTTGTTGCTTTTAATAGCATCGCCATGGAAGTGAAGAGAGGTTGCTAGGTAACTGGCTGGCGTCTGGAAGGGTGTTTGATTGGCGGTCACGCTGACAGACACAACAGTGGAGTGTGTGAGGATTTTCTGTATGTGTGTTTGTATCATTTGCATACACTGCATGTGCATTTACACTCAAATGTTGTCATCAGTGTGAAATATCTAATTTTGTTTGTCTTTGTCAGAAGATTTCAATCCGCTCTTACATCTCAGATTTAATCCTAAAACCTTCATCAGCTGCGTTTGAATGCATGAGTGCACCTTCATCTTCCTTTTATGGTAACTGCAGAGTCAGAGAGCGACTACAGGAATTCATTACATGGAGAAAAACAGCAGACTTGGAAATGATATGACATCATAGGACACAGTGGTGACACCTAGAGGAGTTTGTGTGTCACTGCAGCCGCCTTTGTCTCTTCTGGTACCATGCATGCAACCAACAAAAAGCAACATGACAACCACCAGTACTCACACTACTACAGCTGCTCAAGTACTGTGCAGTTTGTAGGTACTTTTCATTGTACTTCTACTTCACTACAGCAGTGATAGTTACTGATTACTTTTCGGATTAAGATTTTACATTAAAAAAAAACATTCAATGAGCTCATGCAAGACATTTACAATAAAGCAGTGACTAGTTATGTCCACCTGTCACATCCTAGATGTCATTAATTTGTTCCCCTTTTAAGTCTTCAGATAGTTTCATTCAAATAAATGTTCGAGGCTCAAAAAATGTCATTAGACATGAGAGAAAAGTTAAAAAGATGACAACAAAACTTTTTCTTCTTACCTCAGATTTATCTTGTCTCCCCTATGTTGGGAATCACTGGACTAAACCAGCTAAACTAGCTCATTTATATTAATTAATCCATCCATCCATCCATTTTTTTGTAACTGCTTATTCTTATCAGGGTCATGAGAGGCGGGGTACACCATGGACAAGACGGAGAGAACCCACGCAGACACGGAGAGAACATGCATACTTCACACAGAAAGGCCCCAGCCGAGGTTCAAACCAGCAACCTTCTTGCTGTGAGGCGCTAGTGCCACTTCATTGAGTTTATAAAAAGTGTGCTACATGTCACATCGATTTCCCCTTCAAACTCTTCAGATAGTTTCATTCAAATAAATGTTCAAGGCTCAAAGACAGAGAAACATCATGAAACAGAGAAAAGTTTAAAAGATGTCAAATTTTTTAACCCTTTGGAGGGGCCTTTAGGTTGGGAACCACTGGACTAAAATCAAGTAGTTAAACTAGCTCCAACTCGACCATCTACAACAGTAGATTATATATTAGATTATATATTAGATTGTATGTTATATTATATTAAATTATATATTGTATTATATATTAATATATAAGGAACTGGCGACTTGTCCAGGGTGTACCTCGCCTCTCACCCTAAGTCAGCTGGGCTCAGCTCCAGCCCTCCATGACCCTGATGAGGATAAGTGGTTACAGAAAATGGATGGATGGATTAATATATATGTCACATGAGGGCATTTCACTGCAGAATGAGTACTTTTACTTTTAACACTTTGAGTACATGCAGTACTTTTGTACTTTGAGCAGAGTTTGAATGCAGGATTTCGTTCCTGTGTTGGTACTTTTACTTAATAGTAAAGGGTGTGAGCACTTCCTCTATCACTGCTCAGATATTGTACGACCTGTTGAGGTGATTACCTAAGGGATATAAAGGATGGAATTAAAAAAATACATGTAGCACTGACACTGAAGCATCTTTCTTTGTTTTTTTTATTTGTCTCTCATTCATCACATTTCACACTTTTTCCTCACTGAACCCAGAAATGTCACAGGTTGAGACTGGAGACAACATGGACGTTTCAGTAAGCAGTTTCCTAGAAGGGGGTTTCTCCTCTGTTTTTTCCTGTTATATTAACAAATATATACAGATATCCCAGGAAGAGCATCGTAATAATAATAATTAAACCTTTCCAATAATAACAATAAATTTAATAAATACTCAGTGTTCTTAACCACACGAGGAGAATGAGTTTAGGCTCACTCTTCTACCGATGGGATTGTCGTTATCCCATACAAATAATAACACACACACACGCACGCGCATATTCACACTCACGCCTCACACACACACTCACTTAGAGAAATTTGCACTGTCAAGTAAATACCACCTGCAGCCAAGAGGAAACGTCCGCTGTGCGAGAACAACTCTGCAGATAAAAGTTGATTTGTCAGCCGTGAATAGAGTCCACGCAGAGACCGACTAGTTGCACAACATGGCTCCTAAACGTACCGCAGATCAGAGAAGATCTTTCGTGTCCATTTGAGTGGCATGAACGGGGTCCGTACAGAGTGCTACTGACTGCTAGTGAGGAATGTTTGTGTCGACAACAACAACAACAACAACAAAAAAAAAAGGTGAGTTTTGCAACCAGTGGTCTTATTTTGAAGAAGTGCTGCACGTAAAAGAACATGCACTGAAAAAAGCACCAGCACGCAAAATAAAACAACAAAAAAACCCATTTTGTTCTTCCACACATGTACGGTAATATGTACACATTCACACAAAGAGAAACACACCTGGTCTGCCAAACCAATAGAAAAACATTTTTGCTAACAGGTCGGGATGCACTGAGAAAATAAACTCTGTTTTTTTTGTTAACTGTACAAGGCTGAGGATATAACCAGTCCACCAGTGCAGTGAGAAAAAGGCTTTTTCCTGTCTCAGTCTTGGAGGGAAGAGGCGACGATGACCCCCGTGCAGTGAGATGATGACACATGTGAGGATGAAGGCAGAGCTGAAGACGAAGGTTTTTACGGGGAGATGTTGTGCACCGGCAGAACAAACAAACAAACAAACAGCGTGCAAAATAAGAACAAAGACACTCTTCTAGTGAGGATTTTTTAAACAGTCCAGCTCCTTGTTTTGTCCGTGAAACGATGAATGTTTTGGTGAAACGTGAGTCTTTGGAGTGAGATATGCAAGCAGCTACACAGACAGGCGAAAGCACAAGCAGGTGGGCTGAAATGAACAGATAGCAACGTCAAAAAGTGGCTTTTTTTAAGTACTTGAATGGCTTTCGAAGATCTTGAAGGAACCTGTTCATGGGGAACTAAGAAGCAGGTAGAGATGGCTTCCAAGGAGGGGAATAAGTGTTGGGTAAGGTAGGTGGGTGAGCACACTACAAGGCTTTTAAAAGGCCTCTCGGACCCTCAGAGTCGTGCAGGCTAGAGAGCACTATCAGGGGAAGGCTTGCTGTTTGGGATTTCACACCTTATTAGGACACTAAAAGGACACATGAGAGGAATAGCTTCCACTAAGTGCCTAAAACATGACGAGATGTTTCTGCAAACTTTCAGTGAGTGCACTTTCCTCGGCTCAGACATCAGTAGGCATTCTTTATTCAGCCCAACCTCTAACGTCCTGGAACAGGTCTGAATGCTAAAAAGCAGACTTGGAAATGTTCACTACGAGTATTGTTGTCCACACAGAGTGGCAGGCTTCCGCTGTCCACACAGAGGAACAGTGTGGTCCGAACTCTGGCCCTCCACGTCCATGTCCATCAGGTTGGGCCGTGTGGTGCTTGCGCTGCTGTCGCCCGAACCGAGCGGGCTGTCACAGCTGCTGCCCGGCGACGAGCTGAGGGTCCGGGAGAGAGAGCCCAGCTTCCAAGGGTCGGCTCTCATCCTGGCCGGGGTGGGCCGTGGCCGGGGGGCGAACTCCAGCGTCTTGGGTCTCTCCAAAGGGCTTATGAGGCAGAGAGGATCCGGGTCAGGGATCGGCGGAGCGGGGGCTTTACGCCGATGGGGAACTGGGAAGATGGTGGAGGGCTCGGGGAGGCGGGGGATGTCCAGGGTGTCCTGTGTACCTGAATTAAGACAGAGAAGAAGAATACTGATTATAGTTTATCAGGTATGATAATTAGATGCTTTTTCTAGACAGTTTTTCCTCAATTTTTCCTTAATATATTTTATTTTATTTTATTTTATGACTTTTTATTGACTGGAGAAAAATCTGCAGACTAACTGATGATAAAACTGATCAGATAATGTGCCTACATCAGTGTTTTTGCATGTGTTATCCCATCAGTTGTTGAATCGTGTCATTGTTTTGCACAGGATACTTCCATGTGCCTGTATGTGATATACAGACATGTGACTGTGGGTGTGTTCTCATATTAACTATTTAACGCTGCTATTTTGTCTGGCTTGCTCCTGTAAAAGAGATGAAGAGACTTCCTGGTTAAATAAAACATAAAGACAGTGAAATGTGTCTGTTCAGACACCTAGCACCACTCTTACTCTTCATAAATGGGCAAAAATCAATCATATGTTCCTCTAAAAGCTCACCTTTGTTTGCAGTTTTCTGAGGTACTCCCGGTGGAGGAGGCATGGGCATGCTTCCGTCCGACGGTGTCCTGTGGTGTCCCAGAGTTTGAGCTCGAGGTCGTATCGCCCCATCTGAAGGGGTCCGTCTGTGTCCTCTGTTCAGGGCCATGGCTGCAGACACGTGGGTGGGCGTGAGCGACTGGTTGGGCTCCTTCTTGAAGCTCTCTGCCCGCAGGTCCAAGAGCGGGTTGAGGGCAGGAGCCGGTGGTGCCAGCGGCGTTTTGATCCCCGGTGTCAGGGGGTACTCATCCGGATCGGAGGGAAGAAGGGATTTGGTGGAGTTGCAGTCAGACAGTGAAGACAAAGAGAGGAGTGTAACAGAAGGAGAAGGGTCCATGCAGGGGAGTGCTGAGTCGTGATGTCTGGAGAGGGAGAGGGAGAGGTTTCGGCTGGGCGGAGAGGTGCTGCGACGGAAACGTCCCGTCCGCTGGAAGAGACCCTCCTTCTTCTTCCGCTGCTCCTCTCTGAGGTCATGCTCATCCTGAAGCACCTGACAACAACAAGAAGAAGAAGCATCATAAAATCAGCTGAAACACACTGAACACCTGCTGTGTTGTGCTTCTTTTAAACTTCATTTCTTTGATAATCACTTCCTCCTCCAAAACACTTCATTGATCCTCTCTGCCCTCTTTAAGACGCTCATTTGCTTCGACAGCAAACAGAAATCCTCATAACACAGAATCAACAAGGTGCTGGACGCCGTCCACGCAGACCTCGGTCCATGCTGACTCGACAGCATCACACATTTCCTGCTGATAATTTGGCAGCTCGTTCATCCTGTTTCATCTCAACCCAAAGGCGATGTGTTAGTCTGAGATTAGACTGTGCAGGTGAGTCACATCACCGTTACTGTACGTTTCTGGTCCCTTTGTGACAAGATAAATATTTATTGTATTGTTTGTTTTAAAGGAATAAGGAATGTGTGTGAATAAATATATAGTACTTCACCACAACTTAAACCTTTATTATCCTGTTAGGGATATTTTGTTTGCAGACACGGCTTGTAAAATAAAAAGACCCAATAAAAACAAATGAAAAACAATAAAATCTCACATATTGGAAAGATCTCAAGCAGAAACAGAGAGTTGAGTGTAAATAACAACCGCTCCCAACCTGAAATATCAAATAAATCACTTCAGTTTTGTAAAAAAAAAAAAATAGTCTGGTGTTTAACTTGTATGTCAGTGATCTGATGTTTGGTATTAAAGGTTTGGTTTGTTTAGTAGTGGATTGTTTTGTGTGCTTATTTATTCTAGTTATATATTTTTATTATTAGCAATAGTAGATCTGATTATAACAGTAATATTTTTAGTCTACAATGCTTTTTGTTGTTGTAATTTGAGGAACATAAATCGTAAACTTCAAAGCAAAGTTCTGTTATCTGTATCAACTCTCTGACAACCGATATTAGGCAGCACGAGCCTCCTCAAGCTTTCCAAATAAACTTAAAATGATTTCAAACATGGCGCCTATTAAACTCCCAGAAAACTTACTACGTACTGTATGCAGCATTGCAAACTTTTTGATCATTATTATTACTGCTGCAGTGCATCTGTCTCTCTCTCTTCACACAGATGGCCGCCCACCATGATCTGGGTCCTGCTCGAGGTTTCTGCCTCTTTCTTTTTTGCCACCGCTGCCAAGTGCTTGCTCATAGTGGGAATTGTTGTGTCTCTGTAAATAATATTATAAAGTTTACAGTCTAGATTGGCTCTTTGGGGGCGGCTGTGGCCAGTTGTCCACTAATCAGATGATCGGTGGTTCGATCCCAGGCTCTTTGGGCAAGATAATAATGCTAAAAGCATCTTGAGAGTGGTCAGCAGACTAGAAAAGCTTATGTAATTTCTTTTGTTGTTGTTGTTGTTTTCAAAACACTGGAAGGTGTACTGAGTACTGTGACCGGTCTGTTGGCTTCTTCTGTGAATGTAAGCTGATGCAGTCACTCTGTTCTTACCTGTAGTTTTCCGAGCTGCAGCAGGTCTTGTCCGAGGGCGACAGACGCGAGCAGAGAGGCACAACCCAGCAGCAGCATATCGCTCTTCTTCCTCTGGCTGCAGCGACGGAGCGAGTCCTGGTAGCTCGCCCCCAACCCCTGACAGGAGCTACCAACAGCCGAGAACGTGTTGGGCCCCAAGCTGCCCCACAGGGACCCTGAGTCCTCCACAGCCCCATTACTGCTGGTCTCTGAGGGCAGTAAGGACCCTGGTGACTCCTCAAACTCACAGCACTCCTCTGTTTGAGGGAGAAAAAAGGGTTAAGACGAGGTTCATTCTTGTTACTGATGAACAGCTTATAATGAGACGTCAAGACTCACCCATTTCGTTGAGGCTGGAGAAGCCAGCAGTCATCGGTGCATGTTTAGGGGACTTGCCCAGATTTGGTGCACTGGATGACCAAACTTTGCAGCCTTCACCCAGTGATTTCAGTCTGCAGGCAGACAAAATGATGTCAAGACACACAAATAATAAGTGCGGAAATATTATTTTCAGATAGAAAGAATCAAAAAAGACAGACAGATCACACACAACACAGATTTCTTCCACCACATTTCCAGAGATAATTGCTCTGCTTCTGGCCGGTGCACAGACTGTGATGAGATATTGATTGAAAGGGTTTGTTTCTCTGTGTTACGAGCAATAATCTGTCCAGGAAAATACAGACAGTTTCATCTCACCTGTGATAACTGTTACCTCACAAAAACGAGCCTCACGATCCAATTTTTGTCGCTGCTGGTTTATCAGGTGCGTTATGTTTTGTGATATTTAACCCTTGTTATGTTTATACACGGACAGCTGAAGTGATAAAAATAGCTTCACATATGTGAGGATTTGCTGCTTTTCCTTTAAATTATTTTAATATTTAAAATTTCTTTTAAATAATTTTGATGTTTTGACATTTGATCGGACGAGCATGAGGAGGAGTGGTGGAAGAAGGAAAGGATGAGGAGATATTTTAAACGTCTTAAATAATTGTGGTGCTTTGATTGGACAAAACAGGCACTGTGAAGGTGTCACTTTGGGTCATTATGGCGTTTTTTTTTACATTTTTATCCACACAATCAATAGATTTATGGAGAAAATATATACAGATATATTTAAATATAAATAAATAAATAAAATTAAATAGATGCAGATTAATTTATAGTGAAATAATCATTCGTTGCAGTACAAAATGTATAAAAATGTTCAAATTAACTCCACCTCAACCAACTACAACAAAATCCAACTTTGAGCAGCATGAGAAATAATAATCTAATAATATGATGTATATTTTTCTGCATTAAATACTTTTAATACATTATTTTTTTCAGGAGACAATCTCAATACTTCTTCCACCACTACAAATACTTTTGTATAATACTTTTATACTTGTTTATCGTTCATCTTATTTTAGATAAAGACACATTCATAACACATTGTGCACGTACTTTTCCTCCCCGCCGACCCTCTCTTTCTGGTGGGTGGAGCTCGGTCCCCAGGTGCGTCCTTTCTTCTTGCTGGTCGACAGGTCCTCCTTCTTACACACAGCGCTGCGGCCCCACGTCTTACTGCCGTCGCTCGGTGTCACTGAGCGACAGTAAGAAAACCCACGTTACATTCACTTCCTCTCACACAGGATGCTTTGTGTTTATTTCAGGTGTTTGCACTCACATCTTATGGCTCTCAGTCGGGGTATGACTCCTGGGCTGGCAGGCGGGGTTGTGCTCTCGCTGCCCTTCCTCTTGTCCACGCTGGGTGACGCCTGGACTGTGATCTTATGCTCAAAACCTACAGGGAGGCAAGAAGAAAAAAACGTTGTTTACAGGAATCAATTTTCATTTGCACACACACAGCGAGCTGCAGACGAGAAAGAGCTTCAGTACAAGGTGAATAAAAAGTCACACAGAGATAAACTACTTCCCACTTCCCATCTCTCTCTTCACTGATTTCCTGTCAGCTCTTTGCTGCGCCCCTCTAATAAAGGCACAACTCCCCCAAAGATGAGATGCACGTCTTCTTGAATACAACATGCGCCATATATTAGACAAACACTTCCATTAAACAGAGAACAATAAACTACCATAACATACACCGATCAGACTGACAGGTCACCTTTATGCTGCCAAAACAGTCCTAACCCATCGAGGCATGGACTCCACTAGACTTCTAAATGTGTGCTGTGGTATCTGACACCAAGACGGCCATCCACCTCTTCAATCAATCCAAAAGGGCACCTATCAACCCGATGCTCATCGAGCTCCACTGGCTACCTGTAGCTATCCGCATTCAAATCACTAATGCTTGCCTATAAAGTAGTCTCCAGTTCTGCACCTCCCTACTTGAGTACCCTCATACAGGCATATGTTACCTCCTCCAATGAACATATACACACAGGGCAATCCAAACTTTTCTCGTCTGTTGGTGTAACATGCTATCAGTTCCTACCAGATCAGGTGCCTACCATGACTGGTCTGTGGCTACACAGCTCCATACACAACAAATGCTGTGTTGTGTGCACTGTTTGTTCTGATGCCTTTCTACAGCCCTTGAGCTACAGTAGTCAGCCTTCACTCCCCACGTGCATCAACGAGCCTTGTTCACCCATGGCCCTGTCGCTGGTTCACCACTTTTCCTTCCTTGGGCCACTTTTGATCGGCACTGACCGCTGCAGACTGGAAACACCCCACAGGAGCTGCAGGTTTGGAGCCATCACAGTTTGCTCAAATCCTTACTTGCTGCCTGATATATCCCAACCAATGACAGGTGCCATGTGTATTCACTACATCCGACAGCAGTCATAAAGTTAGGGCTGATCAGTGTATGCTGTGGATTACCTACATACAAAAAATGCTGAAACAATTCCGTTAATCAAGGTTTGTTGTCCTTCATCAGGTAAAACTACCAAACATTTGCTTGTTAGACGTCTTCAAAGATGACTTGGACGACTGAGAACCTTCACAGACTTCTTGCTGGTTAGAGCTTTGCAAATACTCGACTCTTTCTAAAATGAACTTGCAAGATGTTCGAATAAAATCTCTACTGCAGTCGTGGCAGTGTCATATTTTGAAGAGAGGATGACTGCACACTATGCTACAATCATGTTACTCCATCACAAAGATTTTGAGTGTGAAACGAGGATGATACAGTGAAATCTCTGGAGCGTAGTGTGTGTTTATCCTCTCTTCAACGTAAAGGAGATTGAAGTGACATTGACTTTGCAGTGTAGCAGTTAAGATTCACTTCATGCAGTCTATGTCCTAAATTTCCAGCCTGGAGACAAAAACACCAGGTAACAGGAAATGGCATCACACTGGGAGCTCTGCCAGGTTTGTGCACCTGATTCATCACATTTAAACAAACTGTGTGGCTGCAGTTTCTCCTTCCACCCACCAGAGGGCAGACTGATGCAGTTACTGTCCCTGCCGAGCTTCAGCAGTCGGCTCTTCTTGAAGTGGCCTTTCCTCTTCTTCACGCTGGGTTTCTCCTGGTACACCTGGTGGATGATGATGTTCAGCTCTCGCTCCACGATGTCGATCTCCCTCTCCGCCAGCTCCTGTTCTCTCCTCCTCAGCTGCTCCTCCTGCTCCCTCTGCTCCTCAGCTGCTCGAGCCAGAGCCTCCTCCCAAGATCTCAGCTCCTGTAGAGGAGAGGAGAGGGTGAAGAAGGAAAAGAGGAGAGGAAGAAGATGATTAGGAGGAAAGGGTTGAGGAAGAGGGTGATGAGGAGTAGAAGAGAGGAAGAAGATGTGAGACGATGAAGAAGGAAAAGATTAGAGGAGAAGTGAGAAGGAGGAGATGAGGTGAGGTCAGGAGTTGAAGAGGGTGATGACGAGTAAAATTGAGGAAGAAGATGAGGAGGAAAGGAGAGGTGAGGGCGAGGACAAGAAGACGAGGAGAGGGGTGGAGAGAAAGAGGAGAGGAGAGAAGAGGAGAGAAGGAGAAGGGGAGTATATAAAAAGGCAAGGAAAGAAGGAGAGGAAGAGGAGAAGAGAGGAGGAAAGAGATGACAAGAGGAAAAAGAGGGGAGAGGAGAGAAAAAGAGAGGAAGAGTAGTGAAAAAAGGGGAACAGAGAAGAGAAGATGTTATTAGCATAGCAGCACCTCTTCTCACACCTCCTCTGACAACAGGCTTGTTGCTAAGGTAATTCTAACTTGCAGAAACACCTCCGATAGTGAAATGTTGAGACTCAAGACGAAGATGAAATTTAACTTTTTCTGCTGAATGAAACGTTTCTATGAAATGAAACTGTCAACCTGATTCCTCACCTTCTCTTTGGCCCTGAGCTCGTCGAACATCTGCTGGATCTCCAGCCGCCAGTCTTCTTGTAACGAGTGAAAGGACTCCAGAGGCATCTGAAACATGGCTGACTGCTCGATGGCCAGCAGTCGCCTCAGGATGCTGGTGAAGGAAGGTCTGCTGCGAGGGTTTGGGCTCCAGCACTCTGAGGGAGACAAGAGGTCACAAGTTATTACTGCTGTTAGTGTCATTACATTACTCCAGAAGTTACACAAAATGTTTTACAGCTCACACCGACCTACAGACTCACTTATTGTTATAAATCCCATAAAAAGACCAAAATCATCAAGTCCATCTTGTCTGTGGTGCTCAAGCACATTCGTCCTATACTAAACACATAAATATTTGAATGTGTGACACTTTATTTGGGAAGAATAACAGGAAATGACAGATATCTTCTAAAAAATAATGACTTCAGCTACAAACTACAGCAAATAATTGGATTGAAATCATCAAGGAGATCCATGAGATGGAAAGACTCAAGGCATCATCAAGGACACTTTGACATGCAGACTGGAGGAGCCGGGGATCAAAGAAACGATCATCTGATTAGTGGACGTCGTCATCTGATTGTACTGTACTCGATCGTGTATTCTGTTCCTTCGTGTTCTCCGTGCTGGAATTTGTTTATTTTTGTGTCTGCAGCTCCATTAAAGTTACTTTTGTTCACCTTCGTGTCTGCATTTGTGACAGTTTAAATGTTTACATGTCACTTGCTTTCCCTCCACTGTATACACTGCTTGATTCTGTATAATCCAACCATAATAATGAATGTGAGACCCAGATTTTTAGATTATGGATGTTAAAATGTTGCCTGGCAACAATGTTTGATGTACTGTGCTGTTTTCTATAACACATGTATTAATTTTTTCTAAAGGCTAAATAATTTACCTCAAGACTGGGCACTGTAGTTTTCAGCAAAAAGGGACATTTGTTCGGGACTATTTTCAGCGGTGGACTAATACACATTTGTTTCTCTAGTGTGTATCTACAGCAGCAGGATGGTGCATGTGGAATCACCTCTTCTTGGTAATGATGGATCATGTCACAAATGTGGTTTTTAATATAGTAGTGGCTAATCTTTTGTTCAACATTGTCCTTTTAGCCAGCTGAGGTTAGGTGGGGAGATACCGACACATTTCTCAATAAGCAAACTGGCCCATCTAAACAACTGTGACGTTATTTATTGACCATAAAACTCCGACTACTTTTCAGTTTCAGTTTATTTCGAACATGTGCGAGTAAAAGTAAACTGAAAAACAAACAAATCCAATAATAGTAGTTACTTATAATAGTAACAGTAGTCAAAACAAAAATAAAAATGTGAACTCAACATGTCCAAAACAACTAAATGTAGTCCACAATAATTTACATTCATGAAAATTAAAGTCCACCTGTCCATGAGAAGCGCATCATGTACGTCAACACGCTGAAAATGAAATAAGCGGTTTTAACCACCTTTTACATTAAATGATCTCCTTATCTCCATATAACCAGCATAACAGAGTCAGGTTATCGATATAATTTAAAAAGGATTGAACCATTAAATTTTGGTCTGGATCTTTTTTTATTTTATTTCTGGCAGTAGAGACGACAACATGAGAAGTGGAAGCGAGCAAGATGGGACAACATATGGCAGCCATCATGAGCCAAACCCTGACTGACAGTGTGGCAGAAACATGGTGCACACCTACAGTGATCTCATCAGTACTGTCTCTACAACCGTCTACTAAGAGATGCAATTCATGCTAAAGAACAAAGAGCGTTATCTGAGAGCTGTCTCATGAACTAAAACACAGTTTACAGCAGGTACGATTGAATTATTAGGTAACCTAAATTAGCATAGAGAGTGTGTGGATAAAGTTGTAGGGAGAGGAGATGAAAGCGAGTAAACAGTTTGTGGAGCAGCGAGGGATGAAAAAGGAGAGATTAACAGGCGAACACGGATAAGATGAAGCGAAAGTGAGAGGAAGGGATGAAGAGGAAAAGAGCTTTAGGAGCAGAGAGAAGTGGAGGGAGGTGACTGAAGCTCGCTGCTGGGCTGACAGTTTGAGAAACAACTCATAAAACCAGGCCTGCCGCTCACCCATCGATAAAGAAAGGAGCTTGGGAATTAGCACTTTAAGGTAATTTGGATATAACGCAGGTGTGTGCGTTTAAACAGAGATGACCTGAGCTGTGAAACAAGAGCCGGTTAATACTCCACCACTGTTAACAAAGCTCTGCCTGGATTATTTGCAAGGTGAAAAGGAGAAATCCGGCCCAGGGGAGCTCCGGCGCAGGACTGCACGAGGATGTATAAAAAGCAACTTAATGAAACTAATCAGACGGTCTTCAAACATGTTAACTCTTAGTGTTCACATCAGCTCTCAGACAGAGGACGAAAAGGTTTTAAAATCATCAACGGTGACCTCAAAAACTCGAGTAAGGTTATCTTAAAATCAGTGGACGTGAACGCCCGAAGGGCCCGCGTGAGTTTCTCTATCATCAGTGACACGTTCATATTTGATGACTGGTGTACGGCATAAAAAGAAAACACATGAAGCTAAACTTGCCAGACATGAAAGAATAAGACGAGTGAGATGAGTAGGAGGAAGCTTCAATCAAAAAAACAAGCAGAAGTACTGACTTTCTTTGTATTCTTGGATTTAATAATCACTCATAGTGTCCGGGTGGTCGGGCTGCTTACCTCCCAGCAGCTGAGCAAAAGGTTCAGGGCACGTTGACGGGATGGGGAGTGTAAGCTTGTTCATGGCAACGCCGTACGCTACAGCCAGAGCGTCTATCTCCCTGTAGGGAACCTCGCCGGTCAGCAGCTCCCACAGCAACACGCCAAAACTGCAACAAGAGACACACAGAGAAGACAAGACGAGGAAAATTAAGCATCTCCATGACAACCTGCCACCCGCTAATTAAGGTCACGAGATGCTACTGAAAGAGAAATTTCCAGTAACTGAACCTTGTACTGAGAATTATCTGTCTGTTTTTTAATTTAAAAATCTTTAATCTAACAGGATTGCCGTCTGCAAAATATTATTAATATATTTCCTTGACCTCAAGACGTTTTCCATCAAGGTCAAGGAAAAGTGTTTAGGAAAGGACCTAGGAGGTCATTTTTCCTTCCTTGGTTTTCTTCCTATTTTATTTCTTTCTTAGATTATTTTTATCTTCTATGTCTGCCGCTGTTACCACAACTAGTGCTCTGCTTAAGCTGACCTGTTTTTCATTTCATTGTACTGTTGACCCGGTGTTAACCTACATTTGACAAATAAACCTGAAACCTGAAAGTACAAATGTGTGGCACATTAAGTTTACTTGAATATTTAAATTTCAAGGTGATTTATACTTCTGTTTCACGACATTTCAGAGGGGAAATATTGTACTTCACTACATTTATCTGACAGTTGTAGTTAGTAGATATTTATTATTAAGATTTTCTACACAAAACCTATGATAGATTAATAAAATATGATGATGGAACAGGAGCAGAAACAGAAACTTGTGAAAGCAATATCACAAAACAGTCTTGACATTTAAGTGACCAGTACTCTTACTCTAAGCCTCGTCTCTTATCGCTTTGTTTCGACAGCCTGTCTAAAGCAGTTTGTGTAAATCAGGTGGAGTGAAGAGAAATGCGAGTGCAGTACCTCCAAACGTCGCTGCTCTTGGAGAAGAGGGAGAGCTTGATGACCTCTGGGGCCATCCAGGCGTACGTCCCCGCTGCACTCATCTTGGTGGTCTGGTGCCATTCTCTGGCCAGGCCGAAGTCTGTGATCTTCAGGGTTTTCCCGATCAAGTCGTCCCGCTCCACCGGCTCCAGGATGAGGACTGAGGAAGAGGAGGAGGATGGAGGAATGATTAATGAAGACGATAGAGATAAAGAACAGTTTGTACACACTGTATATTTGATACAGTAACATATAAATAAACTTCAGATCTGTAAAGGTCAAACTGTCCAAACTGCAAAGAGAGCTCAAAGAGTCCTGTGATGAGTCTGTAAGGAGAATGTATGTTTAGTTTTATAAAACAAAAATGAAGTGTTGTGACTATCAAGTGTTTTTTCTACTAAAATATGAAAATTAAATGCGAATATTTGCTGGTTTTCGGGGGTTTTGCACTGTTAGTTGATCAAAACAGGCAGTTTGAACACCTCAACTTTGGTGTTTGGTTCATTTCTGAGGAGGCTTGGGGGGGAAATTTGCAGCTTTCAATGATCCTCAACTAATTCTATAGGATGGAGAGAGAGAGAGAGAGAGAGAGAGAGAGAGAGAGAGAGAGAGAAGATTTTTTAAGACCTCAAACCAGAAAATATATAGAGATATGAGATTTGATGTGTTGGAGAACTTGGACTTGAACTTGTAGGCTCTTTATCTGGGACACGTTTTGTTTTTGAAAGAGAGGATACAAAGCCGCTGCAGGCCCTTTCAGTGGCAAACGCTAGAGAGTGGCTAGGTCCAGTACCACCTACGGGGTTAGTTATGGTTGGTATGGAACAGTTTTAGACATATTTAAAATGGAAAAGTTGACTTATTCTTTGAGGTTATTGGAATAAATAGGTTGAATTTATAACCTTAACATGAGCAGACTTTGTAAGCTCCCTTCCTCTACCTGACGGGAATAATAGAAATTGAAGCTCCTTTGGTTCTACTGTATAGAGTTACTTTTTAAGTAGAAGTACACGTAGATAGATAGATACATACATACAGGTATATGTGGATATATACATCTACAAGTGAAGATAGAAGAGTTACACAAGAACTATTGCCTTTAATACCTTTCTATACATGCACATATGAACATGTATGTATAATGGTAAAAATATTAAAAAAGATCCATCACAGCTTCCCAAATGTTAATAAAATTAATCAGCAGATTTATCAACAGCGGAGATAATCATTAAATTGTTAAACAAACATGTATAGTGGCTATCATAGACTTGTAGTCTTGTTGATTTAAGAAAATTTAAGTTGTTTTTGAAATGTTTGTTTATTGGTGTTTCTGCTACAGTCTAAAACTGCAAACACTCTTAAATAAACCTGTGCTGCAAAAATGTAAAGGTACATGTTCAATAACACAGTCGTGTTTACAGTACAGGTGTGGTCGGACCTGCATGCTATTCAGGTTTCTGCTATATAAGGTGAAACTATCCCCTCTGGTCCAGCTGCCTGTGACCTGTTTGCATGTTTCACACAGTGACAGACATTTTATTTCACACAGTATCCTCGTTAATGTCAGAATTTAACCTCATCTCTCCGTCTCTCTCTCTGTCTCTGTATAACTTCCTCCTTCATTTCCGTGTGAGGGCTGGCTATGGAAATATTTGGAGTGTACACAGTTCACAGGCACCGGGAGCCAGGTGGGGGTTGCTTTCTCCCTCTCTCACTTATCTACAGGCGTATGCAAAGGGTGGCGGAGAGAGGCTACACACACACAGCGGTGTCTTTGTTTACACACACATACACACACATATACACACAGGCTTTCACGTGATAAAGGTGTGCCTCTCTGAGCTCTGCTCTGTCCACAAGCTCGCTAGGAGACCAGTTTCAGTGATAAAGAATTGATCTCTCGCTGGTCTCTAGATATTTACACAGTCAGAAAGTATTCACATTTTATACTTTAGTAAAACCACACTGTAAAAATACTCCATTACAAGTATAACTACACTAAGTAAGGCGTAACTCCACGTCAGAGTGTTTAATAATAGATTATACAGGATATTATTACTGATGCATCAGCGTGTGAGCAGTATCTAAATGTTGTAGCGGGTCGAGATGGAGGTTTAACTACTTTATATGACAGCTGAAACAATCAGTTGATTAATCAACAGTTCATTAGGAAGTATTTTGAAAATCAATTACTAGTTTTAGTCACTTTTTCAAGAAGAACTGACAAAATTTGAAGCTTCTCAGATGTGAGGAATTTTTGTCATAAATGATAATAAACTGAAAGCTTTCGATCTTTAGACTGCTGGATGACTAAAACAAAAAGAAAGTACGATTACTCAAGTACTGTACTTAAGTAACTTGTAAATATTGTACTTTTACATGACAGCTGTAGTTACTGGTTAGTTAGTCCCCGGAGAGAACCCACGCAGACACGGGTAAAAACGTGCAAACTGCACACTACTTTGTTTAAAAACATCTGATCATCTTATAAAATACAAAATAAGAATAAAAAAAAAATATAAAAAAAGAAAAAAAAATGTGTAGTTGACTTGCAGACGTCTAAGAGAGATCTTTACGCCTTAAACTTGTCGAATGGTTTAATTCAAATAATTGTTTAAGGCCCAAGAAGGTAAAGTTATGTCACAACGACACAGCAAAGACGAACATCGTTCATCATCAGGAATGACTGCACTAAAAAGCAGTATAAGTAGTTAAAACTAGTTTGACCTCAACAGCACAAAAGTAAAATGTTGCTTACGTGTCGGTGCATCATCATCATCTGATAACATCATATACGATCATTTTACTGTAGAACGAGTACTTCTGATACTTTAAACAGGATTTTGAATGCAGGAGTTTTACTTGTTATGCAGTATTTTTACATTGTTGCACTGGTACTTTTATCTAATAAAATATATTAAATATGTCACTTTGGTCATGTTTTATCATTTTCATACTTGCACAAAAACAGAAGAGAAAATAATCTGCAGCAAATGATATTGAAAATAATTAATGGAGCAACAAAAACTTAATCAGCAATGATGACGAGGCCCAAAATCTCTGAATTATTGATTGATTATTATTGAATGTGATCATTTTTCTTATTTCTTCTATTTAAAAAAAAATTAATCTTATTTAATCTGATCTGAATATCAGATTTTGTCAACTTCTTCTGGAAATTGAAAATTATGACAGTGATTTTTACTATTCTCTGAAAGATTATACACCAAACATTTAATATATTAATAGTGAAAGTAATCAGCAGATTAACCTAGAAAGAAATCATTCACATTTATAAACTTGAGCTGTTTAATCTATAAAAATACATAAAATCCCATTAACTGATCACATTTCTGTACAAGAATTTGCAAAATAATGAGTAACTACAGCTGTCAGATGCATGTAGAAGGATAAAAAGTATGTTTTTCTTCAAAGTGTAGTGAAGTATAAAATGCAAATACTAAAGTGAGGAGGTACTGCAGGCGTCTTTTCTATTCTGATGCTGTCGTCTCTGTGAGGGACAGCTGTTTCCTCAGGGCTGTTTGTCTCAGAAAAGCAAAAGATAGTCCAGACAGACAGACGACAACATGCGTTTGCATGCTTAGATGGGTGTGCCTTCCTCACGGTCTACCTTCTCTGGTTTGTATAAATATGGAGCACATCCATACAGGGGAGGGATGTAAGGCCTGTAAGGTGGAGGCGACAGGGAGAGGAGGAAACACAGAAACTGAATGGAGGCATGTTCACAGAACATGTGAGCGAAGCAGTGCTTCCTCCTGCTCACACTCTCCTTCCTCATGTCATTATACCATCATCGTGTTACTTTCACACCTCGAGAACGTCTTCTGTGCACCGCCTGCGCATGTTCATTCAATCCTGCCACAGGTTTTCATCCATACGTCACACACAAAGATCAACAAATAACGCCCGCGGGGGCGTCAGAGGCATCGCAGCACATTTTTATCACAGTGAAGTCCTCAAGGATAGCGTGGCTTTTACACAATGCAATGCCAGCTCCGTTGGAAATGTTATCTTAAAATAGAGTACAGCATACGTATGACAAACTCCCTGGTCACCACAAAGGCTCCCATAGCAACGTGTGTTATAGAAAATGGGCCTGGCACAATGTGACAATCGCTGCTGCATTGCTTTTTAATGCCACGACCAAATGATTCACTGTTTCAGTGAAAATACAGAGATGACCCGTTTCTTCTTTCATCCTGGATTCAGACCTTTTCTGGGCAAAGCTGATACCAATCAGAGTTAATCTGATAAATAATCGGTTTATAATCTACAGAGAGCCACTAAATAAATGTAACCAAGCTGATTAACATCAGCTAACGTCATGCCAGCAGCTCTGCGAGGCTGTTAACGTCATGAAAACCAAACCAGTCAGTTCATGCTAATATGCTCACATTGACATGTAATCAGGTGAATGGTGTAACTACAACTCAATATTATTGATCAGGATTATTGCTGAGGAGCAGTGCAGCGGTGTGATCAAAGGTGCAGTTTGGGTTGTATGAGGTATTTATGCTTAGTCAGTGTGTTACAGCGTGCTCGTACTTTGGAGAAGCAGCACAGAAGCAGAGCCAGGCGCTGCTGTGAACTGAGTCAGCAGAAAAACTGTATTTTAGTCACCATCTTCACCTCTATTACCTCACAGTCAGATCACCTTTTTCTATGACACCACAGAGAAACACAAAACAAAAAACATCTCTGAAACCTTTGGTACCTTCAGTTTGATCTACTACTACACCACTACACAACAACACAACTGTACAACTACACAACAACACAACATAAATATATAACTACTACACACAACAACAAAACAACTAGACAACTACACACTAATATACACTACTACACAACAACTACACAGACACTTTCTGCCCCACACGTAAACAGATGCTGACATTTTTGCGGCCCGTCTTTTTCTGCTCTGCTTCTCTAAACTGAGGGTACACTGACTGTGCACATACACCTCATACACAACCTGACTTCAAAACACCCGAATTATCACTTTAAGTGTTGATTTAACCTTTACACTGCACACCTCCATCCTTGGACCTTGACCCTGGCTAAGTGTTGAGAAATGCCACTGAGTCACTGTTCAAACACCGATGGAGGAGTAACTAGCCTGGCTTTTAGCTCGACTAATGATCTCCAGACCGGTTAGTCAGTGCAGTAAGAACAGGTGACACATTAGCTTACAGCCCACTCAAATATCTCAGCACAGAGGAATGTGATCAAACGTCTTATGAGTGGTGGTATTTGCCACCAGAGTCACTTCCAGCAAAGCTTAGCAACATGTTTGGTAAGCGGTGGTGATGGTGGCTGTAATCTGGAAACTCCCTACATGTCAACAAGGTATAACCTACATCAATAACATCATGAAGTCAGCAGTAAAAATAAAAGATTAGACAAAAGAACAAAAATATTTGGAAATAGTAAAAGCCTGACATGATGATAATGAACTTTGAGGGTGAGCTGGGTGGTGAGAGGAGGAGGAAACATTCAAAACAAAACTTTTTATGACATTTAATATATTATTGCAAGCATGCATCTCCTTTAAAACATGCTGTTGTATTAGTTTAATTAGTTTTTAGTTACTTTAACAAACAAAATAGTTTAAAACACCTTCTGTAAATCACTCTGTTTTGATAAAATAGCTGCTAACGTTGTTATTTTATTTACTATGTTGCCACAAAAGACCACAAACTATTTGTAGCTGCTCTCCGTGCTCATCTGGAGCTCTTTATGATGCTACAAAAAGACTACTTTCTCTGATCACTGACCGGTGTAGTCAAACTGTTATTGTCTCTCCGTGCTGCCTCGCCTTAAATAAACTAATGTGATGTAAGAGCGACCAATCATCTGCTCGAGTTTCGGGCGTGGTCATCTGAGCAGTCAGCTGTGAGATCTGTCTGATCAGCTGATTAGGGCGTTGCAAAGTGGTGCAACCTGTCAGATCTGATGCTGCTTTCATTTATCCTTCCTCTCTCTCTTCCTCAACATGTGACTTCAGGGCCTGGTTAAAGTTACCTTCAGGGGAAGGGAAACTGAATGACTTGACAAAAATATACTGCTAAGATATACTACAGGTCTAAGAGGGTTTGATGCAGGTTTTTGCTATTTTTGAAGCCCAAATACACTCCATGGACGTTTTTTTAACCTTTATTTAACCTAAATATCTAAATTAAATAAAACAGTATTAGAACATACAATAAAAGTGCGGTACAAGCCGTGAATTCAACAATATAAGTTTAAGCAACAACATCTCCGTTATTCTGTCTTCAGGTCTTTCAATGTGGATTTAAAAGCACTCAAAGAAATCAGATCTTTAAGTTTTAAAACGTTCTGTAAAATAGTCTGAGGTTGCAGAGTATTTAAACACCCTCTTCCCAAGTTCTGTACAAACATTTGGTACAAACTACATGTAAAAGTCCCTTGATCACAACGAGTATTGCCCATCACACTTCGGAGAACAACCCACGAATCGCCTTGCATATGAAAATATACCAGTGTGTGCCTGCAGGTTGCTAAAACAGACCATCCTACCCGAGCGTACAGCTCACAGCAGTGAGTCAGGGCTTTACAGTTAGTGACAAATCTGAGGGAAGCACGGTAAGCTGTGTCGATCATATGCAATGCCTGAGCACGAGCATGCATGTACAAAAGATCTCCATAATCCAATATATGTAAAAATGAGGCAGCATTAAAAGAAATTTAATTTAAGCCTTAGTTTTTTTACCGAACACTTAACATGTGGCTTAAAAGTCAGGGCATCATCGATCAGGATCCACACGTATTTATAGGAGTAAACCCTTTATATAAAATGTGTATTTAAGGTTGAGATAAAATGATGAAACTGGCCTTCCCTGATTTCTACTGATTACTTTGGCTATCTTATTATCTTAGTTTGTCTTTTACTGAGATCCAGCTGTTGGTGTGTTGTGGTTTCACTTTTTAAGCATGTAACAAAAGTTACAGGTGAAATCGACTTTGATTTAAGTAACATTTGTTGTACTTTATTACTGAATATTCTGGTTGAGTCACATAAATAAATGAAATGAAGAAACGATAAATTAATCTAAAAAACTAAATTCAGTCCAACTGAGAAAACTGTGCTTCACATTTTGGCCAAATTATAAATCAAACACTCCTCCCATCACATCACATGTGCATTCTGTATTTCTGCTCTTAATATGTAACATAAGAAGCACAATAAAGACATGAAGTGTGCTTCACAGAATGTCAGTCATGAATTCAGTCTGTAGAGTTACATAAACAGCGAAGGACACACAAAGCTCGACCGGTTTAACTCTTATTGTTCTGTGTTATTTTGGCTAAGGATCAGCTCAGTCTGCTGTGTCATTAACTTGTTGTTATGGTAACAAGGGCAGAGGTCACAGACCGAGACTGTGTCGCTGGGAAAGAAGAGAAGAAAACCGTCATGCCCGTATGAGGATGATTTGTTTTCTTTTCTCTCTCTCCCTCGTTTAAGCCACTGATTTTTGACCACTACTTCTTTAAACGCTAAATATTAAAATACCACTTTATATTCAGCAGATTTTATATTGAGGTGAGAGCATCTATATACAAAATATTCAACTATTAATGAGGCATTAGTTCAGGCAGTCTCACATGTACTGGTTCATACACAGCTATGTGGCTTGTAACATCCAATCATGGCCAGTAAATCCTGACACTTCTCATTATTACTCTAAAGACACGCTCATGACAGCAACATTGTGTAACGTTTCTACCATCAAATAACAGATTTTAAATCATTTTGAAGCTACACTGGCTTCAGGTCAATGTTGTCTCTGTCATTCCCACTATGTAACTTTGTTCCCCAGGTATGAACACCTGCGAGAAGCACGCTTTATGACACGACACACGACCAACTACTTCACTGATTTGAGTGAAATGCTTCTGGTTTTCCCTCTGATGTCCGCTGACTGCTGTACATCAACTCTCTGTGAGTTTCCTGATGGGCAGTAAACTATAGCTGCTGTTAGCTAATGTTAGCTCAGGTTGTCAGCCGAGCTGCCCGTACTGTGAGCTCAGAGCACCCAGGGAGTGTTAGTGTTTGTACCACAGGTACAAGTGTGGAGGATGCTGATGGGGAGCGGAGTCAGTGTCGTGCCAGAACTGGAGCTCGACAGACAAGCAATGTAACCAGGCTCAGCAGCCTCTATGGACATAATAAGGTGAAAATACAGAAGGGGACGTTGACAGAGGAAGCTAGGTGAGAAATAAAAGCCTGAAAGACAGACACCGAGCTGGGCTTCTTGCTGTTGGACTAGTAAGTAATATTAGCTGGCTGCTATGTCTTGTGTTGTTGATCTTGCTTAATTGGCTGTTAGCAAAGTTGTCGACTTGTTAGTTGTTTATCATAAGTAATGTAATCAAATACAGCTGTCCATATTTACTTCAGCTGTATTACACTCTGAAACTGGGGGCGCTGCATCAGAAAAATGCCAGTTTCTACATTCAGACACTCGTACAGACATTCATGGTGCTCAGAGGATGAATCCTACTGAATTTGTTCAGTACTTTGGTTTATGAGCAAAACTAATGTCATCCTCATGTGTGCTATGGATTTAGTGCTAATTAGCAAATGTTAACTTGCTAAACTAGAACTGGTTAAACATCGGCATGTTAACATTTAGCTCTAAGCACTGCACTGCGTAAGTACAGCCTCACAGAGCCGCTAGCATGGCTGTTGAGTTGTTTTTATCATATATATTATTATTATTATACATTATGGTTAAATGTTGATTTATGTTCTTTTGGAAAAACCTTAACCAAGCTAAGTATTAGCTTGTATTGTACGTCAGATCTTTGATGCTCGTTATTTGAGGACATCCTGACTGAAGTTTGTTTCTCTTAAAGTTTGAGAGCAGCAGACATTTCCTTTTTTCTCTTTCTAACCCCGTTCTTCTTCTTCTGTTTCCCATCATCGCTCTCTTTTCCCAGTCCTCCTCCTCCACCTCCCTCACACAGAAACAGGTGTAGCCTGCAGGGTGGAACAGCTGTTGCCGTGGCGCCAACTCAGCGAATCAGCTCCAACAAACCCCCAACAGAGCCTCTGATACCTCCCTCCATAGCTCACAACACATCCACGCCTTCTTCCACCTACTCATCGCCCCTGTATGGCCAGAGCCGCTGGTTGTTTAGGCACAACACCACCACCACCACCTCTGTGCTGGTCCCAGTGAGACAACTACAGCAACTTGACTGACAGCCCACGTTGCATCAACACAGATGAGATACGGGCCCGTGGGATGCTGAGCAGCCAGTCCCCCGCCCCGCTGGCCCGACGTCTTCGTCTCTGTTTCTGCCTCGGCAAAGATCAAAACCTTGTCAACAAAAAAAACCCACCCCCTCCAACCCTACCACCGTATGACTGTCTCTTCATCTTCGCATCCCCAGCTTCCCCTCCCATCATCATCATCCCCTCTTTCCCTCCCTCCCTGTGTCGGTGCCCACTGCCTGACTGTCTGCTGTTGCAGCTGTCGCCAGCCCGGCTATAATCACAACACACCGGGGAGAAGAGACCCAAGGAAAGCAAAAGGTTGGAGGGAGTCATAAAAAACACAGTAACTGAGAGGTGGATTGTGTGTACATAATGTGAGGGGGGTAAGAAGATGAGCAGGCAAAGCTGGGTGGAGGTTTGAGGATGAGGAATGGGGGAGGGGAGGAAGAAGGAGACAAGAAAGGGACAAAAAAACTACAAGAGAGGAAGAGCTGCAGAAATGAGGGCAAGAGAGGAGGAGGAATGAAATACTGGGATGAAGCAGCTGAAAAGGGACGGGAGGAAGAGTCAGTGCAGGAGACAAGGGCAGAAACAGAGAGCGAGATGGGGGAGTAAAGGAAGAAGCACTACAAGAAAAGAGGGTAATGATAAGTGGATGAAAAGATGCGGGCTGCTAGAGGTAAAGAGAGATGACTGGAGGGAGAGCTTTTGTCATTTTCCTGGCAGCACATACCAGATGTCTTTGTATCTCAATAGGTCTCTCCATTTTCTTTTGGCTTTCACACATCTCGTCTCCCATGAGAATTCAAGCACAGGAAGACATAAAACGCAAATTCAGCCTGTATTTAAAATACAAGAAGCTCAAATACAGTATGAAAACGCAGAGTCATATGGTAGACGTACAGCTTGAAAACGCTTTTAAAAATGTTGTTTCTCCATCACAACCATCCTGTTTAGTTGGAAACATAGCAGCTTCACTAACACACTGCGGATAAGACTTAAACCTATCACATCTGCTGTATTTAAAGCATCACACTGCATAAAAAAAACAATCAATTAAGGTTAAAACTGATGCACACCAGAGCGAGACGTGCAGCGTGTCACTCGATGTCTTCCCCCGGTCCCCCGTGCTTTGATATGGAGGTTGTAGTGAGTATGATCCCATGTCATTGATACCCCGGCTTGGCTTCTCTTGTACCACCACAGGCCATCGTGGACTCTAATCCTGAGCCGCACAGTGGCACAGTTTCACCCTGCAGCCATTCACTTTGTCTCCACACAAATGCAGCTGCCAGATTCGTGTGACCAGGCAGCCTCTCTCTCAGAAGAGAGTGAGGTATTAAATGATGCTTGGAGTGTGTGTGTGTGTGTATGAGTGTGTGGTATGAAAAAAGAGAGTACTTACAGTGTGGGAATTCACAGAGAGGTATGAGCTTTTTGACTGATGACAGGTTTTAACTTTTACGGCTGCTTTAAGTTTGACAAATTGCAGAAAGCAAAACTAAGAACTGTGGCGCTGCATGTTGCAATATACATAAAAATATTCGAATTCAATGCTGAATCTATCCTTTTCCAATGGGCAAAAGAGGACAGAGGTGCTTCTCCTGTACTAATAAAGTAAATGGGAAACCCCACCGGGCACGTCTCCGTTATCTAGGGCTGTAATGCTGTTTTGGTCCGTTCTCCACGCAACTTCAAACCCCACCAGGATCATTAAAAAAGCATTTTACCTACCAGACTTTGTTAATTTGCTCAGATTTGGTAATTTTTCCTTGGTTTATGTGTTTCTAAATATGTAAACATGCTGCGTAGTTAAATTCTTTACCTTTGGGCTGCTTGCACAGGGTGTTTTATTTTGAAAATCAACCGGATTCTCCATGCAGTTTGTGTATCTGACTTCCGGCCAGTGCGAGCTGCTTTGTGCAGTTTGACGCGGGCATTCGTCAAAAATAGGACAGCCGCGTATACTCTTCTTCTGAACTGGACCGTGGTGCTTCTGGTGGGGTTTGAAACATTGACTAGAACAGCCTTGATTAGCCCTGGCAGCTGTGGCGCACACAGAATGCGTATCCGCGTATCGTGGTGTTGATTTTTCAGGTGCTTTCAACACAACACAACCATCACTGGTAAGGGGGAAGCTAAAAGGAGTTAGAGTTGACCACCACCTGGCTGCGTGGACAATCAACTACTTCACCAACAGTCCTCAATTTGTGAGGCTTCATGACTGTGCGTCTGATGTGGTCATTTGCACCACAAGATATGGGGGTCTTTGCCTTTCTATACACCCTGTACACATCAGACCTCAGACACAACATAGACAGCTCTCATCTATAGAAGTTCTCCAATGATACAGCCATCGTTGGACGTGTCACATCAATGCCAGCAAGATGAAGGAGATGGTGATCGACTTCCAGAAGAAGACGCCATCCAGCGATTGGATATCGAGATGGTGGAAGCATACAGTTACCTGGGTGTTCACCTCAACAACAAACTGGACTGGTCGGACAACACAGAAAAGGTCAAAGTTGTCTCCACCTGAGGAGACTGAGGTCCTTCGGAGTGTGTGTCCTGACTGCTCCCTAGACTCCTTAGAGGAGGTGGGCGAGAGGAGGATGTTAGCAAAGCTGACATCCATCATGAACAACTCCTCTCACCCCCTGCATGAGACTGTGAGGCCTTAAACAACTCCTTCAGCAACAGACTCTTACTCCAACAGCTGTCAAGACTCTTTAACACCAGCATGACTTCATGACTTTCTTCTATATATTTCTTTTTTTTTTCTTATCCACCTTGTGTATACAAGCTGTCGTGACAGGTGAATTTCCCCGGTGTGGGATCATAAAGTTGATCTTATCTTATTTTTCTGAAGAACACTCAGGACAAAGTTGGCAAAAACAAAGCAAAATAATCTCGTCATGTCTTGATCACTGGTGAGTTTTATTCAAAACAAACAGATTGACCAAACTGAATATGGGTTTTGTCAAGTCATCGGAGCGTGATACTGATGAGAAAGCAACATGTCAATAAAAATTACAACATAATCAAAGTGTGAGATGATTTTTGTCACTTTTTTACCCCGAGTGTCGCCTGTTTCCTCTGTCTATTTTGGAGAAACAATTAATTATAATGCAAAACATCCACCCATAAACAAAAAACCCAGCTGACCTTAATTTTCCAGTGACTAATCTCAGCTGGTTGACAGTTTTTCACTTGTTTTAAGACATTTGAAGATCATTTTAATTAATTTAACATCCACGAGTTATGGATGGACTTCTCCTGAGCTCTCTGTTGGTTGTCAAACAGTATGCCTCCATGTTTACATGTCAAATCTCTCCAGTAACAAGCATAAATGTTGAATAAAACATTACACCCTCGTATTGACTCTCAGGTCTCCATGCAAACATGCTGTCTACTGTCTGTCATCTGTATGTCCTCTACTTGACTCCACTCTGAAAGTCGGTGAAGGACTTTGGGCTCCGACGGGGGACACCCAGCGCCTTCTCTGCTTGGCCTGACTGCTCGCTCTCCGTGCCAGGCTGCTGGCCAACAACAATGACCCTCTAACATCCACCGACCATACAGCAGCCCAGGAGGTGCCAATGTAAGTGTGAGTGTCACATTGTGTACTGAAATGTATGGCGATGCCTCCGTGACACACACACACAGTCATGACATTGACGTTGAAACTCAGTTGATAGCTAAAGTAACACAAGAGAAACACAAATGTTCTGCTCCTCTAGCTGAGTGTTTTTTCTTCAGTTACACATCTTGACTTTAATTTCAGACGACCTCTCGTGTCGTTGCCTCTCCTCTTCACTTCATGATACATTGTGTGACCCATTCAAAAATAAAAAGCCAAGGCTCTCTTGTTTACACTCAAGCGCTAAGCCGTGCAAGCATACTCTGTGGAAAGCCTGGAGATCCATGCTAAAGCGAGGAGAAGATGACGGGGATGCAGAGATGAATCTAAGACAGTACAAACCATGCGTACCGTTTGGTATCATGGGGAACGTTAGATATCTCTCCATAAGATGGAGGAGCTAACCAGGCTACAGAGGGAGGATGGAGAGTGTAGCATCACAGAGACGTGCATGAATGAAACTGGACGGCTTTCAACTTGTGAGAGTGGACAGCTGAAGACAGACAGGGAAGCAGCGAGAGAGAGGGGGAACGACGCACAGTAACTGCACGGTTCCTGCAGGAATGACTCAGCCTTTCATATGTATACTTTTTTTTTTCTTATCTTATCTAAAGAGCCTGTGGTGTTTACTGCACTACTGTTTGTCTGTCCCCCGGCTCAGAGAAAAAATAAAGTCCTCTTTGAGCTTGTTTTGCAAACAGACACTGAGAAACACTAGAAGCTATAAGAGCCAGTCTGTTTATGCAAATACACTATTAGCATGTATATAATCCACTGGTGTACAGTATGTGTTTACAAGAACAAAATGTGACAAGTCTATAGATCTACATACGCTATAGATCCGTATGTGGCATGTTTATAACTACAACTGTTACTCAGCTGTATTTTACAATGTAATGTACATCAACATACAGCAGGAGGATGTGTAGACCACAGGCCATCGGGACCTGTCTGTTCACCAGCAGGAACTGGCTCCGTTTCATCAGGAAGAATTTATATTGATCCATACTGGGGTGGGAGCGAGTGTGAGATGGGCCGGTGGGTTGGTGTGGCGTTGGCAGTATTGCTGACATTGTACCGCTGTGGTTCAGAAGGAGCCGAGCCAGAAGGCAAAGCTCTTGATTTTCCAGGCCATCTACGTTTGTACCCTCACCTATGGTCATGAGCTTTGGGTAGTGACTGAAAGAATGAGATTGTGGATACAAGCGGCCAAAATGAGCCTCCTCTCAGGTAGAGATAGGATGAGGAGCTCGGACATCTGGAGGGAGCTTGGAGACGTCGAAAGGAGCAAGCTGAGGTGGTTGGTGTAGCATCTGATTAGGATGCCTCCTGGGCGCATCCAACTGTACAACTGGGAGGAGACCAGGGCAGATCTAGAACCTGCTGGTTGGACTATATAGCCCATCTAGCCTGGAAGTGCCTCAGGATCCCACAGGAGAAGCTGGAATGGTGAGGAGAAGGACGTCTGGAGCGCCCTGCTAAACCTGCTGCCACTGCGACCCGACCCCAGATAAGCAGGAGAAAATGGATGGATGTGTAAATGTGTGTCAGTATGCTTGGCATGTCCGCAGAGAGTCTGAGCTGCAATGCAGTAAAAGAGAGCACCAGAGAGTTATCACGGTTAACTGGCTTCAAATCAACTTTTTATCGACCAGTGGAGAAAAATAATTGTCATGTGTATTCGTTTGCAGCCATTGACTGGTGTCCCTGTCGCTGTCTCTCACTCACAGAGATGGACTGAAACTCAGCAGTGTTCCCATCTGACAGCGAGACGATACAAACATCTGTTAGCAGCGTGGCCGAGTTCACATGGTGCCAGAGAGCTGAAAACAGTCCAAAGTCCGTCTAACAAGCCACACTCTCATACGCTTCACTGTTTTATGTCAACAGCCTGACTTGTAGTTTGTTATTAAGCACTAGACTTTCATCTTCAGACCACTACGACTGCATTTAATGATAGAAACAACGTTAAATCAACCCTTATACAATGTGTATCATGTCTTGTGGCGACTGTTGGTGGATAACTCAGCAACTCTTTGCTTTTCTACCTGCTGCTGCTGCTGCAGAATAACATTGTGAGTGTAAAGTTAAGTCCTTGCTCATTGATTGTGATCTGACAAAGTCAGCTTGCTAACATGTTCACAGTGACTATGTAAACATGCAGATGTTTATCTCATTCACCGTCTGAGTTTATGGCAAGCAGCAACCTCCGTGGCTTTGAAGAAAATGGTAAATGGGCTGTTCTTATATAGAGTGCCTTTCTAGACTGCTGACCACTACAAACAGTGCTTTTACACTACATATCTGCTGCCGTGCAAGGTGCCAACTGCTCATCAGTTTTTGGGAGCGAATCATTCAACCACATTCATACACTGATGGCGCAGCCTTCAGGAGCAATTTGGGGCTCAATATCTTGCTCAAGGACTCTTCAACATGCAGACATGAGAGTATATTCAGTAACTGCCAGGATCGAACCACCGATCATCTTATTAGTGGGTGACCCGCTCTACCTCCTGAGCCACAGTCGCCCTGAAGTGAAGTGCCAAAAACGAACGTCAACTTGAGGCTGGCTACATCCATCCATTATCTGTAACCACTTATCCTCACTAGGGTCACGGTGGGGCTGGAGCCTATCCCAGCTGAATTTGGGCAAGAGTCGGGGTACACCATGGACAAGTCAGTTAAGTGTTAAGTCTTTGGACTGTGGGAGGAAGCCAGAGTACCCGAAGAGAACCCACTCAGACACGGGGAGAACATGCAAACTCCACACAGAAAGGCCCCAGCTGAGATTCAAACCAGAAACCTTCTTGCTGTGAGGCGACAGTGCTGACCACTGCATCACCGTGCCGCCCAGGCTGGCTACAGAACGAGTCAATCTCCGTAAGCTCAAATATTAAA
The DNA here is from genome assembly GCA_946959425.1 of Argyrosomus regius. NCBI lineage: Eukaryota > Metazoa > Chordata > Actinopteri > Sciaenidae > Argyrosomus > Argyrosomus regius. The sequence continues at coordinate 12,122,315 of OX336889.1, forward strand.
ATGTCCAACTTCACGGTAGAAATAAACATGTTGGCCTGGTACAGAAAACTGTTTTGCTGTCTTTAGCTAAATCACTAAATGTAATAATGCCATGAAAATTAAACAAATATTAAATTGCGCTGAACTTGCCCTGGATCTCCCAACATATCACATTAAAGTCTGTTAGTTTCCTTTTAATTCAACACGGGACAAACTAGTTTTGTGTGATACTCGACGAGTGAATCTTGAGGTTGTTTTGTTCTGTTTAGCACTGCTAAGATACGACACTGACTCATGGTTCCTTTATAAGGGAGTGTCACTGAGAGTCACTGACACTTTATATACAGTGGAGCTCTATAGAGACTGCCAGTCAGCTGCAGGTAAGACAATACAGGTGAGCTGATCACCTGTCGTTACGTGCAGCAAGACACAGATCAGGTCATATCTGAACCTGCACTAAATGTCATATAGTTTGACTCACATTTATATACATACAGCATATATTCCTAATTTCCCTTTGAACACCTGTTAGATGCGACGTCTCCACCTTAATTCAACACTTAAATGAATATAAGTGGTCATTTTATAATCTCATATTAAGCTTCTGTGATGTTTAACTGTGAATGTAGAGGCTAATGGACACCACTTGACATTACCTGCTGTTTTGACTGCTGTAGCTTCAAATGGACGCTGTGTTTACACAGTAAACAATCATCTGAATAGTGTCTCAAAGCAGGCTTGTCAAGTATGCTGTTGGCTCATAGAGTATTTAGATTATAAAGCAAGAAAAGAAGAATTAATTTAATACAAGTGCTACTTTTTATGGGCTTTTAAACTGGCTGCCGTGACATCAACAACAGCAGAGCACATGAGGGCTGTAATAGCTAGTTAACAGATTATCAAGGCGAGATATGGGATAATAGTCGCTGTCATTGAAAATCCTGCATCTTGTGTGTGTGTGTGTGTGTGTGTGTGTGTGTGTGTGTGTGTGTGTGTGTGTGTGTGTGTGTGGGAATATAAGAGCGAGTCTGTTGAGGAAAGGATTAGCGTGGTGGCCAATGCCGGCTGCTAATCCCTCAGAGAGACAGAGTGGTGGAGGCCGAGACTGTGACTAACTGGACTGTGAACAAGCAATATGATGCCACATAAAATAGAGAGGAAGAGACTGCTGTTTTACACGTCTTTTAGCCTGAACTGTTGAAGTATTTCATGGGTGTATGATATGTTTGTATATTTATAGATATGTCCCCTATTGATTAAGGGTGTATATTAAGTTTCTCCCTTCTTTACTTGCACTAACTCTTAAGTAAAACTTCAAACTATTTACGGTATATATGTTCAAACTAAGCCTAGTCATAGAGTATGTGGGCGTAACTGTTATGTAACTACCTGAACCTGCTGACAAAGCTAACGTAAGCTTGCTAACATACAACCTGTTTTGAGGTGCAACACAACACATCTCGACACATCTAATTTGATTTTAAATCACATTTCACAAAAATAACACAACAAACAGCAAATTATAAAATGTCATCACGCTAACTTTAGTCTAAATAGCTTAAATGGCTTAAATAACATCCGTTATGTTAGCATAATCCAATGTTTGCGACTCGTTCAAAACTGTATTAATGCTACTAAGTCTAAAACACACATGCATGCATATATGAATAAGACTAAATCATACCAGCGTTTACAAAAGATTAGTTGTTAGTTGGTTAATATTTACATACAAACAGAAACTGCTAACGCTGAGTAAAAAACAAAAACAAATAAGTATTTACACTGAGTAACTGCCAGGTGCAGCTAACTGAACCTGGCACTTTGATGCTGTTTATTAATAATGTAATGTTTTATGTGTGTTATTCCATAAAAATAATGTGACAGTATCAGTTAGGCTAGCTTAAACTGTTCAGAAACATGCATATGTCTCCATGTAGGCCAAAATTAAACAAAATAAATGACAAATTATTGGCTTTTATATTGTTCCTCCCCTTAAAACTATAATTTGTGTGAAGCTGTGTTGTGTTTCATTGACCGAATCTTAGACAGTTTCATATTTACAGAAAAACAAGGATTTTGAGCAGGGAACATATTCACCACATCCCCAGTGTAAATTAGTCTCTTTGGCCAAATGATTACACGACAGGCTGTTTTAATTTCTTTGTGCACATTTGCAAGCTTGGTGCCCGTGCACTACAGTATGTGGGCCCGTTGTGTGCATGGAGGTTGAACAGCAGGACATGCTGGCGCTAGGACAGAGAACTCGCCCTCCTACTATCACACACATGTACACACTCGCTCATGTACACACTGCAACAATGACCCCATTCTCACACAGCAGCCCAAGACAGAGCGAGAGCAGGCCTCACAATGGCAGGAGTCACTGCAGGGGGGATGGGGGGGGGGAAGGATGGGAGATACAGGCAGCGAGGGCCGACTGTAGGCCGTGAATGACAGAGTGGAGAGATGGATGGAGGCGAAGGCAGGATGGGTAGAGGAGCAGAGTAGGAATGCAGTGGCTGTACAAAACCCTGGAGGCTCGGTTAGGAAAGGGATTGGAGAGATGGATGGGGGGAGGGAGAGATAAAGACAGGAGTAGGGAGAAGTGGAAGGCCGGTTAGAGAGGAGGTCACAGCTTTTCTGAATCATCTTGTGCAGAGCGTGAAGTAGATTTACAGGTATTACTGTTAGTATAGACATATAGAAATTATAAATTTGAATTTAAATTAGTTCTGGTGACTCAGAGAAATTAGTTAGCCATGCTAGCGGCGGGAATACTTTGGTTTCGTTTTTGGCCAAAATATCTGCAAAACAAATGTGGCATTCCCATCAGCCTCAGGTGTACTTTTTGGGTCCTGTGCTAGTAATTAGCAAATAAAAAAATAATTAGCAAATATTCCGATGTTGTTACTCCAAACTCAAGTGGTGAATAAGATAAACATCATTATGTTGGCATCTGCATGTTTGCATAGTCATTGTGAACATGAACATGCGACGTTAGCATGCTTAAAGCACCACTACTGTGGCTGTGGATTACCATAAAACACCTGAAAACCTACCTCTTGTTACAACACCGATGATTATTGGTGTATTATAATCACTGGTCTACATGTGTGGTTCCCACCAAGAAGCACAGAGTAGGAGGCGTGATGGTGTGGGGTTGCTTTGCTGGTGACACGCACTAATGATCTGGTTTCAGCTTAGTGGGACCATCGTTTGTTTTTAAGCACACCTCCAGGCTGTGAAAGGAAAGTGATGGAGTGCTGCTACGTCAGATGACCTGACTTTCAGACGACTTTTTAAACAGTTTTTTTAGTTATATGGATAATAATTGCTAATAATATGGTGACATTCATTCATTTTACTCAACTATTACATACTTTTTGTTCATCAAAGTGAATTAATTCATTGTTATGCAGCCTTAAAAGACTGAAAATTATGTTTAGATTATATCAGGATAGTACAATAGACAAACCTGCCAATTTAAACTAGCCAACTTTGATAATTAATGACTCATTTAAGTCATTTTATGAACATAAATTCACTAAAATGTGAATATTTACTGTCTTTCTTCGTCTTCTGTGATAGTAAACTGAATATCTTTGGTGTTTTGGACTGTTAATTAAGAAAATAATCACCACATTAATCAGTGATGAAAGTTGCAGCCCTTGTTTCATACAATAATACTGATATTATATCAACACACTAATGTCTGAGTGTTTCCTACGTTTTCAGAAACTAGAGGCTGATCCAGGATCAGAGTGACAGATAAGGCATGACCACGGATGGCAATGACCTGCCAACCCACAAACATGCAGTGACATCACTCTAAGGAGGTTATGGTAATAAGATTATATCCGTTACACTCACTCACTCAATCACTCACACACCACTGTGGGCCTGACTGACAGCAACACTCAGCAGGTTAAGACACAGAATACACTCACGAGGACACGCCTTAAAAAAAAGATAACTTGTCCAGGATATAATTAGATGAAAGCATGCGTGTAAGCCAAAAATAAAATCTCTGTGTTGTAAAGCTTCAAACACATGTTAAATCCACGAGCAGTGTCACGTTTTGCCTTGACGAAGTCTTCTTCTGCTGGAGAATAAAAGATTGTTTACTGAGTGAAGAAGTCGAAGACACAGGAGAGGCTCGGGGGCCTGTGTGTGCTCTGTAACCGCAGTGATGCCAAGTGGTCGGCGGTTTGAAGAGGACACCTGAGACCAGCGCACCTGGACAATGAGCTGAGGTGTAACCCTAAACTGAGATGAACCGCTGTTTATCCCCCGCGCTCTCCTTCTCTCGCTCTTTCCCATCAGTCTCTCGCCTCATACATCTCCGCTCTCTCCGGTCTCCACAGCCTGTTATCTAGTACTCTTTTACTCAAGCACTGTACACAGTGTTGAGGCACTTGTACTTGAGTATTTCTATTTTATGACACTTTGTATACCTCTACTCAGCTTTATATCAGAGGGAATATTTTACGCTTACTCCTAATACTTTGCAGATTGAGATTATGAATATAAAACATAAATCAACTCATAAATAATGATGTATTGTTATAGTTTAAAAATTAGCTCCTCCTTCACCAGATGCTACATTAAAGTGATCTTGAAACAATTAGTACTTTTACTTTTGGTATATTTTGATGCTAAAACTTGTGAGTATTTTTACATTGTAATATTGTAGTGAAAGATCCGAATACTTCTTCCACCACTGTACCAATGTTTTGACCAAGCGGCAACCTCTGTGGCTGTGAAATGAAGCCAATGTGGAAGTGTCAAGAACTGCAATTCCTCGAAACCTGTTCAGAAACCTGTGGGTGACGTCACGCATACGCCGTCCATTCTTTATACTTTCAGTGGTTTTTACCCACTGCCTCTCTCTCACTGTCTTTCCACTTGTTTTTACCCTTCTGGGCATCGGCAGGCTAATTCAAACATTCGTTTTCAAGCATGAGTGTGAGTCACAGCGTAATCACATACTTAACGATTAGCACCCACACATTTTCAGCAAGATTCAACATTCAACATTGTTCAAAGGGGGAAACAGGGCCTGAGCCCTTCCTGAGACATTCCTGTATTTCTTCAGTGGGCTATTTTCACACAGACAATAACTCTAAATTGGGGGAGTGACATTTTTTGCAGCAGCTGACGGTGGCTAGCAGCAGCTGTATGACTCAGTGACACAGAAGCAGTGGCCATGTCGCCACGGAAAAGGCAGTATTATGGCGTTGTTGCCAAGGCTCCGCTGTCCAATACGCATCTGATCCGCCATCATTACTGCTAGAGCCGCACAGGGAGGAGGGAGAGATGGGAAAAGGGTGAGATGTGGTAGAAAAGTGAGAGACTCAAGAAGAAGAAGAAGAAGAAGAAGAAGAAGAAGAAGAAGAAGAAGAAGATTAGCAGACATTTCAGCAGATCAGCAGCAAGTGCGTTGGAGATACATTTGTTTAAAAGGCCTTTAGTCAGCATCCTGTACACTCCACCCATATTTGTACACTCCCTACCCCATCACTCATGTCACATGGGATGAACACACACAGTCTGATCAGCACATTTACACGCACAAAAACACACAAATGCGGCGAGATGGTCGCTGTGTGTTATTTCTTTGATGCACCAACAACTGCAACTGCGTCTTTAAACAGCAAGTAGCACAAAGGACCAAAAATAGCACAGTGAGTTGCAGAGCAGAACTGCTCTCCTTGAGGAAGGGGAGGAAAAAAAGAGGAGGAGGATGAAGAGCAGGACGAGGTGCAGAAAGAGATGACACGGGAAAGATGGCAGAAGGAGACCAGCTCTCCAGGTCTTAGGCCTCCCTGCTGGGTTCAATTTAAATTTCTTATCCAGTGTCAGCTCCTGGAAAAGCTCTGTATGTTGGTATTCAATGATGACACTTGATAATCACATTTATGCAATGTCATGAAATAATTAGGAGGAAGTTGAATGTTTGTCCCAGTGGGCAGGTGTTGTAGTACTCGAGATCAAGATCATAACTGCAGGGATATTAATAAACTGCCTAATTAATTTGTTAACATCATTACTGTGACTGGATGTAAAATGCTCTGCTTCAAATGTAAACAATAACTTGTAAATTTTTGTTACTGTTTACGACTGTCAACTCTCCCCACCCTCGTTCACACACACTACATGAGGATGAATGACAAGAGAAGAAGGGCTGTGGTTGTCTGGGAGGAGAAGTCAGCCAAATCTTCTGTCATAAAAGAGATTTATCTGCAAAACAATGTCCAAAGAAAAAACAAAAACACACAGCAGTGTGCAAATACTGCAACTGCAAAAATGTGACACTAGCAAAGCTAGCTAATGTGTAAAGGGATTTTACAAATATTGGCTACCTAAGTAATGATTGATTGGTCCTGGTCTTGATTCGGCTTTGCCCTGCCTTTATCTTGGACTTGACTTAGTCCCAACCCTCAAAGTCTTGGTCTTGTCTCAGTCTCGATACACTCTGGTCTTGGTCATAACTTGGTCTTCATTTAGGTGATCTTGACTGCACTACCGCCAGTGGGTTTCATATGTGCCAATCAGTGGAACTAATAGATGTGACCACATACATCTAGATCACAAACATGAATCAATACAGCAACATTAAGAGAACGTTTGAGTTTTCTGTTTCTGTTCTTCTGACACTAACATCATAGAGGTCTATATGACAGAAACGAAGGGAAAGCATGACAGGTCTCTTTTAAGCACTGTGAAATAATTAATTTCACCATTTTAAAGGAATACTCTGACATTTTCAGGAAATATTCTTATTCATCTTTTTTTAGTTAGAGTTAGATTAGATTGATACCACTAGCTAACTAACACATTAAACTCTAGTAGTGCAGCACATAAACATCTATAAATCACAACATGTTGTTTTTACACTTCAGTTTTTGTACAAATTAAACAAATGAGCTGTAACGTGATTATTAGTGAGCTTTAGGGCTGGTGGCTGATTTTGTTACTTTGGACAGAGGCAGGCTAGCTGTTTCCCTGTTTCCAGTCTTTGTGCTAAGCTAAGCTAAATGTAGCTTCATATTTAATACACAGACATGAAGGTGGTATCAATCTTCTTATCTAGCTCTCATTAAAGAAGAAGAATAAGCATATATTTCCCAAAATGTCTATTCCCTTACATCCCCCTGATACCATTGTAACTATGGGCAACAGGTTGTGATAGCATTATCCTATTATTCCCACCCTGTGTCAATATCACTGTCACAATGAGGTCAGGTTCATATGAGCACATTTCATCTGTCTGATGTTTGTGAAATCAAACCAACAAAGTACTGTTGTTATGGTAATTTGTTCAGAAATGGATGAATCTGCAAAAAATCTCAACACTCAGTAGCCAGTTTACGAGTCACGCCAAGCTTTCTGGCAGAATGGTTAGTAGTAGTTTTGGTGCCAGTATCTAACTAAAGTTGTACCGACCTCTAAGAGGCTACGCAGGCCATAGTCACATCAGATGCATGCTATAGTGTTTATCAAAGATACAAGTGACAGCAAACTTAACATAATGTGACGCAACGAGACGAAACTAGGCGGTCACCAGAAAATATCCGAGCCGTGCTCACTCTCTTTGTCTGAATCCTGCCACCAATGAACAGGTAAAATAAGGTGAAACCACACAACCACACCCCCAGTGCCAATTACTGGAAATTATGGTGGTCCAGAGAACGTGCGTGATCAAAACAAATAAACAACACAAGCCATATATATAAGCCACGTTTTGGCTCCTACAAAAGTGGCTTTCTGGCAGAAACCCTGAGGACCAGACACCTAGAGTCCAATATAACAGCCCTGTAATAAATCCTACCTTCATGAAGGTTTTGATCAGTTTTTAAGTTTTCAACCACATATCATGGTACAAATGTTGTAATATTTCTATTGTTTTATTTTGTCTACCCCATGATATCAATTTTGAAAGTTTAAATTACATATTAGACTCAGCTTTTAGTGTAACGTAATATAATTTAACAACAGCACAAACTGCAGTCACTGAACTGACCATAAAGTTGAATCAACACCCCTCTAAAGTAGTTTCAACAAAACTGAACTGAACATTATAACCTTCACAAAGGGGATGATTTATTGCAGGACTGTTGTTTTAGACCGCACTAGTTTTAGGTGTACCTAATAAACTGAGTGTACGTCTCAATAGAAAGGAGTAGAACTGTTATTGTGCCACTTTTTTATTGTATTTGTATTGTATTATATTTCTATATCCTATATTAGACCTCACCTATCCTCATTCGGTGATACATACAGACGAGTGAACTTTAAGGTTCATTACTGACCTTGAAATTTATACTTTGACAAAGAATATCATAAGACAAGGTCTACTTAATGTAAATATTCAGCTGAAACATCTTCATGACAACTGAGAAAACTCTATCTACTGATGAAGACTACACGATGTGGCTGAAAGCTCTGGAAAATGTCCATCACATGAGCTAAGTTAAGAATAGTTCTGTCAAACTTAGAGGTGTGTTCGCGACTGAGACTGCTCAGGTTAAAATGTTTATTAAAAGGTGTTTTGTCTGGAGTTAAGAATGTGTGTGTTCTTTCTGTGTTGTGTCCTTGTTGCTGTGGTTACGTACAAAATGGTTTCCGGTTTGATGAGAGCGACGTTCTTGCCTAAAACAACTCTCCTCTTCAAAATGTTATCACCAGTCTTACAAAATTAAATCAGATATTATATAATTATCTTTTTTACACAGAGGAAAAGTCACACTTGTTTGCGGTACTTACTATTGCTGGACTTGAGGTCTCTGTGGATGATGGGTACAAATGCTTGGTTGTGCAGGTAGTCCATCCCTGTAGCTATCTGCACTGCCCAGTTCACCAGGACCCTTGGAGGAACCTTCTTTCCAGCAAGAGCTCGATTCAAAGCCCCACCTCTGGCGTACTCCATCACCAAGCACAGGTTGGGCTCCCGTAGGCAGACCCCACGGAGGGAGATTATGTTGGGGTGCCTGAGCATCCAGAACAGCCTGGCCTCCTGACGCACGCTCTCTGCCGTGGCGCTAATATCCTCATCAGGGTCTTGCCTAGCAGCCTTTACTGCTACTTCTTCTCTCCGCCATATTCCTTTGTACACCTTCCCAAACCCACCAGCTCCGATCACCTCCTCCAGGACCAGTTCTGAGAAGTCTATCTCCAAGGGGCAATCACCCACCCCGCCTGCCACAAGCCCTCCTGCGGTCAGCTGCTGGTAGCTGGCAGCATCCCCCTTTGTGACGTAGTTGCTAGGAAAGATACCCACCTTGTCCTGGATCTTGCCTGTCCACCAACCCTCGTCCCCAGACACTTTGGAGTCTTTGGAAAGAACCTCAAGAAGGTCCCCGCGCCGCAGGGTTAACTCCTCATCTGCTGTGGCCTCATAGTCAAACACTGCCGTCCAGTAGGGGTTGGGGTTGTTGGCCCCACAGCAGTGACCAGGGTGGGAGTCTGGGGAGCCGGAGGAGGAGATGGTGGAGGAGTTCCAGCTGCTACCATTCTCAACCTGCACGACTGGGGCCGGAAACATCGGCGGTGGGGGGGTCATATTTGGGGGCATGGAGGAAGAGGAGGAGGTAGTAGAAGAGGGAGGCCCGAGTGGGATTAGACAAGGGGGAGGTGGGGAGCAGCAGCCCCCACAGCTGGTGCAGGACAGGGGGGCTGCTGTGCTGCTCGCTCTGCCGTATGGGTTCATGGCAGCCTGACTCCTGCTTGACACTGTAGGTCTGCCCTCTGTCAACTCAGGCACAAAATCCATACAGGGCCCATTGACAGAGACGAGGGGTCCTCAACCACCAGCGGGAGGGAGAGGGGATCAGAGGATCAGAGAGCTGCAACTTCTCTCCCCCATCACCACCACCACATCTCGCTGTTGAAACTGTGCCAAATCCTGTCACCGGTTGCCGCTGTGCTGTTGCTATGCAGTGTGTAAGTAACATGTATTCCCAAAGGCAAGTTCATTCAGGGACAATGTACATCAGGTCACCACAAAACTGACTGACTGTTTCCACAATTATGTCTCTTAGAAAGCTGCCACCGACTACACGAGGAGACACAACTACACAAGTGAGTGTTTGTTTATCTAGGTCTAATGAAATCCTTTAGAGAGACTTCCTCATTAGTGAGTGAGTTGTGAAATTAATTCCAGAGATTAAAAATGTATTAATAACAGTTACCTACATTGCTGTTTATCTAAGATCATGATTTATATCTATCTTCTGCCCTAATAACAGGCTACATAACCTCCTCTGTAGTTAATATCAGCCCATTGAGAACTAGTGTCTTGACTCTGGGAGCTACAGAGACACTCAGAGGTAACAATAAAACCACAACTTATTGATGTATTATAATGAATATGGAGTATTTAGGCTGCAAATAATAAAAACCGCTGTTTGTTTTGGAGCTGACTGAAATCCTCTGAGTAGTGGTCCTCATTATGTCTCATCCAGCCCGGTTTAGATGCACCTCCCCCGCCAGCCATCTCCATGTACACGGGCTGTTTTCGCGTCTATACTGTGTGTGTGGAAATATCCGCGGATATATTCGCCCTACATCCCTACAAGCCGGTCCAGGCTTACTTAAATCCTACATGCATGAGCCGGTTCAACGTCCCTGAATGGCCTTTATCAAAAGGGCCTCGTCCATTTTAAGACAGCTGCTGGGGAATTAGAGAAACAAACCGACGGCTGGGCGGCAGGTATTCAATACAGAGCTGTAAAGTGGCACCATGTTCAGCATCCAGCCAAGTCTGAGCACAACAAACCCGCCTCCGTCTCTGAGCAGCGGCCTGGTTCAGTCCCTTTTGCTGGGCTACATTTGTGATGATGACGAGTCCTCGGTTAGAAAGGAAACTCTTCTTCAATGGAGACAGTAAAGAGATGCCAGCATTTCTCATTATCCTGATGCCTCAAGAGGACGCGTTAGTTTTTTTTTTTTTTAAATGTCCATCAAAGACCGTCAACAAAGTGGAAAATATTATCAACGAAGGTTTGCATAGAGGCATTGCAGTATTACAGTATGTCTGATCCGAGTGGACGAGATGAAATATCGCTCCATATTTATCTAAATCAGTAGATCGACACCCTTATTAATAATGCTTATAATAATATGGTTTATTACGCGCGTAAAACGTTGTAGGTATCCAGTCCTTGCGTGCGTCTTCCGCCCCAAACAGCTTAATTTTAATACGTAAACAATTAGCATTTACTGTAACCTAACCTGGACACTGAGGGCAGCAACATCCACCGACATCGTCGCATGGGCGTGTGGTTGCATCCGAGTAAGAGTGGTGATCATCCAGGTCGGTAACCCAAATAATAATAAAATAAAACAGCTCTCTGTCCGTGCTCCTCAGCCAGCTGTCCGGTGCTCCATCGTACTCAAACAGGCTTTATCTCCAGGAAAAAAGACGTGACATTTCGAGCACCGAGCTGTCAGTCTGTGGGCTGACTTTGCATCCAAATACACCGGGGTGCCGTTCACATACGTGCGGGCAAGTGCCTCCTCTGTCGCTGATCTACAAAACACAGGGATGGATGGAGCTTGGACACTGTGTGCGCACTCACTCCCATCGCATGTGTGAGGATCAGGGCACAGCTCACCGTGCAGGGCGGAGAGGAGGACGGTACAGACTGTTGGGACGAGACTGTGCTGGTGGTGAGGGTTTGCTGTTGCACTGTGGGTAATGTAGTTTCTGAAGGATCTCCTGCTGACCTACATCATTCTGGCAGCTCATATAACTTAAATAATTAGCAATGTACAGCCATAAGTAAAGGGATTATCAAAGATATAGTTAATTTACTAGCTCCACTGCAGAGTATGAAGACCGCACTGTAAAAAATATCTGTAGATTTTATGGTAAAAAGACCGTAAAATATGACATATATGAAATATAACTGTATACGGTAAAACTGTTATTTTTCAAAACCTTTATTTATTACTGCATTTTGAGGGAATTCATACAGAATAAAGTATTTCATATTAGAGAGTGTTAATTGTACAGTAAAATACTGTATTTTTAAAGACAAAACATTTATTTTATACAACATTCATATGACATTTTCATGTTAATTATATGGCAAAACAGTGTTGCTTTTAATGAAAAGAAATTGCATTTATACAGTAAAATATGGACGCCAACTGTACCGTAAAATCAACAGTTTTAATATTAATATCCTTTTACCATCATAGCAGAAAAAGTTATACCGTATTTATTATAGTAAAATTCTGGTAACCACAGCTGCTTTTTTTTTTTAAAAAAAACGTAAATAAACTGTTTCTTCCTACTGGAAAATGCAGCTTCTTTTTCCTTCCCTACTTTATCAGGTTTCAAAGGTCAGCAAGAGAACAAGTTATAGGATTGCGTATGTTGCCAAAGGGCAACTGAGGCCCATGTAGTTGAAGAACAGTGAACTAATTTATCTAATCTATTAATGAAATAATTATACTGACAGGAGCCGGAGCTGACATTCAAGAACCAACCATGAGAGTCTTGTGCACAATGAGCACAGACACAAGATGCTGTTGGATCACAGTTAATTAAAGAGTACCTGAATCTATCTAAAAATGATAAGTGTGTCATAATTTCATTGCATTTCAGAAAACAAATCAATTAATGGATTAATCAGACAATATATAGTAGTAGTAGAGTATTCACGCCCACCATTTTTTAAGCTACACTGACCCCTAGTGTCTAATGAGTGAAATGCAAAGTGTCCTGGGAAGTACATTTACTCAAATACTGTGCTCAAATACTTTACAGTACAGGTAGAGGTTTTATTAATTTAATTAACATGTTTATTATTGAGGTTTTAGTTTACAATAGTGTTAAACTAGACTGCATTATATTGAGAGGTGTTCCTAATATTTTGGCCATACCATTTACATACATGAGAGTGCCAAAATATCAGAAACACCTTTCAATATAATGCACTCCTGTATAATAGTACACACTTAAAACTTAGTAATGAACATAATAGTTAAATTAATAGTTCTGTGACAGTGTCAACAACAAAAACTATCAAAATCTATGGCAGAGTTGTTGTATTGAATCACATTGGATTTTACAAGAGTACCTATGAAGTGGCCGGTTGGTGTATCTATATAACAGAAAGATGGTAGAGATTTTACAGAATACAGCAGGATGTAATTGTATCAGAAAAATTGCATAAATAATTGCACACTGTAGGGCAATTTAAGTAAGATGTAAAATAATTTAAGAATTATGAGGAATTTACCTGTACTGTGATAACTTATCTTTGATTCATCATTTAATTCATTGTTTTCTTTTGCCTAGGATGTTTCCTGGTTCTTTCAGTTCCAATCTAACATGATTAGAAAATTAATGCAGCCTAGTAAGTAAGGTTCTCCATGTTGTAGACACAGTTTCCTTTTGATCAAAGACTGCAGAGATCACTTAGAAAATGTTCTTTTTATAGTTTCCATGGGGAAATTTCCAGACTGTGCCATTCCAATGTTGTAAGATAATTTAAGTGAGATTTAAATGGAAACATGACTAGACTAGATGTAGCCTAATAAGTAAAAAGTGATATTGACTGACTGAAAACAGAACAAACAAAATACATGCATGTTGGTGATATCTAACAATTAAGCTAAACTTTTTTTTTTTTCAAACTTATCTGAATTAATTTGTGAAATATCAACTGGAGGACTGATCATATTTAGCAACCACAAGGTTGTGCTATTGACTAATTTGTGTGTGATGCACACTCAAACATAGACCATGCGGCATTATTAAACATACAGCATGCTTCTGTAGTGTTATTTCTATAAGGGTTTACACTCAGATGTCCACTGCTTTTAATATTCGCAGTTAAACTGTGTCACATTTACCAGATGGTGTGTGCGTGTGTGTGTCCCATAGATGTATCCATAGTGTATCCACAGTCTCAGTAGTAGTAGTCTGCTGCCCCCTGTGTGTTACTATCAGTAGGTTGCGCCAATAGGAGCTGCGCATGCGCAAAAGAGTGTGCGGGCGCAGCTTCGCCGTGGTTTCGGTTGAGCATTCTTGGCAACGTCTCGCTCGGTGAACAGGCAGTCGACCGTCGGCCAACGAGTGTTTCCACAATGTCTGGAGAATAATTTTAACGGAATAGGAGCGGAGCTGGAACAGACCAGAGCAGCGTTTAGGTAAGGTGTGAGCTCCTTTTCTGTTGGGTTTTTCTCTCTCTCAACAGTTTTTAGTGGAACAGTGCGGGCTATTCAAAAGTAACGAGTCAACTGCCGAACGTTAGCGAGCAAGGCAAACACCGAGAGGCGAGCCGAGCCGACCAACTTCAGTCAATGCAGGGAACAGGCTCCTTACTACGGCTCAGCCGTTAGTGTGAGCGCTGCCTAAAACCGTTCACACCGGCTCGCTGCTTTACTTCGACCCCCCCGCCATTCAACAGAGTCGATATACACCCGCAAATATGCGGCTAAACTACAAAAAAAAGATGTATTAACTACAAAATATTCTACAACCTTCCTGAGCGTTAACGTCTCAGCGCGCATGCTCGTAGTGGATGTGTGGACTTCGGATTTGTAGTTTTTCGTACCTGAGTTAATCACAGTTGTGAGGGCCAAAGAGAAAACGTTAAGACTACAAGTTCCAGACAATGGGAGCTTTGTTTGGGAGCGGAGCTAGCCAGCTAGTTAGCCCCCGGACGAGCTTTGAATTTCGAGTAGTTGTAGCTGCAAATCGGAAGTTGCCTTGGCTGGAGATTTGTTTCAGTATGAGCTGTATGGGGAAATATTTTGGCTGCACAGGTATTGTTTTACAGGAGTGTTGTAGTAGCAGTTCTGGCTTGATAGGTTGTGCAACATGTTTTAAATATGATAATTAATCGTGCTTGTATGTAGTTTGGACATGCAGACTGTGTTCATCTGTCAAAGACGTGTGCTGCAGACATGTGTCTATATGCACATATGTGTATGTTTGTGTGTGTGCTGAGTGGGGATGATGGCTCCGTGTGTCGTCTCCCTTTCATAGATATCTCCCCGTGTTGCTGCTGTATTCCCCCAGCCCTGAGGAAATGACACGTCGAGTATCAGGATGATGGATCTGTCGTGCAAGAGCAGCAGAGCATGGCAGCACTGCACATATTCTAGGAATTATTTACTCTGGTTTCCTCCCATCTGGAACTAATGGAATAATTATTACTAGGGAAAATCTGAGGATGATGTTCAAGTGTCTTACCCTGGTTATCCTGCTGCTTACCAGCATGTTACTGCACAAGTGTTTGCTGTACGTTGGGGGGGGGGGGGATCCTGCATTTCATCTTCAGCTTTTAATGCGGTCAGTACAGTTTTGACCTGTGAAGTTAAGGCTGAATGATAATGAATCTCCTTTTGATCAAAGGCTGTGCACCAGACTGGAGAAGTCACTCATAAAATGCTCTGTTTGTAGTTTCCATGAAGAAATTTCCATCTTTTTAAATGGATGTTTGCAAAACTATGCAGACTTACTATTTACGGTCTGTGAGCTTATCAGTCTGTGCCACTCCAGTGTTGTATAATTTTAGCTGAAAATCCAAAGCACGTTACACTCATTGAGTAAGCAGTGTCTTAGATGACACTTGGATCAGACACACTGCCCTTTGTGAGTTTCCTGTCTTCTCTTGTAACTCTCTACCTGTCTAAAAGCAGCTAATATATGAACATGTAGTTCAGCATGAGCTGCGTGCCCCTGCAAGCTGTTTTTGGTGGATATGTTGAAAACAACACTACTTTGTGACTTAAAAGAGATGAAGCAAACCCACGGAAAGTAGTAGGAGTGTGATGTAAATGCAACGGTGCAGTTTGATTCTTCACAAGCAATTATTATGCTAGCAAAATGTTATAGTTTAAGTCCCTAAAGTCACTATTGTGTGAGCTTTTATACAGTGGGGTATAATGCTGCTTTACTTATGGTGTAATAGTCCCTTGTCACTTCATGCCAGGCCAACAATAACAAAGCTTTTAAAATTACAACGTAAAAAATATTGTTGGCATTAAATGAAAATTGAATTCTTCTTAAATATCTAATTCTCAAAGTTCTCCTACTCACATTGTATTAAAATGAGCAGAGTCTAGTATAGTATTTGGCCAAACAGTGCTGCATTTCTGTAGCATACTCAGGTCACAAGCCCTTTAAAATATCTCTGCTAAACCCCTGGGCCAAATGACACAATCTATACAGCAAGTATGAACTCATAGTTTTGTTTTTTTTGTCTTTCTGAAACTCAAAACTTGGAGCTGCAGATGCTCCCATATATATGGTTCATACCTTCTGGATATTGTCCAGAACATGCTGCCAATACTATACGATTTTGGGAAAGTCCAGCCAGGTCCGTCTGTACAAGCATGTTTGTGTTGGTATTTTTACAACAATATCACATTGTCCGTGCTAATCTACGCTCATTTCATAACTTTGGGCCCACGTCACACATAGTTGTAAAGCACCTCCAGCAGACTTGACTTCACTGGGTACCAGATAACAATTGCTTACAGTCCTGAGGAACATCTCATATTTTGTGCTACTTATTCTGGTGTTTCATTGCAAGCAGCTGCGGGAACAAAGGATCCTGTCTTCAAAGGGAGCTGAATGTGGGCCACCTGAGTTATTTCGCCTGTAAACATTGCGTTGAATCACCATGTCCTATCTTGGCAGAGGTGACTCATCAGTTGTTGATTTCTCCCTATTTCTTTATTCTTGACGAGGATTTTAAAGTACTCACTGAGACTCAAAGTAATGGTCATTTCTTTAAGAGCGCATTTGTCAAGTTTTTAAGGCAGCAAATATTTTGTTTTGGCACCAACTCTGGTTTTAGTTCTCCTTTCCCAACCACGACACCTTGGCAGCCCTCCTGCTGTTTGTAATTTTAGAACGAAAAGCCCTTTGCCAGGTTTCTATTTAATCCTCAGAGGCGTCTTAGTTAAATAAAGGTTAATAGAAATGAAGTTGTGTGTTCTCACAGGGTGCAGAAGAACACACACATCCATCACAATCATTGTGCCTACCCTGAAGGGTCACACAGAGGGTGGACGATACCTGAGGCTACCTGGTCTACGTCGGGGTGCACAGTGAAGGCATAAGTGTGGGGATCTGAACATGTAGCACAGTCTTAAACTTGAGTTTATAGTCTGCTACAAGCTGCTGACATTAATTTCTTATTGAAGCATATCTCTCTATGTTTATTGCTGCCTCATGCTGTTGTTTTATACTCCTTTTAAACCAACACTGTGACGCAGGTTCAGCCCATATCAATGGTTAATCTTAGTGGGTCACCACACCTGGATTTACAGCCTCCTCCCACTAAATGGAGCTGGCACATTAATGGACTGTGGTGAACAGGTGTTTTTAAATGGGTTAACAATTATTTTAAAGTTGCTTTTCTGGTCTTTTTTTTATTATACTATCATCTACTTACCCTGGAGGTGACCACAAGATAATTAACGCTGACACAGAGTGACTTAGTTCACACAGCACCTTTTTGACACATGATCTAAGATTGGGAAAAAAAATAAATATAGGCAAGGCAGGGCATGTTTATTTATATCGCACCTTTCAATTTCAGAGGCAATTTAAAGTGCTTTAGGTAAAGAAACAACATTTAAAACTCAGCAAACTAGCATTAAATTCTCCATTAAGATACAATTACAGTGTTATATAAAAAAAAAACTATATACAAATATTCCCTAAAGGCAGTTTTGTTGATATTTAAACAAACTTTTACCTATTGACTTGTCTTAACAAGCGAAAGCAGCACTGAAACTGAGAGCACTTTGTGTAGGCGAGAGTCCGCGTGGATGCAGAGGGAAACAGAAAATGGAATTCTATTTGATAATTATGTAACGTAGTGTACGTCTATGTAATCCTGTGTTTTAGCTGCAACATGCACTACAGTGGTAGATGACTCAAATCTCTGCACACCTGAATGTGTAACAGGTGCGTCCGAGTGCAGCCAGACTTGGTGGTTTTATTTCAGTCTGTGTACAAGCATTACAACAGATCCTAATCTATTCTTCCATACATATAGGTGCATATAAGGGACTGTTGAACTGTCAAGTTTCTATTCAGGAGACTAACCTATAGCAGCCGTCTCATGTAAATGCACACCGAGGTTGAATGTGTTCGGTAGACGTGCGTCATGCGTTTATTAGTCAGAGTGCAGGTGTACAGTTTAAGATGAAATCGCGTTAGACCACCAACAGTATTGCAAGCTCCCCCTGTCCACTCTCTTTGATGTATTCGCCTCCCTCGAGGGTCTTATCCATTAATCAGCATGCATGACAGTGTCAGGGGGTCAGAGATTTACAGAAAGAGGAGCACACCATGTTTCTTGAAATGAGTCTCTGTTTTATGGCCTACTGTGCTGCCATAAAACATTTGCTAGGTAGGCAGTTGATCTATCAAGCCTGCCTCCTCCTCCTCTTCTTCTTCTTCATCTTCTCACTCACTCAGAGGTCAGATTCCCTCAAGGTGTTGTTTACCAATCTGTGTCTTGTTCTCAGGGACGAGGATGAATCAGAGAATCACAGTCCAGCGTGTAAATGTCTAAAATGTGCCTGCATTCGGCTGATAGCGCTGACAGCATGCACTCTCTGTCTTTTACAGAGGTTAGGGTCTTCTCAGTTTGGAAATAAGACAGAGGAGATCTCCCAGGCATAGCACAGGCTCTGTCCCAGGCTACATCTTTCTTCTCTCGACTCCTCTTTATGCTGGATATGTTTGACTGGGGTAAATATAGCCTGTTGGTTTTAGCTCGAGGATAAACACAGATGTTGAGGAGGCCTTTTTTTGCCACAGGTCGGCCTGCATCCTCCCCCTGGTCAGCGCTGGTAGCAGAGGAAGAGAGTGAGATGCAATGCCTCGCCGTCCGACCGCAACACACTTAAACAGGACTATTGGACTTAACACTGAGCTTTTGACAGTGTTATAGGAGATGTATTCGCTACAAAGCATTCAGACAGCCTGACAAAGTGCTGTACATAAAGAGTGATTTATGAAGTCCATTTAGCAATTTAAAGTAGAGGCCACTCCACAGATTTACAAATGGATGTCCACTTGAGAAAGAGCCTGTACTTAGCTTGAATACTTAGATCTGTGTTTATTGAAATAGAGGCGAACCTGGAAGGTTTTCACAGACAGGACCGAAAGAAAGCCAGACTTGACTGTTTGGGTTATTTCTCAAATCTCACTCTTGAGGCCGTGAGGGATAGGGATTGCTGCGATAACTGGCTATAGGCCTGCGTAGTCTCTGAGCAGCACTGAATGTGCTTATTTCCATAACATTAAGGGCTCTTATCTGTTACTCTCTCCTCTTTTATAATGCTCCTCTCTAGCCTATATCCCTCCTCAAAAGGCGCTGATGATGTTAAATGGTGTTTCAGTGCTGTGCTGTAAGAGACTGTTGATGATAGAAGTACAAATCATGCATTCGATCTCTGGGGAACGGGCTTTGTTCTAGAGACTTCATAGACACATCCATTAATATGAATTGTCATGCAGCTGAGAGGGGCAGCATCCACCTTTCACTTTGTAATGTCTTCATTTTCTTTACTCTTCCTGCATCTTGTTCCTTGTGTCTTGGGAGTTGAGTTTGTCTGCTGCTTTAAGGGGAAGAGCGTGTTGTTACACCTGCTTCATATCTGTCTAACTGAGGCTTCACACATAGATTTGACAGGTGGTGTGTGTGTGTGTGTGTGTGTGTGTGTGTGTGTGTGTGTGTGTGTGCGTGCGTGCACAAAGAGCTCTGTCATTCACTAACGCAGCAGAAATGTTCTGGAAAGAGGAAATCCTGCATGACGGGATAGAGAAACAGCTGATTCTGTCCGCCATCTGTTTTTACGGAGGGACGAGGAGTAAATTAACCTCGTGTGGCCTCCACATGCACATGAGCTTGACCATCACACACCTGTCAAGACATAAGCTCACCTCACTATGCATGTTTGTCTGAGCTGTAGCAAATAATCTTAACAGTTATTGTTGATTAATTATTTTAATCATATTGTTTAATCACGAAAACACCTCCAAAGCCTCCAAAGCTTCTTGAGTGTGGGAATTATCATCATAAACTGGATGTCTTTGAGGTTTTAGCCCGTTGGTTGGACAAAGGAAGACATTTAAAGACACCACCTTGGGCTCTGAGAAACTACGCTAAACATTTTTTCACTACTTTTTGACTTTATCAATTTTAAAGGGGGAAAATTCACAGATTACCAATATGGTGGTCAATATAGTTAGTCCCCAGAAGGCTGCTTTCCTGAACAAATAACCTTATTAAAGAATATTAAAGTTAAATATTCTTTAACATGTTAAATAATTATTGTCAACCAATTCTAGCTGACATTGCCAAGAGCGGCTTCTTTTCTCTTACTCTGTGCTTCATGCCACAGTATTTGCTCTGATTTCACTCTGCTGGATAAACTTTGTAGTTACACAAATATATTACCACAAGTGTTTTTTCCGCATTATATATAAAAACTGTTTCCATATCGGCACATATCACCGATATGTCTGCAATATCAGCCAATATCGACTGACTCTTGTTTGTGCTCTGCTAATTCTATCTATTAGATTCTATCTAATCTTTAATTGTGATTGTTGTTAGTTGGAGCCCAGACTAGAGCTACAACTAATGATTATTTTATTTTCAATTAATCTGATTATTCACAGAGTCTTTTAAATTATATCTTCACATTTTGCTGCGAACCAACTGACCAATAATCACTTTAGTGAACATAAAATCACACATACTGTCTGTAACTGGACCTGTAGAGGGATAAAGACATTTATTGAAGTGAGAAACAGCCAGCAGAGACGTGTAAGAACATCATCTTTTATTTTGCTTCACGTCTCAGCGCTAGAGGATGTTTGAAGTCTGTGATCAACACTGTTAGTTGAGAAGTTTAAAAGCCCTTCATCTCAGTTAAATGGCCTGAATCTTGGTCAACAAAAGGTTGTAATGACCCAGCCCATTATGTGTGAACAGTGAGTCACTTCTTCATCAAGCAACATGTCTGTATGACCACTTCTTTGTTTTCTTCTGTTGAGCAATAAAAGCATCTTTGAAGAAACCTCATATGAAATTCCTTCTGTATTTTATCTGGAGGTGTTTGCTGTCCTCTTTGCTCCTCCTGGCTCTCTGTGCTGCCTGTTGGAGGTCAAACTGTCAGACAGGAAGTGAGTACGTACTGAGGAGGATGCGAGTGTGCGTGGTGCAGATGAGTGTTGCTGTGAATCAGACAATAGGCATCAGGGAGCGAAGTGGCCTTGTACTCGCAAAGATCAGTCACTATGATGAATGACCAGTTCACAGGACATGAGTAAAAACATTCCTTTTAAAGCCCAGAAAAATGTTAACGCGATTTGTCTCCTGGACTGTTTCACTGCCCAGTCATTGTTGGGATAGTTTAGTATTCGCTCCTCTTAGAAAAGAGGAACCACGCCGCCTCCGACTGCCAAAAGAAATGGAGAGAAGGGCGTAACACCAAATACCATCAGGAAACATGGAGATAGATTTACATGTTTTCCCTTCCTCTGTCACTCAGGATGTTTTGCTTTTAGTGACCTGCATGTCCCTTTTTAAAAACACAGGGAGAACGGGTGTTGTTTGGAGTCTTTAGAGTCTTTCTTTTCTTTAAATCTGTGGTATGTGCACAGAGAGCCATGCATACATACATATGGCCTGTCCCACCCTCTTCCTCCTCCTCATAGCTCAGATCTCTGGCTATGACTGCTGACTGTGGAGCCATTGTTTTAATGCTAATTGAGTATAGCTTGTGGTCATTCCATGAATGCCTCTTGACCCAGTTTTTATGGTACTGTATCAAAATATGCATTTTTTAAATTTTTTTTACCCTCCTCCTCATTTCCAAATCAGATTTGATATCGTCTGGATTGAGGCTATTTAGCAGGCTATTTCCTCACATGTTAATTTGGCCTGCACAGAAGAGGGCTTGGTATGCTAAGTGTTTATGCTGTCGCTGAGGCAGGGCAGTGCAGATAATGTGTTAAGCCTGGGGCATTTCTGAGAAACATACAGTATGCAGCTGTTTTGTTTGCAGGATTTTAAATACAATCTTGCTGAGTTTGTAATCCAATATGTGGTCAATTTGTCTTCAGATAACCAAGTTCACTGCCTATGTTAGTGGGCGTTCAGGCCAAAAAACAAAACAAAAAACAGATTGGATGGGGGTGTGTTGCTTCAAGTAAGGTGAGAGGATGAAATATGATCCAGCAGGGCCGGTTTGAGTTATAGATCTATGAATTTAAAGGCTTAACGCCAAAACGCTGCACAGTGATTTATGATACTGTGAAGAAGGATTTTACAACTCCGGGAAGGTATCACGGCAACCGTCGTTTTCGCAACGGTCACAAGGTAAAGAGTGGAATTACATCATTCATGTTATACAGAGTAATACAGCCGCAATCTGTGCATGCACTTATTTGAATAGCCATTGCAGTGCAGTGCTGGTTGACAAAATTTGACTTAATTTCAACGTTTTTTTGCCAGATGACTGAGTCTTTTCCACAGCACCCTGCTGTGTCAACGCAGTGGACTCATAGAAATTAATGAATGGGCTGCGTTCTTTCCGCAGTGCTAAAAACATGGCTTAACCTTAAAATATGGCTGATGCAAACAGCAGTTCAGACGGACATGTTCCCACAAAGACTTAAGTTTAGCGCATTGTGGGAACATCTCAAGAAAAGCAATAATAATGTGTTAGGTAACCCAAGAACTACGGTGGTTTCATACCAACATGTGGCAGAGTATCCTCTGTGTGAGTAGTACTTATTGCTGCACTAACATGTCCTTGTCGCACTGTACCTTGATTGTTTCCCCCTTTTTGAGTGGCTTTGGATAAAAGTGTCAGCTAAATGACTAAATGTAAATCGTCACATTAAATCTACAGATAAGGGATATCCTGGTCAGTTATTGGTCTCCATCTAAGATATGTCCTAATATTAAGAACCCTGAGTGTAGTGTAGTATACTAAGACAAAGTGTTTAAAACTACATGGACTATATTTTTTATCAAGTACATCTCATATCAATCGAGATTTTAATCACACTAATGCCTAAATTCCACCGGGTACGGCTGTGATGATGATGTGTTATGTGTGAGCCGCAGCTGCCGGAGCTAATCACGGTCATTCTAGTCAATGATTGTAACACCACCAGAAGCGCCGCCGTCCATTTCAGAAGCGTCCCAGAAGTGGGTCTCCGTGAGAATATGCGGCTGTTCCGGTTTTAGACGTATGCCGCAAGCAGCCCGTGTCAATCTGCACAGATCAGATCGAGCTGGCCAGAAGTCCGACACACAAACTGCTTAAAGAATCCGGTCGACTTTCAAAATAAAACACCCTGTGCAAACTTCCAATTGTTAAAACAGCCAAAAGACAAACAGTTCAACTATGTAGCCTACTTACTCATGGAAGAAGCACAGCAAGTTAACAACTTGTGGCGGTCAAAATGCTGCTTCTGAAACGCTCCTGGTAGGGTTTGAAGTCTCGTGGACCAAAAGTCATGGCGGCAACGGGACGGAGACGTGTAGGTGGAATTTAGCCGTAAGCAGTTAAAGGTGGAGACATCTGCAGCGGTAACATCTTTCAAACAGTCCAAAGCCTTTCACATACTTTGTACAGTATGAGGATAACGTCTGAGAGGTCGTGTTGAGAGGAAAACTATATTGTGGTTCCATTTCCCTCCAAATAAAGGTTTTGTTCATCAGCACAATACACGTTTTTGCTGAGCCTGAGCACAGCCATTTACTGCCCTAGTACATGTGAAAACTTGTATGCCTTCCAGTGCTGTTTATCTAAGTGCTTGATTAAATTAGTAGGATTGCAATTAGCTCTGCTGATGCCACCTTTTGAAACACGGGCATTATAAGTATCGCTTTGATTGTTTTTAGTCTTTTGCTTGAAGAAAGTCACTGCACACTTGCTTTCAGATCACGCACCGCACTGCTGTAAGGGATGCGTTATCACTGTAATTATTTGTTGTAGCCTGAGACAGTGAAACAAACCGCTGTCTTCCCCACCAGGATATGTGTGTTTTTCATGTCAAGAGTGTGCACAGCAGCGACAGCCTTGTTAACTGTCCCATAGGAGTAGTTGAGAGAGCTGTGGAGGGGAGAAGGAAGTGACAGAAGTTTGGGTGTTTCTGCACACAACAGTAGAGCCTGTTATCATCGTGGGAGAGGAGGAGACGGATGAGCTGATAACTTGGAGAGGGGGGATTTGGCTTGACAGGGGAGGAGGGATAGGAGGACAGACAGTGGGAGAGGCAAAAAGGGAGGCCTGTTGCAAGAAGAAAGCCAGCCCATGTGCTTCCTTCTCCGCTTTCACCTCCTTGATTTGTCCTCTCCTTTCTTTCTCTGTTTTCCCCATGACCTCTGCAGCCGAGCTCTGATTAGATAACTGTCTGGATCAGTGTGTCAGGCGAGGCTCTACCTGACAAATAATAATCAGAAGACAAAGTCGGAGAACAAAACACGGTGGAAGTGAGTGACGATAAAAAAAAAAAACCCAGCGTGAATGTGATACAATCCCCCCTAGAGAGTGGGAGCGAGTGTGTGAATCTGCAGAGAAAATGCAGTCTGTTGTGTGGCTGTCTCTGGAGAGGGTGTGTATGTGGAGCGGATCTCCTCTTGATTAAGAGATGCAACACAAAAAAAGGTCGAACAAGAGAGAGAGAGGTAGAAGACAGTAGACATTTTGTCTCTGTGCTGCTGCAGCTACCAGGTGACTTGCCTATGAGTGCGCTGAAGGTCGCTGCTATCACCCCACCCCTGGATGAAACTTGCTTGACCCACTTTGTTGCCCAAAGGCACTCAAACACCCACAACGCCTCCTCCCTGCTCCCTCCACTGCAGACATGCACTTAGACAACCTCTCCAAGACATGAACTCTTGTCACCGCTCTCAGCCCAAACACCTTCAGCACACACATGGCTGCGTCCATTAAGCACATACAACTACTGCAGACACCCCCCTCACCTCCCTCCCTCTCCTGATGTCCATGTACACACTCACATGCACAGTTGTCTACAGCGGGCTGTGTTTTTCCAGTGGTTCCCACGTCTGAATTTGACAGGAATGTTGGCAGCCCAGTGGGGAGCCTCCAGGCTGTGGGTTTTTTCCTCCCTTCACAGTTTATAAAGGAGTAGCTTAACGTTTGGGCAAATGTGCTTATTCATTGTCTTGCCAACAGTATATAAGATCGATACCACTCTCATTTTACCCTGGAGCCAGCAAGATTTAGCTTAGCTTAGCATAAAGACTGGTAGCAGAGGGAAACGGCTAGCATGGTACTGTCCAATGTTACCATCAGCTCTAAAGCTCAAAAGTTAACATATTCACCTGCTGGGCTAGGCTAGCTGTTTCGTGTCTCCAGTCTTTATGCCAAGAGCTAACCCACTCTCGACTCTAGCACCAAAGTTAAAGGACTAGACTGTCGGATTTATTAGCAGTGTAGTTGCAGATTGCAACCCTCTCATTTCACCCTGTCTTTTCTAGTGTGAAGGAGAAGCTAGGGTGGCCGTGAAAAGTGCTAATGGCTTAGCCAGTGTTAAGTTTGTCTGTTCTGGGGTGCATGGATGTCGTGGAAGAGGACAAGCCAGCGTCTATAGATCTATAAGGGTCATTCTAGGATAACAAAAACGCAAATCAAAACTTAATTATGGATATTATTTTATTATTTCTGCCATATTCTGTAAACAGAGCCGTGAATCTTATTTTAGAAAGAGCACAGGAGTCCAACATGTCTTATGCTGAAAGGCTTATTGAAGCTTGACCCAGGAGATGGATGAATTAAAACACTCATCTATATTCCCTCAGGACAGTGACACAACTGTTACTCAATGCAGCATTAGTCTACATTTTAGTAGTCCGACATTGTTTTCTACCTATCTGTTGTGTCAGTGTCTCTCACAACCTAAGATTTAACACTATCCATACAGTGACCTAAATACATATGCTTGACCCTGTGTAACCTCCATAATGTGGCTGGATAATCTAGAAGAATCCCTCACTCCTTTAAAATTCTGCTCTTCCCCTCTCTAATTTCGTTCTAATGACTTTTTGTCATTACTCAAATGTTTTCACTCCACACACCATACTTGTCTGGGTCTGGAAAACAAATAGGCCAGTGTATGCTTTTGTGAGCACATGTGCAGCTCGGTGTGGGTGCACACGCACATGCCTGAGTGCATGCATGGCTGTAGAACCACACCCTGGACTCACGCCACGCTTTAAACCAAACACAGAGAGAAAGAGAGGCGACTTCTGGAGGGATTTAGCTTGTTGTGACAGCGCTCCGCTCTAGTGTAGGCCGGGACGGTGATGACTGCGGATCGCAGGGTGAAGAACGAGCAAAGTGACAGCCGCGCGGGCCTTCGAGCCACATCGCTGTTGCGGGCAAGTTTGAGTAACAAAGTGTTGATGGTGATACGGTGGTACAGTCCCTCTGTTTGAGTTTCATTTGAAGCTGGTCGGAGCAGACACACCTTCCAGTCAGCTGTTATTACTGTTGCTGTTATTACTTGCCAAATTCCACTTCTGAGATGTTGCCGTCGGTCCAGATGCCTGAGATAGTTTTGAGGTCTGAGATCTCTATCGGAGTGTAAAACTCCCCCTCACCTCCTGTGTGTGAATGATATTGTGACCTGAAACCAACAAGCATACATAAATTATCACTGTTACTTGCATTAGAACCATATGCTGGTTCAGAGAGAGGTTTTAGTGAGTCGAGGTAGACCTCTGGACTCTGAAGGGAAGGCGTTGACAGGACTTAAGTCGGATCCAGTGTCTCCATTTAACTTTCCATAATGGGGTGTTCATATGGGCTAGTGGGACACACACACACACACACACACACACACACACACACACACACAAACCGTGAGTTAAAAGGAGCCACACCTTTCTCCTGTAATCCTCTTTCAGTTGAGACAAACCCCTCTTTATAATATCTTCTGAATAGGCTGTGTTCACCTGTGCTCACCACCTGCCTCTCATTTCAGTGCATAAGTGTGTGCGTGTGTGTGCGTGAAGGATTTACATGTGTGTACATGCATTCTAGGTCACTTAAAACAGACAATGACAAAGAAACAATTCATTTATAGCAGTCACATATGATGGGGAACATCCCAACGACAAAACACTATCACCACAAATACATGAAAATTAGAAATAAGTAGATAAATAAATAAATTCAAACTTAAATCTGGGGCAAGAGTCTGGTTGTAGATCCACGAATCAGTGATTCACAGATCTACAACAAAGTCCAGTTGGCCCCGATTTAACTTTTAATGTAGAAAGATGACCTGGATAACTGAGAACCTTCATAAAATAAATTATAAATAAGCAGATAACTTAATAACTTCAATGTAAGAAAACATTTCAGCAACATTCACAATAACACAAAACAATATTCAGATCGTGATTGCGTGTCAGAGTGACTAACCTGTATTAGATGGGTTTGAGGATCAGTCTTCTGGGAATAATGTTTAATGTTGGTTGAAATTATTTTTTTCAGCAGCTACTAGTGCTGTCAGTGGAAACGGGTTTAAAGGGATCTCAAACCTTTTGAGGGAGTTTTGAAAATGCGGTGGAGGCAGAGGTTTAGATAACCCTGTTTTGTTTTTGCACCTTCCATACATGTGTACATTTTAGTTACCTTTGAGATTTATGCCCGGTGCTATTTGCTCTGTTTTAAACTCCCTGGCTTTTTTTTTTTTCTTCTTTTCTCACAGCGTCAGTTTGTACAGTACTTTTCTGCAGCTCTGTGTTTCAGCTCAGTCTCAATGGACCTACTGTATTCTGTTTGCTCTCACTAGTCAAAGTCCTGCAGGCAAACAGTGCCTGGTCTCTCTGGGGCCTGGGACTGTGCTAGAGTGGAGCCAAGCTACAGTACTACAGTTTCACCGTAGACTCATGTTACCACCGTGTCTGGCTATTGATGTTGTGTGAAGAAGTGGGGGGGTGTATGTGTTTGTGTTTGTGCGCCTACAAGTGCTGCCCCTCCAGATGCATTTTTCGGTGCACGTCGATCAATAGGGCACACGCAAATGTAATGTTTGAGCTCTGCCCTCACACAAGGAGACAGAGGAAGGGGAAAGGAGGTGGAAACACTAGATCACACATTACAGTAGGTGTGAGAGGAAGAGCAGCAGACCCTTGTAAAAAAAAAAAAAAATAGGATGCATCCCCCCCAAGGGCAAGGAAGACTCAGCCATTGTCCTCCACGTGATCCTGATGCACGTTTGTTTCCAGGCGAGTGTGCATTGTCACATCTCGGTGCACGTCTTTTCGATTTAATCTCACTCCCTCTACCTCGCCATCTCCAAGTATTCTGTGGGACTTGAAATTGCTCCCCTCGGCTGGTGTTGGCAGACAGCGGGAGGAGGAGGAGGGAGACCAGAGCGATTATGAGACTCGGGGTGTGCTTTAACCCACTTACCACACCATCTCAGGGTCTCCTGCCAAAACGGTGAGCTTAGTGCTTTTAATCCTCTTCCCAGAGTGAGCTGATAGTTTGCTGCTCGCGGTTGCTCTCTTGTCTTACCGCCTAGAAATGTTATCTGCGTGAGTTTTTTTTTTTTTTTTTGTATCCTCTCCTCACTATTATTTGCCCCACCATAATGTTTTTATTTTCTTACAAGTGGATGCATATGAGTGTGACTCTGCGAGAGCTGTTGAGCGACTTCCCGGTCATAAACACACAAGTGAAGTAGCCCTGCTGTGGTTTGAAGTGAGAGCCTCCCTGTTGGCCCTTTCAGCGCTCACAGCCAGCCAGCCAGGGATGTTTATTTGCCCCCCCCCCCCCCTTCAGACTGGTTTGTGCTGGGCTGGCCTCTGCCCCAGGGGTCTGACTGCAGTCCAGTTTTGAGTCCATCCTCTCCCAGCTTACTGCCAGCATCGCAAGCCTGTTACCCCCACACTATGCTGGGCTCCCTCTCTTAATAAAACGGGCTCATAACGCCACGTTCCTCGCATTCTTTGTGTGCAGGCTGCTCTGCTTTTTTCTTTTTTTTTCACATGCATGGACGGGTTGCACTGAGAAATGTAGACCACGGCATTAATGAAATTGTGCACAAAGATTTTAGCGTGGCTAAATGTTGTCGAGTTTTTAGATCTGGTTATTTTTCAGCGCAACATAGCAGATCACACAAGTTCACACAAGATTTGAAGAAGTGGATGAGCAAAGTGAAGAGCAGAGATGGAGGAGGAGGAGAAGGAGGAGGAACAAGTGAAGGCTGATTCAGCGGTGGGGGTGCGTTGTTGGAGCAGCAGCAACCCTGTCACTGTAGGTTTACGTCTGGACTCCCCCCTCCTTCTAGCAGAGTGGAGTCATGGCAGAATCGGGGTCAGCCACGCTTCCTCAGCTCCCACCCAGCCCTTATTTTATCCTTCTTTCCCCCAAAACAAACCATCTCCGCTCTGTGTCCCCTCTTATATCTGACCACCTCCTTCAAATCACTCATTTCTCCCTCCACATCTTGTGCATTTGCTCTGGGTATCTCCCTACCCTGTGTCTGTTAGGGGAAGAGGACGACAGGGTGAGATTTATAATTAACAAAGGCTGATTCTAGCGCTGAAAGGGAGAGTCTGTGTGGAGGCGAGCACAGGGCGGGGATGGGTGAACAGAGTATGAAATAGATGCTGAAGAATAAAAACTGATGGGACACAATGAGCGATGTGATCTAAAAGAGGTTGCGCTGTTTTTGTATGCAAGTTTTGGCCAAGTCTAAGCTGCTTAGCCATGGCACAACTCCACTACAGTACGGTGGTATGTAGTGCAGCACTGCATAAATGCTCTGATAAGCTTGGGCAGCCATGAAGACTCATTACCATCTCATAAAAGATCTTTGTCCTCTCAAGACTACATTATCTGTGGTTAAATTAACACCAGTGCTCCGTGTTGTTGCACATATGCAGTACAAGTACACTTGGTAGAACTTGTGAATCTGTTTGTAAAGGTCAGAGTTTATGACTTGAGTGCAGATTTAACAAATGTTATATAAATGTCTGCATAAGCAAAAAAAGACCTTTTTTTTTCCTGGCACAGTTCATAACATCACATCTCATAAAGCTGACTCTCCTTGGCTTTAAAGACAGTCAGATATTATCACGGTGCTTCATCCATGCCAGGTTACTTGTTTACCCAAGAAAGGGAATGCAAATGATATCCAAAACTAACTCTCTGCATCTCTATAGAGGCAGGCCTACTCTGAGGCTATAAAGCAGGGCATGGCCTAGTCTGGCCTGGCCTGGCACGGTCTAGTTGGTTAAACAGATGGCTCCGCGCAGGCCAGTGTGGTGGAGGGAGGAACCATGCAGATAGTCTCTTAACCATCTGGGCTATAAGTGACACCGGGGCTGCTTCTCTGTACAGACATACACAGATACCTGCCTCCTGATGATACTTAAGGGCATACTCAACTGATCCTCAGTGGAAATGATGCTTGTTGACACCCCGATGTGGATAAGATGATCTGCCTTAAGAAAATGATCAGTGTTTAAAGGAGTACACGTCATACCTAATTTATTTCCCACAAAAGCTGTATGTGTAAATATTTACCATATAGGGGTGTCACAACTTAAATTTTATATTGAAAAATAATCGAAATGAGCTTTCAGTTATGAGTATCAAAATCAGGATTGATGATTCTCCCAGTTTTTGCAGGCCAGCTTTCATTCTTCTTTTTGTTTTTGCGTTTGACAGTTTGTCCCCATGGTAAGTTACATTTTTAACGATTTGAAAATGTAAATAACGGCGAAGAGGGCCTAAAAGCAGTGTAGTGTTTATCTTTACAAATTAAGAGTTGATAGTCTAATATTGGCGTAGTGCTGAAAAAGACATGAAACTGCATCATGGATTTGAACGATTGTTACATGACATCGTCAATTTTACACTTCAGTTTACAGTCTTTGGTAAACTCAGCTAACTGTATATGTGGCTCGGAGTGAGAATTCACAAAACATTGAACTAATCAACTTATGTTTGCACAGTTGACAAAAGTTTCACTGTCAGTTGGTCCATTTGTCCCCAAAGGAAAAAGAAAAAGCGTGTACGGTTGCAGGATACAGTGACAGCTAAAGTTTGCCTGGGGCATCAGTTTGAGTTCAGCCTCGTTGGTAAAGCATACATCTGCCTATTGGAAGGTCCCGGATTTTTATCCTGTATGAGTCAATTCAGAAACAAGCGGCTTATCAGAAATTATGATCCTGTTCTGACTAGTCACCGCTTGAATCACTGCTTTGACCTTCCTCATATGCGATGACAATGAGCCTTATTCGAAAGAAATGTGGAACTGACAGTTTCACCATGAACAACAAGGTTCTCTTTATTTCTTTATTTTACTGGTTAACAGAGTGAGTAACAGATTGAAGTGGGTGGCGTGGCTTTAGACATGTACTGCAGCAGTCCAAGGTGATGTGGTGGAGCACAGAGGCAGGGCCCGAGCCAGCCCTCAGTCAATATTTGCCTCGGTGAGTGCCTAGCCACTGGCAAGAGAACAAACTAAAATGGTCTGGCAAATATCTTAGACAGGGGTACAGGGTTTCTCGTAGAGGTCTCAGCTCTAATGTTAAGCCTCCTGCAGCTGCCACTGAGTATGTGTGACACCTGTTCTCCATGTTCTCCAGGTCTGTGTTTATAAAAAGCATCAGAGCAAAAACCACAGCACTAAGTGGTTAGTGGGCGGCTGCAGCAGCAGCAGAAGCTTCATTAGATGCTTAAATGTACAGCATTTGAGTGTGCTGCTTTAGTTTAACGTTTGCATTGTGAGCTGCTGTTGTGACTCGCCATCGGCAAACAGCTTGGACGCAGGCCACCCAGCGAGAACTGGACGCTCTGCTGTTTGTCACCCACTCTCTCTCTCTCTCTCTCCTTGTCCCTCTGCTCTATCCATCTGGCAGGGAAAGAGCGAAAAACATGAACAGCAACACACAGGTGGAAAGAGCTGCCGTGATGACACAATGGTAATGTGAGAAAAGACGGTAGAAGACAAGGAGGATGCCAAGGGAAACGAGAGGAAGTACAGAGATACTAATGAGCAGAAAGGTGTGGTACTAAGGGTAAAAGTGTGTGTTATTCGACAACACATGTGGCACATAAAGATCTCATTAACCAGACCTTCAACAGAGGCTTAGAAGGGAGCCGCACCACCCCAGTCACTTAACATTTCCCACCCCCTCCGACTAGAGTTACAGTGTGGGAGTGTACAGGAAGTTGTAGTCCCGATCGTTTCTCTGGAGTTATGGTTTTGTTCCCAGTTTTTGTTTCTGCTTTTGCTGTTTTACAAAAGCAAAGCTCTCCTACAGTTTCTGTTTGTGTTATGTCAGGAGGTTATTGTGCGTGTATGTGGGCCAACATGCTGTCTGTACGGCTGCCAAAGACACAAATTGTTACTCCTTGTTCACGGAGGTGTGCAGTGACTCATGGCGGAGTGAAACTCGATTGCCTGGTTTGCTCAAAGTCATCCTCGCTGCGCCGTGTATGCTCCCTGCGATGAAGTTGTATTTCCTGTTTTGCCCGGAGTTCCAGCAACCGGCGGCTTTGTTTGGGGTTGTGGGTTTGGGCTGTTTGAACGTGTTTACATGAAACCTTTCCACAAGAGTGACAGGCATGGAGAGACACAAAAAACAGCTTGTTTTTTGTTCTGAATGACGAACGCAGCACTGAGATCATCTTTGTAAAATCTTAAGGACCAGTCTACTCCCTCATAGCTATGTCCCTGCTATAAACCGCTAAGACTTATAATATTCAGTATGGCCTCACTGAAGAATAAAATGGAAAGGGGCTCAAGCATATTTCTTGTGGTCTCCATGGGGTATCTCCATAGCTGCAGTAGCTTTGATGTGTCATATTTTTTTAAGTAAGCATACGTCAACTCATCGCAGATCTACAGAGCTCCAACAGCACCCTAATGCAGAGACATGTCTGGTTTAATGCTGCAAGTACAACAAACACACTGGACAAAAAGCTGTTTGTCAAAATGACAGCTGAAATGAAATCTGTCTGAAACATGCTCATCCAAAGGCCCAGTAGTCTTGAAAGAAAGTCCGACCAGCAGCACCTGTTAATCTAACTGGTGTCGTGCAGCTTGTGTATATAAATCTGTTTGTCAAAATGGATTTTTGTAAAGAGGGAACTAGCTAGATTTATCATTTAATTTTAGAGGATGTAAACATTAGAAGAGGAAGTGATGTGCACGGCAGTCCATGTGACCATATAGGATTTTTACCTGTCGCAGTTTTGTCCTCTGAATGGTCACGCATTCCTCTGATTTGTTTGACCTTTTAGACACATTCAGTCTTTTTTCTACTGACATCTTTCTACAGAAAAATGGCATCAGGGATGGAGAAGATTGACACAAGTTGTCATAAGTCCACATACAGAAATAAGAAACTTAAATCGATATATTTCTTTGATAAATGTGAAAAACTGCTTTGAGTCTAGCAACTGCTACAGAAACTTCCACATCAACTGAAAATAAGAAAATCCAATAAGAAATCAGCTAACGTGAACACAGTGTTGGGCTGAATGAGAATGAGAACGATGATTGACATGTGACTGGGGAATAAATACTAAAAAATTAGGTTTATGTTACAGTACCTAGAGATTAAATGAGGCTGTGCAATGCTCGTGGTTGTCAAAAGGTTTTCTGTGTTGAGACGAAGCAGTTGTAAATCTTCAGACTGTGAGAAATGTCAAAATTTGCCTGAGTGGCTGTTAAAACATAGAGGATCATATTTTTGGGGTTCCCCCATGCATTCCTCCCTGTTGTATTTTCCATGTTCCTCGCCTGTATATCATGATCAGCCTCCAACCTTCTGCGAACGTTTTCCTTTGGCTAAGAGCACTGCTGATCCCAGACATTTCTCACTAACCTAACCACAGAAGAGTCTACAGCGAGAAAAGTGACTCAGGCTGAGGCTGCAGCAATAAATATTAAAGGTTTGGAACTTAATATGGACTTTACCAGGAGGTACTAGTATTTGGCCTCACTCAAGGGGAGAAGGAGGAAAAAAGGAGGAACGAGGGAGTGGTAGCTGTGTTTTTAATTTCCGCTAGCAGCGCTTAGCCTGCTTCTGCTGCCTCTGTGTAGACTCCCTGTGGTGGATTGAAGAGGTCTGGGCCAGTATCACCTCGGGACAGGGTGCGGTGGAGGGGTGCCATCAGTTAAAATGTAAACAAACAGAGAGGGGTGGGAGAGGACCAAAGAGTGACAATTAGAAGACTGCAGAAATGTCCACAAACCTTTTACTCTTTTTCCTCCTCTGAAAGTTAATCTTTTCTCATATTACAGCGACTGTCTGGACCTACCAGAGTCTATCCACCGTATGATTTCTGTTGTTCACATCAAGTTGTTTTCTTCCTTTTCTTTAAACTGTTCTGCTTTCTGGCACCTCAGCTTTTTGCCAATTTATAGTTGTTTACTACATGATAAAAATGCTCATGTTCTGCTCTCTGCACTTCAGGTTGTTAAAGAAATAATGGCTTTTTTATTCCAAACATTTATATATGAATAACCCAACCTGCAGACAGTTGAGATTAAGTGATTTAAAGGCTGTAACTTGGCTCTTTGGCAATCCAGCTCATGTCCTGATAGGAAAGATTAAAGTGAAAATATGGAGAGGTATGTTTGGGGTCTTGTGGACGCCTTATTGTGAAAGTACATCTTATCTCAGGCTGGTTTCCCTGTGTGCAGTTAGGGCACATTCAGACTAAATCTGGTGCTGCTGTGGATCTCTGTATTCTATCTGAATGCACCCTTGGGGATGCACTGATTAACCAATTTCACTATTAACTGCTGTTTAAAACTACAGCTACACAAAGTGTTTCTGTCCCTTACAACAACAAACAATCTTAGTCGTGATATAAGAGTTGATCTTTCAGTGTTTCACTGTAAACCAATGGTAACAAAGCAGGAAAAGGAAACATTGTGCTGTTTATAAATTTAATGCGTTTAACTTCAAAACAAACAAAATAAATGATAAATCGTGGAACTCGGACTATAATCGTACCATCAAAATCTGTTGCATTCCTGTGTGCAGTCTTACTTTGCTGCTCCTGCGCTGTGAGAAACACGACGGTGACTCTGCTGCCTGCATATCTTGTCACATCTTACCATGTCATTGCTGCAATCGAGGTGAACTTGGGCTGAGTGCAGCTTGCGGACGTACGTTGAACCTGATGCGTGAGATGCATTTAAAGCCTCTCACTGTATTAGCCAGGTCAGTGTAGTGTATTTGACTTCCTTTATTTAGAAAGCTCAGCATCAGTCAATGTCAGGTATTCTTAATAAGAGGCAAATTAAAAGTGCTTCCTTTGCCCTGAATAATCTCCACGTTCACCAGCGCTTAAACCCTATTCTGAGATTAATTTGACCTTACAGTATTACACCCACAATATGCTGAGCCTTTCCCACGCTTTGTCTTGGCCTCACCACTCACTGTGGTACAAAGCCAGTTACAGACCATACTGTCTGTGTATAAAACCCCAAAGGAGTCCATCATTTCATCAGAGGAACCGCCAGGCACTATTATCTGTATCTTTGACCGCTATCTCTCAGCCCTGCCACGCTCTCTCTCCACCAGCTTATCTAGGCCATACAGCAAGACAAATCCTGGGTGGAAGCAGCTGCAGCGGTAGTTTGCAAAGCCAAAATCAGGCAAAAGACATCTAAGACGTTTTTATAACTATCTATCGTGATTTTAAAGTACAGACTCAGTCTGTGTGAGACATTCATTCTGTAGAAACAGTTACTGAGTGGAAAAATAATCTGCAACAGTCAGGTTTGTCTCTGAGAGCTCATTTATTCCTTTGGGAGTTCACAAAGTCTTCATACAATTAGGTCCAAACTGCCTCTTCTTTCAATGGCACCATTCAGGAAGAAAAAAAATCAAACAGTGAGAGGCCGAGTGAAAAAAGAGAGGGAGAGAGAGAAAGACTGGCTGGATTTGTGTCAGAGGGCCTCTTTGTTTGACTACACTGTAACCCCACCACACACACACACACACAAACCTACATATCCCATGACCCCGTGCTCTTTCGCTATTGTGGATGCATCACGCAGACAAGGTTGCAGAAAAGAGGACAACAGTGTCACTTCCCATTAATCAGCCATGTTAAAAACACAACTGATGGAAACTATCACTCCGTTTACACTCGTCTGCTTTATGTTGGTGCTCGATGAGATTATACTCTCACATCACGATTAGCAGCATTTTTTTTTCACTGACCACTATGATGAACGTGAAACATCTTGATGTATTTTATTAGCCATATTTTTAATTCCTGTACAGCATCTAGTTCTTTTATTAGCTGGCATGAAACAGTTGCTAAACACTCATTAGATGGATAGATAGATACTTTATTGATCCCGAGGGAAATTCAAGCATCCAGTAGCAGCATGAGACACAGTAAACAGACATTAAAATTAACCTATAAGATAAATCTGAATTTAAAGACCTGTGCAAAGATTTTTTATAAATAGAAGACTATAGAGCTAGACATAGAGATAAAAACTATATAGAATTAAATAAGACTGTAGGAAATGAATGAAAGTCACAGCATTGTGACTGTGGTTGTGCAAATTGAATCATGACTTATGGTAGAAAACAGTGCAACTGAGTTTGAATATATCGGTCAAAAATGGAGTGGAACAGTTGTAATAATCTACTGATTATATTCTCAACAATCATTTTCTCTGTTAAATAATAAATGGCAAACGATGTTTATCAGACCTCAGGGTGATGGCTTCATAATGCTTGTTTTGTCCAACCAAAAGTCAAAAGGTAAATTTACAATGATATAAAACAAATCTGCACATTTGAGATGGATTCACAGAATAGTTGGCAGATTTTATCAGCAAAAATAAGGCGATAGAGATGGGGAGCATCCCTAATTTTCAATCAATTGAACAAGGCACTGCAGCTGACCCTGTGCTGTGATATCTGGATGTCAAAGATCAATACAGCAAGATCAGTTATCTCTGTTTATTCTCGTCTGAAGTCAGGAAACATCGCCTGCAGTGGTCTGTGTGTTTTCTTCAGTACATCTTGAATGTTGCCAGATCTCGTTCTTAGCCTTAAATACTCTTTTTGGCTCATTTCTGTGCCTGCGCTGATTAAATAATCTGTTTTTAGTGAGGTGCATGGAGGAATGCGCTTTAGGAATTTTTTGATTGAGGCTTACCCCATGCTTGAACCTCCCTGATCCGGTCACTGGAAGTAGTAGGATGGACTCTTAAGCCTGTCGCTTGGCCTCCAGTCTGATCGGCGGGCTGTTGAATGAGAGCCTACATGTGTTTACGTCAATAGGCTGCAGCAGGTCGGTATGAGAGACGAGAGCTGCAGGGTAGTACACTTCAAGGACCTGAAACCAAGCTGTTAACACTGACCTCTGACCTCTGACCTCCCTTTGAAGGATCAATAATACATCACATGATAATCATTACTTGACTTACAGATAGTTTCTATCTGCACAGCTCGGACTGTGGCTCTCTTGTGGCGCATACTGTAAACGACAAGAGCAGCTCTACTCCGCCAGATATAGTGTTTCTATAAAAGTAAAGCTTCCGGAGAAAAAGCCCGGACTCTCTCTCCCAGCTGTTTGACACATCTTCTCCTCTCCCTGCTGGAGGCCTTCTCTTCCTGAAGCCTCATCATCATTTAGCCTCATTAGTCTGTCACTGCTCTGATTCGGTTACAGGAAGAACCTTGAAATAACCCGCCGTACAGGCTCACACACACTCGTATGTCGACACACTACTGCCTCTGCTTCCTCCACGTAAGCGTTATTGTAGGAACATATCTGAGAATCGTTTGATATCTTGCGTTGAGTATAAAGTATAAACATTCTTTAATACAATATCCTCTTTTATATTTAACAAGATAAGATGAGCCTCTTAAATGAAGCGTGTTTAGAGACTAAATTTAGATAAATCCGATCAAAGAGAAGGTAAACAAGATAAAATGAGAACAGATATTTGATGCCAGCTCTCTCTGTTTAAAGGAATAGTTCAACATTTTGGGCAATATGCTTATTTGCTTTTCATACTCATGTCTGAGCTACATGAAGCTACAGCGAGCAGCCAGCCTGGACGGGAAAGAGCGGGAAACAGCTAGCCTGACTCTTTCCAAAGGCGAAATCCTCTTAAGCTTAAGCTCAAGCTTTGGTCTACAGACACATTTGGTTTTTTTGGGGGTTTTGAACCAACTCTAAATGTGCATGGTGGATTTCAAACTAAACCTCAAGTCAGAGTAAAGATCGACAAAGTAATGTGCAAAACACAGCAGCTGCTAACATGTCTGCTAGTCCGCCATGTCAACGTCTTGATCTTGACTTGAAAAGAGACCATGGTTTGTTACCTGCAGGCACTAAAATGAAAATCCTGAGCAGAGCCTGTGCTGCTCTGATCACTTTTCGTGTGCGTGTGTGCGTGCGTGTGTGCGTGTGTATGTGTGTTTGTGTGTGTGTGTATCTATAGGATTTGTGTGAGATTATGGTAATAGACGAATGATTAAACAACCCCATAATCACAATCATCTGTCTGATTTTCTTGGAAGTATTGTAGCTTGACCTCGGAGCGCAATCAAATTACAGTGCACAGCTTTATAAACGGTCAAGATATCTCTGGTTAATTTGAGAAAGCCGTCCAGTTCTCTTACTTAGCGGTGAGAGTCTTTGAAAACGGGAGCACAAATTGCTAATCTGTTGTTGCTGCCACAGCAGCAGCTCTCTGGCTGCTCCTGCTCCGCCAAGCTGCACTTATTGGGTACGAGGGGGGGAAACGCCAGCTAATCACCATTGTGCTCGACAGATTGGAGATGACAGATGTATTTACTGTAGTTGAATTGCTCTCACGATCTGCCTTCAGAGCTGTCAGCTTCTTGACAGGTGAGCAAACATGAATTTAACATTATTCCCAATTATAAAAGCATGTGTTACTGATACAGAGCTCTGGCAGGCGTTCTTACCCAGCTGTGTCTTGACAAAGCATAATCATTTTTACATAGTTCTGTTTGTAATGATTAATCACAGCAGTGACGTCTGTGTTCTCCAAGAATGCAGTGAATAGCCATAATTAAAAGGCTTTATTGTTCCTTAACTGAGTTAGAAATAAGCATATAATAGAGTAATTAAATGATATAATAAGTGTTTTTAACACATTCAATTGAATTCAGCATATTCATGATGATGTATGAGGTGTAATGTAGGTCATTTGCATGTATTAATTTTACATACACTGCATTACATCAGTGATATAACCCTAACAACTTCAGTATTAACATTTTATAGTAGTGCTAGTAAAGTATGCATGTGTTTGGCTACGACAACAAATATTGTAAAAACAAAACAGTGACTCAAACACAAACAAACAGTCATTGGATTGTTGTGAACCACAATAGTGAGATAAAATCTTTTATCTCAACTCTAGACTACTCTGTTAGCTCCCGCTGATACACAAACATGAAGGTAGCAGACAGACATTCGTTTTTAACTTGTGAAACACACAGGAGAACTGAAGGACATTGTTTCCCTCAGGTAAATCTCCTATTGTGTTCC
Source organism: Argyrosomus regius (assembly GCA_946959425.1). Classification (NCBI taxonomy): domain Eukaryota; kingdom Metazoa; phylum Chordata; class Actinopteri; family Sciaenidae; genus Argyrosomus; species Argyrosomus regius. Next base: position 12,161,873 of record OX336889.1, read on the forward strand.
GACTGGTAACTGAATTTAACTTTAGTTCAGTGGCACAGTAATTAAGATAAAGTAATAAGACAAAGCTAATAAATTATTTATATTGGTAATAAATTATTCAAACATAAAATACAAGAGTAAAAACACATAAAAAGAAATCCTAAAACCATTGTCTCTTGTTGTAGAAGATGAATATTACTGAATTATTTAATGTTAATGTTAATTGTACTGTAATATCTTAAGTGCAGTAGTAAACAAGCAGGCCTGCCTGTGTGTGTGTGTGTGTGTGTGTGTGTGTGTGTGTGTGTGTTTTCCTCAATGGTTCGTGTGCACGCCCTCGGGTTAATCAGTGTGGAGCAGCAGTAGCCCGCTGTCCTCCCCTGAGACATCTCTGTGGGAGCTGCAACAGCTGTGACGGTGTAAGTCACCCCGAGGACCCGTCGTTACAGCCCCAAACACACACACACACACACACACACACACACACACACACACACCCAGTCTCACCGCACACCCGTGGGGATAGAGGTCGAGGCCAAGAGCAGTGCTGAGGGTTTGTAGCTCGGCTTCCTTATTGTCTCTCGTCCATATGTTTCTGCATTGTGAGCAGTCAGCCAAGTGTCTTTATGTCTGTATGGTTTGTTTGGTCTAACCTGTTTGGCCTGAGTTTGGATCAAAGAATCTGTGAAAGAAGCCAGCCGGTCTTGTGTCTAACCTGCACATCACTGCACAGGAATGCGTCTGGCAGTTTGTAAGACAGACAGATAAAATGCAGGCCAGGCCTCCTGCAAAATCTAGATGGTAATCGTCGCTCTGTGCCGACCTGACGCCAGGTGATATGCTTTGCTGAGCCAGGAGAATGGCTGTGTGTTGAGAAAATGTATGCGTTATATACCAAACATGCAGACTGGAGCTCTCTAAGAAGTCACAAAAACGCAAATGTTTGCATTGTTTGCACTCTTGTCTGAGTTAAGGCCTTTTATTAGATACTCAGCCTGTATTTAGGAGGGGCAGAGGGCAATTTGTGGTTGCTTAACCTGTAAACTTCCAGCCATACAGTAAAGTTTACCCTTTCAACTCCTCTGCTAATCCTCCTTACTTACTCTGTCACCAGGTTCAAGCTTTGCAGATGTAATTGAAAAGCCTGTCCATACAGCTGGCTCTGGAGCTCAGCATATGGCTGGTTAATTCACCATAGATAGCATCGATGACAATCTATAGAAAATGCAAGGAATTTGACTGACTGGATTATGCTATGGAAACAAAAACAAGTAACAGATGCTGGTCGTCTGCTGATGAGTGCACTTTTACAGCCCTAAGCTTTCTCGTGTGTTTTGAAGAGGCCATTCGAACACGCTTTGATGCTCGCGTGGTCAGTGAGGGGACACGGACAGGCTGATTAAACCACAGAGGGAGAACAGGAACAGATCTGAGAGGTAAAATTAAAGGAATATCCACTGCAGCACCTCGAGCGACTAAAGTTTGTTCAGTTTTACAGTAAAGCACATGCGGTGTGTGTGTGTGTGTGTGTGTGAGCGCTTTGCTGCAGTCTGCTGCAGCGACATGCACACATCAGACTGCAAAGTGACCAACTGATGGTCGTGTTATGTGGATACCCGCGTTGTGTCTTTATTATTCACCGCTTCTCTCTCTCGCAGGTTTGCGTGTCCTGATTGCCTGCGGTCCGCCGCCTACATCATACGTCTTTTTTTTTTTTTTTTTGCTGGTGCACCTTCCCGTTCCTATGGCAACCAGCACCAGCATAGCGATCAAACAGCTACAGCAGCATTTCCAAGTGTGTTTTTTTTTTTTTTTTTTTTGGGTGAAAGGAGCTCTGTGTAATGCATATGACTTCATCACTGTATTTTCCTCATATGTTGCCCAGAGTTAAAGCTCACAGCCAGTGGAAATCACTCTATGAAATATAAATGTCTAATCCTGAGTTACTGTTTTTGTTTGTTTCAATGAAGCTCGGATTATTAACATGGTGTAATCATCAATTTCTGAGCAAGTAATAATTAAAAATATGAGTCGTAATAAATTATCATAGGAACAAACACCCACACGCTCACAGCCAGTTTAGGAGCCTTCTCCAAAAATGCTCTCTGAGTCGATAATTACAGCCTAAAACAGTTTGATGGATGGCAGTAAACATGGTGTTGGCTGCAAGAGAAAAATAATATGCAGCTGATGTGTATCAGACAACGCAAACTGTGCATGTTTACTATGCGAATTCACATAGAAAGGCCTGTCATTAATCTCATATTTAGAGTAAATCTTTAGTCTTATTGATCAGCTTTTGATCGATCAGAGCAACCCTCGCTTTGATTCATCCACAGTGTCCACAGGGATACTTTAAGAGCACACAGTCTGGTTTGCTCTCATGCGACACTCCCACTCTATCCTGATTTCATCTTAATGAAGATCTTCACAGCGGGACAGAGCCACGTGTCACTTGTGTGACTCACAGAGGAAGGAAGCAGCAAAGCGAAGTCTTTTTTTTTTTCTAAAACATCCCCACTGTTCCATTTCAATTCGAATGAGATGATGTGGCGACAATCACGGGGGAAGACTAGAGAGGGGTGTGCAGAGGAACGGAGATGTGAAAGGGATGAAAGTGTGGCAGTCCCCACCTCCCCAGTGTTGGAGTGTGAATGGGGCTGCCCACCCCTCTCTGCAGGGGGTTCCCTCCCTCTCCTACAGCGTGTACGCACTCATTACCCACTCCAGACTATAGCATAATACATAAAGAACATGCAAACCCTGACATAATACACAGAGGACAGTGAAGCTGGTTTATTTAAGATAAGAAAGTTACAGGAAATTTAAACGTTTTGTATTTTTGAATATGTTGACACCACCAACAATGACTTCATCTTGGAATATTATCTATGCAGCTTACTATCAAGTGAATATTTAAAATAAGGCTGCAACAAACCATTGTTTTCACTATCGATTAATAAAATATGTCCAAAGCAATGACTTATGTCTCACCAACAGTCTGAAAATCGTCACATTAACTCATAAAATGACTCAAAATAGTCACCAATAGACCTTTTTCACAGCAGCCACGTTGACATGAAATAGTAGGTAAACACAGGTGTTACCAATGATACTAATTAAGGCTCCATTCCATTCAGGTCAAACAGAGTCAGGGTGCCGCTGTGGTGCATGTTGGCTCACTGGGAAAAGCTCTGTTGCACTAAATGGAACAGAACCTTTAAGGTCCAGTGTGTAGGATTTAGTGGCATCTAACGGTGAGGCTGTAGATTGCAACCAACTGGATACCACTTGCCTCGCCCTTCCTTTTCAAACTTGTAGGAGAAAGTACAGTATAAAAAGATGATACGCCCTATCTGGAGCCAGTGTTAAGTTTGTCCACTGTAAGCTACTGTAGAAACATGGCGGACTCCGAGGAGGACTGTATAAAAGGCGCGTTCTAAGGTAACAAAAAACAAAGATTCTTACACTCAGGTGATGAAAACTTATCAAGTTCAGTTTCTGCCAATAGATCTTCCAAAATGTTACACACCGGACCTTTAATCAGTATCACTGGAAACACCTGCGTTGACTCTGCTACTTCATGTCAAAATGGCTGCTGTGAAAAAGGTCTATTACTGCTTGTTTGAGCTCTAGTCTGATTTATTTCTGCAGACATCGACCTCTGCCATCTAGAAATTGACTGACAAGCTAGCAGTACTAATAAAGCTTGTAAAATAAGTTAACTTGAGCTGTTTTTAATTCACTATACCGTATCCTAACATGCATTAATCCCAGAGCTGAAGACAAACAAACATTTATTATGTGTTGCACAGATACTGTGACAGCCTTTCAGCTTGCTCTTTTCCAGCTCGCAGTATGAGTACAAACTTGAGTAGGCTGAACTGTGGAGGAGTACTGACACAGCAAATGCGCTGAAATATTCATGCATCACAGTTGTGACAGTAATCCTATCTTAATCAGAAAATAAAGCCAATGATGGCGAGGGCACAGACACGCCTGCAGACACATATACCGACTCTCTTTTTATCCCATCAGTGGTGGTTGTCTTTGATTTGCACGTCTTTTCTGAAACTCCCCCCATCAGACGAATGTATTTATTTATTGAATTATTTATGCTCATAGTCTTAATACCCTGAAAACATACTGTATGTACACAGACGCACAAGGAGTACGCCAACTGTGTTCTGGCTGTGTGACAGTTATTCTGTCTGGCAGGATTCAGAGCCACAGAGGGTGACTCCACGACTAAATATACAGCAGACTCGAGACTTTACCAGAGTCTCAGACACACAAATCGACTTTCCACCAGACACGTGTGCTTTGAATTCAGCTCTGCTCTCTGCACTCGACTGCTCCTCGCAAAGGTTCAGTGATGTTTCAGTGACCACAGAGGTCATTCGTCTTCATCCCGGTGTTCATGAAGACAGTGTTCATATCCAGGAGGTTCTGTAGTGTGTCTTGGGACCTTTTACTGTGATATCAGGCAAACATTACACCGAGCGGACCTCACGCTGTTACACATCAATCACCTGTCACATACATGTTTTGCTGACATGAAAGAAAACAGCTGAATGTACCGCTGTGTGTACTACGGGAATAGCAGCAATGCCATGGATGCCAGCTTCCTGATCCTCACACCAAACACATTTAAGCTGAGCCTGTGACACAGAGGTGCTGATTCAACCCTGTGGCTGTTTGTGAGGTTGCAGTCTTGTTTGTGTTTGTGGTTTACCAGCTATATGCTGTATGAGTCCTTTTAACTCCTCTTATTGAGCTTCTGACCACCTTTCCTAATGTCGTTTGTGGCTGTGACTTGTGAGTCAGGTGTCGGCTGGCCTCTGTGGTAAACTGTCAATGCCAAAATATGCTTACAAAAACACCTGTGCCACACAATGGATGCATCTTGATGTGTAGAAAACTTGACTTTAGGCAGAAAACAAGTGTAATAACTTGCAAAAAAAAAAAAAAGCAGAAGCACTTTGGAATGACGGCTATGCAAAGTAGATTTGATTACAGGAGCTGACATTTCCTCAGAGCTTCAAGGAAAACTATTTATAGCTTCACTTGTAACTGGACGCAGGAAATCTTCTGTATATTAAACCCTGTTATTAATATTTGAATATAAATGCAGTTGATTCAGTTTCCATCAGGTGTTTTTATTAGTTTGCTCCAAATATCTGTCTGTGTTTTACTGTGAGAGCTTTATTTTATTTCACTGATGCAATATTTAGTCATTGAGTGCGTGTGATAATGGCTGCATGCAGCACCTTACACAGACGCTGTAGTATAATCACTTTGAGGCTGCGCAAAGTCCGCCGTGGTTCACAAGTTTTCACTCGCAGTTTAGTTTCATTTTCGGGTCAGTCGAGTGAAGCCTGAGCTTTAAATCCATGCTGACGCTACAGTCTTTAAGAAGAGATGCTTTGCTGTATGGAAACAGACACTCACACAATCACTGACCCCCGTCCTCCCTCTCTGCTAAGAACAGTGTTATTATGCTTGCTGTGGCAGGATAAGTGGACGCTGATTGATCAGTATTGATTAGGACTGTATTTGTCAGACAGTAATGGGCCTCAGGACGTTATGTTTGCTGATTCCCACCCGCCCCCTCCCCTGGCCCCACTTCACCCCGCTCTTTATGTCCCACTTGTATTTGAAGAGCCCTGCCCCCCCCTCTGTTCTGAGCCCCCTCGACCTCTAATCTAAAAATGCACAGCCTCCTTCACTGCTGGAACATTGAGGCGCTGCACATTATTTGTGTTTCAGTATTTGAGCTAATATCAAACATCAGTTCCTACACGACGTGGTATTTTTAAAGTCTTGTTTGTGTGCAAGCCAGTTTGTGCCTATGTAAACGTGTTTACAGTACAGATAGACCGCCTCGGGCATCTTTGTTCAGACTCCTCACAAACAATAGGCAGGCTGTGTGGATGACCTGATGAGCGTGGAACTGATTACAGCTGCTCTGCAGGAATACGAATACACACCCTCAACTACAGATAATGTGAAGGTTAAAAACATCACATCACAATGTGGCAAATGTGCGCAGGTTAATGTTATAAATAAATGATATTGACTCCATAAACTGTGTTCACCTTTTCTGCATTATATACAAAAATGAGCTTTTAGAGGTGAACTGTTGTTTAACAAGATGTCATTTCTTCCTACAGAGTGAGATACTGAGCCTTCCCCTACCGCACTGTGACGTCAAACCTCAGCACACCTGCTTCACCTGCAATACTGCACAGCTGAAGGCAGAACAAGGTCAGAAAACATACAGTACATCTGATGCTGCACATATGTGTGTAATCATCGAGCAGAAATGTGTGTTTTGTTTGTTTTAATCTGAGGTTTGGATATCTGCACTTGGCAGACTGTAACATTTAGCTGACTTAAAACCAAACATTTGTTTTTGGGGGCATGTGTATGAAACTTTAAATGCAAGCATTTATTTCTCTTCTAATCATTGTAATCTGCACGTTATTGTGTTTGTGTGTCGTTGCCAGGCTTTCTGGTTCTGATTTGTGTGTATGTGGTATGAACATACTATGTGTTCAAGTATTTAATCTTCTAACAAACTTATTTTGTCACCATTGTGACACTTATAGATTAATTCACTTCACGTGTCTGTCTATATTTGTCTATAAGAAAAGTGACACTCAGAGACTTTAAAGGCTGATGACTTGATGACCGAGGAGATTTTCTGCAGAGTGGGATGAGCTGTCTGCTCAAACATCTTCATCATCTGCATTTAGTACTGATAATTAAAAACAGAGTACCTGATATATACAGTATGTCTGTCTGCTATCAAGGAGAGCTGTCTGTCTGCCTCTGAACTGTCTGTCACTTTAAGGTGTTTACCACAAAAGCTGAATAACTTGATTGTTGATTGGATTGTTTGCACTGCTCTTATACAGCATCAGGAAGTAATGGATTAAATATTTAGAAAGCTGCAGTCGGTTTAGCATAGAAAATATATAAATAAGAGGAAAACTGCATTAGGGTTTGAGAAATACAATATGATGAGTAGTATGTATAATGTAATATAAATGTTATACTGTGATAGCGACTTCATTAATATCTGTGGGTGTATTAGTTTAGTGTGGGCAGTGCTGCAAATCATTGAGCAGGACCGGTTTATAACTGTACTAGATTTGACTTTCTAATCAGTTTGATGAAGTATCTTCATTTGTCGCTGGATTACTGAAACCTCTCGTCTCTGTCCTGTTATTGTATCTTTTTCTCTTTTCTCAAAGCGTTTCCCAGAAAACTGACTGCTGCCACGACTATAGCCAACCACTCGATCGATAAATGTCAAACATATAGAATAGAGAACTTTATCATGAAACTACACATAGAAACAAGAACATTTGGAGATTATGTTCATAATATTCAGTACAGTTCTGTTAGAAACGGCATCCTGCACCTGAGGTTCATAAACTCTTGCTGTCTCTTCCTTGTTAAAGTGTCCTTGAGCAGTACACTGAATCTCCTCCAGCTCCTACGGTGCTGACGTCTGACCTGGGATGAGTTTGATTATTTTGGAAACTCCTTAGACAGATTAAAGAGTCATATACAAGCGCTATCTGAATATTTACATACTCCTCTCCACCTCTACTCCTCCTTGCTTTCTCACCACCATTCATCCGTTCCAGTGAACGATGATGGATGAATGGTGACTGTGGGCTGCGATTCGTGATCCTCCAACTGGATGCAAATGATTCGACTTGTTGTGTGTGTGTGTGTGTGTGTGTTGTGTGTGTGTGTGTGTGTGTGTGTGTGTGTGTGTGTGTGTGTGTGTGCGTGCGCGTGCGTTTGTGTTTGTGTTTGTGTGTGTGTGTGTGTGTGTGTGTGTGTGTGTGTGTTTTGCTCTTTTCACCCCCAACCCCTGTCTTCCTCCACCTCCTCCTCACGAGCTGTCTCAGTGTCATGGGACAACAGCCTGATGGACAGACAGGCAGATGGAAGTGACACTAGCGACATGAGCGGGATTCAGCATAACAACGTAGACGGAAATCAGTGGAGACAATGACAGCAGGGTCGCGAGAGACTTGAGGAAAGTGAGTGGAAAGGAAAGCAGAGAGCTGTAACGTACTAAAGCTCCGGTCTGAGAGGGAGAGATGTCGCCTACAGATAAGCGAGACTGACTTACAAGCCCGATATAGACCAGAATCAGAGGCTTCGGCTGTTTATTTCCTTCCGGCCCAATGTTCTGAATGTCAGTGTTGTTTCCAGTGTTTCCTGTAGAGTTTTGTTGCTGATGGAGGCAACTGGGCATATTTTGTGCCTGAGACTCAAGTGTCAGACTTCCAGGATTGCCAGAATTTGTGCTAGTACTTTGAGTATTTCAGATCAGGTGAAAATGCTGTTCTCTGGTCAGAAGCAGAGCCCTGTAGCTGCATCTGGCACGTATGCAAGCTCAAATTTGTTTATCAAATCTGTTATCGTCGACGGGCAAACAGGTTTCCTCTAAAATCACATCAGGAAAACGCAGATGCAGACACCGGGAGTCATCCTGTGACCTCTCATCATGCTGCTCCACTCCACAGCACAATGAATGACATCCGGGGCAGATGAACATTACTCGAGGTCCCAGACTCTTCACGTCTACCACTTCCTTTTAAAGACACAAACCTTTCAGCAATGCACTGAAGTGTTTTAGTTTTAGACTCCGACATAGACCTGCTACTTTACTTTTACTTTGTCAGACATGAAGTCTTTCAGGTGTCTGAAAGGTGACCATCAAAGGATATGTTTGGATTTTGTTCAAGTCTATCTTAATACCATACTTTAACACCACATGTACATTGAAAAATTCCTTTGTGCCATGACTTTAAAAGCTTTTATGAAGTATAATAGTATTTTGTTTTCTTTAGTAAAGACCATACCCGTCATATTTAAAGGACCAGCGTGTGCAACCCCTTCACCCACTACAGTGGCCGTCTCTAGAGCTAGTGTTTAGCAACATGGCAGACTGTGGAAAAGGACCTGTGGCGTCTGTAGATATGAAAGTCTAACAAAAACATCCATCCGTTTTCTTATCCGGGTCTGGTCGTGGTAGCAGCAGGTTTAGCAAGGCATTCCAGCTCCTCCTGGGAGGAGATGGGCTATGTAGTCCCTCCAGCAGGTTCTGGGTTTGTCCCGGGAGTCTCCTCCCAGTTGGACATCCCTGGAACATTTCGAAAGAGAGGCACACAGGGGGCATCCTAACCAGATGCCCAAACCACCTCAGCTGGGTCCTTTCGACGCAAAGGAGCAGCGGCTCTGCTCCGAGCTCCCTCCTAACCCTATCTCTAAGGCTGAGCCACCTAATGGTGGAAGCTCATTTCGGCCGCTTGTATCCGCAATCTCATTCTTTCGGTCACTACCCAAAGCTCATGACCATCTCACGCTCTATTTTCCCATCACTCGTGAACAAGACCCCAAGATACTTGCACTCCTTTGCTTGGGCCTCAGACTTCACACTTGGCTGCAAATATCACCCCAGTTCACGCTGAAGGCCTCGAGAGATGCAATCCTGAGATTCCCAAAATGGACACCCTCCTCACCCTGGCTGCTTTAACAAAAACATAATGTTTCTTATTTTCAGGTGATTATTCCCTTCACGAAAACATAGTTCTGCATATTATATTCAATTTCTGCCATATTCTGTAAATAGGGACTCCTAAATCTGACACACTGGACCTTTAACTTGTATTTTGGGAGCCAGCCTGAGTTTAAACTCAACTCAGCTCAACTCTGCAGTCTTACTTTTTATTTTCTTTGGCTGATTAAACAGAAATGAGTTTCTGTGTTGCCAGTAGTTCACAACTTTCAAACATGCCCTGAGGTTAATTTTATATTCACTCGACAACTTTTTCCTTCTCACTGAGTCGAGGGCGTTCAGGTTGAGTTCAGGGTCAGTGCGGATCTGATGGCACCTCCTGGTCTGTCCGCTCCTCCAGAAGCTGTGGTGGCACGAATGCTGGATGTTCCGTCACTGCCAGCACTGTATTGTGTTGTATTACAGTGTCGTGCTCTATTCCTGCTCCTGTCTGCCATCTGCCAGTCATATGTACCACCATCTGTTCTTCAAACCAGCCCATAATCTAGCGTGCACTCTGGCATCGTTTGCTTAATTTAAACACTTACAGTAACTGCCGTTGATGTTTTATGTCTCTGGAGTTTGTTTTTTTCTATGGGATTTTTAAAAACCTGTTTTAAAACCACTCTGATCTGCCATGCCAGTTCATGTTTCTTTTATCATTTAGATGGTTATTGTCGATTTTCAGAAGGCTTTGGTCTTTTGCTTGCTGTTTCACATCCCTGTTTCAGTCTCAGATATAATTACACTGCTCTCTGTTTTGGCAACGGCAGACAGAAACAAATGGCAGGTCTATCTCTCCTCATCTCTGATCCTTTTACATTTGTGACAAGCTCTCCCCGCTGATCTCAGGTCAGCCCATACGAGTATGACATACCAGCAAGCGGCAGCATCAGCGGCACCTCCTCCACACAGGGTACACTCACTCCTCTGGAAGCTGTACTCCTCTGCTAACTCTGTCATTACTACCATCTAACCAGTGTAATTACCAGCCTCGGTGTGTGTTTGTGGTGCACGAGCCAAGGCTGCATCATGCAGAGCAAGTCGGAGCGGGTGTGGAGGGAAAGGGCATGAATGGGGAGAGTCAAAACAGGGGAGGTATATCCCAGAGCTAACTAATTACTATATGTGAGTAATTAAAAGGCATTAAACGTCTGCACTTTATCTTCTGAAGTCTTGGCCAAGGCTGCATGTGTCTGCTCAGTTCTTACCGTATTTGACAGGGATTTATTCTTTCTTTATCTTTGTAGTTGATAATCATCTTTTGTAGTGCACATCTATTTCATGAGACAGACATGAGACTCGTCGATGGTGTTGCTGTTGATTTAAAAAAAAAAAAAAAAAAGAATCCCCTAACTCCTTGCTCTTCCACCTCACCAGTGGAGTAAACTTTTCAGTTAATATGTGGTTTGCTTGTGTACACTTTACTGACCTCTTTCCCCTCTTCTGTGCAGGGTGAGTGCAGCTCTGGCTCTGTACTTTCTGCTAATATTTGTACACTTACAGCTATTTGTACCTCGCAGCACGGTGAAAATTTTACTTTTTTGTCCACTGGCAAAATGGCTAATGAATGTTTAAATGTTGCCAGTAGATTACTGTTGTTTTTATGGCTCCTGAGTTAAGCAAATCTACCACCCACACTCATTTTTTATCAGCATTTGGCTGGGGCATGTTTCTAATTTTGTGCCCTGCCTCACAGGTACTGATTAAAGAAGATTAGAGGTGCAGATGTTTCCTTGTGATGTTTTTGAAAGGTCAGACTTGGACCTTCAGTTTTCACACATAGGCTCATGTTAAAATTCATCTTGTAAATTTGTGATCATAGTAAATATGCTCTCTCTCTCTCTCACCTTGTACTATAAGCCATGGGTGTAACTCTGGTATTTACAACAGACACCTAAGGGGAGTATAAAGTATTTGATTTATTACTGGGTCACAAGTTATGGATGACACAACCAGTTCTTATCTTGGTGTCTGAAAGACAGATTGTGAACAGTAAACTTAGTAAAAGGAAGAGGTGCAGACTGAAATATCGCTCTAACAACTGTTGGGTGGATTCGCTCCACATTTTGTACAGGCGTATGTGGGAGGATGAAGTTTGGTGATCCCCTGATTTTCCATCGAACGCTATCATCAGGTCAAAATCTGAATTCGTTGAATACTTTGGTTTGACATTCCCATCATCCGCAGCTGTACTTTGTGTTTAACAAATGTTAGCATACTAACACACTATACTAAGATGATAAACATAACATGCAGCATAAGCATGTTAGCATAGTGTTGTCACACAGAGCTGGTAGCGTGGCCGTACACTCTTCATCTTGTTGGATTGATGTAGATATAAACGCCACCATCCCTCTCGCTGGCGGCTGTGGGCTGCAGACACTCTGACAGAAGTCACTAGTAAAGATCAAACCACTCTCTCTCTCTCCACTGCCTCTCTCATTAGGCACCTCAGACACATAATGAAGCCATTCTGCAGCTCCTGCAGCTGGGCCTTGGATAATCTGGGATTGGGCCTGATAGTGGATCACAGGACAGCCCTCCGGATGAGGAGAGACTCTGTCAGAAAGCATGATCAGAGTGGGAGCCTTTGGCCCGGAAGTGCCTGTGGTCCTCCTAAAACAAAGACATGATACATTTGCACGGCTGTATGACTATAGGGGGAATTTGTTTGCTGTGAATGAGTCCTGTTGATAGTGTGCGTGTGTGAGTGAATGAGTAATGCAGTCTAAGGGCCAAAAATGAATTCAGCGAGGACTCATAAAAGGCGTTGTGTATCATAAAACGCACACAAACCACTCTGAGCTGCCTTGACACAATGAAAGCTCAACGTTATGCAAATCTGACTTCATAACAAGATAGTCGACATTTGTAGGATTCACAAAAACTGAGGCAGTTGGAGAGACACAAGCACAGATTTGTTCTCGCAACAGAATTGTTCCTAATGTACGTTTTCTGCAGGCTGTTAAACTTAAACAAGCAAATGTTTCACTGCTCTTCACTTCTCTGATTTTTAAACCCATGTGGAGCAGCAGTATCAGTGAAAGTGCTTAAATTTTAATGTGGTTAGATGGGAGTCTGTGTAAAACAGTTAAACATTGTGTATGTGTGATTTGTGCTTGTGGTTGAATCATTTGATTCGATTCCTCAAAGCTTTTTGTCCGAGGAGAGAAACTTTGACTGCTGCTGTCTGATTATTCATGGAAAAGAGGTCAATGGCTGTCTGAGTAAAAGCTGAACATACTGATGTAGAAACTGCTTTAATAAGTAGTGTGTGATGAATCACATGTTGCGGTGTGGGGAAAAAATGACAGGAAAATTTCATAGATCCACAGTGTAGGAATATGAAGAACAAGAGCTCTTTTAAAGGTAGATATGCAGATGATGTATGTCTGCTCTATGAGCAAATTTAGTGTAGATATTTGAATAACTTTGAAGGCAGACTTATGTAGATAAAGGAGCTTAAATCCAGAAATAGAAAATGAGATTACACCTGAATGTGAAGGAAACCTGAATAAAAAGGAAATTCAGGAGAAAGAGGAAACGAGCAGTTTGTCTTCACCAGAGATGGATGGATTGAGCATTATTGTTATTGTCATGTGTTATTATCAAGTAAACTTTGTGACTGTGAAGTGAAGCCAATGCGGAAGTGCCAAAAACTGCAGTTCCTCAAACGTCCACTTGAGGCTGGCTACAGAACGAGTCACTTCACAGCAGAAATAAACATGTTTACAGCCTGGTACAAAAAACAGTTTTGGTCTCTATAGCTAATTTCCACGTTCATGACAACTGTACTGAGTGTGAATTTTTATTTAAGTCACCAGTTCAAATTATATTAAGGCTTAAAGTTATGCATAATTAAGAGCTTTGATTGACAGGTAGGTTAGCCAGAACCACCAATATGGCGGCGGCCGGAGATTTTGAGCTTCAAAACAACTCTTCAGAAACCTACGGATGACTTCATGGATACGCTGTTCATTCCTTGTACTGTCAGTGGTTATCTCACCTTCATTTTTTTTTTTTGTCTGCTACAGGAAGTGATTTTGCTTATTGTCTTATAATGTAAAAAAAAAAACCTCAATGAATTCAGATAAATTAATCTTTCCTAATTGGTTAATCCATCCATGCATTCATCCATTTTCTGCCACTTATCGGAGTCCAGGTCGCATTAATTTAATTAATTATATCATAATAAATTAATATAAGCTGCTCGCAAGGATTAAAAGAATACGATATGATCATTAGTAATTCCAGACCAATCATCCCTGCTGGTTTTTCATCATCCTTGCATACTTTGGTCAGTGTGATTGTCAGATATTAAATTGTTACATTAAAAGTCTTACATTTAATTCCCAATAGAGACAAACACGTACTGCAGATTTCACAGGAATACAGTGCGTTTGTTGTTTAAGATATCACTGCCAGCACATTGTCTTCCCTCACTGTGTTATGATGGTCATCCAGTCATGGGAGTCATAACCACATCGTAATATGGTCAGATATGAATTCCAGACCGGTCACTGTGAACAACCACAACATTCACAGCCCAAAAAGTATGACCATGAGCTGGACATTTTTGTCTGGACTGATGATGACCAAACGATTCAATCTGCTGGGAACTTCACAATGAGTAGTAGTAAGTAGAGTGTGACCTTTCCTGTACACGTCATGGTGTAAAATCATGACAGGAGAGACATCAGATGCTTCTGAGTAAACAAGAGTCTTTACAATGCCGGTAGATTTTTAAGACTTGATGCAGCGTGACTGTCATATTAAAGCACACCGCTGTGGTTCACTGAGCAATGTACCGCTCTCCTCCTTGCTCTTTCTTGACTCCTTGTCCAATCACTCTATTTCTGGATTTGCCCTACCTCAACCCTCCAGCTACTGAGTCACTTTGTGCCCTTTTCTGTCTCTCCTGAAGTCCCTATTCACATCTCCGTCTCAAAGTTGGAGTTGTTTGTTGTTTGGCTTCGCCCAGAGTAGAATAGAGCAGCGTCTGCATGTCAGCCATGGGCAGATCACTGCCCACAGGATGACAAAATCAGTCACCAACACACACATAAGCTTTGAAATGAGAGACAAGGCGTGAGTAGTGAATATGCTACAGAGCTGAAGTGTTTAAATCATCTGTTTGGATCTGTGTTACGTTCTAGTCTGATATTAGCAGAAGTGGTTTTAATCTGCAGCAGAGCGGCCGCAGCCTTCATGTCCTGTGGGTATATGAATGTTTACATGTGCACGCACATACACTTGAGTGTGAGATAATAATATCCCTTGTCAGCCTCCTGAAGATTATCCTCAACGGGAGAAATCCTCTGTCATATCCCCGCACCTCTCTCTCTCTCTCTCTCTCTCTCTCTCTCTCTCTCTCTCTCTCTCTCTCTCTCTCTCTCTCTCTCTCTCTCTCTCTCTCTCTCTCTCTCTCTCTCTCTCTCTCTCTCTGTCTTATCAGTCCAGTTCAGTGAGTCGCTCTTTTCTGAATTCAGTGCTCAGTTTTTCTTTGTGCCTGTGGGAAAATTTAGGTCATACAAGCTGTGTGATTTAAAAAATATTAAAGTATTTCAGATCTAATTTGTGCTGATTTGTTGTAATGATTGTTGTTCTTCTTTCTTTCTTCAGATCTGCATTCAACTGAAAATCATCCGAGAGAAAGAAGACCGGTCCTGACTCGAGCTGGTCCTTGATGGACCAGTGAAGTCTCTCCCACCCTGCCAGTTAAAAGCGATGTTTTTGGGAGCTGGAGGCCGTAGTACCGTCAGCCGAGTGTGTGTGGGGCCCCTCCTGTCCCTCTTTCCCAGCACCCCTCCTAACATGGGATGCCATCCCCCTGCCTCCCTGCCCTGAGCTCACCCGGGGTGCCATGAACAGCTACCGAGACAGAGGGGTCACTTGCACCTCCTCGGACCTCCTGGATGGAGGTGGTGGAGGAGGAGGGTTGCCCCAGCACACTCCGTTTCGCCACACCCCAAATGGCCACCCGGCTCCTGGCCTCGCAGACCCGGCCAGCCAACCACGCATCTCCGTGCCCAAAATGGGTGTCCGGGCGCGGATTGCAGAATGGCCGCCACGCCGCGCGCAGTCTAGAGAGTCGCTGCTTGAAAATGGGCAAATTGGCAGCAATCGCCACGGAGACGACTGCTCCACTTCAATTTCCTCATCAGTTTTGTCATCTGACATCGGACTGGTGCGGGGAGGAGTCGCTAGGTTGCCTCAGCGGCGGACCAAGGATGTAGAGTTCAGGGGAGGAGGGTTTTGTCGTGAAAGAGGTTCACCGTTGAGCCTGAGAGTGTTCCCTCCACTGAGACAGCGCTCAAACAGCGAGGTGACGCTGAGCGAACAGGACGAAAATGAGGTGAGTGTTTGTGTATTTGCTCTCAAACCTGATCCTGAAGAGGATTAAAAGTGAAGTTTAGGCGAGAAAACATTCAAACTTCATCACAATCTGAATATTCTCTCCCCTTTCTGCTTCAAGGTGGAGGTACGTGGAGGTGGCGGGATGGGGTCCCTGTTCAGAGAATATGGCAGCACCTCCTCCATCGACATCCAGGGCATTCCTGAGCAGAGCTTCTTTGACATGCTCAGCCAGTTCCACCAGGAGAGGCCTGACCAGCGCAGCTCAGCACCCATTCGCCTCAGGGAGCTGCTGCGTGCTCCAGACTCGCCACCAAGCGCACCCCTCCCCTCTGCTCCCTCACCTGGTCCCGCAGGTGGGGATGACAGAGGGACAGGAAGAAAGGACGGAGCTGAGAGGGTGAGGAAGAAAAGCGGAGGTACAGAGTCGTCACTGGGCACCTCCTCGTTGTTCAGGAAACTTAGAAGCTCGAGTCGCGGCGAGCTGGACGGAGGGAAAGGAGAGACTAGCGAGGACGGGGGAGGGCGGGGTCCAGGAGACTACAAACCGTGGGTGTGCCCAAAGAGTTTTGTCCACTTCGATGCTCAGAGCATCCTGTTTGACCTCCACGAGGCTGCAGCTCAGCGGGGCTACGCCGCCCAGAGGAGGAACACCGCTACAGGGGCATCAGCTGCTTCAGTGTCCCTGTCCGTCTCCAGATCCTCTGCTGTGAACGACCCAGTTTACTCCAGCATTGAGGATCTGACCTTGAGCCTCGACCCGGGCTCCACAACACCCACGCTGGGCATGGACCCCTTGGACGGGCCTCCTGGAGCCCACAGCTCGAGCCAGCTGCTGCTCTGCTGCCCTCACTTCCTCAATGAGACCGGGGGCCACGGGGAGCGCAACATCAGCTTCCTCAGCTCGTCAGCAGAGCGAGGTGGAGACAGAGGAGACGGAGCGAGGGGTTGGCTGAGGAGGAGTAACGCCAGCGTCTCAGTGCTGGAGGTGCCCATTGAACAGCAGGTTACGAGACTGGACCGACTGAAACTGTACAGCATAGAGCACGTAGACCTCGGGGCCAGGTACTACAGAGACTACTTCCATGGGAAAGGTGAGACACATTCACTCTTTACTATGTAATTATAAATATAATATATAAATTCTGAACTTTGGGTTTCGGACAGGACTGTCACAAAATCAGATTTTCACTACACAATAATCGTGGCCTGAAGACTTCATGACAAAGATGTTTCCATAATATCTATTCTAACACTCCTTTAAAGGTCCAGTGTGTAGGAGTTAGTGGCATCTAGAGGTGTAGTTGCTGATTGCAACCCTGTCACCTCACCCTCTCCCTCCTAGTGTGAAAAAGAAACTGAAGTGCGTTGTGTGTGTTATTTACATAATATAATCAGTACAGTCAGTACAGGTATATCTCGATATGCCAAGTTCTGGACTAGAGGTGTGAAGATGGAAAATAGCATACAGATCTCATTTTATATTCAGATGTGGACCCCTCGCTGTCATTCGTCCACGTGAATTAGGCAGCGTAGATGTTGTCTGGGTTTCTCCAGTGTCCTTCCCCACATCTCATCCTGCGGCTGTTAATATCCAGCTGGTCCTGAGCGGAGCCGAGTGGGCCGAGCTGGCAACCCTCCCAGAGTCTTTATTACACATGTACCTGCCACTGGCCTGTTGGCAAACTGGGCTGATGCACGACCACAAGTACCACTTAACACAGTCCGTCAGTGCAGCGTCGTCTTACATCTGGTTTTCAGTGTCAGAAGTAACGCCTAACTTCAGAGAGGAGTGTGTGACGTGTGCCTGTCTCTACGTGTGCATGTGGGCATTTCTTGTCAACATCACCTCTTCAGACACTCTGGATGAAACTCGCCCCCGGCAAGCATCATCTGGCTGCACCCTAATTAGTGACAGATGCTGTTAGGAGCACATGTGTGCAAGCAAGCATGTGTGTGTGTGTGTGAGACAGGCCTGCAGCCTCGCAGATAAAGGTTATCATTCCAAAAATATGTTCATCTGCTGACTCGTTTCCAGCTTAGCTGTCCCCCACAACGCAACTGTACGTGTGCTGTGATGTGCCCCGTGTGCACGTCGGAAAGCCTCATCAAAAAGCTGACATTTTCACCACAGGACACCGCAGAGTCTCCTAACGTCGTCCCAGTTCATTCCAGTCGGACGGGAGATGGAGGAGGAATACTTGTCAAGCCAGTTTCCTCCCAGAGCGTCTCGAGAATTTGTGTTTCGACTCCCATGCTGCCTGTGGTGTTGGCATTACCACGGCTCAGCCGAGGAGCTTTAGGAGGGGACGTGGAAGATGCCTGTGAAGTGTGTTGATTATGTTGTGTGCCAACACTGTTAGCAAGAATGTTAATTGGCAACTTATGACACCACATTTTGTTCATTTACTGGATTTACAAGAGTGAGGACATCCTTTTATAGTCTTAATTGTATTTCAGCTCCTACACACAACGTCAGGAACATTTTCAGCGTCTCTGCGACCACACAACTAATTTAATCCTTAAATCCTCACCTTCCTTAAGTAACGATCATTTTCTCTAGGTTATGCGTTGCGTTAGCTAAATTGATTTTGTGATTACGTGAGTATTGATTACTAGATAACATGTCGTCGTCTTAGTCCTGTCCTTGACTTGATGCTCAGTCCTGCTTGCTACACATATAGTGCTTTCAGGATTAAATGTTTGGTCAGAAAATGGTACAAAAACACGATGATCAACTGCAAAAAAACCTAAAAAAATGAACTTTACTATCATAGAAGACAAAGAAAATCTTCACACTTGAGAAGCTGGAAGCTGTGAGTGTTTGCCCTTTTGCTCAAAGAAATGACTGCAACCAACTGATAACCTTTGCTATCAGTAATTATGATTTTCATGATTAATTCTTTGGTCTATAAAAGGTTTACAATAGTCTATAAAATGTTGGTCTCTAAAACAATTTACCGGAGCACAAGCTGACTTATTTTGTTTTGTTCGACCGACAGTCCAGAGATTGTTTATTATCACAGGAGACTGAGAAAACGAGTGAATATTCACATTTCAGTAGCTAAACAAAGTTAAACTCATTCATCAGTGATTAGAATTGTAGCTAATTACTTTCCTGTTGATCGACTAAACCTTTCTGGTATCATATCATGACCAGGATCAACCCGCCCCCGTCATTTGTTGATGTATTCAGACATAATGAATGAACGTCAACACAAACCTCACTGATCTCTCTTTGTCTGTCACCAGAGCACTCAAACTACTTCGGGACGGACGATAAGATGGGCGCTGTGGCCGTGAGCATCCGCAGGGAGAAACTGGACGACACCAAAGACCTAAAAGACCAGTACCAGTACCGCCTCATTGTCAGAACCAGCGAGGTAACGCACAGATCTGCTGATTGTGTGTGTTTGTTTGGGGATTTCTAAATGATGACACAGTGATGAGTCATGCTGAAGTTAATTACTTACCTGCTTTCATTTTATATCTGTGATTCCCCTCACCCTCTCTGCCCAGATTTTAACCTCTCCTCGCCCCCTCACTCCTCTCTCCTCTCTGCCAGTGGAAAATTCCACCTGCTCTGTCTCAGCACAGCAAAGCCAAACCAAACACTGACTACTCTGGCCAAAGTGTTTGGCCTCCTCTCAGAGGGAGCACACCCAACCACTTTTCCACTTTGATAGATCAAACACTCTTAATGTATTAAATGATGGGCTGCTGATCATGGAGACCTGGATCGTCTGCAGTATCCCTCAGATCTGATCAAACGGGTCATTTACTTTCAGATACTCTGCTTCTAAAACTCAAACTTTATTTATTTATAAAGCACCTTCCGTGCAAACATGCAGCCAAAAGTTCTCCACAGAGCAAATAAAAAAAAGATGTGTAAGAACAGTTGAAATCAAGTACAAATTCAGCAAGACATAAAAAATAAAACAATAGTTCAGAGTAGATTAAAATCTGGACCATTGCTGGCTTCTCTTTTACCTCGATGTACCTCAGAAATATTCCTAAGGATCTCAGTATGAGTGACTCATACCTCATGAAGATTAAAATGCAAAATACAAAATGCTCCAGAGGAACCCTCCTACCATTACCCATCCCATCAACTCTATTCACATTATGGAGAAAATGACTTTCACTCTTGGACTACAAATAGAGAAGGAGGATAAATACTGGGGAAAAATGGGATTGTTATAACCATGTAGACTCTATCTAAAACCCTTCAACGACAACCTGTACCTGTGTCTTTTCTTTATTCTTTTTTTTCATCTGTGTCAATTTCTGTGTTCACATAAAAACAAAAAAAGACTTAAAAGTTTGGCAGTGAATGATGAGGCACATTAAATAAAAGACATGATGTCTTTAAGCTTTTTTACAGAGGTGCAGTCCCTCACATCCACAGGAGGCAGACTTTCCTGTGTGTTTTTGTGGAGGTTCTTGGTACAAGTCCAGCTGCAGAGGATCTGCTCAGTACATACCTATGTAGCATATCTGAAAGATAGTTTGGTGCCATTCAGTGATTTAAAAACTAATAAGAGGAACTTAAATCATTTCTAAAAACTAATGCAAAGACTTTAAAATGGGAGTTATATTGTATTCTAGAGCACAGTTATTCATTTGAGTTACTTTTCAAGCAGAAATTCTAGTTATTCACTTGTTCCAGCTTCTCATATGAAGCTTTTCTTGACTTTGTGTGATATTAAACTGAATATATTTGGACTTTGGACTGATGGTTGAACAAAACAAGATATCACCTCTCTGGGAAGCTGTCATCTGCATTTTTTCAGACAAAGTGAGGAAAATCAATCTGGCACATTTATCTGTGGTGTTTTACAAATATTGTGTTTGTCTTCTTCTCATAGCTTGTGTTAGAGAGGTCTGAGGTCTCTATGAATAGTTTATTATATTATAATATTTTATTAACAGCTGTGTAACATTATCCAGGTCAGACAAACAAACAGAAATGTTTGCTCTTGATCATCGTGCTCATGTAGTGTCTTCGTGTCTGTGCGGCTGTGTTGTTTTTAGCTGGATTACATGGCTGCCTGGCCTCATCACCTTAGCTCTGGTAGAACAATGAAGCCTCTCCGCCATCTAAGTACACAGAGCTCAGCTAACAGACACAACCAGCACGCCCAGGCCTACTGTTCCCACACAGAAAGAGATTGATTGCAGACTTTATTCTCTCCCACTCAAGCCGCAGCTGCTCTCAAATATCCATCCCCCTAAAGTCTGTCATTTAATTCTGTGCAGCAGCGCTGACACAGCAAGGTGGAGAGACTTCCTCCTTCTTCCTCCCTCCATCACACCTCCACGCGCACACCTCCCTCTGACATTCCTACGCAGCGTGTCGCAGTCACTCACTCACGCCGTCGCATGAGTTGAGACGACAGCTCCGTAACTTTAGCTGTGTGTCAATCAGGTTTCATTTCTCTGCGGCACACACCCGAGTCTCTGAGGTTCAACTGTCTCTCCGGCCCCAGCCAGCGCCTGCCAGAGTCTGCCATGCATTTTTAATGAAGCCGTCTTTTTGTGTGTGTGTATGAGTATGTGTGTGTGTGTGTGCGTGCGCAGCTAGAAGGAGCAGCCCACTCTTCCCAACTGTATCTGAGGTTATTATAGTCTCACTGTTTTGAAGCAGGTCAATTTCCCCTCACCAGGGAGCAACACTGAGCAGAATATTAATTCACAATACAGCTCGACTTAAAATCTTCCACGCAGAGCACTGTGTGTGTGTGTGTGTGTGCACGCGTGTGTGTGTGTGTGTGTGTGTGTGTGTGTGTGCTTCAGGGCAGCAGGGCATTATGAGTAGTGAAATCCATCCCTCATCTGATGGACCCACGTCAAAGCTCCCAGGCTACCAATCATCCATCTCTCAATTTCCAGACTGTACTGCACCATAGCTGAGCCTGACCTCTGACCTCTCTCAATACATTTATCCCAGTTTCAACAGGATTACTACGTAGTATGTCAGTCCAGGCTCGATCTCAGTCAGCTCTACCTGTATTTTTATTGTGTTCTTCACAAGTAGAATACAAAAAACGCTCTACAGTCACGAGAAGATACAAGACAGTTACAGTATACACAAAACAAGTAGGGCTGCAACTAACAATTATTTTCATTATTGTTTAATCCACCAACCATTTTCTCGAATAATTGATGAGTTGTTTGGTCTATAAAATGGTGAAAAGTATTTATATTATGTTTCCCAGAGCCGAAGGTGACGTCCTCAAATGTCCACAACCTAAAGATATTCAGCTTACTGTCAAAGAGGAGTGTCCATCACCCTGACAAGTCGGCAGTACATCACAGGGCACATAGAGACAAAACCGTTCACACTCACATTCACATCTACGGACAATTTAGAGTCACCCGTTAACCTGTTAAGTGCATGTCTTTGGGCTGTGGGAGGAAGCCGGAGTGCCCGGAGAGAACCCACACAGACACGGGGAGAACATGCAAACTCCACACAGAGAGACCTCAGCCGAGGTTCAAACCAGAAACCAAAAATATTCACATTTCTGAAGCTGAAATCAAAGACTTTTTTTCTTAAAAATATGAATCAAAACGATTAATCTATTATCAAAATAGTCTGTGATTTAACCCTAACCTTGGAGGGAGAGAGTGAGAAAAGGGGATGTCAGTAACCACTATTCAATAAGTTGGTCTTAAAATATCAGCAAGTACTCTGTTCCCAAGATAGCCAAGAGGTAAACAGATAAATATTAAGGTGATAGCAATAATAAGTCACATTCTGGTCTGATAAAAACAATAGATAAAAGATACATTTCTTGACATTTTCACTGTGATTTTAAATATGTGTAGTCTTAAAATCCAATAATGCATTGCTTCTCTTGTTTCTCCATGTTTAGCTTGTGACCCTGCGAGGCTCCATTTTAGAGGATGCCGTGGCGTCCACGGGGAGGCACGGCACGGTGCGTGGTCTGCCGCTCAAGGAGGTCCTGGAACAGGTCGTTCCCGAGCTCAACGTGTCCTGTTTGCGACTGGCGCTCAGCACGTCCAAAGTCACCGAGCAGCTCCTCAAACTGGATGAACAGGGGGTGAGTTACATGTCTGTGTCTGTATTTGCATTTGCGTAATAAAAGCTGAAATCTGATAGTTGATCCCAGCCCCAGAGATGCAAAACAAACACAGTGTGAAGTCAGGCTGGCTAAAATATGAACTGATAAAGAAACACGGTGACATGTGGTGTGCTCAGATAGTGTGTATAAACATATAACAGATTTAGTGTCGGTGCAAAGTACAGAATTAGACTGACCTGAGCTGAATGCTGGGTGAAGCAGGGTGTGGTGCATGAGTGTGTACCCATAAAAGCTTTAATGTTTAGCCATATTATCTTGCCTTTTTATTTAATGGAGGGTGAAATGTAAGGCAGAAGAGTTGTGCCAGCTGTAGGCTTGTATTTGTTTGTGTAGGTGGTTTATTCAGCATCGAAATACTCTTATCTGTAACATCAACTCTGACATTAAATTGCATCAGGAGCACACGTTTTTAGACTGTTTGTGTAACGTTAATGTTATCTCTCCGCTGCCTCGTAGTTAAGTCAGAAGCACAAGGTGGGTGTTCTGCTGTGCCGTGCGGGCCAGAGCACAGAGGAGGAGATGTACAACAACGAGGAGGCGTCACCCGCCTTCTCTGCCTTCCTGGAGCTGCTGGGGGAGCAGGTGCTCCTCAAAGGATTCACCAAATACGCTGCGCAGCTCGACACAAAGAGTGAGTCTTCATAAGAGCCCCTTTCACTGCACCACGCTCCATAAATGTGTTGGATACTCGACATAAAAGTCTACACCGGTTAAACATAGGAATGTTTTCTTGGCACATGTGCAGACGGCTGCAGCAGCACTATGTTACGAAACAATGTGAATGAGCACATCTATGTGGTCAACCAACATAGACAGTGAATGAGAGTGAGGGAGCGCTGGCATCAATCAAGCCGGTTAATCCGAGAGATAAAAGGTTAATTCCTGATTGTTTCTCAGCGGTTACATTCAGCACAAATCCACAGCCCCTCACCTCCACACACACACCTGATCCTGTCTGAATGTGGCCTCAAGCTGAAGGAAAAGACACTTACAGTATGACTGAATGACAGATATATATTACTTTAACAGATGAAGCCAGAAATGTATTCTCTGTCTGAAAAGTGTGAATTAATAAACACTTCAAGTGTCATAACTCCAGCCGTGAGTCTTGAAAAAACATCAGTTTGAACCAGAAAGTTTCAGCATCACAGTGCCGCCAATAGTTAATAACTTCTGAATATCTTTCTCCAGCGGACTCTACGGGCACACACTCCCTGTACACCACCTACCAAGGCTACGAAGTCATGTTCCACGTGTCCACCATGCTGCCATACATGCCCAACAACCCCCAGCAGGTAAGACCTTATGAGCACCCCGACCTAAACCCCACACATAGGCCTGTTTTCTCAGGTCAGGTTTTAG
The DNA here is from genome assembly GCA_946959425.1 of Argyrosomus regius. Classification (NCBI taxonomy): domain Eukaryota; kingdom Metazoa; phylum Chordata; class Actinopteri; family Sciaenidae; genus Argyrosomus; species Argyrosomus regius. The sequence continues at coordinate 12,186,266 of OX336889.1, forward strand.
TGTGCACAGCTGAGAAATACATCCATGTCTATCCTTTCTTGTCACCCAAAGCCTTTCAAAGTCTGCCTGTGGTTGTTAGTTAAAGCCTCTGCTGTTTTTCCGGGTCGTAAACCACAGCAAGAATTCATCAAGTGGAAACTCATGACTTGTGTCGCCCTCTTCATTTGGAGTCTCTTTCCTCTTTTATTCAGCCTCTCGTGTTTTTATAGTCTTTGTTCTCCGTGTCTTGGCTCTTTTGCCCTCTCTCTGCCTCTCATTCTTTCACTGGATCAGAGCTGGGTGGGGTTCAGTCGTGAGACTTTCTCCCTCCTTTTTTTTCCACTTCTTTAAATAAAGCTGCCTTCCTACACGTCCTCCCGGGCACTGTGCGTGTTTGCAGCGTGGGCTTTGTGTTAGTGACCTGTGTGTAAGATAGCGTTTTGTGCGTGTGGGTATTTTTAATAGTTTGCATAAGTGTTTGCGTGACAGGCTCGCCCCAGGTGAACACGTGTGCTCAGACAGGCCCTGTGGCTGCTCAGGATTTGTGTACACACTTTGTAATGTGTCAGCGCATCGCTGCAGAACAGTGCAGGCGACAGAGAAGTCATCTGTTTTTCCACAAACATGAATTAACCTTGTTAAATGGAGAACTTTTATTACCATACCAATAGTTTATTTAATGTAAACAAGCTTTTTTCACAGTTACGTCATCTTGTAAACAATAAATGTGATGGTTGCACCTTTTTAAGTGTGATTTTCAAACAGTTCATATTATCAACTCTTGAAATCCAAACGTGTCATTTTTATAAATGGGGCAATAACTCCATCCAGAGGTTTAAAGACTGCAGCAGCAAGGAGGTGTGCTTAATCAGATTAACCTCTAGGTGGCAGCATCCGACATTAAAAATAAGCTGCAGTGGATGGAGAGGAAGAAGGAGAGGCTGATAGAAGAAATAAAAAGTGTGAAGGCTCGTATTTAAGAGAGAAGGAGAGGAGAGCACTACTAGTCCTGCACATCCTCCCAGCAGTAAATAGAAAACAGTCAAAATGTTTATAGAAAGATCCCAAATCTAAAATAAAACTCAGTTATCTTCTCCAAATGATCAATTCCAACAATTATAATTGATGTTTGTAACCACTACGTTAGCACAATATTTAAAACTGCAGTCTGCAGTGCGAGTGAACGATGCTGGAGAGTACGTGTGCCCAAACAGTGGGCTGGATTACATAATCGGTACTTTCACACTTCCCTCTGCAGATGAAGAGAGGATTGGCAAGCACTGTGCTGCAGACACAGCCTGGACTGTGCCACGTCTCTCCTACACGAGCACAGATAGACGGACAAACCGGCACATACACAGACACAAATAGCCCACACGGATTTTTGAAAAACAAATTACATAAAGAGCTGTTGTTTGGTGTCTGGTGGCAAGCGTCTCATTTCCCCTGTCAGACTTTCTCTATCGTTGACTGAGTCTGTTGTGTCAGTGCCAGTGAGTGTTAGCTCATTTTATTAATTTGTCATTTTTATCTCCTCTCTTGTCTCCTCTCCTTCAGCTCTTGAGAAAGAGGCACATAGGGAACGACATTGTCACCATAATCTTTCAGGAGCCGGGAGCGTTGCCTTTCACCCCTCAGAATATTCGCTCACACTTCCAGCATGTCTTTGTAATCGTCCGTGTGCACAACCCCTGCTCTGACAGCACCTGCTACAGGTAAATGTTTAAAACACAACAAGCACATGTTCATGTACACATGATCAAATAGTTTCTCACACCTCACATCCTGCCCGTCTCACCTTTTCTTTCAGTGTTGCTGTGACAAGGATGAAGGATGTGCCTCCCTTCGGCCCGCCCATACCCAGCGGTGTCACCTTCCGTGACCCGGAAACCTTTCGTAACTTCCTGCTAGCCAAAGTTATCAATGCAGAAAATGCAGCGCACAAGTCTGAGAAGTTCCACACGATGGCGACCCGAACGCGGCAGGAGTACCTGCGCGACCTGGCTGAGAACTACGTCAGCAGCACGCCGCTCGACTCAGCCGGCAAGCTCAACAACCTCATCTCCCTCGCATCCAAGAAACGCGAGCGCGCCAAGGCGAGAGAGGGAGCGGAGCTGGGAGCCGCGGGGGCTGTCGCCTGGAGGGTCCTAGCCCAGGACTTCAGCGGAGGTGGGGCGGAGCTCCCCTGTGCCTTGGGTTTGTCGGCTGAATACGTCCTCCTGACAGACTGTTCCACCAAAGAGGTGGTGTTTAACTGTTTCTGTGCGGACGTGATTGGCTGGACGCCAGAGCGTCTGGCACTGAAGATCTTCTACGGCAGAGGAGACCACATCGCAGTGAGGGTACCAGAGGGCTGCGCGCAGGACATCAGGGAGGTGGTGCAGAGATTAAAGGTGAGAGTGATCAGCAGAGCAGAAAATAAATCTCTGTGGCCTTTGAGGCACCTTACATAGCGTGTAGTAAGATGACCAGAGCTTAAAGGTGCCCTGTGGAGATAAACAAAGTTATATTTACATTCAGTGTTACACCTCTTGTTCTGTCATTGAAGCATTAAGATGAGTAGATTTCCAAATGAAGTATTGTTTGGAAAGAACTATAAACAACTATAATACAAATCTATAAGATTCATATTAATATATGAGCACACATATAATACAGCATGCAGGTACTCTATGCGACCCTATAACTCACTGTTGTGCAACTGCATGCCCTGGCTGATGAGAGGCATTTCATACGGTGATAATCTGTGGAACATTTGATGAATTAAATGCTGTGAAAGGGAGATTTCCTGGTCTCCAGTGAGCTTTGTGTTAATCCAAGAGAAAACTAAATGTTTTAGAAAATTAGTTAATCTTTCTAAAAATACAAAATAAATGCATATTAGGGAGTGATACATTTTCCAGAATCAGGATCAGCCCCTTTCTGGCTGTTTCGTTATGTTTCCTCCTGTGCTGGATACCTGGAGACTGTTTTACTACACACATAAAAACATGATAATACTGTAAATCTCTTTGTATTCACATCATGTCCTCTCCTTGCCAGTCGCTGACGGTGGGATGTGAGACTGTGGATATGACTCTGAGAAGAAACGGACTGGGACAACTAGGCTTCCATGTTCGCCTGGACGGCACTGTGGCTGAGGTACCATCAGACGACCATCTGCCGCACCAGATCTGCTGAAATACTCATCTATGAAGATTGTTGGCTGCACATAACCGGCTTGTTTGAAGACTTTTTCTGTGGTGTTGTTGTGCAGGTGGAGGAGTATGGCTTTGCCTGGCAGGCAGGACTGAGACAGGGCAGTCGACTGGTGGAGATCTGCAAGGTGGCCGCGGTGACGCTGACTCATGAACAGATGATCGACCTGCTGAGGACGTCGGTCACGGTCAAAGTGGTCATCATTCCCCCATACGAAGAGGGCGGGCCTCGCAGGTGTGTTAAACTTTGAAGCTGAACTAATGAGAGTGATTCATTTTTAATCAGATGTTAGGCGACAGCACAGGAGGGCGCAGAGTGTTAGCAGGCAGTAGTGGAAGGAAAAGAGTGAGCTTCACCCAAACACACAAAGCATGGGTGAGATAGTGGCTAGACTCCAATGTTCTGAGAGGATTTTGTGTGGGAGTGTGTGAAAAGAGGAAGCGAGCGAAAAGAGAGAAAGAACGATGTGTGGTTCGAGAGGAAACACTTTTGAAATGAGGTACGGAGACAAAAAGAAAGAAGCGTTTGTTTTTAACGTGGATTAACAACCATTCTTCGCCGTTCTTTGTCTCTCCGTCCTTCGTATCTAGTCATCTCGCTCAGCGTAACGTTGTCTTGTTACCCCTCCTTCCTCCTCCTCCTTTCATCTACACATACGGCCTTGACAAAGAGCAGAATAACGAGGCCTTATGAGACGCTGATGTGGTGTTACAGAACGGTTACGGAGAGTGTGTGTGTTTCTGACTGAGGCTCCTAAATACAGTAATTGTGGCTGGTTGTGTGATTGCACGGCGGTTAGATTTCTTTAATGTTGGAGGCAGTTTAATTACACCAAGTTAAATCCCTTTGACACGCACACACATGCACAAACACACACACACACTCAAGTAGCAGCTGATAATTAGAGTCTTGTATTTCACTCCCCCCCCTTTCTCTCTCTCTCTCTCTCTCTCTGACTCGTTTGTGTGCCAGGCAAGCAGATTGCATGAGATTAAGGCCTGGAATCTGCAGGGGGGTAAAAAAAAAAAAGAGAGAGAGAGACCATAAAATAAATAAATAAATGAGTGGAAGTGATTAATTAAAAATGCATGCCCTGTGCGAATGAAAAGGACGGAAAAGAGGGAGGGACAGAGAAAGAGAGAGAGAGAGAGAGAGGAGGGAGGGTTGAGTGCATTGAGTTGGAGAGACATGCTCGGTGAGGAGGACGTGTTTCAACACCACCGAGAGTGAGAGAAGTGGGTGGAGGAGAGAGAGAGAAAGAGACGAGAGTTGGAAGTGTTTCTTTCTCTTCTTTTTTTTTTTTTTTGCTGCTCTGACTCCGGCGTACACATGCATAATGGACGGATACAGCGGAGGAAAGGTGTGATGCTGTAGTGTGTTTGACCGTGTGTGTGTGTGTGTCGGGGCGCTCCAGCTGTGTCACCTCGGCCGGTGTGATGGAAGAAGCACTGCATGCCAACATATGTAGGCTCTGCTCGCTCTAAGGTTTGTGCTACTGTTATGTAACTGTGTGGATATTGATCGAGTTATTCTTTGATTGATCTGACCACGTGTTCATGTTCAGTGATTGATAGTGTTTGTAAATGTGTGATTGTCTGCTGTTGTTAAATGCATTTTCTATTAGACTTCATATTTTCATTTTTTATCATTGTTTCTTTTAATGTTTTTATCCTCTTGTGTGACCAGGCTTTAGTGTGAATCCTGGTTCAACAATTATTAAATGAAATTAGAAATAAGTACTGGTATCTACTGCAAGTAGTTTGGTTTTATTTCTACTTTATATTTATTTATTTATTTATTTATTTATAGGTTGTAGGCTGTATCTGTCACTGTCCACCACAATACAAGTGAGGTTTATTCTGCTCATGAGATAAAAAATTTTAATTATATTTAAACTTTTTCAGCTACTTATCGCTCCTTAAATGATCATTCAGAATAATCCAAAGTGTTTACCATTTACAGTTTTAGCTGGAACTGTTTTCTGATGAGGAAATAGTCCTTTATAAATATGTTTGTTTGTTGTCTGGTTATTTTTTCAGTTAGTCAAACTGTTAGGTATAATGTACAGTGAGCTGGTCATTATTGGGAAATAAACCCTGACAGGGTGATGCATTATTCTGCTTATTACACGGCTGCTTTCTAAAGAAATCAAAACACAAAATATTGATTTGAAATTGACTTTATTGCGTCCTCTGTGGTCCTCCAGAGTCTACGACCAGAACTGTGTCCATAGTAACAGTCTGCTATACAGAAAATAACAGACTGTAATTGACCAATCAGAATCAAGCATTAAACAAAGGCTTTAAATAAACAAAATTAATTGTTAATGAGTTCATTGTAAGCAACGATGCCAGAAAATCAGCAAGTTTCAGCCTAAATATGAAATATTTGCTCATCTTCTATGACAGTAAATAAGTATATTTGGGTTTCAAACTGTTGACAAACAATACTTTTAAAGATGTCACCTTAGACTTGGACATTCTGCAGATTGATTTTATAATAAAAATAATTGTTGCAGCCCTAATTCAAATGAACCGACCCTTTCAGGGGACACATCACACTGTGTGTGTGTCCTTGTCTCTCTTGTTTCAATCTTTGCTGCATTGTGTTTGTTTCTCTTTAAATTCTTTTTTTGTCTCACCCCTCCCTTTGTTTCACCTCACTGTGAATTTAACTCTTCGCTTTGGCACCGTTTTTCCACCGCCATTGTCACCCCGCTCTCATCTCTTCCTCTCGGCATTTGTCTCGTCTTGAGTACATCGTCTATCATCTGCATATTTGATGCCTCCTGCCCTCCTGTAATAAGCTGTGTGAATGAAATAATGATGATAAAGATATGTGCTGGATGTCGAGCTTCAGGCTGAGTGTGGTGTTTATATCCTGAGTTGATTGAAGATAACTAACTTTGTCTCTCTGTCTCTTCAGGGGCTGCACAGAGGAGTACGAGATGAAGACCATGGAGCAGAAGCCAGAACCTGAGCCTCTGGCGGCAGGCTACCGACCCTCCCCTCGCCCGACATGGCGATGGGACAGTCCGCCCATTCCTCCAGGACTCCACAGTGCACCCACCCAACAGCGCTGGCCCCCCATAGGTCCCCCACCTCCTCCACTGCCTCGCTCACACAAGACCCTGATGCCTGTTCCCTACAGGGAGCCTCAGCACCTCAACTCTAAGAGGTGAGCTGGATTCACTCATAGTCCCATTAGCGTACAGGCAAGACAAGATTGGGTTATTTATAGCATCAATATTAGCAATGATACATTAACTCTCTGTAAGTCGACCTTGCTGTGACAGATGATGTTTGATTCACTAAAAATTAGACAATAAACAAATAATTGATTCTTTACATATATTCATGGACTTCTGAATCACCGGCAACATTTCTGATTTGTTCAGTAAATCGATGTCATGTCACGCTCATCGTCTACGTAACGCAACACAGCAAGTTAGCTACATCCATGAAGAATAACAACAGAAAAATGAGATAGATGCAGCTGTACGGGTTGATGCAAGTCATAAATAACGAATGTTTCTTTTAGCTTAACTGTATCTTATTTTGTAGTTTGTGAGACTGTTTATGTTGTTTTTAGTTGTACCAGTTTATATTATCTCTTGACCAGGTCCCCTTTCAAAACACTTGAAAAATAAAATGAATATGAATAAATGTTGATTAAAAGTGACGTCAGATAGATACTCAGTCTATTTTGATATACACAGTCACTAGTGATTGTGTATATCAAAACAAAACAAATCCCGGACATGTCAGATGAAACAGCAGTTCAGTCAGGCTCCTGTAACAGTTCATGTGGAGACATCGTAACAATAAAATTGTTAAAGTGTTGCTCGAATCCATCAACTGGTTTCTTTTGAAGGTCTTAAACTCTTTAGTAGAGGCAGCCTTCATGCCTGTAATGATGATTTGTAATTATGTATTCGGTACATAATTACAAATCACCTTGAGGCAAATTCACATGTTCTTTATTGTACTCTTTATAAGCCTGCCAACCCTCGATTGCATTTGATGTTCTGGTGTTTTTTATTCTGCTTGAATCAGACAGTCCTCCTCTGCCAAACTAAACATTTCAATTCATCAAGGCTACATACATTATAAGTGTATGACCTTACAATACTTTAGGATAGTCTTCTGAAGGGATAAGTGTGTATAACCTTATTTACTCCTTTTTGTTCTCCGTTGCTAACCACACACACGTTACTTGGAGCTGGTGTCATGCTGCCGACTCCCAAAGATAACCACAATCACATCCCGTCAGCTTCGAACTGATTCTTTGTTTTGCAGCGTTTCTCGCTAATTTAGATAAATGGTTTCTTTCCTGTAGCAGCCTTACTCATACTCCTCACGCCTCTGTGGTCGGTCTGTTTGTTTGTCTCTCGGTTAACCATCATCCTCTTTTGTGTGTCCTCCAGGCCAGTGAGCTACCCAGAGAACCAATACACGCTTTCTCCTGCAGGAGGTGACAGAGCACTGCCCTACAGGAACCCCTCAGCCAGCTTCTCCTCGCCCTCCTCAGGCCTAGTCGGCCTCTCCATGATCGGGCCGCCTGGAATCACACCAGGCCCCTTTGTACGCTATAAACCCTCACCTGACAGGTGTGTGTCGTCACTCCTTTGATCTCGATTAATCATGTCCGATGTTAATCATAACTGTTTAGCGTGTTAGAGTCGGATTATATCTGCTCATAAGACGAGGCTGCATAATGTGGCTCGCTCAGGCCTGCAGTTAGACGTGTACGAACACACTGTCTCCTCGAGGAAGGATCTGTTGTGTGGGTGGCTCTTCCTCACAGTGTGGAGGTTGATAACATCTCGCCCAACCAGAAAAATGTGTTTTATTCAACCACCATCAGGATGCAAAGCAGAAACTGAAATTCTCCTCAGCTCGCTCAAATCTTTGTGTTTTATTTCAGTTTATTTGTTTGTTTCAGTCGGCTTAATCTTCTCTGTTATTAGCTTCACCAAGGAGTGTTTGTTTGTTTGTCAACAGGATTACAGGAAAAACAACCAGCCTGATTTTCATGTAACTTGATAGTTGAGGCGTCACGATATACCTTTATTGAAATAAATAATATGCATGTGATGATATTGTGTAAATATTCCAGCACCTCTTAAATCATTTGAGTTTTGTACATGGTGTATTAACTTCATTTGGAACACAGGCGGAGCAATAGTTTGCACATAAACAAAGGTACCAGACTCAGTTAAGCATGCTACATGTATGAAGTGCTTTGTTTTGAAGAATTTGTCATATATACTCAAATTAATTTGCCCCCCCCAAAAAAGAAAAAACAGATTAAAAGTTAAAGATTTTCTATAAATATTGCAATAACATTGTTATCTTGAATTCTCTTGGCCACAATAAATCATGAATATCTGATATTGTGACAGCCCGACATGGTAGAAGCCTGTAGGACAGGCCAAAGAAGAACCTGTTTAAATTATTTTCATTTTCATAAACAGTGCAAGATAAGTCGGTCATAATCGTAAGTGGTTGCTTGCAGACTTGGAGGAGATCTGAACTCTCTTAGTGCCCGTCTGGTGTGATATGTTACTGACAGTGGCATGAATGTGTTTATTAATCACCCTCTCCCCAATGATCTGTCTGTGTAGATATGGAACAGGACAGCGCCCCCTGCTGCCCTACGAGCCCCACCTCAGCGTGGACATCAACTCCAGTGGAGAGTCTTCCTCGGGCTTCACCAGTCAGGAGAGCACCATGGAGCGCTGCAAAACAGGTACACCACCTGCTCAGCACCAAACAGCAGTCAGACACAGTTAGCAACAAGCTGGTGAGGATAGTGTAGTATTAACAGCTAAAATGAACGGTTCTTGACCAAAATATCATAAATCAGACTTGTCTTTAGCGATGTTGTCTTCTGAGTGTGTGCTGCATGGTGGAGTAAAGATGATAGAGTTTGATTTTGTGCGTTGGTGGGTGGAGGTTAGTGTTTAAATGTGCTATAAGTATTTAATCCTCTTTGCCAACCATGGAGGTTCAGTGTAATTTGCTTTAATCCTGCGAGTGTCTGTGTGTGTTTTCTGTCTAGAGCCCCTCTGGCATGTCCCAGTGTCTCGGGGACCGGGTGGAGGAGGGGGCCAGAGGAGAATACCCAGACAGGATGTCCCGGGGAAAGACTCTCCAAACAGACACTCGAAGGTCAGACTCGTCATCACCCAGTCTCGTTTGTTCACCTCTCTCCGCCAAGCCTGTCTGAATGTTGCCCTCTTGTCCTCCGCAGGGTGAGACTCAGTACTCCAGCCACTCCAGCAGTAACACCCTCTCCAGTAACGCCTCCAGCAGCCACAGCGACGAGCGCTGGTTCGACGGAGGAGCTGGAGGAGAGCGAGGAGGTGGGGTTTGCCTCGGCGACCCAGCCGACCCTGACCCCGACCTTCTCAACAAGGGGGGGTCCAACGACAGCGGCATCGACGCCTCGACCCACTACAACAACGCTCGCCACGGAAATATGACCAACAACCAGCCCCACAAGCCCATGCACTGCTTCACCACCTACGGCGGCATCCAGGAGCTGTCCGTGGGAAGGAGCAGCGGCGAGAGGGAGGCGAGGAGACGAGAGTCTTCGCCAATCATACCGGCCACAGCCAATCAGAACAAAGGATACCGGACGAGGACATTCCCGCCTCCTGGCTCCAGCGCTGATAAAATGGATGCTTTCAAACCCAGGTAAGAGAGCGGCTCGCTGATGAGATGCATCTTTTATGGCACATTTTATGTAGCTGATATTAAGTAACTGGCAGATTTAGATCAGATATGTGCCGGCTTTTATCGTGCGGAGAGAGTTACATTCATAAATCTCTCAGTTTAATGCTGCTCAGCTTAATGGACCAATGTATGTACTCGATAGAGACTTTTAACAAGTTTAGAGGAATCTCTGGTGAATGATGCACCAAGCAGCAGCCACCAGATCCTGTTTTAACTAAAGTATGACATGAAAGTGTCTCTACATTAAGGATTAAAGCAGACTAATCCTCCTGAAACATGCAGATCATCATGTGATCTCTTCTGCTCTGCTGCTGGACTCATCACTTCCACCCCCACATCACACACATATACAGGCATAAAACACTGAACATCCACAGTTCGACCACTCTGTGTTGGATTAAAACAGTCGCTGTCTGTGCCTGGGATGTGTTGGACCATGAACATAATATAGATATGAGATGATTCATCACAGGTATCGTTTAAATTAAAATGTCTGTTTATTCAGTTTAAAAAGTGTCGTTAGCTACCTCGTTTTGCAGTGTTGACTTGATTTGGTGGTTTAAAGACATTCAGGTCGCCTGATAGATGATGGTAGTTGTAGTTCATAAGTCTTCTGCTGTCGGTGTTGTATCAGCAGTCAGTAGCGTAGTATCTGCAATGTGACACTGTTGCTAACAAACAACACTACCTGGACTTTAATTGCACACTCTGTCTTCATTCTCCGGTCAATGAAGAGGAGGAAACGCTGCAAGAATATATTATGCTCATGTGGAAAGTGGACAGACAGCACACATAGAAAGAGCAGTAAAAGAAACTCTGTTCACCCACTGAGAGCTAAACGACGTGTTTATGGTGACCTAACATCCCACAATTGTCATTCAATCATGTGATCAAGATGATTCTTAAAGGAAAGTTTGACATTTTGTCGAGAGCTCGATACCACTCATCTGTCTGTTATATGAGACTGCAGCTAGCAGCTAAGCTTAGAAACAAGGGGAAACAGCAAGCCTGGCTCTGTCCAAATCTAAAAAAAAAAAACACCTACCAGCACCTCTAGAGCTCAGTAATTATCACACTTGATGGCTGCTGGTAGGCTGTTCATTGTCCCATGTCAGTATGCTATAACTGGTTGCTCATTGTGACATGAAATATTGAAATAACACAAAATGTAAAATGCAGTTTTTGAGCACAGAAAAATCCAGAGACCACAGAAGACATTCATTTTTTTTGTTTTGCAAATTCCTTCCTGTGATCTAAATATTTAGTTTTTTAAGATTAAATGATTGTAGCTTTCAACATGGTGCATCACACGTTATCTGTGACGTAGTCTGTTGAGATAATATGACTATAAGTATTAATCTTGAAAATAAGGGTGGACAAGCTGACGTTACCCATCCTCTAACAAATATTCAGTGAACTCATTAAACCATAGTTGAGCACACTGTTTCCCTCTTGGTACTTGTGGCCAGATGTGTGTTCAAGACAGTTTTTCATGTTGTTTTACTACATCACTCTTGCTTTTGAAGCATTGATCACATTGTATGTCTGTGTGTTTCGTCCGTCCTCTCAGGGCCTACACGCCGCAGGGTTACAAGACTCCGACAGCTGAGAAAGCACGTCCTGTCCGAGCCGCTACGACGACACCGACTTCATCTCAGCTGAGCTCCATCCCTCTGTCCAGCTCCGCCCCAAAGGCCTTATACGGGAAGAGCAGACAAAGTGGCTGGCAGACTGAAGACACTAGCCCGTCACCTTCAAACGCCACCACGACATCCAGCTCCGACAGCAACAGCAGCAAAAAGTACGTTTAGTGGCAGAGAGCTCGAAATGATCCCAGCAGAACATTTTGTTCCTGGAACACGTTTAAGTATAATAAGTTTACTGAGCACGATAAACACAGCACACATTTGCACACAAGGAAAAATCCACCTCCTTCTTATGTAAAGTATGAACTAATATTAACTGTTAAATACTAGTATAAATTAGAGATTCTCAACTATTTTTGGCTTGTTAAAATAAAGCGATGTCTGCTCTGAAGGAGACAGTCAAGGACAGAACAGACAGAAAATCTGCAGCAGAATTGACTCCGTTAAGTGAGAGGAAACTCATCTCGCTCAGCTCAGGTCAAGACATTAATATAAAACTCACGAGTGTCTGAGAAGACTCTGGGCCTGACCTGTGAATGTGCTGGAGGTGTAAATAGTTTGGGTCAACAAACTTAACATCCTTTGTGTTCATGGTGCTCATGTCTTGTGTCTCCAGGCAGGTGGATACAAATTCAAAGAACGTGTTTGGACAACCTCGGCTCCGAGCATCACTGAGAGACCTGCGCTCTCCGCGACGGACGTACAAAAGCACCATCGAAGACGACCTGAAGAAACTGATCATCATGGACAACCCGGGAGAGACTCCACCAAGAGATCCAGTGAGGAACACACCATCACTTGCGGACCTCTATACCAGGCTTTAGTGTTCCTTCATCTAATCACTGTCACTGTTTGTCCCCGTAGTCTCCCAGACGAACTTTGCAGCGCACCTTCTCAGATGAGTCACTGTGCAGCGGGCGCAGAGAGGCGAGCTTCGCCAACTCTGAGAACCAGTCGACCCCCACTGACGTACTGTTCACCTGCACGCTGCCCACACGCAGACACGCCGCCTCCTCCAACCACATTCAGGGCAAGAAGGGTGAGTTTAAACTGCAGCAACTGTTTTCATTTTGTTTTCAAGCAGGTGGACAAAACACTTTGTTTACTTACTGCACCTGTTGTCCTTTAGTGCCTCTGTCAGCCTCCGAGTTGTCTCTCACCGAAGTTAGAGACAAAGTCCCCCCTCTGAGGAGGCTCGACCCGGGGCTGATGCCTCTTCCTGACACGGCCTGTGGACTGGAGTGGTCCAGCCTGGTCAACGCCGCTAAAGCCTACGAAGGTGAGGATGGAGACACTTCAAGATTAGGTTTGTTCAACTCTGGCATGGGGTGCTGTGAATCTTTTTGTTATGTCATTAAATGTAATCAACCAGTGTAAAGTCTTAAATCCCTGGTGGATGTGAGACATTGTCTGGAGGTTGGCAGTTGAACGGTTTCACCTTGTCTGCTGTCACTCAACACTCCTGGGAAAGAAACAGGAGATCTGTGTGTTCATCTCTCACCTCTTATTCGAGCTTCCCAGCCACAGTTTCTTTTCTGGGTTTCTCTGCCGTCCCTTGTGTCCACTGTGACCACAAAAGACGATCAAACACTTTAGACTCAAGCCAACACTTGATCCATAACCTTACCTGCAGCCAGGGCGTCCTACGCTGAGGTGTGATTGTGTCACACATCTCAAGGGACACTTGAGGTAAAAAAAAAGAAAAAAAGACTCATTCTGTGGAGCTTTTAAAAAGAACGATTATGTGTCTCTGTTGCAGCACAAAGAGCCGTTTCCCTCTTCTCACTGACGGAGCCGCAGGTTGGAGGTCTGGACATGAGACCAGTCTCCAGCCCCGTCCAGTTTAACACTCCTCAGACACCTCGGACCACACCGACTTTCAGCGGGTAGGTCAACCTCGCTGTTACACTCAAAACAAACAGTATTTGTCGTAAAGTAGTGCACTAAACTCCTCCGAATGTTCATGTTTGTGTCTTCAGGCCTGTGTCACTACTGCCACCTTGTGGTTGTTTACATGACTTGCACTGAATCTCCACGTTGCTTACTCCTCTGTGTATTCTCACTGTAGTAAACACTCATAGTTATAGTACCAGTTTCTATTATGTTTTTCTACCAGCGAGCAGCGAGAGTACGATGTTATTGAAGCTTCAGTTCAAATAGTCCCACACAGGAATGAATGTGCACACACCAGTAAAACCTGTCCTCCATAACCACATAGTAACCTGTATAGCAGTGGGGGTGTATTTGTCTCACGTAATGTGTGCTGCGTTTGTTCACAGTGACGAGGTCCCCAACGATCTGTCTGGTCGGCTCTACCACCTGGAAGTGATGTTAAAACAGCTGAACAATGATCTGGAGAGGGTGAGACGCTTTTGTTTTTCACATTTTTGACCTCATTGAACAGATAGTATAAAGTCTCAGGTCACATTTGAACCCAGAACGTGATGGTAATGTTGCAAGCACCCATTAGGATGCCCACTTTGCTAAGCTAAACGAAGCATCATGTTGTAGTGGACAGATATGAGAGTGGCTGACTCATCATTTGTCTTCCTCTCCGTCTCTCCACCACCAGGAGAAGAAGGATAAAGTCGTTCTGCTCGCAGAGATGGCCAACCTGAGACAGAACAACCAGCGCCTGCAGGAGGAGAGCCTAACAGCGAGCGAGCAGCTGCGCAAGTTCAGCCGGCTTTTCACCAACCTCGACAAGACGGAGAGTGACCACGAGGGTAACTCCTTAACACACGAAACTGACTCAAAGAGGGAGTGATATCAGCAGCAGCAGCAGCAGAAGAAGAAGGAGAAGAAGAGGGTGAGATTTAGGCCACAGAGGGACGGCGACTGAGAGAAATCCTTGCACACACAGGGGCGGCAGAGGTCTCACCGCACTCAGCTGCCACTGAACTGCCTTAAACTGTAGAGAAAGCAAGAAAAAAAAAAAAGGACTTCAACACTCCCAGAGCAGAGCGCCTCCCTCTCTATTCTCTGAGCCTGAGTTTATTTTTATAAACTGAAGTCTTATATACTTTGTCTTATATAGAAACACAAATGCTACTATGCCAGAGGAGCGAGTAGGAGAGAAGAACATGACTGTTTTAAGTGAACACTACATCACCTGGAGAGGCCTAATACTGTTCCTGCAGCGAATCAGCCAAAACAAAAAAAAAACAAAAAAAAATTGACTCATTACAGACTGCATCTCCCAGAATGCACTAGAAGTAATTGAGGCTCTACAGACATGGTACTGTAGATACATGCCTGTGTGGTACAATTCTCATGTATCAATATTATCTATATTGTACTGATATTGTATAACGGTTGTACTAAAGAGGTGTGTGTGTGTGTGTGTGTGTGTGGGTGACTGATGGTACAGCGAATACTCAGATTATGGCACAACAGTGTTTGTGCTCGAGGCAGGATGCATTTTATTGTGTGTGTGTGTGAGGTTGAATGTCTGTTATAGGACGTTTGAGTGATGAACAAACTAGTTTACTGTAATAATGAAACTTGCAGGCCACGATACTCTTTTTCTTTCCTCCGTTTACATGGATGAAGCGTGGCCCTTTAGATGTGAAACAAGCCATCGGCGTGTTGAGCGAGTGTAAATGGTTGATGTCATAAAGCTCAGTGATTATAATAATAATAAGTATCATATCTCTAATGTAGTGCATTGTTTTGAATTTAATTTTTTTAATTGTTTTCAGCAGTGCCGTATCATCTCAGACCTAAATGTACTGGATAATTATTTTAACCTTGTTATCACAGTACATGTTGTTTCCTAATATTTAAAGCAACAGTTTGACATGTTGGGGAAATATTTGCTTTACACTCTCTGCAAGCTACAGCCAGAAAACCGTTATTAGCTTAGCATAGAGACTGAAAACAAGGGGAAAGTTAGCCTGGATATGCTCAAAGGCGACAAAATCCACCTCCCAGCACCGCTAAAGCTCACTAATTAACACGTTATAGCTCATTTCATAATCGTAAACAAAACCTAAGTGGAAAAAAAGGACAATTTTGCCAATTTACGGGCAATTTTTTTTGGCTAACGGAGTAGTAACTTCTCCGCTGGTTACCTAGCAACTGGTGTTACACTCAATTCTGTGACCTGATTAGCAGTTTCAGCTAACCGCGATTAAAATTGTGTTTAGAAACAAAACAAAAACCGTTATCACATACTTGGATTTGATAGCTGGTACAAACAAATGGTGCTCTCATAGAATCTAGATGTTAGATATTTAAACAAACGACATTTAACGTGTAAATTTGTGATCTTTCCGAGAGTCTCTGCTTGGTTGCCTCTCAACTGGTGTTACACCAAATTCTGTGACCTGATTAGCGGTTTCAGCTAACCGCTATTAACGGGTTTCGTTTGTTTTTTTAAATCTTATTTTATCACATACTTTCACACTACTTTAATAGCTGGTAACTAAGGTGTTGCCCTTTATAGTATTTAGCTGTAAGATATTCAAACAAACGATATATAAAGTAATGTAATGTAAACATGTATATTAGTGGTCTGGCTAACAGAGCAGGAACTTTCGGGAGTCTTCGCTGGTTACCTAGCAACTGGTGTTACAATAAATGATGTGACCTGATTAGTAATTTAAGCTAACCGCGATTAAAATTGTGTTTAGAAACAAACAAAACACCTTATCACATACTTGGATTTGATAGCTGGTACAAAACATGGTGCTCTCATAGTATCTAGCTGTTAGATATCAAAACAAACAACATTTAACGTGTAAATTTGTGATCTTTCGGGAGTCCCCGGTGGTTACCTAGCAACTGGTGTTACGATAAATTGTGTGACCTGATTAGTAATTTAAGCTAACCGCTGTTAACGGTTTTTGTTTGTTTTTAAAATCACACTTTATCACATACTTGGCTTTGATAGCTGGCACCAAACATGGTGCCCTCATAGTTTAACGTGTAGGTTAGTGATGTTAAGGTGCTGATAGGACAGAGCCAAGCCAGTGGCCACTTGTTTCCAGTCACCACGCTAAGCTTGGTTTAAGCTTAACCGTCTGTTGGCTGTAGCTTCATATTTAACAGACAAACTCTAAAGTGAGTGATCACAACTCCCAAAATGTCAACCTGTTCCTCTAATCTTTGCGTACTAATCGAGACGAAGCTGTCATCAGTAATGTGTGCTTATAGAAAACATTTACTGTACATGAAACTCAACAACACTGAAGCTCCTTTATATCAGAAACCAGTCTGTCTGTGTGTGTGAGAGGATTTGTTCCCGTCTTCTGTGATAACCCAAATGAACACAAAAGACACTATTTATACTGCTAGCTTGCTTAACGATATTGTCTACTATATCTATTTTTCATACAGAAATAACGTGTCCGTTTGTGGGTTGTTGTTTTGTTTTGGATGCTGGTACTGAACGGACAATACAGTCTTAATCTTCCTGTCAGTAGAGATATCGCTGATAAAATTGTGGTAAATTATCATCTGCTCTGCCCTGTGGAGCCACTACAGTACTTCTTCCCTGGTCTGACTGGAACTGTTTTCAATCCCGACTCACTCAGGTTCCTCAAGATGCTGTTAAATTAAAAAAAAACCCTGAACCACCAGATAGGGGTGGGCGATGTGATGCACTGTAGCCTGACACAATACTGTCTATAACCATTGTAGTTATCCCTTTAATACTCATGGGTGTTTAGAAGTCAGCTAATACTGAATTTATATGGTTTAATACCGTGATTTATAAGCTGTATTAGCCTAAAACGGACAAATATAAACAGTTTCTCAATACATTTTCCATAAAGTTGGTCCGTATCGCCCACTCCTACTGTTAAATATACTTTTCTTTCACTGACACAAGCGGGAACAAGTGTTGTAGACTCTGAGCTGGACAGAAAACTGCCATTTCAGTCAGCATTTATACAGTTTCAAGTCAGGCTGTCGTCATTCACATTTATACCTAAGCTTATATGGACCTGTTTGTCTGGGTTCAGATGTACTACTTTTACCAGAACTGTCATAAACAAAGTCAGGCTATGATGGAGTTCATATTCTCCGACTTATATTCCACGTTCGGACGTTTTTACTTCACGTGACACTCCAGTTATTCCTCCTGTTAGGGAAATCCTTCATGCAGCTTCGCAGGTGTAGCTGTGATTTTAGTGTCATTAGTTTGCTTGTGTAAAAGGGGGCAAGGTTTCTTTCTTTTTATATAAATTTTGTTCATGTTATGTATAATTGTAAGCTATTTATAGCATTACACAACGATCCCTGTTGAACAAATCAATACTGCATTATGGTTAATGGTAATATTGTATAATTAGGTTTGTTTTTTAGATGTTTAAATATTTTGATAATTTATTTTTTAACACATTCCCACTGTTGCAGACAATAGTGAAGATAAGAGGGTACTGTGTTTTTATTTGTGTATGCTGTTTTATCTCTGATCTCTGTACAAAACTGATTCCTCATTGTTTTTCTATTTTCTGGCGTCGTCTTTCCTCTTTGTGTGTCGGTGCTTTCTGCATGTGGCAGGGGTACGTGACGCACAGACAAAAAATTATGTTTCCTTTGGGTTGTAATAACTTGTACATTTAAAAGTGTAAATTATGTTTTCATTATTTTATAAAAAATATATTAAAAATAACTATCAGAACTTTGTGTGTTGATTGTTTTTGTACTGTTAAAGACTGTCTTTTTCCCCTCATCCTTTGAGTTATACGTGGTAGTAAAGTATCTCATGTTTCGTTTAAAACCCCAGAATATTAAGTTTATTTTATTGAACTCTAAGTTGCTCTAGGTCGTTCCTATCACATTTGATTCATTATCTCGGGCTCTAATTATGTCGTTATCACCGGGAAGTTTGTTATCTCAAGAGAAAATTATCCTGCTATATCTTATTTTGAGGTAATGACAAATAACCTTGAGAAAACAGAGGAAATAAATTGCATGACCGCTTCAGGCATCCATAGAAAGGTAATAATTTAACTTCATGTTTGTTTTTTGATTATGTTGGTCGTAGTGGTGCTGTTGTTGTACATAAGTGCATTATATTGAAAGGTGTTTCTAATACTGTGACCCTCATGTGAATGGTGTGGCCAAAATATTAGAAACACTACAACCTTAATAGTAAACTTATAGTAAATACCTCAACTGTCAACAAAAACTGAAACATGAGCGTACCTAATGAAGTGGCCGGTCAGTTAATCCAATATTTGGAGTCATGAACATCTAAAAAAAAAAAACTCCTGACTGCATCTGCTCAGGCTCTAGGATGTTATGATAGGGATTTTACACTTTGGTGTAAACACATCTTCCAGTTTCGTCTTTTCGTTTTAATTGATATTAAAAATTAGCTGCAGCTCTGCAGCACTTGCCTTTGTCTCATAACGTCTCCACAGCTCACACAAACACGATGAAGCAACTTGCATGTAAAATCTTTTTATTCTCTATTACAAAGCTTTTATTTAACATAAAATACATTTTGTAGTAAGTACTTGCATTGACATAAGAGTTGACAGAACACTTATGATTAATAAAAATTATTCTATACATCCCAAGTGTGATCAGTGGAAAAAGTGTTTTTAGTTGCTACTGACACTTTCATGACATCAGGCACATCACCCAAAGCTTCAACATCAAGCCATCCCAGGTAACACAGTGATAAGGAGTGAAGGAGGAGGTTGTGTTTAAGATCCACACATGAGGCACTCGTCTCGGTTCTCCAGCGAACACACCATGGCGGCCATGTTACGCTCTTTGATCTCCTCCTTTGTGGCTTTAACCGGCTCCTGCTCCTCCTTCAGCTTCTCCTTGTTCAGGGTGAACTGGATGGGGTTAGCGGCAGGCTTCGTCCTCAGGTAGTACATACCCGTCTTCAGACCCTGTGGTGAGAGAACAGAGTGAGTTAAACGCGTTGTTTCCATAGCAGTCTGCTCTCCGATTTGTCCTTCACGTCTCACTTACTTGTTTCCAGCCGTAGAAGTGCATGCTGGTCAGTTTGCCGTAGTTCGGCTCCGCGATGTGGATGTTCAGGGACTGGCTCTGGTCGATGAAGGCGCCGCGGTCGGCTGCCATCTTGAGCACGGTCTTCTGGGAGATCTCCCACACGGTTTTATACAGCTGCTTCAGATCGTCTGGGATTCCTTCAATGTCCTTTTGAAAACAAACAAAAGAAGTTCAGACACGTCCAACACTGATAAAATAATAATTAACCTAACGGACTATTAGTTACCTGAATGGATCCGTTGTTGCCGATGAGCTTGTTCTTCATCTCCTCGCTCCACAGCCCCCTCTCCGTCAGGTCTTTGAGCAGATGAGGATTCACGATCTGAAACTCTCCGGAGAGGACCCTGCGGGTGTAGATGTTGCTGGTGTAGGCTTCGATAGACTCGTTGTTGCCCAGGATCTGCGCGGTGGAGGCCGTGGGCATCGGGGCCAGCAGCAGGCTGTTCCTCACGCCGTGTTTGGCGATCTTCTCCTTCAGCAGCTTCCAGTCCAACAGATCGGTGGGCGTCTTCTCCCACATGTCGTACTGGAGGATGCCCTTGCTGACCGGAGAGCCTTCGTATGTCTCGTAGGGGCCGAGCTCAGCGGCCAGCTCGCAGCTCGCCTCCAAGGCGGCGTAGTAGATGGTCTCAAAGATCTGGGTGTTCAGCAGCTGCGCCTCGGGGCTTTCAAACGGGTAACGCATCAGGATGAAGGCATCGGCCAAACCTTGGACGCCGATTCCTATCGGCCTGTGACGCTTGTTGGACTTCTCCGCTTCGGGCACTGGATAGAAGTTAATCTCGATGATCTTGTTCAAGTTTTTGACGATGACTTTGGTCACAGATGCTAGTTTTTTAAAGTCAAAAGTCCGCTCAGGGGTGACGTACATGTTGAGCGCGATGGAGGCCAGATTACAGACCGCTACCTCGTCGTCGCTGGTGTACTCAACGATTTCTGTGCAGAGGTTGCTGCTTTTGATGGTGCCCAGATTCTGCTGGTTGCTCTTTCGGTTGCAGGCGTCTTTGTACAGCATGTACGGCGTACCGGTTTCTGTCTGGGACTCAATAATGGCGTGCCACACCTGCTGAGCCTTCACCACACGCTTGACCCTCCCCTCCTTCTCATATGAAGTGTAGAGCTTCTCAAACTCCTCACCCCAACACTCGTCCAGCCCGGGACACTCGTTGGGACACATCAGAGACCAGTCTTGGTTGCTTTCCACCCTCTTCATGAACAAGTCGGGGATCCACAGGGCGTAGAAAAGGTCTCTGGCCCTCTGCTCCTCCTTTCCTGTGTTCTTCTTCAGCTCCAGGAAGTCAAACACATCGAAGTGCCACGGCTCCAGGTACATGGCGAAGGCTCCGGGTCTTTTGTTGCCACCCTGGTCGACATAACGTGCCGTGTTGTTGTAAACTCTCAGCATGGGGACTAACCCATTTGAGTTGCCGTTTGTGCCGGCAATGTAGCTCCCTGTTGATCTGATGCAGCTGACCGCCACACCGATTCCTCCAGCCGACTTTGAGATGAGGGCGCACTGCTTCAGAGTGTCGTAGATGCCTTCGATGCTGTCGTCTTTCATGGCGAGCAGGAAGCAGCTGGACAGCTGAGGCCTGTTGGTACCGGCATTGAAGAGAGTAGGCGAGGCATGGGTGAACCACTTCTCCGACAGCAGGTTGTAGGTCTCGATGGCTGCGTCGATGTCCGTTCTGTGGATGCCAACAGAAACCCTCATGAGCATGTGCTGGGGTCGCTCTGCCACTTTGCCGTTGATCTTCAGCAAGTAGGACCGCTCCAGAGTCTTGAAGCCAAAGAAGTTGTAGGAGAAGTCGCGGTCGAAAATGATGGCGGAGTTGAGGCGGTCTTTGTTCTCCTGGACAATGTCGAGCGTCTGCTTGGAGATCATGGGAGAGTGGCGTTTGTTCAAGGGGTTGACGTAGTTGTACAGGTCCTCCATCACGTCGCTGAACACCTTCTTGGTCTCTTTGTGCAGGTTTGAGACGGCGATCCGAGCAGCGAGGATTGCATAGTCGGGGTGTTTGGTTGTGAGAGTGGCGGCGATCTCAGCCGCCAGCGTGTCGAGCTCCACGGTGGTGACGCCGCTGTACAAACCCTGAATCACCTTCATCGTAATCTGAGCCGGATCCACAAAGTCAGAGTTCAGCCCGTAGCACAGCTTCTGGATGCGGGAGGTGATTTTATCGAACATGACGCGCTCCTGGCGTCCATCTGAAAACAAATACATAAATACACGTCAGTTAACTCATCAATCATCACTTTCTAAAGTTGTCAGTCAGCAAAATTATACAATATATTAACAGTAAAGATGAAACTACATGCATCACTCTATATAAATATTAATAAAATCTCCAACATTGTTTGTTCACTCTGTTTCTTTGCATCTTTTATTATGTTTAACTTAATTATATATTAATTCTTAGAAATGTGATCAAATAATTATAAATGTAATATTAAATCAAATTTTAACACTAACGTGGTCTTAACACAGTGAATTCTGTGTATTTAACCATTAATCGATGGTGAGAGAAGTCAGAGATGATGAGTAAAAGCAGCAAAACTATGGAGTAAAAATAAGTAAAAGTCCTGAATTAGTAAGTAAAAGTACAAAAGTATAAACAGTATGTAAATATAACTAAACGCACCAAAAGTTAATTTACTCATTATGCTGAACGGCCCATTTCAGAATAAATTACTTCAAAGTAATCAAATCTAATAATATTACTGGATTAATTTATGTGTGCATCACTTTAAAAAAGGTCCAGTGTGCAGAATTTAGTTGCAGTCTCCTCACATGACCCTCGCCTTCCTGGTGTAAAGGAGAAACAACACTTTAAAAAGGACCGTGTCTAGAGTCACTATTTAGTTTGTCCTACTGTAGAAACAGTGTTTCAACATGGCCGCCTACATGAAAGAGGACCCGCTCCCACTGTAGATATAAAAGGCTAATTTTTAAGTAACAAAAAGATTTTTATTTTCAGTGATTATACATGCATAAAAAAACATAGTTATGAATATTATTTTCCATGTTTGTCTTATTCTGAAAATAAAATCCGCTTTAACTTTGCAGCTTGTACTGGTCCAGCTTATTTTAAATACTTTACATCTAACAAGATGAGTAAAGTATTTAAAACTAATAACCTGAAGCTCATTAGTTTAATAAAATGACTGAGGGCCTGTTAGGAAACTTTATTTGAATTACCTTATACACTACTGTGTAACATAATCTAATATATCATAATTTAGTATAGTAGATAGATTTAGTAATCTTAATCTGCAAAGTAATTGTTAACTAAGGCCATCAAATAAAGAGTGCAGTATAACTATAAAGTAACATAAAATCTAACTACATGCACTTAAAGCAGAGTACCTGAGTAAATGTACTTCGTTATATTCCGCCACTGTTATTAACACCTGACATTAAACCTTATTAATCCGATCTGAATCACCAACACTCTCAGGAAGTTAGCTTGGACAGACACAACTTACATCACCTTTTGGCGCCAACTTATGACAAAGGCTTTATGGCAGGGACCATAAACACAAACTTAGAGCTCAAATTTTTTATTTTAACTGTTAAATATTCACGTGTATGGTCGGCTGGTCTCCAGACTACCTGACCTAAACCATCAGCTTGTTAACATGAAGCTAATTAGCTTAATAAAAGGCTGACAGGCTGATATGTAACTTGAACGCCTTCAGCTTCAGGCTGCTTCATCGCCTCAGGCATGCCGTCAAAGTTTCGGTTGTGTGATGTGACCTGAGCGCTTTATTTCATACTGACTAGTAGATCCACGTTGTTGACAGTGTTAGCATAGGAGCTAACAGAGGCCTGCTTTACACTGAGCCATAACAACAGACAGACAGCTCACCTCGCTTGATGACATGCATGCCGGCGGAGTGTGATGTAGCTCGTCCCCCAGAGAAAACAGCAGCTGCCCAGCTAGACAAGTCTATCTTCTCCTCGGTGTCCGAATGTGCGGCTGAGATTGAGTCGAGTTGAACTCCGTCCAGACTCAAGGAGGAGAAAAGCGCGAATAACTCCTCAAACTCCCGCTAACGTCGTATTTGTACGGAAGGCGTAACCACCGCAGGAGGCGACGGACAGGCGTTTCGACCAATCAGCAGCAAGAGAACGCGGGGCTTAATGTCTGTTGGCCAATCACAGCTGTTTAGAACGTTTGGTTTCCCGAGCGAAAATCTGGCGGGACTTTAAGTGTGTCATAACATGCTTTGTTTGGTTCAGACCTGATGCAAGATTACAAATTATGCTTCATATAAGACACAAGAATGTATTCAGACTGTGTTCTTACACATTTTACTGCACTGTGTCCATCTTTTCCTACAAATAACCGCATTCAAATCAAATATTCCTTCAAAATAAAGGTATAAAAACAGGAGAATGATGCAGTTATTTGGATGAGATGTAGGAGGAAAGGAAGTTTATTTAAAATATAGTGTACTACTGCACTGCATGTTTATCATATACAGGTTACACACATAAAGATGCTGCCGTTTGCTTTGTATTGTACTATATATAGTTTATCTGAGACCTCTTCTTCATGTTTTGATACGCACTGTTTCATGTACTGAAGTGATTTGTTTCCTAATATTTGCCACAATGGACGTGATGTAAGAAAACTGGTATGTATAGATTAAAGATTTAGATACAAAAAACACCTAGCGAAGCCTCTCTTATCTTTCTGAGCTCCATAAGTTAGTGCATGACTGTGAAAAATACAGATTTACAATACATTTAATTTAAATTTAGAGAATATAGATATTTTGTGCCATAATGTGACATGTAAAAGTATCAATACCACTGTGCATGAATACTCTAAAGGTCGTGCATTCAAACTTTTAGCAAGTAGTAAAAGTATATTGGTAGAGTAGAAGTATTTGTAGTTCTATTTCTTATTTCTATAAAAATATATATATATTTATTATTCTATTTTTACTTTTTATATAATGTTATATTTGTATTACATATTTAATGTATATATTTATTTATATTATATTTGTAAAGATAGGTTAACTGTAGTGTATCTTTCACACTCCACCTCTGCCTCTACATGTCACATTGACATTGCATCCACAACTCTATGTTACATCAGCTCGGACTTCCTTGTTTTGTAATATATTTGCATATTTAAAATACCCCACTACTGTGAACATTTGTGAACATTTGACTGCTACTTACTATCACTACACACAGCTGTACTGCTCTTTTTATTTTTTAAAACATACTGTGTATATCTATTTATATTGTTATATTTTTAATACTTGATTTTCTTTACCTTTCTTATATTTAGTTTGTCATGCACCAACGACACCAGAACAAATTCCTTGTATGTGTAAAATCGTACTTGGCAATAAAGCTTTTTTGCTGTGTCTCATGCGGCCAGTAATAGTGACTCTGGCTGTAGTTCCTACATCCGTCCGGTGGGTGGCGGTAGCGCACCACACGGCTGTTTGCCAGCCGCCATAAACACCTCAAAGAAGTCACGCCATTTAGCCTGCAGACCACCGAGATGTCCCGCACGGAGGAGGCGTAAACTGTGTTTATATTTATATTTATCACTCTGACACAAGAGTCATGACAACAAGTCAGGGCTACTTGCTCGATTTGTCGCAGTTTTTCTCTCGTTAGTCGCTGTTAGCGGATAAAAATGAGTTTAGCAGCAGCGGAGAGTTGTTGCTCGCTAACCTGCAGCAGATAAGAAACATTTACTGTGTCTGTGTGCAAATTATCATGATTTCTGGATTAACTTGATTAAAGCAGCTATAAAGTCAACCATGCCCTCGAAGAGCTGTGCTGCAGGAGTCGGATCGGAGCTCGGCAGCACAGATTACAGACTTTATAGAGCAGAGGATGGATCATTATGTTGAACTACAGACTTGACACACTGTGCCAGCTTTCTTCGAGTCAGCCTCAGTTCAGAGCCACCGTCCCTCCTCGACTTCCTGTGTGGATTTCCCTCCTACACGCTCCACAAGTCTGTTTGGACACGTAGCTGTTAGGGCTGACTGATCGACGTCTACACACACCCTGTCTCTCTCTCACACAGTCATGTCCAGGTCCAGTCGGAGGTACAAGCCTCTGCAGCAGAGCAACGGCAGCGGCTCTTTCCCCGGCTGTGACCGGGTGCGGATGCCCCGGGCCCGGGTACTGCTCATCTGTCTGCTCGGGTTTCTGGTGCTGGCGGTGGTGCTGGGAGTCTACCTGTCAAACGACACCACCGGTGGACATGTGAACCGCATGCCGGCCGCAGATCTGACCAAAGACCGGGTAAGAGTAATGACAGATGCATGAACACACAGACTCTGTAACTTGTATGTGCAGTGGGACTAGCTCGGTGCTCGAAGTGTTAATTGTCACTGAAATATAATATGCACAACCAGATGGTGTTGCATTGTCTGCACTGAGCTGAACTGAGATTTGGTCTCATATTTGTCTCACTATATCAACATCTCGTCCCCAACAGCGCTGTGTATTTACCCTTTGTTTATGGATGGCTGGATCACTGACAGTGTGTATTTAATAACTTGAACCTCACAGTTTATATGTCAATCAACAGAAAATAAGTTATTTTTAAGAAAAAATGTCTGCTTCCAGCTGAGATGTTTTGCTGCTGTTTGTTGTCTTATGTGTGAATGTATTTAAAGATCACCTCTGCACGTTTTAACACTGACCTGCTTTGAATAATAATTTCTTTCTGATATTTTTCTGCATTAAAAATAATTAAATAAATAATTTTATCATCTTCCCACATAGAAAAATCCATCACCTATGAATAATTAATAATAATAATAATAAATAATTAAATTTTCGAATGTTTTACTGCTGGACACAAGATGTTTCCTACGTCACTAAAAAAATCAATTCTCAGTTTCAAGTTTCGCCTTCAAAACAGGTTGTGATGGCTATTAAACTCTCACTAAACTTTCACCCTTCAGCAGATGAATGTGAAAACAGCTTTCTCGTGCCAAACTGTGTTCAACACAAAATATACAGTATCTTTGGTTGGATAATGAAGTGTTAGTCAGACAAAACAAGCATCTTAGACGTCGTGAGGATCAGCAGATTAATCAACAATAAAAGTAATTGTTTGATTTCGATGTAGTTCATCTTCCCCTTCACAGTTAACCAATACTTTTCACTCAAGCCGAGTCATTTTTATTCATATAGAGTAGTCCCAAATCACAAATTTGCCTCAGAGGGCTCAACATATGCCACCTTCTAACTTTAGATCCTTAATTCAGACACATGATGCACAAAAAATAAACTTTAAAGGAAAGATTGTGACTAAAATTCAGCAGCGATCCCTCCACCAGCATGCAGAAGATACTATATATAAAGAATAAACAGATGTCACAATATGGAAGAACAGAATGACAGTGGGGAGTAAATAAAGTGCAAACACAAGGACCACTAAACCTCCGTACCACAGTGACCTGGAAGGAGTTTCGTGTTTGGTGCTAACTTTTTGTTCACATTGTTTTTCCTCCTCCCTCCTTTTTAATCATTAATCCTATCTCCTGTCCATCCAGTTGTCCCACAAACCCAGTAAGTGCTCTCCTGCTCAAATCCGCCGTCTGGCCTCTCAGGTGGACGGCACTCGCCTGTGGGAGACTCACCTGAGGCCCATCCTAATAGAGAGGCTCCCAGGGACACAAGGCAACCTGGCTGTACAGCAGGTGTGTTTAAATATTTATAGTTTCCACCTCTCCTCCTCCTCCTCCTCCTCTCTAAATTTCACCTTTAATCCCCCCTCTCTCTCTCTCTCTGTCTCTCCGCTCTGCTTTGCTTCAGCACATCACCTCCACTCTGTCTTCGCTGTCTGCCGGCTGGGCCATCGATTTAGACTCCTTCCAGTCTTCAACTCCCCGAGGCCAGGTCACGTTCACCAACATCGTTGCCACTCTGGACCCTTCTGCCCCTCGCAGGCTGCTCCTGGCCTGCCACTACGACTCCAAGGCTCTGCCTCCGGACCCCCGTGCCCCAGAGAAGGTATTTCTGGGGGCGAGTGACTCGGCCGTGCCCTGTGCTATGATCCTGGAGCTCGCCACGTCTCTGGACGCCCAGCTTAGATCATTCAAACAGCAGGTATGTGCTCGGTTGTTGTTTGACATCTTGGCTCTGGCTCTGGCACTTCAGATATAAACAGAGCAGATGGTGATGGATTAGTTCCCTATTTGTTTTAGACTTTCCTGTGTTGCCTCCTATGACGAAAAGGCACTAGATGCTGACAAGAGTAGTTTCTCTCTTTTTTTCCTGCGCCTGCAGTGTAGGATAGAAATGCTGACACCAGCCCCTTACTTTCTTTGCAGCAGTCCTCCGTATATAGCAGTATCTCTCCAGAGGCTGTGATTTATGTAGTTACTGTAGTACACACACTGCAGGAAGGGAGGTTGCTTTTTTTTTTTTTTTAAGTGAATTTTAATCTGATTTCCTCCCAGAAACTTCCAGTGTCTCTCCAGCTGGTGTTTTTCGACGGAGAGGAGTCATTTGAAGAGTGGACCGCCACAGATTCGCTGTACGGCTCACGTCACCTGGCCGAGCGCATGGCCAACACGCCTCACCCCGCGGGCTCAGCACACAACACCATGCTTCAGGCGGTGGTGAGGAAACACATCCTGATCCAGACACACACTCTAAATTATGTACGACCAGGCTGAATTTAGCAGAAACAGGTCTATTTTAAACTCAACAATAGCAGCAGGTCTGTCATGCCTTTAACAGGCTAAGTCTAGTTGCAGTTTCTAGTATATATTCAATATTCAGTAGCCATTTTCTCTCTTTTAGGACCTCTTTGTGCTACTAGACCTGCTCGGCGGCCCCGATCCACTGATTGCGAATCACTTTGATAACACGGCACGCTGGTTTGACCGGCTGATTGCTGCAGAGAAGAGACTCCACCGACAGGGTCTGTTGACGTCCCACCCCTCAGAGCAGACGTATTTTAGGAAGGACGTGTATCTTGGTCCTGTACAGGATGACCACATCCCCTTCCTTCATAAAGGTGAGTAAAACTTGTACCTGCAAACTGCACCACAGAGTTCGTGTCACGGCGTCATCGTCACTATCTTCCCCTCTCCACACATACAGGCGTGCCCGTGCTACACGTCATCGCCACTCCCTTCCCACAGTTCTGGCACACGCTGGATGACACGGAGGAGAACATGCATCGTCCCACCGTGGTGAACCTGACCAAGATCATGGCTGTGTTTCTGGCAGAGTATCTGGGCTTCTGAACACACACACACTCACACACACAGCCAAAGACGTTTGACTGAAGCACTAGTGCTGTTTGTCACACTAATGACAAAGAATTGCTTAAACGACCAGCATGACTTGGACCTAAAATGCAGAAAAGAAGTTTACGGGGATACCAGCTAAAAATTTACCAAAGACTCGGCCCTGCTGGATGGACCAGTCTCCCTGGTTTCATGTGAATAACGTGCTGGAGACGCTTATCTAAATGTCTGCACATGTGATGTGGACAAGTGAGTCTTAATTGGAGTGATTATAATACTGGGATCATGGTACTGGAGGGGGAATCTGTGAATTTGTTTGCTTCATCCTGTAGCTGTAGCATTTATTTACTCCGTTCATACGATCGAGATGCACTAATGTCTTCTTGAAGACAGAATTTGTGACCAGCTCCCGAAGCTGCTGTGAACGCTGTTCATACAGTGACAACGGTGAACGACAGCCAAGGTCGTATCTGTGAATAACTGGCACTTTGAATGAGGATCCTCTTGGCCTTACAACCTGCTGTTATTAACTGCTACCTATATTGTATGGCTGCACATTTTGTGTCAGTGAAATGATGTTTATTTTACACCATGTAAGCGGTGTAGTGAAATGTCTGCAATAAAGTTAAAATGGTTTTATTCTGATTTGCTTAGAGTTTGATACATTTTACCAGCACAGTCCCCATCTGATCATCCCGTTTAACAAGTCGAGGAACCAAAAACAACAACGAAAAATGTTACTAATTGTCACAAATGAAACATTTTGAAGGGCACGCTCAAATGATGTGACCTAGAGGTGGTGGTGGGTGAGAGAGAGGTGGAGGTGGGCAGCAGCGGCGGCGGTGGTGGTGGTGGTGGTGGTGGCGATGTGGGCTGCCTGGGGGTGAGCAGTCGTTGTCGGAGGAAGGGTAGACTTCTCCTGAGGTTCCTCCAGAGCGAGGTGTCTGGAAACTGGATGAGGAGATGAGGAGCATCAGAAAAATGCAGCGACATTACACTGTTACATTTAATTTAACCACAAGAGGACGCTGTTGTTCTTTTAAAAGGAATACAATCAGACAAACAGGCAACTATCACCTTCTTAGACTACTTTAAAACAACAATAAAACTATGGCAAAATAACCAAAAATAACAGCTGACAGCTAAAGTCCATGCTTGACACTTTCTATTTAATTCTTATACTGTAATAAAACAATTATTGTTGTATTACTATTAATATTTAAATGAGTTATCAGGAAAAGAAAAGACGTTATCTTCCCCTGCGGTTGGAAGAACAAACGGTCGTTCTCGTTCGATTGTAACGTCTGATGTTAAGATTTGATCCACTCAGCGTATCACTCCGCGGTCAACAATCTCTTGAGATTTTATCAAAATGTAATCAGTTTAATGTAAACTTTATGCCTTGTGTGACAAGGTGTTACTCTTAAAAGTATTAAGTGAAAGCATATATGAGTGAATTATTTAATTATGAGTTATATTTAAGTGTATTTTGTTTATGGCGTGAGACTAAACGCCAACGGTTAGTTTGGTCACCGTGTATCCATCCGCTCCATGTAGTTGCGGTAAGTAGGCTACTTTATCTTGTTATATTGTTCAGCAAATTAAATTATTATATTATTATTTTTTTAAAAAGAGGCATTTCCCCCCCAAAAGGAGACGTACTGACCCGGTACCGTCCGTGGTTCGGTCCCTCTGTCTGCGGTTCTTGAACCAGTTGCTGACTTGAGTGGTTGTCAGGCCGGTGGCTGCTGCGAGCTCCCGCTTCTCCCGGGTACAGGGATAAGGTTTCTGGTAGTACCACTGCCGGAGTATACTCCTTGATTTTTCCTGTAAGTTTAATTTAAAAAGTTACACTTGAACGTTGTTAAAACAAAGATATACAAACATTTAAAATTGCTCTTTCAATACTAGTCTGCGTCTTATAGGTGTAGCTAGAGGAGAGTGTGTCATGCTATCATTAAAAAACTAGTACACTTTTAAAGTATCTCTGTAAATGAGTTGTTGCTATTCAACATTTATTCATAATTAATTGTTATTTTTTAATGTTTAACGGTGGCCAAAGTAAAGGTGTTCAAATCAGATGTAAAAATGTGAAAATACAAGTAAAAGTAAGTGAAAGTCAACAGGTATCATTAGGAAAATATACTTGAGTATCAAAAGTAAGGTAAACGACTCCTTTTAATTATTATTAATACTAACACCAGCATTTTACAGTTGTGGCTGCTCAATGTGGAGCAAAGTTTAAACACTTTACATATCACTTTCACATATAGGCCTGCTTTAGAGTGTGTTAATTTGTAATAAATAATCATATTTCAGAGGAGGATCAAATTATCTTTAGTGTAAAGTATGAATCTCCATGTAGTCTAATTATAGATGTCAGATTGTGGTGTAAAAGTAATATTTCCCCCTGACGTGTGCTAGAAGTATACTCAAGTACTGTAAAACTTTACAATACTTGAGTTACTTTATACCACTGGTCACTGATATCTATTCAAAAATCCATCCAGATAAGATAACATAAGATTTTGTCTACCTTGAAACAATAGCTGGTCTCCTCTCCGTCCCAGATAGTGTGTGGTAGAGGAAACTTTCTCCTTACACGATACTTCCCCACAGCTCCCAGGGGTCGGCCCCTCTGCCTCTCGGCCTCTGTGTAGTGGGCTCTGAGCCAGAGCTGCTGCAGGAGTGGTTGGCTGCGTGGTGAGAAGTGGAAGCCCTCCAGCAGGGTGTAGAGGTCGGTGAAGCGACCCTGGTGAAAGGCCACTGCGGCTTTAGCCTTCAGCACACTCTCCAGCTCCCCAGGGCAAGGAGAAGAGGAGGAGGAGAGGGAAGGAGGAGGAAGAGTGCGGAGGAAGCCAGCAAGACGATCCATGCAACCGCTCTGCAGGAGGACCTCGCACACGCAAGCCACCTGCTCTGCTGTGAAGATCATCGCTGTGGAGACAGGATGGTGATCCACAAAGTCCTGAGATGTAAGTTTAACCAAAGTCTGTGTTAAAATATCATCTAACAACCTCTCTTAAGTCTGAACAGGAGAGAGCTGAAGCTTCTGCGGAGCATTCTGAACGATGCATGAGTGTTTATCATGACTCATCATGCCTGGAAGAATCGAATCGCAGGTAATCTGATAGCATCAGGGTTATAACAACACACCATGCATCCCTCCTCCTCTTGTACAAACACATGCATGCACACCCTCACACACATTTTGGACCTTTGCTATTGTATTGGCATTCACCCACAGAGAGAGACACAGAGAGAGAGAGGGATGCTTCTGCTGTGCAGAAAGTACATTTGAATAAAATTTTCTTGCCAAATCAGAAGCAAAATCTTACTAATAGTGTAAGTGCTAACTATAATGCAATGCGTGAGCCACACCTTTCTTTTGTAAATGTAGTTTATTACAATATTATGTAATATAAAAAATAGAATACATTTGAATACAAAAAAACGAGAAAACAAAAACCTCGAATGACAGACACAAATGATCCCTTTCAAAACTATCAAAAAAGTCAATCAAAATACATTATCTTTGGTTACGTCTGGACTCGTATGCGTTATGTGTCAGGTAGGAGAGAGTAAAGACAAATCCCAGGCTACAAACAAACAAACACGGCTACAAATGTGCACAAGCCCAAAGAGGCTTTAATGTCTACATACTTTGGTAAGAAATGGCTCATATAAACAAATGCAGGCTACCATATATTACATACAGGACACAATTCCCTTTAATCCCTAACCAATTTGAATGTTCGGCTAAATTAAAACTAAAATTGATTTGTCCAAGCAATTTAATAATCTATCTAAAGGCCACTGGGAGCAAACTACCTTAAAATTTATTAACAGGGGGTGACCTACTGTATTTCAAAATGACCTCAAAACTGATTTCATACCTGTAGTCTAAGATTGTAAAACAAGAACGTGACCATCCGAGTGAAAACGACTATCATTTCCTATCTGCGTTTTCCCACAAGGACTCATTTGTCTTTCAGTTAAAACTAGAAACCGATTGATACATGCTTTAAATAGATTAAATGTACAAAAAATAAAAGACAAACATATTAATAAAAAAAAAACACAAAGGCCATAAGTGTAACTAGATGTGACACTGAAGTGTGTTTTTGTGTACCATGATTGGCCAAAGATTGACCACTACCTGTGTTATGACAGTGGAAAGAAACCTTTCTATCAATTTACAACAGATTTCATCAGGAAATCAGTATCCTGTTTTCTGATTTACCGCTTTAGCTATCCTGTCATGTCCAATTAAGAAAGTCTAATTAAGAGAGTCCAACCACTGTCATGACAACACGGCAGCGCAGCGTAAACATTGTGTGAATGAAAGGTGCAAAATATACAAATAGAGGAGAGAGGAGCTGTGACTATGCAACCAAAACTGTCACATTATGTTTCAATGGAGATCAAACAGACACAGAAATGTGAACACCAAAATTTGGTCGGGTATATAGCAATAACACACATTAAAAAAAACGTCGGACCTGTAAGCTTTAAAATAAGGCACTTATCGATATCAACAAACAGATTTTGGATGACAAACAAAAATATCACTACGTGGGATCACAGCAAATGTTTTAGTGTAATGCACCGTCATGCTTCATTTCTCTCATCTCCCAAGTGTACTGGCTTTTCAACTCAGCCATTGTGCCATATAGTGTCCTATAAAGAACTAAACATGCATTGCATAGAGTATAGACCCTTTTTTGTTTCCTGTGTTACGTTTGTACGAATCGAGGACAGCGTTCTCACGTTCGGCTGCATGTTTCAACCCAGACTTCAGTAACTTGTAGTAATAAAATACTGTTTTAAACCCCCCTTGGAGCAATGATGTAATTATGGCTGAAGAAAAACACATTTCACATAAAACTCAGTTCTGTTTGTGAAGAATATAATCTTCACTATATTCCTGGAGTGTTGGTAGAATAATATATTCAGGCTGTGAATGAGTTCTGGACAGGCACGCAGTACTCTTATGTCTTTGCCAGATATTCCTGTTTATAGTTACTGTGATGGATCCACAACAGATTACTTCTACTGCCAGGAAAAACCACAGACATCTTTTCCAAGTACAGCTGAACTCGGTCTGCAGTCCACAAAACTACAAAGAAGATCGGCAAGAATAGGAAAAACCACAATGCCTTGTGTAACCGGGCCAAGCAGACTAATCTGTGTTAGTTCTTCTGTCTGGATCTGATAAACCAGAAAAGGCACGTACGGATTTTAGTTAAAAAAAAAAAACTGTCTGATTCAAAACCCAGAGGAATATTGTGATCACATGTAACCCCGCCCGTCCATGTGAAATAGAGCTGCAGAGGGGTCATCTAAAAAGTGCCAGCTAAGACCATGATGTTATCAGGCCCTAATAAGAGAGCATCATCGTTGTTGTACATAAACATATTGTAAAAGACATTTGGGTCTTAGATGATTGAGTCTGTAACCTACTGTATGTTTCAGCGTTTTTTTGTTTTTAGAGACATGAGGTTGCCAACCGGCAACGTAAACAGACTACAAACCCAGCTCATCATCCACAGGGACAGACTGGAGCTGAGTAAGAATCTTGGAGTCCCCATCCATCTCCTCTGGATTACCCAGTGCTGAGTTGGCTTCCACATCCTGCTCTGGCGAGGGGCTTCCCAGAAGCAGCGACTCTCCTCCAGGTAGGCCCAACAAAGCCGGGTCTACGGGCAGGTCCTTGCCGCGGACATCAAACAAAGTTAGACTAGCTGAAGTGGAGAGGGGCACAGGGCTCCAGGCTGGTTGGGACAAGTGGGTGTTGGGTGTCACTCCGCTGTACATGGGGCTGAGGGTAAGCATACTTTCTGGAGTAAGAGTGTTTGGCGTCGTGGCGGTGACTGAATGGTCCAGGGTATGAGGCGAGGGGACGGCGGGTGTGCCAGTCTCTGGAGCACAGTACAGTGGAGACGAGTTGATGAAGTTTAGGGGAGATGATGTGAGGCCGATGGGGGTCGGGCCTGAGGTGGTTGAAGGTTGGGATGCTACAGGAGGGGTGGAAGGAGTGAGAATGGGACTCAACCCATTAGCAGAGATGGGTGAAGCCTCGGGGACTGGTTTCATGGGCAAACTGGTGAGTTGAATGCCTGCTGGGATGGTCAGAATCAGCTTGCCTTGCTGGACGCTCAGGTAAGGGCTTCCACCGAGGAGGAGGTTACCTACAGCGGTGATAAAAAGACAAGATCAGTATGAGATACAGCATCATTATCAGCACCAATACAGCTCTTTACTAGCAACAAATGAATTTATAGACTAATACTTACAATGATTTGTTTGTAAGTACATTTTTATCTGTATTACAATCTATTATATAATTTTACTATTTTACAAATAATCAATTAATTGAGAAAATAATCACCAGATTAAACTTGAATGAAACACCTTCTATTGTTAGTTTCAGTCATAAAATATTTAATCTCATTGCGTACCATTTCTATAACTACCGGTAATTAAATAATTACTTGTATCAAGTAACTCTGCATCAGTTAATCCATGTAATTAAGTACTTGTTACTTTGATTGGTTCTTAACAATATAGTATAAAACATGAAGTCAAACAATTAAACATTTTCATATAACAAGTGAAAATCCTGTTCTTTTCCAAATAAATAATTGGAATACATAAATTCACTATTATGGCTGCATGTAACTATTATTTCTATTGTTGTTACCCAACGGATTATTGTCTTGAGTAGTCACTTCATCTATATATTAAAAAATGCCCATTATACAGTAATTTCAGTTCAGGCATTTTAATCTGACCAAAATCCCAAAGATAATGAGTTTAATATCATATATGACAATAAAAACTTCTTTTTTTTAACTCCAATATTCTGAATGCTTTATCAATTATCAAAACAGTTGCCTAGCCGCTTACTATATGTGCAAATGTCTAATGATTTCAGTGTACCTGGAGCAGCAGAAGGCAGCTGAATGATCCCAGAGTTGAGGAGCTGCACACCAGGCGCCACGCTGGTTGGGGGACCCACACTCTGTATGGGCCTCAGCTGGTTTATCCTGAGAGCACCCTGTGCGACCCCTGCAGGTGCAGGAGCTGATGTCAGGATCTGTAAAGGCACACCAGCCGAGGGGATGGAGAGAGAAGGACTGGCCGGTACCACCTGGGGGAAAGAGATGGTGGACGAAGTTTGGATGGGGGAGACTGGGACCAGCTGAGGCATGGAGAGGGGGACTAACTGTGCTGGTGTGGTGCCTTTAGCTTGGGGGACTGGGACTACTTGTGTCGGGGAAGAGATGGAGATAACCTGTGGGACCTGGATTTTGCTGGGTGTGGAGTTTGTGTTTTGGTCCCCCAGTTGGTGGTGTGCTGTTCGCTGTGTGAGCTGACTGTTCAGCTGTGAGATGGAGACGATGGTCGTGGCACCTTCAGGCAAACTCGTTGAAGCATCCTGCTGCTGGTGCAACAGTCTGTTGCCTGTGTTCACTGTCTGGCTTTGGAAGTGAGGAGCTTGTGAGGTGAGTGGGGATACTGGGACCAACTGAGGGCACTGGGACACCTGGGCTCCTGAGGACTGCTGGACTAGCTGGGATACTGGTATACCCTGGATGGAAGGCACAACCTGGGGCAGAGAGAAGACCTGAGGGGTGGAGTTGCTGGTGGAAACCACAGAGCTACACGGGTTTAACTGGGAGCCAGCAGTGGCAAAGACAACATACTCCGCTTGCTGATTGGAGAGAGACACGGCAGAACTGGAGATGACCATGCCTGCAGACGACAAAGAGGCCGGGAGGGTGAGGGACTCCTGGTGTTGGGTGTTTTGTGTTAAGACTAGTGAGGGGATACTGGTAGGGGAAGACAGAGTTGGTGAGGATGGTGATAAAGATGAAGAAGAGGAAGATACTGTCTGACTGCTTCCCTCTGAATCTTGGACATTGATGAAATCCATTGCATTGCTTGTTTCTGTCTTGATTTGCAGAGGAACAGAGATGATGGATGGAGGATTTGAGACCGGTGTGGTGTTAGTGCTCAGAACAACTGCTGGAATGCTGCTTGGCTTGGCCTCCATGGCTGAAACCACCGGCTCTGCCACAGAAACTGCCTGCTGCTGCACACTGATACTAGGTTTGGTTATTACCTGAGCCCCGTTCAGTATCAAAGGAGAGTTGGTTGGTACAGGACTCAGTGTGACTGTCTGGCAATCGCCCAAGCTTAGCCCGTTAATTATGACACCAGCACCAGTACCGGAGATCAGGGAGTTTCCATTAAGAAGTAAAGACTGGGAGGCTGTGAGGAAGCCACCAGACCCGTTGAGGATGAGCTGGCCTCCTGTGCTACAGGGGACAGCAGACAGGGAGATGATGGACTCCGTGGAGCCAGCAGCATCCTCCGGTTTGTCAGGGGTGTCGTCCATGGGGCTCGCCTCGTCCTCAGTGCTGTGGTTTCCATCAGACTCACTGCAACAGAGGCAAAATAAACGGGTTAAATAAAAAAAAGGGAAATGTGTGTGGCTTCAGAGGATTGGGCACTGGGCTTTATCATAGCTCAACTTAGAAACACAAGCTACTGATTCTCTTCATAATTTTCTAATCCTTTAAATGCTTTGAGCTTATGACATTAGGTGGTGGAGCCAGTTTTATTGTTGCTCAATGTTTTGCAGCGCTCTGCTAAACAAATGTTTTGAGCTTATCCTTGCACAAATAGACCATCACGACATGTCTCAACAATTCCTTTGATTTCTGTCTTAATGGATTACGCATTGTTAGATATGTTTTTTTATGTAACCGTATGTCATTAACGGACATGATTAAAAGGATCATTGTGTAGGATTTAGTGGCATCTATCCGTGTCACTACTGGTTGCAACCCTTCGCTTCTCCCTCTCCTTCCAAGCATGTAGGAGAAACTACAGAGGGGGTCCCATCTACAGACAGTTTTTGGTTTATTTGTTACAAACCAAACACTGGAGGTTCAGCATGGAGGAAGAGGACCCACAGTGTCTGTAGATATGAAAGGCTTGTTTGAGGGTTACAAAAACATAATGATTCCTATTTTCAGGTGATTACACACTGATGAAAACATAGTTATGAATATTATATTCCATTTCTGCCATTTTCTATGAACAGACGCTGCTAAATCTTACCCGCCAGTACTGATAGAGTCTGAAGAACAAACAGGAAAAAACAGCACTTGATTATAGCTCCCAACCTCAAATAGACTGAAAATATTTCAGCCACACACAGCCAACACACACCACTTCATCAGGCTTCATCTTGCATGATGCCGTTTGGTTGTTCAACAGTAATTTTGACTGTCTTTCGTCTGAGATTGTATTTACAGTCACAGTAGCAGACTTTGATTGCTATAATTTGTAGGAGGGTTCAAATTCTTAAGAACACACCCGCCCTCAGTCGGACATTTAACGTTATCATGTCATCTGGCGGATAAAAACAGTCCAGAGATCCTCAGATAAACAGTATCCTCTCTGTAGGACAATTCAATTCAATTCAGATGTCACATATAATCATACAAATAATGTATTTTCATAAACTCCTACAATTTGTTCAATCAAAAAAAGTTTAAAATAGGAAAGTGATAAGAATGGTAAACATAATAATAATGGTTATTATGGAAGCAATGTGAGTACAAGATAATATCACAATCATAATATACATAAGTATGTTACTTATTTTTATGATTATGGTGTAATCACCTTAAAAAAGAACTATGTTTTTTTGCTATCTTAAAATTAGCCTTTTATATCTACAGAGGGAGCGAACACTGGCTCTAGATAGGACTTTTGAGTTTTTTTGTGAGTTTTACCGGCCACTATAGTTTCTCCTTCATGCTTGAGACGAGAGGGTGAGGCGTGCAGTGTTCAGTTGGTTGCAATTTGAACTTAGTTTCACCACTAAATTCTACACACTTAACAAGTAATAATAATAATAGCAGTAATAACAACAACAATATAAGAAAAAAATAAGGAGTAATGATACTGCAGGTGCTCCTTCAGTGACTGCACTCTAATTCTACTATGTGATAAGTACATTTCAACTATTCAGTGGTATAATAGCCGTTTTTTAAAGATTTTTTAAATACTACTTCAGGTTGAAGATCTGTCAAAAGTTGTTTAACCTGCTCAGACACATGTGCTTTGTTTACAAATATGAGCTGTCTCTGGCAATTAAATAAATGCATTTTATGAGGTTATTATTAAAGTCAGCAATTTAGGATGTTTCAAGTGCAAAATCTGGGGAAGGTACACTAAAAATTAAGATGTTTTCATGTTGTAATTTAGTCATCAGTAAAAGCTGGCATTTAATGAGCTGGAACCAGTGATTTTTTTTTTTGCTATTTTAGTTCAGAAATAAAGATGTTTTTGCATATTTATATAAAATTAAATACGCTGGCAAAGATATCTACCATTCAGTACTATTATTATTATTAATCACCTTCACCTTCTTATCTACAAACCGACCCTCTTCTGCAGTGGATCAGTGCACTCACATTCCTAGAAACTCTTTTTTGGGGCCTGCACTTGGTTACAAATTATAGCAGCCTGGTCAACCCTACAGATTACGTGTCTGCCAGACCACCACAAACCCTCACGTCTGATAAGATAAGTCTGCAGTATTCTCTCTTATCTCCTCCTCCCCTCTGCTGTAAAACTCTTAAGATTTCAGCCTGTGTCAAAGCAACTTTATTTCTTGTTTACTACCCCCACCTCCTCTAGTTTACGCTAACCTCAGTCACCCTGCAGGCCCTAGGCAGCCGGTGCAGGGTTTCAGGAAACTTGAGCCATTGTGGGCGCCTGGATCTCACATTTCATAACAAAGCAACATGCTCCTGGTCTCAGACCTGTGTGGCCTTACTGCTGTCAAAAGTCAGCTCCTCTGTCAATCTTCTTAACTTGATTGAATGTTTAGTTTAGTTTTTTTGTGCACATACTCTTTATGCCCCTCTGTGTAGGCCTGCAGGTCTTTGTTTACCATTAAGGTCTGGTCTGGTAGTTTCATGCACTACTCTGATAACTGGTGTCACAAAACATAAAGTAACAAGCCTCTATCAGATCAGTTCAGGACAGCTGTGGCTTATTTAATGACCCTTTCATATCACCAAGCTCAGTCCATAAAGATAAATGCAACACATATGTGTGCAGAGCTGTTGTCTTGCCTTTTGCTGTGGGTCCCGGACGGGGTCCTGTCCCTCTGCCTGCGGTTCTTGAACCAGTTGCTGACCTGTGTGAGGGACAGTCCGGTGACTTTAGCCAGGTTTTTCTTCTCATCCGGAGTGGGGTACCTGTTGCTCTTATAGCACTCTTTCAACGCATTTCTTGACTTCTCCTTGAAGCAGTACACGGTCTCCTCTCCGTCCCAGATAGTTTTGGGCAAGGGGAACTTCTTCCTAAGCCGGTACTTGTCCACTGCGCCCAGGCTGCGGCCCCGGGACCTCTCCGCCTCCTTGTAGCGGGCTTTCAGGTACAGGTCCTGCAGGAACCCATGGTTAGACGGGTGGAAGACGTAGCTCTCCAGGATGGCGTACAGCTCCTTGAATTCTTCCCTGTGGAAAGCCACCAGTGCCTGGGCCTTCAACAGGGTCTCGTTGCCACGTAGCAGCTCGGACGAAGGAGGTATGGTGGATAGAAATCTCCACAGGCGATCCACATTACCCGCCTGCAGAAGGGCCTCGCACAGACATGATACTTGGTCAGTGGAAAAACTCAGAGCCGACTTTTGGAAACTTTGGAGCAATTGTTCCGAAACTTGGATCGGATCGTCCTCTTCTTTGGGATCCGTTGCCGTTGGCTCCTCTGGGCTGTTCTCAGATTGTTCTGTAGACTCCAAAGACAAGGAAGCCATTTTTACTTTAACTTTTTTTTCCTCCAGTAGTTCCTCCTCCTCTCTCCCTCCCTCCCTCCCTCTGCAGCGCAGCTCTCTCCAACTCTCCGCCAGTCGACCAAATCATGAATGTGCCTGCAGACAAGCAGCAGTCACGCCCCTTTTATAACCTAATGTGGTGCCTTTGTTCAAACTTACTGCGAGGCCAACCTTCATGTGCTGGGATATTATTCATGCATTAACATATTAATGTCTGACTAATGTGGTCGATACATTTCACTTGAGTTAAAGCATCAATATTAAAAGTTATGCATTCATGATTGAGTTAAACTACAAAAGTCTTTTCAACAAAATGACTTCAACCGATCAATCAAAAAGCTATTTGTAATTTTCATTAGCATTTATAATCATTTCAGATAATTGTGAATTCATTAAGATTATTATATTAGATAAGTACTAATTACATATCAACGTGGCCCCTGTCAGATTAGGTTAGGTAATATTATTCGTTTATTATTGATGCATTACTGTGTAGGCAGTATTTTAATGTAAATGTCTGGTGGAGTGGACGCTATAAAAATGTACAGTGAAATACAGTAGAGTGTAAAATAGCATATAGTATATACTATAGCATAAGTATATACTACAAAAAAAATGGCCTGAAAACACTAATTCAAACTCATTTTTATTGTGTGTTTCTTGGCAAAAAATTACACTCAAAATACATTAGAACAGAAAAAAAATGAAATTTATTTATTTCCACCACTGCAGACCATGGTCACTGTTCAGTGGGCGAGTAATAACTACTAATTAATGCAGCCAATTATTTTTTAACATTGATTGATCTGCTTATTATTATTGATGTTCAGAAGATGTTCAGCTAATTACCATGCAATACTAAGAAAATCAGTAAAAGTTGCCATTTAATAATTTATATTTATTTATTTAATGATTTATTTTCTGTCAATTGAATATGAATGAACTTAACTTATTGCCTAATTGTCTCATTTCTACTACAGTGCTCATATCTCAGCATATCTAGATTGGTGGGAAAAAAATTGATTTGTGGCAGTGGTTACTTTTATATATTTTTAATAGCATCCCTAAGAGATTTTATATGTAGCCAGACAGACAGGTCCTTCACGATCATCTTGATTACTGTAAAATACATGCCACTGTACAGAAAGTGTGCTCTTCAGTAGCATGTTAGTGTAAGTGTGTCTTACAGTTAATTCAGACTTTATATCATGCACGTGTTAACATTAAATCACTGAAGAAATTGAGATCTTCCAGGAGATTAGAAAATCCCAAGAAGAATAACATAGTTATGCATAACAGCATTTGGTCTGGTCAAACTTGTTCCCAGCCTCCTCTCAGTTGGCCAACCGGATACTATGATCCTTTGGTGTGTCTGAGGTGGTTTCCCAGTGCAAATACTGTCAGTGCAACCATACTCATTTAAGTGTACACTAACACAGCAGGCATAATTTGCATTTATGACACATTTTTTGTCTGTATTTTTGCAACAGGTGTGCATTATGTTTGTTTAAAGGCGAGAACATCCTGGAACATTAATGTAGACGCAATCATCTCTGCATATAAAAAACAAACTGACAGGTAAAGGTCTCAGGACAACTTCATAAAATAAATGACTTATATGGATCTTTGCTGTGTTATAATGACAAAAAACTGAAAGCTTATATTCATGTACAGACCTCAGACTCTAATAGATAAAGATATAAGACAGAAAAGAGCATATTCTTTATGATACGATCTATCTGCCACATATCTGTGACCTGCAGATGAGGGGTGAATGAGGCCAGGCAGGTTTGTAGACCTCTATCTCTATCAACAACCATAGGAATGTAAATCTTCTCTGTGGGACTGTGGGCTTGTCTCAGCCCCCCTGTACTTCTCTGTGCCTGGGGTTTGGCTGTGACTCTTTGATCTGCTTTTTTTCTGCCCATACATGCTCTAGTCTGTTATCTGTGCTGGAGGACTACTCTGGTTCACTGTTAACATGATTATAAAAAGGCTT
The DNA here is from genome assembly GCA_946959425.1 of Argyrosomus regius. Taxonomy (NCBI): domain Eukaryota; kingdom Metazoa; phylum Chordata; class Actinopteri; family Sciaenidae; genus Argyrosomus; species Argyrosomus regius. Next base: position 12,228,929 of record OX336889.1, read on the forward strand.
GTCTTTCTGGCAGGGAGACTGTTTCCTTCCTGTGACAGCAGTATGAGTTCATATCTATAAAACACAATATTTTATTACGTTAATGTCATGTGCAAAATCAGTTATTGTAGTCCAGATTTACTCAACAGTCTGAAATAAAGCCAAAGTTATAATGGACCTTTGTTAGAGATGCACCTCCAACATGGTGTGGCTTTAGCGGATATGATTGATTCTTCAGTATTAGTTGTAACATACAATACTGGCCTATGTTTTCTTATTACAGAGTCATTAACTTACAAACAATAGGCTCAATGTCTGGTTAAATTTGTCCCCATACAAAGAAACTTTAGACAGGTCATACTAGACGATGGCGCCGCTGTGTGGTCATTTCAACGGTCGAATTCACTCCTGTGCCATGATTGGTTCTCGATCGTGTCAATCTACTTATAAGTAGGCGGTGCCAAAGCGAGCTTTCTGCTCGTATCGTAACGCTATTGGTTGAATGTATTTTTTCCTCTGTGTGATTGGTGTTTTTCCAGTGTGGGGGCGGGTAGAAAGTTCCAGAGCTGGGCGTGGGTGTAGCAGCTAGTGTTGGGAAGTTCGAGTCTTTTTACTGAATCGGATCACTTACTCTCCGACGGTAAATTGAAAGAATCTTTTTTTGAGTCGTTTCGTTCATTTCGTTCATTCACCAGTGCAGTGCTGTAGCCCTCTTGTGGGCGATGTAAACGTGACAAATGAACGAAAGACCGATCTGTATGAACGAACCGCTGTGCGTACTGCTCGTCACACAGGCCTGTGGCTGAGCTGCCTGTCATGTGACAAATGAACTAGAGAGACTCAAACTTGAGGACAGGTCGTTGAGTCGTGAACTAATCATTTCTGTTTCCTGTCCTTACTGAGCTTATGCAGCTGCCATGCGGCGAGGAAACATACTGCATGAAAATGAACGAATCACAACCTAAGACTACTCATTACTCCCGAGTCATATAGAAGATTAGTGTAAATTGAACGATACGTTCACGACCGACACACCACTAGTGGCAGCCGGATTCAATGTTATAATGTGGCACAACCGGTGCCAAAATGGCGCCATCTGCCGGTTACAACACTGTTTTTTCTGTATTTAATCTGACGTTACGATGAAACAGTGAGCACTGAAGTGGTTTTACTCCTTCTTTTGTTGTTATTTTGTTACATAAACCTTACGTAACAAACTACTCTACGTAATGTACGTAGACTACGTCCCCCTTGTTCAAAACTCGCGCGACAGCTTGCTCGCTTATACGACCGTGACGTAACGGGGTGGGGCCGTAGGACTGGTGGTCACGTGTTTTTTGGCGTGGCGCAGCAACGCATCGAAACATCTTGCTGCGATACTTGCTTGTACTAGAAAGGTGCTGTGTCGGTCGAGTGTGGTCTGCTTCGACTGTAACAACGCTAGGAAACATACGTATTTGTAAGTAACTATGGCAACGTGGCTGTTTAAAAAACGAGGCTGTATCCAACAGCATGACTCTGCTGCTGCTAGCCACCCAGAGACAATGTGGCTAGCTAGGGAGCTAATCTAAACTAGCTGGATGAAATGAGAAAAATGTCACGTGAAACTTAAACTATCACAGTTTATAGTGTGTGTAAACATGAGAGAGGAGGGTTGTTATTTACCTAAAGAAGCGTAAACATTCATTTGAATGCTAGAAGTGCTTAGTAACAACGTCAGAGTAAGTTATCAATGAGGTTAGGGGAACAACTGACTCCCAACAGATGACTTGGGAGTGGGCGTTAGTGAGTCCTTCATAGACTATTTCATCTGAAATTCACTGAAAGGAAACGTATTGTCAGGTCTTCATATTAGGACGCAGTAAAATGAGTTGTTTACAGCTGTGAGATTGTGCATTAATTTGGCCAACATGTCCCATTGTTTGTGTGTTTTCAGTATTTCGCCATCAGCTGTGTGGGCATAATGGACGGTGGACTGACAGTAGTTACCAATCCCACTGTGAATGTGCGCCTCACAAGCACCATCTCCTCCTTTGAGGTGCAGCAGAGGTTCAACAGAGGGATCACTTTAGCAAACCTGAAGGTAAGACTCATCTTACCATACATCATTTATTATACAACACCTGGCCACCTGACCTCCACAGTAAACCTCATATTGAGATTTATTTGGTGCTTTCAGACATCTAACAATATCTTTACAATTTATTTTTATTCTATGCACTATTTTGTTTTTTGTTATTAGGGAAGGTTGGAGATGGTTGTGGGCGTATCTCCATCCTGCATGGACCTGGAGTTGTTCAGTGTCTCTGACAAGTTCATGCAGAAACTGGACGACAATGAAGCTTTGTTGGGTTCCTATCCCGTGGATGACGACTGCAGAATACATGTATGTAGCCGCTCAGATTGGACACTTTTAATATATGGCTGAGATCACTGTCATATATGATAGCAAAATACTGGTACTAACAAGTTTTCAGATCAGTTTTAGATTAGTTTCTTCAAGACATATCTGTTTTTTTGTTCTTAGTATGCAGTAAAACATTTGCAAACTGTTTTAAAAATGAAAATGCAGCTATGTAGTGGTTAAAGGCTAATAACATAATTATCCATTTTACTTGGTGGAAGAGAACCTGTGGCGACTGTAGATATAAAAGGCTCATTCTAAAGTAACAGAAACACAGCGATTCTTGTTTTCTGGTTATACTCATTAAAACATAATGATACATACTGTATTTCTGCCATATTCTGTAAATGGACCCCAGAGATTTATTTCGTTTCTGTGTCTCATCCTGAATTACAGGTTATTGACAGAAGTGGAGGTCAGCTGGGGGAGTTCACAGATGTTTCCAAAGTGGAGAAGTTTGAACTCCCAGACGAAGCATATGATAAGAGAACAGGTACGACCTGACATACTCGATACTTCTTATACTTCTCTCCAATTTGTAATTCTCATAACCTGATTTTTCTCTGTGCTTTTGGTATTAAATAAGCTAAACCAAATCTGGCTATTGTAGCAGCAAAGGATAACATACACAATAAATACAATACTAAAGAGTCTAGCTGAATTGATCATCAATCATTGGATGCAGACAATAATCTGTTAAGCAATCTATAATGAATATCAATTGTTAGTTGCAGGTATAGACAAAAAATTACAATACCAGCAGCACACAAAGTCTGAGCTGTTGTTTATGATTAATTTTGTGAATGTGGTAGAGGAATTATATTATTTGATACAAGACATGCTATTCTGCCTGTTTGTTTAGTACAACCCACCTTTCTTTCCTTCAGATACAGCAAGGTCATTCATGAAGAAACATCGTTTCAGTCACTACAACGAGGAGGAAATGGCCAAGAAGAAAGCTGAACTTGCTGCTCGGGAGGAGGAACAGAAGGTTGCTGCTAATGCAATTTCTGTTGGCAACAGATGCAAAGTTCAGGTTCCAGGGCAACCCACAAAGCTTGGCACAGTTATGTATGTTGGTAAGTGTGGATAAAACTTACTTTCTTTAAGATACTGAACTAATGAATCCTGTGAGACTGAGGATTTTCTCTCCAACAGAGCAGACTTTTTTTTAATAATTAGCGGTAGCCTATTACACAATCAAGCAATGTTGGTTTGGCTGCTGAAGTTTTTCCTGTACTGGTGTGTTTTGATTTGTCTGTTTCATTTGGAGACATAAATAATGAGGTCTTGAAAATCTTTCACATTTCATCTGAAGTGATTTAAAATCAGTATAAATCAGATTAGCTTGAGTGCTGACCCCCAAACAATGTCTCACTGTAAGTGATTCATTGTGTCATGTGGTACACTTAACCATCTTCACATTTTGTTGTTGCTTGCTCTAGAGACCAATAAGGTGGCTTGCATATGCCCAAACTTATGGCATAGTAATCTGTGATCTCACGTTTAACATGGAGAATACTCAGAACTGATCAATAAACATGAATAAACTAAAACTTCTGTTATTGTTATTATTATTATTAAAGGCTGAGAACTTATGACCACGACTAAGCAAATAACAATAAGAGCAGGAGTATTTGGTGTAAAGAACATTGTTGTTACGTTTATTGCAGGTACAACAGATTTCAAGACGGGCCATTGGGTTGGTGTGAAGTATGATGAGCCCCTGGGAAAGCACAATGGAACGTAAGAGCACTGTCTTCTCTTTTTTAGTGATGCACAATTGTTGTTTATCTTGGTCTTGATTTTGCATTTGACCCTGTCTTTTTTTCATAAATTGTGTCTCCACAGTGTTGAAGGGAAGCAATACTTTGAATGTGAGAACAAATATGGTGGATTTGTGAAGCCCCTGAGTGTGATTGTGGGAGACTTTCCAGAGGAGGATTACGGTTTAGACGAGATGTAGGACTGTAATAACTGTAACAAAGGAAACGTTTTCTGCCCTGAAATTTGAGCAACAACCTCAAGCTGTTCATCCATTCACCAACCAGAGATGACGGAGAGTCATTGTTATTGTAACAAATGAAATTTTTTGTTTTGCTTTTCTGGAAGGCATGATCCAAAGAGCGGCGTTTAAAGTTCTTTTAGGTTCAAGTTCTCTCTCAGTAACACCAGAGCAACCTGATAGAGGTGAATGTCAGGGGGAGTACATCTGTTGGGTGTGCTGGATATGATTATAATCACAAGAGGAGCTCACACCAACATAGTTTGATAAAGGAGAGCGTTTTGTTGCACCTAAGGAAGCATAATGAAGGTTAATGTGTAGTCCTTCACTTCATGCACTTCTGTTGAGTTTAATTTAGCTGTTGAGTTTAATTTACTCCAAGATGGGATCTAAAAGTCTGATGACAGTTCAGATAATTACATCTTTCCTCGTTCAGTTTGTATGATTGTATATAACTGTTAATAGTTAATTGCAGTCTTAGCATTTTTATAAGACTGTAAATTGCTGATTGGTGGTCCAAAGATTGGACAGCTGTCTGTTGAAGGAAAAATCCCCCCTAAATTACTTTCACACTAAAATAGAAAAGTGTAATTGTACCTTCTATTCCTGACTAACAGGACGTCGCATACTGTACACATATACAATTAAGTTAAACTGGACAAGCCATTAACTCAAATCGGTGCATAATGGTCAAACTCCCACTATTGACAAACAAGAAATTCACAGTGAAAAAACAATAACTCCTCACAAACACTAGTGCAACACTTCTGTTAGTGGTATTTCAAGTCATGGGCACCACCCTCACCTTTTCCTGTTTGCTATACTTGCAGTTATTGCTGTCTACGTAGGTGAACAATGCCTGGAATAAGAGTGTGAAAGTAGGCAAGGGTAGATATTTCCTTTCTAAACAACTTTAAATTCCTTAAATTTCATTTTGTTCGTATGTTTGTACGTAAACGTCCCATTTTTGGTTTCCATGTGAATCTAAGATGTAATTCCCCTTTTATTTTTCTGTGACTGAATTCCTCTTGTTAAACATTTAATTGTCTGCATTTGATTGTGTCCTGCTTATATTGAAACATTGAAATAAAAAAACAGCATGTTTCAAGTTTAAAACTTAAAATTATCATCTTATTTTTAATTGAAATGTGATCTATCAAATGTAATTAGTTTAAACTTGAGCTCTCCTGTATACAAATATATGACAAAATCCATCCATAAATCAGATAAATATAGAGTGTGTATACTGGAAAATGACCGGTGAAGATTTGTAGCTCTGGTAGACCCAACGAAATTGTTGAGCTGAATGCAGATTCATGTTTGATATTTCTCCAAAGTCCTTGGGTGTGTCTCGAAGAACTCAAACAAATTGTTGTAAAAATAGAAAACATGATTCAAATTTAAGTGATTTTAATTCCAGCTGTTCTATATAAGCATGATACACATTGAATTTCATACAGTTGTACAATCTGTTAGTATTTTACCCCTTAATATACATATCCTTCATTCATCCTATAGTAGTTTTTTTTGGGTTGTTCAGGTGGGTGGTTTAAGTATTGGGTCATTTAGTGGAGATGTTAAACTCTGTTTGTTTCCCATCTGTAGTGTAAGTACAAAATGTATGAGATTTACAGTGTACCATTAGATGTATATTTTTAATTACCATTGATACCTGGTTGATAGTTAAATTTTTCAAAACACAAGCAACAGCAAAAACTGCAACACGTTATGATTTTATGTGTTTGTCGCTCCCGTCGCTACATGGTACAGACTCTGAATCATCATGACAGTGAACAGCTACATCAGTTACTCTCCAGTTAACTGCCTCTCTCTCCATTATAATCACCACTCAACACTCAGCTTTTCACAGTGAATGATAATGCCTTATTTATACTTTGATTTATGTTACCGGTTCAAAACTGTTAACATGTTCTGTCATCCTTTAAAGTTTACAAAAGAAATGTAAATTAATTATTTTTGTGGTTTTCTTTTCGATGAAATGTCATTACCACACGTACAGAAATGTAGTGTTCTGTTTTCTTTTTTTTAAAAAAAAACTCTGTTAGTCTCTAAGGTGCTGGTGTTACTATGTGCCAAAGGGTAATGCATAATAATAATAAAAATGATTTGCCAGTACACAAATGTATCAGATTGTGTTGCTTTATCTCTCTTTTTGGGAGGTTTTCCATCTTTTTAAAGGGCCTAACAGTTGTTGAGGATGTAAAACCCTCTGAGGCAAATTTGTGTTTGATTTTGGCCTATATTAATAATGACTTCACATGTGACAAGGAAGGAACATAATGTCCTAAATGAGTAGTGAAGGCATGCGAGGCATCTGAAAGGAGAATAATCCTTTTTTAAATACTTACTACTGATCTAATCACAGATGGTTAATCACTCATTATTTAATCAAGAGAACGATGCAGTTTGCCTTAAACACATGGACATGTTGCGTTCAAGACAACATGACAAGGATGATTATATGAACTATGCACAATGTTCATGGTATTCTGCAGATTACTCTGATGACGGACACAAGCCATTCTTCTTCATACTACAAGTGTTGCTGGAGTTTTTTTCAGTCTTTTGCCCTTCTTCTTGCACCTTGAAAGTAGTAGAAATACCTACTCTGCTTCTAGAATATTCATAGTTCAAATACCGAAAGTAAATGTACTCATGCAGAAAGGCCTTTTTAAGGGTGTTTTTATTAATACTGATGAATTCTTTGAAATCACTGAAGAAGTCATTTGTGTCATTCAATCTGCTGCTACTGGATGTTTGAAAATCTGGATCAATAAAGTGTCTTCTGCCTATTTATCTTGTGTTTTTTAAGTGTCCTTGTCCCATTCTGTGTTTTATTTTTATCTATGTGCACTGTTGTTTATATATCCCTATACTGTACATTACTCTGCACTCTGCTGCCTTTTGCACTTCTGGTTAGATGCTAAACTGCTTTATGTGTGTACTTTGTGCAATGACAATATCTTTTTTATTCCCAGCAGCATACAGTGGAAATACTACAGCTATTTAATAACCGCCATATAGTTTTGAGAAAGCTTTCTTTCTGTAAAGTAACAGGTGTGTGACAAAGCAGTGTTTTCATGCTGTTTCATCAGCCTTGTCACAGACAGCAGCACTGCACAGTATCCATCACATGTTTCATCACTGGCTCTAAAGACACGTCACTCCAGTGACGCTACAACTGAACTCTCGCGAGGACTGAGCGCAACCCTCCCCCTCCCCCCGCCCCCTTCCAACCAGCCAGCCAGCCAGCAGTGTGTGGTGTGCGCCGATAGAGACGAGGAAAGATGGCGACGCAGGAGAGCGGCGAAGCAGCTAAAGCTGTCGTGAGCAACGGCGAGGTAAAATGAATGACACTCTTACTGCCTTGTCTACTTTTAACGCTCAGGGGGGTGGCGGGGTCTGTTTGTTTGTTTGACCGTTGAGCGTGTGACCGTTAACGTTTTTAAACGCGTTAACCGTTCGTTATGCACGAGCCCCAGTGACGTTGTCAGTTGCCGGTTGGTTTTAAAACGACCCCCCTTCGATGTGTTGAGACATCTCTGACTGTTTTTTCAGCCAGCAGATACACGGTTCACGGTACAAATCTCACCTTTTAAGACACACAGGTACGTAAAAGTGACAAGATAGTGAGTTGACTCCATAGTGTGTGATAGTGTGAGGCAGCTGACTGCTGCTGCAGTGTGTGTCAGTTAGCTTTCACAAGGCCTGAACCTGAGCAACGCAGCTTGGGCTTCACCAACCAGGCCAAGTCGTACACACATCTCTCTCTTATACCTCTTTTATTTACAGCCTTTAAAGCGAAATATTATGCTTTAATGTGTGTCTTTTAAACCTCACGGCTAAAGGTTTACCTGGCTGCTCATCTTGTTAACAGTGACAGGTAACATGAATCAGGTGTAGCCAGCTAAAAAAAATGTTATAAAAGCAGTTGTTGGAGGTAATCAGGGTGTTATCTAGCCAACTAGTAATCATTTCCTGAGTGACAAATGTCTATCACAAGTTAGCAGAGGTCAAGTGAATCATCAGTCTTTAGAGGAAAATCACTGTTTATGCTTAATCTAAAGTCTGTCAGGCTTTTGCAGGACAAATGTGAATATTTCTAGTGATATAAAACACCAATATGACTGTGAAGGTGTTTGTACTCTTTATTAAATTCTTGTTAGTGGACTAATCAATCAATAAATCAATGCAGGGTTAGGTATAACTTTAGTTTTGGTTTCTTTAGGTTCATTTTTGATTTTAGTTTTAAATCTAGGCCCCAGTTTCACCTCTTATATTAAAGCCACTGAGATTTAATGTGAACAATAAGCACTGTGGCACATTTTTAGACATTAGTATTGCCTTTATTACCCTTATTTATGCACCTAATGTTGTGTGTGCTTGCTGCCTTCCTGTTGGAGATCTTGTCACCATGTGTAGTAAACATTACCACAGCAATCTTGTTCAAATATCCACTATTTTCCTATTCTTTATGATGTGCCAGTATCTTTTGTTAGTGGACTAATCAATCCATAAATCACTTCAGGGTTAGGTATAACTTTAGTTTTTACCTCTGACATTAAAGTCCCTAAGTTAAGGATAGAGAAAACAAACACATATCACTGTCAGTCTCTGAAAAAAACCCAAGAAGGTCATTAAACAACATTTAAAAAAATACTTTCAGGATAGTGGAAATACCTACAAAACAGTGCTTACATGTTAAACAATCTTGTATTTTTTACGGATCGACAGGGCTTTATCTTCCAGAATAATGGATGCCTCGCTCTGAGATTCAAATCTCGAAACTAGGGCAAGGGTACAACACAGGCCTGGTGTCTCTTTCTATAATGAAATTGCTCTGTCAGGATAAATGCGCTATTAGTTTTAGATGAGGCACTTACATTGCTCTCGAGGCTCTCTGCTGGTGAATCAGTGAGGGAGAAATTTCTGTGGTATTAATCTGGGGGAAACACTAAGTGGCTTGTAGCCAGATGTAACAAGAAGGTGTGTGCTCTGCTTTTTTTATTTTCTCAGGTTTGTTTTAATTTTCTGCTGAGTACAGGTGTAACACATACGATGAGATCAGCAGCAGATGTGTCTTTTAAACCCTTATTCATATAATGTTGTATATTAGCGCGCGCTCACTGCCCTCATGTTGGAGATTTTGTCGTGTGTAGTAAACATTACCAGAGCAATCTCTGTGAACTCTTTGCCCCTCTTCCTGTGTAGTGCCAAATCCAGTATCAAGCATTTACTCTGCACCCTGAAGAGGTGGTTAATTGTTAATCCTTGAGCAGAGGGTGTAAATTGTAAATTATTATCTCGAGCTGGAGCAGATAACCTGTTTTTGTTGGTGAGCATATTGGTGATCTGTCTGTGTTATTACGTCGACCCCCCCAGGAAACAGAGATCCTTTCTCTGATAATAGAAATGCTTCTATTTTAACACAACAGGACATGGCAGGGAGGATGAAAAGCTCTATTTCGAGCTACTCCATGGCCTTGAAATGTTATGTGTATGTCGGTGCTGGGCAGGTGGCTTATCACCAACCATAACATTTTCACTATTCTCTCATTTCTATGCCTCCTTGGCATCCTGATAAATGATAATACGCAGAAAACATTTTTATTCTGAAGTGTTGTTTGTTTCTGGAGGCCGACGTCTCGCCTCCCTTGTGTTGGTGACAATGGGGGAGATTAGATGTTTAGATAGTAGTGAATGAGTCTCATGACTTGGCATGTGCTTGTGTATTGTGTCACTTGAATAGAATGTGGCCTTGCTGGAGGGGCGGGTGGGTGGTCACATCGACACGGCAAAACAAACTAATGACAGATCGTACTGATCTTTAACATGCAGATATGCATGCCTGGTACCCAAATGAATCGGTTATTTTAGTTATGCAAACTGAAGAAGGCTCTGTAAGATCGTGATCGGCAGTATCGGCTTGCTTAGAAGTGAAAATAGTCTCGGCTTGGGTCATTCAAAATTCAGTCAATCAAAAATCTCAGTTTTACAGTAATTCTGATAAAAATCTGTAAATCATCTTATTTAATAAGCTTTAAAAAGCAAATTTGGCATGTGTGTTTATTTGCCAAGCACACATTTAATTGTGAATTTCTTTCTATAATTTGGTGGAAACAAAAGTAGTTTCCATTATTATCTCACTTGAGCACATTTGTCTTAATAAACTGCTTAAAGCACAATAGTTTCACCTTATCTACACCTTCAGTCCTTGAACATGTGCTAAATACTCCCAGTTCTGACTGGAGATCGAGTGTGAATCAATCATCTATATATATCATACTGTATCATTATATCACCACTTTAGGCTCTCAGTAAAGCACAGTGGCGTCATCTGACCTGGACCACATGATTCGAATGAAGCTGTTGCTTGATGACGTACTTCATTACATGCTGCTCCATCATTGTGGCTTTCTTTGGCTACACTGACCGTCTGTCTCTGTGTGTGTGTGACTGTAGGTGAGCAGCAATGGTACTGCTGCGACAACAGATGGCCAGACTGTGCAGACGGCTGACAATGCACAGGATCCTCAGCAGCAGCAACAGCAGCAGCAGCAACAAGCACCAAATGCATGGCAGGTCATTAAAGGAGTCCTCTTCAGGTGAGTCTTGACAGGTTTGATCTCTCACAGAGGGCCAACCTTCAGATAAAAGCTCACTTTGATACCGTGTGTGTAATAATTAACAAAATACATGTGTGATATGTTGTGGCGGTAGAGTCACGGCTCAGCTGAAGATCACTTCACACTTACAAAGTTCACTGTGCTCCAGATCGCTGCAGAGTTTAGTGTTGTTTCACTATCTGGTCTTTTACCCAAATTTACCCCTTGTGCAAATTTAAAGTTGAATAAGCAAGACAAATAGTTTACTGGTGAATTATCGTTTCTGTTTTTGCACAGTCATAATGTACAATTGGTTCTGGATCTGCTTGGTGGGTTAACAAGGGTCAGATCTCTAATCATGGGCTCCTTAATGTTCAGCACAGAGTGTTACTCAGTTTTTCAGTGACTGTGGTGGATGAACCAAAAAAAATCCTCCACTGCTGTCACTTGTACTCACGTTATTAATGACATTTGGTTAATTAATGCCTTTCATCAGGTGAAATTCATACAATTTTCATACAATTCGACTGTAGCGGCAACTATCCATTAAAAAGGCCACTAAGAGGCTGATCGGCTCCTTCATTAACAAATTACAATCCAAAAAAAATCCACAGTCCACTTCGAGTAAGTTTTATGACGTTTATTAACTGGAATAGTAACAACAAACTTAAATTGGCATAACTTGACGAACTAAACTAGACAAAACTATACGACGTGATACGAAACGTGATAATAAGTGAGACAACAGACAATACCGGAGCCTGTCAGCCTGTTTGTCTAAAACTCCCACCACCAAGTGCACAGGTAAAAAATAAGGTGTAACCACAACCGAACCCTCTGTGCCAATTACCGGAAGTAAAGGTGATCTACCAGATTTGTGCAATCAAAACAAAATAAACAACGCAAACTAAATACACACATTTTGATCCAATGCACCTGTCAACTCTCATCTCGCATCAGAGCGTTTTAACAGTTAACTTTAATGTTTTGCAGATGCAGTAATCATTTAATCTTGAGATATATATTCCTGCATGAGCAAATGTACACTACCTCAAGAGCATGGGTTATTTTTCACTAACACTGAGGAGATGTTACCAGCGTTGTACCTTTTTTGCACCTACTTTGAATAAAACCCCGTGGCCAGTTTCCCGTGTCTTAGTTAAACAGTTAGTTTGCCAGCTAATCAGCAGCCACTTGACTACCAGAACAGGTCTGTTTAGTTGGAAATACTAGTCTTTGGCATGCAAAACAGTTTTGACACATTTCAGTATTGTGATCTGGAATAGCCTGTTTGCTTTAAATTGCCGTCATATACAGAGGTCATATACATGCAGTTCAAACAAATCACTGAATAGATTACTGCACATATTTCTACATATTAAACCGCAGCATCCTACCACAACTGTCATAATAAGCTGCAATAAAATCAAATTCTGCCACATTTACAACACCTGAGCTCAGAAGAAGCATGAATGGACGAATTAGTGAGTTGTAGAGTTTTTGCTGTGGTCAGTAGGTTGGCGTTTTGGCTGTACAAGACAGTTGTTTTGTGCAAACAGTTGTGGATGATTTGGCCTATAAGTTAACAAGAATGTGTGTAACAAAGAATCATTCATCATAAATTTAACGAAGTGAATGCATTGTTTGTGTCAGCTGAACCCAACCCAAGAGTGAACAAAACCATGAGCACACAAAGGGAGTCTGCAAGTTTTAAAAATTAAAAAAGATATGTCAGCTTTTGATATTTTAGGACTCTCTGTTCTTCTTTCACTTCTCTTTTGACCCATCACTGATTCATGATACGTAATGCATGTCGCTTGATGTCTGAGCGTAATGCAATTTGACTGGATCCAGTTAAATCAGATTAGCCTCTTTGTGGCGTCACTCTCTTCAGATCTCAAGAGAAAAGTAGTTTGTAATATACTCAATGTTTGTGCATTTACAGTCATATTTAAGTATTTATCCAATTCGTCACCCCTACTGCTCCTTTCTTTTATCGTTCCCCCTCTAATCTTTGACTTTAATTCCTTATTTACTAAATCTTATTTTCATCTGACTCTGTTTGCACTTGTTCCTCCAGAATCTTCATAATCTGGGCGATCAGTAGCTGGTTCCGTCGAGGGCCGTCCACTCCTGACCCCAACACGCCAGCCGGGGCACCCAGAGTACCCAGCAGGAACCTCTTCCCCAAGGACACCCTCATGGTATTACACATGCCCCCTCTGTCTGCGGGCTTATCTGCATGGCTAGTTGTTTCCTTTAATTGAATTGAAGCTATTAACACCCCTCATACTCTGATCCCCTCAAGTATTTGGACAGCAAACCAGAGTCATCTCTCCCTTTCAGACAAACTCACACGCACTCCTGTGACTCTGTAATATCATAAACACCTTTATTTTCTCACCATCCCTGCAGGACCTTTATGTGTTCGTGTCCCAGGACGAAGTGTTCACTGACTTCAACAACACAGAAGCCCTGTTCTGGTTCCACAGGGACCTCGTCTACGGAGACTGGACAACAGGGGAGAGCGGCGATGGCTGTTACGAGCACTATAAGGAGATGCAGATCCCAGAGGTGGGGATGACTGAGGATAGAGGAGGTGGAGGTGCAGTGTGAGAGATATGCAGCTGGAGTGAGAGAAGAGAGTGATGTGACAGATAGTAAATGAGGAGAGGGAACAGGTATTAGTTCAGGAGATAAGGTAGATGTTGGTGAAGGGCAGGAGAGACAGGTTAGTGATGAAGTAGAGATTTGTGTCTGAAACTCAAATACTTGTTTCTGTTACAGAAAGTGCAGCAGAACGGCTCCCTTTACATGCACGTCTACTTCACTAAAAGTGGATTCCACCCAGACCCCAAACGCAAGGGGCAATACCGCAGACTGGCAACAGTTCATTCAACACGAAGTAAGCATCCATGGGGGAAAACACACTTCAAACAAAAGCTGTAGTAATAGTAGTATATAAATGATCATTTCTGTGTGGTGATGTTTGTTTGTTTTTTTTCAGTGCTGAATAAATTCAAGCGAAGAAAGTTTCTGAAGACCAAGAATCTGCTAACAGGAGAGACAGAAGCAGACCCCGAAATGATCAAGGTTGATACAGTATATTTTTTATAAACATAAATGATATTAGTTAATTTAGAAGTCATTTCACCGCTACATAGTTTCACAGTCTAATCTCTTCAGAGAGAACTGGGAACATCAGGTGTAAAATGTCTCGCAGTGTTTATCTTGGTCACAATAATTGATTGTTTAATAACAATCAGTCAGTTCAATATAAAAAACAACAGCCAAATTTTATCAGACTTTTTTAAAACACCATAATATCTACTGTATTACTCTGTGTATTATGACTGGACTTTAAAGGTGCATAAAATCCTAGTAGGGTTTCAAGATGCATCTTAAAAACTGCGAAACATGAGTTTACAGTTTGCCATCTTTTATTATATTAGTTTAGATTTGTAATGTACTTCAAATCACCTCCTCGATGCAGATTTTTGATTAAGCACAAACCTCTCCTTGATTTAATTGATTTCCTGGAACAGGATGTTGACTACGTCTGCCAGTTTTATCTTCACACATTTAATTAAAGTGACTACTTAGTGCTGGGAAACGCGCCCCTCAAGAAAGATTTTAATATTAAAAGTTCAAGTAATGACCTTTTTTATCCACACCTCATGACATCGATGTCCAAATATTACCTATTGCAGCTAATCAGTTAAGAGGCTGTGAGCAAAGAGCCTAAATTAATTTTACAAATTAAAAAAAAAAAAGCTTATTATTAATGTGTCTAATCAAATGTGTTTCCTCACAGCGGGCAGAGAGCCACGGTCCAGTGGAGATTATCTCTCATTGGCACCCCAACCTCACCATCAACATGGTAGATGACCACACTGCCTGGGTCAAGGGCTCCGTTCCCCCTCCTCTAGACCAACGTAAGCTCCTCACACTCACCCCTTTAAATTTTAAAAGTCCTCAACTACAACAGCTGTTTAACGTCCAACCATCTTTGACGCTTTCACTCTTCTACCCTGTCCATCACTAGATGTTAAGTTTGATGCAGTAAGTGGCGACTACTATCCCATCGTGTACTTCAATGACTACTGGAACCTTCAGAAGGATTACTACCCCATCAATGACACCCTGACTGCACTCCCGCTGCGCCTCTCCTACTGCCCGCTGTCCCTGTGGCGTTGGCAGCTGTACGCCGCCCAAAATGCACGCTCGCCTTGGAACTTCTTACCCGAGGACACCTACGAGCAGTCTGATGAAGACCAGGACTCTGTCAAGGTGAGAGGTCAAAGGTTACAGAGACGCTGGTACTTTTGGGTTCCTTTTAAGCTGAGTTGCAACAATAAACAAACTTATTTGTGTATTTATATCATGATACATTGGAAAAATAAGTGATTGAGCAATATATAATGAAAGGTGTGTCATCAAACACACCTGGTGTGATATTTGATTGTCTTACAACATAATGCACCTTTTTCAGAGTAGTATTTTGGTATAGGAAGTTATTTATGCTTCTCTTCCCAGATACATGGATGAACTATGTGGGAAGTTTTCTTGCTGTGTAGCCACAGCTGCTGCTTAATGTAATCTGTGGACTCTCTGGTCGATTGAGTTGTAACTAAAGTGCTCTCTTTGTGTAGGTGGCCCTTTTGGAAACCAACCCGTACCTGCTGGGACTCACCATTGTTGTCTCCATCGTGCACAGCATCTTTGAGTTCCTTGCCTTCAAGAACGGTAAGATCACAGCAGCAGGTCTATGTCGAGAACTAAGGAATAGTTTGCACAGTGTCTGTTTATCTCTCGGCTTTAACTCATCACTATCACCTACACAGATATCCAGTTCTGGAACAGCAGACAGTCTCTGGAAGGCCTGTCCGTGCGCTCTATCATATTTGGAGTTTTCCAGTCTCTGGTGGTGCTGCTGTACATACTGGACAACGAGACGAACTTTGTGGTGCAGGTCAGCGTCTTCATCGGCCTCCTCATTGATCTGTGGAAAATCACCAAGGTCATGGACGTCAAAGTAAGTCAGAACAACTTTTTTCTTTTTTCGTGCACATTTAAACTTTTCACTGATGAATGCACCTTCAACAGAGAAAGCTAACCAGTTAATGTGTAAAGATAAAGCAGACTCCTCTACTAGACTGGCTTTAAAGGAGACCTTAGGCTCCCTGAAAGGAGATCCCCAAGAACTACAGTACATGCCTTGCAGGGCCTTTTTTTTTTTTTTGGTTTGTTTTTAAGGCTGTCGTTATGAGCGGTTGTTTACACAGCTAACGTGTTATGCTGGGGTTTTTTTTTTGTTCTTTTTTTTAATGGCTGTTGCCGCGCTGCCTTGGCAAATGTGTTTGACCACTCAATGTACACGTATGTCACTTAAGGTTTTTTCTTATACTAGGAAAGTACCTCCTCTAAAGTGGGAGCTAGAAAAGTCCCTCTTGTAACCATGAGAAGTTCTACCGGTCTGAAAACTCCTTGAAACCTAACCATTTCATTTGCTGATATTACATTACATTTACATTTAGTCATTTAGCTGACGCTTTTGTCCAAAGCAATCAATCAAGGTACAGTGTGACAAGGACATGTTAGAGCAGCAATAAGTACTACTCGTATAGAATGAAGTGACAGTTCTTGAAGGGGAATAGATTTAGCATGTCCAGTTGTTGGTAGTGCTCAGAAAGGAGGTACTCTCTGAAGAGCTGGGTCTTTTGAGTTTTTTTGAAGGTAGAGAGGGATGCCCCTGATCTGGTAGGAACTGGTAGCATGTTTCACCAACAGGAAACAACAGACGAGAAAAGTTCGGATTGCCCTGAGCGTACGGGTGGCAGAGCCAGGCGTCATTACTTCTCTTTTGTTAATCCAAATACCATTGTGTCTTCTTCTATCGTGTCTGCAGTTATGTTTTGTTTCTGCTTTTTGTGATGCTGTTATTACCACTTTCCAGTAAACACCTCTTTTTGTTTTACTCTAGTTGGACAGAGAGAACAAAATTGCAGGAATCTTCCCACGATTGGTATTCACAGACAAGTCAACATACGTGCAGTCTTCCACCAAAATCTACGACGATGTAAGTCAAAGCGAAACTCAAGGCTACAAACACATTTCTCTGTTGAGATATCATGTCTTATAAAAGCAGTTAGTCACCTTCTTATGACTGTTTCTGATCATTTCTTTTCTCTCTTGTGCTGTGAACAGATGGCCTTCAAGTACTTGTCGTGGCTGCTCTACCCTCTGTTTGGCTGCTATGCGGTCTACAGTTTATTGTACGTAGAGCACAAAGGCTGGTACTCATGGGTACTCAGCATGCTCTATGGCTTCTTGTTAACCTTTGGTAAGTTTGTCTGAAGCATTTATACACTCAATTACATATACTATACTATAATATACTGTATACATCATTTTGTCTTGTCCTGTTTTTGTTCTAGAAGAGCGTTTATTTTTAACGTCAAGTGTTGAAACTTCATAAGTCAGCTGATGGCACATAAACAGGATTTAATGAACTGTATTATTTTCAGTTCTAGCATACTTTAAGTAAAGTTAGTTCAGCATACTAAAAATGAGTTATCTGTGCAATATAACGATCCATAAATTTGTTAAATTAGCACAACTGAGCATGCCGAATTCACACAGTGCTCGTGTTACAGCCTGTAAATTAAACAGGTTTATTGAAAAAAAAAATAATAATAAGGTTTTCACATACAAGGAATTTGACCTGGTGTTTTTGGTGCATAACAAACATTTAGTAGAAAAAAAATATATATATAAGGAAGCTAAAAAATCAAGTATGAATGTACAATATGTTTTAAAATGAAAAGAGCTATACAGTTTGTGCAGAAATGTATAAATTATAATGGATCTTAAAGTTAAGACACATATTGGACAGGACTAAAGCAAAGCATAACCATAAAAAGTAACTTTCAACACATGCAGAAAAAACTAGCATCATAAAAGTACATTGAATCTCCAAAATACTGAAATGTACAAGCGTAGGAAGTTAAAAACATACTTAAAAACTATGAAATATGTAGATAACGTACAGGAGTAAACTCTTCATGTATACTTATTCTCGACTCTCTCTCTGGAGGCATTTATGTTTTGTCTTGATGTGTTATTGATTCACACTCTGCTCACACATCAGGGCCAACAGGGTTTGTTCGTGTTTTATTTAAATCTATTTTAAAGGCCGGAGATGAGGCTCTTTAGTATTGTCTCTCTTAATTATCTTGTCTCTAAGTGGACGTACATGCAAGCTAATGTTTTCATACTTGCATATTGCATCATGGTTACATATCCAATTCCCAGCAGCTTCTGCTAATGTGCTGTGTATTAATAGACTTCATGAAGGCAGACATGTTGCCTGCTGTCTAGTTTACTGCCTCTGCTTGTGTTAACTAACCGGCGCATTCCTTTCTCTCTCTCTCTCTGTTCTAGGTTTCATTACAATGACGCCTCAGCTATTCATCAACTACAAAATGAAGTCTGTGGCTCACCTCCCGTGGAGGATGCTCACCTACAAGGCTCTCAATACCTTTATTGATGACCTGTTTGCCTTCGTCATCAAGATGCCCATGATGTACAGGATAGGATGCCTCAGAGATGGTATGTCTTCCCCCGTCAAGATATTTTGTATTACTTCATTACTTTGTATTACAATTACTTCTGTGAGAATTACTCAAGTGAGAAACCTGCTCAAGTACCTGGTTAATAAATTACTCAAAGTTACTTTCCATGTTATTTTTTTTGTGTGTGTGTGTGAAGGTAACATTAGAGTTATCATTATGTTCTGAATCACACCACCTTAACCAGAGCAGTGTCTCTCAAACTTTTTACACCGTGTACCACCTCAGAAAATATTCGGCTCTCCAAGCACTACCATTACGACAGAGGTTCAAATATTATAATATATGGGAGGCAGGTTTATGTGTATAAGTAGATTATTTATTGTTGTTTAATCCAGAACCAGAGCTACCTCAGTGGAAAACTGATCCGCACTTCTCTTCCATATATTTCCTGTTTGGAGCTACAGTTGCCGTGTTTTACTTACCATCTTCACGTTACGTTTTAGCTTGTAACTAATCAGGGATGTTAGCGCACACTATGTGCGACCTGCTTGGAACGTGATAATCAAAGTATTACAGGAAATTGAAAACGTATTTTAAATTACATTCCTGTGATTTTATAGCTTAAGTTCTTCAATCATTAATTTAATCCTCCATGTACTCCAGTGGTACTTGTACCACAGTTTGACCTACAGTATGTTCAACTTGTGCAGGTTAGAAGAGTTTTTTAAAAGCAGAGATCTCAGATTGTGTTACAAAATAATATGGCCAGACGTGGCCGAGGATTGTTGCTGGTAGCTGCCTCTTCTTCTTGGTTTTGTTCTATCATCATCATGTCAGCATCGTGGTCAAGAGGCAGGTGGTGCTTATTTTTCTTCCACGCAGCTGCAGTAGAGGAGCTCCTGGTGCACTCTACCCACTCAATTCCCACATTTAGAGCAGAGTTATAACAAAGGTATAAATGCATAACGAGTACACCCCCTTTTGGTCTTACCAGATAAATCACATGGGTTTGTTTTAGTGTAATTAAATATAAAGAGAGCTCATCACATTATATTTAACCAATTTAGATGAACAAATATTAATAAATGTTTGTACTAAAGACAGCAGTGTGAAGTAATTTGCTTGAATTTGCTTCATGCAAGTATTTCTCCGGCTGGTTTCAGGTTTTCAGCTCATCTTTCCTCTCCCTTAAATGTGTTACACGCAGTTGTAAATGATTACTGTTACTCAGTGGTCAGTGACGTGTGCACAGTCTGTCCAGTGTTGCTGGTAATAAGTGGCACTTTTTTTTAATAAAAGGCCAGTCTGACAAAGACAGGTGTTCATCGAAGATAGATGACATGTTCAGGCAGGTTTTTTTTTTAATAGGTAGGTGTCATGTATTATTTCAGTCAGCTCATAGCTCCGGAGGTGGTGTCATGGTTTCACTTTTCTTATTAGTACATTTAATCTGATCTGTTGAGGATGAATGGAACATGATGTCATGTTCTTGATGCATGAAAGATTTGAAGAAAGATTTCACTGAGTGGCTTCATGCTGCGTTTACATCATCCCGTAGTTACTGCTATTATTAGTTTCCTATTTATAGTTACGACAAAGAAGCTCTTAGTATATTTCTGAAACTGATTTATCCATCTTGACTCATAAACCAGACAAACATGGATGCCTCTCCATCCAAATTAAATGGTATCGTGCTGTGTTGTCAATACATGATGACATTAACCCTCACACAAACAACTGTGCGATCATACAACTGTCCTGTGATCTCTCTAATATGATGTGAACACAGCAGTTTGATTTGCGTTTAAAGACTGCCTTTAACCAGTATAACTTGTTTCTCACTGGACTAACCTCTGTGTCCTCCCCCCTCCAGATGTGGTGTTCTTCATCTACCTTTACCAGCGCTGGATCTATCGGGTCGATCCCAACAGGGTCAACGAGTTCGGCACCAGCGGAACAGACCACATCCAGAATGACACAGCAGCGGTAGACGCTGCTCCCGTCGCAGCAGAAGCCGCAGCCGCCGCCATTACAGACAAACCAGAGGGGGAGAAGAAGAACGATTAAGCAAGACCATGCCCTTATCCTCCTCCCTGTCTCGTGGCTGGGGGCGAAGAGGACTTGTGGAAATTAGACAGAGAGGGGCGTTGTCGTTTAGCTGTCATGGACGCCACAAAAAAAAAAAAAAAAAAAATGCAGTTCAACTGTTCCCTCTGATTTCTGTGGATCCACAGAGAATCATATTCAGTGTAGACTTGGTAAAATTCTTATTTCTGTTCCCCGTCCTCTCGTTTTGCAGTTCAAGTGAAGTAAAACAAAACGTGATGTACTGTATTCTGTATGATTTCTCAGAGGGTAACAATGTCTTGGAGTAGAGGTTGGGAGGGGAACGGGTCACAGTTATACTACTTTTTTTTTTTTTTTTTTTTTTTTTTTGGTTGTTTTTCTTGTTTTTCTTTCTTTTTTTAACAATACAGAGAAGAAAGCGGCCAAGTGCAACTTTTGTTCTTTGTGTAGATTCCTTGTGAATTTTTCTTTTCATTCCATGTGAGCACCATGTTTCGGATTGCCTGGAAACTGGTGAGTAGTGCTGGAGGAAACTGGAAAGATCCTGAGCCACGACGGAGGTAGAAAATAAAATAAAAAATAAAAAAGGAGAGAGAGGTGGTGACTGGAGACAAGATGGTGGACCCTACAGGACACTACCCACAAGACTGACTACTACCCTCAATTTTGAACAAATGGTTTAATGTTCTAAACTTGAACATAAAAAAATAACAGCCTTGTTGGTATTAATATAAATATATTAATATTGTCAATGACTTACTTTTTGTTTTTTCAGTCACTGAAGCATTCTTTTGTATGTCCTCAAACTGTACAGAATCTCAGCTTGTCATGTTAATAATACCGATGTCAAAACTGTCTAGCAATAGCTAATTTGCAAGTCTTATTTTTCATTTTTACCCCCCTCAGCCAGCCAGACGTCTGGTTTTCAAAATTGTTTTGACGTTCACGCTCCAAACCAGATCACCTTGACAGACGCAGCCGGAGACGGGTTGTCAGGCGTGTTGCTGGAAGAATTACAGTGTCTCTTTGTTTTTGATTTTGAGTGCTGTAAATCCTGAAACAAAGAAGGTTCCATGTTGGTACATATTAAATTTTGATTCATTCATGTTTATAGTAAAACTTAAGTGTGATTTAAAATGTCCACGATGCAAAGCTTTTTTTATTTTACTCTTTTTACTTCAAGAACAATATTTTTGCATGAGACTTATGTTTCTTTGTGTGCTTGTAAAGCCTGCACGTTATCATGTGGTTAGGCCTTTGTAACCCCTGAAGGCTTGAGTTATAGATTACAGCTAATGACTAATTTCATTATTTTCCCTGATGAATCGTCTTTGTGTTGACAGAAAACTGAATAATGCTCATCACAATATCTCCAGAGCCAAAGGTGGGGACTTTTTTTGAGTCCAAAAACTCAAAAAGATTCAATTTGAAAAGAAATAAAATGAGAGGAGCAAACAATGCTTAGATTCAAGAGGCTGAAACCAGCAAGTTTGATATTTTTTAGCTTGGAAAAGTGAAAAAAATATGAAAATAGTTGCTGTAGATTTTGACACAGCCGTGACCAATAACTCTTTTAAATGTGTGTGGAAAGACGAGCAAGGTGGAATAATGCCTGCACAAAATACTACACTAGATACAGTCGATGTGTGTGCAATTTAGTTTTTCAACCTTCAGCTAACCCCTTTTTGAAAATCAGACTATATATTTTGTTACAGTTAATCCTCAGCCTCTGAATTTCTGCCCACATCTTTGATTTTCTTTCCTTCGGTGATTAAAGTAGCAATTCAGTCAGTCAAGATCAGGCAGGTGGATGAGTGATGTGAGGCCAAACAATCTACCAGGAGCTGTTTAAGTCACTCGCCTTCATGAAACATCTGCAGAAACACTGTGGTGCCCCGGTCGTTTAACCATTAACCCACTGCCTGTGTTTGTTCGAGCCTGCCAGCGTTGACAAAAACAGCCTTCAGTAACCACACAACCCTACAGAGACTCATTTGACCAATTTTAACCTTTTTAGACACACACACAGTACTTGTGCACGTTTACATTTCATATTTCATACGTGATTACGTTGTTCTGGTGTTCACAACAGTTGTGGCAGACATCGATGAAGTACTGCGCCCTGGCCGAGCAATGCAGACTTGTGGCCTGCAGGTTGTATTTGTCTATGAGCTGTGAGAAGTTTGAACAGAGAGTGATGTTAATCGAAACAGATCAGTATTTTCTCATCTCCTGCTTTCAATGTTTTAAATATTCACCCAAACACTGACCGATGCTTTTAGGACAGTTCAACTATCTTGTGACAACATACATGTTTTTTTCCCACAGTAGTATCTTCCTTATCTCTGCATGAGTTTTTCTTTCTTTCTTTTAAACTTGAGTCACTGCTTCCTCTAAACGTCTCAACTTTCCCTTTCCATTTCCTTTAAACCTCACTATCCTCTGTCCAGCCAGCAGGTGTCACAGTTGTGCCTCACAATGAGCAAATAATCCAAAAAGTTATTGGTGCAATACGTCACTTTTTAAGGGCAGTTACTAAACGTGCGAGGAGGTTATTGGTGCAGTTTGACAGCTTTAATTATTCATGATGAAATCAGGAATTCCCACATGCGTGATGCAATCAGGATCCATATCCAAGACTTTCACTGAACTAAGCTGGGAAGGCTGACTGTGAGTGGAGTGTGAGGCGGTTTGCATAGCTCGTTTTGCATATTCAATGAATCTGCATGAAGAAGAAAAAGTTACATAATGGGGAAAAAAAAACACAGTTTGAAGGTCGCAACATGAATATTTAAATCAGTAAAATGTGATATTCAGATCCACAGGCAGCAGTTTGGTGCCTGCTTGTCCCTGGGGGGGTTTCCCGTCTGGGAGGTGACGTGATGCTGAGGGGATTTCCACACTCTGAACCAGCCAATCAGAGAGAGCCTGGTGCGGAAGCACAAAACTGTTGCAAAGTACGCTCCAGTCGTCAGTCGACACATGGCTTCAAGTCGGTTTGACACCTTTCCTCTGCCTCAGAGCTGGTTTACACCCTGACGAGTCTTTACCCCCCGAGCTGAGAGGTGTCCTGGACCCAGAAAAGACGACTGACACCGGAAATTATCCGATTTTGGAAACAATTCAAGGACACGACGTCAAAGTTGGTGGTCTTTAAAAGACTCCTTACATCACATGCGATGAAAGACATGGACTTCAACGGTACTTCTGGTACGTTTAAAGGTGTTAATCTACATATTTGTGTGTGTTTGTGTGTGTGTGTTGGAGACAGAGAGAGACAGAGAGAGAGTGAGAGAGTGAGAGAGAGCTGACATCATCACCAGGCATGTGATTTGTCAGAGCAGAGCAGCCAACACCCATCCACGATCCGAGCACTCATACCCGGCTCTCTGCTCTGCTTTGTGCAGGTTTAACATTAAATAACCGCACAGCTGTGTTTGTGTTATCTGTGTTTACTCACTGTTTTTATCTTCTTTGTCCTGCAGAGCCATCACTGACAGTCTTTGGTGAGTATACACGGATTTGTTTGTTTGTTTTTTTGTGTTTGTTTTTAACCTCTTTAGTCATGCATGTGTGAGCTGTTACTGCAAACTGTGTGACCCGAGGCGACCTCATGCAGAAGTCGATCACCGGAGCTTCCTCATCTGGTGTTGTGATGTTCCATTATGTTTTGCAGCATAAACATAAACATTAAACTTAAACAAACTTATTTATATAGCGCCAAATCATAACAGAAGTTATCTCATGACACTTTCCATACAGAGTAGGTATAGACCGTACTCTTTATATTATCAATAGCGTGTACATATATAAGGAAACGCTCAGACCAACAAATAAACATCTGGAGAGAAAGAAAAGTGATTAAAAAAAAAATATTAAATTTGAGCGAAAAATGATGCATTTTCTTTAAAAAACAAGTTTTAATTTTAATATAAAGTCTTTTAAGGCTGCAGCTTACTTTAATTCTTTGTTAATAGACCTATGATCCTCTCACTTAAAGGTCCAGTGTGTAAAATGCAGGGTCCTCCATGTATAATCACCTGAAAATAAGAATCATTATGTTTTTGTTACCTGAGAGTGAGACACAGCTGGTCCTCTTCTACGGAGTCCGCCATGTTGAATCGCCATGTTTCTGCAGTAGCCCAGAGTGGACAAACCAAACACTAGCTCTAGAAAGGGCATTTTGTGTGTTTTTTTGTGGCCACTCATAGTATCCAGAAAGGAGAGCGTGAGAGCAGGAGGTTGCAATTAGCAACTACACTACTAAGTGTAGTAAGTTGCTTGCTTTTATAGTGATTGCAGCTCAAGGCATGTTCTTTTTAAAATAAATAGGCCTACTTAAATGATTATTTTTCTGTCGTTTGCCTGTTAGATAAATAATTTCTCTTGTATTTACATTTTTTTTTTGACAGCTTTGTTGATATGTTACGCACCGTGGCTGCAGGAAACTCTGATTTTTTCTGTTCGGTTGGCAGGTGTGACAGCATACCTAGACCGCAGGCATAAATCAGTGTGCACGGTATACTTCACAGTTGGTAACCATAGCAACGCCACGTCAGTTAGTTTCACCAGTGACAATTAAACAGCAATGGTTCAAATTATCTTAGAAATCTTATATTTTAACACATCAGTTTATATTTTTTGTTATTGTAACACGATAATGCACTTTTAGGTGTTCTGATATAGAAAATAATGGACTGTGTGTGCGGTAAATTACACTTATATTTCAGCATATACAAACAAAAACAAGAAACAAGTCTTGTTATCTTTATTCGTCATTGCTTTAATGATGAATCAGACGTGAAGTTTTAATTAAAATGTCACTAGTTTGCCACTATCTGTTTATCATTATCAATATTTCTTTTAAAGACGACCTTAGTGACATCATCACAAAGGAGTATCCCCTTCCTGGACCTCCCCCTCCTCCGGGCGACCTCCATCAGTCGTACAGTGAGAACCACTGGAGGCACCGACAGAACTCCTCACCGCCATCCCAACACGTGCTGGTGGCGAGAGGCACCGCATGTCAGGTGAGTGGAATAAAAAATGAAAAGATCACTCGGTGTACTCCTGCAGGGTGATGTATTTTGTTCCAGTGTAGTCATCTGAGTTGTTTTGGTCTATCTGGTGTCTACCTCGGTGAGCAGTTTCCAGGAATGAATGTTGTGGACACGGCGGGGTGTCTTTCAGGTGTGGGTTGTGTGTTTAACAGAAAGTAAAAGTGGCAAGTTTGGTGCAAATGGGGCAGAAGCAGGCCTTGGCAAACACAGATAAAGATGTATTATAAACAATAAATAATTTCTAAATGATTATTGTATGTTTAGTGATAGAAGAGCTGTATATATTGGCTTTTTAGCTTTTAGCTTTAGCTCTGAATATTAACACCAAAACAAATCTATTAATCTATAAGTCGATTGACAAACAATTCAATTTAGGCAACAATTTTGACGATTACCTGTATGTTTAATGACAAAAATATCTGTTTCCAGCTGCTTAAATGTGAATATTTACAGCTTTTTTCAGTTTTGTATCATTGTTAATTAAAAATGTTGGTGTTTTGGACTGTTGTTGTCTTGGTTTCTGGGAATTTATCACTATTTTCTGACATTTAATAGACAGTAGATTAATCGATGACTAAAAATAATAGTTTGTTGCAGTCCTGGCTTATAAACATTCAGTCCACAAACACTGATCCATTCATGCACAGACATATGTTTACATATCACTGTGGCAGTTATTGTGCCTTCATGTTAATATTAAACTCAACAATAGAGGAAGCTGGAGTCAGGCCTCTCCTGCATTTGGATATAAAAAGAGGCTGTGACGAGGTTTATTGTTGGTGAAAGAAGTGTTGTGCATGTGTTGCCTGCAGATGGTTGGGTGTTTTGTTGTTGTACAGAGTAGTAGTTAGGCGGCGAGACAGGTCTTACCATAAAGCACGTGGTTTACAGCCAGCAGGGAGATCAGAAGTGGTAATCTGATAAGAGTGTAGTGACGCTGTAGCCTGCACGGATAGATGAGGAACTTAAAAACAGCTCTGTTTAGTAGTAAATGGTGTGAGAATGCTAACGTCTGGGTTTTTTGGTGTGTGAAAGTTTTTAAAAAAGTCTTTGTGCCCTGCGATAGAGGCTGACAAACTTCCTCAGCATGCCAAGAGAGACGAAGGAGGAGAGTAAGAACTGTAATCTGACTCCTACTTTCAGTTTGTCCTTTCTGTTTACAAGCCAAACCCACCAAGGGGAGGGTGAAAGGTCACATTCTTCACCCCGCGCCACTTCTCCGATTGGTGGATCCACGTCAGGTTTAGCTGACTTCCTGTTTCCTGTTCGCTGGGCTCAGTCTGCCTTTTGTTTAGCTCTGGTGTTTTAAGGCTAACAGGTATTCCCAGGCTAAGACGCTTGCTCGAAGGCGCACACACACGCTCACGCACAGACAGACATCTGCGGCTCGACAGGATATTGTGAAACATGAGCTCATGCAGGGGCATCACCCACATCTCTGCAGCAACGGTTTAATGAGCTCTCAACCTGATTAACTGCTACACAGGCGTCAAGGGGGTCAACTTCTTTACTTCTTTGTTCCCTGCAGGTTTGATTATTCATCTGTCGTTACACTGATGCTTGAAATAGACTTAAACTTGGGTGTGCTTTGTGAAGTTTTGTTGGTGATACTCTTTTCTTTGTCTTACATCACATGTTGCAGATAGAGGGAAAGTAAAAGCAGCACAGCAGAGATACATTCAATAACAAGTCTGAGTGGTAACGGAAAGAGCTCAGCGGTCTGTGGTGTGATACAAAAATAAGACATTAAACTAGCAAAAGGAGGAGTCAGATGAGCACACGATTAACTGATAGAAAGCACATGTATGAAGGAAAATCATGTAGTGACTCAGTTGTGCTGCTTGAATGCTTCACCTATAGTGTCATTTACTATAATGGATGACAGACATCAGGTTTGCTGTTTTATACTTTAAAAACACGCATGTGGCTGTAAGTTTATGTTGTTTTCTAATGTTACAGGGAAGTTTGTAGACATTAGTGGTACTTGTAGTCATCAGATCCTAAAAAATAGCAACACACGAAAGTAAAAATAGTCTTTTACAGGTAAAAATCCTGCATTTAAAGTTTGTCTTAAGTAAAAGTACATTAGTATTATCAGTGAAAGTCAAAGTACTGTTGTAGCAGGAGGTCAAAGTAGTTTTAACTACTTTATACAGTTTGGTAGTTTAGTCCTGTGGCTCTAAACCTGAGGGTCAAGAACCTCCAAAGGGTCACAAGGTAAATCTGAGGGGTCATGAGATGATTAAAGTGGTAGGAAAGACAAAAATTATGTTGCACAAGTTTGTATTTTCTCTATTTTTTTACTTTTTGTGTGAAAGTTTTGATAATTTACCCCTTAGGGTCTCAAAGAAATGTTTAGTGGGGAACTGCTAACAACAGAAACACGATCAAGAACACAAACTAGACTGTTTTTAAGGGGCAAGAAGCTAAAAACATTTGGAACAATAGATTTTCAAGGTTACCAAATGGACTTTTATGTAAAATAATCTGAAAATAATGGATGAAAAACATCAGGTTCACTGCTTCATACTTTAAAAACACATCTGTGGCTGCAAGTTTATGTTGTTTTTTTTATGTTACGGGGAAGGCTGTAGACAGTAGTAATACTCGTGGTCATCAGATCTTAAAAATAAAAAAAGTAAAAGTCCTGCAAGCATTATCAGTGATAGTATAAAGAACTAGTTTGAACTACTTTATACAGTATTTGTGTTTAGGGGAAAGTTTTGATATTGTTATGTCTTAGGGTCTAGAAATGTTTAGAGAGGAACTGCTAACAACAGGTAGACATCTGAAACTTGATCAAGAACCCAAACTAGACTGTTTTTAAGGTTAACAAGCTAAAAAAAGTTTGAAACAAAGCATATTGTGAGGTATTTTTATGTAAAATCTTCATCTAAAAAGTACCTGGTAGCTTTAGCTGTCAGATAAATATAGTAGAGAATAAATATAAAGTAGTAGATAATTATAATTGCCACCACTGTCTATAGACATTGTGAATTGTGCCACAGTTCAAGAGAAGACCATAGGAGTTGCTACCTGTCATTAGATGCCTTGGCTTGTGTTTCTATAAGAAACAAGAAAGAGTCTGAAGCTCTTTTGAAGCTTGAAGGAGGCTGTGTGCCAAATGTTAAAGCCACTTAACTATCACGTCTCTGCAAATTTATCTTGCAATCATTGTCTCTGATCACAAGGCTCCATTCTTGTCTGATGTAGTAGAGTTTTGTCTGCATCTTTTTATGCTGCTGTCTTGCCAAGGTCTCTCTAACAATGTTGTTAATAAGGTTGTGTTCATTTCTTTTCCCACCACAGCCAACCTGCACCTTCCCTCAGCCCCTGCAGCAGCAGTCGTGCACTTCAAGAGAGATGGCTCATACTTCCCGGGGAGCAGCCTCTCCATCCGGTGCTTCTCGCCGTGGTCGAGGCGCTGCGTGTTTGCTGACCTCTAACAGCTCCGGAGGAGTTTCCTCTCAGAACCGGGGAGGCGACACCGAGCTTCTGGAGCGCATCCTGCAAAAGCCCAAACTGGTGGTGGTGGAGGAGCCCAAGGAGAGAGGCATGAGATTTCGCTATGAGTGTGAGGGACGCTCAGCCGGAAGCATTCTGGGAACGTCCAGCACTGAAACCAACAAGACTCAGCCTACGATAGAGGTAGATACATTACAGCTACATCGGGTTTTTGTTTTCTTATTTTAAAGGGGGTTTACTAGCTGTCAGAGGCAGTTGGGGGTGGGGAGGTTTTAACCACAATTGATTTCTTAATCCCCTACTGTCGACCGGTGAAGACGGGTGGAGCTTCGAGGATGTGGGTTAGAGTCAAATAGAAAGTCCCCACAAATCCCAGCTCAAGTGTGGTCAAAGACAGGCGGTTTGTCCCCTGCATGCATACTAACAAACACTCCCACACACCTATCTTCACCTTATATAAACACCATCACACAATGAGGACGACACTGAAGATGCGGGGGGGATTTCAAGTGCAAAATTAGTTGATCGCTACAATTCGTGTCCATGAAATATAGTAATTTAAGTAAACATTCAGGTTATTATTTGTTTTTGTATGGTTATGATTTTTATGTCTGCTTTTGGAAAAAAGGTTTCCCAAACAGGTCAGTGACAATACACAGAGAAAAAAACAGGAGGGAGCTGTCAGATGCAGACAAGTGAGAACATTTAATATGCAAAATATATGCACAGATACAGCATGAAGAATACAAAACAGGCTTGGATTGGCAGCTACTCTGAATTGCAACAGCTCGGCGCTCCTCCTCGTCTGCTGCATATTTTAATATTTAGTCTCTAAAAAATGTTTTCTGAATATGACAGCTCCCCTGCTTTTTTCTGAGTGTTAGAAATGATGATATCATCATATTTAGGAACCACTTCCTAAATAACAAAAAAATCACTTAGCATGCCATGTTTTTGTGTTGTTTGTGTTTTGTAATTTTCTCTCTTCGTCTTCCTGTCCTGTTCCCTCTTTCAGATTCAAGGTTCCATCGACCACATAAAGAGGGTCAAAGTCACCGCTTCCTTGGTGACCAAAGACCTCCCACACCGGCCTCACCCCCACTGCCTTGTGGGCAAAGACTGTCCGAACAGTTCGGGAATCTGCGTGGTCACGCTCAATCCTCACAGCAATCGACGCCACAGGTGCACATCCATCACTTATTTATCTCTTCTCCCAACATATAACTTTTTATGTAATATGTTTCCTTTTACTTTTAACATCAAAATCAAGACAACATGTGTTCTTCTTGCAGCTTTGCTAACCTCGGTATTCAGTGTGTGAGGAGGAAAGAGCTGGACCTCTCTCTTAAGAAGAGAAGAAGCCAAAACATCGACCCCTTTCAAAGTAAGACACACAGTTTATAATGTCATCTTTCTATACATCCATATATTTAAGATTAAGATTCGTTCCTTGATAACAGACTTCCTGACTGATTTTGTGTCTTTTCATCCCTCAGCCGGTGACACAAAGGGGATTGA
Source organism: Argyrosomus regius (assembly GCA_946959425.1). Taxonomy (NCBI): domain Eukaryota; kingdom Metazoa; phylum Chordata; class Actinopteri; family Sciaenidae; genus Argyrosomus; species Argyrosomus regius. The sequence goes on from OX336889.1 coordinate 12,259,627, forward strand.
AGACATGGACATGAACGCCGTACGTCTGTGTTTTCAGTGCGAGCTCGAGTGGGACGACGGTAGAAAAGACTGTCTGAGCCCAGTCGTCTCCAACCCCATCTATGACAAGAGTAAGACATCATCAGACACACATTTAAGACTCTAAATATAACCAACCTGCATAAAAAAATATGTAACACACGTTGTTGCATGTTTTCTTTTGCTCAGAGGCCACGACTACATCGCAGCTGAAGATCAGCTGTTTGAACCAGTACAGAGGTTCCTGCTCCGGCAAGACAGAGATCTACATGCTGTGTGACAAAGTGCAGAAAGGTAAGAGGAAGTTTTATTTGTGAGTAAGATATAACAGAGGGTCGGCAAAATTAGGACAAGCTCAGCTGCAGCTGCAGGAGTTAAATAAAACCTCCTCTGCTGAGTCAGATACAAACCAGACCAAACGACAGACATCTAGATTATGACGACGATAGTGATGATGATGACTCTACGCTCCAAAACCTTAGTTAACAACTGTTGAAGATGAATAATGAAACTGTTGACACAAAATAAGACATATTTCTGTGACTTAATGTGTGGGGTATTTTTTTTTTAGGCAAGGGCCAATTTTGTAAAGCTTATTGACTGTTGAATCATCTCAAATCACTGTTGAAGAGGGTTGTTTTTCTGTGTTTTGCACACTCTCAGGATAATACTAATCTAAATAGCAGACACATTGTATAAAAACGTCTCTGTGTGTTGTCACTGATCCACAGATGACATAGAGATCATCTTCAGGCGAGGGTCGTGGAAGGCGAGCGGCGAGTTTGCCCAGACAGACGTGCACCGGCAGATCGCCATCGTGTTTAAGACTCCGCCCTACCAGGACCAGGACATCACGGAGGAGGTGGAAGTCAACGTCGCCCTGCGGCGCCTCTCAGACCAGATGGAGAGCGAGCCCATCAGCTTCACGTACCTGCCACACAACCCAGGTGAGTCAGACCTGTACAGCACTGAACTGTCTTTGAGGTCGTTGATGAGCTGACATTTACTTTTAGCAGATCATTTCCAAACCTGGAGTTTGTGTCCTCGTTTCAGATCCATACGAGGTGAAGCGGAAGAGAAAGATAAAGTCAGACATCAGCTTCAGAGAGAAATCTTGTATGACAGGTGAGGCTTGATCATCATCTTTCCTTTTCTTTATTCATATTTATTCTCCTGGTCTGTATAGGCCTTTGTATAGGACTTGTCGTAGCAGGAAAAGCTGTTGTTGGTGTCTGCACAGACATGTTTATTAATCTAAACGCACACTACACATTTTAACCAGTTCTTCTGCATGGTCACAACCGCCGACTTTTATGCTCACACTGTACGGATCAATTAAGCGGCCACGACGCAGAGATCACGTTGAACATAAGCACGAAACCCGCGGTCAGCTCTCTCCATTGACATTTCTAGTTTATTCAAACAAGATGAAACAGACAAATATGGTGTCACAGATGGCCGAAAGATGCGTAAATCTCCGTTTTTTCACAGCACTGTTTCATTCTAGACAGTTTCAACATGTAAAATACAACTCCAGCAATATTAAAACAAGCTCAGGACTGTTTATAACAAAGTTTTCGACAGCAGCCAGGTGGGAAATGAGACTATGCAGCAAATTGGAGCTAAAATCTGGCTGCAAATGTACCGTGTCTGCCCAGCTTCACAGTACCTGAAACCCAAGTGGTTTATTATTTACACCCTGTGCTTTTCACAAAAAGGGCCTATTGTGCATGCTCGCTCACTGGGAAACCTAAATGGAACAGAGCCATTATTAATGTTGTTGATTACACCTGCGGCAATCAAAATTCCCGCTGTGAAAAAAGGCCTATAAGAAGTAATTTTCATGATAACACACACTGAGATTCACTGAGTTGTTTGTGTAAAAGCACAACACAAAGACACAACAGGGTTTTAACAAAGATCTATAATTCCCTGAAACACATTTGGGGTTTGAAGTAAATTAGGTTTCATTCAAGGAGTTATTTTTATAAACGTTACTATTCTGTCCACTCATCGTCATATGATAACATGTCACATGAGGAAGAACTGACCTACACTAACCAGATGACATTCACCAAAACTGCCTACACAGGCTGGAATATACAGAGAAATGATCAAATACAAACAATGGACATTTTATGATTTGTCATTAACGGTCACACATTATATCTCAAAGGAAATTTCTGCGCCCGAGATGATTAATATACACACAGAAATCAATATAAAGTAGTATAAGTAGACTATATACCAACTCAAGATCAGTCTTTGTCTCGTCTAGGAATCAGAATTTTTTATTTCAAGACCACAACTATTAATCACAACAGCTTTATCACTAAATTGCATGAGGACTGTCTGATTTGAGGTTTCATTTGAACCTCCCTGCTTCAAATGAAACCAACGACATGACTCATTTCTAATATCAAATTTTTATTGCTGTTAACGGTTGTCACACCTCGCCACCTTGGCATCACCCCAAGAAAGTGAATGCGGGAGTTGGCGAGGAGAAGACGTTGTGGTTGTCTGAGGGGAGATGTCAGACAGATACTCTGTAACAAAACCATGGCTTCCTAAACCACAAAAGTAGCAGTATGTAAATTCAGTTTACGAAGACGGCCGCACCCAAAGAGATTTGGCTACATATCAGCCACCCAAAGCAGCTGCTTGGCTCAGTCTCAACCCATCGAGTCTTAGTCTCGGTTTAGGTGGCCTTGTCTCAGTTACACTGCTATAAACGTGTGAATAAACATACTATACATATCCACATAGATACTACATATAAAGTAAACTCAAATATACTTATACACTGAAGTAGAGTAAAAGTAAATACAAATAAACCTACCTAACCTAGTACCTGTAGGTACCTGTAGGTTTCTAAAGAGACATTTTGAAGCTCAAAATCTGTGGCGTTGGCAGCCGCCATGTTTGTAGTCCTGCTTCTCCCTTGAATGGCGTCTGGGTGCTCAAACAAGCCATCTGTAATGGCACCCACCTGTCAATCAAAGCAGCCACGCTGTTAATTATGCGTAACTTTAAGCCTTAATATAATTTGAATGGGTGACTTAAATAAAAATTCACCCTCAGTGCAGTTGTCATGAACGGAGAAATTAGCTATACAGACCAAAACTGTTTTTTGTACCAGGCTGTAAACATGTTTATTTCTGCTGTGAAGTTGAAGATTTTAATGGGATCGACTTGTTCTGTAGCCATCCTCAAGTGGATGTTTGAGGAACTGCAGTTTTTGGCACTTACACGTTGGCTTCACTTCACAGACACGGAGGTTACTGCTTGGGTGCAACGCATTAATGAAAGTTTGTGGTAGCAGTTCATGTTCCTCATTACTGTACAGAGGTACATCTACACTCAGCCCAGTTTATTAGCTACACCGATGCAGGCCAACATTACAGCTTGTCGCTTCATTGAGGGTATTAATGTTCACTTTGTGTTGAGAGGTGTTGAATGAATTTAATAGCTGTTATGGGGGCTGTATAAGCATAAAGTTCTCATAATAACTGACATGTAATCATGTTTCCAACAGGTCGTTATTTTCTCTGTAACACAATCTGTTTCCTCTCTCTCTCTCTCTGCAGTAGAAAGTGGACCTGTAGCAGAGCAGCCGTTCCACTTCCCTCAGCCTGAAACCATGTCTCTAGACGAGAGGCTCTGCGTTCCCCAGGCTGGGGCCTCCGCTTCAGGGGAAATGTGTTACAGCGAACCCCAGGATTCAAACAATGACACCGACGAGTCTACCATCCTCAATCAGTTGCTAGACATGCCCGGATTATGTGATATGATTTTCGACCCGAGTTTTGCCGCGTCCATGTCCGCTGGATTTGAGCTGGGGTCCGACGCCAACTCCACGTTTCCCAACATGGATATGAACTTCAACCAGAGCATTGGCTCGTACGGTCAGGACTTTTCCCTTTACAACGACTTGCAGTTCAACAGGCTCGTCAACGAGCACCAGACGCCGCAGTCTGAGGCACAGGACAGCCCCTCCAACATGGTTCGTGTAAAGACAGAAGAGGAGCTATGAAGACTCTTACACACCCTCACCGTCCACTAAAAGAATAATAAACATTTTGGGAAATATGCTTATTACCTTTGGAAACAGGATAGCTAACCTACTGCTGGATTCACATATTTAGCCTACAGAAATGAGAGTATTCATCTAACTCTCAACAAGAAAGTGAATAAACATATTTCCCAGAATGTTCATCCATGAACCGTCCGAGCCAAACAAGATAATATCCCCAATCCAAGGCGAAGCAAAAGGCCACCTTTGCTCCGGCTGCTTTCACTGTGAAATGTGTTTGTAGACTCATTTGGTTTCACGACTCTGCACTGTCGCCCTTGCTGGTCAAGGCTCTAGCAAGCAGTAGCAGGTTAATTTTTCCTAAGTAATAAATGCTGCTAGCATTAATGTTCAAGGCTTAAGGTCAAAGGAAGCATGGAGCCTGAAAGGAGTACTTGTGAATATATCAAACCCGGGAACAGTAGAAATCATCCAACCTTCCATGAATTGCTGTCTATCTATCTGTAAATCATTGAATGGGTCAGACCCGTCATGTAATGTCTGTTGTCAGCAGTGTGTAGTTTTAAAACTCAAGAGTAGTGAGTAGTTTCAGATCTGTTCTTTATTGTTCTTGTCTGTTGTTGCTCCCTGTTGATGCTGTCGTCACACCAGCTGGCTTGTTTAATATTTAACCACCTTTAAACTCAATAGAAAACCAGTCCCTCTAGTATTCATAGCTGTCTGTGCCAGTTCCTTTTGTTCCACAGTTTCACTCTCGTGCTGAGCATTCAAATTTCCTCTCGCAGATTGTCCATCTCCACCCCCTCGCTGTAGCGCTGTAGTAATATTGCAGAAGAGCTGTAAATAAAATGTCAGTCTGTTATTTTTGTCATGTCGTTACTTCCTCTGAAACAGACTAATCCTTTTATGATTTGTTCACGCTGAAAAAAAGGGGAAGAAGACTCTTTTGAATGTGACCTATCTTTAGCTTCCTGCCTACACACATTCCTAACCTGCTCGCTCACTTACAAAAACAATAAATCTTGGCAACGGCGAGCAGATGGGTTTATGTTTTTTACATCTGAGCAAGGTCACAAGACAATGTTGAATGACTTGTTTGGCCAAAGAGTAACAAGAACGCTCAGATGAAAAGTGTTCTTTGTTTACAGTCATCCGACACTTAGTCACAGCGTCTTAACCTTCCTTAAGTGTTTTTTTTTTTCTTCAAAAACTTGGCTGTCACATCTTACAGTAATCTAGGCTCTCTATTCCTCCTTTTAGTTTGTGGTTTCTCATGAGAAACGTTGTACGGCCACAAGCTTATTGGGAAACTTTGCCTCTTTAGAAAGTTTTATAGATTGTGACAGATTGGGAAATACACCATTACCTAACTTTAAACAAAGTTCAGTCTTGAGCACGTTCTCCTCACGATAAAATCATCTCATAAATTATGATCAGCATTTTTTCAGCAGCAGCAGTGTATTTACTTTTTGTAATTTCCTTTATGTTTTTAGTTTTAGTTTTCATTGTCAGTGGCGTATCACGACAGATACTAGCTGCTTTCCTGGTGTATTTCTGACAAACTAGCCTCTCATAGAGTGTTTGCTATATAGATTTAGTTGGTAAGATTATAACTTTAATGATTATTTTCAGTATCAGTTAAATCATTAATTATTTTTGTCTATACATTATCAAGAAAACAGTGAGTTTTGTCTGACTGACAGTCCAAAAATAAAAACATATACACTTTTAAATGATGGCAAATCCTCACATTAAAGAAGTTGATACTAGTATATTAAGATTATTAAAATAGTTTCAGCTCTAATGATCGTCACCAAACAAACAAACCGGTTCTTTCTGAGAAATAATCAAACACGGGTGACAGATGTTTAATTTCAGTTTTTAACATTGTCAGTCATCCATGTGTGTGCCTGGTTGCCAGTTGTTAGTTAGAACAGGTGTTACCTTTTTAAGGCTGTGTTCGTCACTGTTGAGTTGACCTGAATACAGTTTACGGTGACTGGGAAACTCCACACTGGGCCAGCTTCCAAGGCCTTTTATCCAATGTACACACACAGAGATACACGTGACTTCCTGTAAAATGGTAACACTGCTGCTGCTAGGACATGACACATTCACACATGGTCATCCTCTCTGCTAAAGTTTACTAAAGGCTTCAACTTAGGAAGTATTAGCACACGTTTATTTGAATGAAAGATTAGTTATTGTCTGGGATTTTTGCAGACTGTGGTGTCCATAAAACTTTTAAGGAATAGTCCTTCTTCCTCTCTTTCGCCGAGAGTTAGATAAGAGGAACATGAGGCTTTTGCCAGCAGTTGCTTACTTCAAGCACCTAACAAATAGTCGAGCACATTACTGCTAGGTGGATGTTTTACCTCTTGCACAGAAGCAGGGGAGCTGTTTCTGCTGCTGTAGCTTACAAACATGAGTGGGAACAATTTTCTCATTGCATAACATTCAGAAAAAGAAATAAGCACTCCCAAAAATTTAAACTATTCCTCTAAAGCAACGTCTACAAGCGTAACATCTTTACGGAGGTTTGGTTTGCCATGAGACTGACCTTTGTTGTTAAAAGTATAAATAACTGTTTGAAGTTTTCATCAACCACGTGACCGGATGAGACAGGAAGACAAAACAAATGAGGAAGCTTATTTGTTAAAATTAATCTAATGAGGTAAACCAAACTTCATTCCAGTATTCATGTAACTATTTAAAGCTATTTTAATGCAACATCATAATAATAATAATAAAAATAAAATACCAGTTTCAGATTGTATCTCGGCTCTCAGGTTTGTGGTTTGCGGAGGTGTCAGTTTGTGAAGTCTCTGGGGAATACTGTGCAGGCATGATGAGTCATGTGTGGTGGAAACAATCAAATATAGAAATGATCATGCCGAGGGATGTTATCATGGAGATCGTGTGGTTTTTAAAAAAAAATCAGATCTACGCCCTCAGCATGGGGAGGTGAAATTAATTCGACTGGGCTTTGACTGGATTCACACCCACTCTGTCAGGTCAACACGCCTGTTTATCATACAATGGGAACTTACTGGGAAATGACACGCATTTTGGGAAATGAATGACATATTAGTCATTGTACTGACCTGATGCTGATATCGCTAAAAAATTTAATCATGGTGAATTTTATTTTGCAATATGGGTAAATAGTGAAGTGACAAATCAATGTGCTACATCAACTTTCATGCAAAAATCAATATTGCCATGAAGCAGACTCAGTAAAAATAGAGATACTTCAGATTAAAAGGTATATTAGAATCTGTGATTAACAAATTTAAATAGTCATATATCATCCAGTCCTACTGTCCTTTAAAGACGAGAATTACAGGCAAAATTATGTCGTTCCGAATCTAATCTAAATATCTTCACAAATGAAGAAATGAATGAGCATGAAGACTGATCAGAGGACCTCAGAGACCTGCTGCTAATTAAAGCCTCTATTGTAAAAATTGTGCAGACTATGCAGAGCTCTACAGGTGATTGATTCTGAATTTGAAGAGAAATCAAGATTGGTATCACATGAGAGCTTTTAGAGGACATGCTGGTCAAAAGTTGTGTTTAGATCCAGTAAAAAGGGAGTTAGAATAAAACAGTAGCACAAGTTATTATTTCCATCTCTGCTTAAGACACAATGCGGCTGAGCTGGTCTATAGTGACAGATAAATTTTAATTAGGGAGGAAAGAGAACAAAGTCCTCAGGGACTCGAGTATGTGGAGCAGAACAACTTCTGTTTGTCTTCTTACAGAGTTTAGGCAGTTGTTATAAAACCGACAGTTTGGTCACATTTTGAGGCTTAAAGGTCCAGTGTGTAACATTAAAACGGATCTATTGGCAGAATACATTAAGCATAACTATGTCTTCATTAGTGTATATTAACCTGAAAATAAGAATTGTTCTGTTGTTTTGTCACCTTAGAATGAGTCTTTTATGTCCACAGAGGGAGTGGGTCCTTTTCCAAAGTGAGAAATCAAACACTGTCTCCAGACAGGACCTCTTTTTGGAGGTTTTATGTCCACCATAGTTTCTCCTTCATGCCTGGAATGGGAGGATCTTCACCACTAGATGCCACTAAATCCTACTCACTGCACCTTTAAATGCGATGATTGATGGTTTAATATGCAATATTTAATGATCTAGTGATGATCTAGGACATCAGTGCTACAGGTAGTGGATTAAAGCTTTGACCTCTTGATGAACTATACGAGAAGTTATGGTATTGCCACAGTTATTACAATCCATCCTGAAGGGAACATGAATGCCTTTAAGATTTAACTCAGAACAATAAATGTGAATCTCATGAAAACAACATATCAGGAAACACTACAAATTTATGACAGCTGACTGTGCTCCTTTTAAAGTCTGATACACCTGAATGTAATGGAAAAAAATCTCAATAGTTGGCTAAAGGTGGACTGGAAAAAGCATTAGTAAGGAGGCATGAACCATAATAAATATTTACACGAGTAAAGATAAACAAGGACGAGAGAAAAATGACTACAGATGTCAGTTGGTAGGAAAAATTGGTCATGGATTGGGAGTTTCACATGAACTAATCAGATGAAATACTGCTGCGCGGCCTGGTTTTAAATGGAAAAAGTTAGGTCAGACTGGTCACACATCACTAACTTTTAAGCCTCATTTGGCTCAGGGGAGTGAAGATGGACCAGCCAGATGTTTCTTCCAGCAGAGAAGAATCACCAAATTTGGTACTCTATTATGTCACCGTTTGTTTATGTTAATATGGATGATTTGTTAATCACCATACAAACGGGTAATTCCACATTGTGGTTGTGTCTATATAAGGATAGATCTTTCTGTTTACAGGTGCCAGGTATCATTTTTCTTCTTCTCTGTTGCCCTGACTACAACACCCACGGGAGTCCCCACACCAGTAGGGACTCCCCATCTTACGATAATAGCACGCTGCAACCACAAAGCAACACAAGCATACAACTGACACAAATCAGAAACAAGCATTGAAAGCGAAACCAGGAGAGAAACGGCTGTTTTTATGACTCAATAAAGACTCAACTTTTTTTCCACCCCTCAACTCGAGCACCATATAGATATATTAGTGCTGTCACTCTTGTATGATAACAAAAAACAAAAACAAACAGAGAAATACTGAGAAAAAAAAACAATATTTTCACAGGTTTTGTGGAGCTATAACACATTAAACTGATGCTTGGAGGTTGGTGTTATTTTGTTTAATTGGAGGTTTGATTAATATTTGGAGTTCTTAAGTTGTAATTTGATTTTAGTAAAACACACTAAGCTCCATAATTCAAACAGGTTGTGATCTCTCACTTTATTAAAGATAACTTTACTAATTTAAAGCATTTTAGCTCCATCTATTGAGCAAACACAGGCAGAGCACTTCCTGACACGGTTCTCAAACCAAAGTAAAAATACCACTGGTGGTACAAAAACTCCCTCTAGTTGTACGTGGAGGAATCTGTTGTTGTCAATTTATTTATTTTTTTAAACAAAATAAATTAATAATAATAATAAAAAGTTTCTGGTGAAAACAAACTGAGATCTTTGGAAAGTAATTTAAATTAAGTTTTGTGTTTCCTGTAATAAATTGGTTTCAGTATCAGCCTCGTGTGTATTTACGTTCATGAACGTAGTGCACGCACACATCCATGATTAGTTATGAGCTAAAATGTGTGAGCAAAGATAAAATGAATGGTTCAAAAACACTGTAATTGTGGCTTTAAATGGGAAATGTTACAAAGAGTAGTACCACTTTAACAACAAATTAGCTCTGGTTCTTGAACCGGTTCGACAAGAAATACAATAAATAATCAACAAGGAATAAACCTGCCTCATGTGTGAACTGTCTGTAGCTGAACAGATTTGGCCGACGCTGCTGTCTTTTAACGTCTGTCATTATTGTGGTACATGGTGTAAAAAGTTCAGTACTCATCATGTACTTCAGAAGCTTCTCTACCAAGAGTTGATGAAAAGTACCGATAGCATAAGTTCTGCATTCAAAAATCTCTAAATTACAAGTACAGAAAATGAAAGTATCAAGATTAAAAGTATTTATTATGCAGTAAACGGCTCTTGTCTGAGTTATATTACCACAAATAATATGATGACATTACTATTGTTGAACATATAAACATCATTAAATGTAGCTGGCCTGGTCGAGAGTGATGATTAAGTGTTCGTAGGTTATGTGTGTAATGTTTAAACTTGTTAGTTTAGTTTAACCTTATGGATTAAGATCTGCAGCACATCCAAATCCACAACATTAGACATATTTAGATGGTATAATATATTACAACTTTAGGTTTAGCACAACTTAAACAAATTAGAGAAAACCATGTTTATTAATTAGCTTTAGAGATGCTGGTAAGTTGATTTTGTTACCATTAGACAGAACCAGGCTAACTAGCTGCTACCTCAAGCTTCATATTTACCACATCAGCATCAAAGTGATGATCTCATTCAACTCTCAGCAAGAAAGGAAATAACTGTATTTCTCAAGTGTCAAACTATTCCTGTAAGTTGTTTTTGCTTACAAGACGCAGTGAATCAGTGAATTATTACAGAATTATCGAAGAACAGAGGGGTGCAAACAAGGTTTAAGAAAGAAATGGTAATCTTTTATTTTTTAGATGTCCTGTACATGGGGCCTTCTATCACAGCTGCTCGGGGAGTCTTCACACTCATGGAGGCTTCTCCCTCAATTCCTAAAATGTCTTGTGTATGAAACTTAAATGGGGAAATAAATAAACATTACTCCGACATGACCTCGTCATTTGCGTCATTTCCACCTTTGTGTCGCTCCCAGATGGAAATACAAGTTGAAACAGCAGGAAGTTCCCCCGAGTGTACAATCAGTGCTGGAAATGATTCAGAAACTCTGAAGACTCCCACCACCACCACCTGGAGAAGCTTGACAGTTCAACCTACTCAATCTTTCAGTTTCAGAAGCTGCCTCTGGTCTGGTTCAGACAGCTCAGGTGGTCACTTCTTCTCTATGAGGACCGGCTCTGAGAGTTTTTGGACACGCAGCTCCTCCACCAGCTCGTCCACATAGACCTTGAACAGAGGCTCGGGCTCCTGGAAGACAAACAAAACAGTCAGGATAGACAAACCACAGACTGAACTCGGCGTTATCATCTTACAAGGGTCTGGGGTTTGCAGAGTTAGAAGTTTCTTTAAAATCTTGCAGTCTGTAATACAAGAGCGTTAGCTCTACCACTTTGATTCTAGCCGTTTGTGTGTAAGGTAAAACAGCTTGTTGTGTTCGTGGACTTACCTTGTGCTCCAGCTGCCTCTGTTTCTCCACGGCCTCCTCCAGATTCAGACCCAACCACTCTGCCTCCTCCTCTGGGATCTCAAACTGCTGCTCAGAAAAAGAAACGGTAAACACTCAGGTTAGTTGGCCAGAAAACGTTTTATTCCCAGCACATTTAGGATCACTCAGTGGACTTCCCACCTACCTTGTATTTGTTGTAGACCTTCTCTCTCTTGACGGGGTCGTTGGGGTAAAGCTCTGTGCTTTTGCGTGCCAGTCGAAGCAACATGGCCCTCTTCAGGTCCATCCCCAGCTTGGAGTTCAGGTTTTCCTTTGGTGTCTGATAAGAGTTGGATGATTACAATCATGTAAAAAGACCTATGGAAAATGTGATTTTGTCACACAGTTCTCACACGTTCTCTTACTTTAAGAATATAAAAGTCAAATCCGTAGGCAGCATCGATGAGATCCAGAGTGCGCGGCGTGACTGGGATGGTGAACTTGTGGTCGAGGATCTCGCTGTACACCTCTCTCTTGAACAGTTGCGGTTTCCAGGTCTTCCTCAGACGAGTTGACATCTACAGAGCGAGACAAATCAGAAAACAAGAGACAGTAAGTAGGATTAAGTATGATGATATGTAGAGCAACATGTGTTGCTGACCTTCAGGGGAAAAGATCAATAACAACTTAATGTGATATTTTTTATTGGCCATACTGTATCAACGTGTGAATATCAGAATGAATTTTTCAATAAATATCTTAAACTTCAGTACAGATCCAGGTGTGATGGACAGAGTGAAAACTGAAACTGGGGTAAACAGATAATTATATTATCTTAACGGATATATATACTGCCTATATCTAATAGTATTTTGATATATTTTTCATATAAAGATAGAGTTTACAGTCAAAACATGGTCAAAAAAACCTGTGATTCACACTGACAAAGAGAAGACTCCGTTAAAAGTTGTTTATGTGACTGCAAACGTAACTCATAACCCTTTTCTTAGAATTCCCACCAAGAACGAAAGTAGATTTTTATGATAGTTCTGCTTTATCGAAGCGTTTACTGTTAAGAGACGGAAGCTGATAGCGAGCAGATGGTGACATAAAAATGAACCCTAAGCTGGATATTTAAGTCTGCAGCAGCTAGATGTGCGTCACGTCAACACACTTCCCCTAAAGCAGGGGTGTCAAACTGTTCCACAAAGACTTGACTCATTTAATCAACTGATCTCAGTCTTCAGAGAGTTGATTGGTCAAACTGTGTGGTCTTGGTTGGTTGGAACAAAAACCTGCAGCCACACCAGCTGCCACCCCTGCCCTAAAGAAAGGAAATTATTTTCCTGGAGTCTCACTTTGTCATTGTTGGCATATCTGAAGCCGGATATCCAGCCTTCTCCTCCCCACAGGCCGTCCTGCGATTGTGGAGGGTAGTAGATGGGGATGGGGACATCCTGCACCCGTTCCTTGTGCCCCGTCTTCGGGTTGGCTCGGTACTGGACTCCCAGAGGCCTCCAATGGACGGGGGTGGGCTCTTTCTGCTCGAGGGACTTGAGGTAGTGTTTAGGGAGGCGAGCGTAGATGCCCTGCTTCAGTTTCAGGGCATCCCAGATTTTGGGGGGGTATTTATGAAGAGGCATGATGGACTGTAGTGGAAGTCAAATCTGGAAGATAGAAAAGGAAAATATACAGGTTCAGAGCTCAAACAGGAAAGGCTTTCTGTACTTAGTATGCATTTTTAAGGCGGTACAGATTATTTCATACAATAGAAAGTTGTACTGAAATGACTAACCTACATTAAAAAATCATTTTAATTTAAATAATAAGCTGTTTTACTCATTTATCAAGTAATAATTGTGGCCACAGCTTTACAAATGTTATATGTCTTCAGTTTTCTCTCTTTAATTCATTAATTATTTAATATTTTGGCTCCTGATCTGATGTTAATTCATAAATATTTACAGATAACGCTAGCTCGTTAGCAGGTCGCTAACTGTCAACGGCCATCAACACAGCTACATGTCGGTTTATTTTACTAAACAGATCCTCTACGAGTCTAATACACCGTTGGGAATACGTTCAAAGGTCTGTCTTACCATGCAACATAAAAACAGTGACCTCCACCAAACACGGGGTGAGTTTTTAATCCACGTTAGCCCAAAATCAAGCAGGCAAGGACATCACGCATCTTCCGTTTGACACAGCCTGACTTCCGCATTGATCAGCCCGCCTACAACAACGAGGAACATGATTGGCTTTCGTAAGCTGTCCATCAATATGTTTTTCCGGCCGAAGCGGATGTAGACTGACAGAGTCCTCCTCAATACTTACACGCACTGATAATAGATTAAATATTTATTTACATCATTAGATGTGTGAATAATGCACAGTAATGTTAGCTGTCAGATAAATGTTGTAGAGGTAAAAGTGCAATACGTCTGCAGTGGAGCACAAAACAGAAATAGATTCAAGATTCAAGAGATTTATTGTCATTTGCAAGTGAAATTTGTTTTGTGACATCTAAAAGTAATAATAGAGCTATACGTGACATATTTAGCAAAATAGTGTCTCTATTCCTCATGTCACCATCTACTGGAGTAATTTTGTAAGTGGCAGAAGGTTGCCTCATAAATAAATATTTAAATATTTCATCACCAATAAGATAAAATAGGTGTAATTTAAGGTTATACATAAAGTATATCCTGTAGAATATTTTCTTTAAAAAAACGTAACAATGATATTAATGCTTCATGTACATTTTGCTCTGCCCATCCTGAAACTGTGCCCTGTTTATTTTGGTGTTGTTATTACACTAAAAGTCTGTGGCAAGAAGGTTCAAAGTTTATTAAAGTTACACTCTTTTATGGCTTATTTTACTTTATTGTATGTACATGTTCTTTTTTTGAACATATAGTGTATATAACCTTTATTTTATGTTTTTAATTTCTAGAATATAGATTTTTTTGTATACTTTTTTTGTATATTTCCTCTTATCCACAGTGTGTATTGTGAGCTGCTGTACCAACTTATGTTAATTTGTTTTTTTGAAGTTACAACAGAAAGAATGAGAAATAAGAAAACATCATTAATATTATTATTATTTTAGCTAACAAAATGCCAACAAAAATAAGTGAGATGTACTTACAGCCTATTAAATCCTACACTAATAAAAATATGAGTGAGTTTATGAGTTTTTAAAATGTCTTAATTTAACTTTTATTTTTTGGACTTATTTTGAGATCTTTATTTTTATTCTTATTTTTATTATATTATATATTTTACATGTATTGCTTCTATTTCTCTGGAAGTAAATTCGTGATTGGTTGGTGGTGTAACATGTATACAATGTGTTATATTTAACTTAAAGTGATCCAGTTCAGCTATAGCTTAAATGTAATAACATTTTTCATATTATATAGTCATCCTACATATCGATGAAGCATCAAACATGAGATTAAATGATCAATTTGTCCGGACATCGTGTCGCCCGAAAGGTGGAATTGAACCACTCTGCCGCTAAGCAGCCACAGGTTTGAAGCCTGCACCCCGGACCACCGAGGCTCATCCGGGCATTGGAACACCGTCCGTGTGATGTATATATACCTCATCCTAGCGAGACCCTCCGTTGTCATGGTGTCACCATAGTTACTAACCATATATGGCATTTAGTAGTCCTGTACACAAACTACAATCACGTACTGCGTAGAAAAAATGACAAAGATAAACAGGAAGTAGGTTCGTGACGTAGGAGTCTTAACAGTTGTAAAAAAGTGTAAATAAATCACCACTTTTTCGGTGTAACGTGTATAAAATGTGTTAGATTTAACTTACATCGATCCAATTCAGCTATGACTGAAATGTAATAACCCTATTTGCTTAAATTTCCATCGAAATTATCGATAAACTGACTAACGTTAGATATTTTAAACCGTTAGGAAGACCCTTATTTGGGCATAATTCAACGATACATTCGCCCGAAAGGTGGAATTGAACCACTCTGCCGCTAAGCAGCTACAGGTTTGAAGCCTGCACCCCGGACCACCGAGGCTCATCCGGGCACTTTATGTCATGGCGGCGAGATGTTTATATACCCCAGTCCCAGCTAGACTTGTCTTTGTCATGGTTTCACCATCGATGTTTGGCTTTTACCTGAAATAGCTTCTATACATAACGTACAATCACGTACTGTGTGTCCTATAGCATATTTATGTCAAATAAACACAATAAAAGGGAAATGTAGTCTGGTCTGCGCGGTGTTATGCAAAGGAGGCGTATTGTGATTGGCTGACAAATCGTGTCATCACAGGTAAAAGATATTTTCAGGATTATAATTAAATAAAAGCAGAAATCGGTGTTGAAATCACAGCAGTAAAGACATATTATTATTATCATGATATTAATAATGGCTGCATTCAGTTTAGCCGTGTCATTACTGGTTTTAGTTACACTCATGCTTTTCCTGCATTGACAGATCACATGTCTGCCATAAAAAAAAAGTGTGTGAAAGGGGACATAAAGTAACTAACAGCCCACTGTGGAAAAAAAATCAACTGGAAATTAAGAATGAGGTATTTAAAAATGTTTTTTAATATTTAAAATATGACAGAAGTAAAACAAATTTGTGTTGGAGGGATTGTAAACAGCTTGGAGATCACACACATTGTTTGGGAGTTAATCTGGAAAGGCATTCATACAGTGATACTTGCCATTTTGAATACTGATTTACCACTTGACTCATTGTATTACATTATAGGAGCGATCCCTAATGGAGCGATGGAAAAGAGAAATATTTAATTGCATATCCTTGTCTTGGTTCAACTTACTGCTAACCACTAGATATTAATGTCAACACAGGTTAATGATCTGTAGGCCTACTTGTAAAAAAAAAAAATGTGAAGACAGACATATTTTTAAACAGATGGGCTCCTGTAATTGATTACTTTGGACTACCAAACATGTTGTACTTTCTCCTGTCTTGTCTTCTTATTTCAGTTCTATTCAATTTACTACTTTATCCCAAAATATGTTTAGTTACTACATACTGTATGTTTGACAGATACGTTGGTGGAAGAAGTATTCCAGTCATTTACTTACATATAAGTAGCAATGCCATAGTATATTATTGTAGCATTTAGCATCTATAATCTGTCAGAAAAATGTAAAAGTATGTATAAAGTAGTGCAAAATGCAAGTACTTCAAAAGTATTTTTCATTTTGTATATAATAGGTACTCATAATATACTATCAAATAAATTATCTATATGGATTTGTTCTCAATACATTTTATATTATGTTAAAGTGAAAAGAGACACTTTAATATTATTATTTGTTTTATTTCAATACAAACATGGTGATAATAAGAAGGCTCAAGGTACAAGTGAGGCAACATAAGAAAAAATGTTTAAATGTATGAAAACTATGTATTAGTGTGCAGACATCCAGTGTGGATGTCTGCACACTAATAATGTGCAGACATCCATCATCTTTACAGCTCTACAATCATATCAGATCATTCATTTATCTGTCAGTGCAATTCTTTGGTTCAATCTGACAGTCAGAGGAAGGTGTTCTCGATGACCAGTGTCTGAGGCTCTTCCTTTGTTTCTCCACCTGGTGGTGCCAGCACACTCCTGCTCTCTTCTAAGGGAGAGCAGCACATGCTGCCAGCACAGGCTTTTCCACAGGCGAGGTTACAGGCCAGTGGAGGAGGCAGGGATGGGTCCTCTCTGTGGACGATCGGGGAGGCATCTCCTCCATCACTACCTGCTGAGGATGCAGAGCAGCAGGAAGCAAACTCTGGCTGAACGGTGCAGCAGGTCACTCCTACACTCTTCAACACCTTAGTGACCCCTGACATCAGATCAGCACACCTGGACACATGTGAAATGATTCTGCATGAATAAATAGATCATTTTAATCTGGACAAAAGCATATTTATGATAACCAATCTAAAAAAATGTACAATTATCTGTCTATACGTCTGTCTAACACACCTCCACCACCATAACAGATGGATGGATGATAGTTTTGCTGTGTCTCATTTAGGGATGCAGCAATGAACTGATTTCCCTATTAACAGTTTAAAACATCACGGTTTTGTAACCATAAACCGTCCACTGCACAATGAAGTAGCCGTGAGTTAAGAGTTGATCTTTCAGTGCAACTAAGCAGGAACAAACAAACATACAAAACATGCTCATGTGATTTTATACATCTATAATGTCGTGAAATAAATAAAATGAAGTCTTATAACTAGGTTCAGCTCATCTCATTTCTGCACCTGTATTACTTAAAGATACCTTATCTGTTCACTCCGTTGGACTCATGTTTCACATCACTCCCTCACAAAAAAAGTTTTTTTCTGGCTCTTATCCGTAGAGTGACTAAGAGATAGCTCCTCCACTCAGAGTCTCGACTCCCTCCTGGTTCCCTCCTGTCTTCTTCACAGCAGCCGATACCGGGCTCGTCCATCCATTGATGACCCTGATTTCTCCTCTCATCCCTTACCCTCCATCCACCTACCCCTCAACCCTCTAACCCTCTACCTTTGACCCCCTTTCCTCATCCCTCATCCCTCCTGCAGTACATCATCTTGGTTCACTTTTATCCACAATAAACTTGTCTAAATCTAAATCCATATTGCTGTGGTCTTTGTTAGTGAACGCATTATAATCGTGAAACCAGGATTTTTCCTGAGACTATAATCAAACCATCGAAATCTATAATAGTTGCATTCCTAGACCCAAGCATGAAATAATTGACCATTTTTCTAAACAATACTACAAATAACCTTAACTCCATGAGTTGTAGCTAATATTAAGCCTCAGCGTTTCTGTCTTTACCTACAGTTTAATACTGTATTAATTCAGTCCTACAAACAGACACATATTATAGTTGTCTAGTTGAACTATCCAGTTATTAAAAGTTATCTTTGTGTTGCAGCTGGTCAGAATTGAGCGTTCTCAGTGGCCATGATATAAAGAATAGTACAAACTTTTTCCACTTCACCTGTGTGCTGGAAAGCCAGCGTGGCAGTGTACATGGACAGAGGCCACCGTTAATGATTCAGTTAACTGCCAGACGTGAAGGTTGTGCACAGCCTGCACCCCAGGGATGCTTGCAATCCTGCGCCCAAGATCAGACACACAAACGTGTGGAGGTGTGGACTGCAGCAGCAGCAGTCCGTACTTGTGCACCTGAAGAGATTTACCGGTGAAACAACAGTAACTTCAGCAAAAGTAGCAACATACATGAATGTTTTTTTTTTTTATCCTTATAATAAGTAGGTTGAACTCTGACCTGTGGCATAGCTGTGGCAATCAGTGTAATAACAGCCAGCAGGGAGAGAGCAGGATCCAGGTAAACCAGGAGGCTGCAGGGTTCGGTGCTGTGCAGGCAGTGTGGGCTGATCAGCAGCATCACCAGGCTGTTGATCAGAGCCAGGACGGAGGTACAAAGACTCTGGATGACCAGGACGAAGCAGCTGCTCGGCACAGGCCTCTCAGTGTGATGTGATGACTTTTGACTGCCTGAAGGGGGAGAACACAGTAAAACATGACTGTTTCACAGAGAAAACTGAAAAAAACATCACATTTCCTTAAAACACCATGCTGTTTGCATGAATTTGAATTCATTGTATAATGAAACATTTCACGTGGCTCTTTTTTAAAGTAAGAAATGAGCTAAAATCTCTTACCAAGATGTCCCTTGAAAGCATTGTCTTTGGAAATCTCTGCATTATCTTCTGAATGACTCAAATTTGCAACAGCGCTCGCTAATCCACAGTCCCTGCTGTCCTGTGTTGCTGCTGCATGCAGGTAGACCTCTGCCTGTGGTTCTGGGGTTTGAGAGTCAGTGTCAGGGATGCTGGAGGTTCCCGGGTTACAGAGGACAAACACCCCATTGTGCAGGGAGTCATCCACACCAGATTGGCTAACGTCATACAGGACACGGCCTGGATCAGCCTGGCCTTTAGTTTCCCCTTCAGCCGAGACTGTGGGAGTCAAATAGAGGGATGAAAAACAAACACGATGTTCCTTACAGCTGAATATACACTTGGCAGATACTTCAAAGTGAAATCTGTCAGAGCAATATCATCACCTGGACAGGCACACTAATTCTTCTGTAGTGAAATATTATTATTACATAACACCGGTATGAGTACTTGCCTTCACACTAACTTGAAGTCACAAGTATTTGTTGGAGGGACACAGAGAGGGAGCAGCAGTATTTATAAAATACAAGCAGCTGTGTGGAGGTGAGAAAATAAGTTTGACTTACTCCTGTGTACACCTGGTCTTTGATTGCTTCTGTCCTTCTTGGATGATACATTAAAATGTTGTCCCCCTTTGCTGAAGAAACGCCCTGAATGGTATCAGTTTCCCACAATGACATTTTAACAGAAGGTTTTTTTTATGTGCTCTGGATACCAGACGGGTTAGCTTAGATTTCCAGATCTTCAGCTCTCTTAGATCCTTTAAGAGCAGGAATTTCTGGCTGTTTCAAGGTCAGAGCTGAAAACTAAAGGTGTTGTTGCTCCTCAAAGTCGCATCTTAAAATGCATTTGTTTTTTCTATCTTTTTCTTGTGATTTTATGGTTTATTTTGTGGGTTACAGACTTAATTCTACTTTATCTTTAAGTCCATCATCTATCTTTTTAAAACCTATTAGAAATGTTAATAAATCTCCTGTTGTAAATATTAATAAGTTCTTAATAAACAGATTTTGCTCCAGGTGTCCTGCTCTATTCCTTTGGAGTCTCTATGATGAACTGTAGAGCTGTGTCCTGCTGGAGGAGGATAAACACCAGCCACAACCTGGCAACCCAAATGTTGTTCTTTATGTAAAGTGATTTAAACTAGTTTTATTAAAATATGTTGTTAGAAAATGATACCACAAATTGTTGTCCTGTTTATTTATCTGTACATTACCTTTGTGGTTCACTTCAAGGTGAGATTCGATCTGCAGGGCCTGCTGCTGATCCCAGTTCATCCAGAGCACAAGCAGCTTATGAATCAGACTGACAATGCTGACCACTACAAGCAGCAGGGGGTGCTGCACTGGTTGTGGCTCCAGGGAAAAGCTGATGATTTCCATTATGTAAGAGAGACACAGTGAGGCCAGGAGGAGAGCAGAAATGAAAGCCCCCACAGTCTGAACCCTGCAGCTGGGGTAGGACAGACCACAGTCCTGAACGGGAGGAGAGATCTGAGGCTGAGGAGTGGAGGCCTGATCTGGGAGGGTTGACCCGTCGCTGGTGGTCTGGGTGCAAAGTATAGGTTTGATGGATGACTGTGCAGGCAGGTTGATGAGCAGTCCTGCTGAGGAGGATGCATGTGGAGGAGAGGCAGGGGAGTCCAAAGAGGAGAGAGGAGGCTTTATCAAGCTTGAAGTTTGAGGAGGAGTAAGAGCCATGCGCATCATGATGAAGATCGTGTGGAAACCATCCACCAGGACGATGAGGGACTTGCATAGCTGACTGATGGTGACCTCGCACACCAGCAGCAGGATGGTCACTCCCAGCATGCACCAGTGTAGCACCCTCATACCTGCAACTGAGAAAACTCACACATTCAAACACAGGACAAGTTTTTTACTCTTGATCCCTGTGAGTTAGTCAAACACGTGGTCATGTCATGAAATATAATAAAAATAAATATGATTTTAGTTTATCATAGATGTATTGATATGTTTGGTTGTGTGATTTTAGCAAAGCCTCACACCTGGCTGCAGTTAGTACGCGTTTAATGACATTCATTCTTGTTATCAAAAGTTTCAAAGGTTCAAAGTCTTCGGCCATTTCTTTTTTTATAAGTTATTCATTACAAATTGGGCACATTGGCAGACTTGTGATTTTCCATCCACGCACGTTCTGTGCAGACATCTGAGCAACACTGGATGTTGCAGCTGCATCTGTTACACTCACAATCAAGACGTTAGCCGCTTCAGCCCTCACGGTTCACACATGCAATTGTCTTAGCTAATGCACTAATGCTGCTGGGTAGTTTCATCTATAAAATTATAAATTTTTTTTACATGAATGTGTAAAATATTAATGTGCAAACTACAACTGACAGATAAATGTAGTCAAGTAAAAAGTCTAATCTTGGAGTAGAAATGGAGTAGATGTATAAAGTTGCATAAAATGACAAGAACTTTTACTTAAGTAAAAATTTGAATGCATGCAAAAAAGTATTTATATACAGTGATTTGCCCAATCTAACAACTTCATCTATTACTGACTATAGTGTAGGCTAAACCAGCATGTCCATGCAAAATTGAAGACAAATGCAACAAACACAAACAATCTGAGCTGTTTTTTTTAGTCTAAAAACTTAATTACCCCAGAAAAGTGGACGACTCTCAGCCAGCAATCAAAGGCAAGTTCCTGGATGTGATCTGTGCGCTGAAACCAGAAAAATGTCATTCATTGTAGTTCCCATCTCTCCCTCTGTCCCACCACACTCCTCCTCTGCTCTAATCGCTGTCATGTGAGCATGTGGGGAGGGGGTGGGTAGTATCGTCCTCTCCTCGGTTATCCCCCGTTTTGCATTCACTCCTCAGCTTCAGTCGGTGGGAGAAAATACCTTCAGTGGACACATCATACAGCCCACCCACCTTTCATGCACTCTCTGAGCAGATCAAGTGAAGCTAATTTGTACTAATTAAATCCCCATTGTGCTGTCAGGATTACAGATACCAGATCTGGTATTACATAACCAGATCAACAAGAGAACTTTGCCTTAAACTGGCAACATCAGGCTGCTTTAATGTAGAATAAAGAGAATTAACAGAGTCAAGTGAGCGACAGTTATACTACAAGTACCCCAGACACAAAACACAACTCCATCTTAGTAATATTTAAGGTTTATCATTGTATTGAGCTGAAAAATATAACAGAAAGCTCTGCTGTTCCTTCAACTCATTTAAAAAAAGGAGAAAGCACAACTGTGATCTGACAGTGCTGCAAAACAAAGCAGATGCTACTGAGGCACAGGCAGGCAGACACCGTCCTCAGGTACATTTAATCATGTAGTACATGTAATATGATAAAGGCTTTAATGAAGCAGTGTGCCTTGATTGTGAGTGAATTCATCAGAACATTTGCCCTCTCGACCTGCAGTATGACAAATGCTTATATTAAATCACTTACTGTTTCAAACTTTAATGTTTCCAAAGGTTAAAATGCAGCGTTGCTGAGGCAGCCCTGAATTCCTTCAACTCCTTGTCAATACAAAGTCACGCTGTGAAGACAAACACAGCACTTTATTTTAAATTCTAGGAGAGATCCTAGAGTTTCCAAACATACCAAATATCTATTCATCCATTATCTGTAGCCGCTTATCCTCATCAGGGTCACAGTGGGGTTGGAGCCTATCCCAGCTGACTTTGGGCAGGGTACACCCTGGAAAAGTTACCAGTTCATACAAAGTAAATCAGGATGAAATTTGAGCAAATAAAACAAGACATTGAAAATATTTTTATTTCATAGAATGGTGCAGCCATAGGCTTAAAATTGATTTTATTCTGACAGTTTAACATCACATACCTTCAATCAAATCGAGACCTGGATGAAGCTGATACAGAACATAAACGTGGAATAAGATGAACTGTTCAACCTTTAAGACTGTGTAACTTTTCCTGGTCATTGTGGTCACAAATGGTGATTTCAGGACAGTAATAAATCTTAAAATGTTTACATTTACTAACCACCATAAGCTCCTGGTCACACCAGACCAGAAGTATGAGTGTAGACTCACTCATACAATACCCCTGAGCACTACTGAAGTGAACAAAGGTGCATTTCATAGCTTATGAATTCAACTCTTTGTAGGAGGAAGAACGTGTTATTCCTTTATTCAAAAGTGATACAGTCGGGTTTTAAAGCTGCTTAAAGGCCAAATTAAAAGAAGACTTTGTCCGATCCATTAGAACCGTCTTTGAGCTTATAAATTCCTTTTATTATTATGCATTACAAAACAATGTTGTCAAACTTGTGTATTCACGCTGCTTGAAACTTCCAACAAAAAGGATGCAAGACCATTTCACGCTTGCTGCCCAGGAAGGGACAATGAGCAAAGAAAGGTTGAATGAGTGTGCAGTGACAAAATTTTGCAGCAAAAGGTTTGCACCTTTTCTCAACAGCAGAAGAAGCAGGATTTAGGCCGGCTACCTGCTTTTCTTGAGGTTAGTTATGTGTCTAGTGATGTAGAGTTTAAGACAAACATACCCTGTGTGATTTCTTCTGAATGTTGCCTTTTATATGGATGGGAATAGCCAGCATAGCAACACTCTAAATGGGGGAAACAGCTAGCCTGGTTCTGCACGCACCAGCACATCTAAACAAACTTCATATTAAGTGTTAATTATTGAACTTTAGAGATGCTTACAGGTGGATTTTGGACAAAGCCAGCCTAACTGTTTCTCCGTTTCCAGTCTTTGTGCTAAGCTAAGCTAACCATCTCCTGACTGTAGCTTCATCTTTATCGTACAGACATAAAAGCAGATTAGTATATTTCCCGTAAAGTCTTTTATTTATATTTGTTTCCAAGCTCTGTTAAGGTCGTGCAGCCTCTCTGTCCCCCTCTCAGCACTGATGACCCCACAGATGACACTGCAGTCCCACCAGGCACTGCTCTTGTCTGCCAGAGGCGCAAGGGTTTGTTGCAGTCCACTGGACTGCGAATCAACAGGCCAGATTGGGGCTGACACCGTGGATAAATCCCTACTGTTGTACCAACATGCCAGCACATTCCTGAGGCATGGCTAAGCCAAAGGAAAGACCCAGTGAGGAAGCATTCAATCACTTGCCACTGTCCCCAGACAAAAAGAGCGGCCACGGACCTGGCAGCTTGGACAAACCTTTAGCGCCTACAAAGATCCTTTATATGTGGAGAATTTCTTTAACAGACAACCAAGTGAAAACCAATCGGCTTACCCCTTTCAAGCATCTAGGAGAAACTACAATGACTGTGAAACTCTGGAAAGTTGCAAAAGCTCGAGTCTGTTGTAAAAACATGGCGGACTCTGTGGAAGAGGACCTGCTCCCTCTGTACATACAAAGGAGCCATGCAAAGAAACAAAATCACAATTCAAAACACATATTTTTTATTATTTTCAGGTGATTATACACTAATAAAAACCTACTTATGAATATTTTATTTCCATTTCACACTCGATCTTTAAACACTTTCCTGTTTACACATCCAACACACATGGAGTAACCATGTATATATATATTTATTCATTTATTTTTTACTCCTGATGGAAATATTAGGGAAAAATGCTCCTGTTTCCAGCAGACCATCAGGACCTACTGTCTGCTGGTGCTTTCCAAACAATCCATGGCTTAGTGTAAGGATAACATATTAATCACAATTATGTTTGTAATAAGGACAGACCAGATGAACTCTACAATATGCAAACAATGCTGCTCCTTTATTCAGTGCCTGAGGATACTGACTATCATAAAGTGTTAACTTTAGTTATATATAGAATGTTAGAATACATTTAGTATTATTAAATTGTTACTGATGCATAGACATGTTAGCAGTACATTAATGTATTTGTGGAGAAAATTGAGAAACTACTATTATTATACTTTTGGGTATCTATTACAGTACATTATATAGACCACATTAAGTGTGGTCTATAACCAGTTAATGTTTATGAAACTTACTGGTCCAGTTTGACTGCTGAGAACAAGCATCAAATGAAGTCCAGCTTCTTACTGAAGCAATTAAACTGGCTAGTCTGACTGTCCTTGAATCTAACAAAACAACTTCACAGAAAGAAAAGTCCACATTCATGGACTCTTCCTCCAACCTGAGGTGCACGATCACATGTTTCATACCGATGTGGACAGAGACAGTGCCTCAGGAGTTTCTCCGGCCATCCGAGGAGTCACGCAAAACAGAAAACAGGAGGACAGGAACCCCCTTAGATGAAACAGAGCTAAAACCCTCTGGTGCTTCCTCAGGAGTTTCCAACAGAACCCAACAGTCACAATGTTTCTGTGAAAATCCAGACTGAAAATACATGAAACAACAGCAAACTACAGTCACTGCATGGCAGGTTCGTGTGTGTGAATACAGACCCTGTGATGTAAGACACTTTTGTTTTGCAGGAAAAGACGTTTTGTGTGAGCTTTAATGTCCTTAACGGCTGACAGAGGCTACGGGTTGAGGTTGGGGATAGAAAATGAAACACTTGCATTCAAAAAAGAGGAAGGTTGGGGAGAGTCAGAGAAAATATTTCCCAGCATTCATGCTCATTTCAAACAACTTTAATAAAAACTGAAGACAAAAACTGTAAAACAGTTACATGGCATGGATCCTATACCATTCAACAATAGGACTGCATGCATTTAGGTCAGTGGCTCCCAGCCTGGGGGGCAGGGCCCTTTAAAGGGGTCGCAGGACATTTTGGAAAAATACACATATCTGCTGTTGTGCAGAGTTTTATGAGGATTGATATCTCTTTCATATATGTACACTAAATATGACACCACAGCTAGCAGATGGTTAGCATAGCATGAAGACTTGAAACAGAGGGAAACGTCTAGCCTGCTCTGTCCAATGGTAAAAAGCTCTCGCCTACCAGAATCTCTAAAGCGTGTTACATCTTTAATCTACACAAGAACTGATGCGTACGATCAACAGTAAATCTAAGGTTAGGAAAAGATCATGGGTTAAGTATTTAAAAGGTTAACAGAAACCACAATCCTTAACCAAAGTCTTCCTCGGCTTCGGCTCATTGGGATCAAGTATTTGAAGGCTCCAGTACATAAAATCACATTTTAATAACTTCAGACTGTCTCACAATCTCCCCTCCTCCCTGTACTGTTGGAGCGTTGTGGGGCCAGAGTGGATTAGAGCAGTCTGGAATTCCTTCAGAGGAAAATTTCAGTACAGTACAGAGCAACACTCCCACCCTGTACTCGACCCCATACAGCCTCTGCACACCCTCACTCCAGGAGACGTGAACTCACATCTCCTGCAGTCAGGGTGTGAGGGTCCCACCAGCTGTGGGGCGTGGTGGTGACGGCTTTTCTCTGGAAGCAAAGATTTGGAGCAAAGATTAGAAGATCTGGAAAAATGAACATATATTCAGATAGCAGAAGCAGTTTTTTTTTTCTGTTTTTCTTATCCTTTCTTATCTTTTTGAAGCAAACCAGACTGAAATATATAAACAGCTATCAACAGGAAGGCCATTAAATCTTGCACAAAAATTCGATAAGACGAAGAATCCTTTTGATGATCCAGACTTTTTCCTCTACCGCCACCAGCAGGTTAACATTTACAGAGCTCAACAACTACTGGATGGATTTCAGTGAAAAGTGGTTCAGTCATTCATGTCTCTCTCAAGAGGAAATGTAATAACTTTGGTAATCTCCTGATGTACCATTTTCATTCTGCGAAATTTCTCCAATACTTAAGTGGACTGATGTTGTAGGCAATCTTGCGTGATGTGTTTGCTTGCCGTGGGTCTTCCCAGTGTTGGTGAAATTAACAAATTAGGTCTCAAACACATTCTTTGCAAATGTGAACAAATGTTTTGCCCACTGAAATCCAAACATGTCTTTCCATGATATTGTTACATAAAAGCACACACAGCAATCAGGCGTAGTTTTAAATGATGGACAGGGTTAGCTAGTCTCAAGATGAGTCATCAATAATATACATTTATGTTTTACAGGGAGAGGAAAGAGAAGGTTTTTGGGTCACACTTAATTCGGACAGTCTACCTAGAGGATATTTGTAACATTTCAACTGTTTCTGAACAATATGTAACTAAGTGTAACACTGATATCTGGTGGATATCTTCTCCCCAGACTTGCCAGACTGAAACCCTGAACCGTCACCAGCGCAACACTTTATTTCATGTACCAGTTTCTACGTCTTCACTCAATAATGACAGCAATAAGTTTCCTTTAGTTTGTGTCCAATTGTTTGAGAGAGAGAGAGAAATAAAACATTACTTTCTGAGTGACTTATTAACCTACACTAACCAAGATGTCCTTTGTGCCTAAACATAACCAAACCTTAACCACAGTGGTGTAATATGGTTTTATCTGTGACGCAGTGGATATTAAAATACTAAAAAAATGATGTAAAAACAGATAAATGAACAATTAGCACAGAAACACAAGATTAAACTTGGAAAAATAGTTTGTGTTCACATCAACTTCAAAGTCAAACTCCTTCAGAGAGCTCAGATGTATCCGACTTGACCTACTCTGCATCTCTACCATCCATCCTAGATGACTTGCCATAAGTACACTAAGCCTAACTGAGCTGCTAGCATGGCTGTGCATTTGTATATGAAACACGACAAATTATCTAATTTGTCATAAGAAACCAAAGAAAAGATTCAAGGAATGTCGGTAAAATACAATTTTAGGATGTAGAAACCTGTTTTTCCATCAACAGGTTCAGGAACCAGTGTCAAGTTTTGGTTTTATGTCCCTGTGAGGAGCTGTTTGTTACCGCCAAACACACAATCGACCTCCCTGACGTCCAACTGTAACAAAATATGATTGTCATTTTGCACTGACAGCCCC
Source organism: Argyrosomus regius (assembly GCA_946959425.1). NCBI lineage: Eukaryota > Metazoa > Chordata > Actinopteri > Sciaenidae > Argyrosomus > Argyrosomus regius. Next base: position 12,287,513 of record OX336889.1, read on the forward strand.
TCGATCACTCACTCAGACCTGCACTTGCTGAACTGCAGCAGACCTAACTGTTTTTTGGTCATCATAAAGGGAAAATAAAACTCTGAAAGCCTAAATAAAACCTGTACTTTTTAATATTGAATTAAATCAACCAGTACTGTTTTATAGAAGTGATATTGGTTGTATCCACGTTTCTTCTTGATATTGATGGTGTTATTCATCTGCAGACATTTTGAAGTGGCAAACTGAGTAACTTCATTGAAACATATTAGTCATTACATGCATTTATTTGAGAGGAACAAATTTCGCCATACATATCTTTGTGATTACCAGCACATTTCAATTAAGTTAACAAATTATTATTAAAAATTTCTAAAAATTAAAGCATAACAAACAGTGGGGGCAAACTATCTGTTGGGTGGAGAGGAGCAGGAGGAGTTTGAATGCTGCTCCTTTTTAAAGAGGAAAAGAAAAACACAAACAAACAAACAAACAGCAAACCTGCCCATGTCTGCTTCAGGGGAAAAATTCAAAGCAGGATAAACCAGCGCTCTTCACGAACAAGTTGACACAGTTTCATGTAAAGTTTTACTGCCTTGCTCTGGAAAATTCAGGACAGGAGGTGGATTTGAACAGAGACATCAGCGCCTCCAGCTTCTTGTAAATGATGCTGTTCAGACTTTGATATCCGCTGTAGGAGAACAACACAAACACCAGCGCCCCCTGTTGGACGCAGCTTCACCCAGCAGAGTAGTGTTAAAACAACAAGGAGGACTTTGATGAGAACTATTATGTTTGCCGCTTCCTTGTGTTTGCTTTCATTAAATGCACCCCGACTGCTACCATACGTCAACCATTCAATCATATTTACCTTTTCCTCCCAACACAGATTACCCCCTCCCTCAAAAAACAACAAAACTAAATATTTGCTCTAGTCTGAATCTGAAATATACATCAAAAATGGGGCGTATCTTTAAAAGCAAACCCCCAAATGGAAAAGATAAAATGAAGAAGGGGAAAAATAAATCAGAAAAAGGCTCATATAGCTATAAAATAAATACAAAATAACTGATTTCTCAAAGCAGCCAAACAAAAAAAAACAAACAAAGACTGAATTTGAAAGTGGTGAGTCTGAAGGCAACATGAATGATGAACTGGAGAGGTGAGATGGCACAAAGTACCAGTGGAAGACTGAGGAACAGGAGGAAGGAGAGAGGACGACAGAGACCGAGCTGCTTTTCTTTAACGTAACAACGACTGGTCGAGTAAAGTAATGACAGTCTGATAACCAAGAGGGGGAAAAAAACAAAACAAAACAACTGTAAATAACTCAGCAGACATCTTGCTTTCCAACATTCGCTGAACTTCTGGGCTTTTCAAGCTGGGAGCAAATTACAGACTTTCAAAAAGCAGGTGGGGCAGGCGGTGGGAGACACCTCCACATCAGATCTGAGGAGTCTGATCAGGAGGGAGGACGCTGATTCCTGAGGGGCCAAAGTGAGCAGAGGAGGAGGAAACAGACAAGAAGGAGGTCACTTTGGCAGAGGTCCCTTAGTTTCTTTTCTTTTTTTTTTTTTCCAAAGGGGGAGAAAGATCGGGAGAGTGTGGGGGGGGCACAGACATAAAACGTTGACATTTAAACAGACACGTTAACATCTTCAGCTTCCTTGGATATAAAAGCCTTTGACAGTGACCTACTTCCTTCCTCTGGAACAAGTGTTTAAAGCCAGCAGGTCCACTCAGCAGGGTCCGTCACCGTTATTTCATCTTCCGATTGTGCCGCCCTTCAACCCCGCTTTTTTTTTCCATTATCACCGTTACGTCTTTTGTGTGTGTGTGTGTGTGTGTGTGTGTGTGTGTGTGCTGGGACAAAACACTTTATTTGCTAGTTATTTCCTCAACTACAGTGGACACCTACACAAGAGAGCAAGTAGGGCTGAGAGAAAGGTCCGTGTTCTGTCTTTGGTTAGTGTTTTATCCTCCCTCCTTTGTCCCCCATCGCTCTTCTCTCTCACTCACAGGCGGCTGTTTGTAAAGATTGACAAAAATGTAGTGATAACAGGGTGATTTTATTTCTCTTTTCCCCCCTCTTCCTCATACTCAATGTGCATATGTATGTGTGTTTCAGTGGTTGATGTAGTGTGGATGTGGAGGATTCCTTATTTGTCACAGCTGAGCTCCAGAAGTAGATTTTGTCCTTTGCGTCTTTCCATAATTTGCTTGTATTTTCATGTATTGAGCTTCGACTGTAACACCAGGTCTTCTGTCCTTTATGAAAAGGTCGTGTTGGTAGTAAAGTCAAAGAAATGACAAAAACATTGGAGGGCAACCAGTCATGTAGTAGAGCCAGACAAACTATCCGAGGGCTGTTTTCTCCTGTACTCACAGTTCCTGTGGAAGCAGAACAGTGGAGATAAATTAGTTCTGAGCATAGCAGAGGACATTAGTAACAGCAAATGCAATTATCCACAATTAATAAACTAAAAATGACTTATGTTTGATCATTTCTGAGTGAAAAGGCTCTGATGTTTTAACTTTAACCGACAAGATTACACACATGATTTGATTGTGCAAATACACGTTAAACTTAATTTCGCACATGTCTACACTGGTTGTGTGGCCGAAGCAGAGCAAGGAAACAGTTTGGACTTTATAGGTAAATGTAGCGGTGAAAAACAAAAATGATTGCAGCTGCAACGTCGCTGATTATCACTTATTGCACACGCAGATTACAGCTAGTATGGGAGGTCAATCAACAGGAAGTCTATACCAGTTTATAACGGACAGGTTGGGTAATAGTCAGTGCTTGCCTTTGTTTTATCTCCCTGTTTTTGGAGTTGTCGCTGTGTTTCAAGTTCCCAGCATTTAAACTGGTGAGGACAACGACATCATGACAGATGGCAAGATGTAGAAAAGCAGTTAAATGATCCATAAAATCACAGTGAACTATCGACCAATTAGACGAAGAGAGATGAAAGAAAGTCAGTTTTATTAGATTATATTGTTAAAATTATGTTTTATTTGATGTTTTATGTTCAGACTTTCCTGTTCAGCATGAATTCACTTACAGGTTTAAAGCAAGAAGAATTAAGTTCTTAAGTCTGCTTTGATTTTCATGGTGTGTAATTATTTACCTCACAGCCTCATGGCGCTTCTCTTCCCGTCTCCAAACTGGCTTCTAGCAGCAGCTCCTCCAGCTCTTGTCCACAGCTGACACTCACTACACAAACATTAGACACAATACCAAACAGGATTTTTACACCTAAAACTGACGGCACACGTGACTTTATCATTCATAGGTCAGCGATTACAGCGACTCACCGTGCTCCATCACACAGCTGCCGGACTTGGGGCTTTCAGTGTCGAGAAGATGGAGGGAGAACTCGGGCTTCAGGCCGTTTGGCAGAGCTGAACCGACTACCTCCTCCTCCGGAGCCTCGGCGAAACACTCGCCCTCGTCTGCAGAGCTCTCATCGAGTGAATCATCCACGTCGACCTGGGAGACGGGCACAGTCGAGGCAGGTTCTGGACTCTTTGAGGCTTCTTCTGCTGCAGGGTTTGACTCCTGAGCTCCACCTTGAGTGACAGATGGTGCTTGTTGATCAGTCTGGTCAGAGAGAACAGGCTCTACTGCCTGTTCATCTGCCACTGTTTGCTGCTTTGGACATGGTTCCTCTTGGCTGGGCTGGCTGTACTCGTGTGTTAAACTGGGTTTTTCATCTCCTGACGTGGCTGCCGCCTCCTCCTCTTCTTCTTCTTCCTCTTCCTCCTCCTCCTCCTTTGTTTGGTTCTGTGACTGGGTCTCCTCTGATGCTGATGCTAGTTCATTCTGTAGCTGTTCAAGAGCAGACGTTAACGGTTGCTGCTGCGTTTCTACCGCAGTGACAGTAGTTTGAGTTTGACTCAGTTCGTTTAACTGTTTACACTCTCCTTCTGTGCTAACAGGAGACATCGCCTGTCCCTCATCTTCTCTACAACCTTCCTCCTCCTCCTCCTCTCCTTCTTTCTTTCCCTCTACACAAGTGGGGTCCATCTGGGGGGCCTTAGTGCTCTCTGTTACCTCCTCAGTGAGTTGCACCGATGAGGAAGGATCTGAAGGCAGGGCTGGTGCTTGTTCACTTGGATCAGTCACTTCTGGGTCTAAAGTGCTAGCTGTCACATCCTCTGTGGGTTGACTTGCAGCCTGTGGCTCTAGTGTGTGGGTCCGTGTAGTATTTGGTGCGGCCTCTAAGTGTGATGCAGGACTCTGCTCTGTCAGTTTACAGTCTGTTGACGGAGCAGGTGAGCTCTCCTTCACGTCCTCCTGTGTCAGCTGTGTTAGTGTAGTTGTTTGAGGTGAGGGCGTCGGCTGTGTCGGCTGTGTCGGCTGTGTCGTGGGTGTGTTCACATCCACAGGCTTCTTTGAGGCCTCTTTAGCAGGTGCGCTCCACTGGAGTAGTAGCTGCTGCTGCTCAGGTGGGCTCTCCACCCGAGTTACCATGAAGATCTTATGACCCCTCCCTGGACTAGAGACAGATATGCAGCGACCCGGAGATGGAGGGGTGCCGGGAGGAGCCGCAGATTCTGTGACGGTGATGCCAGAAATGACACCCGGCCTGCCGGCAGGTGAGGCCGATGAAGATGAGGGCGTACGTGAGGCACCGAGGAGGGGCTGTGCTACCCCTGTCTGCGTTTGTGGAGCAGTCTGGTCTAATCGAGTGGAGGAGTTTGACGTGGAAGAGGAATTTGTTACCACCTCCTCTTCCTCATCCTCAGTGTCCGAGTCCGACTCCAAGTTTATTTGAGGAACACTCGTCTCAGAGCTCGCTCCTGACTGGCTGCTCGTCTGTCCTTCACTCCCTGTCGTTTCACCTTCTCCTCCCTCTTTCCCCGGTGTGTTCCCGCTCTCCTCTGATGCCGGCTGCTCCTCTTCTTCTGTGGTCCCGTCCTCTGTGGCGATTTCAGCCATGGATGCCGACTGCCTCATCATCTGCTCGGTTTCCTCTTTCTCCTTAGCCAGGATGAAGTTCCTCTTGCAGCCATTCTGGATCTCAGCCAGCAGGGCGCGCTGAGTCTCAATGAAGCTCTTCACCTGACAAATAAAGAAAATGTCTCAACCATGCAACATAAACCACAAGAATATCAGAATAACCTCAACCAAATCACAATCTCTTTTGAGCCTGGACCTTCCTCTAGTTTAGTTGGTAATATCATATTTCTTTGAAAACACAATAGCTATGGCTGGAGGCGCCCAGGTGGCCCATCTCTCTCTCTCTCCCCTCATTTCCTCTCCAATGTCAGCTATCTAATAAAGACATAAACTTCCCAGAAAAATCATAAAAAAGGGCTAAGACTGGTGTTACTCAAAATCAAATAAGAAAATCAAATGAAAAGACCAAAACATTAGTTTGTCTCTCAGTACCGTCTGACTGTCTGTCTTTCAAAGGTTCCTCCTGAGGGCGTACATCTTAAAAAACAGGTCATAGGTAAATACTTTCATTTTAAAAAAGGTTAAAGGCAGCCGGGCACTGTAGTGTTTAGCAAACATTACTCAAACAGAAGTAAACTGTGCATTTTATGGGACTAATTTCAACTGAAGATTTGATGCTATATTGAGTTTATTTGGTGTATTTGGGATCTACTCAAACTAAATTATAGATTACATGTTCAGAGAAATTAAGGAACATTTCGTCCAGTGCAAAACTTCTTAAAAATAAATGCCAACAAATGTTTATAGACACACCCAATGTAGGATAAGAGTCCATGTCTGTTTTGGACAATTCTCTGCCCTTTACCTCGTCTCCTCTACCCTCCCTTCCCCGTGCCTCGTCCCCATGCTCACAGTTTCTTTCTTGGGCTCCCGGTCAAGGTCGAGACGCAGCAGAGAGGTGTTGACTTTCAGGGCGAGCGACAGGGCCATCAATCCACCTGTCTTGATCTCATTCTCCCGAAGGTCGAGACGCAGCAGTCTGGGGCTCTCCGCGATGAATTCGGCCACAGCCACAGCTCCTATAGCAAAGACGATAGAAAGAAGCAGGAGTCAAAAAAATGTGAACAAATCCACGACAAAAACTGAAGCGGAGGCACACTGGCATTAGCTCCCACCTTCGCAGGAGAGTTTGGTGGAAGCGAGGCCCAGTCTGAGCACAGAGCGGTTGGCAATCAGTCCGTCTTTCAGCTTGTGGACCCCTTCGTTACCCACCGAGTTATGGCCGAGGTTCAGAGTCTCCAGACTCTGAGTGCAAGGCTGAAACAACAGAGGAGAATGATCGAGTGTTAGCTACGGGGGAGTGCCGTTATAAAACCACATTATTAAGTGCAAAATGTCCAGAATGAGTCTCATGGTGTTCATGAACTCTTTTGATAAGAGCTAAATATTTCATGTATTTTTGTTTGTGTAGAGTTTTGACATCTCTGAGAGCCCGACTGGAATAGACTGTCCTTGCACAACACAGTTTACGACTTAACGAGCTGATTAGTACGACTTTTAAGCGGTTGCTAATATGTTGACTGCATGTTTAAATCTCCCTGAGAGTGCCAGAGCTGCTCTGTTGATGGTTTCCAACCTAAAACACACATTTTTCACTATGTAAGAGATTTTTCTTAATTTTGTCCATTTACAGGCTTTATCTCCTTACACTGCTTACTATTAAAAGCCCAATGATACCATCTCATTGTGTACAATGAAGTACACTGTGGTTATTTCCACAGCTCTAAATCAGCAGCCAGAACAGTCATGGGGTGTTATTTATCATTACACATCAGCGTTTTAGGCCATTAGTGTGCATCCTGTAACATCTTACAAGCCTCAGTAAAAACCACCTGACAGATTTCTTTGAAGAGCTCAGAAACATTTTTTTTTTTTTTTAAATCAAAAGCAAAACCACCATGTGTTTCTAAAAATAAGATTACTGTGTCATCATTCTCTATAATAAACAACATGTGAGAGGTTAAAGACTTTCATTAGTCTCCAAATCTCAGACTTAATATTTTTTTGTTTGTTTAAATCCTTAATCTGATCAATAGTTATCAGTCCCAGCAAGAAACAAATAATAAATGAACTTACCTTGCAACTAAATAAAATGAAATACCTTCTTGTCTCTACATATGACCTCTTATTGTTATATAAATAAGCTGTTTTTCTTGGCTACAGCTTCGCGGATGAGCGATACATTTTACATTTGATAATGACACATATATGGATGAACTAGAGCAGTAAATAATACCAATAACTGTAATGCAATGACAGCTGTGTGTTAGTTATATATTCTATAAACAAAAAGACTGACATTTTGTCGATTATGTTAATTGTTGATAACTTATTATTAAAGCCAATAAAATTAAAATGAAACATGCAGCTACATTCTTCTTCAAGCTTCACTATAACTCTGCTCATATTGAACAAAAGGGAGGTTTTGTATCCATCACATCGACTCATCAAAGTTAATCTCATCTCATTAAAGAGTGTTGATAGACTGGGAATAATGTGAGCAACAAACACTGTTATTTATGAGCAACAAGTCGAATGTAAAAAAAGAGACTTGTTGCTGCTACATTTTTACCTATACTCGATTGTGGGGATCTTTAGTACATGCGTGCAGGTGCTCAGGCATTACATATGATCGGCACCGCTCATCATGCTTCCCTCAGATCCATCACTAACGGTAAAGCCTTGACTCACTACAGTGAGCTTTATGCTCAAATGGGAGCATTAGTTTTAAATATATTTATATTTTTTAAATTGCTATGTGTTGTAATAAAATCTGTTTGTTTTGTATCTGTTTTAATTTACTTGTTCTTAGTGTGTGCTGCTGCCTGTCTTGGCCAGGACTCCCCTGAAAAAGACATTTTTAATCTCAATGGGACATTTCCTGGTTATATAAAGGTTAAATGATGTCACGTCAAACTTTTTGTGGCTCTATTAAGATGACAAAACAGCAGAAAATACGTTTATCTTACTCGGACAAGGCTGAGGCTGTAATGACTCAGCAGTGCCTGTTGTACTAAAACAACGAATGACCAGTGAGTGTGAAGATAATGGCGCTATCACTCAAAAACAGACGTGAGACCAATGACTTAAGTAATGGATTATCTACAGCAGACTGCTGTGAAATCAAACCAAGATGAACTGAGAGAAATGCTGCCTCACAAAGAGCCGAGCCCGAGCTCACATCTGTTCACTGAGCGGGATATGACTGCACAAAATGTCAGGTGTATTAATGAGGAGCTTACGTGGAAATGTCCGCTCATATCAGACGTCATAACAGCTATCCACACAGCAGGTTAATGTCTCACCGACCACACCTGTCAACTCTTAGGTTTACGCGAGGAAATCAGGTAGCGGGTTCTTTAGTGAAATGCAAATATCTAACAATGATGCAATGAAGTTCTTAATCTTGTTTGTTTTACACAAGATCTCACAGTCGCTTAAGAGGTAAATCTCTGCCTTTATCTTGTCTTGAGGAGGAAACCCTGAACCAGCAGCTGCGGGTGGTGGCTGAATGGTTGAATAACTACCGTCATTATCCAAGCCAAGATTACTTTCTTTCATCAGTGAAGTCTGGGGTTACGTTAAGCTGCCTAACAGGAACAGATATGAGGACAGGAGAGGTAAAACAAACTCTGTTTTGATTGCCTCTCTGATAATGAGGAGAAAATTTCATTCTCCTTGCTTACGCTGCTACACACACACACATCTGATAAGTGTGCAGACTGGCTCTATTGTGTGTGTGAGTGTGTGTGTACCAGTGCAGCAGCGAGGTAGCCCATGCCGTTGTGCGTGAGCTGGTTGTTCCATAGCACCAAAGTGACAAGGCCTTTCCTCTGCTCTTTTAGTCCTTCACACACATAGGCCAGACCTGTGACGACAAACAGAGACAAAGACAAAGACAAAGTTAGTTTGTCTGTATTTAACTTAAAAGTACCACAACTTTACCACAACATCATGTGAACTAAAGTAAAAGGTCTCATGTGAGGATGTTTGTTTGCATTGTCTTTCACTTTCCATTCCAGAGGGTATTTTCTAAGAGGACGTCATTTACTGTAAACTGAAACTCTCATGAGAGGGTAAAACAACATTATTTGGATGAATGGGGAAATAAATTTAACTTTAAACTCATCTGTTGAGCAATTTCTTCTTAAAAAAAACACCAAAAAAACAAAACTGATGAGCCATAGCTATACTTTTACGAGCACAGTGATGACAACATCACATCCTGCGTGTCTGCATCTGGAAGTGCTCAGTGTTCATAAATACCAACAGACATTTGCAGTTTAAATTCATCTTACAAAGCTAAATTTAGCTGTACATTTATAGATCGTAGATGGAAAAATACTGGATGTAGTGGTGGAAAGAAAAATGAAATATAAACTTTTTACTCCAAGACTTGGACATCATTATTAGCTCATTAGTCAGTCTGTTATTCAGACCTTTAAACTGGGATATTTGACTGTTTAATCATTTGTATAGAAGTAATTTAGATTTTACAGAATTATGTTGCCAATGGGAATATATAACTCCTGTCAGGCTCCATCATATGTCTGCCAATATTCTGGATGTTTGCTCTAAATGTTTGTTTGAGAAAGTCTGTTTCACTCTCTATGGGAATGTCTAAAGACCCAAAACTTCCAACAAGTCATGTTTAATATCAAAGTCCCCTTAAATGCCAAACTCTGTGTGCTTGGAATATATTCAAAGGACTTTAAACTTCTGGACTTTTGACTTCTACAAGCCAGGAGGGCTGTGTGGAAAAGTATGGATGCACCATCGTTGAGGATGTGGATAAGGGACCCCAAGCTCTGGGAACCAAACATTAATATCATTAAAGATGTAAATGTGAGCTTTGCATGAAAGGAAAAAATGTTGTAAATGTTAATATCTGATTTTATTGTATTCTATCCTATATTGGTGCAAGTTAAGTAGGTGTGTCTGTGTAATGCACATATTAATAATCTCAAACTGTTGTATTGTTACTGTATGTTTTCTTGATGGGCTGTTATAATAAAATATCAAACATAATGTGGAAAAAAGTCTGTAAAATTCAAATTACTAGCACTGCTACTGCAGTCGTATCCTGTATCTGCATAAAACTACAAAGGAGGACAAAATGTGATACTTTTACTAAGTTCTGTTTGCTTCCCAGGCTTAACAGTAATCATATTCTGAATTTAAATGAAGCCAGATTATTAAATATGATAAAACAAGGATTGTTGCAGCTGTGGCTTGGAGGTAGAGCAGGTCGTCCACTAATCAGATGATCGGCGGTTCGATCCCCTCCAGTCGAAGTGTCCTTGGGCAAGATACTGAACCCCAAATTGCTCCCGAAGGCTGTGCCATCGGTGTGTGAATGTGTATGAATGGTTAGCTCCTCAAACTGATGAGCAGTTGGCACCTTGCATATGAATGTGTGTGAATGGGTGAATGAGATATGTCCTGTAAAAGCGCTTTGAGTGGTCGGAAGACTAGAAAGGCGCTATATAAGTACAGTCCATTTACCATTTTTAAAACAAGTCTCTTGACAAGCCTGTAGCCATGTACGGATGATTATTTCCCCACAAAAACCAAAAACCTCTCATCTTATCTGAGTTTGTGTAAAGATACTGAGGTAAACGCACAAAGAAATATTTTTAACAAACCAGTTTCACCTTGAGAAAACATACAAGACTGTGCTACTGAGTGTGTAATTGCTCTATCACTGCTGTGTACCAGAGTCTAGGATGTGGTTGTTGCGCAGGTCCAGGATCTGAATGTTGTAGTTGAACTTGAGCAAGTTGCCAAGTTGGGCTGAGTCCTGCAGACCATTGAGTTTGTTATCTGCCAGGTACAACTCCCGCAGGTTCATGTTCATCTTCAGAGCTGTAGCTGTCAAATGATAAAAAAGAAAAACCACATGTCAGGATTAGAGGACTGAAATCAGGGATTATAACTCTCTGACACTGCAAAGAGAAACCCCTCCTCTTCCTCTCGTACATCCTCTCCCATCACCCCCCTTGGCCGTCTGCCCACCTTACCCAGTAACATGAGCGGTCTGCCAGACAAGCCAGCACTCTCCAGGTGGAGGACTGCCAGGCTGCCACTGATCCTGAGTGCTCGGGCTACAAAGGGAGCAGAGTGGTCCAGCAGGGGAGTGTTACGTGCATCGAGATACTGCAGAGAGCTCGTCTGAGGGGGAGACACCGACAGAGATACAATTAATTAGCAATGCATGAATAAGGGATACAGGTTAAATGTAGATGTAGAGATGAGGTCATCTTGCGGACTAACACATTTTCCACCTCTGCATCCTCTAGTGGCATGCTCTTAAGCTTTATTCCTGACTCAGTAACCTCTTGTTACCTGTGATTATAGCTGCTGTAGCAAACCGATGACAGCTAAGAGCTTCATCAGCTTCCGTACACAAAACATTATCCTCAAATGAGCAGATGCGAATGGCAAAGATGACGTGTACGCAGCCTTTTCATCTCCTTAATCCAAGGCCTCACCTCAGGGATTCAAGGACGCACACTTGTCCAAAGCACCGGTGCATTAAGATCTATCGGGCGCTCTTGAAATGGGCTACAATGACTTTTTATTGACAAGCTATGGCACAAACAATCTACAGGCTTAAATAAATGTGCGATGTCTCCAGGCAGCTTGTCATTAATCACTCACTTCTTACAGATGATAAGATGGGATGACGAATTAGCTTCTCACACAGTCATAGTCGTGATTACAGTACGACTGTTGTGTTCATTCATTTTTTGTAAAGTATCATCAGTAATTGTGATTAGAGATATGCTGTTTTCCCCTCTAGGAGCGAAAGTAATGAACCGGATCTTAGAAAACAAATAAACAGACCACAATATTAATAATCAAGACTGCAAAGCAATTTGTGGCTTGGCAAACAGATTAGTGTTGTTCGATGCGATACAATATCCACAAACTCTCACAATCTAGTAACCCAATATGTAAATGAAATTGATTGACAAAAATAAACTGTATGAAATGTGTTTCTATCGAGAGAGAAGAGAAGAGTTCCTTCACATGGGTTGTTTGATAAAAACAGTGACTAACCAGCAGCTGTTTGTGTCTGTGTGTTTCCTCACATATATTGTTTGAAAGGCGATATATTAATGCGTTTTCCCAGGAAACCACTTTGTATTCCTAACAGTAGTGAGCAATGACTGACGTCAACACGAAGCGTTAAAGGGCACAGACAAGACTGGATGAGCAAGTGAGAGAATGACCAACCCTCATGGCTGAGTGCTGACAGAAACCAGCAGCACATCACAAGTTCAGCCAGAGATTTAAAAAAAAAAAAAAGAAGAAGTATGAAGCTACAATTACAGAAGAAGAAGTGAAGACTTGGCTTCAAGCCAGTAGTAATTGAGACCCAATGTTGTCTTTTCTGGACAAACAAAATGCACAACTTTAAACATTTCACACAGTTTGGTCATTTTTTTAGTCCATCCTCACAATCTATCGCCTTCATCCTGTTTAATCCGTCACAATTCAACCTGTAATCTTCTAAATATTATTATTTGTACTGGTGCTGCGCTGTTGAACACTATTCCTGTTGCCATTTGTTTCTTTGTTGCACTTAATATCATTTTCTTAATGAACATTTTTATCCATTAGAATATTTTACTGTTTAATGAGGCACATCTTTACTGTTTTCTACTATATCTGTTGAACTTAATATCACCCCCTTTGTATACTGAATAAATACTACCTTGAATGATTTCTTATTATATTTTTATTGAGCTTGTTTCTGCTGCTGTGTGTATAACCTTGCTTGTGTATGCATACACAAAGGTGTGTGGTCGCCTGCCCCTGATTGGTACTAACTAATTCTGCGCGGCCATCCTTTCCTGGAGACCCGTGGATTGATTGGAGCGGCACCCGGTGCGACCATCCGATCATCAGGATCCAATTTGAAGAAACTACATAATTTAAGTTAGAGCAGGCTGACAGTCGTACGGCTTGGTTGTTTTGTTGAGCTCGCCAACGTACCTTTGTGTTATACTCATAAATTAATGGTGAATGTTAATAGTTGAGTCACAAGGTTCAGGGGTGCTGTTTGGTTATTCGATAATAGTTAGATAGCGAGGTTTTACTTCCTTCTTGATTTTGTTTAAGTACCTTAAACTAGAGAGTACTCTTTTGGTTAGATTTATCTATTTGGGTTGAACAGCATCCACTCGTCCTTTGTTTCCCTTGTAGATACCTCACCTCTTTTTGTTGTAGTATAATTAATTTAAAATCCTGACAATAAATAACGTTTTATTTTCTGTTACTTCCTTTTCCCCACATGAGCTGGGTCTTAACTGAGGTGTACATCTGTTTTGTTGTATTTGGGTGAATTTATCTGAATGTTTTATGGTTTGTTTTGTATTTGAAACTATTTAACTTCATGTTAAATGTTTTATTTCTCTCTTTACTTGGTACCATTTTAGAAAAAGTGTTTTTTTTCCCCCGTTGGATTGGTGTATTTTGTTGATTCGTAAATCATCCTGTCCTTTTTCCTGTTTTTAACCACTGCAGGGGAGGACGGTCTCTCACCTTTCTCATCATGTGGGCTGCAGCCTGCCATCCCCGTGTGCCAATGTGCTTGTTGAAGGAGATGTTGAGATGCGTGGCTGACTCGTAGTACTCGATCATGTCAAACAGAGCCGATGCACCCTGAGAAGCCAAAGAAAAGAGAGAACAGGAGAAAGAAATTAACCATTATGGCACTTCAGTTTTTAATCCACCAGTTTTACAAAACAACACACAGTTGGTCACAGTGTCAAAACCCTGAAAGAGATGTCACAAAGATACAATCTGGAGCAGCTGTAGTCACGGTAACAGCCCCTCAGGATAGGTGAGACCTGCTGAGGTGTTTCCATGAGGGCCTCATGTCTGGGCCAATGTCTACAGTAGTAAAAATAAATGTGTGAAAATGAGCAGCGGAACGGCTCCGATCTTCTGGATACAACACTGAATTAAGTTTGTTTTAGAGTGAGGCTACAGCTGATGATTATTTTTCCGATTCATTGATCGTTTTGTCTATAAAATACCAAATGTGTCAGATCAACAGCCAGAAATCCAAAGATATTACTTTGAAGTTTGACACAGAAAAGCTTCAAATCCACACATTTAAAAAGCTGGAATCAGCAACGTTAATGACTAAAATGATTAAAATAATAATCGATGAATTGACTAACAATGTGAAACAACAATTAAAATGAGTACTTTCTTATTTTATTTTATATTTTTGTTATATACAGATATGTGCTAATGATTGCTGGATAAAATGTAAGTAGTCCAATGTCAAATATTTGATCATGTACGGAAGTTAGCGTCCTTAATGATAGTTTGCAGTAAGACCTGCTGTAATAACCTTACGGCAGTGCATCTTGTCCAAACCCCAAAATATTCAGTTTACAATGATTCAAAATAGGCATTTGAGAAGCTGGAACCATAAACACTTTTGGATTACTGCTTGAAATATGGTATAATTGATTAATAGAGTGTAAAAACAGTTGATTAATTTTATGTCAAGCAAGTAAGCAGTTAATTTATTCGTCATTTAAGCTATATTCCAGAAATAGTGTGAAGAATGTCATTACATTACAGGCTGAAAACTGTGTAAAATCATCAGCGCATTAAATTTGTAAGGCATGAAACCCTGTTTTTAAAGAGCAGACGCAGGACTGAGATGAAATGTCAGGTGATGCAGCACAGGGCCAAAGTGCACTCATGTGATCAGAGTGTTTTAATCTCAATTTGGTTTCGGTGGTGCCGTGTGGGTGCATCTCTTTCATCCATCACTGATACCGACTATGAAAAGGTGTTGATGACATTGGAGTGGGGGTGGATGGCTGGTTGTTTTTGCTTCTCTGCATGTTTCCCAATTGCTTTCATTACATAACAAGTTATTAGCATATTTTAAACAGAAGAAATAGCTGCTGGGTCATCGTGTTTCATGTGTGAATCGTGTCCGGCGTGTCTTAAAACTTAAAAACGCCACAGAAACAAACAGCCAGTGGAGATTTTTTGCTCCTGTACAGCCAATTGCAGAGTTTACTCTCTACTGAGGATGATGAGAAGTAACAAAATGAGACAGGCTGTTGCATAGTGTCTCATAACCTTTTCCCCTTTGTGTGTGTGTGTGTGTGTGTACTGGAAGACATTACTGAGTATACACAAGTGTGTTTATCTACAGGGTGGGGGAAGATGAGTCACATCCAGTCCAGTAAAAGCCAGCTTGCGTTAGTGTTCCCCATGCCTGCTCCTCCCTATGCTCCTTAAAACATGTCTTCCAAAACTATTTTGTCTTCTTTCATCCTCCCAAATCATTCCCACTGCAGATACAAAGCTCTACGAAATCAGGCCTTTGACTGTATGACTCCCACTCATCTTCTTCATCTTCTCACTTCCTCTTTCGATTCCTTTTCTATCCCACCTTCCTCCCTTCCCTCCTCCTCTAGCAACACAACAGTGTCATTTAATCTGAGCCCAAAGCGAGACATTTGTCTCGGACCAAGAAGCTGCTCTCTTCTCTCTCGTGACTCAATCACTGACTCATTCAGCTACTTCTTTCATATTTCCGGGCCAGTGTTACATGTTGGGTGAGAAAAGCGTGAATGTCACTCTGCACTTATTTGTGTAGAAATAAGAAAACCAGCATGGCCTCTTATTATGTAAACCAATATTTAATGTTTTTAAATGATGACTTTATCCCTAATGAGTCATCCTCTGCTCTTTCATGTGAGCTTGTGTGTGATTTCAGTGAACAATTCATGTGGGATTATAGACATAGATAGATAGACATGGAAATTAAATTCCCTCATGAAACATTGTGATCTTTACTTCTGCTTATTTTTGTTGGCTCACCTGAAATATAATCCTTTATTACAATATGAAACCAAATCGGAATTGCCTTTTGTGAGGTGAAATAAAATTTCACAACATGTTCCTGAATGCAGCCGGAGAAAATCTGTTCAAACCACTTCAAATAGTGAAATTTGTGAGTTTGGCACCAGAGAATGATCAGACGTGATTCATTTCTAAATCGCGTTTGGCGAAGAGAGACTTCCTAGCTACTACTACTAGTTGTAGCCTCTGTTGGGTTTACTTAATCTAGCAGTAAGAGGTGAGTTAGGTGACATTTCAGCTTGTTTTCTTAAGAATGTGGGATGGACTGGATACACTGATGACCTCCAAATGTGGTCAGGCTGCATGCTTCTGTGCCAGAGGTTAATGGGGTAAAACTTTCAATCAATTTAAAATCAAACTTTGATTAGATTATAATTAACTTAGAAACACACAGTAAACAAAGGAAATCCTCACAAACACAAGGAGAAGATGCACCCTCTACACAGGAATGGAGCCACTTATTCAACCCTGCATGCCATAAAATACTGATTTCCACTGAGACACTGTTATTGCCTGCTAATAAATCATATGATCAAATTAGGTTGTTTGGTAATTATGGCTCAGGCATTTGTAAAATTTCAGTTTTATTAGCTCTCAAGAGGGATATGTGTGCGGATATGTGGATTGGAGGCTATTTGAATTATTCACTGTTCTCACCAAAGTGTGTGTATCTTTGTGTTGAAAGAGTTTCCTTTGACATAAAACTATTTGAAGCCTAGTTTTTACTCATGTTTACTTGGTAGCAGTTTCCTTCTTCCTCGCTTTTGTTGATGAATTGCTAAATAATTTCTTTTGGTTGCTGCCACCAAATATCGATCAAGTCAAACAGCACAAAACCATCGTCAGCGTGTATCCTGTCATCTGTGTGCAGGTCCACATGATACAAACAGAAAGGGGACCAACTCTTCAACACATTTCTTCACAGTGCTATTAATGGTCACTTTCATGGGGGGAAAAAAATCAAACTGCACACTTAACTTGACAGTCTGGAAGTGACATGACTGCTGCCCAAATATCCTCTTGTGTGTCTAAAGACAGGACTACAATTATCTTCAAGTGTGCTTAAAACCAGCAGGAGATTGATGCCTAAATAAATTCTGTGGTTAAAGGGTGAACTACTGACATTTTGAATAGAGCGAGCCTTTTTTACGCTAAAGAAAATGTATCCTGTGTGAATCTGGCTGAAAGCAGAGCTTGTGTCTGTGTGTGCGATGCAGTGCTGTACAATAATATTTACAGCTTTGTGTGACAGGAAGTGGTCAGGACCTGTGTCCCCTCCACTCCAGACTGCAGCACTGGTCTATCTGTGCTTGTCTACAGCCCAAACGTGCCTAATGGTGTTTACACAAGTGGACATCTGGAGTAATCAGAAAACCCATGACAAAAACACTCCACATCCCGCCAGTGCAGCGAGAGTAAAGGAGAGGATCAGAGTGTGACTGAAGGCTGAAAGCAACAAAGACAGAGGCTGAGAGAGAGAGAGACAGACATGAAGTATGTTAGCTGCACTGAGAGAAGAGAGAGACAGATTTTTAAAAGGCAGGATCTTCTTACATCTTCATCCAGGTTGGTCTGCTCCAGGTCTATCACTTTAAACTGGACCCTCTTCAAAATCTCCTCCAGAGACTCACATGCTTTGTAGTCCAGCTTCTCACCTAAAGACGTACACACACGTCTGGTCAATTAAACCATTTTGCAGCAGTGCATTATATTTTATTGCATGAAATAAAGTTATAAAAATTAATCTCTGAGCACGAGAAAGTCTTGGTATCTGTTGATTGCCACAAATTATGTTAACAGCATTTATAGCGTGCTTACCTTTTAAATCTAAGCATTCATTTCGCTGTGTCAGGTCTTTCAGTTCCTACAGAGACAAAAAGAAGCAGTGTTAGTGTGAGAGGAGTTTGTGTATTACCCCATGGAGACATGTTGAAACTTTCACATCACACAGGAGGTAAGTCAATAAGTTAGCACTGGAGATAAACCACAGAGCCTGATGTCTGCAGCTTTTTATCTGACAGCTGGCTGTTTCTGCATGTACTATTCCTCTGTGCAACATTTAGAACAAAGAGTGCAGAATAGGTCTATATCTGTGTTAACAAACATATTGCATTTCCTATAACTGCTTCACAATAAAAGTCTCCCTTTGGTTTGCTGGTGGGAAAAATTGAAGCAGCAGCAGCAGCAGCAGCAGGAAGTATTTGGTTTGCATCAGCAGTAACATCCCCTTTTTTAGTCAGCAGCACAGCCACACACGTCGAGCCATCAGTTTAGTGCAAGATGCAGCTTTTTTTTTTTTTAAGGGGAGTCCTCGGTTTTCTGCTCAGGACTCGGTGCAGCTTTGCAACATTTAAGCGGGGCTGACCCAGGTGCGTGGAAACGTGACCTAAATGTGCCTCGACTGTTCAAACTGTGAGTTATGTGCCACTTAATTCTTTAAACCTGGGCATGTACGGCTGCCTGTCTGTGTGCTCAACTTGACAATGTCATCTATCCTGCGGTGTAGTCCGACACCACAGCATAACAGATCAAAAAGGTGGAAAGATATTTAACCTCTTAACCCAACCACCCACTCAAACAGAGAGCGCTGCCCTCGAAACTATGTACCAGCAAATCCCTCTCTCTAGTTGACTGCCCGGCCCATTCAGCATGAACTCCATAACCTCTGCCCTCATGCCACACTGCCATCCCTTATGTGTGTGTGTGTGTGTGTGTGTTTGAACATACTGATGATGGTTTAATTGTACTGAGGGTTCATGGCCTCCTGCATGAGTCAACAGGTCCTCAAAACATGATGATGTAATGTGACAAACGCCACCTGTAAAAAGCTGGATTGTCATAATACAAACAGTAGGAAACACCACGACACTAAATAACTCACAGCGGTGGTTATAAAGATAATTCAGCTGTGAAACTGACTGAACCGCTCGCTTTAGGCGGCATAATATGAGCGACAGCTTTTTCTCAGTCTTGATTTTTGGTTTAATTCTGGATGATCTACAGCACGCAGGTGGTGTTGACTATGTAAACACAAGCAGACATATTTTGAGCAATTTAACAACAAGACAATCGTCACCTACAATTAACACGGGCACCTGTCAGTGAGAATGACTTTATCAGTGTAAATACCTCTCTGACAGAGCTGCCAGAAACCAAAAATAGTGCATGACGCACAGTGTGCCTCTGCACGAGTGGTGGTATTGGTGTGTGTGTTGTGGGTGGACTACAGGACGCTACTGATTCCCATTTTCTCTGTTCTCGTGCCTCTGTTTGTACCGTTTAGTTAAATGTCTTATTAGCCTGAAGTCAATAAAGAAATTAGTGACATCTGGGTGTCCGATAGAAAAACACTGGTGGTCATAATTTGTGTTGCCCAGTCTTAAAGTATTTATGCACATGTGATGTGTTACAGTATGCTCCTGTCTTCAGTCCAGAGAGGCAAGTAAAGTGTGAAGCATTGCATAATAGGGAACCACTTGTCCCCCGAGCAGCAGAAATGTGGCACAAGGCTACCAAGTGTCCAGGTATCAAGGCTCTGGTGGGAGTTACTGTAGAACACACATTCAACATGCAGCCGCTAAATGGTGACCCTTATAAACACAGACACAAACAACTGGCCAGAAATGTACATAACCTGTAGGGCCCCTGGCAAGCTGCCACGTGTACGGTGCAGTTGGGCTTAATAAAGAAAGCATTTAGAGTGAAAGAGGAAAAAACAGTTAACGGCTGAGCTCCTCTTGCAAACCCCCCCCTTTCACTGATCAGCCATTTGGTCTGACTGGCTTGTTTATGTGGCTGGTTACTGCAAGGATGACTAAGCAGAAATGAGAGGGCGTTTGTGGGCCGAGAGGTAGGGAGGGATGGAGAGCGGCCAGACATTGAAAACATGAGCACTCACAAAAAAAAAGAAAAGAAAAGAAAAATATGACGGTGGGAAGGAGGTGGGACACCTCTGTGATGACCAATAATCCTAGGTCATTCAACTCCCAGTGGAAATGTACCCGGACTGTAAATGAAGCTCGCAGCAGCAGCTTAGCACGGAGATGTGCATTTCCACAAGTAGCTGGGATGTTAACACAACTTCTTTCTCTCAGCTGACCAGGCATGTGGGGAATCACAAATGTGTTTCCATCTGGGGCTCACTTTACTTCAACATCATCGCTCACACATGGAGGAGACACACCTGCAGGTACAAATAAATGTGCAAAGCTCCAGTAGAGAGGCCCGGTTAAGGGTTTATGAGTGTGTACTGCTGCAGCGACTGTGCGACAGAACAAACACGAGAAAGTGGTAACGTGTCTCTGCTGCAAAGGCTAGCACTGCCAACTCCTCCATCAGCCTTGCGAGGAAGGGAAGCAGTTTGATGACAGGACGTTCTCACGCAAATACAAGCAGAGAGACAGGCACCCATATGTTTGTATACACACAGGATCCATATCAGATCAACATAAATGCTTATTTACCTAAACAAAAAAAACTCCAGGCCACGGGCCATTAATTCTTCTGATAAATCTATGAAACAGGTTGCTATATTATGCATTATTGTATTGCCAGCTGTCATTTTAACTCAAGGACAGTATACCTGGGAGTGTTGCTGGAAAATATCATCAGTCTTTGTTAGAGACCGACAATTACATGATCAGTTTTATTGTCTAGAGGCAGGACAAATACCCTCAGGCCACAAAGAAACAAGAAACCAGAAACCCGCTCCCATTGCTTCATGAAAACTCTGCAATGTGTGCTATACATGTACCATCCTCTAGTATCACGTTCCCAGCATCATTAAGACTGAGTGTTATGTGGACAGTAGTTCTTTTTTTGTTTGTTTTCTTTGCCCATTCATTCATTTCTGTGACAAAAACACATCCCGCATTCAGTAGAAACAACTCGCACATGAGGAAACATTTTAACAATTGAAACACAGATCACGCACGCGTACCAGTCCACATACAAAGACACGAGGTCGGCTTAAATATAAAAACAGCCTTGAGGCTTCCTTCACTGGATTTGAAGAACTTATTATGGGACACGTGACTGTGCTGGTTAACCCACAAGAAAAGGCCCAAACTGCCTGTTGCGAGTAACAACCACCTGGATACTATCAGAGCACTTGTCCAGAGTCATGCCATGGTGCATCATGCTGTGCCCTCAAACCACATTAACAGGCTTTTTGAAGTGTTTTGCAGCGCCAGAAGTAGAGGTTGAGGATGTAATTCTTGGAACTAAGTTTTGTTAAACCTCACGAACAGGAACCTTCACAATCACAAAGAAAAAACGTTTGGGTGGAGCGACCAGGACTTCCTAACTGTTCCCTGCCAGCTTGCCCAGCTCCCGGCTGCACAGTGAGGTCAATCGCTGCCACAACTGGACTACTTTCTATTATATAAGATAAGACAGACTTTATTGATCCCAAACCGGGAAAATTAACTTGTTACAGCATCTCACAATATACTAGATGGATAAGAAAATTAGGGGCGCCCAGGTCATTCCTGCAGCTGCTTCCTGTCTGTCTTCAGCTCTCCTTTGCTCTCCTGTCCACTCTCACAAGTTAAAAGCCGTCCAGAGTTACCAGCGAGCCCAAAGTGAGTTCATTCAGCTCGATACTCCCTCTGTAGCCTGGTTAGCGCCATTAGCTCCTCCATCTTATTGGGGAAAGATCTTACATTCTCCATGATAACAGACAGTATGCATGGTCTGTACCGTCTTTCTGCTCCGGGTACTTATATCCAACTCTTCATCCCCATCTTCTCCTCACTTTAGCATGGATCACCGGTCTTTCCACAGAGAGTATGCTAGCGCTGCCTAGCTTTTTTTGAATAGGTCACTCACTGTATCATGAAGTAGTCCGTATAACAGAAAAAAGGCAAATCTTTGCATGTTTGCACACAAAACAGGTGGAGGCTGGTGTAGAAAAACACGAAAAAAGTACTAAAAATACTAAAAACGCAGAGAAGTGTTCAGAGCTACTGTAACTCGCTGCCTCCCACGCGGCGCGTATCGCCTTGAGATGTATGTAGTTATTTGTTCCCCAGCAGTTTTGACCTTGCACAGGATATACACTCCACACTTTAGTACTACTCCCTCAGGCAAGGCCTGCCCCACCTGACTGACCCTATTCAGTGTTTTGCATTTATGTAAAGCAGAATATATGGTTCCCTGTGTGCCAAGATGCCACCCATCATACTTCTCTGTTGCCATCATGATGACTGCGAATGGAGGGCCGCCAAACAACATACACTCATCCAAGATGTTACTCGGTGTGAGCAGCACACCACTGTGCCTCTAGTTATGTACTTTTGAGCACATTGTGCTCTCCTGTTGAAGCTTTTGCCACCTTCATGACAGTGGTGTTTGCAGTTACACAAGGACTGCAGTACGGGGGAATTGGCCACATCAGATTGGAGAGAAAAAGGGTAAAAAGCAGGAGTTTAGTAGGCGGGGGTTGTGATGGCTTTTCACTCTGCCAAGGGATTTAAGAGGGGATTATGACGTCCCACTGAAGGTGGCAAATAGCATAATTTTATGTTGAAACAGCCCTCCTCATTTGTCACCTTTTCTCTGGCATAGTTATAACACTTCCTTGTTGGGTGAAATGGATATTTTCCTTTCCCAACACCAGACAGAGTGAGTCACAAAACAACTGAAACTATTCAGGAGAGAAACTAGAATCTGAACATGTCTGTCCAGACTCATAATATATGTAGTGAAGACACTAGTGTGTGTTATTGACTTGTATGATTCCTGTCAATCATTTTCTAGTGAGAAACATGCTGTCTTTGACAGAGGACCAATTTGTAATCAGTCTGTAATATCCAGTGCTCTGTTGTTGAGTTGGTGGCATCAAGGCATGTAGGTCAGCAGTCTCAAGCTGTTAAGGAAGGCCAGCTAGGTGATCAGGATGGAACTGGACAGTGTGGAGGTCGCAGTGGAGGAGAGGACAAGGGACGAACTCATAGCCATCTTGGTTAATCCTTCTTACGCCCTCTACAATGAGCTGGCGCCCATTTGTGCCACTAAGATGTACAACATCATGAACCCACAGTCAAGTTATCATTTTATTATATACTATTGGACATTTGTGTGAAATTTGATCAACATTAACGTATAAATGATTGAGTTATGGCCAAAAATGTGCTTTGTGAGGTCACGGTAACTTTGACCTTTGACCACCAAAATCTTTGCCCATTTTTAGATTAGCTGGGAGGCGGCAGAGACCGGACTGAGCCACCACGATCTGAGCACGGCTCTTCAGAAACCTGTCACGGATATGACGTCCAAGTCTTATACCATCTATGGGTGTACCTAATAAACTGGCAGCTGAGCGCATGCTGGCATGTTGTTTTGTGTGTGTGTGTGTGTGAGATCTGTGTGTGCGTTGAGTTGAACCTCACCTGTATCTGCTTGAGCACTTTGGCTATGGGTTTACAGTTGAGCTTCTGACAGGCCTGTTTGTAGGAAGATAGGATCTCCTCCACCGTCACATTCTGAGCTGCAAAACACAGAACATTAAAAAGGTTAGGGTTGTTTTTATTGCTTTGTTTCCTCAAGCACATCTCTCACTCTTTAGGACGTAAACACATACACACAGCGAGGAATCAGATGGGGGGGAAAAAATACACGAATTGCATCAAGATCATCCTTTTTTCTCACCTCCTTTAATATTGTCCGATATTTGTTTGTTATGTTTGTATTTCATTTTCTTTCTACATGAAGCTGCATGCTTTAAAGCTGCTAATCCAGTTTAACTGTGTGACAGCTAAACTTTATGACAGCTTTCTTTTGATGGTTTGCTGTAATATTTCTAATATAATTTATAAGTCAGGACGGTTGGGACAGGTTTTAGGCAGCCTTTCATCGTCTCCA
Source organism: Argyrosomus regius (assembly GCA_946959425.1). Taxonomy (NCBI): domain Eukaryota; kingdom Metazoa; phylum Chordata; class Actinopteri; family Sciaenidae; genus Argyrosomus; species Argyrosomus regius. The sequence goes on from OX336889.1 coordinate 12,311,232, forward strand.
GCAACACTGAAGTTCAAACGCACCACAGCTGCAACATGACCCTGAAATACTCCACATGCAAAGTGTTTTTAATCCAAAGTGGCTCTGCTCACATCGTTTGCTGGCACGTGTTGTCATATCATTAGGTTAACTGATGCTCATTTATTTTGTGTGCTCTGCAGTTCACTCGGCGGTCACTCGCTAATGTGCCTGTGTGAACGGTGCAACAAATTGCAATGATTTTCTGACAGCCACCGTTCTCAAAGCAAAGAAATAAAGTACCTGAAATGGATTAGGGTTTTAGTTGGATCTCCTATGATGCTGATCTTGTATATGAGCCAAGAACTCTTGCACATGATCTACATGATAAAGTCAAGGACTGGGGCACACTTGGAAAATGGTCTCTTTTAATGTGACCTGTTTGTGTGTTTGCCCACGGGAGCACTCTCTTGACAGAGAGGATCAGAAACTGTAACCCCTCTAAGGGCTCCACTACTTAATATAGCAAAAAGGAGGTATTGTTCTTGGTGGGTGTGTGTGGGTCAGCCGCTGCTGCCTTCTCAGACTGTTGCGGGGGCTAACTCCAGTCAGATGACTGGGCAACATTCAAACTCACTGTTCTGCCTGAGAGACTCTGCTGAGAGATGAAGTGAGGCACTTGGACAAAGAAAGACAAGAATTCTTTTTTAAAAGGAGGAAAAACAGTGGATGTGTGCAAGATCAGGACATAAAAACAGATTTTTTAGAGTCTGTGTATACAGACAGATGAATACATTCACACCAAGCAGTGCATACTCGCCTATACTTCTACCGTACTAACATATGTGGTTGGTACCTGTGTGTGAATCTGTCTTTATGCTGCAGTCAGCATTTTCGCCAAGGTGAGAATATGTCAGCTTCACTTTTCAGTCGCCTCCATCTCCTCTCCCCTTTGTCTTCCCACAGTGTCCCTGATCAGTTTAACTCAAGTGCATCAACCACCCATCTGTACAAGGTAGTGACAGAACAGACTGGACTAACCCCCCGCTAAAATGTAAAAATAAAACCAGCACCAGTAAAGTCTATTTGGATGGTCGAATCACGATCTGTATGGCAGACCGTACATGTTACATTAAGACAAAACTTTCGATAACATCTTTTAGATTACTCTGTTTTCTTGCATATTTAAATATTCAGCATACTGGAAACTTTTGCACATTCCTGCACAAAACTGTACTTGATTTTTATCTTCCTTTTATTTTTACTCAATGTTTGTTATGCACCAAAAACAAAGACAAATTTTTGGTCTATGAAAACCTTCTTGGCAATAGACCTGTTTCTGATTCTGCCAACACGTTCTGCTGGTGGAACAAAGAGGAAGTTAAAAACCTGCATTACCAGCGATGCATGTCCGACCAACTGTGTTATTCACCGTCTCAATGGAACGTACAAACCGTGGCTGAAAATACTACAAGAGGCGACACTGCGGTGAGTCTGAAGTAATGGCGTGCAAGTATGTGTGAGACTAAATGAAAGAGCGAGACAGCGGCACATGAAAACAATGAGAGTGGCCACAACACATCTTTCCCTTGTTTGAGACCCAGACCAGACAGCTGCTCTTGACAGCTATAATGTTCAGTGACAAGATACATAAAGCTGGTTAGATGAGGTGGTTTAAAGCTGTGTGAAGACTAAAATATGGATTCACACTCTGCATCAGATTTATAAAAAGGTATGCATTCACATGATTGATGACTCACAATGACTGTAAAATTGTGCACAGATTCCTCATTTCTCCATGTTCAGTTGGTACAGACACAGATTTACCATTAACCAACTGTTTACATGTTAGACATGTTGAATAATGGGGTAAAAACAAGCTAAATTTCACTCAATGCGAGATTAAAATGTTTATACATCAGAGATAAATTGCTGATATGATCACTACACACAACACAAGTATGTGATAGTCCCTCCCCCATTTCTGCCAATTATGAACGATCTGTTCGGCGTGCAATGCAGTCCACGTCATTGCCATCGCTGTGCTTCACATGTTCCACACCCTCCGCTCTTCAGGCCTGACCAACCAGTAGGAATCACTGGTGCACCAACGAGGATGAAATCCCTCCACTGGATTCAAACCTAACCAGTGGTTTGCTAAGGGGAATCGAACCTTGGGGTTTTTGTGGTGGTGGATGGAAGCTTCACTCCTGTCCAACCCATGCGCCCTTAAAAAATGTCCTCACACTAATTACTGCTGTACAATGAAGCCAACAACCACTTGCAGCACAGCAGCGCTGTTAAAAACAGAACAGAGTCCGTGTTTGCACGAGGACAGTCTTTCATTACGTTAAAGTCTTCACTTCAGTCACACCAATAGTCCATCCAAACCTACATACTCCACTAGATCATGGAGGAGAGTGCATGCCAAGAAAGTCTATGTACGATTAGTTCCTAAATAAATTACATTATGCTTTCTTACTTTGCATAAAAAGCCAGTTTGCATGTGGGAAGTGGTGTATTAACAGTTTTGTGCTTCCGATCTGATCTGAATTACCGGTAACTTTCCTTCTTTTGTAGGGATGGGCATCGATAACTGGTTCCACTTGAATTGTCCAATTCATCTGTATCGGCGCTTATCAGTTCTTTTTATTGATGCGAGTATGTTTTTTTAAATTTTTTTTATGACAGTTGCACATTGCAAAACAATGGTGTTAAACTCATGCACCCACGCTGCTGGAAGGATTAATGGCGGAGAGGAGGAAACGGTCCCAAGTGTGGCTTCATTTCACAAAGAAAGATGAAAGAGTGCTAATAAATGTCTGTAAAATGATCACTTCAAGGTGGAAACACCAAACAATATGTTGAAACATCTCTCTACACAACACATCAGTAATGCCACAATACTCATTGCGCAAGTGCTTCCCAACTGAGCGGTACATCCATTACGGAGAGTAAATATCCTGTTAAAACAATATTAAAACCACACAGGCAGGCTTTGCAGATTCTTTCTTTGACTAATGAAACCTAAATGAAAATAAATCCTGTACAAATATTCTCTCATTTCATCCATTTTACATGACGACAGACAGACTAGAGCTAGTTCTCAAGCTACAGCAAGCTCGACTCGCTCATCAGCTCTCCTGTTTCCGCTGTGTTCAAGAGACAATTAACTGTTGTGTTAATGCTGAAAACCTGTGCTGGCCAACCTTTTACCCCTGCCACACAGAAAACAGAATCGATAATAGCAATGGTATCAATAAAATCTCATTGATTCCCATCTCTACTCTTTTGCTAAAATTGTGTTTGTTTCCTTTTGCAGAGGCTCTATGACTTTTTCTACATGTCATTTTACTTTGCATCCATGGTTGGAAAGGAGTCCTTTAATAAAAATAATTCTAAAAAAATCAATCATTCATGCCAGATTCCAGTGGTTTGTTGGTCAAAAAAAAAAATCAGTTGTAATTAAGTTCCACTCAATTAATCAATTTTACATTTGTGCTTTATCTACAAAAATTATCTGGGCACAGGACTGTGGTTTCAACCTGAAAGCTTCTGCTGCCAGCGTGTGTGAGTCTTGTAAATTTGTACAGTACTGTGTGTGCGTTCCAGTGAACACCATGTCCTTGGAAAAGTGTTGCGCAGAGTCGCTGTGGAGCAAGTGTGTGTGTGTGTGCGTGTGTGTGTATAAACACTTCCTGAGGGATAGGTGGGGTCTGGGCAGTGGAGTGGTAGAGGTGGTGAGGGTCCCATGCTTACTACACAGTATTTTCACACGCAGCTCATTAATTAGAGAAAGAGAAAGGGAGGTGAGCGAGACAGGACTGAATAAAAAAGGTACAATTTGTTTTAATGAAAAATTATCTAACACCACTGTACTCAAAAGAAAAGAAAGCAGTGTAAGGAAGCTTAGATTGAACACCTCAGCAAAAACAAAGAAAGAAAGGAGGAAATGGTGCAAAAGGGAAAAAGAACAACTCTGGAGTCAAATGCTCGGTGTTAAACTGAATCCAGAGATGTGAGCTTTAGTCCTGCACAGCTGTTGCCTACATATCTGCTTGTTCTGTCTTTGTTTTATTGCACTCCCTCCAGTGCTGCTGGTACATGTATGGGAGGGAGTGGTGATGAGGAGGTACGCAGAAGAGAGAGAGAGAGAGAGGGAGAGAAGGAGGGAGGGGAAACGACTGCTCCCAACAACATCTTTGAAAACGAGGGTAGGACAAGGTGATGATATGCTGAAACAAGAGACAAGACATTTAGCTACCAAGATAAACCGATGATCACTGCCAACTAGTTTAGGGAGGGTACAATCTCACACATGCCCACATAAATCAGTCAGCTCAGGGTGGTCAGAGGTCAGCTGCAACTCAACTCACGCTTTCACACTCAACAATTATGAACAAAGGAGTCAGGCGCATTTCCTTTGTTGCACTGCACCATCCTAAATTTATCCTGACCATCCCTTCGAAAGACAAAACCTGCTCTTCATGTTCATGCAGGGAAGGGCAGCCGCTTTAAAAACACCTTCAGATTTCAGGTATGGAGGGCGACGGGAGAGGAGAAAGAGCCAACAAAGGAGTGCAAATGAAAGTCCATCGCCGCTTCGACTCGGTTAATCTGCTAAACAACACATATGTGCAGCACGCCTTTTTCCTCCTTGTTATTGTTGTTGGCCACCATCCATCGCACAACAACACACACTAAATCACTTAGTGATGCCATCGCTGAGCTTGTGAGCAAAATAAAAAAAAAAAACGCTGCTACAACAGCACCTAGCTTGCTGACTCAGATCAACAGAGGTAAATTAAGCACTGTGGTTAAGAATGATGAGGAGCTTTTCGACCACTATCTTTCTGGTGCAGCTTCAACCTTTAATTGGGGAAAACATTTTAAATATGTGATCAAGTTCAGCAAGACAGACATCCAACCAACATGCCAAAATAATACTATGCTGAAATTATCCCAAAAATGCTGTTTGTGTGCTAAACTGATCAATACCATATGACAGCTCTTGCTCTCTAAATTGTTTTCCCTGTTTCTAAGCACTCCCCCAGTGATTTAGAAGGAGTAGAAGGTAGTCAAAAGGAAATCAGTGCAATCAAAGCTTGGTGGTCCTAGGAGATCTGGAAATCTATTCAGTGTAATCTAGTTTGTTGGGGTATGCCCCTCTAACAGGGCAGCACGTCACTATAACAAAAGTATGAGTAAACCAGATTTACCTCAGTCTGTTTCAACTCTACGCTAACAAATTATGTCTCTGTTGCAGCCGTGCTACAGCACACAGCCTGTTGGATTGGTATCTTGGGGCGAGGAAAAACTGCAGACAACGAAGGAGGTAAACCTGCCATAAACAAAAAAATTAATTACATAAGCTGAGCAACTGGCAGAGCTGCAACAAGTACAGGCACATACGTTAAAGAGGACTACAGTATGTCAAAGCTTTTTAAAGACAGCTAGGCATTGAAGTGAGCAGATGTTCATTGTATTTCTCTTCCACACCTTAGCTGTACTAAAGCTATAAAGCACAAGGTGAGGTCAAGGTTTTCGGTGAAAAATTAACACGTAATTTTACGTCAGAGCAGTACCTTCAAAAGACACACCCGAGGTTAGAGTTAATCTCATAATGAGGATTATTTAGGAACTATATTATTTGTAACATTTCGAGTTTGAAAACCTGCAGGGGGATTTTGAGCCATAATTGTGCTTAAATAATGACTATAATTAATAATCTTTCATTTCAAAGCATGAGTTTTTAAAGTATTTATATACACACCTTTCAGTATCAAACAACCGCTTAAACCTGTTTCAGGGAGTTGGAGTCAATCCCAGAATGCACTGGGCAATGGAAAGGGTTCCCTCTGGATGGGCCACCAGGCACCACTATACTCTATCCGCCTCCCCGCAACACCTTTCAGACGTCAGATTAAAGGGGGGGGTGTCCGACAACTTCTGTAACTTTCCGACACAAACAATCCATCTTTCACATCCGCTTAACGCTGCGACCGGCCAGCTGTGCAGAGGTAAAAGTTTGTTTTTTTCATTCTTCACACAACAGTCTGTGACTTTTTGTGCTTACAGTCGAGTGCGACACGATGTTTGAAAACACTTAAACGTATCACATCTCCCCCTTCTCTTCACTTTCCAGTGTGGCACATTGTATGAACTAAGACTCCCTATAAACAACATGTTTTTGTACAATATAAATATGTCTATTGTTTAATATATTCATTTTATCCTACTGTAATCTATGTCATCTTTTAAGTCTCTGTTGCTTATTAATGCTTTTGTGTAACATCTTTTGTGCTTTAAAAGCTGTTAAATAACCTTACCCAGTGCTACTCATGCTGAATGCGGAGTACACAATAACATATGAACGAACAGGTTCAGCAAGTCATGGCTGAGTTACAAGCTAACACACATTCAGATGTTAAGAAAATCAAATAAACAAGCCACCAGAAGTCCATTAAGTTCCTACAAAGCTGAGCGACAAGCTTTTGGGCGTGAATTTGCTTTATGAAAACTTGATGAGGGTAGGACAAAGAAAACTAGTCTAGCTGTGAACCAGTTTCATTACGCTGTTTATTTCAGTTCAATCATGCTACCCAATTAAAGCCAACTAATTCCTCATGGCAACTCATCAAACTAATGTGTCGTTTATTTTTGATTTTCAATTAACGCCGCCCAACAAGCCTCTTGCCATGTCAGTATGACGGCTCATCATTATTAAACGCAGCAGCTAAAAAAAACAAGACTTCTCGTCTCTCCTTTGCAGCTGCACAGAATCATAACGTTACACACAAAGCCTCTACCCACTGCCCACAAAAGGTCAGAACTGATCGACCCGCGGCGTGCCCACAGTGTGAGAGATTAGTACCAGACTCAGTTTGTGCTCATCTTACTGGGACAGAGGAGTGGACTGGGGTATGAATGCTCGCTAACCATCACCACAGAGCGGCTGAATATGAGATCTATAGATCAGAACTTTTAATTTATTACTCCATTGTGACACTTTTTAGAGAGTGTACCTTTGAAGGTACGGAAAGAAGCCATTTATTACATTAAGTAGCACAAATAGGAAACAGAAAATAAAATATTTTATATAAAAAAGGCAGCACACAAGTAGGTATGCACGATAATATCGGCACAACGTCGGTATTGGCTGATAAAGGCTTTAAAATGATGCTTTAAATATGCGTATGGACAGCAAAGTTGCCATTTGCAATGACTTCTCAGTGTCAGTCATGCAAAGAGAAGCCAAATCACATTTCTTCAGCTCTACAAATTTAGGTGCTCATCTTAAGAGCCATCATCCTGATCATTACAATGAATTTGTGAAGAGAAACCAGTTAAAAAAACTGTCTGCAGTAGTTTTCCCCATGAATGTGAGTGTTATTACAGTGATTACATGACGATGCAACTACATGTGTATCACATTTGGCCAAAATGAGTTTGAAAATATCGGTAAAAATACAATATTGTGCATCTCTGCACACAAGATGTGGCATTTCCTGTGTGTGTATATAACGGCTGGATAATAATAAAAAAACAAAACAAGGGAAGGAAGTAGGGCTGTGAGAATTGTGAGCTTTGCCTATTTTTTTAATATATATACAGTACAGACCAAAAGTTTGGACACACTTTCTCATTTAAGAGAATGGGAAAGTGTGTCCAAACTTTTGGTCTGTACTGTATATTAACACCTGGCCAGTTTCTGCAAATAAAAAAGAAAAAAAGAAACAGTTTGACTACCTGATTACTAGTTCTGGAAAATTACAAAGAAACTGGGCAACAGTTCACTCGTTCAAATCTGTCAGGTTCAGAAAAAACATCTAAGAGGAACACGTAAGAGCTCTATTTTCTAAGGAAATTCTTTGTAATGACTTAATGTTAAATCCAAGCCTTTAGGGCCTGTAAAAACCTGCAATCCTATCTTTCAACATGCTGAAAAGGAGCTAACACCTCACCTACCCAGAAGGTGCTGAATAAATGTAGGTACTCATCGCCTCGCTCCACTTTTGTACAACAAGTATTATTTCAGAAATGTTGTTTACCGCACAGAATCAATGATAACTACAGAGTAATGTTATGAACTGTGAAGACATTCAAGTGAAGTCTGACTCAATTTCTGTACATGTCAAAGTCTGTTTAGCCTTCCTTGGCCTTGGCATCTTCGTACCTTCATCACTCACTCTTAGTCTTTCTCTAGCTGACAGGAAAGAAAGTGCAAACACACAACCTACAGGCGCTGTGCTTTCTCCCTCCACTCCAACAACAAGGCAGGAACAAGCAAAGACAAGTGTTTGCATGTGTGCAGGGGAAGATGCAACACTATTCATGGAGACAGCCAGACAAGAGAGAGAATTGGCAGAAACAGAGGATTCCATTGGAAACCTGCGTTATGTCTTGAATTTTCTCTGTTTTACTCGTCCGCGCAGTGTGGTTTCACTTGTTAACAATGATACAGCATATTTTGTGAGTGGAGAGCTTGAGGAAAAACTTTGGAAGTGACTGGGAATGTGGTGAAGACTGTATCAGGCTCAGTAAAGCTGCTGCAGATAAACACCTGACCTGCTGTCTGCACACATCTGGAGCTACACGGACAGTCGCGGTTTCAGCACAGAATAACGCTGAGTTATATAACAACAAGCTAAGAGGGAGGACTGTGGTCAGAAAAGGTAGTAAGCCTGTTGACTGACCTACTTGGACAAATTGTTATGTAGCAGCTAATACTACCCTACAGCAACTGACAACCAATCCTTTAGAGGGATTAGCGGACTGATAAGAGGGAACACTAAATTCACAAATGATAGAAAGTGCGAAGTGATTGTCAGCTTGACTTGATCATCATTTGTTGAGTCAAAAGGCTGTAATGAAAGACAGTGTACATCCTTCAAGAGGAAATTATTCCTAGCCAGCAGCTCAAAAGAAGTGAAGACTGGTCACACAGCTCTCAACAACACATGGAGGCCAGGTGTCCGACAGGCAGTGCTTTAGAGTTTAATCCACTGTGATTCAGCTGATGGCCAACATCTTCAGCAGTCTTTATGTGATTTGTTGCCGTATTGACTGAATCCATTCAAGTCTGAGGGTGGTTTGCACAGTCAGGTATTGTACCACTTGCATATTGTTGCCGTCAGATGAAAATCCTGCATATACTCTAGGGAGTTTAAAACAATTTCATAAGCCTAAGAATTGAGTTAACACCATGTAGCCCCTCAACTAAGAGTGCATTAAATACTTCATCAGTTCATTATGATAATGGTCTTTTCCTCCGTGTTTTGAACTACCATTCACAAGATAAGCATGTGTGTAACACACCAAAAATGGTGCTGTTTGAACATGGTCTGCAGAGTGCATAAATCTGAAAACACAAGCTGGGTATCTTAGCTTGAAAGGGAAAACTGAAACTTTGGAAGACCAGACAGTTTATTAGGTTTACCTAGCATCCAGTCCTGTGATAAATCCTACTTGCATGACAGTTATGATGTTCAGTTAGCATTTTAATTTGTTTTAAAAAGGTGTTGATTCAACCGTACAATCCATTTGGATGATTTAGTTTGTGGTGCTACTGAACTGTGGTGAATTATACAGACAGGTGTTTTTCAGCGTATCGTTGTTGATACAAACGAGGTGGACCAAAAACAAAACAAAAACAAAAACAACATAACGTGATATAATCAGATCAAACTAGAGTTAGACTGTATTTAAAGTGAGCACAGGTGATCACAGAAAGCAGAACAAGAACAGAGAAGAGGTTTAAAGAGTTATTACAATGTGTGGGATATATGCAAACATGCATGTTGCCTGCACCCAGAGCTCTGGGGCTGTCTGTTGTTCAAACTGCAGAATGTACTTCCACATCCATGGACAGTCGGATCGAGAGAGAGAGAGAGAGAGAGAGAGAGAGAGAGAGAGAGAGAGAGAGAGAGAGAGAGAGAGAGAGAGAGAGAGAGAGAGAGAGAGAGAGAGAGAGAGAGATGGAGATACACCATATTTGGTGAGAAGTGAGATGAGCGGGGTAGGAATATCAGAGCAGAATTTGATGAGTCACTAAATACACCAGCTCATGAAACTCAGATCAAACAATTAAAGTAAGCAGTGTTGATCAAATATGAATCATTTCTGTGCTGTGTTGCCTATTTCTCAACTCAGAAACACATTTTAGTGTCCTGTTTAGCTGTATACGAGAACGCTTGTGACCTATCTACTTAATAGAGAGCCTTTTTACAACAGTGAAATACCCCCTTTGAAGCTATATGTACCTGAAAACACCAGTGTGGACGCACGGCATTTTCACACCAAAACAGCATTTTTACATTGAGCGAGCTCAGTGTCACCAAGTCTAAAGCGAAAGCATGAAAATCACTTAAATTATGAGGTGATAGTGGTCTCACAGGACGACAGCAATGCATGAAATAACATGCCATGCCTTTGGGAAAACGTCCAGAGATAGATGTGAGCATGTTGTTGGTGGAACACACACAAGTGTTGCCAGTTCCTACTTAACAAGCAAGTGCCAGTGTTCAAAATAGCTCCCCTCTCCCAGTCTTTAGTCCCCTTTCCCTGCCATTTCACACTGCTGTGCTGTGGATGGCGACAGCAGCGTCATTCACACCTGACAGCTGGCTGCCTGGATGGTCAGAGGTGGGGCAGAAAGACATGGACTGTGCCTCTGCTGCTGTGTGCTGCCACCAGTCTCGATGAGAAGGAGTGGGTATAACGTAAGGAAGGAAGACATGTGCAAATTTGGGGTGAGCCAAAATCAAACTGCACCAGGGCAGTGGGTCAAAAGTAAATTTGATGTCTTCGACTAATAAAGCTCAGGAAATGGCAAGACTTTGCAGGAGTGTAATTATGCAAAAATCCTGGAAGTGATGCCAACTATCTGCATGCAGATCAATAATTAAGAGACAGCACAGACTGAGGCAGACTCTGAGAGAATTACAACACCTGCAGCCCCCCCGGCATCCTACGAAACACACACATCCCACAACACCAGCCCTAAACTCGCCTTGACGTCACACAGCGTACACCTGTTTGCACATTACTGCAAACTACAGCAACTACAGCAGGGTAGTGTATAAAATCACAACATGTCTATGTTGACTTCAGGCCTTTAGTGTTTGTAAGACACAACTGTAGCCTCTCTCTCTCTCTCTCTCTCTTTTGGTTTGATGAACTATGATGAAACAGAGCAGCCATTTTACACCATCTCCCACATGAAACCAGGCCTGCATCTGAGAGAAAAGCTGCCAGACCAGATGGAGAGTGACATTATGAGGGAACAACTGTTGTACACTCTATTTTTAAATGAGGGGGCATTTTGTTGCAATGTGTAGTGAATGTAGGTAATATTTGTCATGTTCAGCCTCCTTCCAGGATGATTAAAAAAAAAGGCAAGGAATTCCTGTTTGACGAGGATGGAAAGACTGAGACTGGCTGAGCTTGCATTGTTCTGTTTGTTTTAGCATTTCCTATCAATCCTCAGCTTTGTTGGTAACTAACAAGGTTTAGACAAAGAGCGTAAATGGCAGGGTTCACCACAAAACAAACACCACCAGACACTTCTTTCTCATATTTACAAAAACCTCTTGATGAAGGTGCAGAAAGACTGACACGTTAGTATGATTAATAAATTGTGATACCGAGCAGGAGCCTTCCTTTCCTCATATTTACAAGGCAAACAAAGGTGCATGTGTAGCATAGACAGGTTGAAATGCATAATAGATGAATGTACAAACTAGAGCTAGCCACGAGGTCTGATATTATCAGCAGGTATTATCGTATCACAGACATATCGGCATCAGTGTGTATTGCTGATCGGAAAAAAATAAATATACCAAGACAGAAAAAAACGCAATTTGGAAACAGTGTCACCGTTACACAGTTTATCTAGTTGACGTCAATGTTTACACTACTTAGTAACACCAGAGTAACTGTTTGACAACTGAGCAGATGCAGGTAGGGGTGTACTCTGCATGTTAGTCCAGCCGTTTGCCAACAGTGTCTCAAGCATTCAATTGAAACCATCATAGCTACATGAAGCATATTAGTTACATGGATTTAAAGCACTCAACAGATCGAAGAAATAGCTCCTTAGTAGCAGCTGTTACTAAAATAACTATATACACCAACAAAAGAACATCCAAAGTGTACATTCTCTTGCTTGCCTTGTGTGCACTATACTTAAGTTGTCACTTGACATTGTTCACAAATGTTGATGATCTTGTTGTGTTCAGGGGCGTCCATTTGTTTTGTTCTCAGATGCTGGCTCCTTCAGTGCTACATCCAGTGGTTCTGAATGTCGTATAAAACACCTTTAAGGGTGTTAAATTTAGTGAATCAAACTGAATTTAGATATGCCATGATGCATAATTTAATGACTCTCTTACAAATACCGTCATTTATTTCTAACAGCTCCAACACTGTCACAAATAATACAGAAATAGCACTGACCAGAGATAAAGAAAACTCATGGTAATAACATGGAAAATGATGAATACATTTCCAGCTTTCATCTCAGACTTTTAATGCCTCTTGTTATTCTCAGTGAGATAGTTAACTTCCATACTTCTTCTCGTGTTTTCATGGAAAATGCTGAGCTTATCAGCTGAGATTTGATGGCTGATTTAACACTTAAATATATGCGAGTTGTTCCATTGGATGAAAAAGTACTAGATGTAAAAGACAAGTCCATCAAAAACAATGACTTCAAAAGAAGTGAGTTTTTTCCCCCCTCTATTGGCCTGATCGGCCCAGAAAATCCAACCACTGCCTCTACCGCAAACTGAACCAACTTCTAGGTTTTCAAGGCTTTTGTCCATTCTGTACCCTGAAAGCTTTGCTTATCAGTATGTAACTTGGTCCACAGCCACAACACATAACATTTCATGGGTCACAGAGTCTCTAACAACCTGGTGCCAAGTGGGCCTTGGATCTGATCACATGAGACGAAGCTGCACGTAGGCCAAAGAGTTTGGTCGCTTGCAGGACAAACTTTCGTTAATGTGAAGGGATTGTTTGCTCTGTAAGAAGTAGGTTTCACTGTATTACAATAGAGTTACAGTACTGTGGAACTGTAGTATTCTCTGTGGTCGCTGTGGAAAACTATGGTACAAAAACAATCTCTCTGCATTCAAAAGTGTTTGCAGTAGTGTGATAAAATATATGACTTAGCACATGCTTCCAGTATGAGCTAGTGCTTTTGCAATGACATGCTTTGCTGATATGAGGCTGAGCTGCACCTAGACTGAATTAGCCAGCCGGGGAGGAGGAGAAATATGTGGAAAGTGAACAGAGTGAAGGGAAGCAACGCAGCATGTTGGGAAGTGCAGGAATCTCAGGATATGATGTAGTATTTGCTCAGGCCTGGAGGGAAAGAACAAGCCTCAAGTCTCAACAGGGAGAAGGGGAAAGAAAAAATGAAAAAGCTCTAGTAATGATATAACCTAACTCAGAGCAAAATGACATAATTTACTACTTCTCTTATGTTGTTTGTGTTGACAAAATTAAACTGGAGTACCCTACAGATGTGTTTTGTGTGAATTCTAGCCTTACACATCGTAGGCTCGCTAATACAACTAAATTGGACGATGTAAACGCTGCAAAAATGAGAGTGCCAAAAAAGAAATGGAAAGAAGACACCCCGGCTTCCTACCATTGTTCCCCTGACGCTCTTCCCTCTCGAACCCCAGGGGTTTATTTTGAATGGCAGCTTTCTACACTCCTTGAAGTTAACTCCTGTTCAGAAGCTCATTTTCACGACAGCAATTAAACCAGGATATATGCTGCTCTGCGAACATTCAATACCCAGCTAACAAATTCTTCCCCCTGCTCTTGAAGCAGTAACTCATACTGTGCATGGATGAAGCTCCAGGCTCTGTGAGCTCAGGCCCGGTTCACTGTTGGGATCTCTGGATTCCTGTCTTATGTCATCTGTCAGAAACGTGACACTAGTTCAGAAGATAAAGGGTCTGGATGGATCACAGAGTTATTGTGGCACAGTGCTCCTAAGGAAGCATGAAGAGTCTCGTAGATACATTTCATATCCTGGACACACACACACTCACATTCATATAGTCTGTCCTATGTCCTCAAGACAAATGGCAGAAGCAGGACAAAGGAGAAGAAATGCAGGTGAACGTCGAAGGATCAGGAAGTTCAGCGTCGACACATTCGTACAATAAATTAGCAAATATTCTAAAAATGGCACTGGAAGCTACTTTCACATTTAAACACATATTTGACGGATGCAAAGTGACAATTACGAGTGATTATCAGGCTTTGTTAGATGTTATTAAATGATTTAAAGTGACTGTGTGTTTTTCCAACTTATTAACATTTAACTTGTGTGTGCTGTTAGCTTTTAAATGACACAGTTGCCCATTCAAAGTGCCATTACCTGAATTAGCCTGATAGAAGTGGATATATTTTAAGAAATCAGCAGCAGGTCAACTGTTCAAAACAGACACTTCAAGATCACGAGGGATGTTAAGCATTTTCCATAATATATTAAACAAAAACGGAGTGTTTCTTCCGTTGTGATAACTTTCCAGAGTTGTAAAATCCATGTTTTTGGTGTCTGATAAGTATTTAAACGCATTAATCTGTTACTCCAACTGAACCTCCCGGATCAGATTTCATATCTCAGCAGCACCTAAACAACACCAACACAGCCCACTGCGTCGTTTAAATGTCATGTTCAACACAGATGTTGCAGTAACAGTAGCTTATGTTTTCCGTGTTGAAAAAAGAAACCTGATTCAAAACTTTGACTTAAAACAACCTGAGTAGCTTTGTCAATCTCAGCTATGTTTGTCGCCATTTTATTTGTCCCCACTCTAGTACAGGATTATGATGTCCCCTTAATTCCACCTTGAAAGCCGGCTCGGTTGTTTTCCAAATCCAGGAAACTGTTGTCAATGAACACAATCGAAGACCTACTACTGCTGAAAATTCGCTGGTCTGGACACCTAATTCACCAAACAATGAGGAGAGTGTATTAAATAATTCAAAACATAATAACAAAAATAAGTGATGGACAAAATGACTTCAATCTAACCTCATGACGACCAAACTTGGACTGAAATCAACTAATTTTAAAGAGATTACGTCCAATCCATCGGACCGAAAAAAAGTTCTCACAGTGTTTTTATCTTTGCCTACATAAAAAAACAGAACAGTCTGTATCATGAGATTAACCGCTATCAACTATCTGTCTGTCTACATCTGCGGCACAATCAGCTGGACCTTTGGAACTTAAATAAACTACATGATAACTGCGTTGTGATAAATAATCTGAGCGCCCACTACAGTACAGTCATCTAGATACTTGACTTGTTCCCAGTGCCGTGTGTTTCATAAGGTTCCAGAAATCTTGGCTAACTGGATTGGAGACTTTGACCCCGTGGAGTTTTGCTGAAGATATTTCATGTCCAATTTACTATCAGACTGGCTGCCAGGCATGTGCACCGTAAAAACACTGTAAACTGATACAGAAACATTTCTAAAGGCAACAGGATTATGTGACAAGCAGTAAAAGGCATGAATGCTACAAGTGTGTAAGTTATCTTAAGTGGGGAGAATATTATTTAGATACATGTGGCTAAAAGTGTGTGGTAGAAAACACAAGTGGTTTTCTGATTGCCTGTCTGACCATTTGCAGGGGTTAATAGACGAATTTATATTCAGCTGAACACGAGGCAGGGCATATTAACCTTGCTGCTGCTTTTGTGCTTCTTTCTACTCCCCCTCCCCCATCTGGACATCTCGCATCACTGACCCTTGCCTTGGCCTGGCCTACATATTTGGTTTTATACATCAGGAAGAAAAAAAAAAAAAAA
Source organism: Argyrosomus regius (assembly GCA_946959425.1). Lineage (NCBI taxonomy): Eukaryota > Metazoa > Chordata > Actinopteri > Sciaenidae > Argyrosomus > Argyrosomus regius. Next base: position 12,327,032 of record OX336889.1, read on the forward strand.
AACAGGACTCTAACTGGCATACTCATAAAACCACACAAAGACACTGTAAGGCTGGCAGGATGTAGTCCAAATAAACACAAATTTGACATATTCACAGGCCGCAGACAACCGGGTAACTATGTCGACTGTCGTCACAGTACTGCGCGCAAACACCGGTTGTCACCAGGACAGTAGGTCTGTTTATTAAATGATGTCCACACAGGATGAAGGAGCCTGTGAGTCATGGTCAGATCATACATGACTTGCCAGTCCTTCCAAAAAAAGAATTAAACATGAAACTGCGGTTTACTAAAGCTGCTTAACTCTGTGTGAGAGGAACTCCACTGCAAAAACATGAACTAAAGTCTCATAAAAAAACAAAAATAAGACCTGGAAATGGCAGATAATCAATATTAATAAGACTTTAATCAAGACGCTGGATTAAAAAAGAAAAAGTTGGGATGTTCGTATGATTTTTTCTTTGGTTACTGGTCAAAGCATCTTTAAATTAAAACAGCATTTCAATTGGTTCTGTTGAATAAAGTTGAATTTAATCTATAAATATAAGAAAACAAGATTATATTTTATATTATTTTATTTACTACACATACACATTAATCTATATGTAAAAGTATATTCCAAATATAACTAATATACTGTGTAATTTGATCTGGATTGGCACATACATTAGATTAATGCACACTGGTTTAGAGTGACGTATGTATGTTTCTTTCTATCTTGCATTTCTTTGTGTACGTCTGTATATAATTCCTCTACTTGTCTGTATCCTGTTCCTATTTATCACTCCGGTCTATTGTTTGTGCTGCTGTAGTGCTAAATTTACCTCCTGGGAGGAAGAGAAGTTTTATCTTATTTAAAATATATGGCATTTATTGTAAAACATTCATATTTTTAAATGGAATATTAGCTGTAAAGGTGAACAAGTAATGTATAATGTTGCTGAAACTTTAAACAGTGGGTTTCTTAGATCAACACGGTAAAGGCAGTGGCATATCCTGCATCAGCTTCCCTTAAGACATGTTTTCACTGAACAAACAGGAACCTAACTGTGGTAAAATGGCACACCTCAAGGTGTGGTGGGATCCACACACAATATGCATACAGTACAGGCCCGGGATTATTTTTCGATTCATAGGTTGTTCTTATTTAACCAAGAAATGGACTTCTTTTTGAGAGAGTGGCGGGGGCACAGGTGCCTGCCTGAGGACTTAATAGACTGTAATGTAATCATGCAGGAGGTGGCGAGGTTTGAGGAAAGACATTCCTCTCAGAAACGCACCTCTCATGTATCATTGTCAACATCCAGGATCCGATCACGTTTTTAACCGGCTACACATGGAATATGGACCATGACGGGGCACATTTTAAACCCAATCCCAACAGGGTAAACAGCTTTTTAGATATCCTAAGAGAATAAACCATCTTGCTCTGACATGTTCATACAGGAACAATAGATAGAATAAATAGAAAGTCATTCACGCAGAGGGGCATGCAGAAACAAACACACAGCATTACCATGTCTCCAGGGGTCTTTGGGCTCCACTGCTCCAGAGACTATATCCTCATCTGAGGGAAACGTCACCCTTTTGCCACTTGGTTTGTGTTTATCATCCCCCTCCTCCACCGAGGGGTACAGTCCAGCCTGGTCTGTGGCAGGAGCCTCTGTGCTGCTTGTCTGGCTTGGATCTGACGGGCTCTCTGCCGTGCTGCCAGCTGGGACATCCCGAGACGCGGACTGTAAAGTATTGTCTGAGAATGATCTCGAGTTTGTGGATTCAGCCTCCAACACCCCACTCTCATCGAGACTCAGATCCACACCTATGTCCATGTCCCCGCCATCGTCCCCTTCTTCCACAACAAACTTTGCAGGTTCAGTGTCTTTCTCTTCCTTCATTTTCTCCACCCCGATATCATCCTTGTGCTGCTCGTCATTAGAAAAGATCAAGTCAGTGGGATTCACTACAGCAGGGGTGTCTTGGGCGCTGCACTTTCTATTTCCATTAACCTCATCAATTTCCAGTGTGTCTTGTGCCTGGTGGTTATCCTCCTCAGCCGCCTGGAGGTTGTCAGTGAGCTGAGGCATCAGGTATGTTTCAGAGGCCTCTGTGGGAACAATGTTTTGTTTTTCTGTGCTACTGTCCGTCATCAGTTCAGAGATCCGGGGGGTGACCCCTTCTGTGTTGTTGGTAGTGTTGTGATCAACGTCCACATTGCTTTTCGTCTTAACATTGCACAAATCTAGACGCTGCTCTTCGATATTCATGTTTTCATATCCAGTGAAACTCACGTCTTTAACTGTGCCAGACAGCCCATATATTGAGTTAAACAGTAACTAGGAACCAACTGACATGGATAAGCCTGTCTGTGGCCTTTTTGTCTCACGACAATATACGTAGATGTGCACCTATCCTGGTCCTTTATTATTAACAAATTATGTTCAAGTGCAGTCAGAAAATTATACCTGGGGGTGATTTCACAAAAACTCAAATCACAGGTGACTTTGGCGCATCATTAAAAAGAATTAAAGTGCAATATCAACACAAGAAATATGTGCTACCTGTGTGAAATATACTGTTTGAGTAAACCCCCAAAAAACAGGCAACTTTGCTCAACTATAACCCAGGCAGGCAACCAACCAACCAACCAACCAGCCAGCCAGCAACCGTGTCCTATTGCTCAAAATGTGAACCGACTGAAAAGGCTCACCGGTCACCGTCAGCACATTGCCAGCTGTATTAAAGAGCACCGGGACAGTCAATTCAAAGCGAACAAGTCACTCACGGTGCCTCCATTACGTTAGCAAAGTGAGCTTACACCAAACCGAGTCATTTGCATGAATTTGAACGAGCTAATGTGAAGCTAGGTTGCTAAAGTTGTTGCCCAACAATGACGTCCAGGCCCGGGTACGGTCGCATGTCTGCCGTCTGTTTATCCCCGACAAAGTCCATTCTTCTGGGTCAAGAAAACACAGAATATTTTCCGGCTGCAGCTCGTCTTGTCTCCCTCTCTGTGTCGTGGTGCAGCTCACATCTCAACCCTCGACCAGCGGCGGCAGCCAGAGAAAAAATAAGGCGTCACACTCCGAGCAATGAGCATGTTTCGGTGGCTAACGTTAGCGCTGGGAACCGTGCCGAAGCTACACCTGCCGGTACTAAACAGTGTCAATTATTATGAGATTATAAAGATATCCCGACCGCACAGGTCTCGTATGTATCCCCCCCCCCCCTCTATCCGGGAGAAGTACGCTGGACCTGTTTTTGTCTGGCGTTACCATTCGCTAGCTTGTTGAAGTCCAACAACTGTTTGTTGTTCACGCGTCATTACGTCAGCACGTCGGTCGTACGCACAGGGGGACGTTCAGCGCACGCAGTGTTACAGTGGGTTGCAAAAAAAACATTTTAAAAAATGCTATATTTTAAAGGTTTAGAGCTAACTTCTTCTAAAGAGGGCCAGATTTGACAATGTGGAGGTGCCCGGGGGGCCAATACTCACATTTTAAAAATTAATGCTTTCATTGTCACAATTTCATAAAATCATTTTTTTTAATGGCAATGTCACCAAATCTAAGCCAATCAGACGTGAACAAATCTTAAAACCAAACATGTAAAGTCAGATAACTCAGAATAAATTGTATGAAATACGTTAAAGTTGCATGAAGTTGATACAAATCTTAAGATCGTGTTCATTTTAAACATGACTTATGAGTAATGCAAAGTCTGTTGACATTTAAGTTTAAAACGTATCACTCTTGCTCTTGTCTTTCACAAGATCATTCAGAAAGTAATATTTTGTGTCACATCTACAGGTACGTAACACCAGCAGTTATGTCCTTAGAGGTTCAAATGCTTCATTATGTCAACCAAAAAAGCCAAATCTTACAGCCATACAGTATCTGACAATCCTAGCAGGCCATAAATAATATATTATAAAAACGAAGCTGCAGGCCGCATGAAATCTGACCGTACTTTGGACATCCCTGGTTTAGAACAAAGTCAAACTCAATTTCAATTCATGGGCCACATACAAACCCAATTTGAGCTCAAATGGAACAGACCAGTAAACCCCTTTTTCATTTTTCAACACCTCCAAACTTTGGAATGGAAGATAGACAATCTTTTTTTTTTTTGAAAGAAATTTAACAATGTCTTTAATCTTTAGCAGAAAGACAGTGCTTCAAATGTGCATCAGAGAGCCTAGGTAAACATGAAAAGTTACAAAACACATGCAATCGTGGCTCTAAATGGGAAATATTAAGAGAAGTGCAGATCAGGAGTACCCCTTTTTCACCAAATTATAGGTCCGGTTCTTGAACAGGATTCAACAACGGCCAACAAGATGGAATGTACTCGAGATGGCGGTACTTGCAGAGCTTAATATTTTCAGCGTAAAAAGTTTAACACTGCTTTAGATGGTTTCATTAAAAGCAAATATCTTAATTCAAACATGGGCAGAAGTTTAGGTTGGGCATATAAGTTGGTGTCCAAACTGCACTGCAAGTTCAGTTTTATGCTGCTTAAAGATTTTTAAAGCTAATTGGAAACTGTCAGAGATTCAGGTTCTAGTGCCATCAGCAAGAACTTTTGCCTGGGTATAGAGTCAATATGAACCACCATAATACAGTGACAATTCAAGTTGTAATTAGGCTACCGAAGAAGATCTACACCTTACAGTTATCTAGTATTTTTGGCTGTACAGTCCATTTTGGGAGAAGGCTTCAGAGAGGATAATGAGCCTTATTCAGTGTGGTGTGATTAAGGTTCCCCTCCTTTTGTGGCATATGATCATAGCAAATGTTTGCCTGAATACAACCCTCCAGCCATTAAGTCCCTTCTGCTTAGAGATGATAGACTTTAGCATTTTGGACTGAAGTCAGATTTCAGCAATGACCACCATGTAAATAGTTGCCCTTTCTGAAGATTGTTAAACATCCCCGATCACTGAATTCACAGCCTGTACACATCGTGGTCATGAGCAGCCAGTTTGAAGATGGGAGTTTGGAAATGTCAAAAACAAAGCGGTAGTCCCTTTATATTCCTAAAAGCATGAGGTTTCCTCGGCTACGGGAAGTAGGAAATGAAGCACATTTCCGTTTCATTCAGAGAAGCCTGTGCGACGCTCTCCAGCTACTGCCAAGAGACACACATGTGGGTCTCAAGTAGGGTAGTTCTTCACCCAGAAAAATGAACTCCCAGTGTCTTGCGCAACATTAACACAAGCACGCTTTAAAAACTTTAACACTTTATTTGATAAAATTTGAAAAACCTGTATATTTATATTAAAACTCTTGAGACTCAGCATCTTTAGCTATACTGTCATCCTTAGGTGCCTTGGTCTTCTTGGGGAGAAGGCTTGCCTGGATATTTGGGATGACCCCTCCATCTGAGAACGTGACCCCTGCCAGCAGTTTGTTGAGCTCTTCGTCATTTTTCACCGCCAACAAGATGTGACGAGGAGCGATGCGTTGCTTCTTGTTGTCACGGCAGGCGTTTCCTGCCAGCTCCAGGATTTCAGCAGAGAGGTACTCCAGGACAGCTGAGAGATAAACTGCAGCACCGTTGCCAACTCGCTGAGCATAGTGGCCTTTCCTCAGCAGCCTGTGGATGCGGCCCACTGGGAATGTGATCCCTGCTCTGGAAGACCGGGACACTGTAGATTTTGGCTTGGGCGCAGCTTTCTTTCCACGGCCAGACATCTTCAGTCTGAGTTGAGAGAGAAATACCTCAAGTTATACAAGAAACTACTTTAAAAATCAATGTAATATTTTAAACTGGAGAAAAGAAACATCAAAACAGCTGCTGTGTTTAAGAAAGACCTACAGAATTTTAGTTTAAATAGTCTATAATGCACATTTTAACACATAATGAGCTCACACTTGAGGTCAAACCCACACCAACCTTTACTTAACACGCACCAGTATTCTGCACTTCCTTCAAGTTGAGACAGCAGCTACACATTGAACTGCAGAACACTGCTTTTATATGAGTCAGGCAGTCATTTGTTGATTGATGGCACCTGGCTCCTCTGCTACATGCAGTTAACCTTGACCGCCTACATTTGACGGCATTACAGACTGTTTGATATCTGTAGGAACCAACATGTCCTCTCACATACATTGTACTGAATAACGCTGCAAGTGTTTGTTTACTGATGCAAATGAGTCAGTTTTAAGAACGCATGTTCCTGTAGAGAAGTCTAATTAGCCAAATACCAATCACCTGTGTGAACTAGATAGCCTGAAAGCTGTGAGAGAGAAATTCACAATAACTGCATAAAAATACCAGTGAACATGCTGATATATATGTACAAGGTGTTTAGATTAGCTGAGACACTTATTTAATTATTATTCCCACGAGTTTCAATGGTAGTGAATGAGAGTTTGACAGAGGAACCCCCAAGATTAGAGCTCCAAACATGAACCTGGGTCGAATTTGAAAAGTTTGATCAAGATTTTGCATGATAAGCAAGTCAATTTAAACCATATACACAGTACACAGTGAAATGATTTTGACTGTTTCGATTGCCTGTGTGAAGAAACTCTTTCCCATCCTGGCAGTATAGGTCCATAAACTGCTGAACCTTCTGCCTGAAGGCAGCAGGGAGAAGAGTACATGGGAGGGGTGTGATGGAGTGACAGAGCTGAGAGAGACCCCGATGGTCTTTTCAGCCGTCCTCACAATCTGCTGTAGGGCCTTGCAGTCAGACACGGTGCAGTTGCCGAACCACGCTGTGATGACACTTCCTAGGCAGTGGTCGTGTAACTGAAAATCTCAAGTACTGCACACAATTTTTATGATACTTGAATATTTCCATTTTATGCTATTTTATACTGCCACCCCACAACATTACAGAGGCAAATATTGTACGTTTTACTCCACATTTATTTGACAGCTATAGTAAGTAGTTACTTTGCAGATTTTACATGTAAAACCTGTTTAAACATTTAGTAAAGCACTTACATTTGATACTAAGAGAGCATTTTCTGTTAATTTACTTTATTGTGTGTAAAGAAAAGAAAACCATTGCACTGGTAGCAGTTTCATATTTTATCTTAAAAACATATGAACAATATTATTAAAAATAAAACATAAACATTTTCTGGTGTAAAAGTGTTTCCCATGTGCACAATGAGGGTCAATTTTGTATTTTAAGTGCCCTACAGTATGTACATCTACTTACAGTGTCTATGCCTGTGTTTCGTACTTAATTACTCTTCTCTCAACACCTTAAATAAAAATATTTGATTATACCGTCTAATACTCCTTTGAGCAGTGATAGAGGAAGTATTCAGATTATTTACTTGTAAAAGTAGCAAGACTGCGAAATAAATATACAGCACAAAGGGCAATACGTCCCTCTGCAGATATAGTGAAGCTAAATTATAAAGTAGCATGAATTGTAAATACAAATTTGTACAAAAGTTTGCCATCCATTCATTTGAATTAATTTAATCTTATAATGTAGGTACTCTAACAGCAGATGGCAGCAGAGACCTCAGATTTAACCTGTAGCCTGCTGTAATTTGTCTTTATTTCTTTCTTTCACTGAAATGACTTATTCTTAATGATGGAGCACTTATAAAACCACACTTAGCAGTGTCATGATCCTTCACTTTATGATCAGGTGCTTGACTGCGTTCGTCTCCCCTGAGTGCCTGACGTGCTTACTAACTAACTGCTTAGGGGAGTGATGACTCATCTCTTACCTCTGTGTACAACACAGTATCAAGTGTTTCTTTACAACACACTCAGAAATCAGATGCAGGTAAACAGAGATTACTCATGTTTGAAGGTCTCAAAGGCAACTCATGACCAAACTTGGTAGCCCATGTGAGTATTATATCTAACTGAGGTGAAACACAAATTAAACTAAGTATTAAAGTCCATTTTTGACCTTGGAAAAAGTAACGTGACAAAACAATCTCGAAACAAGGGCCATTTACTGTCTTTTTTTAGAGTTTTCAAGCTCTTCTAGCTTGCTGCAAGCTCAGTAGCAGGGTTTTTTTTGCATGTCCATAGTGTATATTGTCACCTTTTCTAAGCCTCATCTTACATTCCAATCGAGTGAATCGATCCACCGCCATGACAACTGAGCAACCTCCATCTGCTAATGAAGACCATACAATGTGGTTGAAAGGCCTTGGGAAAAAGTTAGCAAATTGACAGTTTCATTAAATGGACAGAAGGGTTTGGGGTTATTCAATAAAGGTTAAAACACCTAACTGGAGAACATGCGCAGATTGTTGATAAAAATGTTAAATTTCATATGAAACTTGATTGATTTAAGATGTCTTCTATCTGATATGTTAGAGAATGCATTAACACACATTTAAAATGCTTTTAATAGCATTTGTCAGGACATTTTAAGTCATTTTACTGCCCCAAGCTTGGATTTAAGCTGATATTTTAACATCACACTTGAAGTGCCCTCAGCCACATGTTGTTTCTTTTTGCTTTAATGAATGACCAGTTGCTCTGTCATTGTCAGTATCCTCACTGCCAAATTTCAAGGCAACCTTACTACCATTTACCTCCTTCTCCATGTACCGACAGTGAGAGATGGAGGAGAAACACACACCGTGAGAGAGAGAGAGAGAGAGAGAGAGAGAGAGAGAGAGAGACATTTTGACTGTACGTATTCACTTTAAAATATGGCAAAGGGCCAATGGCAGAGCAGCGGGGAGACAAATTAAGCTGGGACCTTCCCAGCAGGTCGTCCTTGGACAGATTGGATGTGATTCTGTTCAACCTCTCAACATCCTCCCGACACGAGGACAACAGGATGGGACTCTCTCACAGAGCAGATCCCAATACATACCTGTGCAGCCTCTGTCAGTAATGTAAAGTATAAAGCACACATTGAGCTGGTTCCTGACACAATTTATTTGGACTCAGCGGAAACTAAATCAGTGTATAAGACTGTAAGCTGCAGTTTTTTAACATGTGAATTGTCATCATTGAAGCAAACCATTTGTTTTTGCACAGTTCTCCTGAGAGTCTCCGTCTGGATAGAGGCTGAAGGCCTCCTGTATTTATTAGCAACAGTAGCTACTAACACTGAAGTTTGCAGTCTGCTGCCGAGTGAGGAGAGGGGATGAAAGGGAGAGCAGAGGAAGCCGCGAAATGATCCAAGCATACGATTAAACTCAGAGATTGAAGGCAAAACCAGACATCAAACTCTGCTATCTCACAGTCATTTAAAAAAAGATGATGACTTTTCACAAAACTTATTGCTGAATTTACAGTTGAATGCTTTTTTTCTCTATCTTTGCACCACACAGGTGAACAGGTAAACAGCGAAGGCAGCCTCATGCTCTCCTTTGCCGACACACGGAGGCCTTTTTCTCTTTTCCCCGAGCAGTAATAAATCTCTAGATGTGGCTTTTAGGAGGATTGTGCTGCTACTTTGACTACTAGTTTTTCCCCTTTCCTCAGCTTTATGGAGACTACAGGAGATTGTGCCTGATCTTCGGAAAGCAATTTATCTTCTACATGAAACAAACTCCAGGGTCAATGACTCCTTTCATACGTGCAGACACGCTCGTACGGTTACAGACATCCTTTCACGTGGACAGAGCAGTGTCCATATATGAATTATTGACAGTTTAAGGGTTAAGGACAATAACCCCCTGAAAATAACCAAAAATCTAGATTTTTTTTCATTTTAAATGGTCACCTCTGTCAATGGATAATAGCCCATTCATCATCAACCACTTTCCCTCATTCATAAATTCCCAGATGACAGCGACATTAGCCTCATATGGTGCCTTGACAGCAGAAAAAAAGGTGTTAAATGCGTCTGGTCTCTCTTGTAATTTAAAGTTAATAAAGAGGCAATTAATGTGAGGTGTCCACACAGTAATTGGAGAGTGAGTCATTCTCTTAGTGCATCAACTCTAATTATGAAACCTTATGGACACCCACAGTGCAGCCGGGTGTCTTGAGGTCCCAGGATCCTTAGGTGCTTAAAGTCTGTCGCCTCCTGAAAAAAATGCCTGTGAGGCGGTGATTGTTTTTCCATGACTTCTTCAGCAACAGCCTGGGCTCACTCCCATTACATAAGGAAGAAACAACTTTAAGGGACTAGGCCTCCAAGTTATTTCCTGAGTGAAATCTTATACATTCTCTATTTATGTGTTTTATATGTACGTTTTCATTCATATGGACAGTTATCTTTTTTGCTCTGAAGCCACTTTTAAAGGAATATTTTTTTTTTTTAAAGATATTTTTTTGGCCTTTTTTAGCTTTATTTGATAGAGACAGCTGAAGAGTGACAGGAATGTCGGGAGAGAGAGAGAGAGAGAGAGAGAGATGGGGAATGACATGCGGGAAAGAGCCACAGGTCGGATTCGAACCCTGGTCTGCCACAGCAAGGACTGAGCCTTTGTACATGGGGAGGTTGCTCTACCAACTGAGCTAAACGACACCCCTTTAAAGCTTAGCTTAGCATATAGATATCATATTTACCATTAAGACATGACGGTATTGATAGCAAATAAGCGTATTTACAAAAATGTCAAACTATTCCTGTACAGATAAAAGAAGTAAAGCGTTAAAGGTCACTAAAGGCCATTGAAGAAACAGTGATGTTTATATAGGCTACACAGATCACATACTGCAAACTCTTGCTAAGTAGTTAAGCTGTTAAGTCACCATAATATGCACCATCACTGTCCAATGAAAATCAGTGTTGAAGACTACAGCCTTGTTTTAAGATTTGGGACAGTTTTAAGATATACTTCCTTACAACCACCTGTTATCACATGATTGTATACTTTGGTCCCATGATCATGTGGTTGAAAGCTCAGGAAAAAGCTTGGTGGACCTTCATAGGTCAAGAATTAATGCTCATTTTATAGATAATTCAGTGGGTTTTTATGAAGTTTTATCATCCTAAAATGCAGGACAGAACTGCATACTCAGTGACTGACATGTAAAAACACGCATAAAAATACATTTAGTACATTTTCAGATTCAACATTTTCTCATTAATGAGAGCAGACCTACAGTATGCTCCCAGTTCCTCTACCTTGATGTGCAGGCCAACTCTCTCCTTTAACAAACCTCCAGATCCACCAACGCACCGCGAGGATGTGGAGAAAAGCTGGAGAATCCCTCTAACACTTATGGTATTAGGGAACATTATACTCTGCAGTTTTTTTGTCACTCTCTGTGTCACGCTTTAAATGTTTCCTTATTCTTGAGGTTTTCTTTTGGGTTTTCTAAACTACTTTTATTTTGTTGGCCTACCATAGCAGATTCTGATACCTAATTACCTCTGTCAGTCTTCAAAACACAATAATACAATACAGCCGAGGATATCTTAATGGATAGGGTCACCTTTTTCCAGCTATATCCATCCATCCATCCGTTGCTGTCCTCTGTAGACCCTCCAGTGGATTCTAGGTCTGCATCGGGGGCATCCTAATCCAAGCTCCCTTTGGATGTGCAAGCTCCTAACCCTATCTCTAAGGCTTAGCCTGGCCACCTAATGGAGGAAACTAATTTCTGCAAGTTGCTGCCCCAAGCAAAGGAGTTCAAGTATCTTTACGTGTCCATATGTGTATTGCTCCTCCATTCGGGCCCACAGGAGATTCCTTCCTGACGTGTTTCCCATGTAAGTGATCAGTCCTTTTTTCAAAAATGACCTCTAATGTTCACCTGAAGTTTACATGAGGCCTTGAGGTGTTAGACCAGCCACACTTGCAGTCTTCCTTGAATGAATGTCACTCTTTGTGTTTCCCTGGACACTGTTTTCTTTTTGAGCTGCAGTGTAGAGATAGTATGAAAAAGAATACATTTGGTATCAAAAAGACCATAGCTCTGACATATTTCAGCTGAACTGGATTTCTCTCCTCCAGACAGGAGGAACAATTCCAGCAACCAAAAACTGTGGCTCATATGAGTGTATAAGTACAGTTTTAAGACTGAAAAGAAATGGTTGATGGAATAAATATAAACACAACATAACTCAGGGGAGGTAGAACCTTAAAATTGACCTTAAAATTAATTCACAGTGTTAACTCGCCAATCTTCTCAAAGTGTGGTGGGCAGTGTTGATGTTGCTGATCAGTTGGACTGCTGCTCTCCTCCTAATGCCCACCATGTAGTCTTCATCTTACTATGGTAAAGTAATAACATTAGACTGGGTCTGTTTCCAAAAGTAGTCCCTCCCGTGCTTACTATTTCTGGAAATTGTGAATTTAAGAGGAGTCTAGAATAGAAGAACCTTCCTCTCTCGTACCATTCTCCTCTCCGCTTCATCTTCTTCTTCTTTTGCATCATCCTACGCATCTTTTATCCTCCTCAGGTCTTAAGCCAGCTGTGATGGCTACCATATGTCCATACCACATGTCACCGGTTTCCCAATAAAAACCATTTCCCTTTTTAAACATTATGAAAACACAGGATGGACCTTGGGAGATATAAAATCAGGGTAGGATTTGATCTGGCACTGAGCACCTGTGTGTGGGGATTGACCAGAAGAAGACAACCACTGCAAATCCGCTGCCACGTCATTAGAAGAAGGGGGAAGAATGAAGGACAAAGAGATTTTCCATCATCCACCCAGCCACCCATCCGTCCATCCCACCTGTGCAAAACTCCCATTCCTCCCTGCTTTTAATTCCTCCATCTGTTTTTCTCTCTTTCCTTTCTGTCGCTCTTTCTTTTCAGCCATAACTTGTTTTGGCTCTCTTTCACATTATTCTCCACTGTATAACTCTTTTTTTTAATGTAATTCACTTCCTGTCCTCTCTCTCTCTCTCCTCCTTACACCCTTGGTAACTCATCATCCAACACACACATACATAGGGAGAGAGAGAGGCATTTACACACTTCATTTCTTTAAATATTCATTTCCGCCTGTCTGTGATGTGTTTTGGGGGAGTTTCCTGTTCCCAGCCCTGCTGCTTCCCTGAGAACCGCCATGTAGGAAGTGGCAGTCCTGGCACTGGGTCCTCCTCTCCCTCCGACTGGTTACATTCCCACCTTATACAGCCCGACAGAGGTGGAAAGAGAGGGGAAGAGAGAGATGGATTTCTGCCATAGTGGTCACTGTCCATTTAATATTACTGGTTTCTGGATACTATTACAAAAATTGTTGTTGCAATAGCCTTTTCCCAGACAATATCACCCTCTTTACTGGACAACTTGCACAGCCCTGTTCGGTAATAAACTCAGCATATTACTCTATTTCACAGCTGGAGGTTTCTCAGAATTTCTCTAATTCTTTTGACAGAAACAACTCTCAGAGTGTCACACAGAAAGTTATGGCATGTTTTTCCCAACAGAAAGATGTGAATATTTCAGACTGGAAAATATTTACTTTTCTTCCTTTTTTTTAACATGATGAAGAATACATTTACAAGATTCACATGATGATGCCAGAGAATTAAGCTGTTGGGAAGCACAAGTTTAGTGGAGCTACATATTCTCAGGTCTCTGGTCGTCTTAAGCAAACAATGTGCTAGCAGAGGAGTAGCTAGGGGCACGAGCCACCCCTGAAACCTTATCGGCCACCCCATTATCCTAAACTATGATTGGCTACCTGCCTGGTCAAAGTATACCCAATGGAGGAGGTTTAATAAAAGTGGATGGTGGCAAGATATGATTCCTGCTTCCTCCATTTTGAAATATCCAGCTCTCTCTTCCCACAGAGGTTTGCTAGTAATCCATCCATCCATCCGTCTGTCCGTCCATCCATCCATCCATCCATTTTCTTCAGCTTATCCGGGGTTGGTTCATGGTGGTAGCAGGTTTAGCAGGGCGTTCTAAACATCCTTCTCCCCACCAATGCATACTTTCTCCTCCTGGGTGATGTCCCGGGGTCTCCTCCCAGTTGGACGTGCCTGGAACACCTCCAAAGGAATGCGCTCAGGGGGCATCTGAATCAGATGAACCACCTCAGTTGGCTCCTTTCGTCACGAAGGAGCAGCAGCTGTAATCCGAGCCCCCTAACCTCTCTCTCTATCTCTAAGGCCACCTGACGGAGGAAACAAATTTCCGCCGCTTGTATGAAGCAAGTTGCTGCCCTAAGCGAGTATCTTCACATGCCCATATGTATATTGCTCGTCCATTCGGGCCAACCACATCAGTTGGCTCCTTTCGAAGCAAAGGAGCAGAGGCTTTACTCTGAGCTCCCTCTGGATGTCCGAGCTTGGTTTACTAGTCTTCAATGGCACAAATTTGTCGGGCAATTATCTCTGAGGGTGACCTGAAATTGAGATGAAATTTGTACTTCTCCTTCATGAGCAAATCCACCAGTTGCCTTTATCTAATGGGAATGAACTGATTTTGCTGTCATGGAGATCATGACGCTGCTTTTTTGGATTATCTCCTTATCATCATGGCCTGTTTACTATTTCTGCATCTTTCCTGTTCTTGCTCTTATTTTGCCTCCTCCTCTCCATTTGCCTTTTCCGGCTCTTGCACGATTGCATCCTTTCCTCCCACTCCCATTTGGACCACACGATGCCTTAGGTCTGCCTGTCAATACATATAAAAATAACCTGTTTGCAGGATTCAGGCCTCTGTGCTGACAGCTCAAGGCTTTTCTCAGACTTTGTGTTTGTTTGCATGCATGTCTGTGTATGTTTGTGTGTTTTAGAGGGAAGAACAGATGCTCTTGTAGCTTCAGGCTTGGTTTTCTCATTCTGGCTACAAACAGATTTGTGATTTATGTTATTGTGCTGTTGTTTTGGCCAAAACTACACTGGAAGAGGGATGACGGAACAGACGGAAGGGGCAGACAAAAGTGTGTGATTGCTCAATTGTGGTTTGGAAAGACCTTCAGCTGTTGATTGTTGGTCCCAGCTTGATCACTGTTGATACACACAGCATCAAAATAACTTCACGTCTGGATCATTTTGGTAAAAGAATTTAGACCAAATCCAGTTTTTTTTCATTCATTCGAGTGTGGGTTTTGACTGAGAAAAAAACGCATGAAGAAGTTGAGCCAGATTCAACTTTTGGAGAAACACAACTTGATGTCACGCTGTAGTAGCTAATCACATAAACCCGCAATCAGATGCCCACCGGAAGATGCTAACGGGGAGTTGGGAAGAAGAACCTTGTTTACCATGTAGCGTTCATATTCTGCTGTTTGCTGTATACGATGAAAGAGGACCTCATCGCCACCGAGTTGGCATTTCCCAAGCTGTACAAGCCTGCCATGAGGGAACACAAGGACATTTATCACCATGCGACTGCTTGCCGTTGCATCCCCCTTCAAGTCAGGATTGCTGGTTAGTATTTGGACTTGTGCTATAAGCATCATAGCTAGCAGTTGCTGCATGTATTTGGCATTGTGCATGGCGTCAGTAATGATAAGCCCCACATTCTGTTTTGTTACTTTGAGTAAAAGTTACTTTATTAGGTCTGTTGATGTGGACAGACCATCACCACAGGGCCCACAAGCAGCATCGCTAGCAGATGTTAGCAGCATGAACTACGCAATACACCAACTCTCTCCTCAGAGCCGATATGACAGCAGTAAGCTCAGACAGCTCATGCATCCATCCATTTTCTGTAACTGCTTATCCTCATCAGGGTTGCGGGGGCCTGGAGCCTATCCCAGTCGGCACTGGTCGCACACCACGGTCAAGTCGCCAGTTCATCGCAGGTTCAGAAACAAACAGCTATTCACTCTTATATTCACAGTTTAGAGTCACAAATTAACCCACGCAGACACGGGGAGAACATACAACCACAGAAAAGCCCTAGCCGGGGATTGAACCAGGAACCTTCTTGCTGTGAGGTGACTGTGAGCTAACCGCTGGTGCCCACACACAGACAAGAAACGCATGACATGATAAAGAAAGTAGAAAAAAGTAGTGTGTGTACACTTGTGCATGGTTGGTTGTTGACTAATAATATCAACTGCCAAATTAATTAGTAGAGGTGATTTATTTTGCCTAGCAGCTGTTGTGCCTATTATGGGACTGTGGCAAAACATTTAAGCCTCTTTGATTGACATCTAAATAGTCCATAGTTGACTGATTTTTATTAACGTTAATACAAACAGCAGCGTTTTGTAGCTGCACACTTGCCAGACAATGACTTTTATGGCTGATTTGCTGTGATTGCGGGTTTTCCTAACATTCTTGCTAAATTTTCCGATTGCTGCATACTGTATGTCTTGTTGGATATACTCACACTTCGTCTCGCTTGTGGTTACTATTGTAATGGAGTCAACCCTCTGAGCTTTGGTTTCCTGCGCTGCTTCCTAAATAAATTAATTCAAATGGAGCATGAGAGATGTTTATATAACATGTTTTTGGTGTTTCCATGCTGTGTCTGAACCACAATCAGGATGTCTCTCTGTCTTTCCCAATAAAACATAATGCTACTTCATATTAAGTAAGAATTTTGTAACGTTTTTCTCTCATTTCTATTGCCAGGCGTCTTCAAAACAAGTATAATAAGGACACCTGCTATAGTGCTCATTGTTATTACAACAGGCTTTGTTGATGTCCCGTAAGCGCCCAGATGGAAATGCTCCATGGCCTCTTGCTGGCTTTTCTTCTCTTCCTTCCTACTAGCTCTTGTCACAATCTGCCAAATCTGAGGTACATAGCATCCCCACACACACACACACACACACACACACACACACACACACACCTGATCTTGACTCAGACCAAGTTTTGGGAATCTGCAGAGCCATGTGGCGGCTTGTTTTTATTTAAATAGGGTACATGCTTCCAGTAAACCACTGATCTCGGCCCCGGACATCTGGTTGATGGTGGAATTGTCTGTAAAAGCTGGATTTTAAATTAAAGATTGTGTTTTAGTGCAGCCAGAGAAAGGTAGACTTAAAAAACTGAGAGGGGAAATACATCAGTTAAGTTGATTTTTTCAGCAGGCCATGAAGAATATTGTGTTTCAACAAAAACATTATTTTTAGTGCAGCCAGCCACAAACAGCCAGCTGTACCTGGCAGCTCATCATTTACTAAGCCCTGCCTCCCCTTAGTTACTGTTGCTATGACTGTCAAGCTTTATGTTGTAGCACAGTGAATATATAGTTTACTAGTTTATAGTTCACTATAAAGTCTAAAATTCTTAAAACAATGGGGTGTTAGTTTCAGACAGAGATAGACAAAAGTATCCCATTCATTTTTTAACTGGAAAATGCTGATTGTGCTTGTTGAAATGAATGTTTTTGCTGCTAATGGTAGATTTTATCAGCTATACCTTGCTAGCCAATTAAGCTCACATTATTAAGTTATATTATATTTGACTTATTATTATTTCTTCTAGTCTTATGCGTACATATGAGCCTATACGACGTAAAAACACTGAGGCTAAAGGCTAAAGCCTCAGAACAAGTCGATCTCCATAAGTCCCCATGTTAAACTGTCCAACTTCACAGCAGAAATAAACATGTTTACAGCCTGATACAAAAAACAGTTTTGGTCTCTATAGCTAATTTACCTGTTCATGACAACTGTACGGAGTCAGACTTTTTTTTTAAACTCACCTGTTCAAATTATTTTAAAGGTTAAAGTTATGCAAAATTGATGTGTGGCCGCTTTGACTGACTGGTGGAAGAGGCAGGACTACCAAGAGGGTGTCAACCATAGCCACAGATTTTGAGTTTCAAAACGGCTCCTCAGCAACCTATGGGGATGTCACGCATACGCTGTCCAGTGATCCAGACCAGCTTGCCCACAGTGGACGTGCCAGTCGTAACTGGAGATGTTTTTAATGTAATATTGTACCTTAACAAACAAATGCAGTTAGTTATGTACTCCTTGGCATTGGACATAACACTGAAGGTACTAAGCTAGTTAATTAAGGCGCTCTAATGTATGCAAATAATTGCAGTTTATGTAAATGCAGACAAACACACAGTTTAATCCATTCATTACACGTTTGCTCTTTTGTTTTTGGTCTTTAAAAAGCTAAAAAAAAAAAAAAAAAAGCCACCCTGTGCAATTTGTGTGCGTGTATGTAACTGTTGTACATGCTGAGCATCATTTACTACAACCCAGTGCTCACTGTTTTGTGTTTTTGAGGAACAGTTTATATTTTAGAAGGATTTTGGGTGTGCCAGTGAAGCCTTCTTGAGATATCATACAGTTTATTTAACAATGTACAGTATTCAGTCCAAATTTGTGGTCTTAGATTGACATTCCTGTGGTCCCCCAAGAGCCTCGACTCATCTCTTCATTTTCAGACAGAATAATTGAGTCTCCACCGGCCCACCAGTGGAGATTAGAGGGTAGCCTATATCAGTCTTTCCATCGCTTTGTCTTCATACTGTTCCCACCCTTCCTCCCTTTGGAGTTACAGCTCAGTGCTGCTGGAAACAAGCTCATAGCTGAAGGGGAAAGGAACGGAGGAAACCCTTTTCCTCCAAACCAGGCCAATGCTTTCTTCCCAATGGGTGCATAATGGTGATGTGAACTGAGTTAGGAGGCAAGTCGTCCCTTACCTTCACTTGCAGAGGGTGTTTAATGTAACGCACATTATCAAGCCTTGAATAAACAATCCCGTGGGAAGGTGGGAGTGTTAATGCTGCAGAGCCCCACAGGAAACACATATGAACTGACATAATAAGCATATGAATTCATCGTCAAGCTCTCTCTCAAGTGTCAGATTGCCACTGTTGTCCAATTTAAGACACAGAGGAAAGTTATTGTAACATTTGGTGTTCATACCAATTTATTCTTTCATCACAATTAAAGAAGTCGGTTTAGTTTATTACTTTTAAAAATAGAAAATCGACATAATAGATGTTTTTTATCCTCTTTCTGCTGGATCCAAAACTATAACAAATTACGATTACAAAAATTTAAGATCAGTTAGGAAAAGGTTGATCACATATTCTCCACCCAAGGTCTACTTACTTATTACATGCCTGTCCTTGACATTTCTATCATATCACATGTTCTTTATCAGCAGGTGAAGAGTTTGCTCAGATGTCACTGAACTTACAGCTTATAATGGATCTTGGAAACACCAGTTGACAAAAAGAAGGATCAAATTCATGGTTAAAAGAAACCAAAATAAAACTGATGAGGGACAAATAGTGAACAGTGGCCTCGTGTCAAAACTATATGCTTTGTTGACGCAAACATCATTCTCTACCTCCATTGTGGGATTCCCAAAGAGCGTCTGAATACCCTTGCTCACACGAAAGCTACAATCCAACATTTATGGTCACTTCACGCATGCATCTGCCAGTGTATGGTGCACCCTGTAGACTGTATAATTAAAAATGGATGCAGTCTTTATGACCTATAGGTTTCCGAAGAGCCGTTGTGAAGCTCAGTGTCATGGCTCTGGCTGTCGACATCTCCTTGCCTCCTGCCTCTGCTGGCTCCCTGTTAATGCAAAGAAGTGGCGTGTGGGCGGAGCTGGGGTGGACTGAATGAAGCTTGAATAATAAAACCAGCCGCCTGTGACAGCACCCACCTGTCTCTTATCTTAGTTATGCATAACTTTAAGCCGTAATTCAATTTAAACGCATTAGTTAAATATAAAAATTCACCCTCAGTACAGTTGTTATGAACGGTGGACACAGTCAAGACCAAAACTGTTTTTTGTACCAGGCTGTAAACATGTTTATTTCTGCTGTGAAGTTGGACATGTTAACATGGTGACTTATGGAGATTGTCTCACTTCTGGAGCCAGCCTCAAGTGGCTGTGTACAGGAACTGCAGTTTGCTGCTCTAAGCCCAGCACGCCATGGACATCCATGCAGAGCTGTTGTAATACACCACATACACAACAATGAAGCAGTTGAGAGCAGAAATTGTTTGAGACAGAGCTATTCTCCAGAGATCTAAAATGTAGTCAGAGTTTTCATTTTTAGATGAGAGTGGGGTTCTCTGGCACAGCGACATAAGCAAATCAGGCCACACACGCAGAACTTGTTAATAAAAATAAAAAAGATAAAACAACACCAGCGTTACTCTTAACCTAAAAGGCCAATGACAGAACAAACAGAGCCGACAAAACCACAAAAAAGGGGGATGAGGGTGGAGGAAGGAGAGGTGAAGAGGAGAGGAGGGGAGGTGGAGGAAAGAAAATGTGAGATCAGGCCCAAATCTGTGGGGAAGCGGTAGCTTGGGCCGGACGAGTTCACAGATGTTTTAAAGTGCTAATCTAATCTTTATGCCAGGCCTTCCCCCTCCTCTCTCTTTCTTTCCCCTCTCGCTGTCTCATTTTTTCTTCTTTTCCTCCTTTTACTTTTTTGGAGGGAGGTTGGAAAGCCTGCGGCCTGTGTTAATGCATCTCAGGAGCATCATGTCCTGTACTGCTCAGTGATGGACCCTAGTTATTCATGTGCCTGTTATCAGCCCTGTTTTGAGACTCAGACACATGTGCAATTGCAATGAAGGAATCTGAAACTGAGCAAAAGTATAATGAAAAATAACTTCGTTCAAAGCTGCCTATAAGAAAGGATGAAAGGGAGGTAAAGTAGCAAGAGGGGGGAGATTTGTCTTTTCGTTTTTAAGAATATCACCCATGGTGACCATTCATCAAGTTCAATGACCTTCCCTTTTTTACACTCTGACACCTTACTGGTCCACAGACTGCCTGTTTTTCAAGCTCTGCCAAAAATGTGTTGCGTTGGTGTTATATGGCTCTGATACAAGACAAAGAGGGATTACATTGACCTCTCATTTTAAAGAAACTAAATTTTAGGCCCCACTTTGGATTTCAACTAATTTCCTCCCTGTGTCACTGTCTTCCTTTGTTTTCCCTCCCTTGCATTTTCTGTCTTTCTCCATCCTGTTGAGTGAGAGGAGGGATAGTTTGTCTCAGACGCTGAAATACGCTGACAGCTCTCTCAGATTAAGAGGTTGTACTTGCACAGAAGTTCTCTCTGCAGCATCTAACAGCAAACCCAAATCCTGTGGTTTAAGCCTGACACGTTAGACATGAAACATCAAGTCACAAAGCCTGGAAATACAGCAAAAGATTAGAGGTATATGTAGAAGTGTGAGAAGAAACAAATCATTTCTCTGTAAGAGGACACGAGTTAATCACTTATGGGTTAACGGATCATATCCACATTGTAATTTTCACTATTTTTCACTTCTCCCGGTGATTTATTAGCATCAGTGGATGTGATCCCTCGTTGATGAGCCTGGTGCTTCCTGTGTTATCCCGTGACAGGGCATTCCTACCACTGACTCTGCTGACCACGTAGCACTTTGAATGTGCAAGTCATAAAATACACCATGATGAGTCCAACCTGGCAACCGCCACCAAACCTCCGATCACTCACATCCTTCGCCCCTGCCCCTCTCTCTCTCTCTCTCTCTCTCTGTGCCTTTTCCTCTGTGTGCTGCTAAACATCTGGAGAAGAGCGATATCCTCGAAGTAAACAGACCAACAGCTGTCCACCAGCTCCTGTCTTTCCCGTCACCATCTCTCTCTTCCTTCATCGCTTGTTTCCTTCTTAGATTTCTCTCTCCTTTTCTTCACAGGCGGTGCGACAGTTTCTGTTTCAGTCATTCTGTCTCCTGCTCTCTGTTTGTTATTTATCTGTTGGCTCATCAACAGGTAACCATCAGTGATGGATGTGTTTATGCGGCTGCTGGTCTGAGCCTGACTGATGGAGGACAATGAGGACACAGATTGAGTGATGGTGTCAGTTAAAGGATAATTTTTCTTTGACAGAGAATTTAAAAGGTTAATTAAAGATTTTAAAAAATAATTAAAATTTACCGCAACTTAAATCCTAATTTTGTAGTTTTGGCATCATATTATTGTTAAAAAAAAGCCACACAATCAGACAACAGGCACCTGTTTTACAAAGCGCTCGTACGTGCAGATTGCAAATTGTGGCGGGGTCTTTTTTTGTTTGATGTAATCAGTGAAATGATGTAAATTTGGTGTATGTTAAATGTTTGCTGGAATAATAAGCATGTAGTTTGACTTGAAATCTGGTTTATTAACCACAACGTCAGGGATGCAATGAAACACATGGCAGCAGTGATACACACATACCAGGTAAAAACTACACCTGAGACTACGCGTATGTGCAGCTTTACTTTCTTACCAGGTGCTCTCACCTTCAGTTCTCCCTCCAAAAAAAGTAACATGGTTTAAATAATAAGCCTACTTAGACTACTGGTTTGTTTACATCCTGTCTGGTCATGTTTCTATACCCTGACGAATGCATTGTGGTTATATTGTTGTGTTTCCTGCGACTGTGAGACCTGTGATTAAATTGGTGAGTACTGATAGAAAAGATGGCCCAAACTATGAAAATAAGACCCAAGTCTTGTGGTGGAAAGTAACAAAATATTTTTAATCAAGTACTGTACTTAAGTACAATTTTGAGGTACTGTTATGTAACATGAGTATTTCACTTTTCTATTTTCTACTTCTACTTCTTCTTATGTTTTAGAGCAAATATTGTACTTTTTACTCCAGCAATAGTTACTAGTTACTTTACAGATTAATATTTACAAATGAAACATATATTTTGACCTGTGATGAACTGGCGACATGTCTAAGGTGTACTCTGCCTCTTGCTGAATGCCTCCACGACTCTGATAAGAATGAGCAGTACGGTTTCTAAATTATGATACTACACTCTGACAGTATGTAAAGTAAATAAAATCTGCTCTGCCAGTTGTACTAAAATGCTGCTCATGTGTTAAAGCATCAGTAATAATTTTCCAGTAATACGATATATAATAACATAACTTCCTGGAAAGAGACCATTTTGCACACCAAATACTTTATGTATATTTTGCTGTTAATACTTCTATACTTTTGCTTAAGTGAAATCGTGAATGTAGAAATATTGTTTTTACTTCCAGCACTGCCAAGTTATAGTGAACCAGAAATAAGCTTTAATGATGGCTGTTACAGGTGAATTAAGAGGTAAATGCCTTGAAGAGCAGAGGTGGGATGGTGAGGCCCACAGAGTGCAAATCTTTCCCTGAATCGTCTGCACAGCTCTAATTAAAACGGAACTTAACTCCAGTGGTACATTTCCCTGAACGCATGCCTCGAGTGTCAAAAGCAAATCAGAGAGACGGTTGGAATAGCACAAAGGGAATGAAATGAATTGAATTTCCATTCAAGCAGGGATAGCATCCGCATTGTGAGACACCTGAAAAAACATAATTTTTCAACTTTGGAAAGGAATGGGAGGACGGAAGAAGAGGATGAAAGCATAAAAGAAGAGACAGACAGACAACAGAAGAGGAATAAAAAGAGTTTGTATGGTATACAGACTGTTCATTCGCTGTTTAAACTGGTATCACTTTTTATTAAGATATTATTTGTGGTACTTGCAAACATACATTTTCAGGCAGAGAGATCTGACATAGATGGATTTAGGACAACAGCTGGTTCTTATGCAACCTCTGCACTGCTACATCAAACACACATGCACACAGAGTTGGGGAAAAAGAGACATAAGCTTGGAGACACAGCAGCCCTCCCTGACTTCGGGGGTCGGGGTTTTGGCTTGTGACGTGCCTGCTTCCGGTCGGCCTGCCCAGCGTTTTCAACTTGCTGCACCTGCCTCTCTCTGCGACACAGAGGTCCAGGTTTGCTCGTTCGGGTTTCAGCATGAGTCTGTCTTTGAAGCTTAGAGGCGAAACCCAAGACCCTCGCTATCTGTTTTATATGTTCCAGACTGAAACCACCAACTCAGCAGCAGCAGCAGCAGCAGCAGCAGCAACAGCAGCAGCACACAACTGGTAGATACATCCACATCTGCTACAGTGATTTGGGACACTATCATTTTATTGTGTGACACACTATATGTATCAAACTGCAATTTAGTGTACTTAAGGGGTTAGCATGATTGAAAACTGTTTCTGATGTCCAAAAGGGAATCTTTTACAACCATTAAGGGTCTGTGACCCCGGCAGAATAAGTGATGCCCTGGTACTTCTGCTGCTGGTATATCACTGTCATCTCGGCTTTTATTTATCATTGCTGTTTAAAAAAAAAACAACTGCAGGCACATATTGTTTATAGCTGTTTGCCAAACCCACAAATTTCTCAGAGATATATGAAAAAAGCATTTTGGAACAGGCCAACAGGGTTTCCAAATTTCTAAGCCTGTCAAAACATGCTTGTGTGTTTTTGTGTGTACACAAATGATCAAATTCAGAGTGCACTCAATCTTCATATTAAAATATAAAAACATATAACTGGTAATCCAAGGCGTGCTTTAGACAGGTATTATTAAAAGTTTCATGTGTACAGTGGGTGGGCTGCACAGTTGACCCAGCAACGAGTTCAACCATCCACCAGGGAGGTGGAAGTACTGTAGTTTCCATAGACCAGGCTGTCAGTCTGCAGGGGACACCAGGGACAAACGAGGCTGCCTCTGTCTGTGGCTCACCTCAGCTCAAGTCATGAGTGGGTGTGAAGAGTGGACTCTGTCTGCACTGCAGTGAACCAGGAAGCCTGCCAGGGTATGACTGCACTCATGATGCACATTTGTTACTGGATAATGCAATGATATGATAGTAAATAACTAGGATGTGCTCCGAAGTTGCAGCACTGTTTGCTGACACATTTCAAAGTCCTGACATGGAGAGGTGAACCCTGGTTCATAGATACCACTGAGGATACTGAAGTCATGTCTGCAGTTTCTGGGATTTTGGAGACAGAGTTTAAAGTTTTTAAGCTTATAAATAAATCACGTTTTTGGATTTTGCTTTTCTTTAAAATTATAATCCTGGCATTGTGTGGAAGGTGTTGAAAAATAATTTGGATAATAGAGCTGTGAAGTGGGAGAAGTTATTTTGGCCCATAGACAATATTACGTGACTCACCGTTGGACCTCTTCTTCTACAGCTTGGATGCACATGAAATCTTGAAATAAACAACTGCGTCACAAAAGATTGGTTCTTTGATAAATACTTAATTATGTATATAAAAAGCAGAGGTAAGACTACAGTTCATAAACATCCAACTACCAAGCTTAAATTTCTGTTATGTCCCCCTAAAGATGTGCAGTTTAATTCAGTTTTGCCTTATGGGTCAGTTTTGGATGAATTCAACAACTACAGTATGGTGACGTGTTTTATTCCCAACTGAGAAAGTGTTTTACAATTTGTACCTCAGACCAGCTTAATTTCCACAGCAACGGCAGCAGAGGCTCATGGGTATGTTAGTATTTAGCGCTACCTGCCACGCCAAACTAATGTAAAAAACATAATTTCTTAGAAAAGAAGTTGAAATAAATCAAAGTGGTGGGCGTAATTCATAAGACCATCCACACGTTTTCCAGGATACTTTTGTGTGTTGAGTAAGATTGAGGAGATCATTAAAAATGAGAGGGGAAATGTCTTTCTGTGTGACTCTATGGACGTCAGAATTTCTAAAATAACGGCTACGGCTCCACTGTGGACCGTACTCTGTTTGTAATTATATAAAAATCCCTGATAGACCACTCCTTGTGTGAAGAACATTGTGCATTTGTACTCCCTCCTGCTCTCCCAGTTCTTATCTGGCGTACATCACAGATAACTCCAGACACCTGGTCAGAAAGCTTGGCCATGTGTCCGTGCGGCCCTGTCACTGGGAGTAACCCTCCATAGCTCCTCCGTAGCTATTCAACATGATTTATGGACTGAAGGAAGGTGTTCTTCAGGGCTGACTGGGTCAAGGCTGCTGCTACCCAGCCTCAAAGAGACTCTGCACCTGACAAGATAAGCCCGGTAATATCCTGTCTTTGTGCTCCACAACCTCACCCTTATAACCAGAGCACCTGTGAGAGGAAGGAGAGAGAGAAAACATGTTTCAAAGATAGACATGAGACAGAGGCAGCGAGCAGCCTTGGTGAGGCGAGAGGTCAAAGTGTGATGAGCATTGAGACAATCACAGCAATTTTAGACAAGATAAGTGAGACGACAGGAGATCAGTGATATTGTGCATAACATAAACAATTAAACACCTAGCAAGCCCCATAGACTATTCAATGCTACACTAATGCGTAATCGGGTGTTCTTGCACTATTTAACATTGTGTAAGTACATAACACTACCATCTATTTCACTGATTTTGGTGAAACTGGATCATGTGTTATGGAGAAAATGTTTCCTGGTTTTCCCTCTGATGTCCTCTGGCTGCTCCGCATCAACTCTCTCTGTGATTTACAGAGTTTTTTGATGGACAGTAGAGGCCAGCCGCTAATGTTAGCTCAGGTTGTTAGCCGAACTGCACAGACTGTGAGCTCAGAGCACCGAGCACCGTTTTCAGACCCGGGGGAATGCTGACGGGGAGTAGAGCCAGTGTCGTGCCAGAACCGGAGCTGGGCAAGCGGGCAATGTAACCTGGCTTAGCAGCCTCTATTGATATAATGACAGAGGCAAAGAGACCAAAGAGCATGTTGACGGAACGAGCTATAAAGAGAAAAGGAGAGAGTGACGGGGCAGGAAGTTGCCAGAAAAGAGTAAATCTTGGACTGACTTTTAGTCGTTGGCGAGAGCTTCATGAAATAAAAGGCTGAAAGACAGACGCCGAGCTGGGCTTCTTGCTGTTGGAGTAGTAAGTCATATTAGCTGGATGCTATGTCTTGTGTTGTTGCACTAGCTTGATGTTTGGCCGTTAGCAAAATTGTTGACTCGCTAGTTTTTGATCATAAGTAATATAATCCTAACAAATACACTTGTACAGCTGTCCATATTTATGACAGTGATACTGCACTCTGAAACTAACTAGCAAATACACCAATTTCTACGTGGTGTTACTTTAACTTCCTCTTTCAGAGCTTTAATGGTAATTGTTTAATTGCATGCTTTCTTGCTGTATAACATATATATTCTTTATTAGCTTGTTCCAGATCTTGATTGGAGCTATTTACACAGAGTGAATATTAAAACCTGAGATGTCTTGAACATCATTTTATACACATTTACCCAAAACTCATTCTGAATTTGAAATACATTTCTGTGGGTTTGAACAAACTTTGACTGCATACAGCATACAAGTTTGTAATAACTGTCACACCAGCAGGAAGACATTAATGAGAATTTAATGTTGTAGCTGGATTTTATTGTTGTAGTTTTAGTCATCATTCCTGTCGGCAATAATAAGAAGCATGAGTCAGAAAATCAGGCAGGCTTTGAACAATCCCCATATTTGGTAAACAAATATGATGGTTACATCAATTTTACATATCTGTGAATCTTTTTACAATCCAGTCAGCAGCACATAATAGTGAATAAACTAACAGGACAGGGCCTATCAATAATCACTCCACTCACTTCATC
Organism: Argyrosomus regius; assembly: GCA_946959425.1. NCBI lineage: Eukaryota > Metazoa > Chordata > Actinopteri > Sciaenidae > Argyrosomus > Argyrosomus regius. The sequence goes on from OX336889.1 coordinate 12,354,239, forward strand.
ATGAGGGACGAATTGACAGCTCAACACCTGTTTCTAATCTCGACGGTCAGGCTGAAAGAGGTGAAGACTTGGGAGTGAAAACTGTGCGAGGACGGGCAGGTGATTGACAGGCTGAGATAAAAGCGAGATTGGAGACGCTGTGATTTGCAAAGGGGACGCTGAAGGATGAGAGAGAGATAGATGAGTCCGGAAAAGTAGAATAAGGGATGGATTGTAGGTGAAAGAGTAAGTAAGCTGAGGTCATGGAGGGGAAAAAAAAGGCCAGAGGTTATCACACAATCATTAAGTGAACCACGATGTGTTACAGCCCATGAGATGAAATGCACTGGCACTAACCCAAAGAGATATCTGTAGAGCACCAAAGGCACATACCATCTGTAGATATCGTATGACACATCTTATGTACACATCTTTATCTGCCTCTTTTACGCTTCCTTTTCTTTGCTTTTCTCTGTTTTTCTCTTCACACACACACACACAGTGTCCTCCTGACAAGTGTTGACAGGTGAAATATGCAGGAGAAGGAAGTTTAGAGAGTTCCAGCTGTATGCAGCGGTTATGGGCAGTTACTTTTCATGCTAAAATAGCAGCTTACAGTCCAGCTGTGTGGCAGAATACAACGGAGAGAGTTCAAAATCTGATGTGTAAACAAAACCTCTGCAGGCGGTTCAACAAGATATGCAGGGCTCCATCTTCTTTTAACAAGTGGACATATAGTGCAGACAATCGCTATCACAACTAAACATCCAACAACAACTCTCCAGCACTAAGACGGTCATATTTACTAATATAACCACTTGGATGTGTTAAAACTGGTAACGCCAGGAGAATATGCAGAAATCCGAAGGATCAGGAGATTCATTTTCATCAAGATAATGCACTCTTTAGAGGAAGTGTTGATGATGAATATGAAAGAACAACATCAGAAAATATAGCAATTTCTGATTAATTGTCTGCAGTTCTCAAATCAAAACTTAATTTATGGAAACCTGCTAATCCCAAAAAAGAGTAATATTCCTGGGAAGTAATCTCAGATCCTTGCTGAATTTGGGTAAAAAAGAGAGGAAAGGTATACCAGGATATAAAGTTTTTATGCTGATTGTTTACATTCTGATATCGTCTGTAACATCCCAGTTGCTGTAGCTGCTTTGCGGCACGTTGATGGGTTTCGTGCATCACTCGTTTCTGCTCTCAACCTCATGCAAACTTTGGCGTGAAACCAGATCACCCCCTGCCCCTTCTCCTGACGGGTTGTGGTGGGCTTCACTCACCTGTGAGCTGCACTGAGCTGGTCCATCTGGTGGTGGCAGAGAGGGCAGAGACGTCCTCTCAAACACGCAGGAATGCGGAGGTCAAAGACGCTGCTGAGTTGGTTTGACCCCCGGTTTGAGGAATGATCTGCGGCCAGACTTCACTCCTCTTCATCTACCTTTTCTCTCCCTCTCCCTCTTTGTCTCTCTGCCTCCATGTGCGATATCTTGGATCAGAAACATGTGCGCACTCTTCACGGGCGGTAGTGTGAAGTGATACAGTGGTTCATTGGTTTTGGCAGTAAAGATGTGCGGTGGAGATAAGACCTTTCCCCTCGCATTTAAACCTCACTCTCAAACTCACAGCTGTGGGAATATGAAGCTTCTTCTTTAGGTACGGTATCGTATATACAAATCTGTTCAAATCTCTGTGGGACTTGTGGTTTCCTTATTTCTTCCTGAACATGGCAATAATTCCACTGTAGCCTGAAGAATATATATGAATGCACATATATAAGGTTTTTTTATGCAGTTAAACTCCAAAAATCACATGACACTCGTGCTGTTTGCTTTGTTTATTAGAGGTATATTGTCAAACATTTTACAAGCTGCTGCTTAAATGTTTCCATTTAGAGAGAAAAATGCCACACTGAAAAACAATTACTAAGCTCAGCAGAGAACACTTTTAAAGCCCCTGTTTAAAAGGCACAAAAGTCCCAGTTTTAATATCAGTCTTCCTTTTTTTTCGTGACACATGCAGACACAACTAGCAAAGACACCTGTTGTTACACACTTCAGTAGCTACAATACATAGAGCTTTCAATTGACTTGTTAGTTGAGCTTTTTTTTTTAAAGGCAACACCACTTATGTCTGCTATCATGTGTTGTACACCAAAATGTGTGCAATGATAAGGTGGGAAGTTTAAGTAACACAGACTAGTTAATTCAATACACTGGACATTTGTACGGATGTAAAGCTACCATAACTTACTTCATGTGGACGGCAGGCTTTCAGTTTGCTGTATGCTCCATTGAGTGCAGGTATCTTAAATATTTTCAAGATTAAATACACCATATTGCTGCTATTTAAATACATAATGTGTCTTTTAAGTTAGAATCGCCATTCAGTGGAATTATGTATAATCACAAGACAACCATCACTTGGATTTTCTTCACGTCTGCAAAAGGAATGTACAAAAAAAGTCTCTTTTTAAATAATAGTGATAGTAGTACATTCAAACAATAGCATAATAGTTCCTCAGCATTATTGTTGTGGTTTTAAATAGCTTGTGATGTAGGGGTGCTTGTAAGCGACAGTCTGTCATCATATTAACGTTCATAAAAACAGACACACCCCACTTCTTGGTTCAAATACTGCAGAAACAACACTGTCACACAAGGTTTAGATGCCATGCTAGTGCCATCGTCGTATTTCTAACGCTGCTGATCATCAGGAAGTCCATCAGAGTCCATCAAGTCCTGTTCCAGACCTTAAACCGATGTCGTGTCCGCGACTGCTTATAGCAAACAGCTAAACACATGTGCCTGTCAGACAATCGTGTGAAAGTGAGATGAGTGGCAAACACTGGAATATAAGATAGACACCCTCTGATGTGGAAGCTTCTCATGAGAGCACAAGTAGCCTGTCAGTTGATGGTGTACACAGCTGCATCATTGCTAAATGGGAAAAAGTAATTCCTGGCAGTTTTGTGTTGGCCATATTTCTGCTTGCACTTCCTTCTTGTCTAATCATTTATCCTGTTGTGTGGCAGATTGTGTCAGTTTCTCTCACTCTTTTTCTTTCTCTTTCTGTCTGACCCTTTTTCTTCCTCCTGATCAAGATCGTTTAGCTGCTATATGCATTCCCTTATGTTCTCCCTCCTCTCCACTCATCCTTCTTATGCTGCTACATTTGTTTCTATCAATCTCCATGTCTGTTTGCAGTTAGCTGGCCTCTACAGTCTCCTCTTCACCATCTGCCTTTTCATGTTTCTGTCTTTCGCCTATTCCCTCGATGCTCCTCCGTACATGTCTGGCTTTCTCTGGGTGAGTTCTCCGGCCCACTACCGGCAGCCGCAGCCCTCAACCACCATGTCTTGGTAATTCTTCAGCACTACTCGGTCTTGAGGGTCCAGGTAGAGCAGGGCGATGGGGCTGAGGGAGGTGGGGACGCAGCAGGCCCGGGGCACTGCTCCATTCACAGAGTTTACTAGAGTTTGCACCATGGCATGGCTAGAAGAGTTCATGTGGTCAGCCAGAGGAAAGCGACACTCTCCCAGGCAGAAGAAGGCGTCGTAGCCGCTGGGCGCAATGATCCACTTGTGCCAGCCCACATCGTTGAAGTCTACATACAGAGGATGACGGCGGCATCTGTTACGGGAAAGGCGTTTCAGTTTTGCAGCTCGACCACCATTTCTTTTCACCCTTCCACTTTCGCCCCAGCTGACCCCTCCTTTATCACGCCCCCACACTGGCACCGTATACCCCGTTTTTTTGGCCCTTCCCCAGACTTGGCCTCTATTGCGGCCCTTGCTGCTGCTCCTGGACCTCTCTTTTGTCCCTTTTCTTCCTCTCATCCTCTGGCCACCACCGGGGGTCCTCCTACCATGTTTGACTAAGGGCTCTCCACGCCCGTCATGACTGTAAGTCACCAAGAGGGGTCTCTCCTGGGCCCAGCTGTGCTCGTCCTGACCCACGGACCTGCACACTCTCAGGTGCCCCTCTTTGTGTTTCTCTGCCTCCTGCTCCCCTGCAGCAGATGAGAGGCTCTGGTCAGGGAGCGAGTTAGTGCTGTTCTCGGGTCTGACCTCCAGGAGGAAGCCTAGGCTGCCACTCCCAGCAAGGGCCTTATGGAAGAGCTCTGTATTTAAGCTAAAAGCCTCCCACAAAGCACTTGCTTTCTGGCTGTGGAGGCCAGTGGTGAGTAACCTTGTCTCCAGAAGGGTGGGCCCAGGGTCCTCATGGTCCTCAGAGAGGTATATGTTTAGTCTGTGAGCTCCGGGGCCCAAGGAGGCTCTGTCACTGCGGAGGAGCCGAAGCTCAGCGGAGAGCACCCTCTCATCCTCAGGGATGGAGGAAATATTGAAGGCGATGTGCACCCTCTTATGATCCTCTGTTATGGGACTGTCTCCAAGGGGCTCTAAGAGAAAGGGGAAGAGAGACAAGAGGGAACAGGAGTTTAGTGTAGTTTATACTTAATTTACGCTCAACCACAGACACAAACAGATGCTAGCTGCATTAATTGGATTTGTTGTTTGACAGATCGTTCTTGAAGCATACTTGAAGCAGGAAAACTGTCAAGTTATCTACCAATATTAGCAAATAACTTAAGTAGCAGGGTAGATAGCTATAGAGGTCATTGACACTGCAAGATACAACTTATAACTTTACATTTAAGCAAGAAAAAGGTGTACCTGGCCGAGAGTTTGTTTGTTTTTTGTATGCATGATGTACACTGTGTGTCAATCAGTTTTAATATTTTGATTAATTACAGGACATGGTTAATTTTGTGGGCATGTCTTGTCTGTTGTGAATCCCCTGCTCTAGGAAAACCAGCTTTTTCCCCCATCAAAGTATTAATGACATTAAAAGCAGTGGAAAGAAAGAAATTTCTTGCCAAGAACTCTTTAATTTTAGACTCATAAGCAGTCATTCCTACATCAGTATGCATTTAGTGATTTAAAATCTGCTTCAGCCGCCCTGTCAGAATCTAGTTTTAAGAGTATATCAGCCTATATTCCTAAGTGTAGGTGACTGTGAACGTGCACAGTGGGGGATCAGTGGGGCCTCTACAGCAAATGTTTGCCCCCTAAATGTTTGGTCCCCTAAAAGATTAATCCAGCCATGATCATAGTGTGAGATGCTCTCACACGTGTTTTTCAATGAAGGCTTTAGGATTGTGACAGCTCATCTTATCTTTGTGTCACATATATATCTAAAATAGTGAGTCACAACAAACATCGGCTACTGTCATCAATTGGATGTTTATACTTCATCTGTGACTGATAAAAGAATTCCACAGCAACCCATAAACAGCTTCCCTGGACTGTAATTTTACAGCCAATAAAGTAGGTTAACAGCATGGCATCATGAAGTTTTAGAGAGCTTACCATTGTGGTGAAAGCTGCGTACGGTGTTAGCCTGCTGGATGTGCTGGCTGGGGAAGCTAAATGAGGGGTCCTCCACTAGATGGTACTGCTGCTGGTGGAAGCGGTAAAGATCCAGGAGGTACCGAGGCACCGGCACTCCAGGTCGAGGGTCTGGCTGCGACTGCAGGCCCAGCCGGCTCAGGAGGAGACTCTGGATGGTCTGAGCCAGACTGGGCTTTAGGAGGGAACCGGCTAGTGGGGGCGACAAGGAGGAAGGCGTGGGCGACACCCTGCCATGGTCGATCTTGCTGGTGTCTCCACCCTGGCGACCAGACGAGGCTTGAGGTAGCAGCAGGACCATGAGGAGCAGGAGGTTAGCAGGGAACATGGTGGGCCTGGAGAGTGAGGAGAAATGAGGGGAGGACAGGTGTGGTGAAGGAAAGAAGAGAGGTAAATAGAAGAACAGGTGGAGCAATCTAAACACCAAGTGACAAACATGTGAAAGCAGGCTGTAGAGCACGCGTCAGTGGTGCTTTGAATTTACGCGTTTGTGCACAATATGTGTTTTATACAGGAGCAATGTAAATCATATGACATGATGACACAATATAAACTATTGGTTGAGAAATCTGCAAAAGAGATGCTCCTGGACTCTGTATATCATGCTTATGTCTTCTCCTTCCTGGACACACTAGTTTCTCATTAGTCTTCAGCCTTCATGTGGGCATATGTTCAAGAAATTTACTGTCCACATATCCATGTGAAGTTGTTTGCTTGTTACTCCTGGCTGTAGAAACGGTGCCACTTTGTTTTTTTTCTGTTAATTTATGGTGAACTTCTTACCCACAAGGCCCATATATCTCATCAGACACTTAAGCAAGAGCAATTAAACAGTCTCTATCTGTAATTTAATCATACTGTGTGTTTGTGTGTGAAAGAGACCACAGTGCTGTGTATGAAAGGCATCCAGCATTAATCAAAGGCTGTGGACTCTAGAGACATGTAATGGAGTTGTAGAGGCCTGTCACAGTGACAGATAACTAGATGTTTTTCTTCTCTCTTCCTTTTCAGATTACTGGATTAAACATTCAGTAACTTTCTGCATGAGTTAGTGAAGAAGACAGAAATCTTTTCATTTCAAGTCTAAATTAAATCGACACGCACAGCCCTGATTGAGTTTACATTACTGATATAAACAAACCTTCAACAAACCCTCAGAAAACATTTATAACTACGATGGAGTTGTTGTCCAATGATGATCGTCTTGTTGATGAAAACTCTTGTTTACATTTGTAATATTTATGTTCAAAAGCATTAAACTGCGCCAATAATTGCTCTTTGACTTTGGACTCCTGCAGGTCAGGAGGATAATTGTCACAATATGACTTGATGAGCTGTGCATGCATTTAAATGCAATATGTTGGCATTGATTTAAAAAATATATGCGTAAAAGGTTTGTAAATATGTGCAATGGTGTCACAGGATTGCGTGTACAGTAGAACTTGTGTCTGTAATGCAAAGTCTTGTTTCACTGTCATAATCTGCAGAGGAAAAAATTAAAATGAAAACTAAGGAGACACAAGAGATGGACAATCTGGTTTCATCAGTGTTTTGTGTGAGGATGATAATGGCCTGTTATTGAAAAAGTTAAAATTGAGTTTAGCTGTGCATGCAGTGATAATGCCACAACTAATCCATGTTTTTAATAAACTTTTGTGATTTGCATGTTGGGTCCCCAATTGGTAACCTAAAAATCTTTTCCAGAGAGAAATTTATTTGCACCTCTGCAGAAGTCTTTGAGTTTTCCCTTCGTGATGAAGCTGAAGCAGATTAATTTCATATCCCGCCATTGCCCACACTATTAATTCTGACAACAACACTGCTCCTTCATGCTAAACCTGATTGTGCTTAGAGCGTTAAACCTCAGCTGACTCAAAACAAGTGATCAGCTCATTTCTCTCTCTCCGTGACTTTTCACATTGCGGGAACACGATCACAGACGGAGGTCACGCAATTGCCAACTACGCCCTGGCTGACACCCTCTGTAGTGCAGGTGTTAATAACTGAGCAGGTAGTTAGAAACCAGCAAGTTAATGGCCCTCTTGACCCAGAGAGGTCGAGGTGAGGCGTAAAAAGGTCAGAGCAAAAGATTAAAACCTGTTGACCAGTCAGAGACAAGACTGAACTGAACAGCAAATGAACTGCTATACAACAGAGTAGAATAAAATTGAATCACGTATCCATTGTTGCTATGGCTGACTTGACAAGTATGAATGCACATATCCCTGACTCTATGTATGTAGTTATCTCTTTCCTTGTCCAAGCTCTCACATAACTCTGCTCTATCTCCTTATCTCATCTTTTTAAGGGACAGAGAATTGATTAACAGCGTGATAACAGAGGAGTTTATGGCTGAGCGAACACATAATGACACCGTAATGACTGCTAATCTTACCACGCAGTCAGAAAAAAAGGTTAAAAGGAGGTCACAGGTGTGAAGGTGTGCATATTTTTTTGCGTGTGTGGTTGTGTATATGTTGTTCATGTCGTACGTGGTTCAAAGGGCAGGCCTGGGAAAATAAGCCACCTCCAAGCGTGGGATTGTTTCTAGCTATCCATTAAACTCTCGCAGCCCCACCCAAGGCTGTTTCACCTGAGGCAACACAGCAGAGGACAATTACAGATTAGACACTCAAGTGGACAGCCTCTCCCATATACTGTGGAGGCTTGTAAAGCAGATTAAGGACAACAACACCACCTCTCTCCTGTACTTTCCTCACCTACAAAACCACCCAGGTGACTCTGAAGGTTCAAAGGTTCAGTCCTCACACAACAGGGTGTGTCAAAGCCTGTGCGAGGCCGAGAAACACAGACGAAAAGGGAGAAAGAGGTTGCGAGCCGAGGCCAGCTTGCCCTACATCACTTTGACACACATACAGCCTCTCTGTTCTCCCTAGGTGTCTGTGTTGTGACTGGTTGTATCTAATTTAAACCGAACAAAGAGGATCCAGGCCTAATTTAGCATCTTTATGTGTCATGTGCATGAAGATGCCACCCACCCTGGATGTCGACTCATTCCAGTTATTCCAAAAGTGACATTTTTATTATTACACCTCTTCCAGTTCCTCCTTTTATGTCTGACTACCCCTGCCTCCCTGTACTCTTTTTATTCTTTCTCTCTCTGACATGAACATGGACTAATCAAATGTTCTTGGGGGATAAAGGAGGAGAGCTGTATGATGAATGGGTCAGGGATAAGGTGAGGTGAAGGGCTGTGGTTCAGCAGCAGTGTTTGTGCATCTTTTCCCTCGGTGCAGGCTTACAGCTCGGCCTATTAGACATATTAGATGTGACCTGACCTCCCTAGCAGACAGTAGCGCGACCCTGGCGTACGGCAGGCGAGTGTCGTCGCCGGCTTGCCCCGTGTCTTTTTGAACTCGCTGATTAAAACCTCTGACCTCTGACATCCGTTTCTGACTCCTGCTTTTGTTGTGTTTCTATCTCTTCCTCTCTTTTTATCTGTTTATTTCAAACCATGCTCCCTTTCCCCTTCCTCTTTCCTCTTTGCAATCCCTGAACTTTGTCCTCTATGTTGTCATACATGTAATTCTATTTGCTCCATTAAATTTTTTAAATTTCTTGTCAGCCTTTTGTTAAAAATATCTGTTTTCATTCTTCTCTGCATCACCTTCCCATTCCCTATCTCCCTTTCCTTCGCTCCCAGTAATGTTGCACTTTTTTCCTAGCCCTTAAATGAACGGTGTTTTTGCGGAAGAGTGTGGCGGGCTGTTGCCGGGCCAGAGGGCCGGAGTGTCACAGCAGCCGGCTGATTTATCCACCGCCGCTGTCTTCATGTTACGCCTGGTCCCTCAACTTTCCCTTCCTGTTGTTCTTCCCGTGTTTCTTTTCCCAAATTCCTCCTCTCATTCTCCCTGATCCCCCCCCCCCCCCTCCTTCCAGTTCTCATTTTTCTATGCAGCCGTCTCATTCTTCCAGAACATGATACGTGCAGCATACATGCCACAGGGTTAATTTCCTTGCTCTGAGCTTACTCAAATACTCAAAAATATGTCATGTCGGATGGCCTTGTGAGCCCAAAAATATGATGTACAGTGCACATATACACACCTGAGAACACTTCTGAGGATACATCTGTATTCACTGCTGCTCTTTTTCCACAGCGGCCCTCGCACTGTGCCGTATAAACTGAGCATGCACGCTACAGTCTGTATAATTAACTGTGAGGTTATGACTGCACAGTACACCCCATGCTTAACTAGTCATTAATGCACCACTTTGAGCTGTGGAATTAATATATAATGGGGGTGGTGAAAAATGTCCAAAACAGTTGCTAGTTGGAGTCGTGGTTTTACTCTCTGAGGCGTAACAGATGAAATCATTAGAACAATATTCCAGGTAGGCTGCTGTGTGGTTTTATTGGACTCTATTAGAACAGCTCTCTAATTCATCCCAGCTGGACCGATTAGCTGGCTAATGACCCAGACGTCAAACACACACACACACACACACACACATACACACACATGTCCATGCTAAGAACAGTATGAGTTTAAACACATCTTTAACTTCCAGGCGGAGTGAGCACTAACACGTACGCAGAAACACACGCCAAGATGCGTAACTGTGAATGAGCTGGATTGTAAATATGTGGGAGCAGTTGGGAATAAATTTAGACACACACTGGTCCGGTTTAACCGAGTAGATCTTCCCTACTTCCACAACATAATTGCAACCTGCTCTACCTGACTGATTAAGTATCACACACACACACACACACACACACACACACACACACACACACACACACACACACACACTCTCTCTGTTTCAGCTCATTTGCATGAGCTCGAGCAGAGCAGATCAACAGGTTGCCATGTAGTTACAACTTGCCTCTTTCATCCTCACGTTACTTCCCCACCCTACCCGGCATATCTGCTCTTCTGTCTTAGCCTGGGATACCCGGAGGTCTCAGCAGTGTCACAAGTGCATTGTGGTTAGCAGGAGGGCCCACTGAGGCGCAACACTGCACAAACATGAAATGGAAATACTGACATATCTAAGCCATGACTGCTGAAAGCTCAGAGGCTGCTCTCATCGTGTGTCTGACAGCTAAACCGATGTGAAATACAGAACAAAAACACACCTCTGCTTTTCACATTAAAGCTGCTGCTCGTTAACACTGAGGGCCAATTCATACTGTGTACGTTGCAGCGGTGCTGAGTTACGTTATGCTCTTTGAACTCATAATGGGCACATTATTCTCGGACAAGTTGCTCACCGGACAAGATTTTGATTGAGCAACACAGTTTGCCAGCAGTGTATGCATGTGCATGAGTGTGTGTGTGTGCGTGTATGTGTGTGTGTTGTTCCCTAGAGTGACTAATGGTTTCAGCAGCACAGTTCCTGTGGCCTGTGGCTTGACAGACATACAGATGTGTGTGTGTGTGTGTGTGTGTGTGTGTGTGAGAGAAAGGGATGTAGTACTCACGTCCAGGTGTGGTGAGATGTATGCAGAGTCCATGGTTTATCCTTGAGCTCCAGTGTTACGATCCCTCGGCTCTCGCTCCCGCTCCTTTGGACAGAATGGACAAAGTGGACTATTTATCTATTTTTCTCTCTTGTCTTCTCTCTCTCTTTTTATTTTTAATTTTTATTTTTTACCTCTCTCAAGGTAACCAGTGCCTGTCTCTCCTATGTCTCCTATGTAAATGGACTGTAGGTAATGCTGCTCTCTCCATGTTTTTCTCCCCTCTCTGTGCTCCCTCGCTCAGCTTCTCATCCTGTTGTCAGTGTCAGATAAGCAAACTCTTAAAAACATCCACCGGCTTCCCCTCTGACTGCCTGCCTGCCTGCCTGCCTGCCTGACTGCCTGCCTGCCTGACCTCTGCTAGTAGCCAACTCCCTTTCTCTGTCGCCTGCACTTCCACCCCTGGTTGTTTAAAACACACTGGGATCGCTGCTGTGCATGGAAGCTGCAGGAGGAAACTGACTTCTGTCTGTCTGTCTGTCTGTCTGTCTGTACTGTATCACCGGCAACAACTCTCTCTTGCTCCTAAACCTCCTTACTATGTCTCTCTCCCTTCCTCTTCACTCTGTTCCTCCCTTTTGTATCTCCTCCCCTTTCCCTCTCTCTCTCTCTCTCTCTCTCTCTCTCTCTCTCTCTCTGTCTCTCCCACACACACGCTTTTTCTTGCTTTTTTTCTATGCTAAACTAAGTGCCCAGCTGGTAAACTCAACTTAACTATAATTGACTTTCCTGGCCACTAAGATCCTCCCAAATATAGTGATGTCACTAACACACGGTACATTTACAGTCTCTCTCTCTCTCTCTCTCTCTCTCTCTCTCTCTCCCCACACACACACACACACACACACACACACACACACACACACGCATATACATACATACAGAAACACACAAGCAGAGAATCATGAGTACAAACACACAAACACATGATCACACTACAATGAAACACTCAAACAGACAACATGCATACACACACACACACACACACACACTCACACCTGTGCGGGCGACCTGTTCCAGATAACCCCCGAGGTCAGCACACAGAAGCACAGACTGATTATTTTCCACATGTCCTCCTTTAACAAACTCACCTGCTGCTTTTCGTTGGCACCATTTTACGTTTCGGCCAACATGCTTTGCAGACACTCTCTCCGTCATTATAAATACGGGGCCCCATGACACTGAATAAGAGCAAACAGATGCAGTTACAAGACAAAAGTATGAATGGATGACTCATAACAGCTGCCATGAAGTCACCTCAGTTGAGTTTTGTGATTGGATGGAAGTAAAAAAAAAAAAAAAAAAAGAAGCTGTACTTCTCCACTACGGGTTGAAGCAAGGTGCATCCGTCCTTCCAGTGCAGAGCGGGTGGCGGGGTGAATTTGTATTCATGGGGTGGGCCCATGAGAAAACGTCTCTTTAGGATGCATCGTCTCACATATTAGATCTCATCTGGAGAATCACTTGCCCACGTCCCTCTGCTCCTCCTCTCTGTCCCCTCCACTTGCTCTTCCCGTCCACTCTCGTACAAACACAGAAAAAACACTCATCCACAGACCTCATTCATCCCGAGGCTGAGTAATTGTCCCAACGCAGAGCAACTTTACACACCAACACACGCTCGCTCTGCTCTTGCAACACACACACAATTTTTCCAAAAGAAAACGTGTGTGACAGACTGGCTGACATCACATTAAGACACTTTATTTTAAATTATATGTTGAAAGTGTCCATTTGTACATTTTTACACATTCTCCTGTGATGTAAACAGCTGGATCCAAACTGAACTAAAACACCTTATCCATAGACGAGTTAATAAAATCATTAATATGTCGTCTGCGTCCTGCAGCTCCGGCTGACTTTGACCTTTGACCTCCATGAGAACAGATTTAAAGGTCTGGTGTGGGGGATTTAGTGATATCTAGTGGTGAGGCTGCAGATGGCAACCAACTGAATACTGCTTACCTTTCAAGCATGGAGAAACTACGGTGCCTGCAACACATGCAAAAATCACTAACACCCTATCTAGAGCCAGTGTTTAGTTTGTCTGTTCAGGGCTACTGTAGAAACAGACTCTGTACAGAGTCTGAAAGGCTGATTTAAGTTAACAAAAACACATTTTCAGGTCATTATACACTAATGAACATACTTCTGAATATTATATATTTTATTTTTGTCAATACACAGTGGACATTTAAGTAATAACAGAATTTTTCCTTTTGTATCACAGTAGATTCAAAGTTTTCTCTAGACATAATTTTACTTTCTAAAACCACAAATCATCAATTTGACATTATGCAACAACACAATACAACACTGATTACTGATCTTATAGAGGTGAAGGCATATTTTCGAACTTTGGTCAGTGCTAATCAGCTCTACTCTCTGGCTTCATAACACTCAGACATAACAATGATATCGAACCATTCCTTTAAGTGAGCCTGAAGTTAGAAAGATCCATTTTCTGTTGTATTCATTGTAGGTCACTCTGAAAATGCTGTCAGCTACACTCAGAAAGCTGATTCTAATCCATTAGCTCGATTATAAATCCTGTCTATTTTCATTTCTGATGAATAGGTTCAGAAATAAAGACCAGGTCTTGCTCTTATCTAATTTCCTGTGCTTACCTGTATAAGAGTGTCTGACCTCTTTTTCCCCTTCTGTTTTAGTCAGTTTTCAGCCTTCTCTTCCAAAGCACATTTTCTTTTTCCACTTTCTCTTTTCTCTTTCTGTCATTAGAGGAATCACTGGGGGGCCATGAAGCCATTAAGCCCCAACCCTGAGTCTCACCCTCTGGGTTTCTAGGCACCAAAATTCCAGGCTGGCATATCAACAATCTCCATTTGATCGTCTTTTCATCCCCATATCACTCCACATTATCTGTCACTCCAATTAAGTAATCTGTTTACTAAAATGTTGTGAAAAAAACACTTAACTTTTAAATTAATTTCTTTCCTTCCAGGCAGCCTTTTAGTTAATTTCAGTATGCAACAAAAATCAAATTGCAGACTCAAATCTTGCTAGAAACAAGTAATCCATCATTGTGTTGTGAGCAGGGGCTGTCTTGAAACTATTCCTTATTGGAAGGAAACTCTTCGTCTGGTATTTGAGTGTCAAAAAAAAAAGCTTGAATTACAGTATTTTGTCCAAGGACGTAAAACCCAAAAGACAAACAGTTAGCACAAACATAGACAGCGGATTTGTTGCTGTAGACGCTGCAGAGCTTGAAAGAACCACCAGGGAGAGTTTTACAGTAATTATGGTCCCTGTTTGCAGCTGCATTACCATGATAACATAAAATAATAAATGCAACATAATGCTTACTGTGAAGGATTGCATAACTCTAGCAAGTGAGTCGAAGCCAACAGCTGCCTGGAAGGTAATAAAATCTGTTTAGAAGATATAGTCAGCGGAAATGTTAAATATACACAATTTTTAGAAAGCTCACAGACTGGGCCAGACATTCGTGTTTAGCAGCCAAACTCTATAGATATCAAATATCTCAGGTTAAATTAGCAGGAAACATGTTTGCAGAAGTTATCCAGAAATTGCTGCATCCATCTTATATCAGGAACAAGCTGATCAAGAGGATATAAGACAGTGGATTAGCCTATAGGATGATTTTTCTAACCTTAAAGCAATAAAAAAGGCCTTTAAAGTATGAGATGTATGAGCATTTGTTCTATAAAAAAGGCCTATAGATATTCAGGGTTCAGACATCGTAACTGAGCCACAGCTCTGGCTTCAACAAGTGCCTTCTCCAAATGAGCAGTAATTCCAGCCTCCAGGTTTCCCATCCTCTGGAAAAGCCGTCGGCTGCCTGTCCCGCTGACTTCCGACGGGGGTGGAGAGAAACTTTTAAAGTAATACCTCACCGCCCTCTTAACAAGCCATCCATCCGTCCTGCATCCCAGTGTTCCCACCTCCATACCGCTCCATCCCTCCATGGACACAGAGAGCAAGGCCTCACTTGAAGGGGAGGAGGAGGCGGAGGTGGAGGAGGAGGAGGAGGCGGAGGTTTGGACTTATTCCCTGTTCAACAAACTCTATTTTTCTTTTTCCTCTTTCAGCAGGTTGTCACACATATTAACTCACAGTTGTCAGTCATTCAGTGTTGGTGGGAAGGACAGCAGTAAATCTGGATAGAAAGGTGACTTGGCCTCATAGCAAGAGCAGTAACAGCTATAAACATACACACCCGCCCACTCAAGTGTGTTTGTGTGTTAAGTAAATACTTCCAAGGTGATAATATGGGAATTTATGAGGCTCTTTATCCCCTTCAATAAATGGCCCAGCAATCCACATTATCCGTGCTCAACACAGCTGACTGTTGATTGACACTTAAAGTTAAATAAGTGTTAAAAAATATGTCAAGTTCACAATTATTAATGTCTCGAGACTCAGATATTTATGTGTGAAAATCATCTGTCACTTGAATAGTGATGTTATTGCTGTTGTGAGTGGAGGTACCAATAAAACTGTCCTCATGCCTTTAGCTGTTTTTGAGAAAAACGTGCGCACATGTCACAATTTAAACCTCGTCAGAGAAATGTTTCGAAAGCTGCAGAATCTGAATCTTCATATTATAAATCATTTGCAGTTATAATGGCTCTGATCTGACACAGTGAAGAAATAAATGGTGAAGCAGAACTGGTGGAGCAAAAGTAAAGTTTACTCATCCTCTGAAGGGGCAGGTGGAGGTGGAGCTCAGGTGATGAACGCAATAGCTACTGCTGGGAATGTCAGACTCTGAAATGACAACAAGGTGTTGCCATGACAGCAATGTAACTATTTGTGACAGACACTTAGAAGTAATTTAATTCAACCAGAGAGACGTTAATGTTAAACAGCGGTTGCTCTCTTTTAACATGTTTGATAAACTATATTACTCTTCCTTTTGATATGGCTGCTTTTTTAAAATCTCAAATTCTCAATCAACAATCAAATGTCAAATGTGTAATGTGAAAGGGCTCACTCAGGGTGATGAACTCACACAAAATTATCCCATGTGTCTGAAGTTCGCCCTCAGCGCTACAGTTTTAATGTACTTTAGCTCCATCTTTGGGTTTTTTGGCCGACAACTTTACTGTTTTGGTTTCCTCTCATTGCTCTGTGTCATTTTCAGCAGCAGCAGCAGCAGCAGCAGCTGTTTTCAGGAATAAAAAGCTCTAAAAAAAACACTTTACGCTACCTGCCAAGCACCAGACAACTGACAAATACAGTTAGCGACTAGCTAATGATAGAAGTGGAACATTTATCTGATAAAGAGCCAGATAGTTCCCTCGGGAGTTGAAAAAAAAATGCAAAAAAAAAGAGCTAAAAGTACATTTTCAGGTGGCGAGAAACACAACTCATTATGAATTTTAGTGCAAAAATAGAAAACTGTTGACATATTAACTTTAAAAGGACTGCCACAGCTTTCAGTCAAATGCAGACAGATGGTCCTGTAGGTTTAAAAAGACTGGGACTGTTAAAAGTTTTGTCCTGTGGTTCAATTTCATGTTGACATGCCAATGGATTTCACTTGTGATTTCCAACATCTTTTGCGTCTTCAAATTATGAGTGCATAACCAGAAATGATAAAATGTTTAAATCTGCTTCAGTTTAAATGAATGGGGCCACACTCACTGCAGCTGGAAACTGTTGTAAAGTCACATCTTTCTCTGAGTAATCAACCCCAGCTATTAAATCACTGAATGTAAACCTGTGTGAAAGGGAAAATCTCTTCACTTTGAACCATGGAGGCAGTTAAAATTAATGAATCTGATTATTTACTGTACCACTGAGTGTTGTGAGCATGTAAAGGTTTCTTTGGAGAGCAACAAATACTGAGCAATGAGCGCCGCCGCTGTTATGAAAATGAAACCAGTTAAGTGACAGTGATAAACATCAACATAATGTGAAGTGTTGTTTTGGAACTTATGGACACAATGGAGCTTAATGACTCGGTCGTCTAACGTATTTTTCCAAAATCAAATTTTCCTGAGAAGAGCACGTCACGGAGCAGAGTGAGTCATGAGACAAAAGCTTCACGGCCCCAAAAATAAGCAAAGATTGATGTTCAAACACTTAACGTGATCGATGCCTCACGAGGAAACAGCCTGAATGACAAACATGAAAAGCTGGAGAGTAATTTCTGTGATGACCTTACATTTACCTTCATTGTGCGTATGTAATGAAGTTACATTGTTTTGCCTTTGATGTGCAGCGATGAAACTTTATAGACTTCACAGAAAAAAAAAAACTGTTGCTCATACTGTACTGTTTACTCCGTTTTGTTTGAGTATGCACTTTGGATTCTTCATCATTAACTTATATTAGTCAAATTTAAAATGCAAACAGCTCGATAACCCAATGAGAAGACTGGAAACGACTGGAGGGCTTACGTGGCTTTAGATGTTTAGTTGAATTATTTTCTTTGTACCATTCCAGATTCAGATTTATTGACTCAAGACTGTGCATGTACAAACATATATACATATACAAAATAACAAAACAAAGGCATCAACAGGAGTGATGTGCAACATACTGAACTAAGTTAAAACATTCTTCTAGAGGGCAGCTCATTTATATTTGGCTTATCTACGTAGGTCTGACTGATATAATAATAAAAAAAGTGTTCATTTGTCTTTTAATCTGCCTTGAATTCTTCTGAGTTACCTCTAATAAAGTATAAAGCTACCAGAGCTGCTTGTCAGATGGTTAAAAAGCTTCAGAAACTCTTCCAACCACACACTGTTCCAACATCAGATTAGGTTCGGCCTTTTCTGACCCTTTCCATAGACTTCCAAGAGAGACTGTCTCAAAAATGTGCACCATCATCCCCCCACTAGTTACTCTGTGTTCCAGTGTGACCTTTCAGAAAAACTATAAAAATATATTTCTGACATGGTGAGACAACACATAGTTTTGTTCGAGCATAACCCGACCCTGAGTATACTAAGACTGTCAACAATTAAATTCCACTTATTTCACTAGTTCAGACCGTAGACAGTATAAAATATGTTTCTGTGACGTCACCCACAGGTTTCTGAAGAGCCGTGGTGAAGCTCAAAGTGTGGTGGCACTGGGCGTTGCCATCTTGGCAGTCCTGCCTCTTCCACCTTCTGACTAATCTAAAAAATGGACAAAGTCAAAACTGAAGGACGCCTGGGTGCTCAAATATGACACCTGTAATTGCATCTACCTGTCAATCAAAGCATCCACGCTGTTAGTTAAGCATAAATTTAAGCTTTAATATAATTTGAACAGACGAGACAACACCAATTTCTGCAGTGATGGAACACCAACCAGACAAAAGTTGATGACTCTCGTGTTTGCACCGTCAAACACGAGAGTTTAGTAACGAGATGAACAGAGCCCGATGATGAATATAAACAGGTAGTGTATATGTGCTGGAGCTGAACCAGTAAGCATTGAGTGTATAAGAGACATAACAACATGATGAGAAGTGTTTAGATTGCTTCCAGTAAATACTTAGACACTCTTTGCTGTTTTTAGACACTGAGTGGGCCTTAGAGGGGAATGACACTGCAAAAAAAAAAAAAAAGAGAAGAAGAAGGATGATTTGTGAGTGTTGCGTGCTGGGAAGGACAAATGGATGTCAGAAGGAGGAGAGGAGAGAAAGGAGAGGGAGACAAAGACGAGATTTCATTAGATGTTAACATGAAGGAGTCCACTCCACTGAAATGACCACACATCCTACATGAAGGTACACACACACACACACACACACACACACACACACACACACGCACACACACACTGACAGACTATACACAGACACAGTCACACAAACAGGGTCTGACGTTTTTCATTCATCGGCGAGGAATTCCAGTGAGTTTTTGCAGTGATAAGATTTCATTCCTTCAGACTGAGGTCACTGTT
Source organism: Argyrosomus regius (assembly GCA_946959425.1). NCBI lineage: Eukaryota > Metazoa > Chordata > Actinopteri > Sciaenidae > Argyrosomus > Argyrosomus regius. The sequence continues at coordinate 12,373,012 of OX336889.1, forward strand.
TCTGGAGGCAGATGTGGGGAATAAATGTGTGTGTGTGTTTTTTTTATGCCTCACCTCATGCCCTCCTCTGCCGCCCACTGAGTCACTAAAAACCACCTCTCTCTCTCTCCTCCGTTTCACCAGGAAGACAATAGAAGTCATGGTTATCATGCAGAAACCGAGAAATTAATCAATGTCTGACTCCTCCAGAGAGTACTGAAATGTCCTGTAAGTGCTCTGAACCATTAACCGTTCCTGATGAGCAGGTTGGCACCTTGCATGGCAGCGTCTGCCATCTGTGTGTGGATGGGTGAATGTTGGCATGTGTTCTAAAATACTCTCAGTGGTCGGTAGACTAGAAAAGCAACACATAAATGCCATTCATTTCAAATTATCTCATCCCTATGTATATGTAGGAGACAAAGAGGGGCACGGTGGTTAGAATTCACAGCAAGAAGGTTCTTGGTTCAAACTCTGGGTACTCAGTCTAAAGACATGCAGTGTATAACCTGCTTCCAGCCCAATGTCAATGGTTATTATTTTTTAAAACACTTACACCATGCATGTTTTAACCAAGCGGCAACCTCAGTGGCTATGAAGTGAAACCAATGCGGAAGTGCCAAAACTGCAGTTCCTCTAACAGCCACTTGAGCCTGGCTACAAAATGTGTCAGTCTCCATAAGCCCCCATATTATAATGTCCAACTTCACACGTGTGACGTTTACAGCCTGGTTCAAAAAACAGCTTTGGTCTCTATAGCTAATTCCCACGTTCATGACAACTGTACTGAGTCAGATTTTGTTTAACTCACTCGTTGACATTTTATTAAGGCTTAAAATTAATTAATAGCATGGCCGGGTTGATTGACAGGTATGTGCTGTTACAGGTGGCTTGTCTGAGCACCCAGGTGTCATTCAGCCTGCCTCAGGTCTGCCGGTGATCCACGTCTTTGCTGATTTTTAGATAAGCTGGGAGGCAGAGGAAGAAGGACTACCAACATGGCCACCATGCTCTGAGCTTCACAATGGCTCTTCAGAAACCTGTGGGTGACCTTACAGATATGCCGTCAATTCTTTACTGTGATTGGTTTTAACATGTTTAACATGTTTTTGTGTGTGTGTGTAAGGTGTAAGATAAATGTGTCTGATTGGCTATTACTGCTCTGAGGAGTGAGTAATCATGTGATCAAGTAATGACTAATGACTAATGACTATTAATGTGTTTATAAATGTGAGCTTTTGTAATTCTCAGAGGTTTTATAAATAACTTCCTTTCACTAATTTAAAATGATAAAACTACTAAAGCAGCTGCAGAACTTCATAAAAAGAAGAAGAAGAAGAAGACGTTCATAAGAGTATATAATACTTTATTTTACTGATCAGTAAGTTAGAGTAACCTTGGATCCTTAGGTCAGCCGCATACACAAATGTCAACTTTGTCTCCAGGGAAGCAAATAATTAAATATATACAGAAAAAAGATTTCAATATCAGATTAGTCATGACCAAAATCACATGCACATACCTTTCACAAAGGTGTTACAGAAGCATTACCAGAATGTGGTTTAGCTACTGCGTTAGAGAGAGCAGGAATCATAACCTTATGGAGGGAAACAGGAATGGTAATATACTGTTACAGATTGATGCATCACAAGAACATAACAGTAAATCAAAAACCATAAATATGAGAGCAAACACATAGTAAATGTGTATAAATACAAATAAAACCAGGAATGGAAAGCAAAGGAAAACAGGAAGTTTCACGGTCTCACTCCTCCTCCACAGCACATTTCAGTCATATTGTGTTTGCAGATGCTAAAGACAAGGTCATTGAAGAGGCAGAGATATGTGTGTGTGCATGTGTGTGTGTGTGTGTGTGTGTGTGTGTGAGAGAGAGAGAGAGAGGGAGAGAGAGAGAGAGCATCCTATAAGCTGGGATGCATTCATTATCTCACTCAAGGGCATTTAAACAGGGATGGACTCGTCTTTCATTCAAACACCCACCTACACACTCCAGAAACTACTACTGCTGCTGCTGCTGCTGCTGCACAAATTCACTCAGTAATTCAGTGACCAGAGGGAGTGCAGACACACACACACACACACACGCACACACACCCACACCCACACACACACACACACACACACACACACACACACACAGACTGGTAGATCACTTCCGTTGGAAAAAAAACTACCTTTCTTTATTGGTGCAGACTGTAAAAACGTAACCTTGTGGGTTCATAGAAGGTCGGCTGTGTTCTCTCGTCTCTCTCCGTCCCCTTATTAACATCCTTTGAATTCATTTAAAAGAAACCTGTTGCACAGAGAAACATAAACCAAGTACTTGTCATGTATAAAACTGTAGCAGCAGCAGTGGTTGTTTACAGTTCCTGCAGTTATAGCAGCACTGTGATTAAGGAAAACATTTAATTAGGGTGTAACATTTATAATTTCAGAGCTGTATTCTCATGCGTGCTCCTGTGCAGTCTAAACCACACGCATCAGCTGCACTGGTTTGTAGTATGTCATTTACTAACAGTTATATTATTTCCAGCTGTCAAAACACAATCTTGTAGGTCATGTACCAAATAACTCAAAGGAACCAAAATAACATAGTTTTTGTCCGGTTTTGAATTTTTAAAATGGTAATTTTGTCATTTTAATAGATACTGTAAATTGATCAAATGAGTATCAATAGCATAAACCAAATAGATTCCAGGAAATGTCCACACACATGCACCATTTTTCCTTAAATGCATCATGAATGTGTGTTATGGTGGTGATTGTGGAAAACATATGGATACATTAAAAAAGTATCAGTGAATAAATAAACTTGAATTTAAACCAGTTTTGATACTTTTATATAAATTTTAAATGCATGAAAATATTCTTTGAATATGAAAGCATCTCTTGAAAGCATAAAAACAAATATAACACAAGACAAAGCAAAGGTCTGATACACACACACACAACACATATAAATTACATCTTTAATCCCTGGTACAGGTAAGCACTTCTGGCTTTCTGAGTATGTTGAGCAGTTGTTAAAAGACATTTCAGCTCCTGTACCAGTTAATAAACTATGAATATAGTCAATGTCAATACAGTACACTGTTGCCCATAAAGTTGGAATAAAATATGTTTACCTCTTCTCATGAAATGATTGTGACAATGTGATTTATTCTTGATATGTATGTATGTATCTTCTCAAAACTTCATTGATCAATCTCTTCCAAACATATCACAGTGAACATAATTAACCTGATGTGTATAAATAGGAATAAAAATAGAAAAAAAATTATTCTAACTTTATAGGCAACAGTGAATATTTAGAAACCGGATCCCAGCAAACACAGAGGCCTGACTTGGTCTACACCGGCACAGACTCCCCAGTGAGGTTCATAGTTTAACACAAACGCCCCTCCTGGAGCATACAGCAGGGTGGATAATGCATAACAGACATCGACTTTCTTCGAATGATATTTGCTGATTGTCAACACTGAATAAGATTATCAGAGTGATCGATGGTAGCTGTTTCTCCAGGACCGTCATGCTCCTGTAAATCTCTGGGATGTTGAAGGAGGAGGATCCACCATCATCACATGGATGTTGAGAAGAATAACTGTCCTGTGCTTTAGTCTTAAATTGTTTTACTGTATTTACTGTGTTATTATCAGCTTATCTGTAAAGCACTAAACTAGACTTCATATTCAGCTAATTTATGATTTATTTTGCCACCTGAGCTGCGATAAGACTGATGATAAGAGAAACTGTTAAAATGAGAATTCAACAGACAAGCACGCATAAGGAGAGGATGTTTGCAGACGTGTACACATTTCTGCAAATGCTTCATACAGCACATGTGTCTGTCTGCGTGCTTGCACAAAATTACAGTACATATATTACAGGTTTGTATATGCATACGTGTGTGTGTGTGAGTGTGTGGTCAGTAATAACAGGAAGCTGGCCCTTCATGTTGACACAAACCTGGCCCGGTGATTGGCCATTTGAAATAAATAAACAAACAAGCGAGTGGCCCCACACAGCCCACAAGCAGCAGAGCTCTCCGTGAGACTAAAAATAAGAAACGTTGAGCGCGCCGAGCCATCAAACCCAAACAGGAACACCTGCAGCTCACCCCTCAGCCCAGCCCGTCATCATGACAACCAATTGCACTGCATGCAAACAGTTTATAGTAGGATAAGGATGGGTGGGAGATATTTTGCAGATGCTGGAGGGGTTTGAGGACGAGCTGCAGCTGAACTAAAACACAAACTCTAAAATTAGAAGAAAGCAGACGTTGAAATGGAGTCAAAGAGGGTGAGGAATGAAGACATTACAGAGATGAAAGGAGAGGAGAGAGGGAATGTGTGGCAACCAAAAAAACAGGAATTTTAAAGAGACTGAACGAGGGAGACCCAGTCTGGCATGTGGTTTGAGTAGGAGTTGGGTTGGTTTCAGAGTCAGCTAGTGGCTGTGGAGCACCAAGGCCACAAGACAAAAGGAATGCATGTGTGTGTGAATAACAATCCTCCCTAAAATGTAAATAAATAGCCGTGTGGCAAATGATGGCACACCCTTTTTTCTGGCCGATGGAGAAATGAACGAAATGATAACAAAAGAGTCACTAAAGCATCAATTGGCATTTGTTAAACCCTTTCCATGAATAGCAATCAAATCATAGCTTAACAACCGTGATTTCTCAACATGCCACACTTAGGGGATTATTTAATTTCCAAAACCAGAGCAATGGTGTGAGAATGAAATACACTGTGTTTGTTGCAACATAAGCTTCAACTAGTGACTATCTTGTCTAAACACAGAGGAAATGTTATACAGTCACTAAATAGATTAATTTATAGTCTTACAGGTTATGTTCCCAGTTCAGGACAAACACATCCACTGTGTAGGAGCCGGTCGTAGATATTATCAGAGTTTATGGTAACAATAGTGGCTCTGTCCTGCTCTTTATTTAGTTTAAGGAAGTCAACTCTCCAGCAACTCCAGCCATCCAGCCAGAGGTTTAGAGGTTCATTAGCTCACGCTAGCTAGCTAATCCTGATAAAATCTCTATTTCTGCCGATAAAATCCACAGTCGCTGGCTGCTAACCAATCAGGGGTGTAGATTTAGACAGTGGCCCTTGAGAGTGATTCAGATTGCCACTTTAAAAATACGCCTGTGTTCAAAGAAAAACAAAAATGGTGCCATTTGCTATATATGCCCTGGAAACGGCAAAGCCATCCCTGTCATGGTTTTAATATTTTTTCTCTTGGTCAAATAGTCAAATATGGGGCTTACAGAGACTGACTCGTTCTGTAGCTTTATTTCACAGTCACAGAGGTTGCTGCTTGGATATATGGTAGCTAGGGCCCATCATGATAGCTTGCACTGAGGCACCCTTGTAACGACTTCACGCCACTGATTGATGGACCTGTGGATGAGACTTTCTCCAGAATAACTGACCCCATCTTAAAAAATCTTTGACTTAAAGCAGCTACAAGGAGCTTTCATTTTGTATTGACTTAGGCAGCCCCTGTGGACAAAAGTGGTACCGTCTCTGTCCATGGCCATGCTTAGTCGATTTCAAGGGGAATCGACTGAATCAGACCCAGTGGGTGGTGGTGGCATTAAGAATGCATATAGTCAGTCATTTCACTGATGGTCTTGTTTGTTCATGTAGGTCATATAGTATATATAGTTTCATAACCAATTAAAAACTCCTTGTAATAAGTCTAAAAGCAGGATTTGTAATAGAGTATTTCTACAGTGTGGTATTAGTACTTTTAGTATAGGATCTGAATGATGGCTTCAGATTTGCGCTCTCACTGTTACACCCTGTTACGTAAACTCAGACTCAGACTTTCTCTGACACCATTCTGTATCGCTTTGACTCCAGATGACCAGTAATTCCTTTAAAGTGTTACAGCACAGATGATTTTGTATCTGTGGGTCGACCCTGAGGGAGGCTCAGAGCTTTAATTTGGGATGTCTTGTCCGGCACTGTTAGGGCTCTTCTGGGAGGTTAAAATGCCCCTTAAACATCTGCAGCACCTGCTCATATTTCTCTCTGAGGCAGTGTGATAAAACACAAGTCTCCTTTCATACATAAAATAAAAACGCAGGCTCACAACTCATGAGATGGCAGGACAGACCAGCTGTGTCTGGTCTTAGCGTGCTTGTGTGTGTGTGTGTGTGTGTGTGTGTGTGTGTGTGTGTGTGTGTGTGTGATTACATGATTTAACATACAGTTTGTTTTTCTTCATGTGTACGCATTTAAATACACAGATACACACACACACACACAACACATGTATGTTTGTTCTTTGGCATAGAAGTGCATGCCTGTCTGCGTTTGTGTGTTTCCCATGAAGAACATACTGTACATATATGTGAGTGTTATGCATATCTGCGATGTCTTTGAGTGTGTCAGCTCCAGATGTGCTGGGGTCAAAGCAGGGCTGCCCTCCCCGGTCCAGATGTGTCCAGGTGTGGCCCACAGTGTCACGCATGCATGCAGCACAGACTCTCCTTGGACCCTGAAACAGGTTGAAGGGTCATACACATTTCCAAACTCTCTTGATGTTTGAGAAGAACAAAATGTGAACGAAAAGATTTCAAACAAGAAACTGCATGAACTTTTGTACGTCCAGTAAATTAATATCTCCTGTTGACGCTCTGCCCTGTGGTAGTTTGCACTAAAATGAATGAACATGTCTCACTTGAATAAAGTAATCAAGTGATTCATCTCTCTGTTACTATCTTTGGCAGGATGTGGCTTTCTCTCCAGTCAGGACAGCTGTGTCCGTTGATATCTTCAGCAAGGAGAACAGGACCAAGCTTAAGGACAGAGATCTGGCAATTTTACAACAGGAAAAGGGCACTCGAGTCTTACATTCTCTGGCACAGAGAAAGGACGGAGCGAGAGACAGAAACAGATAGAGAGGGGTCCTTGAGTTGAAAGAGATTTTAAATAAAGATTTTGCATGGAGAAAATGTAAAAGGAGTGGAAAGATGATGCGTGTTGATTCTCTGTAAGGATTTGAGTTTTGGGGGCATCAGAAGTTTGTGAGAGAGCGAGGATCGCCTTGTTATCAAGTCTCACTGTTTACTCAGATTCCTACTCACAGATAGCATCAGCAAATAAGCTGCGGCCAAGTCGACGTGCTGTTAGACCAAGCCAAAGCTGACCTTTTGCCTCTGTGAGCACACGCAAACACACACACACACACACAACATATACACACGCAATCCTGCTGTTCTCTACATTCTGTTATAAACACTGAGCATTTGTGGGGCCGAGAAACAAGAGCCTGGTTCTCAGTAAGTTTAGTTCAATTGAGGATTTTGTTTTGTGAGGCCCTGCGTCATAATATGTTAAGTTGACAAACACGAATCCTTATATTTAGTGTCTGACGTCTAGAATGATGTCTCAAGTGGTGTCTATTCATGTATCTGCATGGAGTTTTTTTGCCCATCAACCGAAGAAATAATCTAAAATACTCACAGCGTGGTCTGTTTTATCATATAATGACAGAATAACTGGAGCACTGTGTCCAGAAAGAGTTTTGATTGATGCATTTTTCACATATAAATGCAATTTCCTAGCCAATGATTCCTAGTTCATACTGGAAGGTTTACAGTGTGTCCAATAACATACAGTGCCAACACAAGAATTAGTGTGGCCTTTATGTAGCAAGGCAAAAAGTAATGGACTGTGGGCACATGCAGACTTGAGCGACTCTCCTGTTAGCTTTGTTGTGTCTGATAGAATAGGACAAATTACACATTTATTGTTCCCTATATTAAAGCATGAAGTCCAGCAGAAAAACTGAAAACATCATCATAGAAATCTTAATCAAAGTTTATTTGCCATAATCACTTGGCTGCTAAGCGCAGATATAAAGAGTACAATTTTAAAACATTGTCAGTGAGTGAGTAAGCAGAATCAGAATCGCCTTGTATCAACATTCGGTTGGACTTTCCGAAGCTGTGAGCACCACAAACAAAATTCCATTCACCTCCATTGTTTTTACATTTAGTCATTTAGCTGATGTTTTTTATCCAAACGGACTTACAAAAAGGGAAACTATCAAGGTACAGTGTGATAAGGACATGTTATTGCAGTAATAAGTACTATTGCATAGAATAGAATGACAATTTGAAAAGGGCGATACATTTATCATGTCCAGTTGTTAGTAGTGTTGAAGAGGAGGTACTCTCTGAAGAGCTGGGTCTTCAGGAGGGTTTCAAAGGTGGAGAGTGATCTGGAACTCGGAGCATGTTACACCAAAAGGGAACAAGAGACGAGAAAAGTTTTGATTGCCCTGAGTGTACGGGTGGCAGAGCATCAGGAGGTAACATATGCCTGTATAAGGGAATTCACTGCTTTATAGGCAAGCATTAGTGATTTCAATGTAATGCAGATGGCTACAGGTAGTCAGTAGAGAGCAGCGGGGTGACATGTGCCCTTTTGGGCTGATTGATGACCAGGCACGCTGTTCCGTTCTGGTGGTGGTGGCAAAAATGTCAGAGTTGGATATGTCATGGAAAATAGTGTCAAACCCAGATGAATGGCTTGATACCACCAGCAGACTTGCAAGATAAGCCTATTTTGGATGTTTCTACAAAACCCAGAGTTAGAGACGAAGTATAGAACTTTGTATGGACTAAAGTAGTTTTGATGAATGACTTTTTTTCTTTTTAACGTCAATGACAATATTTTTTAAAAATCTCACTTTGTGAAATATTTGCACATGGCAACTATGGTATGGTTAAAGTTAGGTAAAAATAGTTATGTCGGATAAAATATGGCAAAGGTATCATTGGGGTTAGGCACTTAAATTAATGTTAATTGCATGACTGTGATGGGAGCCTTACTACTTATAGGGCAAACTATTTCCACAGATGGTACTGAACATTGGCACTGACCATAAATTATCTGATGTGTTAGTAATATCTAATCTAATATTTTGCTACTACTTTAAACTGTTGCTCTTTGGTTGTGGACCTCTACTTATTGTCATCACTGTTCATGCAGTGAATGAGTACTGATGGGGTGACTACATCATAACACTGCAATGGCTGTTTGATGAAGCAAGAAAAAGGTGGTGAGCTTTGATATTACTATGTTATACTGTTATACTGTGTTATACTAAGTCCCTGCTCCCTTTAAACACGAGGCCTCTCATTCATATTCCACCTCTTCCTCTATTTCTTTATTCCTCTCTTTGTGCGACAGAGTGATGTGACAGTAGAGAGCAGACAATGTCGGGTTACCCTGGTAATTTTGGAAGGAGGACGGAAGTATCCTGGGCGGGCAGAGTCCCTCCTCCCAGTGCGGCGCGAGTCCCATTGATGATTCACCAGGCTGCACGATGAAGGTTGGTGACCCCAATTTGAGTAAGGCAGAAGGAGGAGGAGCAGGAGAAGAAGGCGGATGAGGAAGGGGGATAATAAGGAGGAGGGGATGGCGTTGCCTACGTCAGTGGCACTTGCTAATAGGCAGATGTCCTTGTCCCTGACACAAGTAAATCATGTCTCTTGGGGAAAAGAATAAAAGAAAGAGAGGAGGAGAGGAAGGGAGGAAACAAGTGTGGCAGAGATTGAGATTGGTGTCTGGAGGAGTGAGGCGCTGGGTTGGACGAGAGTGCGTGTCTAAATGAAATTATAAGCAATTACTTCAGCCTCTGAGTCCACTGTAGAAATGCTACTTTGATGAAGACAGAAAACAAGAAGGAGGGAAGCCGGAGAAGGTGAAATGAGTCAGTTTAAGTATTTTAAGCTGTTTAGGGTGAGTGGGCTGAGTTGTATTTAAAGCAGAGAGGGAAACAGGTGATCTGAAGAGATGGAGGAGTGGAAGCAGATGGGAAATGATGGAGAGAAAATGAGAGGTAGAGGTTAAGACAGGGCGAGGGAGGGTGTTCAGCAGTGGTGGAAAAACTATACAGATCCTTAAATAAAAGAAGCAACACCACACTATAAAATACTAATTACTGAGTAAAAGTCACAAGCGAGTTACAAGAAAAGGTGCAATTATAAAAAGATAAAAGTGAGTAAGTATCATGGGAAACATGTACTTAAAATGTAATGTGTGATTAATATGTAAATAGCAGTAAAACAAAGTTAAATTGAACTAGTGTCTCTTAAAGACTGTTGAGCAGTTTAAAGTTACTACAGTGCGTTTTTAATGAAACTCTCCATTTAGTATTGGTGTCTCTACATGACCTACATAAACAAATGAGACCATCAGTGATAAGATTGGCTATTAATATATAGTTATTCTCAATGCCTGTCATCGGGTCCAATTCCCATCAGGCGAAATGATTCACAGCATGCAGGCCGGAAGAGCCCATGTTTACATTTTCCCAGGCAAAGTTTCGCAGTGACGTTAGCCAGTTAAAAGAAAGCAGGTTTTTCATTTTTGATGTTATATTTTATGGATAATGCGGATACTAAGACGGGATAAGCAAAGAGATAAAGAAAATAATTGACAGAGCATGAGTGAAAACACACAAGTCAATGTTTGGTTGTTTGGTTATGGAATTGTTGGTCTCTGGAAATAAAATTATATTAATATCAATATAAATATAAGTATTAAAATTACAGTGTAGACCTACTCTATATGGAAGTGTCATGTGATGACTTCTGTTATGATATGGCACTATATAAATAAAATTGAATCGAATTGTGGCATTTGAAAGGATTCAAAACTGATCTTGAATTGTCTGTCTTCCTTCTAGACATGTATGTTTATGCCTACAGCTGTTAGTTTGCTCCTCAGCTGTGTACTGTCCATTGAGTTATAAGTGGTCGTAATACGAAAAGTTATTTTCTGATTGTTTCATCGTGGTTACGTTCAGCACAAATAAACACCGCACCTCACCCCCACGCACTGCTACACAACCCTGTAGTGATTTGCCGCCTGATTTGGTTTGAATGTGGCACTTCATTGGCCCGATCAAGATCTTTATGCTAAGGCGCTTTTGTCCACAGGGGCTGCAAGAATCAGTGCAAATTGAAAGTTCCTTATAGTTGCTTTAATCTGGAGCAATGTATGATTTGTTTAAAAATGTAAAATTAAACTTTTAAGTATATGTATGTAATTACAGCTGCCAGATAAATGTAGTAGAGTAGAAATACAAAGTAGCAGAAGATGAAAATACTCAAGTAAATGTCAAGCACAACAAAATTACAGTTAGGTACAGCACTAAAGTAAATACTAAGTACTTAATTACATTCCAGCACTGGTGTTCAGCAACATCCCTCCATCGTTGTGGGAAGCACCTAAGTTTATTGCAGTTGCTCTGTCCCACGGACTCAGCTAATGGCCACAGGAAGATAAACTTTCACAAGTATGTGATCTTCCTCCTGATTAAATAGCTCTATAGCAGACAACCACCCCCTCTGCCAGGGCAGCTTCCCCTCGACAAACACCATCATCCAGCCTCCCTCGCAAACACCATAAGCACATATCTTTAAAAGCAATGTAGTCATTTAAGGTCACCAAAACATTTCTACAGGAATCTCTGCTCACTGGAGTGCTACCATATGTTTTCCCACATAAGATGCTGATAATAATAATATGATCCGTTTTGAGAGTGGGCACACACAGCAGAAATCAGGATTGGGTCTGTGCCTGGAGCCAGTTCCAACGGGAAACCACTTCTCAAATACCGCATGACTACTTCCTATTTTTGTCTAATTAAAGGATTGTTGCACTGAAATGGAAACTGCTTCGATGGCAGGCATGGCCGACCGTTTTCTGTGCAACCTGTGATTCAAATCATGCTTACAGTAAGAGGTGAGGCAGCAAGTGATAGGATGTTGAAGCTACTGCTTGGCCATTCCAAATATGAAGTGCGTTTTAATGAGCCTGACTCCGTACGGGGCTTTAGATAAAATAAGATGAAATTTTAATGGTCCACTTGAGGAAAACTGACTTTTGCACTGGCAAACAGGATACAGAAGAGTTGAATAACAACAGAATATGAACAAATATAAAGTACGTGCAGTTACAACTACATACATATATAATATACGAAATGGGTAGAAAGGTTTGTAAAGGATAGATAGAGTTTATATCACATATTTTGAAGTCACTATAAAACAAAATTCACTAAGGCACAATGGTACTTCAGTTAATGTAAGAATGCAATACACTGACAATCCTAACATGTTGAGGTTTAGCAGGTGTTTGCTATTGCTGTGTCTCAATTTGGATACTTCTGTTAGTACTTCTATGTAGTATACTGTGTACACTATGTACTTCTTGGCGTAGTGCACTAATATTTACAGGGTAGTGCAACGATTGCAATATTTCACCGCTTCTTCCTCGCCCAATTGCAACCCTGTGGAGCATTAGACAACATTTGACATGCAAGATATAGATATAAAACATATGTACAACTTACTTTATTGTATTATGTATACGTATTCAAGTATTCACTGCAATGGCTTCAGCTCCAGAAGCTTCCGCTACGTAGCCAAAACGGTGACCATTGATTGCGATTAGTGCCCAGCATCCCACACTCAATTTGTTGACCATTACGTGCACCATCCAGGTACTCACAGTACACTACATTTTGCCATAATTGACATTGTGAACGTACTTATGTACTTAAAACAGCAAGTATAAGCATCAAAGTAGGGGAATTGAGACACATGCTATGTTTACCATCTTAGTTTAGTGTGTGGCTAACATTTGCTAATTAGCGCTAAACACAAAGTACAGCTGAGCTAGTTCTGCAGCTATTTGGTTATAAACCCAGACCTGTCTCTTGTATTTCAAGGCTATCTCTCAGCACCCTCATGTTTTGTTGTTTCGCCTATAATTTGCACAGTTCTCCAACTTTATCATGAATAAGTGTCATACACAGATCCATAAGTTTTGTACATTTGTCTGACTTTACCCAAGTTGTCTATGGAACACAATCTACACACACGATCCACAAACTACAGATAATTTCAATCCATCTGTCACCTGGAGCAACCTGGAAACCAAAATTTAGATGAAAGGGATGTGTATGCAGCTGTTCTCTGTGCAGGCAGACGGGCCAGCTGACTTATGTTAGCTGTACTTGTAGTACTTGTTTATTTACAATCCATATTTCAGGTTGAAAATCTAAAAAAGATAAATATTTGCCATACTTTCACACGGTGAGACTCACAATCCAGTCACCCTGCCACTTCTGATTGGTCTGGATTAATGGTTACAGATGTTGAATCTGTCCAATCAGTGTTGGTATCAGTGGGTCTTCAGAATCACAGACACTAATTAGCAGCATCTTCCTGTGTTTACTCCTGTGGGAAAGGGAGTGGACCACGACGGAGTCTACAGACTTATAGATAAAAGAAGATAACTTTAATCTCACTGTAATGAGCACTTCCCTTTCCTCCCACCTCCTCATATGTCTTCCTGTCTAGACTTGAATTGTGCATATGTGTCCCTCTTTCCGTATGAAGTTGTGGCACAAGTATTCACTGATTTCTCTGGGTTGTAGGTCATAATGCTGTGACTGACATATGTAGTATTTGACAAAAAGAACAACAATGCTTTGATTCCTCAAAGTTGCGTTAAAGGACACCAGCAACAATTGTCCGCCTCATGTAAAATCAACTGAATATTCACAGTTTTGCATTCACATCACATTCACCCTAAACACAAATAAAATTAAATATTTCATTGTCTGAGAGTTTGTTTATGTTTGGAGCTGCTGCTCGATGGGGTCCAGCTGGCATGCACCCCTGCCAGCCTCTTTATCTCCCTGGCCACTTGAGTTGGGGAAGTGAGGCTGCCACACAGTGCCTGGCCTTCACAATCACTGGAGCACCTCCAACATTCCCCCCCGGTGGCAACTCAAACAAACCTGGGGACCGACTGTGACTCAGCCATTCCTCTCTTGTCTGGCTGTCTGGCTGCTTCGACAACACCTCCAGTGAGCACTTAACAGTAAATATCACCATGTAGTTGCACTTAAGGAAACATAGCGTGTGACTGGACTGTATGCACAGACATTGTGGTAACTAATGCCTATGATTCATGATTTTACCCCATACTTCTGTTAATAATAACAGAAGTAGAAGCCCTCATAGTCACTCCATAGTGAACAGTAACATCACCTGGCTGTAATGTTTATACCAATGAAATGGGACTCATTGCATTGTGGGATTGTTAGCACATAATACAACTACGCTAGCCACTCTGTGAGGAAGCCACCACAGCAATGCTTTGAGCTAAATGCTAACACCGACATAGAAATATGCTCACAACAATGTTACATGCTCTTGCAGGTGAATGATTTTGGAGGTATGCAGTGTATTTGGTCATAAACGAAAGTGTTGGGCAAACTTTCTGTACTTTTAACTTAAAAGTATTCATATTTTAATATTTTTATGTTTAATTTTTACTGCTTGTTTGTTATTGTTGTTTGTCTGTCTTGATCACTATGACGTGTGCTGCTGCCTTTCTTGGCCAGGTCACCCTTGTGAAAGAGGTCTTGATCTCAATGGGTGTTTTATCTGGTTAAATAAAGGTTATAAAAAAGACGGCGCAAGGTGAAAGGTCAGGGGTCAGTGGGTTTCCTCCTCTGTGGACCCTGAATGCCTGAAAGTTTCATGGCAATCCACCAATATTTGTTGAGGTATTTCGGTCTGGGCCAAGGTGGTGGACCAGCCGACCAACATTGCAATCCCAAAAGCCACGCTGCCAGTATGGCTAAAAATATGACGCACAGAAGCCACAGAAAAGAAAAGAAAATAGTAAGTGACATTAAATTAAAGCTGGGTGTAAGCAAAACAAGACAAGTCTACGAAAATGTTGTTTAAAAATGAAGTTAAAGAGTCATACGGAGCCTTTCTTTCTGTTTGTTTTGTAATGAACCCGTAGAAAGGAACGAGAGTCAGCTGGCTGTGTAAATCCCCCACATCACCACTTGACTCATATTTATGGATTCATTTTGTGCTCTCTGTGTAATAACTCAGAGGCAAGCTTGTTAATCAAAGTCATCCTTTGTGTTAACAGATGTTAGATAAGTCTGATACAATACTGAGCAGATCCTTTCGAATGAATGTTATCACGTGAATCATCATCATCTCCTCTCCTAAAAATACATGATTATGAGGTCACTGCCCAATTATTTTGGTCTGCTTGGCAGGAGTTTTGGTCAAAAGGGTGATTAAGTGGTTTTGTAAGTTATCAGACACTAACCAGGAAGTGAGAGGGCCACAAACAGGAAGGAGCGGAATGTGCTTCCTGTTGGCCAGTGGTGTTATACAGGGCAGATTCCTTGTACCATCATAACTGACACACACACACACACACACACACACACACACACACACACACACACACACACACACACACACACACAAATACACATGCATACACATGCATAGTAAGAGGCAGGAATGTTTTTCCATTGAAATCAGGGAGAAGCAGACTGTCAGGAAAGACAAACAGTAAAAGTAGATAACATTGAGACAGTGTGTCCCCGTGCACTGCTACAAATTAGAGAGCATGAATTCAACTCGAGTTCTTCAGAAGAGATCATGCTTATGGACAAAAAAAACTCATATATTCCCGCTAAACTGTTCATATCTTGGTCATGTATTTTCTCTGCAACAGTGGTGTGACACAAGTGGAGCAACACAGAAGACAGTCTTGATAAATCACACATTAAAATGTCAGTAGTATTACATATCTGGAAATTGTGGCCACTTTAATTTTACAGAAAAAACTAACAAAGCAATGCAGACGCCCACGTCCCACGTAGCAGACTTAACCTACATTAAACCTACATTAACTGATTTTTCGACACTTATTGTTACTTTAAAACTTATATAAGAATCTTTTTAGCAAACATTTGCTTTTTTCCACTGAGACCAGCTGTATGTTGCATTACAAAATGGCACCGATATGTGAACCTAAACAGTAAAGTTGCAGGCTGGAAAATCAGAATAAGCTCAAATGTGCTAAGTGCGCCATAGAGCTGTAAAAACAAGAGTTAGGTGTTAGCACAGAGCGAGTGCTTTCACATTATGCAAAGTCACTCCATCTATAGCTAATATGAAAATATTGATTAGCAGCTTTTAAAGGTTGCAAACAACTTCATATTGTGTCTTTAACGTTAAATGATTGTTAATTGTGTATAAGAATCTGATGGAAAGTATCTTATTTTTGAACATGACCATAAAGTATGGAAGCTTGAATGTTGGAAACAAACTAAAACAGCTGAGAATATAGCAAATAAAATTATATTATAAAATGCTATAAAAAGTACAGATGAGTTATTCCTGGCAAATGAATGAATGAATGCATAGCCTAAGTAAGTCAGTAAGTAAATAATTAACAAATCTTAGATACTAAGTAATTAAATGTGGTAAAAATTACTTCAAGTGAAACTGTATGCTCAGTGATGGAATCAGTATTTTGACCCTTTCTTATATAAAAGTAGTAAAAGAATACATACTGCATTTTCAAGCAAAATACAGAAGTATTATGAGCAAAATGTACTCATCAAAAATACACATTATGCAGCAAAATGTCCCCTGTCACTGTTTAATTACTACATGTTTTATTATTAGATTAATTTTAACACTCATAACAGAATTTTGCTGATGCTTCTAGATGTTTTTCTCGACTTTATCTGATGCACAAACAGCCAGTTTGCTCACATACTGTTTAATCTTAATTTAATCTTAACTATTCACACATTTTGTTATCTCATCATATGTTTTGTGTAATGTCTTAATCTGCAAAGAAACTACTGTACAGCCGTCAGATAAATGTAAGTGGGGTATGCATATGGAAATGCATAATTATGTTCATGTACTGTTTGTGCTGCTGCTGATGTGACAGACACTAATCACAGAGGTGAGAGTGAGAACTGAGGCAGTTGAGCTGCTGGTCACACAACAGCATGCCTGTGTGTATATGAAATTAACATTGGTTGTCCTTGAGGGCTTCCTGATTGAATCACACAGGCTCGATGACGTCATGCAAGGTTTAAGTCATATTTTGGATTAGGGAGGCCGAGAGAGGGAGAGAGAAAGGGGGAGAGGGAGGGAGGATGAGTCACTGCCTCATTGATGACTGTCTCCACTGAGTGGTCAGATAATTCAGGTACAAAAAGAGACACAGGCACAACATGACCGCCTAATGGCACTCAAATAAAATGACTTATTGAGAACTTGCAAAATACACCTTTTAGGAAGATTAAATAGTATTGATGCACCTCCTCTCCGTCTCTCCATGCAGCTGGTGCTAAACAATGATGAATCCTGCTCTTCTGTATTGTATGTATGACCAAGGATTTAAATAACTAATTAATATCTGTGCTGCCATCAGACGTGGGCTCAGTGTTGGCTGAACCATTCAGAAAAAATGATCTAACCTGCACCTGATCCATCTAAGACCTCGTTATATTTGAGAGGCTATTGCTTCAGGTTAATACCTCACTCTATAAATGTTTTGGATCTGTTACTGAAAACAACAAAATTAAATTATGATTCAGTCTAATACTTTTCTGCTGTTTACTGTTACTGTTTCAGATATTACTTGTATTCCTGGAGAGATTGCTGAATAAACCAAGAGCCCAGCAGCCCAAGGGGTCACAGGTCTGAACCTGAAGTGACACATAAAACTAAAAAGACTAAAAAGAGATGTAAAATGACCAGAGACAACCAGAAGGAGACACAAAACGGTTATTATTACAAAAAAACAAACACAAAAGCATCACAAAAAGATGCAAAACAACCACAAAGACACAAAGCAGCCATGGCATGCAAAATGACTGCAGACATAAAACAACTACAAAGAGATGCAAAATGAAGAGAAAAGATACAAGGCGACCACACAGAGACACAAAACACACCCACAGAACGACCAAAAAGCACAATGAACACGCTTCTTGGTGTATTGATCCTATGTAGGAGGGTTTGTCCCATCCATGACTGTGTTGTAGGTTTTGAGTTAAATACTTTAATAATCCTTCAAACAATACTCTAGTAATTTAGTAGAGATCATAACAAATCATAGCAAACAAATAAGCTGCCACACGTGACTACGTGGGCCAAAAACACTTGAGCTTGACCATAACACTCATTGAATGTAATACGCAGATATTTAAGATTCATTCAAGTATGTTAACTACCAGAACACTTGAGTACTTTAATGATGCCTTCAGAGAAGTTTAATTTGAGCTCCCCTTCAGGTCAGAGGTCAACTACAGTACAGCAAAGAGCAGGAAGGTCTCTCTTGGTCAGGTCACGACTCTCTCTGCTGAAGGTCAGTTTCCACTTTACTGTAACACCCTGATGCTCACCGTGACAGCCACCATGTTCAAAGTATTCTGACATAAGACTTTCCTCACATCACATGTATATCATCCAATCATCAAATATAGCTTTAGCATTAAAACTCAGTCCCCAACATTTAATTATAACATCTCCTGTGAAGACATTACAGCTGTGTCATTCATTACGTTTATACACCAGCCTCCGGGTGGCCACTGGAGGAGTTGTAGTTGTTGATAAATACTTCAATAAACACTTATATCTGCTTACAAATTCATTATTGTGTTATAAAACATTTATTCAACATTTATATAGTGCTTATACAGCTAAATACTTCAAGATAAGTGCTACCCAGCTGACTAATTGTACACCGACACTGACATAAAAAAAAATATATATTATTGTGAATCAAGCTGCATCATGATTATTGTCATTGTCGATTGAACTGCAGGTTAATTTTTTAATTGATCAATCATTTGGTCTGTAAAACAGACTAATGAACATGCTCCAAGGTCTCGTCATCAACTGTTTTTCAAATTTGCAAACTTGAAACCGTCATATATTTGGCATTTTTGTTTGGAACGATTCATCGATCAAGTAACTGATTAATCACTCCAGCTCTAATTGTGACACTGACTGAGTCTGATGAATAACAGACGCTACAACTGGTCACAGTATTGACAAAAACATAAACTAGACTACTCCATCAAAGACAGAGATTCGTGACAACTCTCTGTCCAAGCAGTGCATAGAGGAAAACTGGAAAACTGGATTTGCTCCTTTCCTTTTTATGTTTTTTAAAATGATAAGAAATATTTCTTAATGAACATCAATCTTTAACATATGAATCTTTACAGGTGTTTCAAAAAGAACAAAAGACAAAAATCAAGTATATATGAAACATGATTTTTTAAATTTTTTTTAACAAAATACAAAATCAACATTCAAATACAAAAGAAGTCAAAAGATCATTTAAAGTGCAATGTTTCACTTTGAGAATTAAATGACAAAAGATGTAACTCGAGGACCAATAACATCTTTCTGCATCTCACAATCGAAGAGGATCTACAGAACGTCTCATGGTGTACAGCAGAAATGAGAGACTTATTGATAAATTTGATGTCCTGATCTTAGAGGCAGCATTAAGTTTTCTAACTTTCTGAACTAATCAGACTGTTAGACCTGAAAGAAATAATGAGTGATTGTCTCTAATTCTTAAGATGTTCTTGTAGCTAAACATGAAAGCACTAGTACCACACAGTACCGATAACTGTAAAGAAATCTTCTGATATTTGATTCACCCAATAGAAGCAACATATCCTAGTGCAAACTTTAACAAGCTCTCACATCAGGTCTCTCTTGAAACAAAAGGCATACGACTCCCTCTTGTGCTGAAAAAGTGGGACTGCTTGTCAGGGCTGGACTTGCAGTCACATGGAGCGGTATGACTGGCTGAATGATGCAGACTGGATTGAAAACAGCAATGTACAATCACACTGTTCAGCAACAATATAACAATATATTATGGAGTATGAAAATAGAGCTTACTTGCAACAACAAATGAGACTCTGAAGTGCTCAAATAATCTGGTTACAAAAGCTGCAGGTGTTCATACATCAAAAGTGAATGAAATCACGTCCTGACACCTGATCAATGCCTCTTTTTGCACCCCGATGGGAGTGTGCAAGTCCGACACCTGAAAGTTCAGCACGTCGATGTCAGACGCTCCAAACGTGGCCTCCACCTTCACCTTCTCGTGCATGTGAAACTGAACTTTCTTGTTGGTCATGGACAGGAGACATCGGAGGAAAGTCTCTCTCAGCACAGATCGTGCATGCTGCTCTTTCTGCAGCTGCTCCGCGTCTGCCTCTGATGCAGCAGAAGTGGGGATGGAGGTACGACAGAGAGCGATGAAGCGAGGAGATCTGGGGTCAAATCCGCGGCTGTTTGGGTCGGGCCCTTTAGGCAGGCGGAGGACAGACACCGGTGTTGCCATGTTGAGTCTTTCTGAAAAGAGAACAACAAAAACTGATTACCGCTAGCTGTTTTCCTACTATTAAGAAAAATCTGCTTTTTAAAGACACTCATATTTGGCACATATGCAGATGCATGTAATTAAGAAGTTTAAAAGGTCCTGGAAAGGTGGCTTGAAATAGTATAAATGCATATGTGACATTCAAAGTTGAGCATCTCGTTGAGCATCCACAAAAATCTGGGAGAAAATAAACATTTATAAGTATTATAAAACTCTCTTTATGCTGTTTAGACCATCAGTTTAAGTGCGCGCTACATTTAGAATATTTTAATCGCTTTAGTTTGCCGTCATCATTCATGACTCGGTTTCTTTTGGCTCTGAGGGAGAGCAGAGAGACAACTGATGTGGGTTTTTTAATTAATTGCGTAATAAATATCCGCATAAGCACGACATCTCAAACCCAATATCAGGAAAATGAACATACTTAACTTAAATCACAATATTTCCAATCTAAAACTTAGAAAAAGTTTATCATTATGTACAAGACCATAAATTACGTAGTTAGGAGGGTTTTTGTAAATTTGGGCTTTGAGTGGCTTTAAACTGTAAACTGGAAACAGGGATTTTGTGTTTTCAGTGAATCAATTACAAACAACTGGTGCTGTATTTGTATCGCACACTGAATGGTGGTGTCGGTCATACTGGAGAAAGATTGTTAATTGTTGAATCTCATTCCCAGGCTGTCAAGTACTGACGTAAACGGGACACAAACAAAGTAGCTCAGAGTGAAACAACACAACACACTAGGTGGCGTTTGTGCAACATCCTTCTCCAGAATGGCTGAACCAACATAATTATATTTAAGAAGTTTTAACCTCTCTATAATGGAGCTGAGTATAATTACATATTTATTTGTTCAGTGTGCAGGCTCCATTTTGACCTTTTTGAATATGCATCTGACATTATAATGACCTCCAAATCGATTACAAACATGTTTTTTTTCTCTTCACGGTGCTCTCTTTCATTATTGTGCTGGTAATACAAGATGCCTGGAGGCTGTGAGTTGCACAAACTTCACACGTGTGTTGTTGATTAAACTTTGGCTAAACTTTGGCGTTTCTCCGGCTGTAGCTGTGACAGTAAGAGGAAACAGCTAACATGTGATGTGTCTGACAAACACAGCTGCCTACAGAGGCTGCGGTTAGACACACATTAACTTCTTGTTGCATCATTTCATGTTTAAGGTTTGATAACTTGGCAAATTGGTTTGAGCTCGTCGTCGCTACAACTGCAACAAGATAAAAAGCTGGCAAAGTCTGAGTGTGAGCGCTTTGTTACTCACAGCAGCGGCTAACACGGTTGATTAAATATGCACACACGTTTAAATAAACCTCATTTTGTTTATATTAAACACTTACTGTCTGTTTTCCTCCAGATAAAAGCACCAACTGTAGCCTGTAGCACGCAAGCGCTACGTCGTCGAGGTCAAAGCCGCTCACAGGAGCTCTATCGCCGCCTTGTGGGCTGGAGTGTGACCAGTGGGTAACCCCTGTTATCAAGGCCGGTTATTCAGCAGTTTAGTGGCCCAAAACACTCATATACAGGTGCTGGTCATATAATTAGAATATCATGAAAAAGTTGATTTATTTCAGTAAATCCATTCAAAAAGTGAAGCTTGTATAATGTATACATTCATTTCACACAGACTGATATATTTCAAGTGTTTATTTCTTTTAATTTTGATGATTATAACTGACAACTAATGAAAACCCCAAATTCAGTATCTCAGAAAATTAGAATATTGTGAAAAGGTTCAATATTGAAGACACCTGGTGCCACACTCTAATCAGCTAATTAACTCAAAACACCTGCAAAGGCCTTTAAATGGTCTCTCAGTCTAGTTCTGTAGGCTACACAATCATGGGGAAGACTGCTGACTTGACAGTTGTCCAAAAGACGACCCGTGACACCTTGCACAAGGAGGGCATGACACAAAAGGTCATTGCTAAAGAGGCTGGCTGTTCACAGAGCTCTGTGTCCAAGCACATTAATAGAGAGGGGCGAAGGGAAGGAAAAGGTGTGGTAGAAAAAAGTGTACAAGCAATAGGGATAACCACACCCTGGAGAGGATTGTGAAACAAAACCCATTCAAGAATGTGGGGGAAATTCACAAAGAGTGGACTGCAGCTGGAGTCAGTGCTTCAAGAACCACCACACAGACATATGCAAGACATGGGTTTCAGCTGTCGCATTCCTTCCATTCCAGACACAGCGTCAGAAGTGTCTCGCAAGGGCTAAAGACATAAAGGACTGGACTGCTGCTGAGTGGTCCAAAGTTATGTTCTCTGATGAAAGTAAATATTGCATTTCCTTTGGAAATCAAGGTCCCAGAGTCTGGAGGAAGAGAGGAGAGGCACAGAATCCACGTTGCTTGAAGTCCAGTGTAAAGTATCCACAGTCAGTGATGGTTTGGGGTGCCATGTCATCTGCTGGTGTTGGTCCACTGTGTTTTCTGAGGTCCAAGGTCAACGCAGCCGTCTACCAGGAAGTTTTAGAGCACTTCATGCTTCCTGCTGCTGACCAACTTTATGGAGATGCAGATTTCATTTTCCAACAGGACTTGGCACCTGCACACAGTGCCAAAGCTACCAGTACCTGGTTTAAGGACCATGGTATCCCTGTTCTTAATTGGCCAGCAAACTCGCCTGACCTTAACCCTATAGAAAATCTATGGGGTACTGTGAAGAGGAAGATGCGATACGCCAGACCCAACAATGCAGAAGAGCTGAAGGCCACTATCAGGGCAACCTGGGCTCTCATAACACCTGAGCAGTGCCACAGACTGATCGACTCCATGCCACGCCGCATTGCTGCAGTAATTCAGGCAAAAGGAGCCCCAACTAAGTATTGCGTGCTGTACATGCTCATACTTTTCATGTTCATACTTTTCAGTTGGCCAACATTTCTAAAAATACTTTTTTTGTATTGGTCTTAAGTAATATTCTAATTTTCTGAGATACTGAACTTGGGATTTTCATTAGTTGTCAGTTATAATCATCAAAATTAAAAGAAATAAACATTTGAAATATCAGTCTGTGTGTAATGAATGAATATAATATACAAGTTTCACTTTTTGAATGGAATTACTGACATAAATCAACTTTTTGATGATATTCTAATTATATGACCAGCAGCTGTACACGGCTCATGCCGAAGCTCCAGGTTGCCAGGTACGAGGTATGAAACATACTACAGCCATGTGTAACTGGGCCAAAGCAGCCTATTATTTAGGTTTATTGGACAACACCACTTCGGGACTTTCACCCAAAGATTTACTAGTTAGTTCACAGGTATTTTATAATGGGTCCCCACTGGTAAGTCCACACAAATCAAGTCAGAGATGTCCTTATACGAAAAATAAATATATCATTTATTTACAGCCAAACAAAGCAAGTGATAATAAAATCAGACTAATCATAAAACAACCTTAAAATAATCAATAGTAAATAACACAAGTCTAAAAGATAACTGAATTGGCAAAAATGTATACACATGTAACACAATATAAGATGCCTACACGCAGGGGATAAAAACACAACATGCAACAAACAAAATAAATAAATACACCGTTTTACCAATCAATTTCTCAGATAAAAACTAACAAGCCTTCTTCACAGAGTGTCTAAAAACATGTCGTCTTACGACTGTCGAATATATCTAAAATAGACAATTGTCACGAATCCCCGGCCAGGATGACTGTTTGTTTGTTTGTCTGTGGTTTTTGTGTGGGTGCTTGTTGTGGTCTGGTGTTTTGTGTCACTTTCCTGGCAGCGCTTGAGGGAGCGTGCCGATACCTGTCAACTCACACACCTGGCTGAGATCATCACCTCACCTGCTCCTTATAAACAGTCTCCGCCGGATCGTTGTGAAGTATTGTGTATGCTACAGCCTTCTAGCCTGAATTTCTACCTGTTTTCTGCCTGCCTGAGCCAATCTCTCGCCATCTGTTTTCGTTTCCCACTAACTCTGTCTCTCTGCCTCAGGAATCTGTCCAGTCCGCTCAGCCTTCGCCTCGTGTAGCCGGTGTGTGGACCCGCACCCTCCAAGCCTGCCAGCCGACCACTCTCTGGATCTCCCCCACCTCTGGACTCCCACTCTCGCCTGCTAGCTTCCCCTTTTCCCCACAAAAATCACTTGTTGTCTAATAAACTGTTTACTCTCCAACTCTTGTTCCGGTCTGCTTCTGGGTTCCCCTCAGAGTCCTGACAACAATAAAATAACAATGAATAAACAATATAAAAACTATAATAAAATAAAAATAAAAGGTAATTAAATGCAGACATAAGCCTCTGCTTAGCTAATGCTGCCAATGTTGTTGGTAGGTAGGTTCGTAGCTTTCAGTCCAGGGAGTCTTGTAGCAACAAACCGGGTACGGTCGAATAGTCAGTTTTGCTTAGGAACCTTCCTAACTGAGTGAAATGACCCGGAAGTATTAACGTAGCCGCCATGATAAGAGCTGTTCGAATTCTCAAACTGTTAAGGAAAGGAACTTCAATGCTTCCTTTATTATCTCCTTTAGCATAGGATACACCAGACCATCCTTTACGAAAGGAAAGGAGGTAATGCCGCCCCACAATTCGCAGCGACAAAAAACGACACACCGCTCGGTCATTCACAACCAGACATTAAAAAAACATCAATTTATTTTACAGTGTGATGCAGACTGCAGCAAAGAGAGAGCGTGACAGATGTGTTGACGTGATGTAAAAACTTTGATCATGAAGTGTGTTCTGTTGTTGACTGTGGAGCTGCGTTCACACACAGAGTAAAAACTGTTTCTAACTGTGACATCCAGTGTCCTGCAGATCATCATGAAGTTACTGTTGCTGATTAATCATATATCTTTGCCATAACTTGCTAATATGTTTCTATATGATTGGACAGGAGGGTGAGCGACCATACCAGCGTAGCAAACAATTCATTTGACTTCTGTGACAGGTGGGCAATATTCATTTATTATTTGAATTCTGACGTTGATAATGAAGTCAGATTTTTCACCGGGTTGTCCACGTTTATATTTCCTGCATTAAACAACGCGGTCAGAGCGCACGGGGAGTATCTAGTACAGGCATGGGCAATCTGTTCCACAAAGGGCCGGTGTGGCTGCAGGTTTTTGTTCAAACCAACCAAGAGCACACAGTTTGACCAATCAGCTCTCTGAAGACTGAGATCAGTTGATTAAATGAGTCAAGTCTGGTGTGCTGCTGCTTGGTTGGAAAGGAAACCTGCAGCCACACCGGCCCTTTATGGAACAGATTGCCCATGCCTGATCTAGTAAGTATCTCAGGTGCGCGTTTTGTAGTCCACCTTCTGAACTTTGTAGTTTTACCACAGATCACGTCAATAACATTCGCCGCCGCATAATGACGTAGTCTAAGTGTAGGAGCAATCGGATTCTCTGAACACCGTGGTCGTCTTCTCCTAACTCCTTATGAATTCTCCTACCTACAATTAGCCAAGGAGAGTGACCCGGAAGTAGACAGGTCACAGGGGAAAGGTGAGGGGTCGCTTTTATAGTGGCGATGACATCAATGTGAACGTACCCCAACAGTTCCCACATGGATGCAAATAAAGGTGGAGTTGCTGCTTTCCCATGGAAAGTGAGTCAGTTGGGAGGACTGACCGGGTCACATAGCTCTTTTCAGCGATTTCATCTCAAAAGTTGCCAAAACAACTTTTTGTTTGGTGGAATGTTTCTTTTACTAAATAAGATCTAGAGGAAAGAGTTCTTAGCGATTTTATTTTGTTTGGATTAGACACATTTTTCTCATCATGTCAGAGGTGCTGTGAGCCTATCCCAGCTGGACACCCTGGACAAATCGCCAGCTTATTGCAGGGCACATAGAGACAATACAACAATACATAACAATATATATTCATATAGCCATACTGTATATATTCATATGTAGCCATGTACATGTACATACAAAACACGCACACTTCATCCTAGTCTCTTACACCATGTCTGTTTTTCTTGTCACGCTGTATTGTCTAAACGTATTTTGCACTTTATGTAGCCCTTCTTGTTTTTTGTAATGTGTGTTGTTACATCCCGAGTTACTCCTGTACAGGTGGTACTGGACCAGCTCTCGGTTTAAAGGGTCCGATCCTCTAGCCTATGGGTATTACCCTATCAGGTCTCAATAAAGGACTGTTTAAGCTGGTGGCGAGGAGACACGCCTAGCGTCTAACTGCCTTCATCCGGGCACCTACCCTGCTTACTCTAGTATAGCACCTGACCGAATAGCCCTAGAGGCAAATACTACACTAGTCACGTACGTTCACGGCAGCTCTCCTCATTGATCTTGGCACTTGGTATTTTTTTTTAATACAGAATCAACTTCGATCATTATTTAGCTTTTGGATATTATAACACCTGGCCGACCAGATAAACAACGTGGAGAAAAAACACCCGGACTCTTTGCTCATCGTTTTGGGGGACTTTAACAGAGCACACCTCAGCCACGAACTGCCAAAATATAAACAGCACATCAAGTGTCCCACCAGGGACACTAACACTCTGGACCATTGTTACACTGTTGTAAAGGACTCATACCACTCAGTCCCCCGTGCAGCCTTGGGACTCTCTGATCACTGCATGGTTCATCTTATCCCGACCTACATGCAGAAGCTGAAATCTGCTGGGTAGCTGTGGATTTTGAGCTGATTGGGTTGTTTTCACCCAAGGTTGGGTTAAATATTTTGACCCAACAGATTGGGTTGAAGATATTTGCGGTCTTTAGATTTGGGCGGGCTTTTGATTTGAACGGGCTGAGGCTAACATTAATCACTCTCCAGTTTGAGACAAGGGAGAAAACTATGTAAATGGTAAGTAAAACTCAAATTATTATCCTAAAACATCTAGTTTTGGTAGCTTAATGTGGTAACCAAATAGTTGTGTCTTAGTTATTACTTAAAAACTTCACCTCACTCTGCGACTCGAGCCGTTTTTTCTGCGTTGCTCGCTAGATTTTTTTTCCTTCGCATTTTTTTTCCTTCACCAGCTGGTTATTTTCACCTGATAAAATACTTGTTTCCGTCACTTGTGACACACACTTCGATAGACTATCAAAGTCTAACAGTCGAGGGATATTTTTCCGTTAGCTGTGTGTGTATTCAGTTGTGGTAACATTAACGTATTGTGTACTCGAACCGTTTTTGCTGTGTAAGATGTTAGTCGGGAGGGAGGGAGCTACCCCCAGTGTAACGCACCTCGCCATTAGCGA
Organism: Argyrosomus regius; assembly: GCA_946959425.1. Lineage (NCBI taxonomy): Eukaryota > Metazoa > Chordata > Actinopteri > Sciaenidae > Argyrosomus > Argyrosomus regius. The sequence goes on from OX336889.1 coordinate 12,400,544, forward strand.
CTGGTAGCAGATCTGGTAACATCTCTGCAGACCCATCACACCCTGGTCACAAACTGTTTAAACTTCTCCCCTCTGGGAGGCACTACAGAACTCTGTATGCCAAAACATCCAGACACAAGAACAGTTTTTCCCCCCAGGCTGTCTCTGTGATGAACAGCTAAAACCCGGACTCCAATGTCGGTAACATCACCTGTAAAATATCTGTACACTCATACTGTCATACTGTGCACACTGTATATTTAAGGACCGAGCAGGAACCTGCAAGGTCCTTATTGTAATTGGTCCGTTAGTTTATTATTATTATTATTATTATTATTATTTCTCATAGAAACTTTACGACACATTTCGACTGCCTCAGCAGGGACATTATGTGATTTTGACTTGGCACATTCGACATGCGTGTTGAAAAATTTCATATTCTACGACTTACGCCCATGTCACTAACTGCCAACACCCCTAGGTGGCGCTATGTTTACGCACATTTCCAGACGCCAATAACTCCCGCCCCGTATGTCGCACATTCATAAAACACATATCCACGCGTTCAGTGGATGTAGCTCAGTCACCCTGGATAGGCCACGCCCACTTCCGTCTGCCATTTTTTCCCGCTAGGCGGCGATATATACAAAAAACACACTTTTCACACTCAACCATGCACGTTTGTCCCATTTGCACGAAACTTTGCACGCACACTCTGGAGACCCTACTGACAAACTCACTAATGTACAGTCTGTCGAAATTTTCAAAGATGGCCGCGTTATGAAGTTGCCACTTCCTGCCAATTTCACATGACAACAGGAAGTGGCTTGTTTCGTCACAATGGTATGCCCAATTCGCACCAAATTCGGACCACTGATTAATCATGTCTTCATTGCGCATCCTGCACAATTTTGCACAATTTCAACCAACCGCCACACGGTGGCGCTCTTCCAAAGTTAACGCCTCATATCTCAGCATCGGGAAGTGCAATTCAAACGTAACTTCGCACGCTCATTGCCCATGGTGCCCTGAGCCTCCCCTAAAAAGGGCCACAAAATTCGGTCACTAGGTGGCGCTCTCACACAAAAAAACTCATTCTGCGCAAACCGTAATACTTATGAATATGAGATTCACAGCACACGTGTACACTGCTGTCTAGAGCTCACGTACCAAATATCGCGTTTCTACCGCGTATAGCGCCCCCTACAGGAACTTTAACAAACAGCCCCGGAACAACGTTTCACCGATTTTTACCAAACTTGGTGGGCTCATAATACGTGCCCAGACGCACCAAAAAGCCTCTTGGACCCATGTCCCAAATCCCACAGGAAGTCAGATTTATTCATTTCAATTTTGGATTTTTTGCACTTTTGAGCTTTAACTCCTCCTGGACGATTTCTCGGATCGCCTTCAAACTTGCTCAGTACACTCATGAGTACGTGCTCAATCTAAATTGTGCTCTGCGTAATTGTACGTCGAAGGGCGTGGCCATACCATCGCCTCAAACTTCACCGATTTAACCGAATTTTATACTGCTTCCATATGCTGCCCAACACTGACAATTTTTACACTGCTTCCATATGCTCCCCCAATGCTGCCAATCACGACCTGCTCTCATTACAGCCCAGCAGATGGCGCCATTGCATAACAATTCAGCATCTGGATTAAAGCTCAGTCTTTTCCACTGTCTGAAACGTGTCACAACATACACTGCTATCACACACCTTCTGGACATGACAACTTTGGACTTCACTGACGTGAGCTTAGCTGTGCAGTGACGTCACACTTTCCTTACATGATCCACACATATCACGACACCACATATCACGACGGCACGTATAACGACGGCACATATTACGACAGCACATGTAACGACGGCACATATCACGACGGGACATATTACGACGGCCCGGGACGCGGTTGCGACACACCCCGAGTTACGTCAGAGCGAGGTCCGCCTCAACGCTGCTTGCAGCTTTAATTATTATTATTATTTCCATTCTGCGCTTTACGACACATTTCGACTGCCTCGGCATGGACTTTACGTGTTTTTGACTTGGCACATTCGACATGCGTGTTGAAAAATTTCATATTCTACGACTTACGCCCATGTCACTAACTGCCAACACCCCTAGGTGGCGCTATGTTTACGCACATTTCCAGACGCCAATAACTCCCGCCCCGTATGTCGCACATTCATAAAACACATATCCACGCGTTCACTGAATGTACCTGAGTCACCCTAGGTAGGCCACGCCCACTTCCGCCTAAACTTTTTTTTCGCTAGGGGGCGATATATGCAAAACACACCGTTTGCCCACTCACCCATGCACGTTTGTCCGATTTGCACGAAACTTTGCACGCACACTCTGGAGACCCTACTGACAAACTCACTAATGTACAGTCTGTCGAAATTTTCAAAGATGGCCGCGTTACGAAGTTAGCACTTCCTCCCAATTTCACATTAAAACAGGAAGTGCCTTGTTTCGTCACAATCGTATGCTCGATTCGCACCAAATTCGGACCACTGATTAATCATGTCTTCATTGCGCATCCTGCGCAATTTTGCACAATTTCAACCAACCGCCACACGGTGGCGCTCTTCCAAACTTAACGCCTCATATCTCAGCATCGGGAAGTGCAATTCAAACGTAACTTGGCACGCTGATTGCCCATGGTGCCCTGAGCCTCCCCTAAAAACGGCCACAAAATTCGGTCACTAGGTGGCGCTCTCACACAAAAAAACTCATTCTGCGCAAACCGTAATACTTATGAATATGAGATTCACAGCACACGTGTAGACTGCTGTCTAGGGCTCACGTACCAAATATTGCGTTTCTACCGCGTGTAGCGCCCCCTACAGGAACTTTAAATAACAGCCCCGGAACAACGTTTCACCAATTTTTACGAAACTTGGTGGGCCCATAATACGTGCCAAGACGCACCAAAAAGCCTCTTGTACCCATGTCCCAAGTCCCACAGGAAGTCAGATATTTTCATTTCAATTTTGGATTTTTTGCACTTTTGAGCTTTAACTCCTCCTGGACATTTTCGATCGCCTTCAAACTTGGTCAGTACACTCATGAGGACGTGCTCAATCTAAATTGTGCTCTGCGTAATTGTACGTCGAAGGGCGTGGCCATACCATCGCCTCAAATTTCACCGATTTAACCGAATTTTATACTGGTTCCATATGCTGCCCAACACTGGCAATTTTTACACTGCTTCCATATGCTCCCCCAATGCTGCCAATCACGACCTGCTCTCATTACAGCTCAGCAGATGGCGCCATTGCATAACAATTCAGCATCTGGATTAAAACTCAGTCTTTTCCACTGTCTGAAACGTGTCACAACATACACTGCTATCACACACCTTCTGGACATGACAACTTTGGACTTCACTGACGTGGCTTAGCTGTGCAGTGACGTCACACTTTCCTTACATCATCCACATATCACGACACCACATATCACGACGCACGTATAACGACGGCACATATTACGCAGCACATGTAACCGGCACATATCACGACGGGACATATTACCCCGGACGCGGTTCGACACACCCCGAGTTACGTCAGAGCGAGGTCCGCCTCAACGCTGCTTGCAGCTTTAATTCTATTTATTATTTCATCCTTGCACTATGCACCATTGCACCGAAAAAGAAAAAAATCCCTGTCTATACTCACAGATATTTATGTATATATATTTACCTATACCTTTCTACATGTACATAGCTTTTGTCATTGTTCTTTCTTCAGAGTCAAAGTGTATGTACTTCATACAGTAATTTTTATTTGTCTACAGATTTTATTTGTTTCATTGATTTAATTCTTGGTTGATTACTGTAACTGATTATGGTAAGAAATACTGTAAGTATTGAAATAAATACTTGAAATATTCAGTCTGCAGCATCAGTGTTGTGCAGTGCTTGGTAAGTTTATAGTAGGCCTATTTGTGTACATTCTCCCTATATCTCAAACTAATCATGAAGAATGTTGTGGGTTTGTCACTATTTTTTTGTCATCTAAATTATCTCTTACATAACAATGTCTGGCCAAAAATCGAGCATGATTTCCTAAAATTATTATTATTTTTTTTTACAAATGTGTTATTTATCACAGCAGTGTGAAACTGGCTGCAATAGTGTTTGATCATTGAGGACTGTGTTGGTTAAATGAAAACTAATAGCATTTTCACAAATATGTGTGTATGTTTTGACTGAAGTGTGTATGTTTTGACTGAAGTGTGTATGTTTTGACTGAAGTGTGTCATTTTGCAAACAATCTAGGAATTATGCAAATTGAGTGTGGTGTTTGGATAATTGTGATAATATTTTGAAAAAAAGAACCCGGTTTTCAAAATTGCGTGTAAACAATTGAAAAAAACTGTAACTTCTGTGACCTGTGACAGTCTTTCAAAATTATTCTTACTTTCTCCCACTTGCCTGCCGACCTCTTCTTCCTCTTCCTGCCTGCTCCCATTCACTACCTCATATCATTCCCGTACTCTTCATGACTAATCTCCATATCTCCATATCTCCATATCAGGAAAGACGCAGTAATGACCCATATCAAGAGCTTACAAAGTAAGACACAAAGTATGAGACTGTATAAAAAATAAAAACTGTAAACAAGTGGCATAAAAAATGATAAATACAATATAAATAAGGCATTGCACAAAATAAGAAGCAGTCATGCTGTCATCTTTTACATCAGTACATAAATCAAATCAAATCAAATCAAACTTTATTTATATGGCACCTTTCATACATGAAGTAGCACAAGGTGCCTCACAGAGATTAAGAACAACAATTAAAAGAGAAAACAACATAGATTAAAATCAAGGAAAATTAAGAAAACCCAACCCACCCACCCCCACATACACTCAAACAACAATACATGTACACTCATACAGACACTACCACACATATGCACATACACACACACCGACCCACACATACGAACGCTAGCTGTCACTAAGAGACATGGCCTGGCACTGCAAGTACACTTGGCATAAGCCAGTTTCTTCTGATGTTTTCTTCATTGACTAAGAGTCTGTTAAAATACTCATGCTGACATCTTGTCCGTCCTTTTGTTTAGGGACTGTGAAGCTGTTTTCAATTTGAAATGGACCTCTGTAAACTAACCCTGTTCGTACCTCATCAGTTGGAGGAGATGGCCAGTCAGCAGGGTGTATTTGTGCAGCCTTTATTCCTGATGCTGCATCACTGGGTTCTTCTGAGGTGGAGGCGACAGGAGGATCGCTTGATGTTGCTGAAGTGGAGATAACTGTAGATGGCCGAAGATTTGCATGGGTGTGATTCAGATATCTCAGCAGCGTATCTGAAAAGAGAAGAGGAGTATGTGACACCATTGGGTGTTACAGTCTAACAATAAAAAAGATGTTTCAGAGAATAAAATGAAATGAAATAATAAAAACGAAAAACCTGGGAGTTGCATGATTTTTACTATAGTATAGTAGTATATAGTATATAATTTTATTGTCATTACAGTGGTTTTTACTGGAAGTTTTTCCTCCAATCCCAGTAATGATATTAAGAAATAAATCAGACTATTCACAGGCACAATTAGTCACAAGATTTTTTTTTTCAAGATTAGATACAAGATAAGAATGAGAAAAAACATGGCAATAAAATCTACTAATGAACTGACAAGGCGCACCTCGTTCCAAGTCTGCCAAGTGTAAGCATAGCCAGTGCCAAGAGTGTGCAAAGCTGTACTTGTACTTTTAATACTTAAAAAAACATTTTCCTGATTAAACTTAAGTAAGGATCAAATCTCAAGTACAACAGTGTTTGGTTAATTACAGGGTGTGTGTAATACAGTTTTTGGTGTTCTATTATTCCCTTTTGTAGTGACCCTCCCATATTGTGCAATTTAACCTCAGCTTTACGAAACTGTATGTTGTCACAGAACACACAACCCCTTATCTGCAACTTGTGAGCACTGGGAGGCCATTTGTGGTCTTTAAATGTCCGTTCAATTCAAGTGTTTAGTTCCACTCAATTTAATTCATGTCCCCCAGTTTCAGAGTGCGGTATAAATAAATATGGACAATTGTAGACATGTATTTGTTATGATTATATTACTTGTGATAAGAAACTTGTGAGTCAACAAGTTTGCTAATAGCCAAACACCAAGAAAGTGCAACAAGACATAGCGGCCAGCTAATATTACTTCTGTCTGTCTTTGAGCCTTTTCCACTCTCTCCTTTTCTCTTCCTAGCTTTCTCCATCAACGTCCCCTACAGTCTCTTCACTTCTGTCATCATGTCCATAGATGCTGATGAGACTTGCCAAGCTCCAGTTCTAGCACAACACCATCTCTGCTCCCCATCAGTAATCACATGGGCCCTGGCCCTGAAAACTTCCTCTTTCTCGAGGTCCAAAATGGTCATGAATACTAACACTGCTCCGGTGTTATGATGCTGACAGTGCAAGTTTGTAATAGATAAACATCAAAACTCGTAAGTACGTGCCTACACAATCTTGTTATGATGTTGTGTTCAGGAATGCAGTGGGTGTGTGACTATTTTTAGAAACATGAGAGAAACTCTTTTCAGATGCATTCATAAACTGCCTTTACCAGAGTAGTACTTTTCCAGTAGTAAAACTTTTCCACATTTGGATGTAATTTCTACTACTGGTGGTGTGTTCTACTGAGATGACAACATCCACCCAGAGATGTTCAATATCAGGCAGTCTTCAACTGGCAAGTTTCCAAAGTAGGTGGGAACGCTCCAGTGTCCTCATCCACTCAGTGGATGAGTTAAAAATAAGACTTAAATAAATTTTGTTTTAATTTGTTTACTCAACTAGTTGGTGGTAAATGAAAAGAAATTAAAGGAATAGCTAATTTTACATTTTATCTCAAATATTTAACTAATAGTAAAGCTTGCTCAGAAACATTTCACATTTTAGATAGATTTTTTTTTTTTTTGGCCTTTTCAAGCTTTTATTGGATAGAGACAGCTGAGGAGTGACAGGAATGCAGGGAGAGAGAGACGGGGAATGACATGCGGGAAAGAGCCACAGGTCGGATTCAAACCCTGGGCTTCCGCAGCAAGGACTGAGCCTTCGTACATGGGGCGGCTGCTCTACCGACTGAGCTAAACACCGCCCCAACATTTCACATTTTATGGGTTTAAATGGTTGCAGTTTAGTTAGATTTAATTACAAAAACTATTTGGTCAGGTTTAGGAACAAAAACTGCATGATTTTGGTTAAAATAAGTATGCAATGTAAGTTAAAAAGGGGTTAATGTTCACTTTCTAGGTGAAAGTCCTTGCAGTGATGAACCTGAAGGATTATCGCCTAAATCAGGAGCTCCCCTCTGCTTTGTGGAGCTTCATAGGGGTTGGTGCATTTCATCATCACGGAAGGATGGGATAGATCTCAGTTCTCAGTGGATTATGTCACTTCTTGTCAATGCCTTCCACATGCAGCAGTCTACAGGAGGAACACACAACCCCTTATCTGCAACTTGTGAGCACTGGGAGGCCATTTGTGGTCTTTAAATGTCCGTTCAATTCAAGTGTTTAGTTCCACTCAATTTAATTCATGTCCCCCAGTTTCAGAGTGCGGTATCACTGTCATAAATATGGACAATTGTAGACATGTATTTGTTATGATTATATTACTTGTGATAAGAAACTTGTGAGTCAACAAGTTTGCTAATAGCCAAACACCAAGAAAGTGCAACAAGACATAGCGGCCAGCTAATATTACTTCTGTCTGTCTTTGAGCCTTTTCCACTCTCTCCTTTTCTCTTCCTAGCTTTCTCCATCAACGTCCCCTACAGTCTCTTCACTTCTGTCATCATGTCCATAGATGCTGATGAGACTTGCCAAGCTCCATGCTGACAGTGCAAGTTTGTAATAGATAAACATCAAAACACGCAAGTACGTGCCTACACAATCTTGTTATGATGTTGTGTTCAGGAATGCAGTGGGTGTGTGACTATTTTTAGAAACATGAGAGAAACTCTTTTCAGATGCATTCATAAACTGCCTTTACCAGAGTAGTACTTTTCCAGTAGTAAAACTTTTCCACATTTGGATGTAATTTCTACTACTGGTGGTGTGTTCTACTGAGATGACAACATCCACCCAGAGATGTTCAATATCAGGCAGTGTTCAACTGGCAGGTTTCCAAAGTAGGTGGGAACGCTCCAGTGTCCTCATCCACTCAGTGGATGAGTTAAAAATAAGACTTAAATAAATTTTGTTTTAATTTGTTTACTCAACTAGTTGGTGGTAAATGAAAAGAAATTAAAGGAATAGCTAATTTTACATTTTATCTCAAATATTTAACTAATAGTAAAGCTTGCGCAGAAACATTTCACATTTTATGGGTTTAAATGGTTGCAGTTTAGTTAGATTTAATTACAAAAACTATTTGGTCAGGTTTAGGAACAAAAACTGCATGATTTTGGTTAAAATAAGTATGCAATGTAAGTTAAAAAGGGGTTAATGTTCACTTTCTAGGTGAAAGTCCTTGCAGTGATGAACCTGAAGGATTATCGCCTAAATCTGGAGCTCCCCTCTGCTTTGTGGAGCTTCATAGGGGTTTGTGCATTTCATCATCACGGAAGGATGGGATAGATCTCAGTTCGTAATGACATAAAGGAGGATGATAAGGGCACTGAGATAGCAGATGGATTGCTCTCTTTGGCTTTTCTCCAGTTGATCATGCCTCCCCTCTGAAATAAATATACTTTTTCATAACTCCCATTTGGTGAAATAAGTGACCACCTGCAGTGACTGAGTGGTGTTGAGAGAACATATTGTTCTTTCTTGTCTAAGGCTGCTGACTAATAAAATGGAAAGTTGTAGAAACATTGGATGATAAATGAGTCACTCACACATGAATGAACTAACTTCCGTAGCCCTAATCAGAGCGTAAATAAAATAAACTCTAGAAGCATTGCTCAATCTTTGGCTTGATGATGATGATGATAGCTTACACAATAAACATTTACAGCATAGGGTTGTAGATTAACTGATTCAGCGTCTGGATGTGGGGGGAAGCACAAGAATGAGCCGTCACAGGCTCTGCTCTCTGGAGAAGAGCATACTTAATGTGATCACAATCAAGAGTTTGTGTGCTCAAATCACATAATGATGACATGTTTTGACATTACATCATAATGTAATCATCCTCTTTAGAGCTTAATGGTTTTGAGATGACAGTGATAATCTGATATTTTAAAATCTGTTTTTAAACCTTTTTGGTCCACACAAGAGTCCTTTGTGAGCTGACAGACATGATAAAGAGTGTTGGAGTATGTTTGAAAACTCATCTGTAAAAAAAAAAAAAAAAGAGTGTTTATATCTGTTTCACATGGCTCGCAGGTCACAATAGCTGGTGTTGACATGTTCAGCTTTTCTAAGTTGTCATGGTACAAAAACATAAATCTCAAACAATAGATGATTAATCACTTGACCTGCAGGTTGACACAGAGACATTTAAATCACAGATGAAATGACAACTTGCCAACATGACTGGTTATTTAAATGCAGTTTTAACCATGCTAGTGGCATGGCTCAGGGATGGCAGTATGAGTCTGTTGGGCCACTACTTTGTTCCAGACTTAAATATAACTTAAATAACTATTTAATGGATTGCCATGAAATTTGGTAACACAGTCATATTCATCTCAAGATGAATTGTAATCAATCATATGTATTTGTCCAATACAAAACTCTGAGATGGTGAATGGAAATCAATTTTACCTCCTAAATATCTACATAGTATTAATCACCCCGCAATTCCACCGGGCACTGGTGTGCAGCGTTGCGTGTGCGTCGCAGTGATACGCGGCCGTTCTAGTCAATGTTTTAAACCCCACCAGCTCTGCCGCGGTCCAGTTCAGAAGCGTCCCAGAAGCGGGCCTCCGCTCGGCTCCGCATGAAATACGCGACTGTTCTATTTTTGACGGACGCCATGAGCAGCCCGCTTGTTATAACACTTCAGAAAAATCTCTGAGATGCCTATACACACTTTCAGTAGATATATATATATATATATATATATATATATATATATATATATATATATATATATATATATATTTCATCTCCACCTCAGTTCTTTGCCATGGAGTCGATCCTACCCAGAAGGATAGGCTTGAGGATTTTCTGAATTTTTTTATGGGAAGAGGTGGGGTTTGAAAAACCTCAATATTACCTGGCCTAAATGTCAACCTACTCGAATGTTGTCAGAGAGGATCGGAGAAGATCGGTAACATAACAAACCACTTTTTCCAGGAGCATATTTGGCTGCTTAGGTAACTCTAACCCTACTCTTTGACTCATGAGCTTTGGCTGCTCATTGCAGCTGCATTATGACAGTAAAAATTTAAGTTATGTATCGTTTCTTGACTTGGGGTGGTATACTATTTTCGGTTTCTGGTGTTTTACTGTCCATACTGACCATATATATATATTTTTTTTTCAAACATTTTTTAACCATATTTTTAACATCTTATTTCTGTATAAATTAAGGTGTGTTCTTGCTGAATTGTTAACAGTTTTATACCGTAAATTTAAAAGTACACATCACCAAAACTGTAATTTAAACAGCATAATACCGTTAATCAAGAAGAAGTAGGAAATCAACACATTTTGTAAGCTGAACATTATGTAAATAAACATTATATCTCATATTAATTATTTTTTTAATTGTTTTTTCCTTGTAAGGGACTTTGGACAAATATGCAGTTATTACCCTGAGCATAAAAATATGAGCTAGGCATTATTTATGACAGTTGGAAAAGTGAGATGTATGAGCTACCAGTATATAGGAGACATACCTTGTATGTACATATAGAGCTTGTATGTGGATATAAAGAAGCAATATAGGAGACCTATATGCCCTGTATATGCACATATATGCGCCCAAAATGCGGCATATATGTGGCATATATACACATATATGCTATACATATGCAGCATATATGTTATCATATATGTGCATATATGATGTATATATGCAGTATATATGCACAGATATTCTGCATATAGGTTTCATATATGCGCATATATCCTCATATGGGTTCTTTCCGTGTGGGTTCGGCAGTGTGGATTTAACACTTAAAGAGATAATTTTAACACTGAGTCGGATAACATATGGTCCTTATCTACACAGAGTTAAAGTAACACTTACAGTAGTGTTGAATTTTCAGAGTTAATTCAACTCTGGGAAAAGTTAATATTTAACACTACATCTAACACTTTCCTTGCACTAAGAAGGAAACAACACCCACTCACTCTCCACCTAGAGTTAAACCTACATAACACTAAGTGTTAAATGCAGTTTTCAATAAACTCTAAATAAATCAACTGCTGATTTTATTTTTGATCAGCATTGTATAAAACCCTGAAAACATTTCTGGATCGCAATGACACAAATAAGACCAGACAATTAAAATAATAAATACTGAACAATAATATAAGATAAAGCCAATTAAATAGATAAAAAATGTTGGAAATAAACTGATATTGCTGAAAGGAGACCCAAACGTTTCTGAAGTCTGCTTCTATTTCACAATACCATTTTTTTCTCCAATGACCGCTTTCCCCTGTAATGTCTCTACTGTCGTCACAAAGTGTCTAGCTGTGTCTGGCCTAGAGGGCAGAACAAACACATACACGCACACTTAAGTCATGGTATTATCTTTTCTATCTTACAGGAAAAATAGATTTTAATCATTCTCGTAAACAGGGTGCATGTTTGGACTGGAGGTTGTCACTCCCACGTCTCGTTCTTGCCCTCATTTTGTGCAGCTGTGAGCAGATTCACCTTCTGACAGTTGTAACCTCAACCTGAATTAGATCAGGCTTGGTTCTACCAGGTGAAAAGCATATCTTGTACCCTCAATTTGATCTTTTGCATACTCAGCTGACATTATAAATACAAAGCATAGTGGTGGTAGGTGGTAGGCCTGAACTTTTCCTTCATAGAATATCCAAATTAAATCTATGCATAAATAAATCTGATCTTACATGAAATGTCCTCATTTCAAAGTGTTATGGAGTTTTTTTCTGTCCTTAGGTTACATGGGGTCAAGCGTGGGCCTTGAGGTCTGTAGCGCCACATTATGTAATAATGCCCCATTATGTAATAATCTGCCACATTTTGTAATAAAATTCTTGAACGCAATATGTAATAAACTTTGCCGCATTTTGTAATAAGTTGTTACATATTGCATCAGTAATTACAAAATGCGAGTGTTGCACTTTTTTTTATCAAGAAAATGTAATTATTTGGTGCATTATGTAATAAACCACCAAAATGGATGTCTTAATTAGAAAAAAACATTATACCATCAGAACGACATTGACTTGAAGCATACCAGCATGAGTCGTAAATATGAATTAGTTTTAAAAAATAGTCTCAGACTCAGATTTAGAAGCTGGGTACATGAAATAAACTCGAAATAAACATGAAATAGAATCTGACTCCCCTTCGCGTGAACGCGCATGCACTGCGCGAGTGATAGCCTACGTGTGTTATGACAGGCGGGGAATGAAATGTTATGGGTTTATGTATATTCTGTATAGCCTGGTGTGGTTATTGTATATGCACTGACTTTTGCAAACAAATTCCATGCGGGACAATAAAGATGGTCTGTCTATCTGTACAATAAGTAACACCAACCATTTTCACTCTGCTGGCATACTTTGACCTCTGCTACTTATTTATACTAGTGTTAACAGAGAGGAAAAAAGGAGGGGAGTCAGATTTTTTCGGGTCAGAATTTACATCTGTCACAATCTGACTCCCCTCTTATATTAAAAATGCAAGATGTAACACCAACAATTTTCACTCTGCTGGCATATTGTGACCTCTGCTACTTATGTGTAAAGTTATTTGTAACTAGTGTTAACAGAGAGGAAAAAAGGAGGGGAGTCAGATTTTTTCGGGTCACAATTGACATCTGTCACAATCTGACTCCCCTCTTATATTAAAAATGCAAGATGTAACACCAACAATTTTCACTCTGCTGGCATACTTTGACCTCTGCTACTTATGTATAAAGTTATTTGTAACTAGTCTTAACAGAGAGGAAAAAAGGAGGGGAGTCTGATTTTGTCAGATTACATTTTACATCTGTCACAATCTGACTCCCCTCTTATATTAAAAATGCAAGATGTAACACCAACCATTTTCACTCTGCTGGCATGTTGTGACCATCTACTTATGTATAAAGTTATTTGTAACTAGTCTTAACAGAGAGGAAAAAAGGAGTCAGATTCTGAGGGGGAGTCGGAAAATTCCACAACACTGGCCTCGATAAAGCCGGTTAATCAGATGAATAAAAAGTTATATTCTGATGGTTACATTCAGCACATACTGTATAGATGATGATTTAGATTTGACCAATGAAACATCCTACTAGTTTTTAAAATTAATTAATATTTACGACATTATATGCTGGTATGCTTCAAGTCAATGTTGTTCTGATGGTACAATGTTTTTTTCTAATTAAGACATCCATTTTGGTGGTTTATTACATAATGCACCAAATTATTACATTTTCTTGATTAAAAAAGTGCAACACTCGCATTTTGTAATTACTGATGCAATATGTAACAACTTATTACAAAATGCGGCAAAGTTTATTACATATTGCGTTCAAGAATTTTATTACAAAATGTGGCAGATTATTACAAAATGTGGCGTTATTACATAATGAAGTGAAATTATATTACATTATTACATAATGGGGCGTTATTACATAATGTGGCGCTACAAGGTCCTAGGAAGTAGTAGTTGGCTTTGTTTGAAGACAGCAGGTGCCAGCCTATGTTGACGTTGTGGTGACCAGGGTCGAAGGAACTGAATGCTGTCTTCCTAGACATAGTGTAATAGATAGCTTGCCGTTGATGTTCCATTAACATAAACTGATGACAGTGTCTCCAGACTAGATTGTACTGACAGTAACACAAACATGGGTAAAAACACTCTCTTTGACTATTTCTGGGCATATAGTATTTGCGGTGTACACTGTAGGAGTTTAAAGCCTGACCACCAGCAGGAGTTCAGCATAATGTGTACTCAGGCACTTTTGATGCACTTTGAAAGTGTCTCTAATTCTCCTTGGTCAAGTTTCAATAAATACTACATCATAAGACATGAGAGGCTCCTGAACACTTTCTTCGCTCCTGATTGATTTCAGCAAGTCAAGCATGTCATATAAAAATAAATCTCTATTAAGCTGAATGATTTAAGAGTCACTAAATCGGTTTGACACTGTTTATTGTATAAACAAGGGCATGTGGGAACAAAAAAAGGCTGATGTGGTGAGAGGATGACAGAGGAGGTTTTCCTGAAGCATGGAGAGAGATCACAACTGGTCATAAATCACAGAAAAGCCAAGTCACAAAAGAGTCTGAGAGGGAGAGACAGTTTTTTGTACTGCAGCAGTTGATTGGTGAATGAGGAGTCATTGATACAACGTCCGTATGTATATTGTCTTTGAGAGAGACAGACAGACAGTCAGAAACACATAGGAAGGAAAACGACAGGAAAAACACTGGGAGACATGACAATCTAATCTCAAATCCAAAACACATAAGAGAAAATAAATACCACTAAGTACAATAACTGCTGGCTAAATAAGCACATAAATGGAAATAACCATTTAACTTAGTCTACCATAAATGCCTCAAAAACTGTACTTTATGCTATTACATATGACATTTTAGTAAATCACTACTACTTCAAATCTGTGCAATACCTGAGTAATGAAACAACAGTGTAAAGCACTTCATCTCTGCATGATTTGCATGCCCCCCTTTTTTATTTCAAGCACTCCATTTGCAAATATTTAGTGAAAAATCTCAATATTTAGCAAATAACTATCCAGTACACATGTAATCATTAGTCCATATCTTTTAATGGAAGAGGTGTTGCTCACAGCAAGAGCCACTGTGGTCTCGAACAACCTTTCCTGAATGAGACTTTGGTGGCACTGCAGGAGTCAGTCCACTGGTCCTGTTGTGGCTATAGACTTGTGAGACCTGTCCTGAAGGCCTCCGTAGGAGGGGAACAGAGGCAGGGACAGAAGCCTGTCCAGTGTCAAGTGATCCAGGGTACATGGGGAGTGAAACAGAGAATGGCATATACTGGGGGTGAGTATCCATAGAGTGTTGAGGTACAGATTGGCTCACTGAGGTAGTAGTAGCAGTAAGTCGTTCATTCACAAGACTGCATTCTGACTGAGACAATGTTATGCAGGCCAGTTTTAAGGAGAGCAAGCTGAAAGCTGAGAAGCTGAAACCTCATTCAGAAGGAGAAGTCATTTTGTCTAAAAGAACTGTATTACAGATTACTGATATGCACAGGATATTAAAGGAACACTGAAAGACATTTTTTTCTGAACAGAAATAACAAATATTGCCCAACTAGCTGTTTTTCTGCAAGTTTTTGTTTGAGCATGTTTTGAACAAACGAGAAACGTCATTTGAAAAGGTTTGTCACCAGCCAGGTTGGCTACAAACACGGCAATGAGTTGTTAATGGAAATGATTTTGTAGTGTGCCACTGTAACACACGTCAAGAGGCCTTGTCTGTACAGTCCCTAATTATCAACAATGACGTTGGAGCACAGAGATCTTGTGATGGCTGAGTCATGGAGATGAACCTGTCCTGACACTCAAATGGCTAATTTTTCCTTCATGACAGACACTATTTGAGTATCTATCAAAGCTATTGTGACATGCAATGGCTGAGTTGCGCAAATATGCTGGCACAGTTTAAAAACTGAGGAAAAAAGTAAAGTAGTTCACAGGGGCAGCTGCTGGCATAAGCGAGCGGTTGCCTAAGGTGACACATTGTCTTGGACTCGCTTTTCATATTGTACGGTGTTAAGTTGACTGACTCACTGGCCCAGGGGCTGCCAACTCTAATGCAATGAGACCCTTATACGCTCTCATGCCACACAAATCCAAACAAAATAGTTCAGCTAAGAACTCTTTCTCTCTCCCCTATTTCTAGGCTGATGTTCTAGTTTAATAACAACTAGTTTAATTGTTTTATGGATAAAACGATCCTGCAGGATCCACAGTCTGTGAACTATTTGTTTTTTCCTTTATTTCCTTTTTACATAATGTTACAGTTGTTTTCCGTTTGTCAGCCCTCAAAGAGGGTTAGCGGTGTGTGCGATTTTGTTTTTTAGGGCCACAAATGAAATCTTGCTTAGGGCCACTAAACGCCAAGGGCCGGCCCTGGCAGTTCATGTGTCCATAGGTTGCTGAGGTACAGATTCACTGGCGTTTCAAATGTACAACTCATAGCTTTAGTCAATCATAGTGAATAACTTTTGTTTCAGCTTGAGGATGTCTCAAATCCAAGAGTTTGTTAAAATACCCTTGTCATCTGAGGAGACAACTTTGTAAGGTCCAGTCCAGTCAGGGTCAAGTTTCTTTCTCTGTCATTATCCATCCATACCAGACCCCCATGCTGATCAGGTTTAGACTTTACATGTTTGTTGAGGTAGTAGTAGCAACTAGAAAAATTTTTAAAGAAATTTTGAGTGTGCCTGACTCTGGCCCCATCGAGTCCTACATTAAATAGCGCTCAGCGTGTGTATGCGTGTGTGTGTGTTTTGTCTGTTAAGGAGAGAGTTTTCCAAAGTCTTTTATTTTGAAGGGACTCAAAAGGGTGTGTGTGTGTGTCTGTCTGTCTGTGTCTCCCTATCTATCTGTCTGTGTTTGTCTGTGAGAGAGAAGGATAAAATGGCTGACATTCAAACTGTATTATTGACAGTCATTGTTATTATACAGAGAGTTCAATCAAGTTAATCACAGTCAGGCTTGTGGGGGGCAGTTAAGGAGAAAGTTTTACAGTCTTTTATTTTGAAGGGACTCTTATTTTGAAAGTCTTGTGGTGTGTGTGTGTGTGTGTGTGTGTGTGTGTGTGTGTGTGTGTATGTTTGTGCGTGCTTGTGTGGTCTTGTGTCTGTTAATGAGAGTTTTACAAATTATTTTATTTTGAAGGGACTCTTATTTTGAAAGTCTGCGTGTCTCTCTATCTATGTGTCTGTGTATGTGTCTGCGACAGAGAAGGATAAAATGGCCGACATTAAAGTCCCCCTCCAATCATTTTTTTAAGCCTTTTAAAGTGTTCTCAGTGGTCTTTAAATTGTGATTTAACGACAGCGTTAGTGCGTGTTCAGACAGGGACAGGCAAACCGGCAACCGGTGGTGGGGAAGTGCGGTGGTGGGGGGGTGAGGGGAGCTGAGGTGGGTTGCTGTGGGCGTGTCTATACCTGCCGAATGTAACTGCTGTGAAACAATCAGGAAATAACTTTTTATTTCTCTGATTAATAACAGCTTTATCGAGGCCGTCGCTCGCTCTCTGTGTTGTTACTCTATGTCTCTCTATCAAAGCTCTCTCTCTCTCTCTCTCTCTCTCTCTCTCTCTCTCTCTAATTATCAGACATAAATCAAATTAAACTTCTTCGTGTCATTATATTTTGCAGCGTAAATTGCGAGTCGGACTCAGATTTAGAAGCTGGTACATGAAATAAACAAAGTGAGAACACACACACAGGTAGATTATCAGAGTTTAGTCCGTGAATCCACCTGGATAGTCTCTGCTTCAGAGACATTTCAGGCTGTCTGTGGACGTTTGACCGATCTGAGTGTCTGATTGGCTGCCGGCTGCAACGTTTTTTCAAAAGTTGAATCTGGTTCAACTTCTCTTGCCGGTCGCCGGCGACGTTTTTTGCGGCGACGCCTGCGTCGTGGTCTGCCGGTGCGGAAACGCACGACCCCCATTGAAAATGAATTGAAAAACGCCGCCGGCGTCCGTTTTGCCTGTCCCTGTCTGAACGCCCACTTAGAAGAGTAGCGTTGTGGCTGTGCTCAAGTGTGTATGTGCGTGAGAGTTAGCTTTGTGTGACGAAAATAAAGACCACCATCTCAAAGACAACCCGGAGCTCCTGTGTCTGTGTTCTAACTGCTGTGAAAAGGGGGTTAACCCCGAAGGCTGGTGAAGCACTTCGGGTCCCAGGAGACGGCTTCTCCCCTGTGCTGCCCGACTACAACAACAGGTAACATAGGAGCTATCCAGCCCTACAGCTTTGAGCCAGATGCCAGCTCGGAGGAGCTGGGCAGGAGCTTGTGGCCCGCCCAGGACTTGTTGCGTCACAACCCCAGTCTGCCTGAAACAGCCAGTTTGCGTCTGCCACTGGTTCACAGCAATTTGAAGGCAGAAATACGCAGAAATGCAATTTCAAACTTACTTTTCTGCTGATATGTCCTGTAGCATCAGAAAAATGCCACATGAACATGTGAACAACATGAAAAACACAATTTTCATCGGAGGGGGTCTTTAAAAATGTAGCCCTGATAGTCACTGATATTCTCGTTTGGCTCTCAGTGGAGGCGGTCGCATTTCTCTCCCTCTCCTCTCCCTTATCTTCCCTGCTTCGCTCCTCTTGTCTCGTCTAGTCTACTGTCTCATTCTTGAGAGACTCTCTCTGCACTGCTCTCCGAACAAAAAATCATGGATTTGATCAGCTGGTCTCTAAACGCAATTGACACCATCTTCTCGAGGAGAAGCCTGGGTTCGGGGGAACCTAACTGTCCTGATGGAACGTTTGCTGCTGGATACGTGATGGACTCGTGGGAGAGGTGGAGGGTCGTGTGCCTGGCGGCTCTTTCTGTGGAGGACGTAGAAGACATCTACATATTCGGAACCATGATTGCAGGTCTTTTGCTGATTGGATTGGGCACTGGCCTGGTTTATCGAGAAATTCAGAAAATCGTGGCAGCTGTCCAAGGCCCCTTCAAGCTGCCTGCAATGATTGAGGCGATGGCCAGAGCTGCCAGCACTCAGACTGTGGCTACAAACCGCATTTTGGATGACATCAAGGAGAGGCTTGCGGCTTTGGAAAGGAAAATGGATCGTTTCGATGACCAGAATGGACATTGAGAGTAGCCGGGCATATTGGAATGCGGCTACTCGCCCTAAACCTAAACAACCCTAATCTTATCTGTTTCGGCCTCCTCAACCAGCACTGGCCTCGGCCAAGGCCGCTGCTGTAACAAAAATTCCCCTGGAAGAGCGCTGCAGTGAGACGCTCTTGTGCTCCTTCACCTACTCCCACAGACACCTGCTGATTGTTGACTCTGTCTGGGACCTGATCAAGGCTGTCTCGGGACTGAGGCACCAAGATTGTGTTGCCGGGCAAAGCGACCTCTCCAGGCCCACACATACACGAACATTTATACTGATATGCAACCCCCCTAACACCATCCAACGCCTTCACCGCTTTGTACCCCTCAGAGTGACAAGCGGATCTGTGACGTGCGCGGACTGGAGTCATGCTGCCGGATTGGATGACTGCCTGTCTACACTGGATACCTCCATCCCAACCCCCTCCCTCCCCCAACCCCTAACCCCCTTCCCCCTTTAGTTGCCCCGTTAGTTTACCACACTAACATGCCTGTAAATAATGATGATTTATCAGTGTCTCTAACATACTCATATATTCACATGAGGTTCCCAAGCAAATACAAATTATTTTGCTTGGGTAAATTGGTGTGATGTGGAAATTGGCCGTAGATGATTGTTTCTATTTGCCCTGGGATGAACTGACAACAGGATGTACTCGCCCCTCGTCCAAAGTCAGCTGGGATAGGCTCCAGCCCCACCTACTACTCTGCACAGCATGACCACAGAGACTGGCTGAAGTAGAGGTGACCACAGCATCTAAATACTAGAGCGCTGCTTCATCTTCACTCAAGCAGCATACATGCTGGTTCTAAAGTAGGTATCAGACAGAAAATTCAACTTCACTTCCCAATTTATTACCCTGTATTTCTTGTACTTTAATTTCTGATGTTTCCCAGGTTTCACCTTTGTCCTCAGGGACACTTTCAATAATGACAATTTTTCTGCTAAGACCCTGCTACGCTCTCGGAAAGTGCGTTAATTGAAGAGTGAGCTTGCAGCACAGCAGTCTGTTTTTACCAGACCAAACACCAAGGATAAGGCTGCTACAGTGGCATCTTATCGAGTTACTCACATTCTTGCTAAACACAAGATGTCTTTCAAGGATGGCAAAGTTGTTAAGGAGTGAAGATGAAGCGGTGCTCTAGTATTTAGATGCTGTGGTCACCTCTACTTCAGCCAGTCTCTGTGGTCATGCTGTGCAGAGTAGTAGGTGGGGCTGGAGCCTATCCCAGCTGACTTTGGACGAGGGGCGAGTACATCCTGTTGTCAGTTCATCCCAGGGCAAATAGAAACAATCATCTACGGCCAATTTCCACATCACACCAATTTACCCAAGCAATTTGTATTTGCTTGGGAACCTCTTGTGAATATATGAGTATGTTAGAGACACTGATAAATCATCATTATTTACAGGCATGTTAGTTTGGTAAACTGTTTTCTGTTCCATTCCAGCTCCTGGAATGGAACAAACATCATCTTGTGGGGTGTTCGCGGCCTGCAGTGATCAGAACCTGAATCAGCTATGGTCCTTGGGAGAGGTGATGAACTGACAGTGAGACAGATTGTAGTAAAACTCCTGCACTACAAGAACAAGTAGATGATACTATCACAGCCCAAGAAACTCAAAGGAACACAGGTTTACATTAATGAAAAAGGAATGAGTGCCTAAATTGTGTGTTGGATGGGAGAGGGGATGATTGTACCGTTCTTTATTCTGGCTCTGTTCTTAGGCAAAATTGTGAGAGAGCGGAGGAGCTTGATATTCAGCTTTGAGGGGTACTTGGTAATGCAGAATGCAGTCTTGTAAATGTACGACTTATTGCTACTACTACCTCAACAAACGTCTAAAAGTCTAAACCTGATCAGCATGGGGGTCTGGTATGGATGGATAATGACAGAGAAAGAAACTTGACCCTGACTGGACTGGACCTTACAAAGTTGTCTCCTCAGATGACAAGGGTATTTTAACAAACTCTTGGATTTGAGACATCCTCAAGCTGAAACAAAAGTTATTCACTATGATTGACTAAAGCTATGAGTTGTACATTTGAAACGCCAGTGAACCAATCTGTACCTCAGCAACCTATGGACACATGAACTGCCAGGCCCTTGGCGTTTAGTGGCCCTAAGCAAGATTTCATTTGTGGCCCTAAAAAACAAAATCGCACACACCGCTAACCCTCTTTGAGGTCTGACAAACGGAAAACAACTGTAACATTATGTACAAAGTAAATAAAGGAAAAAACAAATAGTTCACAGACTGTGGATCCTGCAGGATCGTTTTATCCATAAAACAATTAAACTAGTTGTTATTAAACTAGAACATCAGCCTAGAAATAGAGGAGAGAGAAAGAGTTCTTAGCTGAACTATTTTGTTTGGATTTGTGTGGCATGAGAGCGTATAAGGGTCTCATTGCATGAGAGTTGGCAGCCCCTGGGCCAGTGAGTCAGTCAACTTAACACCGTACAATATGAAAAGCGAGTCCAAGTCAATGTGTCACCCTAGGCAACCGCTCGCTTATGCCAGCAGCTGCCCCTGTGAACTACTTTACTTTTTTCCTCAGTTTTTAAACTGTGCCAGCATATTTGCACAACTTAGCCATTGCATGTCACAATAGCTTTGATAGATACTCAAATAGTGTCTATCATGAAGGAAAAATTTGCCATTTGAGTGTCAGGACAGGTTCATCTCCATGACTCAGCCATCACAAGATCTCTGTGCTCCAACGTCATTGTTGATAATCAGGGACTGTACAGACAAGGCCTCTTGACGTGTGTTACAGTGGCACACTAAAAAATCATTTCCATTAACAACTCATTGCCTTGTTTGTGGCTTGTTTGAGGGGTACTTGGTAATGCAGAATGCAGTCTTGTAAATGTACAACTTATTGCTACTACTACCTCAACAAACGTGAAGTCTAAACCTGATCAGCATGGGGGTCTGGTATGGATGGATGATGACAGAGAAAGAAACTTCATCTTGTGGGGTGTTCACGGCCTGCAGTGGTCAGAACCAGCTATTTTGGTTGATCTGTTTTTTGTTTCCTTTGTTTTTTTTTGGAATACTGCTCCCGTGTTACTTTGTGTTTCTTTTACGTTTTTGGTTTAATAAAAGTGAGTTCTTGTTCACCCTCACCTGCCTGCAATTGGGTCCTTTCCTCCAAACCCCCCCACTCCCATGTGACAACAATAGCATTAGGTTAAAAACAATACATCAATAAAAATTAAAATAAAGTGTAACGTAGAACATAAAAAGGTAAAGCTAAAGGCCCTTTTATAATAGTATGTTTTTAAAAGCGATTTAAAAGTTGACACAGTCTGCAGCCCTGATTTCCTCAGGCAGATCATTCCACAGTTTTGGAGCTATAACTGCAAAGGCTCTGTCACCTTTGTGGATATATTTGGAACGTGGGACAACTTGGAATGAAGCATCTGAGGATCTCAGGGAGGGGGAGAGGTAACTTGGTGCAAAGCTTCTTAGGGGGATTTTTTTGTACTGGTACCAGAGAGAAGACAGAAACTGGAAAATTTCTAAAGAAATTTTGAGTGTGCCTGACTCTGGTCCCGTCGCCCCCATACATTATGTAGCTGTCAGCGTGTGTGTGCGTGCTTGTATCTGTTCATGAGAGAGTTTTACAAAGTCTTTCATTTTGAAGGGACTCTTATTTTGAAAGACTTTTGTCTTGTCTGTGTGTGTGTGTGTGTGTGTGTGTGTGTGTGTGTGTCAGGGCCAGGTGGAGGCCACCAATTAGAGCAGAGCAAGCAACCGCAGCGGCTCCTGCCTTGCAGGCACACTCAATGATCTAATTTTTTAAATGTTTAAGTAAGAAAAGCAGGACTGAACCGTAGTCCTGCTTTTCTTGAGAAACATTTAAAAAAAAAAAAAAAGTTTATATGTTTATCTAAGCTGAGGTTTTGATCAAAAACTTGAATATTTGCATTTCCTGCGGAAAGTGCAGTGTGGATGCCCTCTGCTGAAATGCCTGATGCATCTGTGGAAATTTGTATGAAAACATAGAATTGTAGAATATTTTGAAATCTTGTATAAATTTGTATAACATTCTAACAAAGTGTGAAATAAGCTGAAAAAAGTTGAGTAATCTTCCTACATGTGCCATATTTATACTGTTTATATCTTTTTTGATTTGCCACATTCTTTTCTTAGATATCTTTTAACTTGTATATACATATTTATATTGTATGTTTTACATTGCATGTATATTGCTGTTTGCACCAGGGATCTGAGGGAAACGCTATTTCAATTCTCTGTATGTACTGTACACGTAGCAGCATTGACAATAAAGTTGACTTGACTTAACAAGTGAGAATTGTAGAATATTGTGAAATATTGTATGAATTTGTAGGATATTATAACAAAGTGTGAGATTAGCTGAAAAAAGTAGAGTATTATATAAAAACAGTGAAAATAGCCCCCCCCCTCTCCTCCCTCTGGCTTGTGTCAGTGGCAGGCTGGAGGTTGCCAAGCAACCAGCGCCATCTGCTGGGCCCTAATTAGAGCAGCGCGTGTCAGACTGACAGTTAGTGCTGCGCAGAGGGAGAGAACACGGCTGAAAACGGCAGAATCCACCCGACAGAGATGATCGATTTGTGGCCAAACCGTTGTAACTATCATCGAACCGACTTAAGTTGTTGAAACTTTATTAATCATGCTTTTTACACACGAAATTATTTCTCTGCATTTATCCCATCCAGCTGGCACCTGTTGGAACACACATGCACAGGAACACACACATAGTGACAGATGCCATATACACACATATATATACTGGAGCGGTGGGCATCAATTCACAGCGCCCGGGGAGCAGATGTTGGGGGGGGACGGTGTCTTGCTCAAGGGCACCTCGGCCGTGGCAAGGAGATGGACTGCCACCCCACTAGCTGTTGGCCGAGGACTTCCTGAATGTGTAGGTCTATAGTTTATGTCAGTTCCGGAAAGGAATGGACTTCTAGCTCGAGGACAAGAAACTGGTTTGTCTGCTTCCCTGCAGAAATTTCGCTCCTTTTTAACATGGGATTAATAGGGCTGTTGCAGGGAGTACCTGGTGCTCTCTCTGGGCAGCCACACTAAATGATGCCAAGGTTTCTGCAATGCTGGGTTATGGTCTTGACCAATGACCAAAATCTCTGTTTTATCTGCATTTAGCTGCAGAAAATCTTGTGACATTCACTTGTCGATGTCCTGAAGGCAGTTTAGAAAGTTACCTGCAACTTGGAAGTGATCAGATGGATCACGGCTTAGATATAGCTGGGTATCATCTGCATAAAAATGGAAATTGATGTTGTGTTTCCCTATAATGTGACCTAGACAGAGGAAGCATGTAGATGGAGAAAAGAACTGGACCTAACACTGAGCCTTGAGGTACGCCACAGTGAACAACATTTGTAGAGGACCTGGCTTCAGCAATTCCCACAGTGATTCGCCTGTCTTTTAGATATGACCTAAACCACTTGAGAGCTGTGTCACCGATATCCACCCAGGATTCTAGACGGTCCAAGAGGATCTCATGGTCAATTGTGTCAAATGCTGCACTTAAATCTAAGAGAACCAGAATAGATGTATGCCAGTGCAGTGTTATTGGTGGATCTAAGAAGACATTTTTTCTTTTTTGACTTTTTCAAAGTGTCAGTTTTAGGCTGCAAATCAAAGTCAAATAAGTTACCATATATGGTCCCTCACCTAGGGTAAAGAAAATTCAAAAAAATATGAGGCCAGTAGACAGGCCAGCTGACAGTCTTGCCTGGGCCCGGGATGAGATAATCTTAGATGGGCCCCCCCGCGCCCAGATCTCTCCTTTTCCCTTGCTCTTCCTCTCCTCTGCTCTTCCTCTCCTCTGACTCAGAGTGGAGCGGGCCCCTCCCGCTCCACTGTGACTCTCTCTCTCTCTCTCTCTCTCTCTCTTCTCTCTCACTGGTAGCCCTACTCTGTCCCTCCACTCCGGGACAGCGGGTCCCTCCCGCATCACTCTCTCTGTCACCTGACTGCAGCTGGATCTCTCTCCTCTCTGTCTCATCCTCTCTGACGGAGCTACCAAACTCAACTGTTTCTGTCAAAGATAACGTGTTGTGTCAGGCTTTTATACAAGCTAATGGACGTTAACATTAGAGCTAGCCTGTTAGGTTATGTTACAAGGCTGGTAAACGTTGGCTGCGCTGTTTCTTACCTTGCTCTACGTTCACTTTACTAGTCCCAGCTTCACCGTCACCACCTTTTTTTAAATATTTGTTAGGAAAATCTTTAAGGCCTCTATTTTCTTCTTCTCTTCTTCTCTTTTCTTTCCTTTTCTGAGCACCGGACTTGTGCTGACTGGACATTTTTAGCGTACTGAACTTCAAATCAAATGGCAACATCAAATTTTGATCAGTGGCCAAACTATTTTTGTGTTGGGGGTGGGGGGGTTCTTGACCACTATTTCAAGGACAATTAGGAAGAAAACAAAAAGCTTGTGATCGCTCATAATGACTCTACAGTTTTATGTTTGGATTCAGTCTCTTTTCAGAAGGAGTCTGAAAACCACATCCTGCTCTGCACCAGCCAGCCAAAGTTCAAGGAGTCAGTGCAGAACAAGCTAGTGGAAAAAATAGTGAATATTGAACTTACAGTATACTCACTGAGTGCCCAAACACTCAGTGTGTGTTTGTGTCTGTAGGGGAGTTTAACAGTGGCTGCATACAATTGCTGATGGTTTATTAGTACATCACAACCCTTTTTCTTGACTTTGAATATATCATATAGGTTTCTTACCTTATGGTTTCATTCCTAAAGCAGACATTTTAATTATCTGCATTTTTGGCTTCATACATAATAATCACTTATGATGAAACACATTATTTTTTAAATGCATGAAAATGCATTACACTTTACTTTGCACCAACAATGAAACATGATAAAGGATGCATTATTATTGATGCATTAATATGTACTTCACTTTACTTAGCACATACAATAACTTATTTCACTGCATGGACTATTATAGCATGCTATGAGTTCTTACTACAGATGATTGTTGAGCTGCGTGTACAGGCGAGTATAGGTAGTCATAATGCAGTTTTTAACTGGTCACAAGCATCTATAAGACACAGTTAATTTATAACCCTTGATAATATGATATTCGTGCAACAGAAATAAGTGTAATCTTAAAACATTATGAATGCATCCTAATGCACTATGAATGCCCCCATAATGCAATACAAGGCACTGCCCAACTGTGCAGAAATGTGGAACAGAATGCAGAATACTCTCTGCTTGCAAAATAGGATTAAAATGTATAATGGGATAATCCGGGAGGACTGGTCAAACACAGGTACAAAAAATATCATAAATTGGAGCTCCATTTCACTCAGGTGTGCAAGGTCAAGGGCCCAGGTATTGTGCATTATGGTAAATTGGTGAAGCCTTATTGATCAGAGAATTATCATCATAAAAATATAAATACAATATTGTGCTAAAAATGAATGTGCTTCTACTTTGAATGATCCCACATTAGAAAACGGTGTCAGTGTCTTCTTTGTCAGTTCAAAGAAGAGTATGCTTTATCATTTCAATTTCATACAAACTGGACAAATCTAAAACATACAGATTTCAAGTCCTGGTGAGTCTCATTGATGGTTGGTTTGGATTTGGCACACCATGTGGGAAATAACTAAGCCTAATTCGTGGTTATCACATGATTGCCCAACTACAGTAATCTGAAACTTATTAATCCATATTTTATATAACATGAATATGGCAACTACACTGATTGAATGAAATAACAGCCATGCATCATGAACCTACCATTAAAGTCATATAACTGGATAACTGGAAGGTTATTACAGCAGTTATCATTATGATAAACACTTCCACCAGTATCATCTTAATAACTGGATTAGTTAGTCCAAAGAACTATGACTAAGCCAAGAGTTATTCTGAAACCTGCTATTGACTGGGTCACCTGAAGTGCATCATGCAGCAGCTAAAGGAGGACATTTTTCAAATCCATATTACACCTGAGTTCTTACAATCTTTAGTTGACTGATGAAAAACAAGTTTGGCAAAAACAAAATGGCAGATTGGATACTTGTTACTTGCACCTGACTTGTTTCGCTTCAGAAGATGTTTAATAATGGTGGTCTGAAGGCTAGTAAGGAAAATACACATCTGAAGAAAACAGTTCATAATGTTAAGTAGGTTTTCATAAAAAAAAAATCTATAAGTTGTTGTTAAAACAGGACGTTGGAATTGGATCTATGAAGCAGGTCGTGGGTTTTAATTGGAAAAATAACTAACTTCTAAGCAAGCACCATCAACCATACAGTATTTCTCCTGTGTTTCCTTGCATAAAAACAAAAGTTCTGAGGTATTAAGAGTTACGTTAGGTTGACCATGATAATTTAAATTTTTATTGTCTATTTTATTGTGAAGTGGATGGACTACAAATTCATCAAGTTGTAGACATACTGCTAGGCTTTAAAAAACAAAACAAAACAAGGTTTTATATATATATATATATACACACACACACATACAATGACTCACGTACTGGCATGCAAGGGCAAGAGAAAGTAACAAATATGTGAAATAGATACATGAAAGTGCCAACTGAGGTCATGCCACCCAAATATTGTGTGTAACCAAATGTTTAAAAACTTACTGCTGAGGAAAATCAGCATCTGTTCAGCTCCTGTACCCTTGCTGTATGTATTGATTCCTTACTTCAAGTAAAACTTGTTATACTATTATTATACTCCAGTGACTCTATCATCCTTTGGTAAAGATTTTTACCAATCATTATCTAATCTGTAGTGTTTCATTAATTCACTGTCATTGAGCATTTAGAGAATATTTCTCCCACCACTTTAGTCCTTTAGTCCTCCTCCCTCCTTGTCTCAGTTGTTCACCATAGGAGCTCTCTTAACTTACCTTCTGTGTTACAGGCTCCCACTCTCATTCAGCAGGCCCTTCATCAGTGTCATCAGGTCCAAACTAAAGCCCCTCCTGAACGTTCGGGTCATGTGAAGGTAAAAGGGGAGAGGGCTTGCAGAGTCCCAGGGGGTACTATGAAAATGGTGGCAGCCACAGGTCTCCAACACTTAGCAGAGCAGACTTTGTTTGAGCCCCTTAGCAGTGGCTTGCCTGCTGGGCTATTAGCATCTCCAGCTCTGGTTCACATGATTGTCAATGTGGGGACTCAGGATGTTGTCCTGTACCCCCGCACAGTCCTAGGGACAGTAAGTGAGGCTTACCTTGCCAACTCACCTGATAACCTTGTAGAAGAGGGGGTAGCAGCTACTGTCTCTTCACAGAGTACAGGTTCAGTGCAGGATAAGATTGCTGCAGTTGATTTAACAGCACTCACTCAGGAAGAGCAGTGTCAAGTTAGGATGCTACTGCAGAAGTACAGTGGTATCTTTTCAGCTTTTGAGGGAGATTTAGGTTGCACTAACCTCATTTCCCATGATATCCCCTTACTGGATGACGTGCCCGTGCACCAGCGATATCGCCGTATTCCACCTTCGGAGTATGAGGCAGCGAAAGCCCACATCCGCCAACTTCTGGATGCACAGGTAATCAGAGAGTAGTAGCCCCTTTGCCTCTCCCATTGTGCTTGTGAAAAAGAAAGATGGCAGCCTCCGGTTGTGTGTGGACTACCGGCTTTTGAACAGTAAGACACGCAAGGATGCATTTCCCTTGCCCCGTATTGAGGAATCCCTTGATGCTTTATCAGGGGCCCGCTGGTTCTCCACCTTGGACCTGGCTGCTGGATACAACCAAGTACCTGTCACAATCGGAATTGGATGCCTTTTGGTTTGTGCAATGCCCCTAGCACTTTCCATAGATTGATGGAAAGGATCTTTGGGGACCAGCATGGTCAATCCTGGCTGTTGTATTTGAATGATGTTGTTGTCTTTTCTGCTACTGTAACAGAGCACATTCAACGCCTGGATGCCGTGCTGGGGTCGCCTGCAGAAAGAAGGACTCAAAGTCAAGTTGGAGAAGTGCTCGTTCTTCAGGCCTGAGGTGAGCTATCTGGGTCACATCATTTCTAGAGAAGGTGTAGCCACTGATCCTAGCAAAGTCGAGGCCGTTGCAAAGTGGCCAAGGCCTAGCCATATGTCGGAGCTGCGCTCTTTTCTAGGATTTGCCAGCTATTACAGACACTTTGTTGAGGGGTTTGCCAAGCTGGCAGCACCTTTGCATCGCCTGGTTGCTCAACTCACCGTCACCAAAGCCCGGAAAACACCAGAAGCGGGCCTCCCTGCTGCATGGACGGAGGAGTTTGAGCAGGGCTTCGAGGGCAGAGGCTGATGCCAGGTGGCATTGTTGGCCCTAAAACTCTACAGACTACTCCGCTCCTTGCCACATTAAGATCATGCAAAGTGGAATTACCAGTTGCAGTTGTAACACGATAACCTGAGCAGGACATTTTTGGGGAATGACTAAAAACCTAGGAACACGCCCACATACAGACAAACAGACAAAAACAGAAGCCCAACTGTTAGACAGTCAAACACATCACTGAATACATTTGATAACTGAAGTTTATTTTATGACATTTGCATTTGATCTGTCTCCACCACTGATTCATCCAATCGGAGTGTAAATGCCTGCACTGTTTGTAGTTTCTCAATTATCTGCACCCTCACATTCGCCATTATTTTGGTGAAACTTCTCAGTTATGACAAAAATTGGTGGAACCCCTGCAATACCTTTGCAGAGGGATCATGGACTCCTGGTTGAAGACCCCTGCTTTAAAGGTCTTGTTTGTAGGATTTAGTGGCACCTAGTGGTGAAGTTGCAGATTGCAGCAAAATTCCTCCTCTCCCACCTCTTTAACTCTCCTTCCAAACTCGTAGGAAAAACTCTAGCTGTGAAACTCACATGAAAAGCAAAAGGCCATATCGAGATCAGTGTTAGGTTTGGTTTTTACAGAAATGGCGGTTCAACATGGCGGACTTCATGGAAGAGGATCTGCTCTCTCTGTAGATATAAAGTTTAAAACAAAAACACAACAATTCTTAAACTCAGGTGATTATACACTAATGAAAACATAGTTATGAATATTGTTATTATTCTATTTCTGCAAAGAAATACTCCAAAGATATTACACACTGAATCTGTATCCCCTATCCTTATCCCAAATTAATTGCTATTTGATTATCCATGGTAAATGGACTGTACTTATATAGCGCCTTTCTAGTCTTCCAACCACTCAAAGTGCTTTTACACTACATATCTGTTCACACTCATTCATACACTAATGGCATTAGCTGCCATGCAAGGTGCCAACTCCTCACCAGTTTTAGGAGCTAACCATGCATACGCATTCAACCATTGACGGCACAGCCTTTGGGAGTTTCAGAATCAACAGGACTCCTTACTCAGTTTTGTCTGGGCCTCAGGCAAAGAAGTCCAGTCATGATGTGGTAACGACACTCCCCGTCTGCCTTCATACCAAGAACGTGTATGTGGGAGGCAGGAAAAGAAGCCAGACCTCACTGAGAGATGAGGTTAAATATCAAAACAGGCTATATACTGTCTGGCTTTGGGGTCTAAGGACAGAGGGTGTCACTCCCTGTACAGATTGTGAAGCCCTCCGAGGCTAAATGTATTTTGCGACTTTGGGCTATACAAATAAAATTTGATTTGATTTGATTTGATTTGATTTGGTCTTAAGTTGCTCTTGTCTTTTGTGGTCTTGATTACAACACTGACATTCAGTTCAATAACATTCACTGACGAGGGAGGATTCTTGTAAGTGATGCTTAAACACCTCACTTCAAAGAGGTTGTTTCTACATTTGTATATCTTTGCAGCTGATAGCTGAGGTAGTTGGCAATAATTTGAGTTAATATAAACAGAATTAAACCAACACGTCTCAACTATCTTTGACGATAAGTGAGTCAGTATTATGTTAACATGAAAAGCCTGATTTTACCTGTCTTACCAACCTTACCTATCACCACTACCTATACCTAGCTACCTACCTACCTTTAAAGTCATAACTGAATAACTGGAAGGTTATTACAGCAGTTATCATTATGATAATCACTTCCACCAGTATCATCTTAATAACTGGATTAGTTTACCAAATGACAGACAAATGACTTGGAATCGAAATAAGATTAATACAGACAGACAGAGGTGTGAATTGATAGCATCAGCGCACAGCAGACTCATTTATAATATGATTAAGTAATGACTTGCTGTATTAATGTAAAGATGTTATATGAAGATAAATGATACAAAATATGATGCAAAAATCTGAGCATATCAACATAATAGATAGATAGATAGATAGATAGATAGATAGATAGATAGATAGATAGATAGATAGATAGATAGATAGATGTGCATTATGCAGAGTGCAAATTATGTCTTAATATTAAAATCAGCTGTTACAGATTTAGTCTCCTCTCCCGGAACAGAGGGGTGTCATCATACATTGTGATGGGAGTAGGCAGGAATGATTTCCTGTTGCGGTTCTTTCTACAGTGGAGCTGCAAGAGTCTGACTGAATCTGCTCTGTTGGTTGACCAGGAAGTCATGAAGGGGATGAGAGTCATTAGCAGCAGTTTGTGGACCATCCTTTTTTCAAAAACCAGCTGCAGGGGCTCCAGAGCAGATAGCCAACCTATACTATAACATAATATATAACATTGAATGGAATATCAAATATGATGCAGTACAGTATGGGCATAGCATAAAATATACATTTAATATAGCAACAGACAATCAGACAATGTAGAGGGACAGTAGTGTGTCTCGATTTGAAGGCCGATTACGTCACAACGCCGCGCGAAGGCTGTCCCAATTCGAAGGCTCCTTCAAATGTGTCCTTCAAATGCGTCCTTCTTTTCCCTCTTTTTGGAGGATGCACCAGAGTATCCTTCGCGGCCTCCCATATCCCAAGATCCTTTGCGCGCCGCTGTTCAGACACCAAGCGGCGAGGCGGCCTAATAATGAATAATAAGTATTGGGTTTTTATATTTAATTACTTTTACTTATTACTACTTATACTTTTACTAATTACTTATATTTTATTACTTTTATTATCCCTGCTTTATTTCCAGACTGTAAAACTGCAAAGTCTAGTTAAACGATTGGATTGAATAAAGAGCTACGTTTAGTATTATCACTATTATATGTTATACTTCATTCTTCGTTTTCTCAACTGACGACTAACTGACAGGCCGCGTCCTCTGAAGCATGCAGCCCCTGAATTGAGACACAGCTTGAGTCTGTGTGTCATTAAGCTACATGGTCCGAGTGGTGTCATATTAAAAAATATTTAACATCCAGTGATGGGTACAAAGTATGGAATTTAGAAAAGATAAAAAGTCAATTTTTGTTCATGAGCTTACCATAAGGTGTGAATTCTCACATTTCCTTCTGAAAGAAATTCTTTATTATCTGAATTTTATTATCATTTCCGATCCTCCCTCTCCCATCTGCATGCATCTGATGTTCCACAGCTACGTAGCAGAATTCTGTCTATGCCAGATATTTTGCTTTTGCCTAAAAAACACAAATGTCAAACTGGTGGCAGTAGAGCCAGATGTTCCCAAAGCAACAAGGATTCATCATCTGGGAAAAACCCTGCTACAGCTGTTTACATTTTTTCTTTCTTTAATGAGGGTTTAATGAGTTAAAAAAAAAACATGCAGTATGGAAATACTGACTCTTAGATTACTACTGATGTGAGATCAGTTAATATATTAATATTCCAAATTATTATGCATATACTGTTTTTGTTATTTTTTTTCCTCAATAATCTATATAATTGGCAGTCAATAGGATTTTTTGTTTCTCAACAATCATATCGTAATCTGGATTTTATTAAACAAAATTACTAATGATGACATTGGCATTTTCTTTTGCAAAATAACTCAAAATGCAGTGTTCCAAATTATTATGCAAAACAGAGTTTTAAAACACTCAATAGTTAAGGATTGAAAATAGAAATCAGTTGTATTTTTTGCATTAGGGGGTAATTTTTCTCAAATCAAAGCTATTTCAGTCATAAACAAACAATTTACAGATCGAGTTACATATTAACATAGGAGCCCTTCTTTGATATCACCTTAACAACTCTCTCATCCATTGAATTTGTAAGTCCATGTAAGTCCCAGTTTCAGGTGATTCAGAATCACCAGATGACAGAATCACCTCCCAGAGCTGCTGTTTTGAGGTAAACTGCCACCCACCCTCATAGAGCTTCCTTTTAAGGATGCTCCACAGGTCCTCAGTAGGGTTGAGGCCAGGGGATGATGGTGGCCACATCATGATTTTTTTCTCCCTTTATGCCCAAAGCAGCCAAGGCCTCAATGGTATTTTTTGCAGTATGGGATGGTGCGTTGTCTTGCATGAAAATGATTTTATTCCAGAAGGCAAAGTTCTTCTTTTTATACCATGGCAGGAAACAGGCAGTTAGGGACTCCACATATTTTGTAGAGGTCATTCTGACACCTTCAGGCACCTTAAAGGGGCCTACCAACTCATCTCCTATGATTCCAGCTCAAAACTCCACCACCTCCTTGCTGACGTTGCAGCCTTGTTGGGACATGGTGGCCATCTACCGACCATCCAGAACTAAATGTAAATGTAAGACACATTAGGAGAGAAACGGAGCGAAAAACGACAGGAGAGAGTGACAGACAGACGCTTAGTGGTTCATAAGTTCATAGAATATTGTTCGTTACTTTATTTCTTTAATTAAAAAGCTGAGGGTTTATGACAAAAGAAAAGACAAGTTTTGGTGTGAGTGCTGAACTGAAGCCTTGTGTGGACTGTAGACGAGTATTAGCCGTTGCTAGTCAGGAGTAGGAGGATGCAGCATGTGCGTGTGAGGAACCGGGGTTTTTTTCTAGAGATGTTCCGATACCATTTTTTCCCTCCCGATATTGATTCCGATACTAAAAAAATATCATACTACGCCTGCCAAACCCTTTGTAAAACATGAATAAATACTGCAAATTCAAGCCATTTATTTTAAATTTATTTTTAAATAGAACAGTATAAAAACAGTAGTGCAACAGCAACTTAAATATATATATATATAGACGCGTCTTCAGGTGTTTAATCAAGTTGCTGGTGTTAAAATTAGCAATACTCGTGCCACCCCTCGAGATTTTTTCTTTGCATATGTTGCATGTCGCAGTCTTACTGGTGGGAGCATCCAGCGTGAAATACTGCCACACTGCCGACATGATATGCTAGTGCTAGTTAGCTTAGCTCCAAGCCTCGCGTTAACTCGTCCCTCTAAAACAGCAGGCTGCAGGTTGCAACACAGCGCCACTGTTTTAAGAGTGGCGGAGAAGAACTGTGCCAGAGCTTAACGGAGCTAACCAGTAAATAGATTACTAATTTAATAAATTACGTGGTATTGGATCTGTGCCTGGACTCCAGTAGTCACCGATACCGATGCCAGCATTTTCGGCAGTATTGGAGCAATTTCCGATACTGGTATTGGAATCGGAACAACTCTAGTTTTTTCCTACATGGACTGAGCTTCAGGACCTTCATCAGCCGACCACTGGACAGAGGTTTTGAACGAAACAAACAACGTTTCCATCTAGTGTGAGTATAGACAAAATCTTCATGAGGATCTGCAAATGAACTCCAACTGCGTACATAAACTGAATAAACTAAAAACCCCGGGTATTTTCTTTATTTTATTTGCATTTTATTTGGGTCATGTTAGTTAGCTGAACTTGGCCTCTCTCACCCGAGTGAAAATCATATGACCTAGTCAAACACCTACAAGGTTCATTTTAGTAGGCTCCTACTAATTCACCTTCCATGCTAAAATGTTTCAAAGGTAATTGAGGTACGTATAACAATTCTGTATCAAATTAGAATTGAGTGGGGGGGCTACAAATGTACAAAAAAGTCAAAACTTGATCATTGGTGCTGAACTCATTTTGGCCCGTGACCCTCTACGCCCTGTCTGTCTGCTGTGTGTTGCTGCTTTCTGTGCAGGTGATGGAGATGCATGGCAGAGGATCATCGCAAACTGGTAACAATTGCTCCTTCAAACCTTTAACTGCAATTGTCATAGCTGTTTCAGAGCTATGAGACCAGTGATGTGACTGACTTAAAGAGTATTTGAAAATCACTACATCTGATCTATATATTCACCTTAACTCAGCCCTTTGGAAGTCATGCTGCTGCAGATACTGTACATGAGCCATAATCAAAGGTGCTCATGGAGATGCCCACACAGTCTGTGCATCTGTCCCATAAGACAGACTATCCAGTGCTTGGCATTTATAACTCAAAGGGTATCAAATACTAAACATTTTACATTCAGGCCTGGTTCAAGAGTGCACTGCACTCTCATCAAACCAGGTCTGAATATAAAATGTTTGTACCTTTTAAAAAAGATTCACAGAGGAAGATTAACTTTATCTACTTCTTGCATCCTTTGACTCAAATTAATGTTGGGTGGTCTACGCTGTCTATAAAAACCTCTTAAGGGGCCAACACAAGCTTCTTTCAAAAGAGATTTGTGATAGGGTCAGTTTTTATGGAACTGTGCATGCTTTTAACAGAAACAGAAACTGAAGGAGACTGAGGAGTGTGTGGGCCCAGAGGGCCAGGGCCAGGGTCGGAGCCCGAGCCCGAGCCAGAGCCAGAGCCAGTGATGGGAGGCCCCTGAAGTGCGACTACTGCTGCCCGTGAGCGTGGTACTCCGGCCTGGGGATGGCAGGACGCTATTCCCCAGGCCGGAAGGTACGTCAATCTATGATTGGAGCAGCGGGCACCGGAGGGCCAGCCGTAGGGCCAGGTGGGGACGAGGCAAGGGGCTGACGGCAGACGGCGACGAGTGGCAGCTGAGGGCAGGTGGCAGACGGTGGTGGTGGACGGCGACAAGGGACAGCGACCACGGGGAGAGGCAGAAGGAAGAGAAGGCAGGACACGGGGGAGAGCTCCGGGGCAGACGCCTGGGGAGTATCCCAGACAGTCACCACCATATTCGAGGGACAGGACACGGAGCGGGTCATTTTGAATCATTTTAAGGTATTCTATGTAAATAAACCATGGACCTTTTTAAAATGAGATCCCTGAGTTTCTGCTCTGTTTAAAAGAACCTGTGTAGCCTTACCTAATACAGACCTAGGCTCTTTTTAACCTACTGTAGTTGGCGTTGTCTGCGACATTTTAACTTAATTTATTGGTAGTATATTTTAACCATGTTATCTATAGTTTTAAACTGGGTTAGCACCTATGACAGATTAAAAAGCGTTACAAGTCCATTGTCAAAATCCTAGGCAGGAAATATTCAACAAAGAACCGCTTATCATAGATCTCTCTGCTCCTTTTTTCACTCCAAGCATGAACAGCTTAAATTGCGGAGAGCCTTTAGACTTTAGACTACGCTTATGCAGATAATGCTGTGCCCATTATCAGGTGAGCAGGGGCTCAGGTGCATGGCTGGGGAGAGCATTGACGGTTATGACACTTCACTCTTTGCAATGGCATATTTTCTGTTGATAGCATGCCTATACATGCCGCCACAAGACAAGTTGTCTTGCTGTCAAACAGCTATCAAATATGTGGGTGGCTGCTTTCATTATCTCCTAAACAGATCTTTATCTCTGTTAGGCCTCTTTAACTTTACTATGCACATCATCCCTTGTTGTTGTATCACGCTTGCTAGTGTTTGCTAATTGTGCTCCAAACCTCAAAGATACTGTGGTCTTAGACAGAGGCTGTAGCAATTTTGCAAACTGTGAGTGAGAGCCTTAGGGCATCCTGAGATCCTCTGTTCAAAACCAGGAGAGGGCATTTGGATTCAGGGCCCCTTCCCTCTCAAACAACCTGTCAACTTGTTAAAATCTCTCTTAAAAACCCAATATTTTAGAAGTGCATTCTCTTGCTGTTGTTTTTGTGCTTTTATTCTGTTTTTTTAGTGCGATTACATGTTGTAATGTTCAATAATCAGTCCTTAGTCCTCCACAACTCTCCGTTTGTGGTCTTTATTTAACATCAAACTGTGATACAACTTCCCTGCTCTGTGCATGCTCTGTTGACTGCCCCTGGTACTCTGATCCTTGTGCAGCATCACTTAGTCCCTATCCACTGCTATACATTACACCTTCCCTCCTTTGAGTAACCAAAGATGCATCTAGAACAAATCAAATCTGGTCAATGTGAAATAAGCAAATACTAAACAAACAAACAAACAGGACTGAGCAATAATATTAGCTAATTTCATCATGAACATTTTTTCTTGTAATATATTTTTCAGTTATGGTTCTTATTTATTTAAACATCATTGAAACAATAACATGAACCTATTATAACTAGGGCTTCTGGGTAGACTAACAGTGACCGACATAGATACTGAGGGTTATCATAAGTCGTGACCTTGCAAAGACGGTGCTCAGGCGAGACCTCACTGTTGCACCAGTCATGTTTCTCCCAGGGTCTGTCTTCAATTATAAGTCGTGACCCATTGACTGGCTCCCTGTTTTGAGCAGGTTTTGCTATTCGGCAGTGTGCTATCCACTTCTGCAGGGCTTTGCCTATGCCTGGCCACCAGATGCTCTATTTGGCACACTCACAGCACTTAACTATGCCTGTGTGGTCATTGTGTGGCCTTTCCACTATCTCTGTCCTCAAGCTTTTGGGGATGACAATTCTGGCGCCATCGAAAAGCAAGTTGTGGCATGTTGACAGAGAGTCTTTCACTGCATAGTATGGCTTGATGTTGTCTGGTACTTTGGATGCATATTTTGACCAGCCATTTCTTACATAACGCATCGCCATCTGCAGCTCCAGATCGTCCTTTGTGTGCACTTTCACCTTTGTCTAAGCGTGAACTTGACATTGGCCATTCTCAGAAGTATGCTATGTCAATGAAGAGGTGCTGTATGTCTTCAACGCTGAAGAGTGGGACCAACGGCTTATGGTCTGTATGTACAGTAAAGCTATTCAAGCTGTATAGGCATTTCAAGAACTTTTAGACCACAGCTAGACACTCCTTCTCTATCTGAGCATACCTGATTTCAATATCTGTCAGGGTATGAGAACAGTAGGCAACTGGCCATGGTTGCTGTATTGTGGCTCTGAAGGCGAACAGCTCCTAACCCATGGCTGCTAGCTGCTATTGTGAAAGGCTAGTACGGGTGCTTCTGTCAACTAGTGATGTGTCGGTCGCGGTAGGTTCAAAGAGCCAGCTCTTAAGTGAACGATGGGAGCCGGCTCCCGTCCGTCCGTGAGCCATTCTTTTTCTTTTTTACTTTTCTCTTTAGGAAAAGTACCTGCGGGCGCTGCGGGCGTTGGCTACAGGTGTCACGTGCATGCTGTGCAACTAGTCATGTGAGGATTGACAAGGATCATACCACCAAGCAGGGAGGGGCGGGGGTAGCAGCGCTGAGACAGTAACAGGAGACAAGAGGAGGGAGACGCGCTGAAGGAGAGAGAGGAGTGAAGATGAGAGAGGAGTGCGGTGCAAAGATGAGTGACAACAGAAAAAGAAGTAGTATTTGGATGCATTTTGACAGTTCAACATGAAAATATGAAGGCACAATGCAGATGCATTTGTAAAGTCAAGCTCTCATATCGAGCAGGGTCCACAAACAACCTACACAGACATATGAGAACTGTGCATCCAGCACTTCAGTTGGAAGAAAAAAGGCATGCTAGCATGCCTGCTTCTGCCAGTGCCACTACTCCACCTGTTGCTGTTGCTGCTGCTGTTGCTGCTGCTGCTACTACCCCCCCATGCATCAGGTACACGACAACCAACAACAACACAGAGCTCTATAAGCCAATTTATGTCAAAGGCAATAACCCCAGCAGGACAGAACAGAATTGATCAAGAAATTGGCTAAAATGATTGCAAGTGATTTCCAACCCTTCTCGTTTCTATCTGCTTTGTGTAGCAGAGCAAGTTAGTGCATTCATTGGGTGATTTCAGAGAGTTACAAGGGATTTTACAACTGTAAATGCAATTGGCTACAGCAATTTATTGAAATTTAAGTGATGTGTTCAAATACAAATCACAAGTCAAAACAGCACTAAATTTGGCTGAATTATAAAAGGTATAAGTGGTAAAATGAAGAGCCGTTTGGGAGCCAAAAGAGCCGGCTCTTCTTGGTAAGCTGAGCCAAATGATCTGGCTCACTAAAAAGAGCCATCACTACTGTCAACAGCCGTTTGACTCTTGTGAAAGCCTGACCCTGTGCTGGGCTCCACACCCATGTCATGTCAGCCATGAGCAGGGAGAGCCATGAAGGAGATTGTGTAACCGGTTTTGGCAAGTAGCGTCCCAGATATTCCCAGATCAAGTGTTTGTAGTGCTTTCTTTGGGTGTCGTTCATGTACTTCAGGTGTCTCACCATAGACTTTTATGTCATCCATGATATGTACCTTTATGGTATTGTAAGATGAGATTTATTTTTAAAATTTAAAATTATTACAGAATTGGTATTCAGAACAGGAACTATATTTTATGATACACCTTGCATTTAATAGTTGATTGTTAATATTGGTGGAGTGATCACATGTTGGTGAGTGTTCAGTTGTCCTATTGTTGAGGCGGACATTAAAAGTATTCATGTTACACAGAAGAAGCGGTCCCCATGCATTTGCTTGACCCACAACCTTTAACTAATTTAATTTAGTCAAAGTCATAGTTAATGCTAAGAGTAACCGGCGTTACAGTATTTAAGGAGATTGTGCATGTCTCTTTTGCAAGATTTCGGGAGCACTAGCACTATCGAACGGAAGGCAGTGGAAGAAATACCATCTAAACAGTGTGATGAAAGTTGTGAGCTTGGCACTTTATCTTTCCAAAGGGATTTACTGGAATCCTGTCGCAGCATCCAGCAGTGAGAACACACTTGAACCAGCCAGTTTTGGGAGTATGTCATCCAGAGTAGGTAAATTTTATTTCTCCCGCACCACAATTACACACACATGTTAAAGTGTAAGAATCAACCGCTTTAACATGTGTGTGTAATTGTGCCTGCCGATAATGTCATAATTTTGGCCATTTTCAATGTAATAAAGCCAGTAATGTAATAACATGCCAATAATGTAATAACTTAGTACTAACTAGACTGATTAGACTTTTTTCATCTAACACTGAGCAAACACATGTAGGTCACATGACCACTGTCTTCTTCCTGAATTCTAGCACATTCCACTAAGTGATCTAACTACCATATACACTTCACAGTAATGAATTAAATAATATTCCTCCATACATGAAATTATGAATTTACATATCTAAGCAAATAAACAATATTCTAAATGAATCAAATTGGCTCTTACAACCATAATTAAGGAGAGAGAGTGCTGCATAGTACATACCCTTGATTAATATGTATATTAATATATATGACGACTATGCCATTCACCATATCTATTTTTGATGAGCAAACTGCACAAAAACTGCAAAATATCTTTTATTTCCAAGAAACGCAGTCCTATTTATGTATTATTACATTATCGGATAACGATAACATAATAACTTATTACATTATTGGCAAAATGTTATTACATTATTGGCTCGAAAACTTTATTACACTATTGGCATGTTATTACGTAATTGGCTTTATTACATTTTAAATGGCCCAAATTATTACGTTATTGACAGGTATTACATTATTTGACCTAAACTGAGAGTGGATAATAAGTGTAAACAGATGATTTTGCAGTAGAAAAAATGTGTGAAATGTGTTTTTATGCTTTCTTCCAGCCTTTGGTAAAGCATACGCTGCAGTGCTGCAGCTGTGTTCCATAAATGGAGATAGTGTGGGTGGGGAGGACTGTTACTGGATGTGATTGTAGGTTTATCATTTTCAGTAAAACTGGGAGGGTTAAACAAAACAAAAATGATAATTAATGCCAAAGTAAATAGCTCTATTCAACTACTGTTCTAATTCATACTACGACAAGAAATGCTCAAGAGAATCAACTGTCCATCATTACTTTAAGACATGAAGGTCAGTCAA
Source organism: Argyrosomus regius (assembly GCA_946959425.1). NCBI lineage: Eukaryota > Metazoa > Chordata > Actinopteri > Sciaenidae > Argyrosomus > Argyrosomus regius. The sequence goes on from OX336889.1 coordinate 12,441,481, forward strand.
TCCAGAAAACATCAAGAACTTTGAATGTATTATCATGTGCAGTCACAAAAAAACATCAAATGATTTAACCCTAACCCTAACCCCGGAAAGGAAGACCAAGAGTTACCACTGCTGTAGAGGAGAAGTATATCACAGTTGCGTTTTGATTACATTTCTAGCGAGAAATATATATTTTATTTTCATAATATTCACTCAGTGAATGTACATAATCACTCGCTTGCTCATTGTTGCGAAGATTTTTCAGACCTCGCCAGAATAATGTGAAACTGAAAGGTTTTGGTTGCTATGGACGCTGCTATCGCCTAGCATAGCTGTGGCCCCAGATTCCACATAGGACTCCCTTGTGATTTCGCTCCGTCTTTGACAGATCAAACCCTCGCCCACTACATGCGTTACGTCTGAGGTTGATTTGCTGATCAACACATTATTCCGTGGCAGCGGGAGAAACTAATGTTGACAAAGTGACGAGTTACGATCGGATGTTTGTCCGCTGTGTTTAATTTTGAAATCTACCGGATCCTCTGTGCATTTAACTTCCTGTGTGGTGCGATCTCATTGATGGGTTTTGACGCATCATGGCCCCACGAAGAAGAAGCAGAAGGAGTGATTATGTACATTCACTGAGTGAATATTATGAAAATAAAACATATATTTCTCGCTAGAAATGTAATCAAAACGCATTTTTATGCAGAAACTAACTCAAAATATTGATTTTTTCACTAAAAATGAGAGAAATGTCCGCCATGTTTTTTTGTTCTCACGGCCGGAATCTTGAAAGTCACGTGACTTGGACACAAAACAATAGGCAGAAAAAATGTAACAGTCATACAATTCAAGGGCCATTATTATAACCCCTCTACGTTTTTGCACTTGGACCAACGTAGCCAGGGTACGTTTTTATATGAGACTGGGTTGGCCAAAACCGCCCGTTCAATTTCTTCCACACGCAGGGAAACGGCCATGCTTGGGTCCTCACCATCCCCGAAGCCCTCTTTCACCTACTGATCCTTGATCAGTGGTGTGGGCGTGGTTTGAGAAGGGGCGTGGTATATTTGCATATTCTCTAAATATTTAGCTTTACACTCGGCGACCCATTTAGATTTAGATTTAACATTTAGATTTAGATTTAATATTTAGATTTAGATTTAACATTTAGATTTAGATTTAGCATTTAGATTTAGATTTAACATTTAGATTTAACATTTAGATTTAGATTTAACATTTAGATTTAGATTTAACGTTTAGATTTAACATTTAGATTTAGATTTAATATTTAGATTTAGATTTAACATTTAGATTTAGATTTAGCATTTAGATTTAGATTTAACATTTAGATTTAGATTTAACATTTAGATTTAACATTTAGATTTAGATTTAACGTTTAGATTTAGATTTAACGTTTAGATTTAGATTTAGCGTTTAGATTTAGATTTAACATTTAGATTTAGATTTAATATTTAGATTTGGATTTAACATTTAGATTTAACATTTAACATTTAGATTTAGATTTAGCATTTAGATTTAGATCTAATGTTTAGATTTAGATTTAACATTTACATTTAGATATAGATTTAACATTTACATTTAGGGTTAACATTTAGATTTTAACATTTCATTTTTGTTTACATATAACCAAATTTTTAAATAACTTATGTCTCAAATGTGTGTAAAGTGAGCTAAATGTGAAGAAAATGAACTAAATATTGAAAATATATCAGTTTGAAAACTGTAATCAAGTTTTTACATTTGGCACCCCATAATAAATGAGTACAAGAGACATTTTCAATTTTCCACAACACACAACCTCAGTGATAATGTTTAAGAACGGCATTAATTTGTTATAAATCTAATTTGTATTACATCTGTAATATTTTGGAAGGTTTTGGAAATTGTTTGTCCTTTGATGGTCCCACATGAAGGGAGCTTGGAGGCATTACTGAGAGGTAATTAGGTCATTCAGGCAAGCAGATTTTTGACCTCTCTCTATCTCTCTCTTTTTTTTTTTTTTGGCCTTTTCAAGCTTTTTATTTGATAGAGACAGCTGAAGAGTGACAGGAATGTGGGGAGAGAGATGGGGAATGACATGCGGCAAAGGTCGGATTCGAACCCTGGGCCGCTGCGGCAAGGACTGAGCCTTCGTACATGAGGCGGATGCTCTACCAACTGAGCATTTACATTAACGTTTGAATCGGTGTCCATGTGCGTATGTGTGTGTGTGTGTGTGTGTGTGTGTGTGTATGTGTGTTTGGTAATTAGGCGCAGCCAGGATGAATAAAAAAAGAAAAGTGGACATAAGAGACTTCTTGGAAGCTTTGGATGAGTTGATTATGTTGACTCTTCTGTGGTCTTTGGGTCAAATTGACCCTTGTTCACTTTTCATTTACATCAAAAATAGGATTTTCTTCCATATAACTGCCTAAAAATGACAGTGGTTCTCTGTTACACTCATTTAAAATAAAATTGATTACTTGACTACTTACACTGCATTATGGACATTTTATTCAATTTCTCCCCACCTGTGATATTCCTGCCAGTTTGACCTGGGTGGTGCTATGTAAATGAGGTCTGTTTACCATATATTCCAAAAATAAGTGTAAAATTGGTGGTACTGAGTTGGAGTGAAGTTGACTAACAAGGTGAAACACAGAATTGGGTGATAATGTTAAAGTAAACTTAAAAGTAGCAATAGAAAACTAGAAGAACTACTAGAAAACACAGTGAACTGAAAGAGTTAGAGTTTTATTAAAAATACTTGTGTCCCCCCACCTCTGAAATCAAAATTTCGTCCTTGACTGTACTATATTATACTCTGATTTGTTCTATCCAAACTGCACAAACATCAGCCACATTTAACTTGAGACTTTTTTTTTTGTACCGGGCTGCAAACATGTTTATTTCTGCTTTGAAGTTGGACATTTAACATGAGGGCTTGTTAAGATTGACTTGTTCTGTAGCCAGCCTCAAGTGGAGGTTTGAAGAACTGGCACATTGCCACATGGTCCACTCACAACTAGGATAAAGTAATAAGGCATAAGGAAAGTGCAAAAATCAATCAGTAAACCGTAGGTATTAAAGGAGGCATTAAAAAAATCACTCTTTCTGTGTTTGTGTAAATACCTTTGGGTATCTGGGTATCCCAAGAAATGCCAAACCCAGTCAATCTTTTGGTGGCTGGGCTTGTAAGAAAACATGAATTTCACAGGCTGTTCAAATTTTGCCCCCCTTACTCTATTGCCGGCTGCACACACCAGCACTGGATTGAGCACCCAGGCTTCATTCAGCCTGCCTCAACTCCACAGACGCTCCACGCCTTTGCTCATTTTTGGATTAGTGGGGAGTTTGGAGGAAGGACTGCAAAGATGGTGACAGCCAGCAAACTGCATAGCAAGTATAGTAAAGATTGTGTGAGATTTTGAGGGATTTTACATATTAATTTTATGTTTTATTCACTTTTTATTGTTAATGAGTAAACAAGTTGTAACATAACTTAAAAATATTCACACATTCCCCACATTCCTGTCATTCTTCAAAAGTCTGGAAGCTTGAAAATATAAAAAAACATAAAGAAACTGAACTCAATCTGAGTTGGTTGGATTTGAACTTTTGAACCAGATGATGACCTTACTCAGGTCTACAAGTACAGACAACTTGAACTTTTGAACTTGACCAGATGATGACCTTACTCAGGTCTACAACTACAGACAACTTGAACTTTTGAACTTGACCAGATGATGATCTTACTCAGGTCTACAACTACAGACAACTTGAACTTTTGAACTTGACCAGATGATAACCTTACTCAGGAGTATTGTCATCATCTGGTCAAGTTCAAAAGTTCAAATCCAACCAAGGAAAATCAAATGGCTGGATGTGTTCTTGGGAGCTGACTTGTGCACTTGCCAGAATATATTTCCCAGCATTAAATGTGGTGGCTTGGAGGGAAAGCCTCATAGAAGAGGAACATTTTTTACTTATTTATTTTTTTTTACAAATTTGGTATATCATTTCAGCACTAAATTCACTTCTGAGAATATTTGAGGTAAGAAATCAACTGTGTAGATTTTCAGTACTGAACTGATGACAGATAGAAGATAAGTAACTGCTTTTTGCATCTTCATATAGGCTTATCAAAGCATGCATTTACCTCTGTAAACAAATCACTCCCGGTTGTCGTCCCTTTCATTGTTTGCATTGCTGCCAGCTCCTCCGTTATCTTAAATTCCTTCGTTATTCCACAGACAAAGATGAGTAACTGGGCTGTGTCATGGACATCACTGCTCTCATCCAAAGTCAAGGAGAAAAATTCAAAATCATTCACTTGGTTTTGCAGCTGAAGCTCCAGATTTGTCTTCCAGATTTGTCCAGATGTCCTCTATATTATATTTTGTTAATTATATTTTGGGTGCTATGTTTTTTTGTGTTCGCTTATTTTGTTTTGGATATAACTATGGATTTTTTACATTTGTTTAGTCTTGTGTCTGTGTGTAGGTTTTATTTTTTTTACTTTGCCACAGCCATCTGCAGAAAGTACTTAAACAAGTACTGTACTTGAGACCGGTCTCGCTCTTGTCTTGGGAATGACCCCACTTTAAGTCAGTCTTGTCTCTGTCCTCTTTTTTCTGGAACAAAAAAAAGACCAAATCTGTGAATATAATCTTGCAAATATCACAAAACTTCCTAGGTATTGTCAGATTTTTTTGTTAACATCATTACATGTACCGTTAACAGCAATTACTCCTCCCAACCCATTCACACCGAGAAACTGAATGTGGGAGAAAAAGCTGTGGTTGTGGTTGTGGTTGTGGTTGTGATCTCAGCCAAATCATTTGTAACAAAATCTTCAGATCAGATAACAAATTTTAATACCCAAAACCACAAAGAGATCCTCTGCAAAACAGCCTCCGAAAAGAATCAGCAATGCAACTCCTACAGAGACACCCTCACCAAAAGCGATTTGGCAAATATTGGCTACCAAGTTCTAGGTCTCATTGTGTCTGCTATTGTTGACTCTTCCTTATCTACAGGATGTGTCCCTTTCTATTTTAAGTATGCTCCTATCCAGCCCATATTAAAAAAGAATAACTTAGGTCCTTCCTTGCCCAAGAAGTATACCAGAAACTGCCTTCCTGAGGATTTCCAATGAGGGTTCACATGTCAGGATCACAAGAATACGTGACAGGGTGGGCATTGCATTAGACAACTTTGCGGTCTTTGAAAAGAAAGTCTTTTCTTCCTGTGGCCATCAGACTGTATAATTCATCTACCTCTGGTCGCGAGAGGGACAGTGGAGACACTGTGTCCTGAGGCCGTATGTCACTTTATCGAATGTCACTTTATCCAATTTCCAATATCACTTTATTTAGTTTGTACTCATTTTATTCCAATTTATGCCAAATCGTACAGTGCGTATAGTTGTATATTGTACATACCTACGTATTAACTGTCATGTATACTTAGTGAGTTACTTATTTTATACTTATTTTATTTTATGTTAGTCTAGCTTATTTTATCTCTCTCTTGTATTACTTCACCACTTTTGTATCGCAACTGTTGCACAGCAATTTCCCTCGGGATAATTAAAGCTTCTTGAATCTTGAATCTTGAATCTGATAAGCGGGGGTTTTAGTTGTTGCTCCAGAAAAGGTTTCCTTTATGATTATGGAAGGTATTGGGACTCTGCTCTGTGTGTAATTCATGGATGATAATCCATAAGAACTGAAAGTAAAATGCTCAACTTTACAGCAGATAATAAACATGTTTACAGCCATTCCATCTTTCTAACATCATCATCATCATCATCATCATCATCATCATCATGGATAACATCATATGATGTGACTCAGCTGATCTTATTTTCTTTTCACCCTCCAGTCACTTTTCCAGTTTTCCCACTTCCTGTTTTTGCACTCTGAGAGACACGCACACACACAAGCTCTCTTGCTGTTTTAATTTTGCTTGTAGTTATTAATTTAATAATGAGAATTCCAAATTAATAGTTTAGGGGTGGTACCCCGGAGAAGTTTATTATTTATGATTATCTTTGATAATCCTGACAGCCAAAAGTAACTGATTACACCTTACATTGTTTGGTGCCCTTTAACCCACTCTTCTCCTCACTCAGTAAGCCTGGCCACTGCATACGTGCCAGAATTTCTTTACCCCCCTCGCCTCCCTCTCAGATCACATGTGCTAAATTTTCGGTCTCTCCCACACATGTGACTTGGTGACTGAGTTTTTAAGAATGCATTACAGAAACTCCGGAAAGCCCTGCCTGTGTTTTTATGCTTTGCTGCTTCTGGAGATATCTGTGACGCTAAAGACATACCTGTTTAGACAGGCATTTGCACCAGGTCTTCATCTCATATATTCATCATGCATTTCTGTGTATTGTATTTTGTCAGAGGTGGAAAGAGTACTGAAAATTTGTACTCAAGTACAAGTACTGTTACATTGCTTAAATTGTACTCAATTACAAGTAAAAGTACTAGTGTTAAAAAAATACTTAAGTAAAAGTACTCTTCTCAACCGGCCACCCTCCGGTTCCCAAGCCAAGTCTCTATGGACTGAGCTACTGCCGCCCCCTAACCCCTAACAGCAGACATTCAATTCGATTCACCTGTATAAAATATCCACGTTCAAAGCACATTTCTCAGACAAACAATGTATAGAAAAATTACACTAAGGCAATTTGTTTTGTGCTTGTTTGGTGTGGCTGTGGTCTTTCGTTGACGAGATGTTGCTGCCACAGTGATGTCATGGTAATGCTCAATCTTCGATGTATGTTTCCTCTGTAGAGATAAATATTATCACACATCAGATTCAAACATTATTATTCATCACATCACTGTGATTAACACCAAAGGAAAACACATAAAAAAAAACAAACATTTAACCACAGTAACAATTTGAGCTAATCTTTGATTGTTTAGCATAGTATAAAAGAGTGGTAAATTTGGTGATTGATAGACTAGTATCAGGCCAATGATATTGATCAACTGATATATCAGTCTAGTGCAATATGTCAACAGAGAGCTGGGAACCTGAATATTAATTTGAGATGCAGCTCAGCACTGTGTGCCAGGTTTTTTAATCAAAAACAGCTCACCTTATACAGTGAAATTACTGCAATGATATGACTATTATGAGGCAAGAGTGTAAACAGATGGCACACACATGAATATATTCGGTTCACTGACTCCACACGTTAGTTAGCTCCGTCTTATTATTATCAGGCTAACCAATGGCAGCTTTGCAGACTTATCTTAGCCAAATTAATAACCTTAACACATGAAAAATAAGAAAGCAATATCATACAAGTATAGTTGTAAAACCTCTTACCGCAATGTGTTTTTTGAGATTAGACGTTGAAGTCTTGTAAACTGATATCACCGTGGAGGTCAAACAAAGTTTGCACTGCACCCTGGACGCTGTCTCCTTTTCTCCCTCTGTACATGAACAATTCCTCCAGGTGCGGCCACGGGCAGTCCTCCGTCTTTTCTTCATCATTTTCACTGTTCACTTCTGTCTCTATTTTGGCTTCTTTCTCTCAAAATCTTCAGTCCACTCTCTACTTCGCTGTGTAGGTATGTTACCTCCAGAAACCTGTGCCTGCTGCAGCAGCGGAGTTGTCCTTTCCTTAAATCATAGATTAATTGGCGCGGTCCCGATCTGACGGCCTTGCAGGTGTTTAATAAAGATTTGCATCGAAAAAAAAAATCTGACGGCCTTGCAGATGAAAGGTTTGAATATTAATTCAAATTGTGGGCGTATTCAGTAGCGACTTTTGATTTTAAAAGTAGCGAAGTAGATTACATGGTGTAAATTGTACTCAAGTATGAGTAAAATTACACACCTGAAAAAAATGCTAAAAGTACAAGTACCCAAAAGATCTACTTAATTACAGTAACGTGAGTATTTGTAATTCGTTACTTCCACCCCTGTATTTTGTAATACTGACTTTTGTGAAAAACTTTAGACAAATATAATATTATATAAATATATAATATAATAATTATAATTATAATATAATTATATAAATATAATAATAAATAAATATTAAAAGGGCCACACAGGGTGTAGCTAAATTAGGCTAAAATCCTGTGCTGTTAAATATTTCTAATAATAATTAACTAATAATATCTGGACTCAAGATTCAAACAAGTGACCCACTCCATTTCCTACAAAGTCCCATGCTGTCAGGGTGACCTTACATGTCCATAGCTTGAGTCAATACACCACAATTATCTCAGCTTGAGGGCACAAGCACCCATTAGACCTAACCAAGGTAGGTTTAAAAAAAAAAAACACAGAAATTTAAATCACTTAACGCCACTGTACTTTCTTACATCTGGGCAGACAAGCCCCCAGGATTCAAATATCAATTCTCCAAACAAGATGGGGCCGCTAACCTCAAAAGCTTAAAACATGGTATCATTCCCTCAACTAAGCTCAACTCCTTCTGGTTGTCTTTAAGGGCGACAGTAGCTCAGTTGGGAACCGGAGAGTGGCCGGTTCAAGTCCAGCATGGACCAAAGTATGGAAGGTGGACTGGTAGATGGAGAGGTGCCAGTTCACCTCCTGGGCACTACCGAGGTGCCCTTGAGCAAGGCACTGAACCCCCCCCCAACTGCTCGCAGGGCGCTGCTCTGGGTGGCTGCCCTTCACTCCACTATCTCTCTCAGACATTGCATGTCTGAGTCCTTGTATGTGTGGGGTTGTATTTCGGGGTTAAAAAATGCATGTAAATACTGAGTGGAAAAAAAGAATTTCCCTCTTGAGGGATTAATAAAGTATCGCTTCTTCTTCTTTCTTTCATCCCCCTGACATCCCCCTGACCCAATGCCCTTTAACTGCTATCTTTGTCTCCTGTGGGCAGGTTTAATAAATATCAAGCTGACCTTGTTGAGTTTGCTGCCCTCATAGCCAAGCGACGCATATTGCAGTCCTACTGTAATCCCTTTGGCACAACCTCTTGGTTAAAAGATTTAATGTCTTTTCTTAATTTAGAAAAAATCAAACACACAGTCAAAGGATCTGTGAAAAGATTTCATAGAACATGGGACCCCTTTCTGTCTTATGTCTGACTTTGATGGACTCAAAAATTAATTTCTCTCTCCATCTTGTTTTTGTTCCTGTGTATGTGTTTTATTACATATTATTACTGCATAATAAATAAAAAATAAAAAACCCCCCACAGACTTTTATCCTAGAACATCTGAATCATATGTAGCCATAAGCCAGCAACCTAACTAACTACAGTGTCTGAAATTTAGGAAATATTTAGAGGCTTAACAGTAATCACCGGCAGTCTGCGTTGGCTGACACAGACAGACCGCCTGCCTACATTCAAACAGGCTCAGGGATTCCGATGACTGATGAATATATCCACTGTGAAACAATCAGGAACTTTTTATTTCACACTGTGTGTGTGTCTGTCTCGCTCTCAGTCTAGACCTGGACTGACTGTGGGTGGTTAGAAAAACTCTCTCTCTACCACTATAGGGTTGCCACCTTGGATTTGTGAAAAAAAGGGACCAAATGTTGTTATTGCTAGTTCAGACTGACCAATGAACATGAAATCCGGACACAGGAGACAGACACAACCCAGCAAACACAAAACGTAATTTCAACGTTGATTTCCGGTTGAAAACAGGTTGATATAAGGTTTGAAGGTTTTTCCACCTCTTTTCAACCGTTTAAAAAGCGGTTACAACATCAACGTGTCACAAAACACATATTTGTTTAATTTCGGTTGATAATTATGTCAGCTGTAGCTCTCAAAAGAGATTGTATTGATTAGATTGACGTTTTTTCTCTAAATTCTCTAAATACGTCTTTAACAAAACTTAATTTCAACACATTTAATGTTTCATAAAATATCATAAATATGGACCTATATGGGCTTTGTGCTGTTAATAGAAAGCTTCCATTGTGATCAATGATGATATTCCAATGTATTTATGTAAAATTACAGGATGCGAAAACACTTAAGCTGCGAGCAACCGTGATCATAACCGGGTCGTACTGATAGCGCATACGGCGAACGAGTCTCTCAATGAGTCGGTCACGTTGTCTACGCTGCCTGAGTCGGCCAGTACTGCATTTTTTGGTAAGTGCATCCACTACTGTATTATGACACCATTTGTTAGATTTTATGCTGCTCACAATGCGGGCGAGGCCGCTCGTTCGGGCATGCTAAATTAGCAGTAAGGTTAGCATGCTAGCTTGTAACGTTTGCATGCTGCGGCCTTGACAAAACTTTCTGCCAAACTACTTTAAGGTGTGTGTTTTTAATGATGGCTTGCTAATGCATATAATTTCATAATTGGACTGTCGATGTAGCCTTTTAAATTTAATATTCAGGCCAATTTCAATCGAAAATACATGACTGAAAGCGAGGGAGGCTGCCTTGTACTCAGTGATTAAAGCTAATTTTTGCTAATAATGAAGTTTGCCCGTATTACTGAGTGGTTGCACAGTGAAATCCTTGCATTTCTTAAATTTAATGCTCTTCCCTTAATATTTTAGATGCTGTGCTATGCGATGACAGCGCCATGGAAGACCAACTAAGTGCGCGTTCAGACAGGGACAGGCAAACCGGCAACCGGTGGTGGGGAAGTGCAGTGTTGGGGGGTGAGGGGAGCTGAGGTGCGTTGCTGTGGGCGTGTCTGTACCTGCTGAATGTAACCGCTGTGAAACAATCAGGAAATAACGTTTTATTTCTCTGATTAATGACAGCTTTATCGAGGCCGTCGCTCGCTCTCTGTGTTGTTACTCTATGTCTCTCTACCAAAGCTCTCTCTCTCTCTCTCTCTCTCTCTCTACTCTCTCTCTCTCTCTCTAATCATCGGACACAAATCAAATTAAACTTCTTCGTGTCATTATATTTTGCGGCGTAAATTGCGAGTCGGACTCAGATCTAGAAGCTGGTACATGAAATAAACAAAGTCAGAACACACACACAGGTAGGTTATCAGAGTTTAGTCCGTGAATCCACCTGGATAGTCTCTGCTTCAGAGACATTTCAGGCTGTCTGTGGAGGTTTGACCGATCTGAGTGTCTGATTGGCGGCTGGAGTGTGACGTGGGGCTCCGTTTTTCCAAAAGTTGAATCTGGTTCAACTTCTCTTGCCGGTCGCCGGCGACGTTTTTTGCGGCGACGCTTGCGTTGTGGTCTGCCGGTGCGGAAACGCACGACCCCCATTGAAAATGAATTGAAAAACGCCGCCGGCGTCCGTTTTGCCTGTCCCTGTCTGGACGCCCACTAAAACAGGCGCTGGGGAGGAGTGGTGGTGGCCAGATTCAACTTTTGGGAAAACGGAGCCCCACGCCACGCTCGGGCCGCCAATCAGACACTCAGATCGGTCAAACCTCCACAGACATCCCCCTGAACCAATGCCCTTTAACTGCTATCTTTGTCTCCTGTGGGCAGGTTTAATAAATATCAAGCTGACCTTGTTGAGTTTGCTGCCCTCATAGCCAAGCGACGCATATTGCAGTCCTACTGTAATCCCTTTGGCACAACCTCTTGGTTAAAAGATTTAATGTCTTTTCTTAATTTAGAAAAAATCAAACACACAGTCAAAGGATCTGTGAAAAGATTTCATAGAACATGGGACCCCTTTCTGTCTTATGTCTGACTTTGATGGACTCAAAAATTAATTTCTCTCTCCATCTTGTTTTTGTTCCTGTGTATGTGTTTTATTACATATTATTACTGCATAATAAATAAAAAATAAAAAACCCCCCACAGACTTTTATCCTAGAACATCTGAATCATATGTAGCCATAAGCCAGCAACCTAACTAACTACAGTGTCTGAAATTTAGGAAATATTTAGAGGCTTAACAGTAATCACCGGCAGTCTGCGTTGGCTGACACAGACAGACCGCCTGCCTACATTCAAACAGGCTCAGGGATTCCGATGACTGATGAATATATCCACTGTGAAACAATCAGGAACTTTTTATTTCACACTGTGTGTGTGTCTGTCTCGCTCTCAGTCTAGACCTGGACTGACTGTGGGTGGTTAGAAAAACTCTCTCTCTACCACTATAGGGTTGCCACCTTGGATTTGTGAAAAAAAGGGACCAAATGTTGTTATTACTAGTTCAGACTGACCAATGAACATGAAATCCGGACACAGGAGACAGACACAACCCAGCAAACACAAAACGTAATTTCAACGTTGATTTCCGGTTGAAAACAGGTTGATATAAGGTTTGAAGGTTTTTCCACCTCTTTTCAACCGTTTAAAAAGCGGTTACAACATCAAGTTGAATCTGGTTCAACTTCTCTTGCCGGTCGCCGGCGACGTTTTTTGCGGCGACGCTTGCGTTGTGGTCTGCCGGTGCGGAAACGCACGACCCCCATTGAAAATGAATTGAAAAACGCCGCCGGCGTCCATTTTGCCTGTCCCTGTCTGAACGCCCACTAAAACAGGCGCTGGGGAGGAGTGGTGGTGGCCAGATTCAACTTTTGGGAAAACGGAGCCCCACGCCACGCTCGGGCCGCCAATCAGACACTCAGATCGGTCAAACCTCCACAGACAGCCTGAAATGTCTCTGAAGCAGAGACTATCCAGGTGGATTCACGGACTAAACTCTGATAATCTACCTGTGTGTGTGTTCTGACTTTGTTTATTTCATGTACCAGCTTCTAAATCTGAGTCCGACTCGCAATTTACGCCACAAAATATAATGACACGAGGAAGTTTAATTTGATTTGTGTCCGATGATTGAGAGAGAGAGAGAGAGAGAGAGAGAGCTTTGGTAGAGAGACATAGAGTAACAACACAGAGAGCGAGCGCCGGCCTCGATAAAACTGTCATTAATCAGAGAAATAAAACGTTGTTTCCTGATTGTTTCACAGCTGTTACATTAAGCAGGTATAGACACGCACACAGCAGCCCCCCCCCCCCCCCCCCCCCAGGTCCGAAGCACACCTACTGCATGCATTTATTGTACCCTGTTGGGCCGCTTCCCAAACATTATTATAAAGGGTTATATACATCTCTGTGTGTTCTTTGTTTTGTTTTAGTGAGTGACTCGTCATCTCAGTCTTTCACATCACCTTTCATATTTCTCATCACTTGGACTTGAGTCGACAGGTTTATGGGTTTGTGATATTTTAAGGCGACAACATGAGGGGGAGTGGCTATTGGCCTTTTATTTGCAAATCGTGGCAGCACTCTGGTGCTCCAGGCACTCAGTTGCGCCTAACAAGATAAAGGATGTTGCTGCCTAGGACTCTTGATTTGGGTAGGCAGTTGTGTACTTTAATGCAAACGTAACTTTAATTCATTTGAGTGACTTTTTGTAACCAATATAATTCTTGTTACACTCATTCAGTTTGGCTGCTTTACACTATCATCACAGTTTGTGGTAAGTACTGATGATCCTTAATTGACTAATCTCGTGACAGTCACAACACACGTCATTGTTGATGTTACTTCCTGAAACTACTTTGCTTTTTAAGATCTTTGCCTTCAGACCGTTCAGATACCAAACTAGCAAGTTAGTAATGTGGCTTTGTTTGTAGCCTATAATTAGCCCCTCAAAAAGATAGTTGGCAACTGTTGGTGGGTCACAGATTTAATATATATATACCAACCAAAAAATGCTTGCTGGGAAAGTAATGTTAATATATTTATTCATTCCCGCTGCACACACGTCTGAACTCTGAGGGTTTGATGAGTTTAAATAGCTACAGAAGCATGGGAACCTTTCTGGACTACAGAATGAAGGAAACCAAATAAAGTTTTTGCATTTTCCCCAAAAAACGGGACAAATGTGTCCCCGGAGAGATCCCCCCAACCCCCCGAACAGCTGATGAAAAGAGAGAACAATTCTGGAGAAAAGGGGCCGGGTGCCAACACTAAACCACAAAGATGTGGTAAAAACATAGACATAACACAGAAGGCTGTGTGTGCTGTACGTGAAAGAAAGAGGACTACAGAGATGCGGGTTGAACACAAACAACATATTTAACACATTACTATAATTGTTGGTAATTTGTTATTTCATAGTTTACACAGTAAGCCAAAACCAAAACCAAAACCAAAAAAAGAACAACCCCCCACATTTCCACCCGTTGTCGTGACAATGGATACTGGATAATAACTTGTTAACACCTGTTTCTGTTAACGCTGAGCTTTTACAGCTCGTCGACTGCCACGTTACAAGCCACATAATCAGAACTATGAATACTGAGATGAGTGACATCAACAAAAGTGAAATGTAAAAGATATAATCAAAGAACATGACGAGCTTTAAACTATAAATAATTTTCAAATATTTAAAGTAAGGCTAAGGCTCAGAATAGGAGTGGATAGACTCGGCTACAGTATGACTTTAATATTTTCATAAGAATGATTAATGATTATAAACTCTCTAAAATATGATGAACATAAAAGGCATATCAATATATCTATTGGTCATCATGGCTTGTAACATGACTGTATACTCAGGAGCTCTTTTGTCGGATGTGTGGTAAACTTATTAGTGGTCAGACATTGAGCTGTTTAGACTTTCTGTTGACGCGGAATATGATGCCATTGGTGCTCTTTGTCAGGTAACAGTGTTTGTCATGGATAAAACATTACTTTTAAAAAAGAAAGTTGTAAGAGATAAACCCAGCAGAGTGAAGTGCTGCGCTCTGGCGTCTCTCCCGGATTTATAATCGGTCCTGCCGCCTTTAGAGTTCTCCAGCTGTGGACATCAGGTATTGTAAGAATTAAAATTCATTCATAGATAACCACAGACTGATTCTCTGATCTTTACGCTTTAACCACATTAAACCTTATGCTGTTTTGGTCTCAAATGACGCATTTGTCTTCACATCTTTTAAATATCACGGATCTACACAAAACAATTTATCAAGTTAGTAATTTTGCTTTTAAGGCTGGAGGGGTGGTGCAGCTTTCTCAATGGTAAGATCAAAGCCACCCAAGAGTAAACTTGACTGAGGCAACTGAAATTGATTGTACATCTGTACACTCTTCTTCTTCAGAAGCTTCTTGGATGAGAGGTGAAACGTATTCACGGATCTACAACCAGGTCCAGTTGCCCTAACTGCCCTAATTGGTCCTAACTTTAATTGCATTATTTCTTTATCTCTTATCTAAGAGATTTAATTAGTGGTCTGTCTATTTTTCACACCTACTGCATGCATTTATTGTACCCTGTTGGGCCGCTTCCCAAACATTATTATAAAGGGTTATATACATCTCTGTGTGTTCTTTGTTTTGTTTTAGTGAGTGACTCGTCATCTCAGTCTTTCACATCACCGTTCATATTTCTCATCACTTGGACTTGAGTCGACAGGTTTATGGGTTTGTGATATTTTAAGGCGACAACATGAGGGGGAGTGGCTATTGGCCTTTTATTTGTAAATCGAGGCAGCACTCTGGTGCTCCAGGCAGTCAGTTGCGCCTAACAAGATAAAGGATGTTTCTGCCTAGGACTCTTGGTTTGGGTAGGCAATTGTGTACCTTAATGCAAACGTAACTTTAATTCATTTGAGTGACTTTTTGTAACCAATATAATTCTTGTTACACTCATTCAGTTTGGCTGCTTTACACTATCATCACAGTTTGTGGTAAGTACTGATGATCCTTAATTGACTAATCTCGTGAGAAATGTGGTTTCTAGAAAACCTCCTAGAAATTAGGTTTGTATTTTTGTTTCTATATTTTTTATGGCTTATGACCTAATGGTTTTCATGGGCTAAATGCATTGTGGCTGTGTGGATCTGTGTGGCTGTGGATCTTCCAAAAGATATATATATATATATATATATATATATATATATATATATATATATATATATATTTGTTATTGATTGATTTGTTTAATTTATACTCCTCCTCCATCACTCGATTGTGGCTTTGAGTGTGTTTTGAAGAACTAAAGGCAGGGTGAGCTTTATGTTATGTGGAAAAGTGAAAAGGGGAAAGAAAGTTGAGACAGTTAATTAATAGAACTTCACTTCTTATTGACCCTGGAGCGCTATTGGCGTGAGTGCAGAAAGGTATTAATCATCGCTGACAGGTAATAATTTTTATATGTGCGTGGGGTTTTACCAGCCTATGCTGATACAGGATTTTGAGGTGTTGCAAAACAGTTAAATATGTGTAAGTGAAAGGTGTGAATGTAAGGCACAATTAAACCTCCGTCGTCATCTCCAAAGATTGGTGCCAGTTTAATTGATTGTATTATTATTCTTATAATTTTGTGATGGCAGCATTTGTGTTTATTGACAGAGTGCAACGTGGGAGCAAATGCCGCTTCTCAAAGCTACTGTTGCCGGTGAGTGTGTGTGTGTGTGTGTGTGTGTGTGTGTGTGTGAGGCCCGGGATTTATGAGGAATGTGATTATCTCATCGCCAAATGATCAGTAGTGACGGTTTAAGGTGGCCACGAGCGCTTGCAACTAGTGTGCCCCACCTATATTAATTAGACTAAACAATTGGAGCTTGTTTGGAAAAACCCTGAGGGCGCACAGACAACTCCCAAGTAATATGCACGTGAATTTTTCAGCCACTGAAAAGTCTCAAACCAAAATGAGCATGACAACTACTATCTTATCGCAGTTACACACAAATGAAAAATGCTATACTAGGGCTGCTCAAAGTACACTGAAGTACTCTCTTTGAAGTAAACTCCACATATCAGCGTGTATTGCCGGAGTTTCTCCACATGTAAGCAAAGAGATTTGTCCATAATAAAAATTGCAGAGAGCACTAACAATGCATTTATCAGTATGTGTAAATCAGATCTCTGGTCACAAACCAACTTTTGTGTGTTTTCTTTTTCTAGTATTGCATATATAACATAATCTACTGGCCTACAAGTCTGGCACATGTATGAATCTTATCACAGTGTGTCACTGAATGTATCTGGGATGAGGTGAAACATTAGTACTGGTGTTCTGTTTGCTGTACACAGCTGGATATTTGTCAGATTTTTTTTTTTAACCTGCAGCATCAAACAGCAGCAGAAAGGATAAGAGTGTCTTTACATTTACATATTTGGCACACTCATTAATTAATAATTAGAGCAGACTGGAAGATAATTTCAGTAAATTTTAGTCGACAGACGTTGGGGTTAATTGCTAAGACACACGGTCTGCTGCGAATAGTGCTATAGGTTATAATAATGCAGTAAGGTGAAGACGTTTCATAAAAAACATGACTGTATATAACAAGTTCTGTCTGTCTGTCACCGTTCACAGAGAATTCATTCATACACTTCGCTGAGAAGCCACAGAACATTACTATTATTATTTTAATCGATACTTTGATACACACACACACACACACACACACACACAAAAAGGGCTCATAGACATGTAAATGTGGTGGAGTGATGAGGAGCCACATAGGGCGCGGCACCCTGGGAGCAGATGGGGGCTCAGTACCTCGCACATCAGCAGTGCCCCTGAGGTGAACTGGCACCTCTCCAGCTACCAGCCACCCTCCATACTTTGGTCCATACTGACCTTTAACTAGCCAGTTCCCAAGCCAAATTCCTACAGACTGAGCAAGGAAAACTTTTGTCTGTCATATCTTCCATTCAGATCAGTACAGGGCGGTGTCTTTACAGACAGATGTAGACTTTTTCCAAATTTACAACATTCTTTAATGGTATTTCATGGAAATCTTAGTAAAAAAAAAAAAAAAAGTGGCTAAAATATTAGGACACCTCAATAATTCCCTCAGATGTAATGTAGTATTTTTGAGGGTTTTCCTTTAAGGCACCTCTGTATCAGACAATATTGATAACAATCATATAAGAAATCCATCTACAATGAGATTATTAGACAGGCTTGTTATGTCTTTGCAATGAAAGTACACTTTAGTCATATTATTCATGATCTCCAGAAGATTATTCCTGTTGACCTCTGACCCCAGGTCAAAGTCTCACCAACAGTTGGGTCCATGCTATCTGAACTCTTGTAATTGTGTGTGCTGGTACTGTATGAGTACCCTTGTAGCTGTCCATCAGAGGGCAGTATTACAAAGGAAGTGTGTATGGACATGAGAAAAGGCTACTGTATATCTGAAAAATATCTGTATGTATATACTGTATGCAATAGTACTGACTGTGACAATAGCCAGAGTTACGTTATGTGTATCTTGCAGAAAAACCTGTGTGGAAAAAGAGCACAACATCCCCAAGATTGTGAGCCACCATTCAGAGGCAGGGTTTTCACGCTGTGAAGAGCAAGCTTTTAACCCTGCAACCGCCACTTGTTGTAAAGTAGGACATGGACCAAACGTAACTGGTAAGGACTGTACATTTATGTCAAAGTTACAAGAAATGGGAATGTTGGTTTTGTGATTTTGCAAAAAAGGAGGGGAGATGTTGAATGAGGTGAGTGAAGTGAGAGAATTTAGTAATGTACATAAAAGCACTCAATGCCACAGCGAACACCAAACATCTTCGAGTGGCAGCTAGCTTGGTGCACTTCGTTAGGCAGGAGAAAGAAGGAAGAAGGCACAATGTTGTGCTGTATCGTTGTGCTGATACAGCACAATGACTGTATCATGACTCATGACTCTGACTAATGTTTTTATTAACTTCTACATTGGAGATTAACACTGAATACATCAAAACTATGATGTTACACATGAAATTATGTGATCAAAGGTGGGAAACAAAGCAAAATATTTGTTGTATTTTAGATTCTTCAAAGTAGCCAACTTTTTGCTTTGATACTTGATACTCTTGGCATGCTCTCAATCAGCCCCATGTAATAGTCACCTGAAATGCATTGAAGAGGGAGATTTACTGCCAACACAGGAACCTCATCTGTGTTTCAACAGACATTCGTTCAAGTTAAGCAAAGTCTCTGTTTTACTCTAATTTACTGATATCATCCACTGCTGTGCCCCACGTGTAAATGCACACTCTCAATTTAAAGACACCCTTATTTCGGCTGCAGGTAGCCAGCCATCAGCCACATATTCTTTCCTTCTCCAAAATTTTCACATTTTTAAGCAGAGTGTAGCCCTCATATGCAAGAAACATAGAAACTGTTTTTTTTTTTTTTTGATGGAGAAGAACTTTTCTCTTGTGCCCCAGCTCTACTGTATTTCAGTACTTCACACTTCTGGAATGTGTGCTCCACTCCCACCCACTCCTGCTAACATTCAGACTATTATCGCCACCCACTCCCATGACAGACAAACAGAGTTAAGCTGATGTTCTGTCATCTCCTGTCCTTGCAGTTTAAAATGTTATTCTATTAATAAAGGGATGATGAAGCAACAACGTCATATGGCTAGATTTCTCAGCAGTGGGTGCACTGCATCAGCCCAGATGTGCTAGATTTGTGGCAGGAAGTCTTTGGCAGGAACAACTGAGGAATTTCTTTAGATATGTGACTTTGATCAAAATTTAAACAGCCCAGTCCCAACTAAGTTCATCCCAACACTGTTTTATACACCTGCTTTAACACATAGCAGGTTCAGCTGTTAATGTTGTGCTGGTGTCTGTATCTGGAATTTGTTTTTACAGCTAATGTTACAGAGGGTCTGAGCGAAAAGGTTTCATCTTGTTGCGGGCTGAAGGCATATGACTCACTCAATGAAATATGCTGTGGTACAACAGTCATCGCCAAACCTGGACCAGAGAGCCAGTGCTGTGGCCAAGGTGAGTGAGTAGAGCTGGACACAATACAACATACAGTATACACACATTGCAGTTAAAAAGTAAGGCCTTCCTTTCATCTGGAGGAAAACAGGAAGACTTGGTTTGTGAATTTATTAATCCGACTATGATGAAAGCATGACTACCCTTTCTCTGCCTCTGATGTCTAAACCTAACCAACCCAACCAACAAAGGCAGCGAGCATTAGAGAGATAAACAGTATATATGGTGACTTATACCGTATGTACATGTAAATGGTTTTGACAATATACTATATAAGAGCATTTTAAATGTGTATATGAGCACACTTTATTAGTATGTGTGAAAGCTTTTCAATAGTTTTCATGAGGGCTTTTCAGTTGTGTATGTCGGTGTGTCATTTTTCAGCTGTTTATGTGAGGTGTTCAGTATAGTATATGAGTTTGGTTTGCTATGTGTATGTGAGAAGAAAAGTACACGTATATGCCTGGTAATTCTAAAAACTCATAGTTTTTATGTCAGTATTGCACAATTATACATGTAACACAAACTCTATTCTATCCAAACACTTGTGGTCTTCAGGATTACACAGTGGTTTGTAATCTGAGTTATGGCTGAGGTAAAGATGACAAAGTTATAAAGTGTCATCTTGATCTTTTCCACAGAGGCTATTGATGTTGACAAGCACTTATGTTGTGGGAAGAACAGGACGATCCTGAGGAGAAATTCACGTGATCACGAATGCTGTGGACCGGATGAACAGTATAACACTAAGACTCAATTCTGTTGCTTCACTGATCAAGGTTTTAAGATAGAGTCTATTGATCACAAATGCAGCAAAAATGAGCCAGGTGCGTCTCAACTCATAAGAGTTAAACAGTGATGTCACACTTTCATGTCACACTGTGTAAAATTTCTTTAGATATGTGACTTTCCTTGCTTTGCTTTTGTATTGTAATAACCTGCTTTGATCATCTTTTCAAATTCATCTGTTGACAGTCCACTCCTGCCCATAGCAAAACGTAAACAGCCCAATCCCAACGAAGTTCATCCCAACACTGTTTTATACGCCTGCTTTAACACATAGCAGGTTCACCGGTTATGTTGTGCTGGTGTCTGTATCTGGAATTTGTTTTTACAGCTAATGTTACAGAGGGTCTGAGCGAAAAGGTTTCATCTTGTTGCGGGCTGAAGGCATGTGACTCACTCAATGAAACAATCATCGCCAAACCTGGACCAAAGTGCCAGTGCTGTGGTCAAAGTGAGTGAGTAGAGCTGGACACAATACAACATACAGTATACACACATTGCAGTTAAAATAAAGTGTCATCTTGATCTTTTCCACAGAGGCTATTGATGTTGACAAGCACTTATGTTGTGGGAAGAACAAGACGATCCTGAGGAGAAATTCCGCTGATCACGAATGCTGTGGACCGGATAAACAGTACAACACTAAGACTGAATGCTGCCTCTACAATGCTACTTTTGAGATATATTCTCTTGATTCCGGCTGTTGTGGTGTGTTTTATGGATATTTCATATTATATTCAATGCATTACATAAATAGTACAGTACAGTACAGTACAGTAAAACTGCAATTAACCCAAAGAGTAAATAGTGTGTAGACAGTACGGTGCGACAATGTCTTGTTTACATTTACAAGACCTTGTTTCTCTCATGATTATCAGTTTTGATCTGAGACATTAAAATGCATATGGGGACAAAAAAAACAAAACAAAAAACATTTACAAGTCTGCATAAGATCTAACTACAACATCTTGGTGCTGCAGTATATCCCTTATCCTACCAACATATTTAACATACAAGGATTACCTTCTGGGGTCTCCTGTAAACAACCACCATAGCATGTTAACTATCTAAACAGATTGTTATTGTTTTGTTCTGTTCTGTCTGTTCCACATTAGGAAATCTATATCCATCTCCTTCAAAATGACTGACTGACAGAGTGCACCTACACCCCCTGATAGTGTGTGATATTTTAAATTAAGACCCATGGCAAACATGAACTCAATAAATAGTTACATCTATAGGCAGAATTGGGTGCTTTTAACTGGGGCACTAATTAAAACAAAACAGAAAATAATAATATAAAGTCATTCAGAACAATCTGACTGGCAAAGAATGAAACATTAAAATGATAGAATAAAGCACCTGTGAGGTATGACAAAAAGTAGACCTCTGGTAACATCCTGATCTTTTCCACAGAGCTCCGCTGCGGTCCGAATAAGACGATCCTGAGGAGAAATTCCCGTGATCACGAATGCTGTGGACCGGATAAACAGTACAACACTAAGACTGAATGCTGCCTCTACAATGCTACTTTTGAGATATATTCTCTTGATTCCGGCAGTTGTGGTGTGTTTTATGGATATTTCATATTATATTCAATGCATTACATAAATAGTACAGTACAGTACAGTACTGTACAGTAAAACTGCAATTAACCCAAAGAGTAAATAGTTTGTAGACAGTACGTTGCGACAATGTCTTGTTTACATTTACAAGTCCTTGTTTCTCTCATGATTATCAGTTTTGATCTGAGACATTAAAATTCATATGGGGACAAAAAAAACAAAACAAAAAACATTTACAAGTCTGCATAAGATCTAACTACAACATCTTGGTGCTGCAGTATATCCCTTATCCTACCAACATATTTAACATACAAGGATTACCTTCTGGGGTCTCCTGTAAACAACCACCATAGCATGTTAACTATCTAAACAGATTGTTATTGTTTTGTTGTGTTCTGTCTGTTCCACATTAGGAAATCTGTATCCGTCTCCTTCAAAATGACTGACAGAGTGCACCTACACCCCCTGATAGTGTGCGATATTTTAAATTAAGACCCATGGCAAACATGAACTCAATAAATAGTTACATCTATAGGCAGAATTGGGTGCTTTTAACTGGGGCACTAATTAAAACAAAACAGAAAATAAAAATATAAAGTCATTCAGAACAATCTGACTGGCAAAGGATGAAACATTAAAATGATAGAATAAAGCACCTTTGAGGTATGACAAAAAGTAGACCTCTGGTAACATCCTGATCTTTTCCACAGAGCTCCGCTGCGGTCCGAACAGGACGATCCTGAGGAGACATTCCCGTGATCACGAATGCTGTGGACCGGATAAACAGTACAACACTAAGACTGAATTCTGTTGCTTCACTGATCAAGGTTTTAAGATACAGTCTATTGATCACAAATGCAGCAAAAATGAGTCAGGTGCGTCTCAACTCATATGAGTTAAACAGTGATGTCACACTTTCATGTCACACTGTGTAAAATTTCTTTAGATATGTGACTTTCCTTGCTTTGCTTTTGTATTGTAATAACCTGCTTTGATCATCTTTTCAAATTCATCTGTTGACAGTCCACTCCTGCCCATAGCAAAACGTAAACAGCCCAATCCCAATGAAGTTCATCCCAACACTGTTTTATACACCTGCTTTAACACATAGCAGGTTCAGCTGTTAATGTTGTGCTGGTGTCTGTATCTGGAATTTGTTTTTACAGCTAATGTTCACTCACTCAATGAAACAATCATCGCCAAACCTGGACCAAAGTGCCAGTGCTGTGGTCAAAGTGAGTGAGTAGAGCTGGACACAATACAACATACAGTATACACACATTGCAGTTAAAATAAAGTGTCATCTTGATCTTTTCCACAGAGGCTATTGATGTTGACAAGCACTTATGTTGTGGGAAGAACAAGACGATCCTGAGGAGAAATTCCGCTGATCACGAATGCTGTGGACCGGATAAACAGTACAACACTAAGACTGAATGCTGCCTCTACAATGCTACTTTTGAGATATATTCTCTTGATTCCGGCTTTTGTGGTGTGTTTTATGGATATTTCATATTATATTCAATGCATTACATAACTAGTACAGTACAGTACAGTACAGTAAAACTGCAATTAACCCAAAGAGTAAATAGTGTGTAGACAGTACGGTGCGACAATGTCTTGTTTACATTTACAAGACCTTGTTTCTCTCATGATTATCAGTTTTGATCTGAGACATTAAAATGCATATGGGGACAAAAAAAACAAAACAAAAAACATTTACAAGTCTGCATAAGATCTAACTACAACATCTTGGTGCTGCAGTATATCCCTTATCCTACCAACATATTTAACATACAAGGATTACCTTCTGGGGTCTCCTGTAAACAACCACCATAGCATGTTAACTATCTAAACAGATTGTTATTGTTTTGTTCTGTTCTGTCTGTTCCACATTAGGAAATCTGTATCCGTCTCCTTCAAAATGACTGACAGAGTGCACCTACACCCCCTGATAGTGTGCGATATTTTAAATTAAGACCCATGGCAAACATGAACTCAATAAATAGTTACATCTATAGGCAGAATTGGGTGCTTTTAACTGGGGCACTAATTAAAACAAAACAGAAAATAAAAATATAAAGTCATTCAGAACAATCTGACTGGCAAAGGATGAAACATTAAAATGATAGAATAAAGCACCTTTGAGGTATGACAAAAAGTAGACCTCTGGTAACATCCTGATCTTTTCCACAGAGCTCCGCTGCGGTCCGAACAGGACGATCCTGAGGAGACATTCCCGTGATCACGAATGCTGTGGACCGGATAAACAGTACAACACTAAGACTGAATTCTGTTGCTTCACTGATCAAGGTTTTAAGATACAGTCTATTGATCACAAATGCAGCAAAAATGAGTCAGGTGCGTCTCAACTCATATGAGTTAAACAGTGATGTCACACTTTCATGTCACACTGTGTAAAATTTCTTTAGATATGTGACTTTCCTTGCTTTGCTTTTGTATTGTAATAACCTGCTTTGATCATCTTTTCAAATTCATCTGTTGACAGTCCACTCCTGCCCATAGCAAAACGTAAACAGCCCAATACCAATGAAGTTCATCCCAACACTGTTTTATACACCTGCTTTAACACATAGCAGGTTCAGCTGTTAATGTTGTGCTGGTGTCTGTATCTGGAATTTGTTTTTACAGCTAATGTTCACTCACTCAATGAAACAATCATCGCCAAACCTGGACCAAAGTGCCAGTGCTGTGGTCAAAGTGAGTGAGTAGAGCTGGACACAATACAACATACAGTATACACACATTGCAGTTAAAATAAAGTGTCATCTTGATCTTTTCCACAGAGGCTATTGATGTTGACAAGCACTTATGTTGTGGGAAGAACAAGACGATCCTGAGGAGAAATTCCGCTGATCACGAATGCTGTGGACCGGATAAACAGTACAACACTAAGACTGAATGCTGCCTCTACAATGCTACTTTTGAGATATATTCTCTTGATTCCGGCTTTTGTGGTGTGTTTTATGGATATTTCATATTATATTCAGTGCATTACATAAAAAGTACAGTACAGTACAGTACAGTACAGTAAAACTGCAATTAACCCAAAGAGTAAATAGTGTGTAGACAGTACGTTGCGACAATGTCTTGTTTACATTTACAAGACCTTGTTTCTCTCATGATTATCAGTTTTGATCTGAGACATTAAAATGCATATGGGGACAAAAAAAACAAAACAAAAAACATTTACAAGTCTGCATAAGATCTAACTACAACATCTTGGTGCTGCAGTATATCCCTTATCCTACCAACATATTTAACATACAAGGATTACCTTCTGGGGTCTCCTGTAAACAACCACCATAGCATGTTAACTATCTAAACAGATTGTTATTGTTTTGTTCTGTTCTGTCTGTTCCACATTAGGAAATCTATATCCATCTCCTTCAAAATGACTGACTGACAGAGTGCACCTACACACCCCTGATAGTGTGTGATATTTTAAATTAAGACCCATGGCAAACATGAACTCAATAAATAGTTACATCTATAGGCAGAATTGGGTGCTTTTAACTGGGGCACTAATTAAAACAAAACAGAAAATAAAAATATAAAGTCATTCAGAACAATCTGACTGGCAAAGAATGAAACATTAAAATGATAGAATAAAGCACCTGTGAGGTATGACAAAAAGTAGACCTCTGGTAACATCCTGATCTTTTCCACAGAGCTCCGCTGCGGTCCGAATAAGACGATCCTGAGGAGACATTCCCGTGATCACGAATGCTGTGGACCGGATAAACAGTACAACACTAAGACTGAATGCTGCCTCTACAATGCTACTTTTGAGATATATTCTCTTGATTCCGGCAGTTGTGGTGTGTTTTATGGGTATTTCATATTATATTCAATGCATTACATAACTAGTACAGTACAGTACAGTACAGTACAGTAAAACTGCTATTAACCCAAAGAGTAAATAGTTTGTAGACAGTACGTTGCGACAATGTCTTGTTTACATTTACAAGACCTTGTTTCTCTCATGATTATCAGTAGTGAGTCAGGTGCGTCTAAATATCAACTCATAAGACCCCTACACTGTGCGATAACAGTGATGTCACACAGTTTCTAGCAATGTAATTACTGCAGATTTCTGGACTTGCAGGAGGCACTTTGTTTACACTTGTGCTGTAATGAATCCTGCTGCTTTTTTCACACATGTGCACTCAAATGCTAAATGTTTTGTGTCCACAGGTGTGCAGCAAAAGGTAAGAATCCTATCAATCTTCAGTTCATGACATTCATATCTGAGAGACAATTAGTCACAGCTGCCCAAAAATTGCATGGACTGTAACAATAACCTCACATATTCTGAATATCTGTCTCTCATATAATATAATATATACAGGGTGGAGACAAAAACACCTGGCAATATAATGCAATCCACTACTTTAGCTCTGGAATAAAATTGACAAATCACATTGTGTATTAATTCAGATGGATTATAATAATGTTTAAAGCTTTGTGATGTTGTTGCATTGGACTGCCTTGCACTGATCAGGATAAATGTTTTTTTGTTTTTTTTCAGAAACATGGAGCTTCACCCAAGTGGTAAGTCCAAAGTTTTCAACACAAAAAGTCTTTGCCACACATTGGCAATAATCAAATCATCCACAGGGATGAGACCCAAGCGCAGACACAACAATTTCAGTGATTTATCAATTCAGGAGCTTCAGGCAGACATGCAGGTACTGTTAGAGGTGGACAGGCAGACAGATCTAGGTTAAGGTTAGAGAAGACCTCTCCAGGAAATCCATTTAAGCTTAATTCAAGATTCTTCAAGATGTTCTACATCTAAGTTCCTAAACGTTTCTCTTATCTGAGGTCATAAAATGTAGCTGTAGGCTATAAAAAAACTATGAAATCATGCAGCTGTGCTACACGTCATATTTAATTGAAATGTCAAATCATTTTTGCCCTGGACTCCTCCCTCCTCGTGTCTCCTCTTCATTTAATGTTTCATGTAGGAGGGACTAAGAAACAAGGAGAGGAGGCTGTACGAACTGAGCAATGTGTAACACATACAGTGTCGCTGCAATACTTGGTTAACCCTACCCAGTTCCAATAAATTGTTTTGTTGTGTTAGTGTAATTTTTATCCAAACTAAAATGTGGTTATTTTGACCACAAAAGAAGTGCTGGTTTTGTTGTAGAAAATACCATGTTACAAACCATAGTGTGTTTCAAAATGTATTGGAGCATACCAAAGGTCACTTTATATACTCCATTATATTTCATAATCAAACTTAATGTTTAGTCTGTTGAAGAGAGCCTTTACTGGAAACCCTGCCCAGAAATGGCGTGGGAGGAATGGAAACCTCCAAAAATGCTGAGCCAAATAATACATGTATTAATAATAATAATACATTTTATTTTTATATATAAGAAGACACTTCAAAGCAGCACAGTAACATAAAACAGTACACTAAAAACACATTAGACTAAGCAAAACATTAAAAGCAATTTTAAAAAGGTTTGTTTTTGTTAGAGATTTGAATGTTGGAAGGTCAGTACAGTCACCGATGTGTTTGGGGAGAGAGAGGGAGGTGGCAGCTACAGAGAAGGCTCTGTCACCCCAGGTTCGGTGCTTGGTCCTGGGTGGTGGAGTCAGGAGGTTTGCATCAGATGAGCGTAGGCTGCGGGATTAATTGTGGTGATGAAGCAAGTCAGTGACATAGGAAGGGGCCAGGTTATGGAAGGCTTTGTGTGCGAGGAGGAGGATTTTGAAGTGAATGTGCTGTGGAACAGGGAGGCAGTGGAGGCAGCAGCAGGCTTTGAAGCAGAGGCTCACAGTGCAGTCTTCTTGCAGAAGAATAAACTCTATTATCTATACTCTGTTCCTGTTCAGAGGATTTTTTGGGGCTCTTTGTGGGACCTTTCGAAACTTCTGTAATGATTTCTATAGCTACAGGCTGCAGTCTCAGACCATTTGGAACTTCAGTAGCTTTTCTCTTTTGCTGTGGCAACATGCAATGTTGGATAAGAGGTCCAGGCTTTGACACTGACTTCTAATCTCCAACAGTTTTACTTTGAAACACAAATCTATTGTTAGTTGTACAAAATAAAGATCATATGACACTACAAAGGAGACACACATTACTAATAATTAGGAAGAAAGAGAAATAGTAGAGGAACCCATTTATTGCACTGGTGCCAATGTGACTTTTAGTGTTTTCATTTTTTCATGCACACATTTGCTGTACAAAGAATGTGTTCTATGACTTGTGTTGTATAATAATGTTCATATGATGTGAACCGCTTTTGTGTTTATGTTTACCTATCTTTGCACACCCACAGCACTGAGCCACAAACAAATCTCTGTGGATCATCATGCTACGATCCAGAAAAATTTCTCTGCTGTAAGAAAAATCAGACAAAATCTCATCTGTGCTCTGTCCCAGGTATGAACGGTGATGGTGTGTTTATGTAGTTGAATCTAACTATGTTATTATCTGAGATTATATCATTGTGGGCATTGTGTACACTGTAGCCTCTGTTAATGTAACAGTGGTTACACTGTAGCCTGGT
This sequence comes from Argyrosomus regius, assembly GCA_946959425.1. Taxonomy (NCBI): domain Eukaryota; kingdom Metazoa; phylum Chordata; class Actinopteri; family Sciaenidae; genus Argyrosomus; species Argyrosomus regius. The sequence continues at coordinate 12,470,036 of OX336889.1, forward strand.
GGGAGCTGAATAACCTTTTTTTTTTTTTGTGAAAGTGCAGTTCCCCCTAGGGCAGACTTTGTAGTGCTTTGTTACAGGAATCAGCTCTTTGCAGTGGCATGCTGAAACCTTGATATATAACTTTAAAGGAGATGTCTGGACATCTTGAAGAACAAGCAAGAAGTAGACCTTAAACTATCTACTGTGCAATGTCTGTAGTCTCAAATCTTTATCATTTATTTTAACACTAGGACAGACCTATAGAGGCTTGAAGATAAAATAACTAATGCAACCCTGATGAAGGAATAGCTGGAACAGTCTTAAACATTTTGAACTTGGGTGTGTCAACTCTTTTAATGCTTGTTGGATTTGGAAGAATGAATGGAACATTTTTTCTCATGCTTCACTGGCTGCTGCCTTTCTGGTGATATTTCCAGACAGCAGTCAGAAATGAAATTGTGTCTGCTGGCACAAAGTAGGAAAAGGATAGACAGGACAGGAAGATAGGAGATTTGGAAGATGAGATACAGATCTTCTGCTGCATCTGCTGACTTGCTTTACACAGGGGAAACACATTTCTCATACCCCTTTGAACTCTAGAAGTTAAAAGAACGAAGCCTATTAAAGAGAGCCTTGTCTTGCAGGCCTGTTTTTCTCTCTCTTATTTTTTTTCTCTCCATATATTTCTGTCTCTCCCAAACCCTCTGAGTCATCCTGTTGAGAAACTGCTAATTCCCACTGTCTACACTTAATAAACCCCACACTCTTTCCATTCTGTCTCCAGCTGAACTTGTCGTTATCCCACCCTACCGTCTTCTTTTTAGGTCATTGTGACGCCGCTCCTACTGTGTACAACCCACACACGCACATCTGCTGTGATGGCTGTGTATCTGAACGGACACCTCAGGCAGAACAAGTAATGAAATCATAACATTTTATGTTTCTAAATAGTTCAGCTAGGCGGAGAATCAATTATCAAACTTTCCAGTGACGCCTGTAGGCTTGTTAAAGACAGTTGTGATGATGATGATTGATCATTTTTCCAATGAGAAACAAACAGGCAGAGCCCTTTTGTACTTAAATGAATTGTTAGTAAAAAAAAAAAAAGAAAAGAAAAGAAAAGAAAAATTTAACTTAGAAAGACTAAGAAAAAAACAGGCTGAGAACTTTGGTTGCCTTAATCAGTATAAGAATGCCAGTTTGATGAAAACATTTCTTTGATATAATTAATGCAAAGAATTATTTATAGCAGTGCTATAAAGTCACTCTTTATAGCACTGTCAAAAACACTACTACGTAGTGCAGCTTTGTGAGAGCTCGGAGCTCCACCCAGCTGCTTTAATACGGCATGCAAGAGTGTTTTGTGTCCAATGGGTAAAAATCTCTGCTACCATTAGCATCATTAACGTTAACCGCGTAGGCTAAAGGATAATATAACAATGCCCAGGTAAGATTTAAGCAACTTAACCACATTTTATTTGTAGAGAGTAATATTTGCTTTAGTGTATTTTTTGTTTTTGGTCTGTATTTCTCCTCATATTTTTGTCGCAATTCATGCATATATATGTTGACCTATATGCATTTCAGTGTGTGTATACTGTATTTTAGTATAGATTTTACTATACTATAGCATATATTCTGTCAAATCCTGCAGAGAGAGATGCTGTATGGCTTGGCAGAGCAGGTTTTCTGTTGTAATAATAAATTGTACAAGGGCAGAGAAGACAGAAAGGATAGTTCAGAGGTCAATGTTCCGTATAACCCAGCTAAAATAACTGTATGTTGTTCTCAGTTTAATGGCTCACATAGACAAAACAGCTGTGGCACTGAAGTCAATCATACTGAGATCTGCTGCGATGGACACAGGTGGGTGCATGTGTGTTGCATGTTTGTCTGTGAAAAGGCTGATGAAATTCAGTGAAACAGAGAGGATTGGGGTGGTTGTTTTTTTGTGTGTTTATTTTAAAAAGTGTTTTTTTCATGAGCCGAGCTGAGGAGTATGCAGGATACAGACAGACCCCAGACAGGAGTGGCAAAGAAAATTTTTTTATAACTACTGCATACCAGCCCCGCTGGCCCCGTGTCTCCTTTGTTTCTCTCTTGGCACTGTTCAACAGCCATTTAGCTACTGAGACATAGAATGTCTAGTAGTCTGGGTCGGCGGCTGTCTTCATATTTGTGTCTCTTTTCACATGCATGCTCTGACTCATGTCTCAACTCTTCTAAGATTTACAATATTTAACTGGGCTCTCGTGTTTAGGAGTAACAGTTGTGTTCAGCTAACAGTGCATAGCTGATCATATCCTTTCTGGACATCCTGTCTAGACACTATCAAGGAAGTTTTCCTCCAGTCTGACATCGAGCCTAATTAATTCTAACTCGCTGTCTTTTGAATGTAAAATGATCTGTCCCTAAAGCATCATAAGAATAAGAGTAAGACGTAAGAATAACTTCTCTATCTCGCTCAACTGATTTGATATTAACTAAGAACTTCTGTTTTTCCATCCAGACATCCCAAAGTAGAACACATGTACTGTTGTGGAACCCGGGCTTATAACATTAAAAACCAACGGATGAAGTGCTGCTCTGGGACACTGTACAACCTGACGCTGTTTAACATATCTGAACATGAGGTGCAGTGCTGTGGATCTGCTCTGCAAAACAAACAGGTACGTTTTGTTTGTTCCCGAGAAGCAACTTCTGCAAATGACCCAAACTGTGCATTGTCCAAAACTCATAAATCATAACTGTGTATTTTTATTATTATTATTATCTCTTTTTAATGTCCATTATCCTACCGATTCCAAAACACAACCATCATCTTTCAATGTGCCTACAATGTGCCCCATTTCCAGAAAAAAAACATCATTGTTTCTATTTACATTTTACAAAGCATGCCAACTTTTTTTCCTTTGGAAACTGGGTTGTCAAAAGTAAAACATTTATACACTTTAGTGTATATAAAGATGGGCTAAACAGGCCCTATCAAAAGAAACAAAAATATTGTTTCAACAACTCTAAAATCAATGCCTCCAACCTTTTGTTCAGAGACCTCGACATGAAGACAGTATGGAAATTCTGTTTATTTTTTACTGCACGTCTTTATTAGCAACGAACCCTTTTTTAGTCTTTTATAGATCACTTCGTAAATATTGGCAGAGGCAGAGGAAGTCATGCACAGATTCTTGCACCAAATACAACACAGTTAACATTTTTCTGGTTTATATGTAAATGTAAGCTTGTAGTTTTACAACCATCTGGTTTGGCGCACTTCTGCCCATAACTGTGTGGCCTGGATCTGTTTATTTATTTTTCTATGTCATGGACACATACAGCCATATCGGTCTCATTAAACTTACTGACGATTACTGTGACCATTCATATTGTTCATTAAAATAGTTTCTATCCACTTAACTAGGATGTTTGCTGCTTGGGTGAGGACAAGGAGGTGCTATACTCTGCCAAGAAAGGATTCAGATGTTGCGCTCACCACTACTACAACACCTCTCTGTGGTCATGCTGTGCAGGGTGGTTGAGTCCAAGACATCATCAGAACATGACGATTACAGGTCATTTGTGCAATGCTTGGCCATTGCCATACAATAGTACTTGATGTTTGTCATTTCTACTTGTTCCTGCATCTCAGCAAAAATATGTCTGTATGATGTCCTATTTCAGAATCCACCCTTCTGACCATGGACAATCTAAATGAAACACGTCTTTGTAAAGAAAGTAAGATATCAGATTATTTTCTATATTTTTTGTGAAGTTGGGAACATATACTATTTGTGAATATTGATAAAAATGAAAAAATGAATGTATGTCTCTCTTCAGTACTCATCGGGATTGTGGCAAGCGTATCTCAGCATCAACACAGCATCGTGTTCAACAATGTGCTGAAAATCCATGGAAGACATGGCACAGTGACTCCTCTGGCCTCGCCTCATATCCTGAAAACACCAGATCGCTGCAACTTCCCAAAAGTGACCCCGGGGAAGACCTACTTTTTTGATCGGGTTAATATGTATACCGATTTCAACCATGACTCTATTCTCCAGTCAATCCATTTCATTTTTACCAAATGTTCTCATCATGAGGTCATTGCTGGTTAATCTGTTGACCATTTGACTTGGGAAATGTAATTACTCTCTCATTTCTCATTACTTTCATTAATCATTGAAAAAAATATTTACATGACTTTACTAAAAGCTCATCATAAGCAGTTATGTGTTGTATTACTCAAAGGTCAATATCGACAAAGCCACCGCAAACTCAGGGGCAACCTGATATCCCAGAAAAACCAGCAGCACTTTGCGTTTACAGCTGGGAGATACAGGTGGCTGACTCAGGACAAGCCAACCACATGGCTAAATCACCAGTGACCACCAGTCATTAAAGTGAAATTATAAAGGAATGTAAATGGAAAAAGTGGAAAACTCAGGACACAGCGGCAATACTCTGCATTGTGAATGTATTATTTAGTGAATAGTAATTATTTTGTGGAGTCTGTGGTGGTATGCAGCACTCCAGAAGTCCCGTCCACATAGTGAAGCTGCAGGAGTCAGAGGTGTATTCCTTACCTGCTGGATGAAAGCTAGCTGTCATCACCCAGCCTCTGCATTAAGTTAAGACGTCCCATACAGTCAGACATCAAATAAGCCAACTTTACAAAATGTAGCATAACATTACTGCATTACATAGTGTTAACGACAATGTTTTACTGCTTGTTACTAAAGGCAGTAATCACTACATTAACATGGTGCTCAGTGATGGTGAATATTCATTGTTAAACTTTTAAGAAATGATTAATTTCCAAAGATCAACAAAAGCTACAGCAGTACAAGCTGAGGAGAGTACGTTAGACTAAAAGTAGCTGATTTATTTGCTGTCATTGCTGTCATAAGCTAAACAGCTACCAGATAACATGTATTGCTTTTATTCTTGAACTAAACTACAAAAAGCAACTGTTTGCACAAATGCCCTTCCCTGTAACAATTGCATGTTTACATGTGAATAATGAATTTTTCATGTCGTGATTGATGAAGCTAGGAGTTCATGAGAATTTATTTAAAAAAATGTCAGGGATATAAACATGCTATAAGGACCCCTATTGTTGCATTATTGAGTGGAATGGTGCCTGTTTTTTTGTTGTTGTTTTTTCTCTGTACTAAAGAAAAAAACTAAATATATTATAAATCCTATAAATGATTGCATGTTTAAATGTGTTTTATAACATGACTAGTATATTGTCTGTTTATTTTTAATATATGTCAGGACACTTTATGTATTTTTGTGTATATAGGGCTGTTTCTTGCTATGTGCAGACTATGTGGATGCATAGGGCCCCACGGCCACCGGGGGGCCCCCAAGCTGCAAATTCAGCCTCAATAAATTCTGAGAGAATTAAAAGTACCCGTCTTTATTTATAGACGTCACGTGTCGGCGGAGGGGGACAATGGAAACGTAAGACTGTGATCATACAGATCATGAACACAAAGTCGTGCGATCATGTTGTACAGTTACATATTGTTCCTTTTAACCTACAACATAACTATTATTCTTATTGTTGGTTTGTTTTCTGTCAGACTTGTGGTTACACGTACCACAATCAGGGGTTGCAGTGTTACATGTGAATGTTTCGTACGACCTGAAACATCAGTATTAAAATGTAACAGACTGCTGCATCGTCACAGATCATCTGAAAAGAAAAAAGAAAAATCATTTTGCATAGGGCCCCCAAACAGCTAGAAACGGCCCTGGTTTAAGCTTTTCAACAGTAATCTTCTTTAACATCGCAGGATTTACACTTTATTCTACAGGGTGGGCTTGTGTGGGCCTTTTTGGCCCTGTTTCATTCAAGCTAAGCCAGATGTTCATTCACATGTGGTCCAAATCTGAAGCATTTTTATAGACAATCTGCAAATGAGACATGCTTTAATTCTATTTAATTATTTCATTCATTTTATCTAGGTTAAACAGTCTAACTACTAAACAATGTAATGAAATAATGGATAATAAAATTGGATGTTACAAATCAACTGTGTAGAGGCTGCTTAAGACTCTTTATGAATATGATAACCCAAGAACTAAAGGAGGATTAGGACTTCCAGATATATACCAATATTATATAGCATTTAATTCTAGATACCCCTTCAGTGGGCCTATACTGGTGTTAGAGAGAGTGGCAGTTGGGAGTGGCTAGAGGAAAACATCCTCATATAATATATAATAAAGACATAACTTTAACAGCTCTATGGTATAACCCCAAAGCCATTTCCAGAATAAACAACCCAGTCCTACAGTTCTCATGTGATATAGTTAAAATCCGAGAACGAGATGATTATTAGGTGGCCACGAATTAATAACGCGTGGGCACAAGAAATGTTAGTCATTTCATCAGTGAGACTGTTGACTTTCTGGCATCAGTAGCTTCAGCTGCAAACATGGACAAGTTTGATCTGATTTTATTTTAATCTAGGGATGAATTACAATGATATTCTTAAATCACTTGCGGTTAGACATTTTCATTCATACAATATGTCCTACAATTATCATCTAAAGTGAAGGATTGTGGCAGGTCTGTTGCCACTGTGAGTCCTCTCAGCACAAAGACACTCTGGGAACCAGTAACCGTTTTGATTAGTCTCAGCAATGTATACCGGTAAATTATTATGTTCTGCCACCCCTGACAGGAATTCCCAAACTAAACTACAATGGGAACGTGATATGGGTGTACCTATTTCCTCCCAACAATGGGACGCAGTACTTACTAGTTGTACGAAAATGTCAAAGTGTGTCAGATATAAAATTTCACAGATAAAGATAATACATAGAGCATACATTACACCTCGCAATCTGAATAAAATGAATAGCACATTATCTAAATTTTGTTGGCATGGCTGTGAAGTGGAAGGTACACTTCTGCATTTGCTGTGGCACTGCCCTTCTGTAAAGAGGTTTTGGGTGAAGGTTATTGAAAGTTTGTCATGTGTACTTGGCCTGGACATAAAACTCTGCCCGCTGGCATGTATATTGGGTGTGAATCTGAACATTGCAAAATCTAGGATGGTACATAGAATTGTCGCCCTGGCAGTCAAACGAATTATTTTGTTGAATTGGAAAGAACGTAAGCCAAATTGTTTTAGCATGGAGAACTGGCACAAAGACTTTATGGATTTGTTGTCGATGGAGCAGGCCGCCTCCATCCTAGTGGAGGATGGTGGGCCGGATGAGCCATGGAGTTTTTTTAAGATCTTGCCTTGAATGTATTGATCTTGATGAACTGACATACTACTGCACCACTGTTTATTATTATTTTGTTTGTTTGTTTGTTTGTTTTTGTGTGGTTTTTTGTTATCGTTGTTGTTGTGCGTGTTTCTGTGTTTTGTTGTTAAAATATGAAAAAAAAAAAAAATGATAGTGCAGGCACAGATAATCTTAATGGCAAGGTGCTGATTTAGTTGCATATTGAATACATGTCTATCTATCTGTGGGCCTAACAGTAGATCTATTAGAGTATTCATTCTGTGCTTAGAAAGGTCATGGAAATGATTATTCATGTTCAGACTTGATTATCAAATATCAACATGCATACAAAAATGGTTTACTCAACCTGTACAGTCTTTATACAAATGGCTGATGATTGGTTAAGGGAGTTGTCCTGTTTTTGCTTTTTTAATGACTTGCCCTCTATCAAACAACAAATAAATAATAATAAATCAGCCCTAAATATATCTACAACTAAAAGCATTATAGTTCAGAGTCACAACATAGATTTTAGGACTAGACCCAGTGTTGGGCCTAATCCCTGACTTTCACCTATCATAGACCGAGCATATTAGTATAGTGGTAAACTGGGCCTTGTTATTGCAGTCACAAGAAAGTGTTCTCCCTTTGTAAAATCACACATGCAGGGTCAAGTTTCTATTCATTTTTTTTTTTCATCTGCACTATTGTTCAGCAGCATGTTGGTCTGATCTAAAACAAACGTTCAAAAATTGCACTACAGCCTCTCTTCGCTTACCTAGACCCCCATGACCCCCAACTACTGTGTTGCTGATAGGGATTAGGTATTAAGGTATTACTCATTGCTCTTGGCAGGATGGCCATTTAACAATAGTTTCACAATAGGTTGCACAATATTTCTCTGTGTGAAAATGACATACTGCTCTTAGAGTGTACTTTGCTTCCCCATTGATCAAGACACCCAGAATCATTTTAATGTACCTGGAACAGCTTAACCTTTTTTACACACCCATGTCTAACAGCACTGAACAGGCCTGATCACTCTTTTCACTCTGTCTTGGTAAGGACTCTTTTGGCAGACTGTGATAGGCAAACATATGGCACCAATCTAAAATACCGGAAGAATCATTTTCCTGGAATAACAAACAAGAAAATGTAATGTTTGACGGGAAGGTTGGTGGATGGGTTATTACAGAGTGTGAGAACAACATTGTAGTAAAGAGAGATGCAGGATCACAAAAACATCACGCTGGCCAGGAGGTGTGCTGAAAAACAGGTTGACTTTTATTCTCTTATCAAACAAAGGTGGTCTTTTAACAAAGACAAATGGGGTGCTGCTCTTCCCATAGCATACAAAAAAAACTAACCCAAACCAAAAACCATTCTCAACATATATATATACTCTGATAGGCCTTCTCTCCAGTTCAAATCAGCCTATCAGAGTAGGTCTGTGAAAGGGAGAACGGACACGATTAACAAAAAAAACATAATTTCCTTGATTTGTTTGTCCCAACAAATGCATATTAAATTCTGCAATATAAACAAAAAAAATACAGTACATTCAGAATTAATCAATGAAATGCACACACACAACATGAACAATCCAACTTAATTAACTGAAATATTTCCACCCATTCCAACATCCAATCAAAACAATACCCACCTCCTTCTAGTCTCCTACAAAAGGGTACCTATAGAGGCGTGCTCCCTCTTTAAGCCCATGCCCAGAAGCACAAAGGACTGGAAACAGGTGACAAACCACATTGTCTGTCTTGTACTATTCCTCATTTCAATGTTTTTAGGAATACATTTAACTAAGATGACCATGCTCTATCTATGTCATCCAACATAGCAAATCAGTTAAACAATTAAAATTGTAAGCAGCAAACAGTGGGGAGTTAGCACTTCCTCACAAACATATATATAAAACAGAACATATAATGTGCAGTATAGAAGAACAGAATACACTAAGGGTTACCTGTTTGCCCACTATTCTTTTCTTGTTATTGCAAGATTACTACACATTGTATTAAGTACAGTACTTAGTAAGTTGAAAAAATCTTGTCTTCTTGCCTTGTTGTCAGACATTTGTTTTGTTAGGTAAGTATTTTGTTGCTGCCCCGAATATGTGCCAAATTATTTAAGCAATTTCCCCTTTTGCTATGTAGACATAAACAGAGAGCAACCCTCAGTTCTTAGGAAATGATAGATTACAGGAATGCAGCAATGATCATGGGACTCATCAAGCCTTCTCCTTTGTTCTAAGTTGGCACTTAATGTTTTATATTGTTTGATTCCAATCAGTCACACATTCCTAATAGTTGACATTTTCACATTGCTACTGGAATTTGTCTTGTGAACGTGCTTTTAAAAGAGAAAATGCCAGAAATACTGGCAACAACAACACAATCCAGACATGCAATTTTGGACTAGACTATTGACTTACATAGTGTCTGATATACCCAAACAAAGAGTCAAGAAAAAAAAATCTGGTTAACTGGAAATGAATGATTATACATTATAAATGTATTATGAAATGATGATAATAGTGAGTTTGAACCAGAAAGCAAGGATCAGGATCCCTGAAACAAACTCAGGCAGTAGATACACATATTGTGTGTTTTGTCTGCTTATGTTGGCCAAAAAAAAAAAAAAAAAGACTAAGGTGTATGTTTGTGGCTCATAAAAGAACAGTAAAGATGGATGGATATTGAGCTGGTGATAAGCTGTAACTATACACAGATCATTAAAGCTACCATTACAACCACCTGTGGACCCAGAAGCAACTATTACTAACACACTTTCGGATGGGGAAACGGTTGTCTTGTAAGTAATGCGAATTGCATTAAATAAAAAAGATTAACTAGATAATTTAAAAGAAGAGCAAACTGGACTACCAACAACCTCGCCTGTAGCACCTCTGTAGGGATGGTATCAAACAACTGAGCAAATGTAATTTATCTTGTTTCTGTTGCTTAGAACATAAAATTGTTTTACAGCAGACAAAGAAGAAAAATCTTTACAAGTGACAATGAAGAAAGATTTCACCTGTTGCTGCCCATCCCTGATCCCCAGCAGGGAAACCGCTCGTTTCTACCTGCTCTTTGTGCTCATTGCTCTTTACATGCTGGCTGGTGCTGCCATATTTTCTTCCCTGGAGAGACCAGCGGAGCTACAGGCCCACCAGCTCTGGGAAAAGAGGTTAAGGGACTTCAGTCATGAACATAACATTAGTTGTGAAGACCTGAAATCTCTGTTGCGCCACTATGAGGAGGCTCGGACTGCTGGCATACGGACAGAACAAGGCAGAGCGCTTTGGGACATCCCAGGAGCTTTCTACTTTGTGGGAACTGTAGTCTCCACTATTGGTGAGTTAAAGAAGAAATGAGAAAAAGAGAAGAGAATGCTAACCTAACTGTCCTGCATAGCATCATGGATATTTTAGGGTTATTTTATTCAAATCACATCACATTCACATGTGGCTAAGCAGATTATTTTCTTACAAATGTCTAGCCTGTCAAATTGCAACACGAATTATGACTTTGTTATGATTTTACGGTTAAAGGTGATGTACAAATTTTTAAGTTACGTTAGATTCCCCATTCCCCAGTGAAAGCTGTATAATTCTGCCTGCAGCAGCCAAAATGTTATGCCAATTATTCAGCATACTCAGATACACTGAGGACCCCTTGACAACCAATCAATACCATGTCCAAGTCACACAAATCTATAACATTACGCACAATTTAACAAATCATAATCAATATTACACCTGAACCTATAGAAGACAAAGATGTTTCTAAGATAAAAATTAAACCAGCTACATCTCTGACAATCAATTTACAGCCCTCCAATCATATGCACTATCTTTAGGCACACTCTCTGTCACGATGGAAACAAACAACACTGAGCCTGAATCAATTTCCCTTTTACAACAACTTCCGTATTTACAGATTGTAATCATTTGATGATGTAATAACAGCTGGGATTTGAGTCACTTGACATTTAGCATGATTCACAACAGCTCCCACATTTATATCCTGTCTTTAGCAGCCTTTCCTTCCTTCCTTTCATTCAACATACTAGTACATTTGTTTACTCATGTGTTTATTTCTGAATATTCACATATGTGTTCACTTATTGGCCAATGTTGTCCTTGTGGTAGTGATTCCCACATGAGTGGCCTTTTCTGACTTCCTTCCTTCCTTCTGATTTTGATATCAATCCTATTCAAAGGGCTTTGACATATTTAGTGGTGGACTGGAGGTTTGGTCATCATAGCAATGCAGTGATCTGTCCCTGTTTTGCTGATTCATGAGAGCTTATTATAGATGATTATATAACAGTTAACCCCTTCACAAGTGTTCTAAATTCATTGAATTAACTATCTTTATCTATCTTTAATTGTAACAAACTTTGTAAAGTGAAGATGAAATTTTTTCCACAAATAACATTATACTTAAACTATGAATGATCGTCAGCCTGGATGGATGGAAATAAAGAAGCCTGGATACTTCAGCACAAACTTCCAAGTGTGCTCATACGAGATCAGCTGACCAAGACAAATTAGAGAAAGGGAAAACAAAGCTAACAACTTTTAAATGTTTCCAAACTTGGCTCAGTAAAAAATATTAACATCAGCTAGGATGTGGTAACATTTAGACTGATAAATTAGAAGTAGCAAGCTACTGTTCAGGAACTGTTCTCAAGGTCATGATGTTGTACTGAATATTAGCACAGCTGTGATTTAGGCGTAGGCACTAGGTCATCAACCTTGACACCAAGCTGACCTTATGAACGTCTTAACAATAAGTCTTTTCACTCAGCCGGGAAATATGTTGTAATCCAATTCCCATGGGCTTGATGAATGTGAGAGTGGATAAGGTGAATCAAAGAACAGGAAGATTACAGAGGTTGGTGGTATATAAAAGTAACCCAAGTAAGGAAATGTGACACTGACCATCTGATTACTCAATAAATGACTAACAGTGGTACATCGCACAACAACAGCATTAAAAATAAGTTTAATAATAACAGATTTCCAAAATAGCTGAATAACTGAAGATAATAATCTAAATCACGTGTTTTTAATTATGCTGTAAAGGACAGGAAACAGTCACAAACTAACAATAGATTTCCATCTCCTGGACCAGTGCTAATTTGAATCCAATCCGGTCATTAGGTTATCCAAAACAAACCAAGGGAAGGAGGGAAGCCACAATATCCATCAACACTTTGATATTAACTTTTAAAAGCCATCACAATGGCAACCGATTCAGTTCCACTTTTGCATTAGTGGATGTGTTCGCATTCTTCTTCTTATCTGCCTGCCTATTATTTCGCACATCCTTCCTATGAATACATGTAAACCTACTTGTTCATGCTGTTTGAACCGGGTAATCTGCTGTGAAGCTACAGTGCTAACCACTACACCACTGTGCTGCCTAACTAAATAACATAGACCTGAAAATGCAGGAAAACATTTGCAAAAAAAAAAAGGAGCAAATATGGGTGGTCTTGAATAATTATTTAGTGATTTTTCAGGATCACTTTTTTCATGCATGTATTGATAGCTTTTCTCATCATAAACAGTTATCCATACCTTCTCATTTCATAACTAAGGCCATTTTTAGCTTTACAACATACACAGTTAAACATTTGACATCCTTAAAAGACATGAAAAATGTCTTCACTTGTCATACATGCTTAGTCATTATATAACCTTTAAACAGTTAAACCAATTTCACAGCAATAGCAGTAAAATTCACAGAAAGTTATAGATGTGACCTTTAACCTCTAGTGTTTCTCATAGGATTTGGAGTGACGGCCCCATCCACTGTGACAGGAAAGGTCTTGCTTGTTTTCTATGGGTTGCTGGGCTGCTCTGCTACCATACTGTTCTTCAATCTCTTCCTGGAGAGAGTCATAACTGTACTGAGCCTCCTGATTTTCTGGTGCCACAGAAGGCGAACTGGACATGGCGGGCTGGAGGGCAGAGCCAGTGAAGGCAACAGAATTGAAGATCGGAAACCATCTGTGTATCAAGTCACACTCATCCTTTTTGTTGCTGTTCTGCTGGTTGCATGTGGAGCTGCCGCTCTCTATTCAGCCATGGAGGGCTGGACTTACTTGGAGTCGCTCTACTTCTGCTTTGTGGCATTCAGCACAGTGGGCTTTGGGGACTTTGTCAGTGGCCAAAGAGAGCATCATGAGGACACCCGGGCGTATCAGGTTGCAAACTGTCTCCTGATGCTCTTGGGAGTGTGCTGCACTTACTCCCTCTTTAATGCCCTCTCTGTGATCATCAAACAGGGACTGAACTGGATGCTGAGGACACTCGCCTGGATGTATAGTGGTGTCTGCCGTTATAGGCTGCAACTTAGACAGCTGTTCAAACTCTGTTTGCCTGAGACATCTATATGTTATTGTGAGGATAACACCCTGCATAGACAGCAGGTGCAAGCAGTGTCCAGTTCAGGCCACAGCATGGTCTGGTGCTCCTGTGCTGTTGGTAAATGTCTTTGTGATGAAGCTCAAGTGGAAACAGTGTGCAGTGTAAACACAGATAGGGGAATCTCCGAAGGGCAAGAACAGGATAATAGTTCATATCAAAAGAATCTAATCTATGCTCGCCCACTGCCTACTTGGCTGAAGTAAAGTATTTCTGAAAATATTCTCAACAAACACAGGGATTCCGCTGTATTTTCACATTGTAGGCCGATGCAAGAAATTCTTGTATATTTGCCAGTTATATTATGGAGCTGTGTGACCACCAGGGGGGTTCCAAGAGTGATTGGTTTGTGTGTGTGTGTGTGTGTGTGTGTGTGTGTGTGTGTGTGTGTGTGTGTGTGTGTGTGTTTAGTTAGTTTCCAGCAGCAGAACAGCAGCAATTGAAGAAGAGGAGCATGAGAGAGTGTGTGAATCTGTAAGCGCACCCTGATCATTTCAGTTAGTGTGTTTTGCAGCTGTCTGCTTTCAAGGCCGAAGATGACAATGCAACTTGGCGGAGGGAGCAGAGAAGGAGAAAGACCTGACAAACACACACGCACACACACTCTCCCTCTCAATCCATTTATCTGTTTCTCTCAAACACACACACACACACACACACACACACACACGCATCACATATTCAAAGCCTGGATATTTCTGTTTCAATGTGTTCATATTGTTGTTATTTGACTCTAGATGTGAAAGAAAGGAAGAACTGGTTTTTAGATTTGTTCACGCCTGATTGGCTTAGATTTGGTTACATTGTCATTTTAAAAAAAAGATAATTGTGACAATGAAAACAAAATAGTTAGAGAACAGTGCAGAACAGTGTGGAACTGAGTTCAGAGTGAGATTTTGGTGGCGGCGGTGGTGGGGGTTTAGTTGGGGTGAAGACGGGGGTCTGATCTGATAAAGCTAAAAGAAATAATTGAGTACCAAAATGCATTTTATATAAAAAGGACAGGACTGTACATAGAGACAATATTCCCCAACAACGGAAATAAAAAGATGAGATGACTTACTGTACTCATAGGATATGGACCTCTTCCATGTCAATGAGTGTAGCAAGATCAATGTCACTGGCTGTAACGTTGTTGTAGCAGGAATACCTAAATGTTACCCGGATACAGCTAGGTTATTTTTGATTGGCTGTTCAGTAGTTATATTCTATTTGATTGGCTGGTGCGTGGCCTGTCCCACTGTTATTAAAAAAATAGCGACGCAACTTGGTGGACGTTATCCTGCTAATTTCTCTGCATGAGAAATACAAGGTGTGGCGTGTGAGCGTGTGAAATGGTTGAAATGCGTGAGAGCCCTGGTAGAACTTTTCTCAAGGTCATGACGTTGTACTGAATATTAGCACAGCTGCAATTTAGGCGTAGGCACTAGGCCATCAACCTTGACACCAAGCTGACCTTATGAACGTCTTAACAATAAGTCTTTTCACTCAGCCGGGAAATATGTTTTAATCCAATTCCCATGGGCTTGAAGAATGTGAGAGTGGATATGGTGAATCAAAGAACAGGAAGATTACAGTGGGTGGTGGTATATAAAAGTAACCCAAGTAAGGAAATGTGACACTGACACTGATTTCCATCTCCTGGACCAGTGCTAATTTAAATCCAATCCGGTCATTAGGTTATCCAAAACAAACCAAGGGAAGGAGGGAAGCCACAATATCAATCAACACTTTGATAATAACTTTTTAATGCCGTCACAATGGCAGCCAATTCAGTTCCACTTTTGCATTAGTGGATGCGTTCGCATTCTTATCTGCCTGCCTATTATTTCGCACATCCTTCCTATGAATACATGTAAACCTACTTGTTCATGCTGACGACAGTCTCTACGTAAATTCATTTCCAACAAGCCTTTATGAAACGTCAAGGCATAATTCAAGGACCCCACCCAAACTAAAACATCCATCCACCCATTACCTCTAACTGCTTATGCTCATCAGGGTCACGGTGGGGCTGTGCCTATGCAGAAGTTTAACACATTTTTTAAAAAAGTACAGATGACTGGGCAACAGGCAGGGTACACACTGGACAAGTCGCCAGCTCATCACAGGGCACATAGAGACAAACAAACATTGCCCTACGGGCAATTTAGAGTCACCAATTGACCTACTAAGTGCATGGGAGGAAGAGAGAACCTACGCAGACACGTGGAGAACATGCAAACTCCACACAGAAAGGTGGAGCCGAGGTTTGAACCGGGTAGCTTGCTGTGAAGCTACAGTGCTAACCACTACACCACTGTGCTGCCTAACTAAATCATATAGACCGGACTGTTTCTGATGTTTTTTGTTATTGATAAAACGTAGTTAGATAGTGAGGTTTTTGTTTCTCCTTTGGTTTAATTCGCATGGTAATAGTACAGGCTCTGTTTAGAGTTATCTTCTTGTTATATTTGTTTGTTCTTTTAAACAGCACTCGCTCGCCCTTTGTTCCCTTTTGCCTTCAGCTCCTTTTGTTAAAACAATTCAAATTTTAATTTAATAAAAAAACCTTTGTTTATTAACCTTAACATCTGGTTTTTATGTTACTTCCTTATACCCCTTTGAGTTGGTCATAACATAAATGGGGGCTCGTCCGGGATATATTTAAAGAACCTGAGAGAAACAAAGAGATTTATTATTTGAATTTTCGGATTGTTTTGTGTTTGGTGATAAAAGAAAATGGATACTTTTGATCTTGAGGCTTTTGTGACCGACCCATTGCTCGACCAAATCAGAAACAGCACCCCTAAACTAGTGGAAATAACAGAAATTGTCTACCTGTGCAGTCAGTTCTGTAATCTAAACTAAACCCTGCCCAGTCCCAGAAACTAACGATAATTACCTCCACCAACCACAAACCCGATACCATAGCACCCCCTAGTGTCCCTAGTGATCAGGAGGAGTAACTGGAAAATATAAATCAACATAATGGCTCCTACACCGTGTGTTTTAAATGCCCTGGACGGCGGCAATTGGGCCTCTCCGATTGGCGGTTCGTGGTTGCCACACCCATCCCAGTCCTCTCGGCCTCCCAAATCCGGCGCCATCGGGGCCACACCTCCTCAGCTGGGGTCCAATCCATGTACAGCAACCGCACACCTAGGTTTACATAAGAAACACACTACACACAAGAGATATCCTGCCCCAGACGGCGGCGGCCGTAACACCGGAAAATGCAGGAAAACATTTGCAAAAAAAAGAGCAAATATGGGTGGTCTTGAATAATTATGTAGTGATTTTTCAGGATCACCTTTTTTCATGCATGTATTGATAACTTTTCTCATCATAAACAGTTATCCATACCTTCTCATTTCATAACTAAGGCCATTTTTAGCTTTACAGCATACACAGTTAAACATTTGACATCCTTAAAAGACATGAAAAATGTCTTCACTTGTCATACATGCTTAGTCATTATATAACCTTTAAACAGTTTGTAAATGATAGTAAATTGTTTTGAGCTGCCATCTCAGCCTTCCTGTGTCTTGTCTGCTGATTCCCCCCTTTTTTTTCTCACTCAAGTGCCTGTAAAGGTCAGTGTATTACTGCCATCTAGTGGTCAGTTTTCTTGTTAAGGGAGCGGGGTATAAAAGGGAGGAGGCCACTGTCACCTGTAAGCTCTTCCTGTGGGTGTGTGCGCTCACCTGTGGGTGTGTGCGCTCACCTGTGCGCATCACCACCGTCCTCCCTTTGTTCTCCCCTGGCTGGCTCAGCGTTTGTGCTGCTGGCTTTGTTTGGACCATGTTCGTGGCTCTTTGAGTGAGTTTTCTTTGTTGAATTATTTGTAATCTTTGTGTTGGTGCAGGTTCCCTTATAGTTTGGTTTTGTTTTGTTATTAGGAGACACACAGTAGAGACGGCACCTTCCATCCTCTATTAGCCCCTTGGTTTGTGGAACAAGGTGTGTATCTGAATTTTGGGCTATTACTTTATTTTTGATGTCTTGTTTTATTTTTCGTTTTGGGGTGATGCCGTTCACATTATATTTTAATTCCTTAAATAAGGTTTTAGTAATTTTGTAATGGGTTAATAAAATGTAGTTTTGTTTGTTTGCTTTTTTTTTATAGTAAGAAATTGGGTGCTTTTTGAATCTGTGTTGGGGAAATTGTATGTGAAGTGTAATGTGTTTAACTTTTTCTTCTTGTGTTTTTTTTTGTATATTCCCTCATAGTTTTCACGGTGCTACACCAAGGCAATAAACTCATGCACCCGTAAGGAACTCTCCGCCTCCTTTCTTGGGGAACCAAGGGCCGCTACAGTGAAAACTTGACCATCACGTCCGAGCCATCCTCGTCGTCCTTTGTCAGCAGCCGACACAGCCCATGCATGCAGCCTGCACTTTGGCACACACGCAGTAAATGAACAGTAACCCATCTTCTAAAGGTACAGCCAAATGCAGTGAGAGACACTGGACTGAAATAATAAAGAAACGGGAGAAAGAAAGAAAATGGAGCAACGCACTGAATGTTGTTTTTGAGTTAAATGTCAAGAATAAACATGCAGTAGAAATTAAATGTTTCAAGGGTTTAAGAGTTAAATACACGGTAAAGGCCACAGTAGCCCATGTATTTTATCCGTGAATGATACACTTACAATGTCTCTTTAAATGAAAATGTTGAAAGGGTAAAGAGCAATATAAGTTTTTATGCTCATAGCTGTTGTGTGTTCATTTGGCTACAGTTATGATATTTTATTGTTAAAGAATGTGTGAAGGCATCACCTTGTGAACTAAATGAACCACAGCCCAGATATTTGAACACAAACCTTTAATACAACAAGCCTCATAAAATGTCACTCAAATCACAAAAGATGGACAACATTAACGGTCAATCATCCAGGTCCAGCTCCCGTGAAAGAACTTTAACAGACAAGGGTCGGGAGCTGCGAGAAGAGAGGGCTAAACAACATGAGAAAGACTTCATAAAAGCATACAGCTCTTGGAAACGAATAGCAAGAGACTCCAGAACAAAACTGAAGGGATTCTGCGCATTGGACGACCTTGACAATATTCAACAAAACATAAAAACTGAACATGAGACAGTGTGTGAATTCTATGAGCCTATCAGACGCAACTGCACCTCCACCCCAGAAATTACCAAGAAAATGGACGCCTGCATCTCCCTCACAATGGATATCCGTGATCTTGTTTGTAAAAGAAAAGGAACTATTGAAAACATGTTTAATGATGAACTGGAGAAGGAGAGGGTAAGGGAGATATTAAATAAAAATGAACATGGCTCCATTTTTGGATACACCGACACAGAGACAGTAATCTCAAAGGCGTCCTCTAGTAAACAAACTGAAGCTGAAGCAGAACCCTCAGTAAAATCTGGATATGCGAAGGAAATGCAGAAAACAAAGACACCTTCAGTCCACTCCTCCCTCTCTATGGTTTCCAGCAAACGAGCCGAGGCTGAAGCAGAGCTTTTAGTAAAACTGGAGAAGCCAAAGGCAATGCAAAAAATACAAGTTCAACAAGTAAAATTGTGTCAAATGGAAAATGAATGGAAACAGAGTGAAGCAAAAATGCTGGCAGAAATAAAGCAGAAGGAGGCTGAAATGCTTTTTAAACGAGAAGAGGAGAAGTTAAAGTTAAGACAGCTGGAAGCTGAAAACGAGGTGGAAGTAGCAGCAGCCCGGGTAAGAGCCTATAAAAATCTTGAAGGCAGTGTGAAGAATCAGGAAGAAGAGAGCGGGCCTGCTGAGATTCACTCTATGCATCAAAGGGTGGAGTCCAGCTATTCGCTAAACCCACGGGCTGTTCCATTTCATTCTCAGATCTTTCCTGAAACAACAAGTCAAGTACTTACACTTCAATTGGATTGTGCACAGATGGAGTAGAATCGTTGTGGATGAGTTGGATGCATCTGGTGATTATCCAAGCTTTTCTCGTTTTACAGATTTTATACAAAAGGAAGCCCGAATAGCATGCAACCCCATTGCATCCCCATTCCTGATGAACTCCAAGGCCATGGATGACAGACTACCCAAAAGAGCAAGTACTCTAAATACAAGCGCCCAGTCTAATAACCCCTCTGCTGTGACCCACAAACCAACTTATTTTAAGTCAAAACCACCTTGCCCAGTGTGTGAGGACGAAATGCATGGAATAGCTAAGTGCCCTACCTTCACAGAGAAATCCATGGAAGATAAAAGGACATTCATTCGAGAAAACCAACTTTGTTTTGGCTGTCTGTGGAAGGGCCATGTCATAAAGGACTGCAAAAGGCGACACATATGTAGTACATGCGGTCGGCGTCATCCTACCTGCCTGCATGAAGAAAGGGGAACTGCATCTATGGCAGCTTTGGAGCAAAATTCTACCTCCACAGAGGACAGCAGAAGTCAGGAAATCCACAGTGTATTGTCCCATGCCGTGACTCAAAGTTCTTCCTCCACCTCTAATATTGTACCTGTATTTTTGTCATCAGTGAAAGAACCAAACAGAGAGCTGCTCACTTATGCTTTACTTGACACTCAGAGCATCTCGACCTTTATTTTGGAGGATTTGCTCAAGGAACTTAATGTGAACGCGTCATCTGTTCAACTGAAGCTAAGCACAATGACAGCTGTCGACACTATCATATCAAGCAAGATTTCCCATGGGCTGCAAATTAGAGGAATTCATTCTGAAACCCACATTCAGCTACATAAGGCTTACTCCAGGGATTTTATCCCAGTGGACAGATCTCATATTCCAACTGCCAAGACAGCTCTGCAGTGGCCACACCTGAGACACCTAGCTGACAAACTTCCACCACTGCAAGACTGTGAAGTGGGGTTGCTAATTGGATATGATTGTCCATTAGCACTGGCCCCTCTGGAGGTCATCAGAGGTGATGGAAACGAACCCTTTGCACAGAGAACCGAGCTTGGGTGGAGTATAACAGGCTCATCTAATCCCCATCTCGACAGACTGGGAAACCAGAGCTTCGTGCATAGAATTGCAGCGAAGGAAATACCAACTCCATCAGTCACTGATGTTCTTAAAATTCTTGAGTCTGACTTTAATGAGAAGGGATATGAAGACAGGTATGTGTCACAAGATGATGTCCGCTTCATCCAACTCCTAAGCGACAACATAAAGCAGAGAGAAGACACACATTATGAGCTCCCCCTCCCCTTTAAGAGCAGCATTCCACCATCCCTACCAAATAACAAAAGACTGGCCCTTGTCCGTCTGCAATCTTTGAGGAGGAAATTGAAGAACAATAAACAGTATCATGATCATTATAAAACCTTTATGGAAGAAACCATCAGCAGAGGAGACGCTGAACCAGTCCCCCCCCCTGCTGAGGGAGATACTGTGTGGTACATACCGCACCACGGTGTATACCACCCACAAAAACCAGACAAGTTAAGGGTGGTTTTTGATTGCTCAGCAAAGTTCCGTGGAGTCTCCCTCAATGACACTCTCCTGACCGGTCCAGACTTAATTAACTCACTGGTGGGAGTCCTTTGTCGCTTCCGGAAGGAAGCTGTGGCGGTTGTATAAGATATTGAAAGGATGTTTCATCAGTTTTTTGTTCCATCTAGAGTTCGAAACTATCTGAGGTTTTTGTGGTGGGAGCATGGAGATTTGGAAACAGAACCCCAAGAATACCAGATGGCCGTCCATCTTTTTGGTGCTGCCTCATCCCCTGGTTGTGCCAACTTCGGCCTTAAGTATTTAGTACAGCAATACAGATCTGTTCATCCTTCAGCCTCAGCCTTTATCGAGAAGAACTTTTATGTAGATGACGGCCTAACCAGTGTTCGTTCAATCAAGGAAGCTAAAGACTTGATTGTTGAAGCACAAAGGTTGTGCAAAAGAGGAGGTTTGCGCCTACATAAGTTCAACTCAAATAGGCAAGAGGTTCTCAGCTGTGTTGATCCCTCAGAAAGGGTGACAACTGCTAAATCCCATGATTTTGGCTTGGATGTGACATCAGTCGGATGTGCACTTGGCATTCAGTGGTCAATAGAAGATGACACCTTCAGTTTTAATATCAACTTAAAGGACCAACCTGCTACTCGCCGGGGTATTCTCTCAGTTATCGCCTCCTTGTACGACCCTCTAGGCTTTGTCGCCCCCTTTGCCTTGCTTGGGAAGTGCATTTTGCAGGAATTGTGTCGTACGGGCAAGGGATGGGATGAGCCCCTTTCTGAGGATGTACATTCACGGTGGGAGGAGTGGAAAGGTGGCCTCCAAAACCTGAAAGAAGTAAAGATATCCAGATGCTATCACCCACACAACTTTGGCAACATTGTAAGGACAGAACTGCACTACTTCTCGGATGCTAGTAATGTGGGTTATGGTGCATGTTCCTATGTACGGTACATTAATGACAGAAATGAAATACAGTGCAGCCTTGTGATGGCCAAAGCAAGAGTGGCACCCATAAAAATCTTGAGCATTCCGAGGCTGGAGCTTTCAGCTGCTGTAATCTCTGCCAGAATGAGCGTCATGTTGAAAACTGAACTTGAAATGAAAATTGATGAGTTCTTTTGGACAGACTCTCAAGTTGTGCTGGCACATATCAATAATGATGCTAGAAGATTTCATGTGTTTGTCGCAAATCGCCTTCAAGTGATTAAGGAAAAAACAGACCCTGGTCAGTGGCATTACGTTGAGACATCAGAGAATCCAGCTGACCATGCCTCTAGAGGCCTACATGTCTCCAATATCTCCTCAACGAGCTGGATGTCAGGACCCAAATTCCTGTGGGAGCAAGAAGTGAAACCTAGACCCAACTACTCCACTGAACTTCTGGTCGGTGACCCTGAAGTTAGAGCAGTTCAAGTGAATGTAGCCGCTACTAACACCAGTGACCCCAACAGCATGCTCGATGCTTTGAGCCGATTTTCATCTTGGTTAAAACTTCTCAAGGTTGTTGCAAGAATTAAAAGGCTGGCATCCAAGCGAAGACATGGTAATCATGTGACTGTGGAAGAACGAGAGAGAGCAGCTGATGTGGTTATTAAGCTTGCTCAGCAGCGAGCATTTTCCCAGGAGATGAAAACACTTGAAAGAGGAGGTAGTCTCCCTAGTTCCAGTCCTCTTTTCCGCCTTGATCCTATTGTGGATAAGGGCCTTTTTCGGGTGGGTGGGAGGCTAAAGCAATCATCCCTCAGTCAAGAACTAAAACATCCAATCATCCTTCCAAAAGGCTCTCATGTTACTCAGCTCATTTTGTCACATTACCATGACAGGATTTGCCATCAAGGCCGAAGTCAAACTCAAATGGAGCTTAGAGCCAACGGATTTTGGCTTATTGGTGGGAGTAAATCTGTTGCCAGGCTGATATACAACTGTGTGAAGTGTAGGAAGCTTCGACACCCAGTAGAGGAGCAACGTATGGCTGAGCTTCCAAGCGAACAAGTCGAGGTGTCAGCCCCCTTCACATATAGTGGTATGGATGTGTTTGGACCGTTCATTATCAAAAGGGCCCGCAAGGAACATAAGAGATATGGACTCATCTTTACCTGCCTCTCTTCCCGAGCTGTTCACATTGAAATGTTGGAAGATCTGTCGACAGACACATTTATGAATGCTTTAAGGTGTTTCATTAGCCTCAGAGGAGCTGTACGCCAACTCCATTGTGATCATGGCACAAACTTTGTGGGAGCCAGGAACGAGCTCAGAGAAGCACTCAAGCAGTGTGATGTCACTCAACTTGAGGCTCAACTGGCGGATAAACAATGTGAGTTCATTTTCAATGCCCCCGCGGCAAGTCATGGTGGTGGTGTTTGGGAGCGCCAAATCCGGACTGTGAAGAATGTGTTGAACGCCACTCTTTCTCTCTGTCCTGGCAGACTTGATGATGCTTCACTCCGAACTCTGTTCTATGAAGCTATGGCCGTTGTTAACAGTCGCCCGCTGAATACAGATGGCATCAATGATCCCACATCACTAGAGCCCTTGACACCTAATCATCTAATCCTGATGAAGCCCAAAGTCGCTCTCCCACCCCCAGGGAAATTTGTGAAGGAAGACATGTATGCAGCAAAACGGTGGCGACGAGTGCAATATCTGATTGAACAGTTTTGGAGTCGCTGGAGGAAAGAATACCTTTTGAATATTTCTACAAGGCAAAAGTGGCATGTGCCTCGGCGTAACCTTAGAGTTAATGATGTTGTCATCATCAAGGATGATTTTCTTCCCAGAAATCAGTGGCAGTTGGGACGACTGGTTGAACCCATTCAAGGAAGTGATGACCTAGTGCGTAAGGTGAAGACCCATTCAGAAGTTGGTGCTCCTGTTAGAGAATGAGCGACTTGGTGTTTGCTAGTGTTATGCCAATCTGTTAACAGTTGTGGTTCAATACAGTGATGGCAAAGGTTATGAACCTGAACCCAAGGGAAATGTATTACTTATTAAAAAGAAGAAGAAAAAAATCATGTATGATTCGTTGAGGACAAATTTATCATAACATGATTGGTGGGAGTGTAAATGATAGTAAATTGTTTTGAGCTGCCATCTCAGCCTTCCTGTGTCTTGTCTGCTGATTCCCCCCTTTTTTTTTTCTCACTCAAGTGCCTGTAAAGGTCAGTGTATTACTGCCATCTAGTGGTCAGTTTTCTTGTTAAGGGAGTGGGGTATAAAAGGGAGGAGGCCACTGTCACCTGTAAGCTCTTCCTGTGGGTGTGTGCGCTCACCTGTGCGCATCACCACCGTCCTCCCTTTGTTCTCCCCTGGCTGGCTCAGCGTTTGTGCTGCTGGCTTTGTTTGGACCATGTTCGTGGCTCTTTGAGTGAGTTTTCTTTGTTGAATTATTTGTAATCTTTGTGTTGGTGCAGGTTCCCTTATAGTTTGGTTTTGTTTTGTTATTAGGAGACACACAGTAGAGACGGCACCTTCCATCCTCTATTAGCCCCTTGGTTTGTGGAACAGGGTGTGTATCTGAATTTTGGGCTATTACTTTATTTTTGATGTCTTGTTTTATTTTTCGTTTTGGGGTGATGCCGTTCACATTATATTTTAATTCCTTAAATAAGGTTTTAGTAATTTTGTAATGGGTTAATAAAATGTAGTTTTGTTTGTTTGCTTTTTTTTTATAGTAAGAAATTGGGTGCTTTTTGAATCTGTGTTGGGGAAATTGTATGTGAAGTGTAATGTGTTTAACTTTTTCTTCTTGTGTTTTTTTTGTATATTCCCTCATAGTTTTCACGGTGCTACACCAAGGCAATAAACTCATGCACCCGTAAGGAACTCTCGGCCTCCTTTCTTGGGGAACCAAGGGCCGCTACACAGTTAAACCAATTTCACAGCAATAGCAGTAAAATTCACAGAAAGTTATAGATGTGACCTTTAACCTCTAGTGTTTCTCATAGGATTTGGAGTGACGGCCCCATCCACTGTGACAGGAAAGGTCTTGCTTGTTTTCTATGGGTTGCTGGGCTGCTCTGCTACCATACTGTTCTTCAATCTCTTCCTGGAGAGAGTCATAACTGTACTGAGCCTCCTGATTTTCTGGTGCCACAGAAGGCGAACTGGACATGGCGGGCTGGAGGGCAGAGCCAGTGAAGGCAACAGAATTGAAGATCGGAAACCATCTGTGTATCAAGTCACACTCATCCTTTTTGTTGCTGTTCTGCTGGTTGCATGTGGAGCTGCCGCTCTCTATTCAGCCATGGAGGGCTGGACTTACTTGGAGTCGCTCTACTTCTGCTTTGTGGCATTCAGCACAGTGGGCTTTGGGGACTTTGTCAGTGGCCAAAGAGAGCATCATGAGGACACCCGGGCGTATCAGGTTGCAAACTGTCTCCTGATGCTCTTGGGAGTGTGCTGCAATTACTCCCTCTTTAATGCCATCTCTGTGATCATCAAACAGGGACTGAACTGGATGCTGAGGACACTCGCCTGGATGTATAGTGGTGTCTGCCGTTATAGGCTGCAACTTGGACAGCTGTTCAAACTCTGTTTGCCTGAGACATCTATATGTTATTGTGAGGATAACACCCTGCATAGACAGCAGGTGCAAGCAGTGTCCAGTTCAGGCCACAGCATGGTCTGGCGCTCCTGTGCTGTTGGTAAATGTCTTTGTGATGAAGCTCAAGTGGAAACAGTGTGCAGTGTAAACACAGATAGGGGAATCTCCGAAGAGCAAGAACAGGATAATAGTTCACATGAAAAGAATCTAATCTATGCTCGCCCACTGCCTACTTGGCTGAAGTAAAGTATTTCTTAAAATATTCTCAACAAACACAGGAATTATTATTATTTTCTCATTGTAGGCCGATGCATGAAATTCTTGTATATTTGCCAGTTATATTATGGAGCCGTGTGACCAACAAGGGGGTCCAAGAGTGATTGGTGTGTGTGTGTGTGTGTGTTGTGTGTGTGTGTGTGTGTGTGTGTGTGTGTGTGTGTGTGTGTGTGTGTGTGTGTGTGTGTGTGTGTGGTAATCTGTAGCCCCACAGCCAAAATGATAACCAAATCAAAAAAAAAAAGTTGAGAAAAATGGACAAAAATGTCCGAGGGAGGCACAATGGTTAAGTACATGGAGGACATTTATCATGATTGCTATGCTGCAAGAGGAAGGCAATAAAAATATGTCACTGGATACACACTGTTTCCTGAGCTAGGATTTTTCCATTATACAGTACATTTATATGTACAAAAGGCCCATGTGGATAGATACCTAGACTAAAAGACCCTAATAGGTCCTGTAGACATGGGGGATTTTTGTGGCCGATTCTGGCGCCGCTTAACATAACCATGTGAGACGGGAGCTCTGTGTCTAATTAGCACGCTTCCGTGCAACACCCCCGCAACAGACATTAAGGTTCATCTCTATGAGATGGTAAGTGTATGACATCAGACTGCGGTCAAGCCAGCCGTCTCCTGTTTTCGCGTAGTCAAGCCAGCCGCTCGAACATTTTCAAGTGGGCCCTAATTGCCGACTTTATGGCAAATACTTGAAAACAACTGGGAAAGTCAGCGCTAGCTTACTGCAGCGTGTGGAAACTTCCGGTTTTCAAAATAAAACGTGGGTATTAAATGTATTAAACGTTTATTTTAAAAATATGAGGAGTGTTAAGATTAGATTTTTTTTTTTTTTAAAGAAAGAAAAAGGTGTGTCTCATAAAACAAGTATGATCCTGCACTGATTTTGAGCCAATAGGTCACATGACCTGGAAGTTATTGAGCTATAATGCTCATATTTACATTATGAAATGTATTACAAATTAATTTAAAATACAAGGGGAAGTAAAATGCTATAAAAAGAGGTGTGTCTCATACAGCAAGTGTAGCTCTACTGTCCTGCACCAATTTTGACCCATCAGGAAGCTATTGAGGTAATATTGACGTCATAATTTATTAGAAATAAACAAAAAAATGAATCAAAAAAATACAATTAGTGTTAAATTAATTAAAAAAGCAGCACCCAGCCCTCTGGGTCTTATTTTCTATTCTGAATATCTATTTAGAGAACATTGTTAACAAGCAATGAACAACTCAGAACAAGAAGGCACATGTCAGGAACATTAATAACAATAATACAATAATAGGAATAATAATGGAAAAAATGAAATAAAATGTGAAGTTCGATGAAAAAAGACAAATTTTAAGTCAAGTCAATCTGGGCTTTTAATCACATTTTAACACTTCTCACATTTTTTTTATGAATTTTTAATACGTCATAATGTAAATATGAGCATTATAGCTCAATAGCTTCCAGGTCATGTGACCTATTGGCTCAAAATCAGTGTAGGACAGTAGAGCAACACTTGCTGTATGAGACACACCTCTTTTTATAGCATTTTACTTCCCCTTATGTTTTTTATGAATTTATAATACATTTCATAATGTAAATATGAGCATTATAGCTCAATAACTTCCAGGTCATGTGACCTATTGGCTCAAAATCAACGTAGGACAGTAGAGCTACACTTGCTGTATGAGACACACCTCTTTTTATCACCTTTTAACACTTCTCATATTTTATATGAATTTGTAATACATTTCATAATGTAAATATGAGCATTATAGCTCAATAACTTCCAGGTCATGTGACCTATTGGCTCAAAATCAGTGCAGGATCATACTTGTTTTATGAGACACACCTCTTTCTTTATTTCTTTAAAAAAAAAAAAAAATCAAATCTTAACACTCCTCATATTTTTAAAATAAACGTTTAATACCCACGTTTTATTTTGAAAACCGGAAGTTTCCACACGCTGCAGTAAGCTAGCGCTGACTTTCCCAGTTGTCTCAAAGTATTTGATGTCTCGAAGTATTTGAGACAACTGGGGAAGTCGGCAATAAGGGCGCACTTGAAAATGTTGGAGCGGCTGGCCTGGCAGTGACCTCAGCTTGGTGATGTTTTTGGTATTTGGAAGTTCCGAAACACACATTTTAAAATGATAGGAATGTGATGGAAACTGTGCTCTAATGACAACATAGTTTCCATAAAAATGTTTATATTTATGGCCTCACACAAATGTGGTTATTTCAGTGTTATCCTGTGTTATTCCATCTTTATCTTCAGAACAGAACAAACAGCCATTACTTTATCTCGACACGGAGGAAGGACCAGAGGGGTATTGCACAAAACCAAGATAAGGGATTAAGCCGGGATTTTGAGCCAATAGGTCACATGACCTGGAAGTTATTGAGCTATAATGCTCATATTTACATTATGAAATGTATTAAAAATTCATAAAAAACATAAGGGGAAGTAAAATGCTATAAAAAGAGGTGTGTCTTATACAGGAAGTGTTGCTCTACTGTCCTGCACTGATTTTGAGCCAATAGGTCACATGACCTGGAAGCTATTGAGCTATAATGCTCATATTTACATTATGACGTATTAAAAATTCATTAAAAAAATGTGAGAAGTGTTAAAATGTGATAAAAAGCCCAGATTGACTTGACTTAAAATTAGTCTTTTTTCATCGAACTTCACATTTTATTTCATTTTTTCCATTATTATTCCTATTATTGTATTATTGTTATTAATGTTCCTGACATGTGCCTTCTTGTTCTGAGTTGTTCATTGCTTGTTAACAATGTTCTCTAAATAGATATTCAGAATAGAAAATAAGACCCAGAGGGCTGGGTGCTGCTTTTTTAATTAATTTAACACTAATTGTATTTTTTTGATTCATTTTTTTGTTTATTTCTAATAAATTATGACGTCAATATTACCTCAATAGCTTCCTGATGGGTCAAAATTGGTGCAGGACAGTAGAGCTACACTTGCTGTATGAGACACACCTCTTTTTATAGCATTTTACTTCCCCTTATATTTTAAATGAATTTGTAATACATTTCATAATGTAAATATGAGCATTAAAGCTCAATAACTTCCAGGTCATGTGACCTATTGGCTCAAAATCAGTGCAGGATCATACTTGTTTTATGAGACATACCTCTTTCTTTATTTCTTTAAAAAAAAAAATCAAATCTTATGTATGATGTTTTTGGTATTTGGAAGTTCCGAAACACACATTTTAAAATGATAGGAATGTGATGGAAACTGTGCTCTAATGACAACAAAGTTTCCATAAAAATGTTTATATTTATGGCCTCACACGGATGTGGTTATTTCAGTGTTATCCTGTGTTATTCCATCTTTATCTTCAGAACAGAACAAACAGCCATTACTTTATCTCGACACGGAGGAATGATCAGGGGGTATTGCACAAAACCAAGATAAGGGATTAAGCCGATATATGTTGGTTATCCTGGCTGAATTTAGCCTCAAGTCTGTTGCATGAAATCAGCTCAAACTTAACCCGGCCAAGTTACTATGGTGATTTATTCTCTGCAGCTAGCCTGCTCCAGACCAGGCTAACAGCCAGGCTAAGATTAATCCTAGTGATGTGTTTTACAGCATGTCCATGGTCTTTCTAAGTATGTTGCATCATTTTAATTATCCTGTATTAAAATATTACATATATAGTCATTCCTCATTTCATTTAAATCTGTTGGCTGTTTGTAATTGCAACAGTCTTTTTATATTGATTCAAGCGGTAGTATTATTACTCAGGCCAAGTGTTATATTGCTATGCTAATGAAGACTGCTTGTCAAATTGCCGTCAGAGGTTTCATAAATATGTGTTTTATTGCAGTAATTGAGATTACAAAACACAGCTGATGAAGTTGCAACGGTGTTTTCAATGAAATCTGTGACGAGGGCAATATAGTATATATAGGTCCAACTCCCATTCACCTGGTCCCTCTTCATAATGGCTTGCCCTTTTTTGGAGGATGTACTGGATGAAGAAGCCCTGTCTGCCCGTTTCCTGACTCTGGACAGTACAGGTCCTGGATGGAGGTGCAGGCTTCTTCAATTTTCTCTGCAGACCTTATTGTCCGTTTCACTCTGTTCTTGTCCTGTTTGGTGACCGATCCAAACCAAACAGTGATGGAAGAGTCACTATATGATATGTGTATTTTCTGTTAAATCATGCAGCAGCAATTTTAGAGATAAGATCAGGATAAGTTCACCAGCACACTTAAAAAAAAAAAAAAATCACCTAAGCTCTAAATGTAAATGTAAATGCACATTAGGCTCTAAATGTAAACGTAAATGCACATTAGGCTCTAAATGGTGGCCTTTCATTCTTTTACTAAACCAAACTTGTAAATATTGAGTCTAAAAAAATGGGGGAAAAATAAATAATGTCCAGTATGTGTAAAGGTTTAAATGAATGACTTAATTAGTTGATGTTTGTCGCTATTACTATCCTGATTGAAAATGTCGTTTCCTCTGATTTTAATGCCACAAAACATAAAGTCCTTCCACAGCATCAATGTTCAGGTAAGAGTGATTTGTGGTTGTTATGACCTACATAAATTAATTCTGTGCATTTAATGACCTTAATAGGTTACAACTTAACATTTCAGATGATCTGTGAAGCTGACTGCCTTGTCAGCAATTTAGAGGCAAAGTGGCCTGGCTCAGTGCACGACTCCAGTTTGTTTGAAGAATAGAAAGATAAAATAGATAAAAACATAACATGAGAAAAATAGATTAAATGACACACATTGTGGATAATTGTTTGCACTTAATCTTACTCTACATTTCCTGAGTAACATGCACCTCTACTTGCCACTTTTAAAGTAAAGTGTACAACAGTGGATTAGTGGACTTGAGAAGTAACTCCTTTAGTCCTTTAATTGTACACCTTGTGAAGGCAATACTAGAGCAATATCTCCCTCTGCTGGAGTAATTCGTGACTTACATCAAAAAAGAATTCATCACAGTGTACTGAAATTTTAACCTGTACAAATACTCAAATCAAACCATCTTATCCCAAGAATGTATAGGCCTGTGCTCATCCATTCATTAAGTTGTTACCAAGGCACCACAACAAAAACTGTACAGACATGTACAGTATATAATTTCAAAGTGGCACTGGGGCAGTAATAACAGATTATAAGGTGGAAAATGTGAGCTTTCAGTAGTTGCTTTTAAATGATATCATAATAATAATTTTAATAATACAGCTTGGATCGGGATGAACTCTCCAGAGTAAATCATCAGTCCATAAAATATTTGGTTCTTTGATAAAAAGTCAAAGGTACTATTTGTATATATAAACATTTTATGGTTGAAGTTAAGTATGACTCCCAAGGCGCATTTTGGCAAGACATATTGACTCACCAAGCTTAAAGTCTGTGTGAAGTTAGAATAAATGTGTTGACATGAGTTTGTTAGACTAAAGAAGGAAGTGTTATTTACCACCCAGCCAAATTTGAATGATTAAAAATATCAACAAGTTTATGAAATTAGGTGTCAGAATCAGGTAAAAATGATTCTCAGCTCCAGGACTGTGGGGGCGTGTCCGCTGAATGTGCTGAAGCCTCGCCCACTCATGGGAGCAGTGAAACAGCCATGCTCCTAAATTAATCTCTACCTCTCTGCTAGGGGTGCATGTCGATGCTCAGGGTGGCCTCAGTGTGTCTTCGAGCCACCCTTTAAGGACTGCCCAAAAAATCCTGGACTGAAAACTGGTGAAAAACTGTTTTAACCTCTAACTCAACCACATTTCAGTAATATATCATTTAAAGTCTTCAAAGTTCAAAGGGTTGCCAGTCATCCCGTATAATCAAGTGGCAACCTCTGGTCCTGGGAAATGAAGTCAACCCAGAAGTGTTAATTCCTCGAGTGGTTGCTTATGACAGGCTGCAGAAGTGAGTCAATCTCCATAAAATGCTCAATTTCTGTCCACTTGATTGACAGGTAGGTGCTGTTACAGATGGCTTGAGCGCCCAGGTGTCATTCGGCCTGCCTCAGGTCCACCGATGATCCACGTCTTTGCCAATATTTAGATTAGCTCGGAGGCAGAAGAAGCAGTACATCCAACATGGCTGCGGATAGCTATTGGTGACGTCAGTCAGGCTCTGTCCATTCTTCATACTGTCATTGCATATAATACAGGGTCTTCCTGTATTGAAAAATGCTGTAGCATGTACTGCCCCTTACTAAATCAATATGATACAGATGATTTGTCTGGTTGCTGAGTTTTTTTTACATGTCAGGGAATACCTCCAGCTCAAGTCCGCCCACAAATCTGAATGGCAGACGGACCATGAGTCCATGCAGAAAGTGAAATTGAGCAGAGTACTATGAGACCGCCTGCTAAGTTTGTGTCCCCTGGGCATTAGCCTCTGTCATGAGCCCTGTACGCCTGTTCCTGCACTATGTAACTTTGAGCTCTGGATACAATCACTTAGTTACAGACCACCAGCTTTTTCACTGATTTTGGTGAAACTGGATCATATTTTATGGAGAAAATGTTTTCTGTTTTCTCTTTGATGTCCTCCTGCTACTCTGGTTCTACTCTCGATTATTAACAGAGTTTCCTGATGGACAGTAAAGTAAACTGCTACAAACTATCGCTTCTGTTAGCTAATGTTAGACCATTTTGTTAGACAGGCTGCCTAGACTGAGAGCTCAGAGCACTGAGAAGAAGAGGTTTTCAGCATGAATGCTGATGGGGAGTGTAGCCAGTATGGTTCCAAAACCAGAGCTGGGCAAGTGGGCAATGTACATGGGCTCAGCAGCCTCTATAGACACAATGTCAAAGGGTGATGTTGAAACTAACTGCTGGATTCCACGGCTGCAGTGTGTCATTAAATAGCCATTCTAGATGGGGTCCTATTTTTGACGGACACCGCAAGCAGCAGCATCAATTTGCACAGAGCAAATTGAGCTAGCTGGAAGTCAGACACTTATGACCAAGCAAAAAGCTGCTGGAGAAGAGTTAATCTGAGATTGACTTAGTTATTGGCCAGACAGATGCAGAGCTGGGCTTCTTGCTGTTGGACTAGTAAGTAATATTAGCTGTGCAGTGTAAAAGCGAACCAAACCAAATGAAGGTATGAAATTTTTTGGCATTCCCTGCCCAATCCCCCGGACTATCCTGGTGTTAAAGCAACATAAATGTTAAGGAAAGGAGCTTGAATGCGTCCTTTATTAGCTCCTTTAGCATAGGATACATCGCACCATCCTTTATGAAAGGAAAGGAAGTAATGCCATCCCATCAATAAAACAGCAATTTATTTAAACAGTATGATGCAGATTGCAGACTTGCACGAACAACACAGTAAGAGCACACTGGGAGACGTATCTCAGATGTGCGTTTTGTAGTCCATCTTCTGAACTTTGTAGTTTTATCACAGATCACGTCAATAACATCTGCCGTCGCATAATGACGTAGTCTAGTGTAAGAGCTTCTCCTAACTCCTCATGAATTCTCCTTCACATCTTTCCTTGACCTTGTGACGTTTTCCATCGAGGTCAAAGAAAAGTGGTTAGGACTTGACTTTTTGACTATTCGACCTCAGATTAGCCGGGAGGCGCAAGAAGCAGCATATTTTCAGCTTCAAAACAGCCCTTCAGAAACCTGTGGGTGACGTCACTCATGCTCTGTGTATTCTTTTTACCGTCATTGAGATTAATTCACTTCTGGAGCCTGTCCCAAGTGGCCGCTCAAGGGGTTACAGTTTTGTTTTGTTTTTTAAATCACTTCTTGCATTGGTTTCACTTCCCAGCCACAGAGGTTTCCGCTTTATTTCTACGCAATGATGCCAAAACGACAGATAAAACACTTCAGGAACAAACTTGAAATAACTTAAACTATATGATTGTTACATTACCCAGGAGAGTCCTGATAATGTTCTGTAAAATAGGGTGGATATTGTTTATTTAAAATACATTTAAACAGAAATACTGGCGGACCCTGCCACTTTGCAAACTCTATAGACAGAGTTAATCCTCCATACAATATCCCTTCCCTAGACGGGGTGGTGGGGTGGTATCTTTGCGCGTTCGCTATAGAGCAACAACAATTATAGTCTTGTTCCTTGTTGTGTGTCAATTAAACGTGTTAATTCTTAACAGTGAACTCGTATTGGGTTCAAAACATTTTCACGTGTGCAGCGTTCAGTATTTTGGCAAAGCTTTGAGTGGGAGGTCAGTGGGGCGTTCAAGAGGCGGAGGGATACAAACACACACACACACACACACACACACACACACACACACACTGCCTCACAAGGCATAGAGCACCGGCGTCGCTGGATTTGGTTTCCGGGCAACTCTGCTGCAGCACCAGGATACAGCCTGCACAGATTACACACATTTTAAATAAAGTTGGACACGATTTAAGTACTTAATTGGAGTAATTATCTCCTACTTGAGGTGAACACTCAACCTTTGGTCGGTTTGTCATCTTAGAAGAGCTTCAAAAAGTCTACGGGACAATGGTGAGTAATGTAGCACTCCTAGCTGGAGCATTAGCTAGGTATCATTAACGTGGATCGACATAACAGCGACCAATTAATCGTTATTGCATTGCAATATATCAACCGATAGACAACTAACTGAACAAATAACGTTATTTAAACTCTTTACAAGCCAACAGTGGCTTTCTAATGTTTTTTTTACTTGCATTAAAACTGTAGAAATCGAGCTGTAGCGTTAACCTCAATAACATAATTGTCAATTTATCACATTTAATTGTTAAAGAGTGGTTTTCTATGTGCACAGCAGTTATCAGACAACCATTTTCTTTATTAGTATGTATGCATGAGCTGCGCAGCATAACGTTACACGTCGTGCTGTGAGAGGAACCAGGAGGACTATTTTCCTGCTATGAATTTATGTCAGTAATATAGCTGTTTTGCTTAAATACTGTGGTTTAACCTTCATGCTCCGGTTAAGGTTTGCAGCGTTTTTATCGTTTGCTTTGGAGTCGAGAGTGGGCGTGGTGGTGGTGGTGGTGGTGAAGAAGAAGAAGAAGAAGAAGGGGGTGCTGTGTAAAAATAGACCGTCCAGTGTTAACGTGATCTTGAAACCCATCTCGTTAATCTTGCAAAACTCAGTGTTGCTAACTACCATTTTTGACACATGACAAGTTGCTGCAACATGGGCTGCACCTACCTTTTGCAGGCAGGCAGGCAGGCAGGCAGGCAGGCACACACACAGCAGCAGCAGGGTGCTTTGATTACAATGTGACATGCGCAACAAGCAGGGGAAAAAAATGTGTGATTACATAAGGATACAGGCTCACAGGTAGTAGTAGTGTGTTGCTCACTGTTTGCAACAATTGTTTGTTCTGTAGCATGAGGGGTTATGTTGCAATTTTCTTTCTTTTTTTTTTTTTTTTTGCTCTGTGTTCTAGCCAAACCACCATGACAGCATCTCCTCTGTTACGTATTGCGCCAACGTTGAACCGCATTCTGCTCCTGCTGAATGATCCTCTTTGCCACCCCTCCTTCCTCGCCTCCCTTCCCTCCGCCTCCCCCCTAAAACCATGCTTGGTGCAGTAGGCTGTCAGGACCCGCAGTGCACCCTCCAAAACGGGAACTAAGTATATCAACAAAAAAAAAAAGCCCCATTGTGGCACGAGAAATGAATCCCTGCCTTTGTGTCTCACCCTTTATCTGTCACTACTATTGTTCTCCGTATTGTGAAAGAACAGGCACAAGGCGTGTGATAGATATTGTCGTCTGCCAAGTAAGGAAACTTGGATCGTGCTATAACATCAGTCACATGCTGTATTTGTGTATGTTGACTGTATGATTTTAACGAAATCACCTGCAGCCCCTGTAGCTTTTTGTCCCCGATATGATCTCTTGTTTACCGATGAGCTGCTGCTGTTTTGCTGAGTGCTTTTCACAGCAGCCTTACAAATCCTCAAACACTCAACGGTGCTGTGCTGTGCTCTGATCCAGACACTGCTTGCTTCAGCACCACCGAATTGGCTGGCAGTGGCAGAGAGAATGGATACTCTGCAGTCTGTCTTGCTCCCTTCTTTTTTATCCCCTCCACCTCCCCCAACCAACACGGTGACTCATTGAAATTGACTCGAGGAACACGTGGCATTACCAGCACCTCGGGCTACAGAAATGTTAGCTTTAATCTCTTTGCTTTTGAAAAGGCAACGGATTGTTGGAAACTCAGTCATCCATAAGCTGTGGTGCAAAAGCACAAGGGAGCAGTAGTTTATTGTGCATTAGCTCTGCAGCTACATGCATTTAATTCATTTGATTGCTGACGATATGAAGGCCTGCAGGCAGACACAAAGCAGCAAGCACTGTCAAGCAACAGTTGGCACAGGCGTTAGTCTGTGGTGATAAACAGAGCCTCACATTTGTTTAAGAAGATACAAAGAGGTGGTTAGTTGCAGTGATATTCAGTGTGCTACATTGGCGACCCTGTTCGTGTCTCACTAATTATAGCAGGCGTGTGTATTTCGGGCTGTAGAGTATTTATACCCGTCCCTCATCACACTTTCTCAGCCCGAAGTGGGCATGTTGACTGACTTAGACAGGCCTGGTAAGACCTCATGAGGATGGTAGAATGACGTTTCAGATGAAGTTGAAAAATGATTAGGCTGTATGAAGGAAAACTTATTCATGTTTTCTTGTTCATGTATCTATTTTATGTGTCAACAAGTCTAACATCTTAGATTAAATAGAGAGGTCTAACCTCGTTAACTAGGTCTACCTAGTCACTTAATAAAGAACACAGAGGTTAGATACTATTTCAGCTGTGTTTTATTGCTTTGCAAATGTAAGGATAGTCTTTAGGTCGTAGGCCATGTCTGGGTCCACCTGTCACATGATATCGCAGTCTGTTTTGAATTAGCCTACTTTGGTTAGTGTGCATTTGCATAAATCTGTGTAGGTTGTTTACACAGTGGAGTCGCCTGCATGTGCTTCCCATTAGGCCTTCACACAACTTTCATCTCCGTCATCAGAACGGTGAATTCACATCCACCAAATGAATCTCTGTGTATGAAACGCTAAACCTCTCTAAGGAAAGAAATGTGGCTGTTAAAAGTGAGGTCGCAACGGTGTAAAACAAATATAGGTGAATCATTCATAGGCACTTTCAGATTAGTCCTGTGACCATATTGTTTAGATTTTGGCCTCTAATTATGACATTGAAAACAGAAATATGATGAGAGGAGCACTACTTGGATATAGTAGAACTCCACAGTGAGTTGTCCTGTTGTGTGTTGAGTTGATTGGCATAAAAATAGTTTAGAAAAGAATATTGGCACATGTGTAACTAGTGGTTATGATGATCAAACAAATGCCCAGATTTTGAACACTCCTCAATATCTTCAAGTTTAAAGTTTCAAAAACAGGTTTCTGAAGACAGACACATGGAATAAAAAGTATATAAAATAAAGTTACAGTTTAAACATCTTGTTTGGGAGCTTCATGGTTTTCAATTAAATCATAGCAAGACAAGACAAGGAGTACTGCATTCAATTGAAACTGTCAAAACATTTTTGACCACTGGTGATGTTACGTCTGTTTTTTAACTTTTGAAAAAGCATAATAAGTTGTTTTTTACCGTTAGGGTAGCCTGAGAGCAATGTTTTAGGTTTGCGTGGCCTTTACTGGAAACTTGCTTTGATCATTTCCGATACTCAGAGAACAAATGTTGCATAGAGATGCTGGGGGCAGAGGCTTGCTCCAGCATTGAACAATTGTGGGTTACTGTTGCTAAACAAACACAGAGACACTGTTGTATTTCATTACTTATTCGGTGCAGTTCCATTGTTTACAGTGTGATATTTATTGATTTGTTTGACCGTATAATGTTCCCTATCCGTGTGGACTTGCACCGTCATCACTCTATCAACAACCACAATGAAACTAAGTGTAGGACTTCTTTTGTATTGTGTATTATTTAATGTATACATGCACACCTACAGGTATACATAGCTTATCATAATGTCAAATAAACTCACCTAGAATTTCAACTAACCAACACAACTTAAAAAAAATCAAAATTTTAACTTTATTTTCAAACATTCTTTATACATTAAATAGCTAGAGCTGCCCAAAATATTATTTGTATTATGGACTATGAATGTTTTCTCAATGTCTTATCCCTTTGTCAACAGGCTGATCAGCTGACTGAGGAGCAGATTGCTGGTGAGTGCATACCTTAACCATGTTTGGTTTCCATTCTCCTTCTGTGCTCCTTAATTCACCACCAAACCTACAAAACAAAGGTTTGGTGGTGGTTCTGGTCTGGTCCTAATTATTGGCTTATCATACTAACTAGTTAATTACATTCACATGTCTTCTCCAGGTGTTGCAAATTATCATCCACTATAAACACTATGACACTTGTTTTCTTTCTTGTTTGTCTATATATGCTCTATTATATTATATAATAGAGCATATGCTCTTGATATACTAACAGTGTTGTTTCTGTAAATGCACAGAGTTCAAGGAGGCGTTCTCGCTGTTTGACAAGGATGGTGATGGTACAATCACTACCAAGGAGCTCGGGACTGTGATGCGCTCTCTGGGACAGAACCCCACTGAGGCTGAACTCCAGGACATGATCAATGAGGTGGATGCTGACGGTGAGGATGAGTCATCGTCCTGTCAAATGTTCCTCTTGCCAGAAAACACTGTAATGTTTCACCAGTATATGCAGTATGGAGATATTTATACTTCTCTCTATCGGACAAACTCTGTTACATGTGTGTACGTCATGCTGTGTACTTCAAACCAATATT
Organism: Argyrosomus regius; assembly: GCA_946959425.1. Taxonomy (NCBI): domain Eukaryota; kingdom Metazoa; phylum Chordata; class Actinopteri; family Sciaenidae; genus Argyrosomus; species Argyrosomus regius. The sequence goes on from OX336889.1 coordinate 12,508,742, forward strand.
AGGTGGTTGGCATATATGCAGATATATCTGTACTATCCTATTTCCTTTTATACTGTGTGCCATGAACGTTCTCTTGGATTGATCATGCTCATTTTTTCTTGGTGGCCTTGGTCTTTCTGTTATGACTGTGTAGGTAACGGTACAATTGATTTTCCTGAGTTCCTCACCATGATGGCCAGGAAGATGAAGGATACAGACAGCGAGGAGGAGATCAGAGAAGCCTTCAGAGTCTTTGACAAGGTGTGTTGGGACTGAACAAGACTAGTTTTCTTTTGCCACAGATCAGTTTGTGTATTCATTGTGTCCTTGTGATGATCGGCTACACACTTTTAGAAAATACATTAAAATGTTATGTAATAAATTCCCTGTATGTTTAGAGAGAGAGAGTCAGAGCTGCCACACAAATTCAGGGTTTTATTTTCCTTTGATCAGCACAAGCACTGAACAATAGTCTTTTTACATGCTAAGCTGGAAATGTTTAGCTTTCATCAAAGTACAAGTGAGGCCAAAGAAGTACAGTTCAAATGTAATTAACCTAACTGCTGTAGGACATCATAGTAAAGACACTGAAACTAACATTAGTGGTATTCAACTTTTAGCTACTATGTAAAATGGTAAAAAAAATACACAAACCTCACAACAATAGTTCTTCTGTTGCCGCCTGCAGGATGGTAACGGCTACATCAGCGCAGCAGAGCTACGGCACGTCATGACCAACTTGGGGGAGAAGCTCACTGATGAGGAGGTTGACGAAATGATCCGTGAGGCTGACATTGATGGCGATGGTCAGGTCAACTATGAGGGTGAGATGTTTTGTTGTTGTTGTTGTCGTTGTTGTTGTTTGTAGTGATGCACTAATTCCAATCACAATTTTTTTTAACTAAAATCCTATTAGAAAAAATCAGGGAAAACTCAGTTAACATACATAACCTTTAAAATCTTGATTTTTGTACCAGATGTAACTATTTGCATCCGTCATTTGAGTATTGTTTTCTGTTCTTTTCACAGAGTTTGTCCAGATGATGACTGCCAAGTGAAGAGAACATTGAAATTTCTCTCAACGTTGCTTGTCCTCCTAAGATCACTGTCTTTAAGAACCAAAAAAAAGGAACAATTAACGAATGATAGAAAAATCCCCCCCCCAAAAAAATAACTTATGTGTAGAATTTTGCAATTTGCGCTTCAGTATATCCAACTACTTCGAAGGTATCTGTTTAGCAAACATCAACAGAATAATCCCTAGAGAAGTTAATGGACCAAGCTTTAAGAGGGCTGCAGCCCCGTACTTCAGACCAAGATTCTGCTGAGTCACCCAGCTCCTGATTAATTTAGAGGAAAGAGCAACACTGAAAAGCAGAGGGATGGGAACCCATGCCACAGTTCGTATAGAGAAGTTGGCTATTTAATTCTTTCCAATATTCAGCAAAGAAAATTGACTCTCTTGCACCAGTGGTGATTCTCTAAATACCGAATTGAGTACTCTTCTTGCATGCACCCTTTCTGTGGCGGTCTCCTGTCACAACAAGGAGGCTCTGATCCCATCAGAGGTAGTGGTCAGATTGTGTACACACTGGAGGTATATACATATCTATATAGCTATATATCTGTAAAATTTGTGTCACTATTGATTATTGCAAGAGCAAATAGTTGCAATGTAGGGTGTTCATTGGTGCTCGGTCGGAGATGAGCATTCTTATACCTTGAAGAGTTTGGACAAGAACGAGAGACTGAAAAGTGCTGATGGTTTTTTCCCCTCGGGGATGTTATATTGTCTTGTTTTGAGTCGTGGGCTTTACATTGCCTGCAGCACTGATTGGAGACAGTAGTATGTTGTATTGCTTCAGGATGATTATTGTGAAAACACTTTGAGGACTGCAGTTGATATCCTGATGATACAATATTGATGTAATGCTTTATAAATGTGTTCTCAAATATTAATGTAATGATGACAAACTTTGGTCACCAAATATATCTACATATATTAGTGTGTCGTAAAGTTTGCATTGCCTATTGTTGTAGTAAATGACCTGTGACGTTTTCTCTTCGGTTTTGAAATGTGCCATAATACTCTAAAACGCCTCAACCTTCTTGCAAGACTCGTAGTTCATTAGAATATAATAATAATACTTAATATAATAACATAAAAATACATGCAGTTAAACATATTTGCACTTTGGTATAAACCATGTGGATATTAAAAAGGTTTTGTTTTAAAAGAAGAAAAAGAAACCAAATGTCACTGTTGCTGCTGCTATAACAACTCATATGTTACACTCATTTCTTGTCCTTGTTGTCTGATCTTCGGTTTGTAGTCCGGTGATTTTTGAACTTCAATCTGCTTGCCGTTTTACTGAACAGAATACATAATACTGTATATTCACAAACACTACTTGTGGTGGGTGGGTGACGTGTTTCATTTTGGGCTATTAGAATGGGACTTTCAGATCGGGATGAAATGGGGTTGTAGCAGAGAATTCAGCTTATTTTCAACAGTTGGCTAAATTTAAAGAAGCAGGTTAGCTGAGGTGTCTTATGATTTCCTCGATGCACGAAACTTAAATACCGCTCTGTTTGAGGCATTTAAATTGGTTAGCTTTGATTCATATGTCGGGAAGTAAATGGTGAATGGACTGTTAAACTCCTGAAGGTTAAAAAAAAATGTAAAAATGTGATATATTTTCCATAAATCAATAAATTGACTGAGCTTTACTTCACCTGCATTTCATTGTCACGTTTAATCTAAGGTAGAATCTATATGAGTTTCTGTTGGTTTAAAGCTAATGGCTTAAAAAAATAAAAGAAATCTGACTGATATTATTCACACATTCACAAACGCCACTCTCTATATCGCACTTTTTCCTTTCCCTGCCAGTGTCCCTGTGCCAGAAAAGAGCACTAATCCCAGACAGTCTCAGATTGGGTCAAGGCAGGTCACCCTAGCCCTTCATTGGCAAAACTATCACAGGCACAGGCTATATTTAGTGGCTCATGAGATTGCTACAGGAGCCTGTGGTAATCCAGGTCAGCTAGGGTCGTGACCTCTCACCCATGCGCTCTAAATATGAACGAGGACTGCTCGCCTTCTCGCTGATGGGTGGAATGGAGAGCCAATGGGGTGAGGCTTTATCTGGAGCAGGTAGATGTGATTGGATGTGTGTCTGCATGCTAATCGTGTGGTTAAGTCGATAAATGAATTAGGAAATGGAAGCAAACTCAGCAGAACATTAAGAACTGCAGCATCACAGGCACAGGCAGGTTCGATTATCCCTCTGTAGTTGTATAATGGCAGGCTGGAAGGGCTCACTGGTTTATCTCCCGCTGTGGTGGGCAATAATATAACTCATACAGGGAGCAGTGAGAATTAAAAGATTTGATTAGAAAAGTAAATCTGCACTTTAAATATAATATCAGATTTATGTTACAGAAAGGCCAAAATCTACAGCATTATATCTAGTGGTGGAAAGTGAATTTAACTTTCAACTACACTACATTTATTTGACACGAGATGTGAACTTTTCAGAAACATGACGATAAAATATAATGCAATATTATTGAATGAGCTACTCAACAGTATGTAAAGCAGTTAAAATGATTAAACTATTAATGTAGTGCTTATTATTTGACCATATGTTTGTGTGTAAACTCACAATCTGAAATGTAACCAGTAAATTATACTTGTCAAGTAAATGTAATGGACTAAAAAGTATTATATTTCTCAATATTTCTCTCTGAAATGTAGTTTGGTAAAAGCAGTAGCATAAAATCTGAGTCCAAAATTGTACTTAAGTATAGTACTTAGTTACTTTGCACCACTGATGGCCACAAGACTCACAGCTCACCAACTCAACCCGACTGACCAACTCAGACTGTAAAGGTGTTAATAGTTGCACGCATAAATACAGTTGAATAGCAATAGATTTTCTTAGAAGTCAACACTAGGTGGTGCTGCTTCAACATCTTCTCACTTAACTGCTAACTACTAAGTAAGGACAGGTAGGGAAGGGAAAAGCCAGTGTAACTAAAAGCAGCTGAATGAAGAAACTATTTTTTTTTTTAAGTTTTCAATAAAATGTGATTAAATGCAGCTTGTTTTTTTGGCTTTGAGTCAGAAGGTTCTTAAAATGCAGAAATGGGTGTGTGTGTGTGTGTGTTACTCGTGTTTGCTCGAGTGCACCACACCCACTACTCATGATTTGTGTACACTTTGCAACGTAACCTAATCGCCCCTTTGCTTGAGAAACACATATTCATTCTTATTATGCCTGTAGGGGTAAGGGGCTGTAGAGTATTATGTAAACTGTATTAAACAATGCAGACTCCTGAACAATATAACTATTTTAGGAATGATATGTTTGTACAGTTCATGTAATATGTACACACAGTCCCTCCCCCTCCAACAACAAATACTACATACAACAAAATTTCCCTCTTCGTCATCGTTATCCACTGTCACATGCTTCTGGTCGTCAGTTCTCACTTTGCATGTGAACAAACCAACACTGCGAACATATTTGCTCTCTCCTGCGCACTGAGCTGTCCATCTTCTTGTCTCACATGACATCAACTACCATTATTTCCCATGTGCTTTCTGGCTGTGGTCATACAGAATGTAAAAACAGGAAGTGCGCTTGGAAAGGCTGTTCTGATTTGCACCTGTTTGTTAGAAAGCTGAAGTGAAAGGATGCACAGCATGATCAGCTGTTGTAGTGCATTACTCATCAGCTCCTACTGAAACAAATATGACAGAGTAGTTTTTGATGCCAAATATAGCTTCAACTAAACTAAAAACTGAGCTGTTCTTGAAAATGGTGGCGTTATACTTGTCACAAGTTTGTTTCCTGTTCAACCAAACACTGTGTCATTTAAAGATTTGAGTATCCAAACCAAGTCAAGTCAAGTCAAGTCAACTTTATTGTCACTGCTGCCATATGTACAGGACATACAGAGAATTGAAATAGTGTTTCCCTCATGTTCCTGGTGCAAACGACAATATACATAAAATATAAAAAATATATACAAGTTAAAAGATATCTAAGAAAGATGTAAAGATAAGAAATATACAGCAGAAATATGTTCTGTTTTTTTCTGCCATCCTACCCTGATGATCATCTCATGACTCATCTGATTCATTTGGCATCCTGACGCCCAGTTTAGGAACAATTGCCTGATCAGACCTTTTGTTTTAGTGACTCTGCTTGTACAACTCTTTTATGTTTCTATGTGTCCTAGGAGTATAATGTTTTACCATAAAGATGTTTACTCCCATTCGATGGCTGTGTCATTGGTGAAAACCTAACATATCTATTGTGAGAACATACCTAAACCTGGTGACCCTTTGGTAAAAAGAAAATGCAGTAAAAGCGCCCTCTCAGAAGTCCCTGTGGTAGATAAAATATGATAAAGTGCCATTGACAGTGGTCCATTGGTTAAGAAAATGTGATAAAGGGCCCTTTAGAGTGCCCTACCAGTGGATAAAGACCCTAAAGGTTGCCATTTTTCTCCCCTGCCTCAAACAGCCTGTTCCTCTTTTTAAGATCCTGCCATTTCCGTATTTACTAAACAGTTGACAGGATGTAGAGATACGTATGACACACAACTGGGGATGCCACGGTTATCTGGTATTTGTTTTAATCATCCACCAGGCCCCCCCCTCCTCCCCCTTTCAGTATTATCTGGAAATTTTTGTTACATTCATTTACCACATTTACCACTGACTGAAACCAGATGTTCACGTAACACATTTTGTCCAGCAAATTCTGAACTAAAAACAAATATCTGATAACTACAATGTGGTCATGGGAGTTTTCATTATTAATTACAGGTTAAAAAGTCAAAATAAAACCTTTCTACAGTTCTCACACCTTAATAAGCTGTATGGTTAAACTTTGAGTATTGTTAGTTTTACAAAAAAAATGTGTTTATGTGACAGAGACCAAGTATAATAAAAATAATTTTCAATACTTGAAATCTAATACATTATACAGAGATCCACAAACCCAGGCAGGTGAAACAATGAGGCAAACAGCAAATATATTATAAAATACTGTTCACTATGTATATAGTCAGGATGTGTACATTTACTGTATAATTCTCAATAATTTATGTTCAATAGTTTATGTAAGTAATGAAATCACTCTCTGTTATTAAAATGATAATGTTTACAAAGAGACGATGGTATTTAAAATGAAATTATGGATGAGTCATCTCTGAAAAAGCTTGAGCTTGAATCAATCAAAAGATATTGACGTGGGGCACTTAAAGACAAACCCATTTATTATGAGACGATCCTCCCTCGGCCTTAAAGGGTTTATTCTCAGAACTTAATTGCTTTTTGATCAATAATGTAATCTATACATAAGTAAAGTGGTTTTGACTGGGAAATTCCTATCAGGACACTTTTTTAATTACAGACCACAATGGCTTTCTGTTTCTTTTTGTTTTGACTATGTTGAAGTGTCATTTTAATTCAAAATCAAAATACTGAAATGACTGATGAAAATTAAACGGATACCAACTTATTCTCTTTAAGAACAACACATGGAAAGTACCTGACATTTCAATAAAAACAAATACAAAATAAAAGTCTTACTCAAAAAGAGTAATTGTTCTGAGTAATCTACAGGTATTACTGTAAAATACATTCAAACGAGGAAGTGTTCAAATGTACGAGATCACCATAATCAACAATGGGAAGTAAAACCTGGAGAGTAAAACTATTAATTGGCTGACATAATATTCTGTGACTGGCATTTCTTTTATTTCTGCTTTTATTTTGTTTTCAGTACCAAATTCACAAAAAAAAAATATATCATGCTGGATGGCCAACAAACAGTGTGTGTGTGTAACACTGTGGATACTTTATAAACAAGACTGGTGCCATTTGGTACGTTAAGAATTATTTTGGATTCACAATATGGATGTTTGCTGTAGATAAAATGTTGATATCAAAAAACAAATCTTAAAACATTTTGTAGTGCAGATTTTTGTGTTGGTGTGTCCCTTATCACAAAACCAACTTGTTTGCATCCACACATCAGAGCCTGTTTCTGTACTGTTCCTAAAAACTGAGTCTGAAATCTCAATTTGCTGCTCACTTTTGAATAAATTATGCACTGTCTGTTAGGGAGTAGTGAATGAGCAAACAAGGGCTTGATTTGGGACGCACCTTTAATAACTGTCTGTTGCTGGTAATATAAAGTGAAACCGGATGGAAAGAGAAGTGAAAATGTTCTATGTTCTTTAAGCATAAAAAGAGAGGGGAACTACTGTAAGTGTAACTTTCTTAATCCTGTCATAAATAGCAGGCAAGGGTGGGAGTGGTATTTCACTTTGGTTGAGTGTTCAGTCTTTGTGGGACATAATGTACATGTTCATGAGCGTTCAGTAGAAGTAGTCTGGATTTTCTGGGTATTATCTCTGGTTTTTCATTTTGCTCACAAAGCATCAATAAGCGTATTTATGACATCAGTGTTCTTCAAAAGAACTAATGGGATTAGCTGTGTGAGGAATGGAGAGGAGAAAAGGTCAAAACCCTGCTCCAAACCTCTGGCTGATCGCTCCATGAAGTGTCCGTGCTTGTCGCACTGCCAGTTTCAGAGTCTTTAGATGCTGCTAGTTGATTTGACAAAAGCTTTGTTTGGAGCATACTGAAGCCTTACACCTGCAAAATGACATCTTAAAAGTGTGGATCTTTAACACCGAATTGAAAAAAGTCTGGGTCTACTTCTCTGTATTTATGTTTTGATGATTTTAATAATAGGTTTTCATTTACATGTAAACATCTGTTAAATTAATGGTGTGTTTGGGCCTATGCTCCAAAGAGTAAAATAACATTACCGAATATGTTGTTGACTGAGTTTGACGTCATGATTTTTATTTGATATGTGGTAGGTGTAGTCTGAGATGACCTCCATGCTAGCCGAGACCTGTTTAGACAGAGACTACAGTGAGTGAAGCTCCTGAAAAAAAACAGCGTCTTTTAACCAAGAAAACATCTTCAGATTTCATTATGGTTTGAATTACAATAAACAAGGTAAGCCAACGCAGGCCTGGCCCATTATTTCTGCATTATAGGTGCCTGTGTGTTGTCTGCAGGATTGGGAAAGCCCTGTCTGTTTCTGTGTAAATTTCCACTGTACCATAGCCGTATCTGTGTGTGGGTGTTAAAAAAGGCCTGTCAAATGTTTTTTTTAAAACCATTTTTGAGTCTCAAACAATGCACTCTGTTACATAGCATATCATTTGTTGAACTGATTTTTATTTGACTTTCAGTCTTGCCAATTTGGTCTCAATCTAAATACTTCAGTTTACAGATCAATTCAATGCTCAACAATAACATAGTATGTAAAAAGAAAAGAGAGTATGAGTATATGTGGTTTTAATTTTATGATTTGTAAGCTGAGGTCAAGTTCAGGTTACTTTATTTGTACCCTGCAGGTAGACTAGGTTTGCAGACAAGGCATGACTTATTTTACCGACGCCACAGACAGTACACAAACATGATAAAAGTACTCAGAGCTCTAATAATAATGAGCTTAAACAGAGAGGAATTATAATAAAACAAAATAACCACACAAATAAATAAGTTAAAATAAGGTAAAAGTGCAGGTGAAAAACAAAATTGCCATGTTGCTATTCTTCTGAGTGATGGCTGCTGGAGCAAAAACTATTTTTACACCACTTTGCTCTACACCTTTGGATTATAAACCTCCACCCAGGAGGAGGAGAAGAAGAAGAAGAAGAAGAAGAAGAAGAAGAAGAAGAAGAAGAAGAAGAAGCTGAAACTCAAAGGGTGGAAATCATCATTTATCATTTGGTTGTCTCCTCTAACCATCTGGTGTACTCTGACTCACCAATTAGATCATTAACACACTGATTCAGAGTTTTTTAAAGACTGGTTTGCCGGCTGCGACACCAAAGTAAAAGACAAAATCTTAGTTTAATAAGGTCATCATGGTTTTGCCAATATGGAAATAGAACAGTTATTTCAAACAACAAATGCTGTCTATTATTTATTTATTTATTTTTGCACATGGCTTCACAATTTTCTTCACAACGTTTCCCACATTTGTAAGATTGAATACATTCCACTGTTTGACCCTTGATGATTCATGTCCCCTATAATCAATCAACAGGTGTTCAGTTTTGGTTCTGTTTAATTGAAGATGGGAATCATCTTTAACAATAACAGAGTAATCTGGATATTTAAAAATGGTCCTATTTCCCCACATGCTCTCATATGAGATATTTGTGTATGGGGTGAAAACACAGACCCTTGTGGTAAGCCAGAGGAGGCGCAAACTCGGTCAGACAGAATTCCTCTTTACCCTCACTCTTTGTGTTAAAAAGTCAAGAAACTTTTCAGACGTCTGAATGTTTTATTGTGTAATACAGAGGCATATGATCAAAGTCACATTTCTGTTTTAATTTTAAGTGTTTCTTTTTTTTCTGTAGTTAGAAATCATCAAGGACATCAAGCTAAGAATTTCTCCTGTCTCTTTAGCCCTGATAAGACAGAGCTTTGAATGTTGAATCTAGCACGCTGTCTTAATTATGTTGTCATTAAAAGCACGTGTGCTGAAGCTAGACTAATAAAACTGTTGGACATTACAAATAAATACTGTATATGGAAAGATTAAGTGATTGTGTATACTGTGACTTCTTCAGCTGTTAATCTTCAATCAGTCGATCAATCACACGCATGAAACACGCTCAAATACACCCAAAGTATTTTCATATGTTTGTGTAAACTGTGTGTGTGTGTGTGTGTGTGTGTGTGTGTGTGTGGTCTCATGGTTCACATCAGCTGCATGCGTCTCCGCCACCAACTCCAGCTCAGGTCTTTCCTGTCAGTGTCAGCTCCAGTTCCTTGGACAGTGTTTACTATTATGGATCTTAAAACCTGTTTTGCCTCGGTGGTTTCCTGCATGTAAAAACAAACACAAAGAAGGAGTTGATGTCCTGGAAGGCAAAAAACTCTCAGACATCGTGACAGCATAGCTGAAAACATGTGCTGGCTAATTAAATGATTTGGTGATTAACATTTCCATGATTTACAGACTTGATGCTTATCAATCAGTGAAAACACACTAGTGAGTACAGGAGAAATGCTCGACAAATATGTCTCTGAGAGCACACAAAAATAGAAAGAAATGTGAAATTACGTGGAAATCTTGATATGATATAATCATCGTTTACTTTTTCTCTCCCTTACACAAACATGTTGCCGTTCTTCCCCTCAGGGTTGGTTTTTGTGACTATATATGAACACACACAATATTATACACATCATAAAACATGTGACCCTTTTTCACAATACAATAGGATTTAACAGTTTTTTTTCCTATCTAAACTCTTATCTGTGGTAGTTTAGATTCGGGTCTCTGTCATCAGTAACCGTCTGCTTTCAATTAGGAAAGAGGCAGTCATGACGGAAGAGTCATTCAAAAACATCCATGACCAAAATTCCCTCAGCTCCATATGTTTTGTAATCCTGACAAAGACAAACGGATGTGTCATTAGCATCGGTGAATTATGTGGTATGATCCTTTTTTTTCCCTTTTGTATTCATTTCCGGAAAATTGTGACGTTATTTTTTTTTCATGAACGCAGCAGCAAACAAAGGCTGACAGAAAATAAGCCAGAGGTCAACATGTTACACGTCATTCATCACATAGTGAGTGGTTAAAATGTTTCTCTGGGATTCATCTGTAAGGGGAAGTGATGCTGACCAGACTAAGCATATCCATTTTACGGAGCCCCAGAGAAAAGAAACTAGTCTGTGCATCATGTTATTGGATCTCCTTCTGCATGCCACATATTGAATTTTTTAACAAAGTTATTTTTTTTTGATTCCACATAACCAGTGTTATTCATATTCAAGTCACTTCTTGAATGTACTTGAAAGTATCAGCATCATTAAAACTACATCACTGGCAATCACTAATAACCAGAAACAGCAGCCTTCATCTGGAGTTTAGATTTTATAATTTGTCTTCTACGACAGTGTGCAGACAGATGTAAAACAGATCAAAGTGTTTTTATTAGTATACAATATGTTTTCAGGTTTCACCACTCCAGTCGAGGCACACAATGTCGAAATGCTGTGTGTTTAATGTATGATAAAAGGTATTTTATTGTTTGGGCTGACTCACTTTTACTCTTTCGTGATCTATCCATCCACCAGTGCCAGCTGGGGCAGTGTCCTGGGAAAAGCCTGATGTCGTGACCCTGATAAGGATAAGTAGTTACAAGAAATAGATGGATGGATTTTCCCTGTTCGGCATGTTTGATTTCTTTCAGTCACACCTTTCGACACTTAAATTAACATACACCCAGACACCAGCAGCTTTTATTGGATTGTCTTGTGTAGCCTATCATAATAAGAACTTGTGTAAATTTACCAAGTGTTATGATCTCTGTGTCACAGTCAGTATGTTAACAAACTTGTCAGGTTTGCAGAAAGTGTGCATATACAGTATATCTGCATTTGTTTTGACCGTTCATGTGTGCAGTTTATTTAAGGTGCCAACCTGGTTTGTTTTACAGGCTGTGTGACTGTAAACACCCTGCGTGCCTTCGCGTCTTCAGGAACCTTGTGGTTGTTAAAAGCAAATTAGAGCTTTGTTTGCCAGGGACGTAGTGAGGGTTGGAGAGATGGAGTGAAACTGACAAGAAGATTAAAAACAAATATCTGCTTCTCTTTGTTTAACAATATCACAGTTACCCATGCCAGCAAACTAACACCCACCACCAGCTGTGTATAGACACTTTCATTTACAGTTCAAAACAGAGTAACTCGATCTCCTCTACGACATCCACAATTGAACACTGGCACTACGTTGTTATCATTATGTCCTGTCTATTACAGGAACAGTAACAGGAGGAAGCAAGTTACTGCGAGTGGAAATGCAATTTCCATGCAGCAGTTTGTATTCATGGCTATTTTCTTGGTTGTGATGATTTCATTGGTTCTTATTTTAGGTGTTATGAAAAGAAACCATTAAGAAACGCAGCAACGGTTTCTCTTCACCATTTCCGTAGACATTTCCATTTCTATGGAAATGGTGATGTGTTGTGTCATCACAGCAGTTTGATCTAGCTGTTGATTTGTTCTGTGTTTTCTGTCTGTAATTTAGCGTTCTGACTGTTTTGATCACACTGAAGAAAATGATTGTTTCTAACAATTTTGTCTGCAAATGATTCAATTTGCTGTCTTAGATGGATTAGATTTATAGGATAAATTGGGAGATATATTCTTGGACTCATGTAACAGAGTGGTGTAACAGTGTGAGGGAATTACAGTCTGCAGAGGTCTTATCAGGAACTTGAATTCGAAGAAATTAGTTTGGAAAACGGCACAGCAAAGCACAATCACCTTAACGTCATCATGGACATCACCATTGTTCTGGATGAGTTCTAATGCTGCCATTGATTATCTATTATTGGGTTTTTTTCTCCCCTAATGATCATTTGACCAATAAAGAGGAGTTTCCCTGGTTCACCAACCAATTACAGTCTTTGTAATGTGTCAGCTGACCAATAAAAGTAAACTTGATTAGATAATAAAAGCTGGCCTCTTGATGTCACTGGTCCTTTAATGTGCCTATCGCTCCAGGATCTACTAACAAGCGGCGTGCACTCAGTTATTGGTCTGGAAATGTTTTTTTTTATAACAATATTTCTATAATTATTAATATATTAATATTAGATTACTTGAAAGTTTGAAACTGTGGTAGCAATAAAAATCTAAAGCAAAGATAATTGGGGGAAAAAGATCATATGACACTCCAAATGAGGTCAGTCTGCATGACTACTTGAACTTATGTCCTAAGAATATTTTTGTTTATTCTGTATTTTATCTATCAAATGTTGAATGCATGAGTTTAACTTATAAATGATTTTGTATTGTTATATCGCGGTACTTTTAATTTACTAAAGGATCCAGATACATCCTCCATGTTGTACCTTTTGTATGAGCAGTAATTGTGTTTACCGAAAAGCTTTTCTCAGGTTCCACTTTTGTTTGGCACTCTTCAAACATATGACAGCATGTTCAGAGTAAAGAGTGTGTCTTTAACTCTGAGGGCTGTGAAAACATTCAAAGCACACACACTGTTAGTGGATTTTCCCCAGTTTCCACACACCGATTTCCCCAAAGGCTGCACAAACACAACATAAATAAAAGATCCAGGGATGAAGAATGAAACAGGAGGGCAATGAACGCAAAAACCAGCAGGGTAAAGGGTCTTTCATTGGGTTTTTATTCAGCCAAAGCACCGGATCACCCTTTCTCGGCTGATTTGAGTTGCTGTATGAAATGTAAACTAGCTGAGATTAAGGCTATTCAAAACACCTTTTTAGAAACCAGGATGAGACACTGCCAAACCAAATACTTACACAAAGACTAATTGGATTACATTTTTTTCTGAGTTCAAATGGGGAAGAAGCCAATACCGACCAAACCTCTAAAACTTAATCAAATTGGTTTTGTTATTTAAGTCTATACTGAAATAAAAGTCAAATATAGTGGTATGTTTTGAGATTTTGTCTAAACTCATGCTCATAATCTATTTTATTTCTGGACACACACACACACACACACACACTATATATATATATATATATACTATATGTTCAGGAAGAAAAGGGCAAATTACTCCAGAAAATGAAACATCCAGTAGAAACATGTGAAGATACTTTACATTTATACCATTGAAATGTAAATGTCCCCTTCATTATTATCTGTTAGCGTCTTTTCGGTGCACCATATAGTGGGTGGGACTTTACATAGCTAAGAGAAACTGGGAGGTGCAGACACACAGAGAGAGAGAGAGAGAGAGAGAGAGAGAGAGAGAGAAATAAGGGGAGAGGGTAGGCGGAGCAGCAGTGCCGGAGCTCTTCAGTCTGTCACTCTGTCTGTATCTGTAGACACGTTACCCGCAGCGGCAGTTTTAAACTCCGCATGTGGATATATAGACTCAGACGCCGCTTTATATTTGACAAACCGGGAGTGTGAATCCGTGTGAAAGGAAGAACAAGTAGTAGTAGAAGAAGACACTTCAAGTGTGGCTGCTTTCCGCTGTAAGGTGAGTGATTATTAGTCAGTATGATGACAAAAGTGATTCACCTCATGTATTCAGCTGAGAAAAATGAGAGTTTGATGTCGAGTTACTAAAAATTGTTCTTGTGTCATTTGTTCCGCAGAAATATTTTTTAACTGAGGCAAAGACAGAGAAGAGAGAGGACTCATGTTATAAGTCATCTAAGCAGTATGGCTCTCATCATACACTCCTGCCTTCTTTGTTGCCAGATGATGGTGTCAAGAGGTCAGGATTTACTTCTGCTGTCTGGGATTTTTTTTTTTAATTAACTGAGCAGGCACATTTTTTTTTGTTGAGTTAAACATGAACAAAAGCATGCTTCCAAACGAATCATGCAATATCACCTGCAATAACAGTGTCATCGTTAACGGCCATGGCAAGCCAGCAACAAGCATCATCATGTTTTTGGGCGGTGTGGTGGGAAACCTCCTGGCTCTCTTCATCCTTGGGGTGCACCAAAAAGAGCATCGATCCAGGGCCTCGGTCTTCTGCATCCTGGTGACTGGCTTGGCCCTCACAGACCTGCTGGGCACGTGCCTCCTCAGTCCATCTGTTTTTATCTGCTATGCCCGCAACATGTCACTGATAAGTTTGGGAGGTGATAGGTTGTGCAATGTCTTTGGCTTTGCCATGAGTTTCTTCGGCCTGGCACCCACACTCATCCTGTGCGCCATGGCTGTTGAACGCTGTCTGGCCATCAGTCACCCTTATTTCTACTCTGTACACATCCGCTGCAGCTTTGCCAAATTCACTCTTTTCTTTATTTACCTATTTTCTTTGGGCTTCTGCCTCCTGCCATACACTGGCTATGGCAAATTCAGACAGTACTGTCCCGGGACGTGGTGCTTCATCGACATGGATGCAACAGGGGATGAACATGCCAACTTGGTGCAGGCCTTCTCTCTGTCCTATTCCTCTCTCATGGCACTGCTCATCCTGGCAGTGTTTGTGTGCAACGGTTCAGTGATTGTCAGCCTGTGCCAGATGCACCGGAGCCAAGTGATGCGCCGCGGCTCGGTCGGGTCGACGGGAAGGAGGAGGAAGCTGAGTCTTGCCTGGTTTGGGCAGGGGGAAGAGGAGATGGACCACTTAGTGCTGCTGGCACTCATCACTGTCATCTTTGTGGTCTGCTCCCTGCCACTCACTGTGAGTTCACATTTAAACTTACTTCTAATGTGTGTAGGTGTGTCTGTGATTTCCTTCCAGTTTCCACACTCTTTTTGGTCCTCAGCATTTTATTTTTGTTTTACATCTGAATCTAAAAATTTCACACTAGAAAAGGAGGAAAGAGCTGACATCCTTGTGTGTCATTTATTCTGTGAAGTCAAAAGAATCTCATGAAAGTTTGTACTAAAAGAGAAACAGAAAAGGGGATTTTTTGGTGTTTTTACCTTTTGTGATCATTAACATGGGTATTGACACTAATAAAATTAATTCCTTCCTCTCTTTCTGTAATCATCAAGTACATAGAAAGCTCAACTGGCATGACGACCGTTGATGTTTTGTTTCTGTGGTATGTGTTTGTGTGCCCTGCTGGAGTCTCCTTAACCGTTGTGCTTTGCTCTGGCTGGCTCCACTAATAAAAGGTGTGCCCGAGAGTGCAGCCTTGGCCACACAAGGCATTCTGTCACTGTGTGTGTGTGTGTGTGTATGTGTGTGTCGTGCATTTGTCTACTTAGCTCCATATCTGTCCCTGTTTAAGAGGAGTGTGCCAAACCTGACAACCCTGGAGGACTGGTCTGGCCCTGCCTTTCCCAGAGGGTAAAGCTTCTCTGGCAGGAGTGTCATTTGTGTTTCTAAACATAGCCACAGGTCCAGAGGTGAATTTCCTTCCAGACCTTTGGCTAATGTAAGATGTGGCATTGGCTGGAGGATGTGATTAATGTGAGTTATATTATAAAGGCATCCCTGCTTGTATTCATGTTACCCTTTTAACCAGCAGTGCCCTGATGAGCAAGTAGTTTACAGGAAGCAGTAAAAAATGTTTGTTCATGTTCTTGCACCAACTACTCACTGTCTGCATCTGGATGGTTTGTGGTAAGACGCTTTGAGTAACTGCACGGTTTTTGGGCACCGATGACGATATAGACCTGTCAGCACTTCATGAGTAACACGCTTGCAAGACCATGAATGTGTTCTTGCTGCTCTAGATTGTTTATGTTCCAAGATTACGATGTCACTTTAACCCAGATCCATGTCACCTTAATGGTAAGTAAAGTTTAAAATGAAACAATAAATCTTAATTTACACTTTCTCCGTTGCTCTTCTAAAATAAATCATAGCTTTTTAAATTAGTTTTGATTCCTTAACAACCCTCATTTTACATTTACTCACCAATATGCATTCATTTCTTGTGAATAATCTAGATAATAAAATCCTGATCAGTAGTAAATCATTCTGAGTAATTCAAGACCCTGTTATTAAGTAATTAATAATTCATGCGTCATCTCTGCAGATGCAAGTGTGTGTGTGTGTGTGTGTGTGTGTTTATAGGCGCATGCTTGCTCATGTGCATGTACATTCTGGTGGTTGTAACCGTAAGAAGTGAAACGAGCGCATGCGAGCACATCTCAGCAGACTTAACATGTTTCCAGACTGATGTGTCCTCGTGGTTTACAACAGTTAGTTTGCCTGAAGCACAACAGATGTTGGCGAGGAGGTCTGATTCCGTTAATTGCAATGAAAATATTGTAGAGAGCATATTTACCCTCAGCATTGACACAGTTCAGACACAATGTCCGCTCCCTCGCATACACAAGTACTCTGTATTCAGTCACTATTCCTGTATATAAACAACGACGTGCCAACACAAAGTATGTGCTCCAGATCCAGCATGTGTTTCCGGTTAGTCTTAATTTACTTAAGGCACTTTGATGTAACTGAATATACCTTGGAGAATGATGCTTTCAAGCTCTGAAAAATGAACTCCGTCTGCAGTTTCCCCTTATCAGCAGGAACTGCATGTGGGTAAGATGGAAAGCATTATTTTGCTGGAAAATAAATACCCCTTTTTTAAATCTAAGTTTGGCAGATGAGATTAAAAAATGTAGAATAAGACACAAATTTAAATGTTTTCGAGCGCTCTTGATGATGTTGCAGACTTTTTAATTTGCAATCAAGCTGTGAGATCTTGTATTTGATTTAAGTGGCTTTTTGGCAAAAACAGATGAGGCAGCATGCTTTCTGTAAGATATGATTTCTTCTTCACTCCAGTGAGATCACCATCTCTAAAGGCAGAACATTACCGTTTCAGTAGTTCTGGTGGTGCAATTCAGGAAGTGGTAAAAGCTGATTGGCTGTGTGGGAATTTCTCAGAAAAACAAATCATTTTTCGGAGGTACGCGGGTGTGTGGTGGACCCAACGTGACTTTCAAGAGTAATCCAGTCTCTATGAATAGTTGTTTTGGTCACTGTTACCTGAATCACACCCAGCTTCCCACATTTGTCACTCCACAATCCTGGCCTTGGAAGTTATACATCACTTCCCACTCATTTAAACCTACAGTACATACTGCGCAATAACGCTTAAAGATAAAGATAAAGGTGCCATTAACCAATTTGAACTTGATGTGATGAATGTTATCACTGCAGCTGTTCTGTGAAAGAACGTTTGATTTGTTTAATGTAGCGTGAACTATGAGGTCCTTCTCGGTTTGTTCTAGGAAGGACTATTGACACATTGTTGGAAATGCGTTGCCATATGTGATATATGGTTACTGCTTGTTAAACATGTCAGAATACAGCTACAAAGAGCCATTGATTCAAAGCCTCCGCTCCCAGTATAATCAAACAGTTAGAGCTACATAAGGTTACAACCTAAAATTTACAATAGAATCAACACACATTAAGGATTAATTATTCAGCTGTAGGTTTGACAAAGCAAGCAATTTGAAGACCTCTGGCTCGGAGAGAAAGACGTTCAATAGACTAAAACAATGACAATTACTCAAAAAATGAATAACAGATTGGCATTAAAGATGAACATGAAATTGCTACGTGTTGCTTACATTCTTGTGAGTATTTGGCGGCAGTATTTCATGTGTATCGACAGAAGGTTTCCCTCTGAGAGGGAACTCATCAACACTTTCTTTGCTCCTCTTTGTCCTGCCAGCTTCAGTTTATAAATGCTCAAAGCCGTCTCCTGCAGGGGACAGGTACAGACTGATAGCTTGTCTTCGACCTCCCTACAGTTCCCATGGGAACCAGAGAAGCTGCTTGAGGCCCATATGTTGACAGTCAATACCTGGATCAATAAAGTGCTGCGCTCATATCACAGGCTATACGCAAAAGAGTAAGTGCTTTTAGCTCTAAAATTCACTTTTTATCATATTAGTATATAGTCAATAGTTTGATGTGAAGTTCTCAGTAACCCCAGGGCAGGGTTTGTTTTTAGGTGACTGTAGCAGCTTTAATGAGGCACAGCACTGTGGGACAGATTTGAATCACTAATGAGGGTTTCCATTAGTGTAGCTACCGTTTCTTCATCAGCTGACTCATATTGCCTTGTCTGCATGAGGTTAGATGACAGGGAGTGCAACAAAGCCCCATAAACTAAATTATACCTCACTGACTTGAAAGTGAAACATGATTTATACAAAGTGTTTAGAATCTATGAGACTCCATGATCATTAAAGAAAAGTGCAAAATGATAGACTAGAGGCCGGGAAGTTGAAAATGGGATGAAGGATTAAAAGTACCCTGTGGAGTGTTTCTCACCAAAGCACTTTGTGTGTATCTTTGAGGTAAAATAAATGTGCTAAATGCATTTCCTTCCTCGTAAAACACTTTGAGGTGCCCATTATTAGAATAAATTGAAACCTCTGTTGTTTTTTTTCCATGTTGACCTGGCAGCAGTCTTGTCCTCGCCTTTGTAGGCACGATTCAAGCAGCCTCCACCTGTAGATCAGTGGAATAGCCTGAAACCATCAGCTTTACTACGTGAGAAGAAACTCTTTCTCTAAATCCCCCCGTTCTTTCCCATGTGGCTGCTAAATAAAGCAAAGAAAAAAAGTCTCGGGTGACAAGAGCACAGAACATTCTTTGGAATAAGAAAAATGGAAATACCAAAGCACTTTAATAGCTATGAGCGAACTGGGCAAGAGGGGATGATTGTCAGGAAGAAGATAAATAACAGCTCTGACACATTTACAGTCACGGGGCATCGTGCCTCCAGGAGTCAGTACAGCACCTCATAAATCTGGGATTTCTGGCAGACTGTTGTTAGGGAAAGGACTCTGAACAAAAGCACATGGAGTGAAGTTTTAAATATGGGAAGCAGTATGACGCAAAAGATTCTGTTTGTTTTGAGATGCAAAAACTGAATTCACCTGCTCAGGAACTCAACGGAGACTTGAGAAAGAAACCAGTTAAAAGAGGAATAGAAAGACTGATTCTCTGTGAGATCCTGCTTTTAAACAACAAAGATTAATGTAACATATTTTTACCTTGCAGGGCTTTTACCTTAAACGTACAACTAAATCAACATTACAATAGTTTCAAACAGCCGGGAGCTTTTGAGTCCCTCGACAGGCCCAGTCAAAGCCCAGACTTGAATGCAGTTGAAAATATGCAGAATGACAGCATGTTTGCTTTTCCTGGACACTCCCCTCATCCAACATCTTTAGTATTTAGTATTTAGTATTTAGTAAATCAGTGTGGAGGAAGAGGGGAAGTCCCCAAATCCAGACGATTCCAAGATGACTCAAAGCTGAAATTCCTGTAATGCTTCCCAGAGGTGGTATCAGATGAGTCTACTTTTGCAACAACACAAAATGTGGAAATAACGGTTGAAGTCATGTGACAGCAGCATCGTATACCGTGACCTTTACATTGGTTTCAAGTGTCAGATCCATCCACGCGGTGAAGGAGTGGCATGGTTAGACATGTAAAGACAGGCATTCTGTGACATAGTCAAGTTAAGAGCCAGCATTATCTCCAAAACTGTTGCTGTGCCCTGAGGTGCTACAGGTGCTGCTATGAGATAAATGTCACTGTAAGCTTTGTCCGGTTTTCTATAAGAAAGGTGATGCTCTGTGATCAGCAGCTGGCTTTTGCAATATAAACAATGAGGATTCCCTTTTTTAGTGGACGGATGCTTAATCCTTCTTTCAGAATACACACAGCACACACGGCACATATTTACTCCTATTACAGTACCAGTCGTAGGTTTCATCCTGGTTTGTTGTACGGTGTCACATTTTACTCAGTTTGAACCACACAGAAGAAAGAACAACAAAGAATGATACAACAACGATAGCAACAAATGATGAAGATCCTCGGGGTAATGAGGTGTAGATATTGAACCCCTTTAATGTATCATTAAAGTGTTTGGCTGCTGGAGAACATGGCCTGAGGCTATAGTGAGAAGACAATAAGAGGTGAGCAGGTGCCAGAGAGATTTTTAGTGGCTGAGGCACAGGATGACGAAAAGAGGGTAAAGACAGATGTGGAGAGTAGACGGGAAATAGAAAACAGAGCAGCAGACGTTCTTGTTGTTGTTCCATGTTGTGTTTTTAATTATCGGAATGAAAAAACATTCCCAGTTTATGGCCCAGTCATGCAGGATAGTTTGCATGTATTTTGTAGATGATGCTGTTTCATGTCTTATTAACTTTAAAGCCTTTGCTGGATATTTTGACTTTAACCTGTACTAACTAATGTATTTAGCCACTTACACTTGCATACTTACTATTTTACACATCAAGCAGTTATGGAGCAACTTTGATTGTTGTTGTTTTTCTGTCTTTTAGCTCTGTTTTGGCCTCTACCAACTCCTGAAGGAAAGATCTGGCTCTTTAGCCGTTGAACTGTTCACAGCCGCATAGTCGCTATCTCAGACTTTTTGATACTAGTGTACAGTAGATTTGTAGCTTCTTCTTTGTCATAGATTTTGTTAATGCTTGAGTTGATATATTTTTCTCAAGAAGTGGAAACAGCCAATGTTGCCCTTTTTTTGGACTGGTCATAATGAGTCACAGGTTGTTTGTTAACCTCTTGGCGAAATCTTTGCGTCTTTGACACAAATGCAATGTTAAATTGAACACTGACAATACAACAATGAACAATAACCTGATTATGGGCGTCCATGTGTTGAAATTATGCATTCTTATTCTCTGTCTGTTGAGTGATCTCCTACTTCCAGTCAGACTGCTCACTGCATATTTTCTCGGCAGTGACATATTGAAAAGGTTATTTTGGTGATGATACAGAGGGAGAAAAGGAGAAAATACCATCAGATGCTTTTCCTTTCCCATACTGCTGACCTCTCATAACCTTTAAATTACCCACCCTTAATTGCTGAAAGTAATGAATAGTGAAATAGATGGCCATTAGTTCTAATGGTTGCAGCATAATGTTCTTGCCCGCAATAGATCCATTGTGTGTTATGAATAAGTTACACTGTCAATATTGTAAATATGATATGTAGTTTGATACACTGACAAAACATTTTATAAAATTGAAAACCTAACACACTCAACCTCGCCAACATTGGCCCAAGTACGTCTTTGACATGCATTCACACTTTTAACATTTTTGAACCAAAGCCCAGCAGTGTTGGCAACACGTGCAGTTTGCAACAGATGATGTGTGGAAACACACTTTGATTTGTGCTGGTTTTCATTTGTGAAGTTTCAGATGTGTCCACAGATTCTGCTTTTATTACTGTAACTATTGCATGGACAAATGTACATATTATTTTACATTTTATTATAGTGTTAGTGAATACACATTTTCAACTGCCGTGACTGTATGATTAATGGACTTTTTGGCAGTGGGCTGCCACTTATGCTCGGTCTGTGTTCCATGGGGGTCAGAGAAAAAAGATGCCTAGGTGAGTCAAAATTTGGCTTGTAAATTTATTCCCCATGCTGCATTGTTATAGTGTCAGTTGGGACACAGTTACACTTAATTACCATTGAAAGGCCTTACTGTCACGCTAAGCTGTGTGCAACTGAAGCAGAAAAAATGTAAACTGATCCTGATGAGGCAAAAATAGAACCTGCACACTTGGCTGAAGCTTTAGCTATTAGTTTTGGACATGTGTCATTAATTCCCCTTGTTTGTCACATTTAATCAGGTATTTTCTGAAGGTGTGGCTGACAAAGATCATGTCAGGTAAAGTTTCTATGGCAACATGAAACACATGCACATGTTCTACTATTACATTGACTAAATAATAAAATCCTATTGATTTTGGCAAATGGTATTGGTTGTGGGCATTGCTTGCGTCTTCGGGCGATGAAAAGCCGTCAGCCGAGAATAAATCTGTCTTTTCCAATCGATAGCTGCCTCCAGAAACATTTGTTTAGTTACTCATGCTCCAACTGAGCAGCTGTTGCAGAAGGAGAGGTGTACAGGTAGTCTTCCCTTAAAATGCCCAGCTTCTTTTATACAATCTGAGATTATTTTTGTTCCACATTACAGGCAAACTTTTTATCAACACATCACACTGTAGTTTTATTTTTTATCAATTTCCAACTACGAGAAGGAACAATCTTTGAGCTGTGTGTCAAAGTCAGGCAGTTTTCACTCTGATATGACACATGTTGTCACTCTGAGCATCCTGTGTCATAATTTGATTATCTGTTATCTATCCTGTCTATTTATATACAGCATACCATTAAATCCACATGCTTTTAGATTTCCTTCATACGGTATAATTTGCTGTGTGCCGGTGAACTCTTCTTCTTTTCCTACCTTGTATTTTCTTTGGTTTTGGATCTTCCTCCCCCGCGTTCCTTCCCAGAAGCTTTGAATAATATTTCACTTTTTGGCAGCAACACACTCCGAACCATTCAAGTTCAGTTCTCAAAATTCAATTTCAGAGCAGATGATTTCTGCATTAATTTGCATTGATTTAATTAATCTCTCAACATCTGTCTCAACTGCTACCGGTGTCTCGATTGCTCTGCCTCAAGTACCCGGATGTTTGTCACAGAAAATTGAATTTGAATTGTGAGAACTGAATGTTCAGTTCCAAACTAATAAATTCAATTTCAAATTACAATTCAGATTCAGTTTTTCAATGCAATTATTCAAGTTAAGCAATTCAAATTCAAATATAAATGATTCAAATTCAGTTTCTGGTGGGCACGTATTTCAGCCCATAGTTGTGTGTAAATAGTGTTTTGTCAGACAGGTTGTTTGAAAGCATTCACAGTTGTTGCCAAGACACACTCACGCAGCCGTTTACTCTATGCACATTATTTAGTGCTCTCCATATTTGTCTGTTTGATTTTTTGCCATGTGTGTGCACAGTTATTTGTCTATCCATCAGTACCTCCATTGTTCACGAAGCATTGCGTGAAATGTGTTCCACACCCAAGTGTAGAGTTTCTCAATCTTAGGGTTGGGACCCCTCATGGGGTCAGTTGATATGCACAGCCTGATATTGTTACCAGTATATTTATCAAATATTCTTTTGATAAAAACTGTTTAAATAAATCCTAAAAACAGGTAAAGGCCTATCTATTTTTTTAGCTCCCTTCATGCTTTTGAAAACATAAAATATATGTTACAAAATTTAATGTGACATCTTCTGAGATACATTTAAAGATGAGCAGACACACGTTGAGAAGAAACTAGTTTTGATTAAATAATATGTGGCCTGATAACTTTTAGTTTGAAGATTTAGCTGTGATTTATAAAGTAGTGTTAACTAGAGATGGAGCATTCAAAATCAATTCCACTTATTTGTCACATTATGTTTACCTTTGAGTCACTAAAAGCTAAAATAACTACAAGTTAAAGATGTCTAATCACCTTTTATTGGCTGAGAGGGAAGAAACGCAACAGTTTTCAGTGGCAGCATGTCCAAGAATTGTTGCCTAAAACCTGAAAATTATAATAACTTTGTACGTTAAATTAACAGACTTATACTGTACTTCACAAGGTCAAATACTGAAGTTCCTGATCCACATGTGAAGTTGATCAGATTAAAATCTTGATATTAATCAATTTAAAAAAGAGCGAGGAGAGATACAGGGTTTGATTGGTTTGTGGTTTGTGTCGGAGCTTTAACATATCCGGGTATTTTGTGGACTGACAACCGGATCCGATATGGAACCGTCTATCCAAACCCATCACTGGTGTTAACCTAATAATTAAATCTTCCGGGAAATGTAGGTGCACAGAGAACAATAGGATTCTTGTTCCATTCTCTGCCCTGCCAACATTTGCAGGAGATTTATGATCTATTAAAACTTGGCTGAGATGTGGCAGTGAAATACAACACCTTCACATCAAACAAACCAATGCAGCATTCATCTGTTGTGCTAAGGGACGTGTGAAAAAGGGAAACAGTTGACATGTAGTTCAATAAAAGCCTGATGTTACTCAATGAAACGACATGAGGTGGACAGTTGTTTCAGTAAATCTTTCACCAGAAGAAGAAAAAATTAATTAAATAAGAATTCACCCGCATGATTTCATACTGAAAATTTAGTGTAACAGAAGCACTGAGGAAAGGAAGTATGGATCTTATCTGGGGTTTTCAGTCCACTCAAATATTCCCTTTCCTGTTCCATTAAGATGACTTCAGCTGGCATCAGATAGTTTATGATTCATAGCATCGGCCTTGAAAAACATATTCTATTCGTGCTTTGGCCCGGGTGGGTGTTAACTTTTCTAGTAAATAATCAAAAACGGATCCTTCTGATTGTGATTTGATATTATGAATCACTCACGTCACATTACTGATTCAGTAACTGATTGTTCCAGCGTGTTAAAACACCCATTTTTCCGCTTTATGTAATACT
Organism: Argyrosomus regius; assembly: GCA_946959425.1. Taxonomy (NCBI): domain Eukaryota; kingdom Metazoa; phylum Chordata; class Actinopteri; family Sciaenidae; genus Argyrosomus; species Argyrosomus regius. The sequence goes on from OX336889.1 coordinate 12,533,601, forward strand.
TTCTTATAGGGTGGGGGTAGGCGTCATTAGATGTTTGCAATGTTTCCGAAATGTTTTTCTGCTGTGCACAGGTTCATTTCTTCCATCAAGGCGTGTCTGAGCCACAGTGTACAGACAACGAGGACTAAACAAACTCAACAAGATAATTGCAACCAGGCAGCCCATGCAGATTCTGTGGTTTGGGGATTTTAGGGCCCTGTGAACCCTAGCTGATGTTTACAAGTGTAAAGAACCTGAAAATATGTGATGGGAATAAGTTCTCCCTACTCTGCTCCCAGAAACTCTGTCACTGTCCTTAAAATATCTTCAGTAATGTTATTAGTATCAGAACAATAACTCACTGTTACTCATTGTTAACTCACTGAATAATGCTGCTGATAAATGGTTGGTCCCTCATTTCATTTTCATTTTTTATTTTTTGCCATGTGCAGCTCAGTTATTGAATCAGCTACTTATTATGGAGGAGTTTCCTGAGAGATGTTTGTTTGGGATAAACATACCCATGTGTGTGCACTTTGGGCTTCTGGAGATACTTTTTTAGAATATATATCATTTGTACCACTTAGTATTAGACTGGGTGGTACGTCTGTAGACAAAGGAGAAAATAGAAAAGAGTTTCCTTTTTTACTGTCCATTTTCACTTTTTTTGTTTAGTAAGATCTGTCCATTTCCTGTAGCTGCTTATCCTCATGAGGCTCACGGAGGGCCTATCCCAGCTGACTTAGAGCAAGAGGTGGGTTACACACTGGTGTCAGTTTATCACAGAGACTGTTCACACTCACATTCACACTTTATGGCAATTTAGAGTCACCAGTTAACAGTTAAAGTGAGGTCCCAAGTCTTTGGGAGGAAGCTGGAGCTCACAGAAAGGCCCCAGATGAGGTTTGAACCACTTGCTGTGACTAAAAATTGACCCAGACAGCTAGCCTGTCTCAGTCCAAAGGTAAATCCACTGCCAGCACTGCTTAAGCTTACTAATAAGCATGTTATATATCATTTGTCTAATCCAGGGGTACTCAAATACAAATCTTAAAGGGCCACAAAGATTTTTTTCAATGACTCAAAGGTCCATTTATTGAGGTGGGTCAGGCCACATGCGATAGAAAAGAAAATGTCCTTTTTATTCAAAACAACAAAAATATGAACTTAAATAAAATATAATTTGTGGAATCTGAGAGGGGGATTTGCTTAATTTTAGCTTTAATTTCCTCTTTTTGTTTGCCTTCAAACATTGTGTCCATCACTTCAGTCATGCATTCTCTTATTATTTCTGCATCTGAGAATGGCTTCTTGTGTTTACCCAAAATCCACGCCACTCTAAGTGAGCACTCTGTTGCTTTTTGTTGTCGTGTCATAAATGTGACAAGAATCCTGCTTGCAGCTTGATATGACGATTTCAGTGCATTCATTTTTTGTTGTTCTTACCTCTGAATTTTGAGGAAATTCCTACGCTTTGTCTCATAATGCCGTTTCAAATTGGAAATCTTCATCACAGCTATAGTCTCCTGGCATATTAGGCACATGGGTCTTGTGCTGGTTGGAGGGAGGAATGAATGCAATTTTTTCAGTCCATTCTTCTTTGAATTGCCGATTTTCACTGTCCACCTTTCTTTTAGCAGAGGACTTGGAACACGCCATTTTCGTGCAATCTTTTTTTTTCGTGCAATCTAGGCTCCTACAGCTGGCAACAATTTGTGGCCCACAAATAGGTTGCCGACAGGCCGGATGCGGCCCGGGGGCCACCTATTGAGTACCGCTGGTCTAATCCATACAACAACCAAAGTGGAATTAGCAAAATGACATTCACATTTGAATAGTTATTTGGACAGAGCTAGGCTTGTTGTTTCACGCTGTTTCCGGTGTTAAGCTAAGCTAACAAACTATCTTACAGACTTACTAGACTAATTCATTGCAATCCGCTGTTGAATAGGCTACATGTTCAGTAAAAAAAAGAGTAAAACTATATTTTTATTTATGTCGCCCCAAAGTTTGTGACTTTGGGGCGACATAAATACCTCAGACGTCTTTGCAATCCATTTTCAGTGTCAACCAGTCTGTGTCGGAAGTCTGTGCACTGATAAATGCCATAATTCAGGCGTCCATTGTTGATATCTACTGTTTCACAGTTTTCCTTAGCTGCCCCAGCTGACACCCGCCCAGCAGGCGGCCCAGCTTGCAGATTTATGGTCCCAGTAGGAAAAGCTCAAAGTTGGATGTTGACAGTGAAGAATGTTGAGTAGTAACTGTTCTTACTGTTATGATTTATTTATTTATTTATTTAGAAGTTAAAAAAAAAGAAGCTAGCCAATTTTCCCATGGTTGAACTGAAGATCAAAATAAACATCCAAGTGCAGCTGCATGTCAGCATTCACATAATACTAGCAGACGTACGTGTCCTTCATTCACAATAACAGTCTAAAGAGGAAATGGATTTGTCGAACACAGTCAGAATTAATTAGATCTGCACAGTGATGCAGAATGAATTGAGTTCTCGTGTTTTTAAATTTAAATCTACACAGCGTTATGCAGCAGATGGTGTTGCTAAAAAGTTGGCAGCACACACCAGAGTCAGCCATACAGTTTAGGACACAATCTTTCTGTGTTGCCATATTGCTGTCATATTGATTCATTTTAATCTAATAAAGTGTTTCATGCCATACTTGTTTTTTAAGCCCCAAAACAAAATAAGAACACCTACAGACTGTGTGTTGAAATGACAGATTTGGGTCTGGTTTGTTGTCAAAGTCAGTCATGGGAAGTCATAAAGCTGCAGGCCAGCAGTGCATGTCAAGACTTGGACGTCTTTTCTGTGTGTGATACACTGCTTGATTGTTACAATATGTCCAGCTACATAATGTATTAAGTTACCTTTGTTTAAATGCCAAAGAACTTTATCTGGAATATTAAAAAAAAACATCAGAGCAGCAGAATTGTATTGTGCAATTCACAACTTGTTTTTAAATGGCTATAGAGTCATTTCCAAGTGGTTAAAGTATAAAACTCAATCTGAATTTGAACATTGCACATATTAAATTATCTTTCTACAGCAGAAAGAGATAGCTAGCTAAAACAAAATGTCCTCAACCAACCACGTCATGAATAATGTCTAACTTCTCATTCGCTTAAGTGCTAAAATTAGTGCTAAAAGTAGCTCAGGGTGACATACATTTTGCAAATTAAACTAGTGAGCCACTAGCCAGAGCAGCAACATGTGAATAGGAGCACATAAATAGCAAGTAGAGCTACAGTATAAGTGTCTTACTTACAATGCGTCACCATTGAGGTGACATGAAGTTACCATACTTTAATTCATATTTTAGCCTTAAGTCTTCAATATACAGCACAAGGGTTTTTATAGCCTGATAGTCATTGCCATGTGCCAAGATAATGTAACTATACTCAGCTGCTTCGTTTCTGAGAAAAAGGGACAACTTGCCTTTGATAGAACAAATTACAGCATGATGAATAATACAAAGTATCAGACTTTTAGTCAGTCTCATTCATGTGTACATTGCCGTATTTTTCACTTCCCGTTAAGTGGTTTAAAGGAATATTTAGTTATGTTGGGACTGTTGTCATAACCGATAGAAAAAGCAGATAAAGACTTTGAAACAACAAAATAATTTCAAGTGGACGATGTTCATTGCCAAAGAAAATTGACAAGAAGAAGAAGAAAGAAAAAAGACAATTTATAATGCTCAGTTGTGCTCAACTGTTGGCAAGAGATGATGAAGTGTGTACATGGCCGGAAAACTGGAACATGGCTGCTGTCCAGTGTAGCTCTCTGTGACAGGATGTGTGTCACAACAAATTTGACATTACGAAAACTGATCTGAAATGTGTCCAACAGTGAAATGAAAGATTGTACACATCGACAACTAATCACAGAAATTCAAGGAACATTTCGCCTTTCAAAAGACAATCTGCCTTTGAGGTCAAAGTGCTACACGAGATCAACACTTCACCAACACACATCAGCAACATCAAGTGCATACAGTAGAGGTACAAGGCTATGATCTCTGTTAAAGAGGAACTGTGGTAAAGGCCTGCTAAGTCTCGGTTTGTTGCAACAGTTACAAGTTGTTGCAATGTGGTCAGAGCCACCCTATTCTTGACTTGCATTGGCACATATCAACTTGCTTCATTTTTCTCTGGTTGTGTTTTCAACCTTTCGCGGTTGCTTCCACTTCTTCATTGCCTGTTGCTAGTGGGTTTTTTTTTTGTTTTGTTTTTTGTCAGCAGTTTCTTTTTCCAGTTGTCAAGGCCGATAGCAACTGTTCAGCCTTCGCCCCAACGCACACGTTTGATTGCACATCAGAGACCTCTCGGTGACAATTTTAGTTTGCCCTAAATTCTTCGGTTTACATTACATCACGAGAAAAATGGGTGAGGATTATAGATTCTATATATAGATGCTGTATCTCATATTTATTATGCTACCACAAAGGGAATGTGTGAAATATTTGTTATCTTGCACAACAGTCACATTTCATTTCAGATAGCTGACTGAATTGAGTGTCTGAAGTCAGTGCTGATAAAAGGTTTACATAGCCTCAGGCACTTCTTAAACAGGAAACTGACTAATGGACATCCAAACAGGGTAATTCCCCAGGTAAAAGCCATCCCACAGACTGTCTCACGATTCTGCCACAGATTAACATTAGATGTTTTCTTGCTCCTGAAATAGAACACAATTATATAATGTCTGTGATGCTTCCTAAATTAACAGCTTAATACTGACAAATATACATACATGTTCAGGAAGCTAGAGATGTGTTGATCTGTGTTGAAAAAAACACTAATCAAACCCATAATGAACAAACTGAAGATATGCACCAGATACACGTAAATGCTCCCACCAGTGCACACCCACTCATTTTCCTCTCGGTGTCTTTGTCTCTCTCTCACCTCCTCCACAAACTTTCTAAAGGCACTCTGGAACAATGAAATTCCCCTTTCGTGTAGAAACCTTTACATTAACGTCTGCACTGTATGACTCAACCTGAGTGTTTCGTTGGGTTCTTGAGGAAATAAAGATAGGGCAGAGGTCAGCGTGGTTACACACAGCCCGGGGATGAACGTATATTTGATTCTTTAACTCTGACTTGGAGCTTCCTACTGCACTCGTTGAAGGAGCTCAGGGGAGAAACGGTTTGACGTAAAGAACATGCAATATTCAATAGTTGTTTGTGAGAAATGAAGGCAGTGGGTGGAAATCCAATCATCCTGGATCAACGTTGCGTCAAGCAGAACAAAATGCTAGATGGACATAAACTATGAGTAAAGATTTTTTAATCAGTGTAAAATCTCTGAATCTCTGAACTTTACCTTCAAGAAGTGTTAGATGAGATAATATGGATGAAAAGTTTAGAGCAGCGATTCGGTGGGAAACCTTTACTAGGATGTGAAGATAAATGAGAAGTGAGAATTCGATCGGAAATAAAGAGAGAAACTCCAAACTGAAACACTAGTTAGTTTTAGACACCTTTGGTAAACTGTACTTGTGTGTGTGTGTCAAAACACTGCTCATTTCCAAGGAATAGTTCAATATTCTGATATCATGCCTTCACATTAAGTATAGGGATGTGTTAAGTCTGTCAATAAAGACTTAACACAATGAGGAATCAGCTTGTGACCAAGTACTCCTGCCAGCGTTGTCGTTCTTTGTTTGTTTAGCCTGTACATAAAACAGAAAAGTAAGAACAACCTTGTGTGGTTTTAGGACAAGTTACATGTTGTAATTATTTCCTGATTGCACTGAATCTACGCAACCTCCTGGATTCTTCTTGTCATAGCAAAGGCGTAGATTTGTTTTTCAGCCAAGAAATCAGATGCAATTCCTGCATTATTAATGTGCTCGCCAAGTAATCAACTTCAATTTCCTTGAACAAAAAATTCAAGCTACCATGTTCAACATCAACAGTGAACCACAAAATCCTTACCACAAAGAGAATTAAGAATAATTTCATGAGTAATGTCTGCAGGCTTAAGGCAGCAAGCCCCAACAACCTCCAGGAAAGTAGGGCAGCCCGTTTAATTTGTGTTCTGCCCTACTTTCTTAGAGGTTGCTGGGAGCTGCCTTAAAGGAAGAAAAAAGAGCAAATTAATATCTGTATTAGCTGAACAGTAAGACTATACTGTGAGAAAATTCACTGAATGAGTAAGCCTGAAACCCAACACCATCATCACCAGACCAAGCTGCTGAGACAGAAGCTACATGTGAAGCTAGCTCGCTGCAACATGGCTAATGCCTTAAATATACCTGAAATCGAAGATCCTTTACCATCCTTACTGTTTTGGTTTCCTCGCACTGATGTTTCCAGCCACAGGCAAATGTTTTCACTGAAAAAGTTCTGATAAAAAGACTACAGGTACACTACCTGTCCACCATCAAACAGCAGACAAAGTTAGACAGACAAAGTTATCAACTATAGGGTGTTGGTTAGCTCAGTTGGTAGAGCATCCGCCCCATGTACAAAGGCTCAGTCCTTGCTGCAGCGGCCCAGGGTTCGAATCCGACCTGTGGCCCTTTGCTGCATGTCATTCCCCTATCTCTCTCTCTCTCTCTCTCCCCACATTCCTGTCACTCTTCAGCTGTCTCTGTCAAATAAAGCTTAAAAAGGCCCTCAGGAGTTGGTGGAGACCAAAGCAGAGCTAAATCGAGAGCAAATATTGGACTCAATACACACAAACTGGATGACTGGATGTGTAAATAAGCAACTGTTTGCTCACAAATAGACAAAAACATTTATATCAATCTCGTTACTCTCTGAAGGATATTTCACTTAAAATGTTGAACTGCTCCTTTAAAGACTTGTGCACCACTTCTGCAGCGTTCCTCTCCTTTCTTCCTGCTTGATCACTGCTGCAAACAGTCCTCTGTGAAAGGCCTGCAATGTCTGCACGGCCTCCTCTCATCCCCGTGTAATGATCCTACAGTGAAATAGGATCAGGAAGGAGTTGGTAAGAGTCCTCCAGGACCAACAAGATGGAAAATAATGGTTCGTAGAGTGTAGACATCCATTATGTGGTCTGTTTCCTGAAAGACACAGCAGTCATCAACCCTAAATAGCGTCTATGTGTCTCTGTCAGGATGTACCCATTTACACCAGCTGGGTCCAGGTACATGAAGAGTCATCAGGATGTCTAGAAGTACAAACTAAATAATTTACAACTGAAAAGACTCGATTGAGAGAAAAAAACATCTGCAACCAGCTGATTCTTTTGAGTATTTTTCACTATTTTGTAGACATAACAAATACTTGATTACATAAAAAACATTGCAGATAACAAAAATGAATAATAGTTGAAATGATTTGTGTTTCATTCTTGAAGATGATTAAGGAGAAGAAATGAAAAGCAAAATATCACCAAACTGTGCCTGGACTCACTGTTCTTTTGACATAACAGTGAGTCCAGGCACAGTTTTCAGAGCAGTGGCTGGTGAGACATGAATGTGTTTGCACATGTCCAATGCGCAGTGTATGTGCAATGTACTATATGAATCTGTTTACACAGTAGACATGTGAACAGATTGGCTTTTGCTGGATTTCTATGTCTACAAGCATTCTCGCGGTATGTTCTTTCTTGAAGTTGAAAGCTTTCTGTGTCAGTATGATTCTTTGTTCTCCTAAATAAGCAACCTGCTGTATACCGTTTGTGGCCTGCTCTTTATCCACAGACTGATACATTATTATGCTCCTGTTTAAGAAGAGCCTGACATCTCATCGGTTTTGGCCCCACAGCCTGCAGTGCTTGGAGACGACAGTTTGTGATTAGTGTCCCTTTGTGCATGGCTTGAGGTCTGCTGAGAGGACCATAAGAGGCAGGGTGGCACGTAGGAACAGAAGCAAGGGTGAGAGTGGTAATGTGGAGCGAGACAAGAAGGGCAAGGATGATGGGAAAGCGTGTGAGGATGAATGTCTGTTTGAAATGTTTCTGGCAACACTGCATGATGAATAAAGTGTACGATAACTTCGCATGGAGCACAAAAGACATTTGTCATTGTTTGTTAGTGTGTTTTACGCCAGTAGGCCGAAGTTTCATTTTAACTTTTAAGTATTAATAACAAATTGTTGCCAGCATGAAGGCGTTTTTTATGGTCATAAGCCAAGAAAATTAATAGTGTTGTGATTCTTATTGTAAAAGAGATTGAGGTCCAAAAAGGAAAATTTTCACTATTATTTCTGAGGCTTTTAAAATATGTATTCGATCATCTGTCTCCTGTATTCTGCTGTTTTCCATAATTGGGAATATTTCCCAAAAAACACCAATAAGGTCTGACCTAATAACTCTAGCAATAATCTGATATTTAGCACTCATTCTGAACTCCATGAATATTACTCGAATACTTTTTGTCTGCAGATATAAAACAAAGTAATACATGCACAAAAGATTGGTAGATAAGTTTAATGTAATCTTTGTTTTGTGTTTGTAATGTAAGTTATGTTACAGCTGTGATGTTACAGTGGCTTTCTATTCTATTACTTGTTTTTGGACAGTGCCACAGATGTTTCATAGCCACCGATTTACAGATTACAAAAGTCTTGCTAATTTAGTAAATCTTTTTTTTTTTTAGAATTAGCATAGTAAAGTTATCAATTACTTAAGATTTATGAAAAGGTGGTGTAGCCAAGTCCTGGAGATGTTTTTAGTTTAAAGCGAATTGTCTTGCAGACGAAGACAGGACAAGTCAAGACTGTTTGATAGAGGAGTGGCATCGGGTCAAATTGTGAAATGTTTAGTTGGTTTCTTGTCACAGTCAGCAGTTCAAAAAGGAAATATGTTTTCCTTTCAAGGGAAACTGAGGCCCCACGTTCTCTATCTGTGTAAATGTCATTCTGAGTGTGTGTGTGTGTGGGTGGGTGTCTGTGTCACTATTAATATAATCCAGAATTATTTAACGTGTTAAGCCTGTGAAAACAGTGACAATCCAGCAGCAACCCTGACAACATCGGTTGTGCAATTCAAGAAATTTCACGAAAACATCAAATGACATGATTACTTCCTCAAAAAGTGAAAAAAACATCTGGCCGTTGTTATGTTTCAACTTAGACTAACCACTTCTGACACTTTTATAATGATGACGGTGTTCCATGGTTTTATTGGAGTTATTATGCCACTGAGCTCAACATCCTCTCAACAACATCACAAAATAATTGCTGTTTTTTTGGATTGGCATACAGTCGGCCTCTTCCTCTCTCGCTCTCTCTCTCTCTCTCTCTCTCTCTGCCTCTCTCATGGGTGTATCTGTTGATCAATATGTGAATGACCACATCCGTGTGAGTTTAGCTAGTTAACGAGCGCTGAGAGGACATAGTCAGCCGCATGTCTGGTCCCTCTGGTAGTCTGGTTTGGCCTTGCTCTGGACTTGCTCCCTCTGGCCCCTCTCAGTCTTTTTCTAGCTTATTAGTTTTCAGTCCAGGCCTTAGCAACAGGGAAACATTTACACCAATGTACAAAAACACTCAATCAGCACAAGCCATTAATTAGTCCACTGTTTGTTGGATATTTCGTGGAGGAAATGGACAATTGTTGATAGAGAAGAGGAGCGAGGTGACAAAGAAGCTTCCTGGGCCAGCTGCTGCTTCTCTCTCTGCCCAGCAGCCAGCTGCTGCTGCTGTTGCTGCCTGTCTGCAGCCTGTCATACCTCAAAGGTCAAATCAGGAAAAGTTGGCTTTTTTTTTGTCATGTAGCATTGTCTGCATCTGCATTCAGGACACTTTGTACTTCTAAAAGATAAAGGCGTGCTCCCACAGAGCGTGTTTCATTAGTATAAAGAGACGGATGTTGACATTTGTTAAAACCTAACATAACAAGATGAACCACAGTCTCAACTGACACTGATACTAAACACACAGTCATGTGTCCTCATCTGGATTTAACACCAAAGTGCCGACAACTCCATCGTGTTCTGCTGTTTTAGAGGCTTGAAACGGTTTCAATTTGGCTCCATCCAGCAGAGAAATCTTTCATCTTTTGAGATGACAGGTTACCAAAACTTTGTTCAGTGAAGACGCTACCTTTTGAGCACCTCTTTGATTAGTCACTGAATAACTGTGTCTATAAATTGACAAAACCAAAACCAAATGCTCTTCGCCATTTGCCAAAAAGTCATCTGTAATTGTCAAATGTTTACTATTTTGATTGTCACTGATTAATGTTCTTTCAATAGAGTAATCTATTGAGCATTTCTTGTAAGTCTACATGACTTGTCAGCTCGTCTTGCTTTGCTTGTAATTTGGCAGCACACACCAAACACACCCAAAATCCCACAGAGAACCGAAAGTGTGATGCTTATCTCTCCAAGCCTTTATTTGTCCTGTAATATTCAAATATAATTATACTGAGTGCTTGACATGTACGCTTTCTAAAAGAGTCCAACTGATGCTGGGTGGAAGCTAAGGAGAGAACACAGAGGAACTTTTTTTAGAGCAATACAGAAAGATAGAAGTAGTGGTTAGTAAAGTTGAAGAGATGACAGCACCTTTCTAGATGAGTTGTAGGTGTTGAGGACAAATGGTAAGAAGAGATCAAGGATGTTTTAACAAAGCTGCAGATTAGACTGCATGCTGGGTAGTTTCCAGGGAGTGAGTGTGAATCCTGCTGAAACAAAAAGTATCTATGTCATCAAACCTGCTGTGGAGAAGTAAAGCACTAGAGAGCAAGAATGTGGTTGCAACATGATTGTTTGACAACCACAACTCCACAACTTTCTTGTATTTTTCAGGTTTTAAAGACTGTGTCTAACCTCAAACCTCTCTTTTTTTTTCAGATTGCAGGTTTTGTCAACGCCATTCACCCATTTTGTGACACAGAAAATCTGACAGCCTTCCGGTTCTACGCCCTCAACCCCATCGTAGATCCCTGGGTTTTCATCATCTGCCGAAAGTCTGTGTTTCGCCACCTTTGCTCTCTGCTGAGCTGCCGCTTCAGCAGGAGAGCAGTGAAGACGACGGCACACTGCGCTCTGTCTATGCCGCTTGAAAATCACATACAGCGAAACCCTCCAGACGTGACGATTCCACAGTCCAACATGTACTCCAGTTTAGCTCTGTGACCCAGCAGAAACCCTCAACTGTGCAGGGTCGCTGGAGGCTGGGAGACTTCTGATTAATATCTGACGAAACAATGGAGCAAAACTGTGGAATGAAACTTGAACATTTGCATACAGGATTCCTGCACTCAAACATTTAAGGCACAAAGACATTGAAAGAAAGAACTATCTGTCAAATAAGTGGCCGTTACAGTTTCCTTATGAACTAACTTTGGGGAAAAAAATTACTGCACTAAATATTAAACTTCCACTGACTGATGGAAACTGTTTGAAAGCTGCCAGGAGAGTTGTACCATAAAACAAACAGCACTGTAACGTAGCACTAAAGAACACATCAAATCATATCATGCCTATGAATAATATACTGTAAAATCTAAAGCTATATGGGTAAACAATATGCATGAATGTGTACTGCCTTTTTTTCCAGCCTTTTCTTTAAGACACTGCCAGGTAACTCTTGTTAATCAATTGTCCACATCTACAGTATCTATGACATGAGAAGTTCACACTCAATTGCAGATGTATTTGGGAGTTCACTGGTCAGATGATTCATAGTTATTCTCAACAAGCATGTGTGTGCATGCCCAAATGTAGCAGCAGAGAGGGGATCGGGCAGATCTGTTATGCCATAGGGGAATTTTGCTCACATGGTTTGGATCCCCTTAGGGCTGTGGGCAGGCCCCTCTTGTAGGGCGTAGAGCCACTGCAAGGTGGGGCATGGATGACCAAGGGAAAATTATGGAGTTAAATGGAAATAATTTATGTAGAGAAAATAAACATTTGCTGATGTTGTCGTGCTGACCTTTATTTCACATGAAATCAACCTTTTTTAGTAATTACTTCCCCTATCACTGTTAATGAGTGATACAAATTGTGGATCAGGGGGGTGTAAACCTTTTTTAGGCGTCTGGAGAATAAGAGAATATCTTTGTGTTCATCCCTCTGGTAGAGTTCAGACAGTTGTAGAATCAATGCCAAGGCACATTGAAGCTGTTCTGGCTGTATGTGGTGGACCAAAACAACAACACCAAGACATTTTATGTTGTTTTTTCTTTTAATTTGTCACCTGTCTGTATGGACTGTAGATTTGAATCTCGTGTTTTTGGGTGGTCAGTTCAAAAGGGATTGACCTGTTGTAAAAATTATAAAAGCACTCTAGCGGTTAAAAATATTTAAAAATATATATAAAATAGTCAGTTTATTTTAATAAGTTGTTTAATGTGAAGTTAAAACCCATTTTATGTCAATAAATCAGATCCGATAATCCAAGAGATTAGAAGTTTAGGACCAAACCAGTCAAACCAGTTTTAAAAGCAACTTTAGTCTCAAATAGGCTTAATTCCTGTTCTCACTGTGTTGCTTGTACATTTGATTTCAACCCTTCTTCTCATTCTCACTGATTTCTAAGCTATTTATGATGATTGTCTGTGAATAGTCCTCTCTGCATTTGAAAATGTCTGCTGCTGCAAAATGCACTGTGAGAAATAATCTTTTGTTGTTGTGACTTAGTAGCTTATTTATGCCTTTTACACTGTGTTTTAATGTTGCATATCTTTGTTGTGTTGGTTCAGTTCGTACAGTTGAGTGCAGCGATATGGTGATGACGGCTTTGAGTTTAATTTTTGGTATTGTTGCACATTCACTTTTCGCTCACTAGTCTTTAAATGCTCAGTCATGCATGACCTGGGGTAAGTCACGTTGCCATTTGCACATTTGGTCAAGTATTTGAGTTCTACATCCATTAAAATGAATAAAAGAATACATTTTTAGAAAAAAAAATAGTATTCATTATATGGTACACATTTTGTTCATGTGAAATAAAGTATTAATAAAAGAAAAAAAAAACTCTTTAATGTCTGTGTATGTTCCTAAAGAGAAACAGAGAGGTATTTAGCAAAATGTTTATGTCGATTTTATGATGTTTAACAGTAAAAAAAAACACACACCGCTCTCTCTATCAGTTCATGTATAGTTCTTCACTGTCATGGCACACATTTGCTCGGCGTTTACATTATAAGAAATGGAGGCAGTGACAAGATAAACAGAAGATGATCATGTTTAAGTTTAGATTATCATTTGTTTCTGTCTTGTTATAACCCTAACATCATCCTTGGCTACAGGGGAACATTCATTGTCATGCAGCTCTCCGTTTATTTAAATCAACATTCAGACTCCTTCCCCTTTTTTTAAACTTTGTACTCTTATGTCAATAATTATGGATTTCTATTGATATTTTAGGGGAAATCTTTTTTGTTATGAATGATTTAACACTTTAGAAATCAGGATGCATCCTTTCAATTTAGTTTAACAGCACAAAACTGTAAAATAGTGTGTGTGAAAGTGCGTAAATTTCTATTTCACATTTAGAAATAGTCACAGACGTGTGTCAGAGCAATAGAAAGCTGAAGTGTTAATACTGACAGATAAATATTTACATTTGAAAGTGCTGGTTTATGTGGGAAATAAGTAGGGCATACAACAACAATACTGAATTCAAGAGCTGAATGATGACAGCCTATTGTATAAACAGCCTTATTTTTAGGTATTTACATTTATTTGCCATCTTTAGAAACTCTTATATAGCTTATAATTAGACAAGCAGCAGAGCAGTGATGGTACTGCAGCACCACTATGTGGTTAACCAGTGTACACATCAGTTTCTCTTCAGTGACAGCATAGTGACAAAAGGATTAAATTACTATGCTATAAATCAAAGCAGTTTCAAACTTTCATTTCCTTGGCTTAGACTTGAGTTGCACAACAAAAGTTTAGCCCGCAGTGTTTGAGATAATTTCACATACAAGAGTAATTAGGACATGGCAGAGTGTGGTTTGTTTTATTAGCAGCTCTCAAAACTGATTAATTGCACCACCAGAGAGATTTCACTTTGTTCAAAAACACACACGCCTCATGTTCCAAATAATTACTGGACACCAACCAAGAAATTTCAAATTGTTTCTTTGATATAAAGAAAAAAACAACTTTGCTTTTGCATGGAAGAGAATACTTCTGTAATCTCTGGAGTCCAGAGTTCCCAGGCATTTGTTTAGCACCTTTTAAACTGTCCTTACCCTCATGCACACCCCATTGTTGTGTTTTTTTCCCAGCAAAACTCAGCCAGCTAGAAGTCTGACTTGTGTCGATTCAATAAAGTATAGCGCTGTTAGGAACCCAAAATATAAGAAATAAAACTATAATAGTTTATTTTACACATTAAAGGGCTTGTCCGCCTTGTGTTAAAGTGGGGTTGTATAAGGTATTGGTCCACAGTGTGTCATCCTAACCCTAAAGTCTCAACCGACTTTCACAGCTTGTCTCCAACATGACATGACTAAACTAACTACTTTATCAGATTATTTACTCATGAATTGTATACACTATCCAGACAAATGATGCCACAAGAACCATCATTTTATTTTCTGTAACTTCTGAGTACACACCTATCAGAACTTTAAAAACAAAACTGTCAGATATTTGTCATCCTGTAAGAGGAAAACTCAATATCAGCTCAATCTCGACTCAAACTGATTACAGAAAAACTCTACGAGTAGCTTCCTGTCTCAAACAGTTTGATGACGATGGCTTCATGAGGCTGCAGCACCAGCGTGTTCAGAGTCATCGACCCCAAACGGTCCATTCCTGTGCTGCTCACAAATACTCCAGCTACAGGCAGACTCGGGGCCCAGGCAGGATCCAGGGCATGAAACCCAGGCCCGACGTTGAGCAGGACGAGGAAGTGGACACAACCCCAGGAGCGCAAGAAGGCCAGGATTGGCGGAGGTGAAGGAGAGGCCAGGGTGGAGTTGGAGGAGGAGTTTGTGGTGGAATTGAAGGGAAGGAAAGTGAAGCTGCCGTACAGAAGAGCTTCTTCTCTGGCTCTGGAGCGACTGAGAGAAGTAAAGAGAGCTACAGCTAAACGCTTTGTCTTCTCTGTGTCCTGAGGGAGAGATAGAAGAGACAAGTGTCAGACTATTAAATAAAACTGACCCAACTAATGCTTTGTTTCTTTAACTCAAGCTTTACATAACTTGAAGGGATGGGGCTCATATTTATAGAGTCAACTGACTCCTTTACTCACTGTATGAGTATCTGATCCATTTGTCACTCGATGTGTTGAGCTGGTGTCCAGAGACACGTTCTGCATGTCAGAAAGGTTTAACTTAGCAACGTAGACTTTTAAAATTTGATGATTTATAGACTGAAAGTTCTCAAGCAGGACTTCACCTGTGTTTGGTCAATGTCTTTGTCATACTGGACTGTAGGTGATCCAGGTAGTGTCATCATTAACACAAGGAGTAAGTTCTTCAAGTTCTGAGATGCTTTACCTCCAACCTACAGAAACACATTGCAGTTTCATAATAATGCCTTATTTCATAACCAATAAAACTATTGTCAAGTTTCTCCAGTGTGCGGTTAAATATACAAAAGCCCTTTAAAGAATTTATGTTCACTGAATGTGGTACATGGAAATTTCTTACTGTCCAGCTGGGCCATATATCTTCTTTTCTTGTTTGTAGGCGTGTCTCTATAGCATCAGCCACTTCCTTGGCAGACAGGAAGTGAGGCAAAGAAGGCAGAATTGACTTCATGACCACATCCACAAGTGTAACGTTGTTAAGAGGAAGCAGAACATCTTGCTTCTGTTTCACCATCACAATCCTAAAGAGACAGACTTTAACCACCCTGAAGCCTCATGTTACAATCAACAGACACATCGATCTATGTGTTATGATACCTTTCCTCCTCCTGACTGCTGAATTCCTTAAAGACACCTCTCCACTCCATCAGAGTCTGAAATGTAAATGTTTTATTGGAGGAGAGTTTGTGCAAACTGCTTGTTAAAATACAAATCATTACTGAGCATTTACCTTTTCTGAATACGCTGCATCTGTGTCACAGATTGCAAAGCCTGCCACACCCTGCTCCAACCAGAACCGAAGTGCATGCTGTAAAAAAAAAAAAAAAAAGGATTGTCATGTTTATCCAGCATCACTGACATCTTAAAATAGTTTAATAGCATGACCAGAGAGTAGAGTTTTTTTTTATGTGTACTGCAGCTGAGAGGTTCGATGTCCCTTCTGCATCCTGAGGTCCCAACAGATTCAGTTCACAGAAGTCTAACACCACTTTGAGACCTGCCGGACCAATAAAAAGCTCATTAATGGTCAATTCACACAGAAAAAGAGCTTTAAGTCTATCTACACAATCCTTTATTCACCTGCTTTGTTGCACTCTGCGAGCAGATGCTGGATCTGAGCCAAAGTCTTGAACCTTTCACCGATTGCAGTCAAGTTTAAAGGAGACACGTCTTTAACAAACAGACCCTCCAGGATTAGGGCCCCTATACCCATGGACCTGAGGTAGGGAAGCTGCTCACACAGAGCTTGAGAGAGATTAACCTGAGTTAGTAACATAATACTTCATGTTCTCTTCATCTACATTGTATTTTAGTTTTTCCAGGTAACACAGCTGTTCTTGCTTAATTTCGTACCGTGGGATAATAAAGATACAGGTCTATATGTGCTTTTATCGCTTCCGTTTGTTGCAATAAAGTGGCAGCCCACAACACTGCCTACACACAGTGAGTGTGATAAGAGATAAAGTAATTTTCCACAAAAATGAAAGAGCTATGTGTAATTCTTTCATGAGAAGTATGACCTCAGCTTACCATAGAGTCATCAAAGAGCCTGATTTGGGGTTTCAAAAGTTGTGGTCAGACTGAATGTTCCCATACATCAATCCACCACCACCTCTGAGCAAGGCTACATTACTAACCAGGGAGGCAACTTCTAAGAACTCATGGAACAACTCCAAGCACACTGCATGTTAAGTGGTTTGTGCAGCACCTAAGCAACAGTATCAACTGAAATGATCTTCAAGGAAGTGGTTTCTGTGTTAATGCATGATCTCATCTTTAGGTGTCAAAATATACTTTTAAAACCTTCAAGCTTTCAGTTTTGTACTTATACACATTGCCTATGTTCTTGAATTCATGTGTTTAAGCAAATTACCACAGCAAATTTGCATTTTCTGGCATAAAAACACTGCAAATGGGAAGAAATGGAGATTAGTGGGGCCAAGTGGCTCATATTTCCTAAGCATGACTGAATAATACTTTGGGTCAGTCTGGCAACATTGTTTTTAAATGATAGTTAAACAAAGTTGTACATTGACTGCAGCTGGAACCACTCACTTGCATAACTTCATTGCAAATTAATGTTATCTGAAATATCTTTTTCCTCACCACTGACGTCCTCTGTATCCTCAGTCTGCGCCTCCATGCGCAGGTCGGTCTGGTAAAACAGCGACTTCTGCCACCACCTGAGCGGTGTTGCCACAGGCCGTGGGCTCATCACTATGATGGCAATGGAGGTGGCGAGCAAGGCCAGCCAGGACAGCCAGAACAGCAATACCAGGTAACAACGCACCTTCCTCCATCCAGGACCCCCCGCGACCATCTCCAGTTCCTCCCTGCTTAGGGGCTGCCACCGGTGGACTTGTTCGGGCTCGGGCTCCGGGATGAGTAGCGGGGTGGACTCTGAGGCTCCCACACTGCCAGACAGCCCGGGGCCTGGCACGCTGTCATACCCGGTGTCTCCTGCGTTTAAAGGCATCCTATCCGGCTGCAGGTAGACCACGTTAGATCAATTTTAGTTTGGATAAATATACAGACACTCATGTTGAAACAGACAGGAGTTGGCCAGCTGTTGCTGTTGCTCAAGTTTTGTTTAGTCTGTTTTCATACCGTGACGTCTGTCTCCTCAGCGGCTTATTTATCAGTTTGCTCGGTAAAAACCACAAGGGGGCTACCGACGGTAACACAGACGCTGCAGGATGTCTGCAAAGAAAATGTTTAACACTCAGCATGCAGCTCCAACATGACCTGCACTCACCTTTCCCCGTGCTACTCCCTGTTTCCCACAGGTGTTTCAATTGATTAAATGAACTGCATTGACAGGTCAGGTGGCACACAGGTATCTTATTGGCCAATCGGACTCGACTTTTAGTCGTTGGTGAGAGCTTGGTGAAACAAAAGGCTGACATACACTGAGCTGGGCTTCTTGCTTTTGGACTAGTCAGTAATATTATCTGGCTGCTATGTCTTGTATTCTTGCACTTGCTTGATGTTTGGCTGTTTGCAAAGTGGTCAACTTGCTAGTTTTTGATCATATGTAATGCAGTCATATTGTATATTTGCAACAGTGGTATTGCACTCTGAAAGTGAAATCACAAAAATACCAATTTCTACTAAATGTTGCTTTATACACCCTTTGCATGCGTGTGCACTGCAGAGTTTCTAGTGACTAACGGTTCATCTTGCAAAGAGATCTCTTAAACTGATTCCATGGTAAGGGATAAGGGAGAAAAATCTGCAGTTGAAGATAAAATTAAAACAAAAACTTTGCTCCCAAAGAGAAACAGAGAGGTATTTAGCAAAATATTTAAGTTGATTTCACGGTGTTTAACAGTAAAAAGAAAAACTCCACACTGCTGACTATCTCAGTTCATGTATAGTTCTTTACTGTCATGTCTTTACTGTGCGTTTACATTACATGAAATGGAGGCAGTGTCAAGATAAACAGAAGACAAGATAAACCTGTTTAAGTTTAGAATATCATTTGTTTCTGTCTTGTTACAACCCTAACATCATCCTCAGCTACAGGGGAACATTCATTGTCATGCAGTGCTCTGTTATATAAGTCTGTAGCCATTTGGAAATGTCAAAATGTCATTAAGTTACATGACAAATGAAGTATGTTCCAGTATATCAAGTTTCAAGTGGAAGTAAAAGTTGTCTGAATGAAAGAAAGTCAGGATTTAGAGTCGATTATTGAGTTACTTTATCCATAAATGTGTCCTCTTTGACTCAGCTTCACTTTACGTTTACTATCTTAGCATAGTCTTAATAAACTCACTTACTTTGCAAGTCTAACACAGGAATAACAACAACACTATCACATACATGGGCAATTTGAAAAACTCCAAGAATGTTTGTGCATCTTTTTGGATGTTTATCGATTTAATGTCTATCTATTTTCTTGTAACTTCAGTGTCTGCTGTTATTATATTAGTCTGACGTTTTGCCTTTCACTATTCCCTTCACTTCGTTTGTTTTTGTAACCTCTGTTTAGTAAAGGCTTTTGGGCACATGTGTAAAAATAGATTTTTAGTGCCAGCCTGGCACGGATATACTCTGGATTTAGACCATTTGAATTCCATTAGCCTCATAAACCCCCCTCAAAATCCTTTACACAATAAGGCAAATATGCAATGATGTTCCTATAAAATGTTGACATTTTGCAGACACAAGCTTTGCCTCACCGCGGTTGCTGGATTAGGGGCCCTCTGGTGGTCATTAGACTATAAGCAGTCACTTAGTGCACCAGTGTTCTCTTAGGAACATAGAAAATCTCCAGCTGGCCAGACAGATCAATCCCAGACCATCCTAACCACTTTGCCCTCATGCTGCTTATGTAAATACCGCCTTAACACAGTAATTACTCACATCTTCTGTCTGAGGTTTCTTGCTTTCCCCCTCAGGTGGTTTTCTTCTTTTCCTCGTCTTCTTTCGTCTTTAACTTTGTCCACAAGTGTTCCTAGCTCAGCAGTGCGGTCCAGAATAGAATATTTGAGTGATCGGTCTTGCCGGGTTGAGGAGGTGAGAAGAAACGCTCTGTCCAATAAAAGCTCTGCTCAGTCAATTAATACAGAGGTGCTGAGCCTCACCACACCCTCGCAACACATTCTGAAAAACTCATGACTGCCAAGGAGAGTCCCCTGAAGGCCCTCATGTGCTAATTATGACTATTTTTTTAATCTCCTGTGTAGTTTTCAGTCTGTGTCCTGAATGTCCTGCACATGTTTATTTGGTTTCGAATGAAATGCAGGATTTTAAATTCAAAGGCAGCCTCTGAATTTCAGTACGTTGCCATACAATGAGACATTTAACTTTAAGCTGGGCTTATATTTCAGGCACAACCAAAGACAAGAACAAGAAATCAACTAAACAATACTTGAAATTGTTGACAGAGAATTAACTGGCAACTATTTTGATAATCTATTAGTCATATGATAATTTTTCAAGTGCAGAAATGCCAAACATTTGGGGTACGACATCCTAAAATTTGAGTTTTTGCTGTTTTCATCGTATTGATAATTTTATATGGTCTCATAACTAAACATTGTCGCAAACTACACGCTTGGTTTGAAATTACGATGGGCGTTCTTCACTATTTTCTGACATTTTATAGACAAATTGAGTAATAAATGAACAGATTAATCGATACATACTTAGAACTCCAAACTACTGTAAATCTCAACAAATAAAGTAAGTCTAGATTTTACAAACAGTATGGTAAAGTCAAAAACACTGTTCACACCATAACCAAATAAACAGTTTATTTATCACTTTATAGTGTCTTGCTGTGATTTTGAACTTATAATAACTGAACAAATGAAACTATCCGTGAGCTTGGAGATGCACAGCTTTGTTTCCTGTAAGAGAATGACTTTTAAATCACACGGTGACGTCACACGACACATACACTCTAAAGTGCAATAAGGGTCCACATTTAATGAGGCATACGTGCTAATTCCTGGGAACATCTCATCCTCTTTCTCCACTGCGGCCCTCTAACCCCCCCTCCAGCTCTCTCCTGCGTTCTTTATCCTTTTGTGTCTCTCCCTCTGGCTTTCTTCTCCTATGGCATACGTTTATGTCCTTGCTTAACAAGTCGTTACTATCTATGTCACCTTTGCTACCTGACAGCATTGTGCAAACTAATTATTTACTGAGAGATACTGCGTTTCCTCACTAGACTCCCTGATACGCATGTAGCTCACGTGTGGAGCACATACATTAAACACATTGCATCAAAGTGTGCAATGCTATTTTGGGGTTTTGTGTGATTTATTGCTTTAGAATAAGGACTGTCAGATCATTTGTTTTCCACAAGCACAGCTTGTATACAGCATCAGCCACACAGTGTTGTAAAATGAGCTGCCTTATATAGAAGCCTCTAGCATGATAAAGTTTGTATGTTTAATATGATTAAATACTGTCAAACAAATCATTAAAAAAATAAATAGTGCCAATATAAGAAATAACACAGCGGATATTTGATTATTTAAATCTCTCTTTAATTGACCAGAAAGCCAGTGCTCACACAGAATATATTACACAGCGAATCCTTCGTTAGCTTAGTGCTCATCTAAAATGTTCAGGTCTCCATGGAGATGGTGAAGCTGCTGATGATTCTGTTTCCATGGTAACGGCTTTAGTTAGAGTCCTCCTCTGATCCCTCGATGTCCTAAAATGCCCCGAGACACAATAATGTTACTGACATTGAACAAAACGTCTGCATTGTAGACATAACTTTATTTTCCAGGCAGCCAGCAAAAGTATAATTATGTTATGACTCTTGGTTCAGTTTACTAGTTTTGACCACTTTTGTGTTACCTTACCCGTAATGTTTTACTCTGTGATTAGTTGATACAGTAAATTGAATTTCTGACTCTGTAAATTAGTTTTCTCTACTGTTCTGTTTTATAGACAAAATGGATAATCGGTTAATTCACCTTTAAAAGTAGTTGCCAAGCTGACAACCAGGCATCAGCCTTTGTCTGCCGAAACTGAAAATAGGGTTGCCCTTCATAGTCATTTTATAATTCAGTAAATGTGATGCTATGCAGTTATTTGCCAGCTTAATAATGAAAGTGTGACATGAAAGAATGTTTAAAAGAGTTATCACAGTAACTTTGTAGTTTGTGTTTTTGAGTCAGTAAAACTTTTTACCCCTCACTCAAACAACAATCAACTGTTGAAAAGGTGGAGACATCATCTAATGACATCCAAATCTAATGTCATGTGACTTATACAGTATGTCTTACCATTGGCTCCTGATATCTGAGAGTCATGATATGTTTCTGATACGCAGCGATGATACAGTCTCGCCTGAAAGGAGAGAGAAAATGGTATTAAGTGAAATGACCCTCTTTAACTCCCTAAAATGTGTTTTGTTTGTTTGTTTGTTTGTTTGTTTGTTTGTTACTCAGACTCACTTGCTGGTGATGCCTCCTCCTGGTGGAAGCCCTGGCACCTCATCTGCATTCAGGTATTTGATCACATACAAAAGGTCAGGGTCCTCATCTCTGGACCTCATCATGTGGATGATTTCTGTTGAGGGAGAATCAAATAACAAATGAACGAGCTAACAGTACTGTAAAGTTAGTTTAAAGTTTACAGTGGTTTGTTGTTGCGGTTTGAAGTGAAGCAGCAGCTCACCTGCCACTTTCATCTCAATGTGTTGCTCCAGCTCTGCTTCTTTCTGCAGCGCCTCCTGTGACAACTGGGGGGCGCCAGGGAAGCAGATGATGATGATGCTCATGTTATCCAAGCTGCCCTGCAGAGGGAGACAGATTCATCAGAGAAGCACTGAGACTGCACTTTACATTTTTAAGGTATTTGTACTTTATTAACGCCACTGTATGCTACTTTTTACTTTTACTTCATGCCAGAGGGGAATACTGTACTTTTCAGTTTACTTACTTGATAATCACTAGTTACTATGCAAATTAAGATTAAAAAGCTCTGAGTATATAAAGGACACATTATATTAACTCCCTTTTAGCTCCACCTCAACCAGAGATTACATCAAATGTAAATGTTAAATCAGTGACTATAATCCACTAATATAATATATGATAATATAACTCTAGTAAGGATCATTCTTCCTACATAAATTTGACTTTTGATACTTAAATTTAGTGATAACACTTGCAAACTTTTGTGTAGTAGT
This sequence comes from Argyrosomus regius, assembly GCA_946959425.1. Classification (NCBI taxonomy): domain Eukaryota; kingdom Metazoa; phylum Chordata; class Actinopteri; family Sciaenidae; genus Argyrosomus; species Argyrosomus regius. The sequence goes on from OX336889.1 coordinate 12,556,455, forward strand.
ATTGTGTGTATTTTCACACTGTGACACTGGCACTTTTATACTATTTGAAGTGGTGTCAAATCTCTTGAAATAGACCAGGTCCTTGGCTGAGAAAATAGCAGGGGATACAGAGGTCTGTTTAAGGCTGGATGGAGATATATTTTGGTTAAGTTATTAGCCTTCTATGATGTCACAGTTAAGTACTAAAGTAAGTCAGGTATCAGGGCAGCTGTTGATCAGGAGGTAGAGCTGGTCTTCCACTAATCTCCACTCCACTTACCATTTACTTATATAAGATGATGATATTCCTGATTTACAGACACTTTACTTTAGTCTGTGGCTTTGGCAAAAATAAATCTGCCAGCCTGGTATATCAGCCGATATTAGCTGATTGCAGATAGATAACTATTGGTGCAAATGTCGGCCGATACGTAACAAAAACATTCCATTACTGAAATCCCAAAATACAAAAAACTCACCACACTGTCAAGTCAGTGCAGTTTAACAGCCATCAGCCTGTTGATTACAACATGAGAGCTACGAGGTGTGACGCTCAGTGTGTACTAGAACATGCTGTAAGCCTTTTTAGGTGAAATAAATAGCAGCCCATCCCAGCCAGGGTAAAGTCTCTGAGCTGTAGTGTATTGAGCTCCCGTCAATAGACTCACATTCAATCTTAATCCGAGCCGTGTTTAGCACTTCTTCCCTCCTATCCCATGTCCCCGGGATGCCTTAATACAGTTATTTATAGGGCGAGCTAAGGGCTTGTCAGGCGGGCAGTTACTAACGAACGCTAAGAAGACCTGCAAGAGAAATCTACTTACATAACAGCATGAGTGTAATTCCTACTCACAGAGACCCACATTGTACACCTGCCCACAACACCACTTTCTTAATTTAAAGGTTCCCATTCATAAATTCACCTGATGTAACACTGTGTCCAATGAGCAGAGCTTGGAGAAATGGGTTGGAGTTCACGGTGATACTTAATTTAAATTGATTTAAAACATTTCCATCACATTTTTGTGACCTGCTGCATTCTAATTTGTGCTTTTAGTGAACACGTATGAAACAAACAAGTCTCATATTTAGAAATCAAGATTTTAACCCGTAATCTGGCACTAACTTTGTGTCATGTTTTGGATCATCATGTTTGAGTATGTCCACAAAACAATCACAGGAGATTTTCCATCAACTCAGGATGTGTACTTGTATGCAGTTTGGGAAGCTCACAGATTGGCCTCTGTATAATTTAACACAGAAGCTTGAGACATGAATTAAATAAAAACACTGTCACCATGGTTACCATGGTTGGGTCTGAGTTTTAGATTTCTGATTTCTCAAATTAGAAACCATTTTATTTACTCTGCAAGTGTTCAGGCAACATTTTAACATTTGAGAACTTGTTTTTGTTAAAAGACATTTTATATCTCACCATAAAGTCCATTTAGTAGCTGTTCTAGAGCTTTTGATTGTATCATGTGATCTTGAAACTGTAGATGTTCAAATTTTCATTATTTTGAGCACCTCAACGACTCTTCTACCAATCATCAGCTTAAAGACTAAGACTCCAATTCTTGACCTTGAAAACAGTAGTCGACACAACAAAAGGTCCATGTGGTCTTTCCTTTGGAGCTTTCAATTGTAATTGGTTCACATTTTTCTGAAATTTCAATTTCAATTTACGTTTTTCAAATAATATATCAGAAAACTTTTGCTATTGGTAATGAAACATTACCCATCATCAGTCACTATGTAGTCACCATTGTGGTGTTGACTTCTCACCTTATAGAGACAGAGGTCAATGACTTGTGTGCAAATGTCTCTCAGATCATCGCACACCTGCAGACGGCTGCGTACAAAGGCACACAGTTCTTCATTACCAATGGCATCCCACACACCATCACATGCTAGAATGAGGAACTCGTCTTCGGGCGTCCTCTTCAGCTCATACACCTCAGGCTCCGGTGACACGAGCTGCTCTGTCTGAGGCCTCCAGTCCACCTCCTTGAAGTCAAAGTCCCCCAGTGCTCTGGAAACGGCCAGCGAGCCGTTGACTCTCTGCAGCATCACCGAGCCTCCAGCGTTCTGGATGCGCTCCTTTTCTCTGGGGTTGAATGGCTTGTGGTCCTCTGTGTAGAAGACCACCTGGCCGTTTTTGCAGAGAAGCGTGCGGGAGTCCCCACAATTGATAAAATAAATGTGGTGTTGTGAAATCATGACAGCTGCTGCAGTGGAGCCACTGCGGTCCCAGTTGTCCTGGCGAGCCAGTTTGTGCATGTGAGCATCGATGTCTAGGAAGCCTTCACGGATCCCCTCCTTCACCTGCTCGGGTTCTTCGTTTGGTTTAACATGACCTGTTGGAAGTAGGAGAGAAACATTTTGATTTGATTCATTCTGTTGAGTCTCTGGCACTGCCAAGTGTTTCTTTAGAGGCACACAAACCCATCTACCATATAAACATACTAGAAGGTCAGAGTAGTAAGACATCCACTGCAGAGGAAAGATTTCATTGCATTAACACTGTGGCAGAGTGCAACAACTGTTGCTGTTTAGTGTTGGGTACAGTTTTGTGGATTTATTTGATCTTTATTTAACCGAGGATGGGTCTACTGCAGTTACAGACTATGGATCCCTGATTTACATATAATTATGATACTTAATCTTCTTGCATCTAACCAATATGTTCACAGCTCTAAATGTCAAGTATAAAACTTCACTGTTCAAACTCCTGAGTTCTTGTTCTGCATTGTATCGTATGGATCAACTTTCAGTACTGTATGTACACTGTCACATGTTAGATTTCCAAGGTAATCTCATTATTAAGCCTGGATCAATTCAGCTTTAATTAATCTGCTCTTAATCAGCTACTTTCATGGACTTTGTGTTCAGTGCATCGAAGGATTTGTTTGTGCAAATCTATTATAATTATTCGGTATAGTACTTAATATTGAATGTAATACATATAAGTCTTTGCGTTTAAATGTCTCTATTGCTACAGTACAAGTTTTAACCATCTTGAATAATTAGAAACATCGTATTAGTCACTATTTGTTCTGTACCTGTTGCCAGGATGTGATCCAGCAGGTTTCTGGAGCAGTACTGTGCCACTGTGGTGCCTGCATGTCCATCAAAAACTGCAAAGTATCCCCACTCTGTCAGCTCTCCTCTCAGCTGGGGCATGCAGGTGTGGGCATCCTCCATCTGAGCCCTCCAGCCCTGCATGCTCGCCATGGCATAGTTCATCCCCGACTGAGAACCCCCCTCTGACACGTGCTTCTCCAAGATGGGGTGGTCCAGGTACGGACTCGGCATGCAGTCATCTTCATCTGAATTGTCCTCCTCCCCAGGCCCTTCTTCCTTGGTCCCCCCTTTGAAGAAGAACGTGACCATCTTCTCCGTTTCTTTGACCAGCTGGCGGAGGAAGGAGGGCACTTCCACATTGCTGGCCCGCCTGGCCGTCCTCATCACCCCGCGGAGCCTGCGCTCAAGCTTCTTGCTGGATGCAGCAGCAGCAGCTCGTCTCCTCCTTGTGCCCTTCCTCCGGCCCTGTGTTTTTCTCAACAGGTCCAGCGCAACAGTTAGGCTGTGGCTCCCTGAGCAGGTAAACAAAAAGTGACTTTAAAAAAGAATTATCCTGTTAAATGGAAAGCTGAGTTGGATTTCTGTTAAAAAATATTAGAACCATTTTTGCATCCCTTAGTCTGTAGGTAGAGAATTCTTCTTCTGTCCTCTTTGTTTGACAATAAGACCCTAAGGTGTCTTCCACTCTCCGTCTCTATCTTTCTGTTTCTGTGTCTCTCTCCTTCTCCTATTAACCCATCCTGTATCAGCCCTGTGCTGCTATTGGCCTGTCTATTTTTGTTGATTTATCCCTCTGCTCGGCCCCCACCTGCTGCCCCTTTCCTTATTCCACCACTCCCTCCGTCTGTCTATGTAACACTGCTGGATAATCACCTGGTCTGTGTCTGCACACATGCATGGATTATGAGTGCAACCTTTTACACAACAGGGAGAGATCCCATAATCAGTCTCGGATGTCTGACCAAGACGTTTTGAATCAGAAGAAATTAAACTCTGTTTAATAGCTCAGCTTCCGATCATATCACATGGTCTTCATGAGCAGGGGGAGAGTTTGATTTGGTTAATAATAAACTTTGTAACACAGTTTTTAAGTCAACATGGATAAGAGGTCCTTAAATAAAGTTTCTTTCTGTGACACCTGTATCACAAAGCAAGATTAGTGGGTTTGCTAACTTTTCTTAACTTAAGGGTTTCCATTATCATCAAACTTGATATATTTTGGTATTATCATCGCCACATTGTTAATGTGCTGCACACTTTACCTGCTAGTAATAAATTAAGAATTTTATACTGTCAGTAAAACCAATTTGTGTACTATCATAAGTAAGTCAGACAGAAGAACAGAGAAATAACACTCCAACTTTTTCCTCCTTTCTCCAATTTTGTTTCCAAAGTTAAAAAAAAACAAAATGTGCCAATTAAAAATAGTAGAATAAAGAAAAGTAATAAAAAGTTACAGTCCAGTCATTCTCCAAGTTAAATAACAATCTAGCTGCGTCATATGTTGACAAACATACTCCACCCGGCCTTCTTTGTTCTGTGTTGTCCTTGTATGACAGCTGTGTGTCTTAATCTCATTAACTGCTGTGTATTTGCAGCTCTTGACCTGGTTTACAAGCATGAACTCTTGACGTTTAATAGTGTTTGGGACTATATATGTGATTTTAGCTATAAGCGGGACGAAAAACCTTGTACCAGATGATGTTTCAGTTGAAGCACGTTTTTTTTTAAAATCTTTATTTATCCAGTACAGACTGAGCTGGAACACAGCAAACAGGATAACACAGGAAGTTGATTGCCCTGTGACTTTTGAAAATAGTATAGTCTAAGTGTTGAATTGTTAAATTTGATACTACCGTAGGGATCAAGCTGATTAGTACTGTCTATATCACACCACTTGTATGGATTGGGAAGTTTTGTTTCTCAAAATGAAGGCCATGTTTCCCATAAACCCACTTTTTTTCAAGTCAGAATGATGATGAAGTTTTATACCATAGATAATCAGACGCAGTCATACATAGTCATTATGCGCACCTTGGCAGATTTGTTACTGCATGTCTCTTAAAAGCTCAGGACCTCGATACATCATCAAAATATTGCCTGTTATGATAAAAACTATAACTAACTGAAACCATACTGCATATATTCGTCCAGTCACGTTATACTTTAATTATTGCTACACTGGAACAAATGTTCACAACATATATGTTACAACCTTTTATGTTCTTCATAGCTTTTAGTTATTAATTTAAACCATGTGTGAGCTTTTTAAAATGTATTTAAGAATAACATTGATTTATAAAAAACTGTTTTTTGAGTTGCCTGATGGCAGATAATAATTCCCAATGATAAGTGAAGGATAACAAAGTCATTGCTGCTACTCTGTAACAGAAATTCTTATTAACTGGTGTGAGACTGAAATACAGACTTGAGATTTAAGCTGTCTTTTAATAGTTTTATTCTTTGAAAAGAATATCAGCAGTCATACAGAGTTCACAGCAGTCTGCAGAGTGAAAATCAAAATATTACACATGAGCTGAGTATTTATCAGAAACTAGTGTCACACTGTTCCACTCAGGATAGGGAGGTAACCATAACAAGGAAAAACAGAGAAATGACCATGAGAAAGAGAAAAAAAGCTCACATACCTCATTCATATAAGAAATAAGTATTTTGATACATTTCTACCTGCACACATCTATAATTTTACATTACACTCCCCCCTTTTTATCCTATATTGAACTAAAGTATTGTACAAACCCGCTGACAATCATCAGATGCATTAATTCACACAGATTCAAAACACATCGTCGATAAGTAAATGGGGGAAAGCTAAAAGCTGTTTTTGTGAGACATAGGCATCTCTATGGTCGTAGCAAGCTGGGAGGAGTATTTACACATGGGTGGTGTCATCATCTGAGGAATGAGAATCAGAGTCAGTCAAACAAAGTTGCATGTACATTTTAGGAGAAACAGATTTATCAATAGCTTGTACAATAGTCCTCTAATACAGTGAATAACACAGTGATAACCTCCAGAGTCTACTAAAATGTGACTGTTTTTTTTCTGTATAGATTACATAGAAGTTGCAGTAGCTGAAGCCATTCTTCACTGCTAGGCAAAAGCATATACAGTATATGTGTGTCTGTGTTACCTCCTGTTGTTGTCTCCCCCGCGCCACGCCCAGTTACCTCTGGCCCTTTCCCCGTCTCCTCCGTCCCTCAGTCTGCTTTGAGCTGTGGACCTCTCCTGCTTCTCCAGCCTGGGCATCTTTCAGTCGAGTTTCGGTACAGGTCGATGGCTGCCTTGTAGAGCTCGGCTTCTCGTTGCTGTTTTTGCTTTTTCTGTTGGAGTTCTCGTTGTTCTTCAGCGTGGATTGCATGTCGTTTAATGTTAGACAGGCGTCCCTCTTGCCATGAAATGCACGATTTCTTGATGTCGGCAGCAATGTTTGGGACTAGGCCGTTGAGGAAAGTGACAGAGAGGAGATATTCCCACATACCTGGGGTGTTTCCCAGTTGAGTTGGCCGCTCCAGGCCACTGTAGGTGTTAAATATTTCAAAGAGTCTGTCATAGTACTGCTCTACTGTTTCATCTCGGCCTTGTCTGCAATCTGCTATTTTTGCAGTGTCTACCTTGGCTGGAAATGCTGCTTTCACAGCATCACACAAGGCTGTTATGGCCTCCCTGTATGCCATATTTTCGTCATTTTCCCAGTCAGGATGAGCTGGACTCGCTGTGCTTGTGGGGAATGTGTCAGATAATTTTGACCAGTCATCTAGACCCATTTTGAAAGAGAGAAGGCGTCTTAGTTGTAGCAGAGTTGGCTTACACTCTTGACAAAAAAATTTCAGTTCATCTGCAAACTTGAGTCCAGAAGCGGCTGGATCAGGCAGACGTGCCATAAATTCTTTCATATCTGCATATGTCCATGGTTGAAAAGCAAGCTGAGATCCTGCTGTGCTGGGAACAAACAGGAAGGGAAGGATTGAACCTCCCCCACAAGGACCACCACTACATGTGTGTGATGGTGATAAAATGGCTGGCCATGATGATGATGGGCCTGGTGAAGCCGGCATGAACCTGAGTTGAGTCATTCTCAGAGTACATGATGTTGAGTCAGGAGCAGGGTGAGGTGCTGAGAGAGTGGCAGGTCCAGTTGAAGGCATCTGCTGTGTTGAAGGTCTCGATTGGCATCGCTGTTCAGTCGCTGCCACTGTTTCAAAGTTGTGTGGCGGTGGTGGAGGGACGGGAGGATAGGAGTCCAGGTCCAGATTCACTTTGCGCATCTGCGCGACAGGAGACAAAGAAACAGGAGAGGCATCAACAGATTTATCTGCTCATTCTTTATCAACCTTATCAGGTCTACGCGTTTCTTTGGCACGTTGTTGTTGTCTGTCCCTTCGTTCTGCTTCTGCCTTCCACATTGACATCGCTTTTCTGTGTCTTTCAACTTGCTCTAAATCCTTCACTTTAATTTTCTTTTTCCCCCTAACTGCCTTTTCTCTTTCCATTAACTTAACTTCAATCGTCTTTAACAGATTTGTGCTCAGACTTCCCCTATAAGGAAACCCATAACATTCAATCCAGTCCAGTACCGGATTTACACATTCTGAACCATACTTTTTTCTCATAATATCATAAATTGGGGCCTGTAGGTCTTCAGGTTTTAGTCCTTTAGAGTTCTTCGATCCCATGGTGTGTCGAAGAAATCGTCGAGTCCAGTTGAGATGTTTGCTGTGGTGGTGTGTTTATTAAGAAGCAAGCCGGCACACTGGTAAACTGACGTCACAGAGGGTATCTGAGCCAGAGAGCTGACCTGGAGCAAATGAAGAGAAACTCTTTTATATAGAAAACAGCCATTGTTACACAATATGTAAATGGGGATGGAGCAAAAGGTGGGGAAGGTAAGGGAAAGGATTGGGCAACAAGAGGGAAAGGAGGGGGTAGGTGACAAAGGGTGGACACTTACATGAGGTCTGGAAGTTGGAGCCAGAGAGACAAAAGGGCAAGAATACACATTTGGTATGTGAGGAAGGTTCAAGACCTAAACAATGGGGTTGGGGTGATTCCTAGACATTGTTTGGTTACTCAATTAGCAAGTCTACACTGCCCCCAATGTGTATTACCATGATCAAGGGACCAGCCCAGTAGGGGTTACAGGTTGGGCCCAGATGGACGCTACTTGGCTTCAAGTTTTCTATATGTCAGGATGTATTTTCTTCATCAGTTGACAACCTTCCTTCAAAGACACTTGTCTGCCTAAGTCCTGAGTTTAAGCTACAATCTTGGTAAATGCAATTTTTATGTTATGACCATCAATAACTCTTAATCAGAATTGTCATCTTTCAACAACTCTTCATTTGGAAACCATGGGAACAAAGTTTTGACATAATATATCATACAATGACTTTAAATCAGTCTCACCGTGTGTTTTCATGGTGGATCAATCGTCCATTGGATCCCAGTGGTGATGGTCTGGACCCTCAAATGGTCGACCCCCTCGTCCCTAACTTTAGTGGGGGTAGGGGCTGCAATGGTTCTGTTCCAGGATGATCAGTTGTCTCCCATCCTCAGGTCCAAACGCTGTCACTCAAGGGATCCCACCACTGACACCAAGTTTGTTTATTAACTGGTGTGAAACTGAAATAAAGGCTTGTTTTATTCTTTGCGAAGAAGGTCAGCAGTCATACAGAGTACAAAGCAGTCTGCAGAGTGAAAGACAACAAGGTTACAAATGAGCAGAGTGTCTATCAGAAACTACGATGGGTGGCATCATTTCCCAGGAGAAAGACTGGTTTGGATCATCGTTATCATAGTGCAAGGTCACTCTGTTCTATGAAGGATTGGGAGGTAACAACAAGAAGGAAAAAGAGAAAAGTGACCATGAGACAGAGAAAAAAACCACCTTACATAGCAAGTTCTTAGAAGAAATGTGTATTTTAATACATTTCTACAAGCACACATCTATAATTTTACATTAGAACTTATTTGGCAGAAAATGCCTCATCAACAGGAAGGCCAAAAGAAAGGCCTGTGTTTTTTGGACTTCATTTCAGCATTATGTGGTATTCAAACAGCATCTATTCATGTTGGCACACTGATATTGATTTACAGAAGCCTTTTATTCACAGTTATCTAGAGTAGATTTATAATGAATCATGTAAATGTTTGGTAACACTTCATTTGGATAGTCCACCTATCCTAGTTTAGAGTATTTGTTAAGAACATTTTCTGATATTACACCACTGTGGTTAGTCTCAGGTATTGGCACAAAAAAACATTAGTTTGGGTATGTTCATGAACTGTCACATACTATAGACTTTATAAATAATCAGGTAAACATCTATTGACAACACAAAATCTGTTGTGGATTGTCCAAATAAAGTTACCAAAGGTTTTTATGCCAACTATAAAAGGGTAAACTTCATGAAAGGGACCAAATATTTTTGTTGGAGAGACACATTTGCTATTTGCCTACCACTTACCTCCATTCAGCTTTTCACTCTCTTCTTTTAAATGTCCAGTTTTATAATTCTGTTTTATTTTTTGTTTGTTTTAAGTGATAATGTCAGTTACAGAGCTTTTAGATAAATATATCTAAAATATGCAAACATTAGCTAACGTAAAAGGCGTAAAATAAAAAACAACTGGTCATACCAGACCAGGTAACTCAGCAAAGCTTAACTGGTAGTAAAACTTCTGAGTATATTGAATTGAGCAAAGTTCCTTTTTATGGTTGATGAACTCAACATTTATTTATTTTTATTTCCTCTTTCAAAGATTTGTATTACATGGTTAAGTGTTCTTTCCTATGACTGTATATATAGCCATGTTTGATCTCAGTAATATTCTGAAAAGTATCACACTATGTGCCTTATAGCCTTCTTTGGTTTTACTCAGTAACCTCCTCTTAGATATCTGTCTCTCGTCTAGTAATAAAGTAATAAAGTTGCTTGTGCGGATGTAGCAGAAGGTGTCTCATGTATAAACCTGACCTTGACTTTCACAGTCCAATAAGGGCTTGTCAGAGCTTAGATAGCATCTGATACTTTTCACTCTGACACTTAGATGATGAAAACATGTAAGGGAACACTCCGAGAAGTGTATAAAAATCAGCGTGGGACTGCCCCACCCTGAACATTTTTCTGCAGTCTGTCTTGTGCATTTGTAGAACTGTTCCTCTTGCAAGATTAAAAATAACAAAACCTTTAAGGACCAATTGATTGACTCAAGATGTTTATTTTGTTTATTGATTGGGTGTTTTACAGCAAAATTTGGCTACAAAGGGTACATTGTCTTGCTCTAAATGTCTCATGCAACATTTGTTTTTAATGTCTTTAAAGTCTTATTCAAAATGAAATGTGATCTATAAATCAAAGCAAACGGGCTGTGCACATTTTCCTGCAACTCCTTCATTTGCTACTTTAACCTTTTTCCATGATTCATGATCCAAACTGTTTGTAGCAGCGTCAGTTACAGCAGCTACACAATGCTGCCCTCTACTTTTCACTTTTGCACAGGACTAACCTTCCATTATAAAAAAAAGCTTTTAGTTGAGTGTGTGCATTATTTATACTTGAGGTTTAATGATGAACTCTGGTGCGGTTTGTTTGTATATCTGTAATTTGTAAAACACTAATATTTCTTAATTGTAAAATTGGTATACTGTATGTCAAATGTTACATGCTTGTAAGCTATGGACCTATGGAGCTTCATCCTGCCCTGCCCATCCTCTAATGCATCTTTCTCTGTGTATGTTTTGTATATGTCTGAGTTATACATTATTAATGACTCATTCCTCCTTCTCTTACAGCCTGCCCCTATAAGATCCTGAGGTGAAATCACATGACAAGGGAGAGAGAGTGAGACAGACTGGATGAATGGAAGATGACAGCGTGCTCTGACAGACACAGGGACACACACAGTCATGCTTCTCTCCCTTTGCTGTGTATTACCTCAACTGCAGTCATAAGGATGCAAGAGCAGATGAGGGGAGGAGGGAGAAGGATGGTGGAGTGAGACAAGCAGGGCGGGGCTGCTGAGTGACGGAGTGGGAGGCAGGAGAGTGAGGAAGCTGCTCAACAGACGACCAAGGAGCAGAGGGAGGAGGAGGAGGAGGAGGAGGAGGAAGAGGAAGAGAGAGAGTGTATCCACAGGACGTGAGAGCCGGCAGCAGAGGAGGGAGGGGGGGCTTCCAGACTGGATGGGCCCAGCGATGCCTTGATGGAGTATGGGCCAGGTTTTAGGATTCTCCCACTGCCGTGAGTCTGCTTTTGTTCTACTGTTTCCATCTGTGTTTACTGTGTGGGAGGTCTGCATTTGTTTTTCTCACTGTACCATCGTCATACGTGCATATTCCAGCTCAGCATCTTTTCTTGCTAACTGCTGTAAGCATCGTGTTAGCTCAGCCCCCCTTACTCCCCTCCCCATCCTGCCTACTCTCCATCTCTCTTTCCTGTTAATAAACACATGGCCGAATGGATGGATGCAGTGCAAAAAGGAGACATATTCTGTTGTTGTTACCTCCCATTGATCTGCAGATGTTTATGTGGTTGTGAGCGAGCAGGCTTTGCAGGCAGCATGTCAGGAGTTGTTACTCCCTAAAAGCTTTTGTTGTGCTCTCATATTTGTGCTTTATTTCATCTTTTTTTGTCACAATATTCACCTCTAGTTTAAATTAGAGTTTAAATTAAAGTGGTTTATGATGCTTTGCATGTGCAGAAGAAAATATGCTGCATTCTTTGCTCTGCCTGGGGTTGATTTATTAGCTAATGTGATGCTGGCTATATAATGTAGTGAAGGCCTTTACTGCTGCCACTTTACATCGTAAGGAAATGAGTCTGTATTCACTGACCTACAGTAAGCCCCTTTATTCTGACATTGATATAAACATAGTATTATGTTTAGTGGCATGTAATGTTACCTTGTGTAAAGGTTAAAAGTTATTGATTAGCTTAACTACCCATATTTTAATGTGAAATACAAAGGAGGAGTTCTTCAAACACATACAGTACAGTTCACTGTAACTTTGAAAGATGACTCATAACAAGGTACTGCAGTGTTCGTTGGAGCCTTTATGCCATTAATCATTTCACAACACATTTATATTTCTGTCCTTTGCTACAGCATGTTTACTCATAGATTTATGTAAATTGTGGACTGTTTTCTTGCAGAGGAATATGGCTCTGTGGCGTCCACTCCAGAGTCAACGCCTCCATGCACCGATGGTAACGAAGCAAAACACCTGACACTCTGTTCATCCACTGAGAAATACTCACAATATTTATAAAAGAAGAAGAGATTCCTGCTTCCTGAAAGTCTTTCTTTTGAACTTAACGTTAGAAGAATACATCTGTAAACCTCTCTCACCTTTAAAACGCTAGCAGTGAAGATCCACCAGGAAAACACAGGAGAACATTTTGATCACAGACACATCTCGGAAGGAGCGATGTTTATGAATTTATCAAAGAGGGTTTCATTCACTTTAGATGTCACACCCTTTTGTCACAGACATCAAATGACACACCTGGCTGCTTTCATCTGACATATCAATTTATTAAAAGCAAAATCTCTCTCCTTATATGAAACTGAACTAATACACAATCGTCTCTATAACTGAATAAACTGCTAGGTGTTTTAAATTGCTCATCTGCTCAGAGTGTGTATTGTTTATCTACATCTTTTCTTGCTCTGTCTAGTGTCTGTATGTGACCACATTTCTTTGTTTTTGTCTCCATCCAGGCGGAAACGAGGAGTCCGAGATGTGCGACCTGCAAACAGCCAGGGAATGGTCTGATGACGACGATGGGGGAGATGGGGATCCAGATGATGACGAGGGACTGGCTTCATCCCCGTCTATCTGGGGCACGCCACGTCAGAACTCCTTCGAGCTGACTTTCTCTTACATCGCCATCGCAGAGCCCGAAGCGGTAGGAGCCTCACGACACCACCGTGACCGACGCAGGGTCAGCTCTCGGGGAAGTCGTACTCCTTTGATCCGCACGGACACCCTGGAAACACTGTTGGACTCGCCCGATGTTGACTGGGACCCTCAGGCTTTCCTCAGTCGTGAGGAAGAAGAGGAAGCGTCAGAGAGGAGAGAGCAGGAGAGGTTAGAGGCGAGGACGGTGAATGCAGCGGTGAGGAGGGAGCAGCACAGACAAACTGAGACTATTACAATCCAGCCCTCTCCCCAAAATCTGGACCCAGACACTGAGGGGAGAGACGCAGAAATCCAAAGAGAGGAGACTCTGAGCAGTCTGAATGTCCAGCCTCCCTCTCCATCCCCATCCTCCCAGCATCAGAGCCCCTCACAAATTCAGGGTGAGAAACAGGAGGAATGTGTGAAGAAGTTGCTTCATTTCATGGTGGAAGATTAAAAGTGGATGCTCATGACGCCCAAACAAAAGACCCCTTTGTTCAGTTAGTGACAGCTTCTTAACAAAAAAAAAGGGCTATTTGTTCAGTTGAGGCATAATTTCAAGTAGTCTGCAAAGTGCATTAGATGACTTACAGTTCTCTCCTTCCACTTTTTATAATTAACTGCCTCAATAAAACTCTCATGAGGCTGCTGTTGATTCTGGCTATCAACATAGTAAAAAATCTTGTCAGATATGTCTCAAACTTATCGCCTGAATAATACAGAAAAAAATAGATCAAGTAGTTGCAGGATTGTGCTTCAGGATTGCATCTTAGCATGAAGTTTCAATGACGTTGTTCAGCAGTTTCATAATTTAAACAGAAACCACTAGTTGACACATTGTTTAGACAAATGCCACAGTGAAGATTGCATGATGTTGCTTGATGCTTGCAGACCTGCCCGTCTGCGATCATTAGTGTCAAATCATGATCCGGTCAAAAGTCAGTGGGACTTTTATTCTGCAGTTTCTTTGTGGGAGATAGGTGTCATATGTTTGCTTGTGTCACACCTGAAAGAGTCCATGAAACTACTACACACGTCATGACATTTTATTCTTGGATTTGTTAACATGTATAAGCAGCTCGCCTTTTTTCTTTGGTCCAAGCTGATTCATTTAGATGTGAAAAGATACTAATCCAAGGTACAGTCAGCTGTAGTTTTAGACATTATAGATTGTTAATTATAACTTTCTTTGTATTCTATAAGTTGTAAACATGCAAGAAAACTAAGAAATGTATTGACTTAAATCTGGAACCACAACTCAAATGTTGCAGTCCAAATATTGTGAACACTGTGGTTTTAAAAATGTAATTTAATACCTTTTTATCGGTAGTTTAAGCTCAAGTTAAGTATGTACAGCATGTCAGTGATGATGTCATCATGACAGTGACATCATCTTCTGTTTCCCGGCAGCAGCAGCAGCCTCACCGACCCCTGAGCCAGAGTCTCCTGTCACCAGGGAAACCATTTCAGTCAAGCTGCTCACATCTGTGCGACCCAGAGGCTCGGCGTCCTCCTCGCCTGCTGCCATTGGTCAAAACTCTCAGGAACAGCTGGTCAGCGATCACTGGTTTTCAGCACTTAACCTATCAGAAGACCCGAAAGTATGCACCTACATAGCAGGTACATGACTCACATCTGTACTGTTAAACATTCTCAATCTTCTGACCAACGACCACCCTGCCTTCTCTCTTCGTTTTGTTGCTCAGCGAGATATTTCTTTGAGCTCATTAATCAATATCTAAATAGAGAAAATATCAGATTTCACTTTCAGCATGGACCACCGAGAGCAGGCAGACAAAGATAGGACACCCCCCCCACCCACCGGCCCCGGAAGTCCTGACTGCTCATTGTGTCTCCATAGTAACCCTTCTCTCGGGATTTCAGGAATGATCGGCTAATTGTGGGGAAAAGCATTCCTGGCATTCGCTCGCTTTTTGGACACCATCACTGCTGATGTCAGAGTGTATCACTGTTTGACACACACACACACACAGAAAGGCAGACAGGTGTGTGTCTGTATGTGTGTGTGCGTGTATGCACAGTTTCTTTATATGCAGATTTGTGGTTTGTTGGCAATGACTGAGACACGGCGAAACAGAAAGCGAGAGAGAACATCCTGTCTTCCAACTTGATGGCATTTTAAGTGGATCTTCAGTCAGAGTCAGAGCTCAGTCTTATTTTAGTGGATGTGTGTGTGTGTGTGGGGGGGAGTAAACCCTCAGACCGCTGATTAATGGGTGGTCAGGCTGTTGACAGAGTTTAGGGTGTCCTGAATAAGGAGCATGAATGCTATCCATTGGAGCGTCCTTTTTCTGGTTTATTGCTTTTTTAGGGGCCACATATCAAACCTCAATGCTTTTTTGGCCACTGAAATGTCAGATATCAGTAGCTCACATTCAATGTGTGGTCAGATTCAGAACAAAACAAAAGAATTTCAAACGTTTAAAGTAAATTTTGTCCAAATGTCCTGATAAAAAACTTTACTCAATCTAGTTGCAGACCTCTGAATAACTACCAGCATCTGGAAACTTTGTAATCAATTCAAAAATAGATGGATAAGACATTGAAACAAAATTGCAGTTCTGTTTGATTATCATGGTATAACTTTGTTGCTGAGCATACAGATCTCCTCTTTGGAGATTTTACAATGAAATAGACTATATTTTTATTAGTTTTTATTACAAAAAGGGAACTAATCCACAATAAATCAAACCACTCCTCTATTAATTCTCAGTCATGTTTGCACTGAAGGTGCAGGTTTCGCTGGGTGACATAACAGAAAATGAACCCTTGCTCTCCTGTTTCAGGAGTTGGATGGCACATGAACATGAACACGACTCTTTATAACCTTTAGAGGAATACCATGAATTCATTCTGCTTCAGAATGAACTTTTGCTTTAAAGAAGATCTAGATCCAGTGATTTTTGAGAGTATTGTGTGATTGTGTTGTGAATCATCTCTTTATGTGTGAAGCTCTTGGAGTCTTAAAGAGTGGTGGGCGGTGCTGTGAACAAGATTATTTTGGGCTGTCAGGACTTTGGACTGCTGAGCGAGCAGGGGGTGGCCAAAAACAGCTCAGAGGGGCGAGAGGAGCACAGCGGGGCAGAGAGGGACACAGGGTGTAAGGGGGAACACTGGATCGGCAACCAAAATGGCCAGCAAATGTGAGAAAGGTGAGCTTAAAGCGAAAAGAGGATAATTTGAGACAGTCCACCTATGCAGACGATGTTTAGGTATTTGTTTACAGTCGTTAACTGACAGGCAGCTACTGCAAAGAGTGTTTGCTTTCAGTGAAAGGACAGAAGGCAGAAAAATAAGCTATAGGCTCAAGTGTGCAGGAGGGGAAACCTTTAGTAGTGGACTGTTGAGATTTGAGACTTCGGTGCAGTGGTGGGAAAGCCGGACTATCAGGGGACTGAAGGTGGGAATTGAGCGGATTTCTCGCTTCTCTGATCATTTTACAAGCAGAGAGTGTCAGGAGACGGCAGCTTCTGTCAGCTGGAGGTGTGTTTGGCTTTTAACTGATGAGCTGCTCAGATGTAGCAGGGTATCAGTGGCCTTAATTTGAATTAGCAACAGCCATTCAAATGAGTATAAACTGTCCTGTCGTGTTGTGCTTTTTGCAGATAGCTGTTGTTGTGCGTCATAACTTCATCGACTTGGTTACATTTTAGTGCTTCCTCTTTGAGCTGGCGCGAGCAGAGGCCGCCTCTAGCACTATTTCTTCGACATATTTAAACTGATATGACCCCGGTCAAATGAAATGGAGGTTTAAAATGACAAATTACATAATGTCAGGCTGGCTGACATGAGTGTCATGTGATTGGCCGGTTAATTGGCTTGTTAATTTGCAGATTGATTGCTTTATTAGATTACTGATTGTCACTGCATGCAGTCACTCCCTCAGTGCACATTTACATAACAAGTAACTTAGTCGAACGATTAGTACACTGAGATAAATTCTGCTGGTTTGGATTGTGTAATCAACAATGTCTTAATATTTTATTCCAGCAGTTAAAATGTGCTGGATAGTGGCTGCAGCTGAGTGATAACTGCCTCCTGATTAGAGGTAATTACTACTCACCGATGACTCTTGAACTATGTAAGATAGATTTAGTTGGGGTAAGTTATAGATCCAATAGAAAGAAACAAGTCCTAATTCCCCCTTAGGGCACTTAAAGGCTGCAGTGTTTATTACACCCAACCATACAAAAGTGTTAGAGAATAAAAATCCATGTTTTCTCCCACAAGTTGTAGATAACAGCAGTTTATGATGTTTGTGACAACTTGTGTTGGCTTTAAAGAAACAATTTAACGTTTTTTGGGGAATACAGTTACTTGTTTTCTTGCTGAAAGTTAGATGAGAAGATTGATATCACTCTTGTGTCTGACCGTTACAGTAAATATGAAGGCAGTTAGCTTAGCTTACCATAAAGACTGGAAACAGGGGGAAACAAGGTAATAAAAACATGTTTGTTTAGGTTGGACAAAAAAAACTGTGTAAATATGACAAGAAATAACAGACAACCAGTGGACGGTGCCCATGTTTTTAGATGTCGCTGTGTCTTTCATGTGTCTGTTGTTCATAGATTAGAGTCTTCGTGACATTAGTCGCCCATCCTGACACTATGTGCTGATTGACCCTGTCCCCGAATGACAGCAGTACAAACAAACACAGCGGACAGGTGTGTTTCAGGGCCATCATGGATATTAATTGTGTGCAGTGATGCGTATAAATAAACCACCTTCTGTCAGTACACTTTATTCAAAGAGGTATCCCTTTATTCTAATGATGAGGCTTAGCATTTCACTGAATGACAAGCACAAAAAGGTATGCCTGTCTGACAATGCTGCATCACACAATGTATCTTGTAATTACACAACACTACGTGCTGTGTGCTATACGTTTATGGTTGTCCACTTAAAGGTTTTGCGTTGTTATGGAAAGAGGAAAATCTCAAGCTAGATCAAGGAATCAAATATTTTTTGTATATATTGAAGTTGTCCACTGTTGTAAAGCTCGACTCTATGGACGCCTCAGTCTCCACGGCAGCTGTTGCTGGGTGACAGGGAGAGACACCAACAGGGTGTGGGAAAGGGGCTGCTGACGGCCTGATGTCTGTCGGCAGGTGCTGTGAAAGGCTACATTTAAATTCTGCTCGACCGTCTGCCTCCCTCTTTCATCTGAGGGCTAAATTTAGTCCGAGCCGGAGCCTTACGTGTCTTCGTAGCGGCACCATGTGTTCTCTCATGCTGGAGGCTGGAAATCCCTTTCTGCCTCATGCCCCCTTCCTGCCTTTCACTTCTCTGGCCGTTCTTCCCCTTCCTACATAACTATATCAGAACTACTGTAGCTTCCTGCCAATCTTCCTCTCTCCAGATCCCCTTGAAAAATGAAAGACCTTTTGGAAGGGCTGGAGTGATGTTGCTGCAGCTGCTATGTGAAAACCAGGAAGGATGCAGTAACTCACAATGCTGTCAGCTGCTTGTTAAACATTAAACCAGCTTGTGTTTGCTTGATTTTCGGCACACATCTGACCTGAGCATCTCTGGGACTATTTTATATAAGTTTGATCGATATGTTACCAATAGTATGTAAATAATTCAGGATCCCCCCCTTCGCTGCAAAATCTCCATTCAAATTCAATTATTCAAATTCACATGTCTGATAATCCGTCTACACTGTCTCGACAGCCACCTGTACCTCTGTTTTGTCTACGCAATACGTTTCTACATCACTGTAACTGTCTCCCTGTTGTTTTTCACCGTTCTTTTCTCTTCCCCGTCCTTTTCCTCCCTCCACTCTCTTTGTCTTCCAGTGATGGACCTGATCTACTGGAAGGAGACGGAGCGAACGGGCATGGTGCTGACAGGGTTAGTGGTCGGCCTGCTGTCCCTGTTCCAGCTCAGCATCATCACTGTGGTCTCCACAGTTTGCCTCGCTGTCATGTGCTTCACCATCTCAGTGCGCATCTACTATCAACTCCTGTACGTCCTCAACTGGGGCGATGGAGAACACCCCTTCAAGTAAGAACAAGGAGAGCGGTCAATGACACGACACACAGAGGTGGATTCATCCCATTCTGTCACAGTGTTTCCAAAACAAGCTTATGAATTAAGCCTTCCTGGTCCAGTTTATACGATCTTCCTTTGATTAAACGGATTTGCTGCTTTTTCAGATTTAATTGCTCACTGTGTTTACATCTGATAGTAAAATTCAAAGCTCCAATTATGGTTATTAATGGTGGGGTGTTTCTGTTAGCAGAGCTGAGGTTATGTTGAGGTTAGACCATTTTAAAAATAAGTCTTATAGTAATAAACAACATGCTCTTTTCGTGTATGTGTGCTTCTATTAAATATGTGTTTCATTACGATTTTTCCTTGATAAAAAAGCCCATTTTAAGTTCTTTATTATTTATTGCTCCCTGTGTATGAAGTCACAGCTGCATAGACTAATATTAATCATAAAAGTCCGGTAAAAGCCAGCAAATTGAAAAGCATCATGACCTCTAGACACTGCAGCCAAAAAACATGAATCACTGTGTTGTTAGATAGAATAAGCCTTTCTGTTTATCATCAGTGCTTCTTATCTTTGTCAGCCTCTGCCTCTAAGTCGCTCTTTTTGTTGTGTCGTTTCCTCTCAGGTCGTACTTGGATCTGGACATCAGTTTCAGTGGAGAGGACGCCCAACTCTATATGCAGAAAGCCATCGTCATGGTTCTGTCTGCTGTTGACACTCTGAAGGGACTCGTTTTTGTGAAAAACGTCTTTGAGTCAATCAAGGTGAGCTAAGATAGCTAATGAAGTTAGCTCGCATTTCTAATCTGTGCTCCTCTGGCAGAGCCAAAACGTCATGTTAATGTTTATCAAGCCTAAATAAATGTGTCAGCATCACATGTATGTTGCTACAGTCTACATAATAGTTCATGATGACACAAATACATAGAGAATCATAGATCAGTTTAACCACGAAGTGGACAAAGAGTTAAAATTAAACTGATTAAAATAATATAATCATGACAATATATTGTCATAATGCTGAGTCCATTGCAGTCTATCAAAATCAAGAAATATTCCATAAGACATGAAAATAAATTTGACAAAATGCTAATATGTTTTTTATTAGTCATTTGTGCTCATTTCCTTCAGTGACTACAAATTGTGTTTATTACTAAATAAGTGTTTCCACTCCACTACAGATCAATAGATTAATGCCATCACTACACTGAGTAAACTTCACTGCCACTGGTATCAAGATATAAATGAGTGTGCATCAAATATTATTAAAACTTAAGTCAGCTCATCCCTAATATAGCTATGACATTTCATTAATTAACAGCAGCAGTTTGGGACTAGAGAGTCTAAACACATTTACAGTAAACGGTGGGTCGATGTGAGTTAACTGAGCCCTAAATCCCAGGCTCAACCCTGACCTGGCCGGTATGTGACATGATAAGGTACGCAGAGTCGCCCGGATTCTCTTTCCATTTGAGACAGGGGTGTCTCATATCAGAGCCACACTGGATGTGTGCTGTGACACTGTGAGATATAAGGGGAAACACAGAGACCCATATTGGGAGTCTTCATACTTGGAGCTCTTTCTTTTCTGCATCGAGGAGAAAATGATGTCAGGGTGGATCTTTTTATGGAGTCATGATTTACTGCTTTCTAAAAGAATGAAATTAAAACCACATGGAGTGGTGCTGGAGGGTCTGCTTGACATCTCCACACATCGTTGATCAGAGTTCAACTGACTCTCTGCTGCTGTTCCCCTCTTGGTTTTAGCTGCTGGTTCTGATGTACCTTGTGACGTACCTGGGAGACCTGTGCAATGGCCTTACTCTGCTCATCATCAGTAAGAAACAGATATCACCTGCTGGGAATCTACAATATTAACATACTCTATGGCAGTCAGGTTAACTACTCTACTTTTCTCTCTTCCTTCTTCTCCAGGTGTGATCGCTGTCTTTTCTCTGCCACTTTTCTATAGACAACACCAGGTAACACTCTCCAAATTAATCCTTCATACTGCCTGTGTTTAATAGTGCTTTATTTCCATATCCATACACATTGTATTTCTGTTATTTCACAGGAGCAGGTGGACAGCTACATTGCAAAAATCCAGGCCCACATTGACAACATCAAGGACACGTGAGTATGCTGCCATCTCCTGGCACAATGTTGCCATTAGCATTAGTCTACAGGTATTTTGTTACTGAGGCAGCAGTATGGTGGCCCTGAGAGCTCACCTCAACTTAAGAAAACTCATGCAAATAGACAAAGCACAAACAAATACAGAAATACTGCAAGGAGCTTCGGTGGACACTAAAAAGTGGTATTGAGACAGACCCTAAATGTGTTGGCCTACACAAGTAGTAACTATTCTTGTCTTTCTTTTCCACAGCTTTCAAAGACTTGCCCAGGGTGGCGGCCCTCCTCCTGACCCAACTCCTGGTGGCGCCAAACCCAAAAACCAGTAAACAATGATGGACAGGAACTTAAAGAAAAGCTCCCAGAGTTACAGGCTGTCACTCAGATGTCTTACCCAGCAGTCTGTGCTCAGAGCCCCAGAGAAACAGAGCTCCAGAGACTGGGGAAGGGAGGTTACTTAAACAGACAACGATGAGGAACACGCATGGTACTTTATACTCTTAACTGTATGTAAGTTATTGGGTTAGAGGTTGGGGTTTGGGTTAAAACATAATCAAGATGTATGAATCCTGAATGAGACTGTTGCTGCTGACGTCAGAAATGGAAAGATTCAACGACACAGCTTGTCTTGAAAGTCTCTTGGAAATATTCACTGTTTTTTAATCTATAAAAATGACTCTAGAAGTGTCTTAGACGGTTGAGAGCTGTAGTCCAAATGAGGTACTAAGACCAAGAATGGGAAGTTCCCACACCGACAGCTACTCATCTGAGAAAAGGGAAGTGAGTTGTTGAGGTGATATAAGTGAGGGGACAAAAACAAGGGTCATCATTATTCACTGCAGCATAAAACTGGCAATTACGGCTGCATGTGTCAGCACCTGTACTTGTCTGAATGCATATTCATTCTCATGACGGTTTATCTGCGCGTATGCATGTGTGAGTGTGTGTGTGTATGTGTGTGTGTGTAATTCATGACATACAGCTTGCTGAAATGAAACCTCAAAGCAATTAAAGTCACATTTCTTCTTTATTTTCCAAAATGTTCTGTTTCTTCTCATCCACACGCATTCACTTTTATTCATTTAAGGGTTTTTTTTTTAAATTCTTGGCTATATTTTCTCACATTACTTCATTGCTTGCACCACTGGGTGCTGCTTTTCTTCATTCATTGATGTAAATGGGAAGTTGAAACATAATATCCAGAGAGATAGAGATAGATTCTTCTGCTACGAGTTCAATAATTACGATGTATGATAAATGAAATGAAATCCCTTAACAGGAAGTTCCCCATTGTGAGAGCATCAGAGGTACTTAAGGTGTCAGTGTTCGTTTTTGAGCTCTTAATGTGATGTGAGGGAATGTGGGAGTGAAATACAGCAGGTGCCTTTCTAACTGCAGGTTACAGTGCATGATCTGATTCTGCTGACAACGGCTTACAGCGACTTCTCCTCCCATAACAAACCACTTCTCCTTACCTGACCATTGCCTTCCTGAGAATGGTGTTTTGTACGTGTACAATACTTGTGTGATAGTACATGTGTGCCATGACAAGGTATCTTATACAGAATTGTAAGTAGATCAATTTTAGGAATAATAAAATTATTCAGGATACTCCGCAGCTCGCGTCTACACTTCCCTTTAGTGCTTGCTTTTAAAGCTCTCACCAAAATGTGTCTCCTTCCTATGCCTTATTATTGCATAATTTACACGTGTGCTGAAACTCAGACATGATGGCCCATTAGCCCTAGACATCATGTGCTGCTTAGTGTCAGACCTACAGTAGTTGCACACACTCTTTTCTATACTGCTGCAAATGTTTTCTTTTTTTTTTCCAAGAGGAGCTTCAACAAACAGAATGATGATAATAGTGACATTTAAAGGCCTGATTTCCTTACCTTATCCTCACAGCTTAACCTATACAGAAAGATGAATTCACTGAGATCGGTCTTGTCAAACTATATTTACAAACCAAACTGCTGACTCATTGTTTTCGTATCACATGTTTGGGTTTTATATTTGCTGTGCGAATGAAAGATTAAATCAAATCCAAACTGGAGCGTAACATTTAGTTTGTTTAGTTTATTCCATGCATTACAGCAGTATGCAGATCATTTTGTACTTTAATTTTAATTTTGGAAAAATAAACACGCTGAAAAGATAATACAAGTGTATAGTGACTTTTTCAGATAGAGCTAGGTTTTCAAAATGTCAGAGACAGGACAGAGAAAGCACAAATACAGATCTTGTTATTGTTGAATCCCCAAAACTAAACTTAAACTGATGTTTCAGTAGCAGTTGTAACATGGTCCCCACATTTATATAAATTGTACTGTAGGGGTGAAACAACTAAGTGGCAGCTACTGTGATAAATGGTTGAAATCATTTTTCATGTAAAACTGCAAAAAAACATCTTGTGGTTCAAATTTCTGAAACATGAGGATTTACGTCTTTTCCTTGTGATTCTTTTAATAACTTTAATTTATTTCTAATAATGTTAAGGAAGTGTTAGACAAAACAAACATTGTGAAAGTGTCACTATAGCAGCCATGTTAACATGAAATAGAAAGGCCAACACAGGTGTTACCAATGATACTAATTAAGTTTCAGTTCCATTTATTGCAGCAGAGCCTTTGAACACCTGCGTTGATCAAAAGGAGATTATTATTATTATGAGGAAAATAATGAGCTGCAGGCCTACATAAAATAGTTTAAAATGAGCTCAACCAACTACAATATTTAAGTCCTGCTTTTGCATGAATGCATGAGTAATAATAATCTAATAATAAGAGTATAACAGGGGACTTTTAACAGTGTGGTATTAGTACTTCTACTTAAGTTAAGGATCTGAATACTTCATGACTTAATGTAAATTGTGCCCATTAATTTGTTGCCCTGTGTGTATTCAGATATAACCACCAGGAGGCGACAAAAGTCAAGACATCTTTACATTTTTCAGCGTGTCTGACAGGACTGGGAAATAAGATCACCTCAGCCACTGGACAGTTTAAAGAAACTACCCAATCAGAGGGAAAGTTACTTTTGAATTTTTGTCCATTTCACAGACAAATATCCTTTTCATTGAGCCATCTTTAAATCTTGTGCTGCACGTTTTCTGCACGTTAGAGTCTGTGGCCACTGGCTGTTCCTTCTTGGCTCAGCTGACCACAAATTAAAGTAGGTCATGGGGTCTGGAGTGGGTTTGAAATTTCAGTACTTTATGTGTCATGTTTTAAATGGACATCAACGTTGTCCTCTTCTCACCGGTGAGGACGCGTCTGGACGTGTCTACACAGGATCACGCTCAATGAACTCGTGGAAACTTCACAGTGTAGCCCAAGAAAATGACACAGTGCGTTATGTAGAGATTAACTATTAATATTAGATGTATAAAAAATAAAAGCAGGACATTGACTGAGAGGTCTTTTCTGTTCTAATTCCCCCAAACACTCCAGTAAGAGTAATCTTCTAGATGTTTTATATTTTCTCAAAGAATAACTACATATATATATATATATATATATTTTACAGACTTCTTCCACCTGCGTCTGTTCAGCCCTCTGCTGTTGGGAGGTGAAGTGGGTGGGATTAGTCAAATCAATCTGAGGATATAACGCTTTAGACCCGCCCTCACATTGTAAACTGCAGAGTCTCAGTCTGTAGTCCTGATGGTGATCTGTCACAGTGGATTTGGCAGCGCGCAGGACAGGAGGAGAGGTTTCACGCACGAGTTCCTCTCTCAACTATAAAGCATTTGGAAAACTCGTAGCAGAGAAGGGATCCTGTGTTCTCATGGTGGGTCCTTCATCTGCCCCCGTCGAGGAGAGCGCGGTGAAGTGCTGACCGATTGAATGTCACCTCCAGTCACCATGGATTACGGACGGACCATGGCCCCTCCGGTACCCCCACACAATCCTATCCCCGCCCGTCCAGGGCAGGCGCAAGAGCGGCTGCTGAAGTGCATCCTGCTCGGAGACGGAGCGGTGGGCAAAACCAGCCTGGTGGTCAGCTATACAACGAATGGCTACCCAACTAAATATGTCCCCACTGCATTTGATGACTTCTCAGGTAAGCATAAGAAAACTATTTAAATCTTAAATTAAATTTGCTTCATGCATTAATAAAAATAGGGAAATAATGTTATGTAGAAGGAATATAAACCTAATTTTCAGGGCTTCTGCACAGACTCTTCTAGATTTACAGATTATTGTAGATTATATATAATTATTTAACTGTACAGTTCCAGTTAAACGTATTAAGATTGGTGTTTTGGGGTAAATTCTGGTGAATGAAACTTCCACTGTAGAAGTCAATGTGTTTCTACCTGCTTGACATTCTCACTAATTTCCACTGAACTCCTCAACTTTACATGGTTTGACAGCACCAGCCCACTCTGCCATTTTCTGTTATTCCACTGTTATGATAGATGTGTTTGTGTTTCCTATTATCTGCCTTCCATCAGTGTTAATGCACATTGCCTGATGTAGCCCCGGTTTCCATTTGGCACAGTTCCACTTTCCAGACTGCCTCACTAGTCCCAGCAAGCGCTCTGTTTACTGCAAAATAAGCAGAGAGGACAGAAAAATCCTTCAAAATGGGAACATGTTTCAAACTGATCAGTGTCAAAAATACATCTGTGACCTGTTGATCACCTTTATTGCTTCATGGTCACATCTTCAGACAGCCCCTGCTTGGCATTTTAGAAAATCTGAAAACTTTATTGTATCTATATATGACTATCAGCTATTATTGTCATTGATACAAGAGTATAAATATTTGAAAGATTACACATGACCACATTTTATTTTTATTAAAATGAAGGAGTGAGGTTTTTTTTTGTCATTAATCTCACTTAATTCTCTGACATTAAACTGATGAGCAGTAAAACTAACAACTTGGCCAACACAAATCCCATAAAACACTCAATGAAAACACACACCGCCCTCAGCCGAGCGCTGCCATACAGAACAGACAGAGTCTCTGGTTCAGGGGTTTTGGATTGCACAACTCTGCCTATTGTTGTCAGCCTTGACCCGCGAGCCCTCTCCTCTATACTGGAATGGGCACATCTGTTGCAGTGGCTCAGAGGCAGAGATTGTCTTTCGCCTCGGCCTGACAGAGAGTGATTGTGTAGTTGGGGCCCGTAATGGTGATGTCATTTCTCGGTGCCCGGAATCAAGAGCGTCCACTTGAAAGCTGACTTCTGAGCAGTTACGCAATGCCACAGGTGGCACAGACGCAGGGGAGCTGGAGGCTGGGAGAGGGGACGATAAGATGGAGTTTTGGTCCAGAAAAATCAAAGGAGTATCGTATGTCAGGGATTAAGAAATGATTGCACAATGGCTGTTCTCTCTACTCCTTGCTTTTGTTAAAGCAGGGTGCTATGTTGCCTGTCCGACTACTTGAATAGTTCCAGCAAACCCTTTGATCAGGTGGTATGACCGACCACACACTCCAGGCGTATTGTAAATGTTTCCATGTGCCTGCTGCTCTGCATTGTGCTCACTCTTCTGAAAAGAATAAATGGCCCTATAATGAATCTCGCTGTAAGATGACTCATCCACTTTTCCAATCTGGAAATGAGGCCTATTGGATGAGAGTCATTGAACAAACAAAATCTGCTCTGTTTTTAACCCCCCCTTCCCCCCCCACCCTCCCTATTAGACAACCTTGGAATGGCCTCTTTCTAAACACAACAGAGAACAAAGCTCACAGAGTGGTCCGAGCGACAGTAAAGTGTTATGGTCTCAACAGTAACTGGCAGAGTGGGTGGGCGAGACAGAGCGGGCTGTCTGTGAGCTTGGAAGAGCCGAGCAGGGGGTCTTTGTGTTTTCAACTGGCAGGCTTTTGTTTATTCCACATAATATTCTAGTGTGTGTGTGTGTGTGTTAACGTCTGAGGTGTCAGGTGGGGCTTTATAGCGTGCACAGGCTTAAAGTAATGTTGACAGCTGTGACTTATTTTCTCTGTCTGTGTGTTTCTGTGTCCACAGCTGTGGTTCAGGTGGATGGAAACCCGGTTAGACTACAGTTGTGTGACACTGCAGGACAGGTGAGTTTTGTTTACACACAAACACATATTGCACTACCATTTGGGATCTACCCAATGTATGCCCAGCAAACCTCTGAACCTTTGCTATACGTAAATGTCACGTTTTAGCCATGTTGGCGATGTCCATTGGTTGGTTTGTCCACTATTATGGTCCAGATTGAAATATCTCAACAACTACTGAATGAAATTATATAAAGGCATTCATGAGTCCCTGAGGATGAAGCCTGATGACTTTGGAGATCTTCTGACTTTTTATGTAAAGGCACCATTTTTGGTTTTTAGCTAAATATATCCACGACTGGTCATGTAAAAACATGCTTACATGCTAAAATATGATTGTGAACATGGTAAACATTATACTTAATAATGTTAGCATTATCATTGTGAGCATGTTAGCATGCTGACATTAGCATTTACCTCAAAGAGCTTTTGAGTGCAGCCTCACAGAGCTGCTAGCATGGCTGTTTCTTTGAATCTTTTAAGCCAATTTTAAGTAACATTCGCCCTGTCCAGCTACTCACATTAAACACCTTAAAATGTGTGACTGTTAGTCCGATAAAATGAACCATTTAAGCAAGACTTGATAGGGGATTTTAGGGGGTAATTTCCACTATGATAAGTGATTAATTGAGAAAGAATTCAATAGTTTTATTGTAAAAATACTCATTAGTTAGAGACATTTTCTGGTCTGCCCAGGTTGCCTTACTTTCTATGTTTTATTTCTTATATGGGCCTCTTGTCTGCTATTTCAGGTAGCTCATCTGTATAGAAATTACAAAATTCCTGGCCTCTGCTGTCAATCTTCATCTGAATTATAATAACATTGCTCCATAGGATAGGATGCAGTGACAGGGTGCTGAAGGAGAGGTAAAATCCCAAACGTTAGACTCGAGGTGATGATGGAAAAAAAATAAAAAGTTCCACCCTGTCTCTCTGTTGTTAAGGACATGGGTGGTACAGGGAGTTTGCAAAATTTATTGACTCATTAGTATGTTAGGACTTTAGGGCAACGTTGGAAGGAACAGGTTGTGAAAGAGTGTTTTTATTTTCCCTGAAGCATATGTGGCTGTTTCATAATCCTGCTCAATCGGACCCTGCCCTGGGAGCAGCATATTTGACATTCACAAAAGCTGCGAGGGCACTGCCAGTTCTCCAAAGAATCAAAGACAACTTGGCTGTAAAGTGGAACGAGGCATTTGAACAAGCCCCTAATATGTGTAAAAACCTCACAGCATGTTGCAAGCAGCACGCACACATATGCACACCGACGCACACACACACAAACACACACACACACACACACGTAGACAAGCTTGGGCAAATAGGGGCAGATAAAAGTCGGCACTCACTTACTGAACTCATGCAATTTCATAAAAGAGGAGCTTGTGCCAGACACAGGTCGGGGTGTGCCAACAAAGAGAGAGAGGTAGAGACGAGAGTGAGTGAAATAGAGTTGAGACAGAATGAAAGAAACAGTCTGGAGAAAAATGATAACAGCTGCCGCCAAAGCTGATAAACAAAGTTGCTCCTTCCTCCAAGATGTTGATGTCTGTATAATCGGCGTCATCAGATTGCAAAGCACAGCCAGAGCTCACAAGTTGATATGTATCCACTGGATTTCTTGAGCTTTACATCTACATGTTTAAATGACTGATAGTTTCTGTAGATTTGGTCGTACTTTAGAATCACATGGAGCTGGCAAAGAGCAATGTTTAGGCAGAAGGGGATTAAGAGATGTATGCTGGAAAGGAGACGGTTAAGAGAAAGAAGGAGAGGTTTGTGTCAGGTTTCTGCCAACCTTAATCTGTGTATTCAAGGGTGTGTTAGTCAAAGCTGTGTGGCTCCAAAGTGTTAATTTAAGAGCTTTACTGGAGATGACATATATGAGTGGGCAGGGCTTGTGTATACTGTATATTAACACAATAGAAACACCATTTATTGAATGGATATTGGCACAATTCCCTTTTCTGAGTGTGTTGAGTGAAGCAATTACTTAAAGTGCATTAGTGTGTGGTCAGTCTGGGTGAGAAGTGAAGGGAAATACTTGATCACAAAGTAAAGATCTAGAGCTAAATGGGAATTTTCAAGATTAATTTGCTTGATGTTTATAAATCATGCTAATCACACGTCCGTTTATGTCTCCTTCAGGATGAGTTTGACAAACTCCGTCACTTCTGCTACAGCCGGACTGACGCCTTGCTGCTCTGCTTCAGCGTGGTCAGCCCTGCCTCCTTTCAAAATGTCTGGGAGAAGTGGGTCCCTGAAATCCGTCGCCGCTGCCCCCTCACGCCCATCCTCCTCGTAGGCACGCAGTGCGACCTGCGGCAGGACGTCAAAGTGCTGATCGAGCTGGCAAGACGGAGGGAGAGGCCGGTGGCTGAGGAAGACGCCAGGGCGCTGTCGGAAAAAATCGGGGCAGTGACGTACATTGAGTGCTCGGCGCTGACACAAAAGAATCTGAAGGAGGTGTTTGATGCGGCCATCGCTGTTGGGTTACGGCACTCTGACAGGAGAGTGAGGCGGGAGAGGAAGGTCCGCAGCACAGCTGATAAGATGAAGATGCTCTCCAAGTCCTGGTGGAAGAAGTATGTGTGTGTCCAGTAGGGAGGGAGAAGATTTTCCTGTGACTGATGATAAAACTGGAACTGCTGACTTATTCGTGTGGGACTGAGTTGGATGGACTATTTTTACATTCACCTGCACGACCCCAGATGTCGCGGCTAGAATGACTTTAATTTGGTGAAGAAGCAACAGCTCAACAGAGGCGGAGTGTGTCTCCGTGAGCTGTAGAGGTGTTGCAGGTTTGGAATATTTTCAGTTTGACCAGAAGAAAATCCATTTGTTGATGCCTAAAAGACAGAGAGCGTTAAGCTTTAACCAGTGTCTGCTCCTTAGAGCCAGTCTGAACTGTTAAATATGACTGTGATCAGCATTCATCCAAATGTTATGGAGCTATTAAAATTTATGGCACATGGACTACATATCACACTGTCCAAAGGAAATGTGAGCTGATTTGGAGGAGAGATGTTCAGACAAATTTTATGTACTAAAAGTGTACTCCTCCTATGTTTCTGATTTGATACCCTCCTATAACAAAGTATATTATTTTATATGTTCTACACTGTAATTAAGCCCCCAAACACTTCTGTTAGATTCTTTTTTTATTCACTGAAATCAGAACATGAAGTTAATATAAGCTGATTATCTTAAATGCCCAATCAAAGATGCAATAATTCTACTGTCCAAAGTCAAAGTCATGCACCTTGTTTCCTAAATCAGAACTCGTTGAACTCTTTTGGATTACAATCACATGTAAATGAGTATAAATTCTTTAAAAAATATATGAATTCTTTGGGTTGTGAAGCGGTTTTGAACATGTTGTAGTCCAGCCATTCAGTTCTGTAGGGACTTCTCTACACCGGCGTGCGTCTGTGCCACATTTTAAAGTGTTGATACAGTTAGAGGTCTGTAAGCTCCTCACCAAAACACCTATTACATTAGACTGATGCCACAAAACATTAACAGAGTACACAGAATGCCTATTAATGCTGATTACCCAACCTATACTGGATAACACATACCTGCTGTAGGTTTTGGAAGTTTTAGTTGACTGAAAAGTTCCACCTGAGTTGAAGCCAGTTTGATAGTTTTAACAACTTTACTGTTGCAAGCTTTCAGCAATGCGTTGGGTGGTGCCACTGTACATTGCACTTATCACACACAGTCTAAACACATCACTGAAGTCTTGCCATGCAATGGCCTTTGGACCAGTGGTGTGAGTTAGATATAGAGCAGGTAAATGCATCCACAGTGCTTGAGATGTAGGTTTACTCAGAGTCACTGAAACCGAAGTGGCTGATCTGCGTGTTCCCTGCACTACCCACTGGTTTGGATGATCACAGGGTCTTTCTTCGTCATTGTATTCAGGGGCCTTACACAGATAATTATCCGTCTTTGTCGGTCAGTATATTGGAGCTCTCTCCTCGTTTGAAATAATAACAGTAAAATGAGGTGAAATCATCAAAGAGACTGATTCTATGTTTGCTTCTTATTTTTCAGAAGCCTGTCATTCAGCTCTGTCTATTTATCTGTTCCTTCTGGGCCAATAACTGATCAACAGCAATACAGAGCAGATGTATGAAATATTGTATGTCATTATGTATGTTACATAGTAATCATTTATGATGTTTGTAATGTCATCAGGATAAATCTCTGTGTACATATATAAGTGACTCAGTCATTGGCTGTGCTGTCCAACTCTAACTGGTACTTAACAGTACGAGTGTTGGTGTCTGAGAGCAGTTTGTTGAGCTGTATGAGCGGAACAAAATAAAATGTGAAATGTTATTTAACTTGTTTTCACTGTTGACTCTTTCATGGCGATATGTTATCTCGATTGTCACGCTGCAGAGAAAATTACACAATGATAAGAGTGGAGGAGTGTTTGTTACATGCTTTCTTGCGTCAAACGCTGCTCGAATATGAACCTAAGTTTTGACAGATCTCATATTTTTTGTGTTCTGCCTAACGAATGGGAGACCTAGTTTTCAGATAAAAATTTAGGTTAGTAGGCTATTGCCAAAAGTGTACCTCCTGCCACATGCCTCAAGTGGAAAAACAATGAACTATGTGAATAAAGATTCTCTATTTGTAGACTGAGGGTGATGTTTATTACAAAGGCCTGAAAACCTACTTTGATGCATATAAATATACAGGCTGTGCCCAAAAATTCACTATTTAGTTTAGTTGACTTTATGAGGAGGAGGATATTAAATTTCACACAACTACAAAACTGTCAAGGATGGCCAAGACTTGTTTTCATTGTGGTCCTTGTTAAACATAAAATATACACAACATGCTCGCTATCTTTGTTGTCTGAATGTCTATTATGAAATATTATACCCTATATTGCTGAAATTATCCCATAGCGCAACATAAAAGGTAGTGTACAATTGATGACCACTACCCAAGAGCAAACTACATTGCTAAGAGAGAACAAAATAAAAGTTAAATATACACAGACCAATGCTGGATGAGTAATGACATGAGTAGTATTTTAATTCATGTCAAGTGATTCACTACATAGTCCCTTACATACAAAATGTCCTATATAGTGTCCTATGAGCAGTGAAATGTGAATAAATAAACAATCACAGACACAGACAGTGTCTAACATTTACTGAAAACTATATTTTTACGAAGCTGCGAAAGAGTTAAATTTGACTTCAAAGATTTTGCCTCAGAGGTTTTGTCGGCACCAAGACTTCTAACTATGCAGGATCAGATTATTATAATTGCCTGAAATAGGCTTTTCCTCCTATTCATAGCTACACGTCTACACCACAGTATACAACAATGGGCAGAGAATGACAGTTAGCTAGGTATCTTGTACTTGTTTAGAAGTGCTAATGATAGGGTAGGCAGCTAAAAGAGAGTTTGTGTTGTCTGGCAGACTGCAGATGAGTATGTTGCTCAGCCTCACAGTGGGTGAAACTAAGGTAAGAGTGGTGCCAAGTGGTCTGATTATGATAGTCAGGATGGCTCCACTTTCCACCAATATTTTAGCCCCATTGTTGTGCCCTATAGCAAGGCAGCCATCTTGTGAAACATCCTGTGATTTAGCATTGTGGTTTTTGTGCTTGACTGTAATACCTACCTGTCTGCTAGAAGTAAAGGGTATTGTCTGTGGTAGGAATCTTGAGCTGTCAATCATGAAACTAACAGACAAAACATATCAGGGATGAGGTCTAAACATGTTTCAAATTTCACGGTGGGATTGTTCGACTGTGTATCTTATGCAAATGTCTCTCCACTAATTTAACTGCTCTGCTGAATCCAAATACCAAAACTGTCCCTGAGGTAGAAAAGTGAATAAATACTCTGCTTTATAAAACAGAGAGCCCAGTGTAAACATATGTGGGCTATTTGCATAACCATAAATGTAGAACATGTCAGTGATTCAACATCAAGACTATGGAACTGACAAAATATTATCATTCAGTGGTAATCTAACTGTATCTGGGCCATTTCATGGTCACAGGCTCACAGAGGCAAAGCCAACATTTAAATGACCTTTGTGGCCCGATCAGTTGGTCTCCAGTTTCTCTCCAGGCTGAGGTGGAGTTCTAGCATAACATCACCTACCTAAGAAGGTTTTTGCATCTTCCTAACAAAGTTTTAGCTGGTTGTGGGGAGTAGCCGAAAAATATTGAAATCTAAAGCAATATTTCAACATTTTGAAAAGATCAACACCAGTTTTAAATTACTCTTACTATCATGAAGCTGGAACTAAGCTGGTTAGCTTAGCTTAGCATTAAGACAGGCAACTGTTTCTGCCCGACAAGTAATCCAAAAATAAAACCACAAATTGTCATTTTTACACTTAGATTTTTGAATAAATTAATAAAATATGTCATGTTAATTAATGAGCTTTAGAGGTGTTGGTAGGTGGATTCTGTTGGGTTGGGTAGCTGTTTGCCTTTGTTTTTATGCTAAGCTAAGCTAAGTGGCTGCTTCAGCTTCATACTGAATGGACAGATACAAGAGTGACATCAATTTTCTCATTTACTTTGGCAAGAAGACAAATGAGCATATTTCCTAAAATGTTGAACGATTCTTTAAGATACACACATCAAATATTAGAATCAACCTAAAGATAATAAACTCTTCTTCATGTCTTCAAACAACCCAAATTCCATTACTGAAACATCACTGATGTGTTAGCGCTTTCCCTGGATGGAAACTGTTAGAAATCACTTTTAAATTAATGTTGGGTGAGATAACGGTGTGAACTGGGTGGCCCAGTCAGCTGTGGCCTGCTTCAGCTGTAAAAACTAATGGTCGTTGAACTTTTCAGTCCTGTAAACCCATTTCCTTACATAACTTCTAAGAATCATTTAGGTAACAATTGAACTCTGACTCCACATGAAAGAGCAGCTCTGTAATCAGTTCTGATGTCTTAAAGTTGACGAGGTATTTCTCCTGCACCTTTCAGATAATTGTCAGCCTAATGACTAGAGCTAAGCCTATGGGGCTGGATTACTGAGGGACATTAATAATGTCAATCATGTCTGTAGGGTGGGAATGGATCCAGCCAGTAGACCATGGTCCACTTTGTACATTGTCTTTAGGATTAACTGTTGCCCAAGCTCTTGTAATGCAATGCAATATGTCTGGGGCCCTGATTAAAAGACACCCACACATAGACTTAACCAGCGATTAAGTACAGTTCATTATTCTTGACAGAAATCTGCTTTCAAAGTATGTTTAAGACCCCAGTCTCTCTTTCTTATAAGTTACTTCAGTGACTCGTTCTTATGTTCTCATATGTTCACAGGACTATAAGCTTTAAATCTTTGGTCTCTGTGACTATGTCGTACATGTTTACTGAGAGGTGAGAATAGTGTAAAGGATTTGGTGTGCTTGAAATATATTGAACCCCAAAATGTTGAACGTTAAAGCAACATTGCATAACTTTCTACCATTAAATAACAGATTTTCATCATCAATCAATCATTTTGTTACTACACTGATGTGTAATTAGGTGAACAGTATCTCTGTCACTCTGAGCCCTTTATGCCTGTTCTTGCATGTAACTTTGTGCTCCGGGTATGATCACCAGCGAGAAGTATGTAATGATTTACGACACTAGGTGACACACCTTCAACTATCACTAATTTTTGGTGAAACTGGATCATATTTTATAGGGAAATTGTTTTCTGCTTTACCTGTCTTTGCCCTCCAGCTGTTGGGTATCAACTCTGTGATTTACAGATTTTCCCGATGAACATTAAAGTAAACTGCTGCAAACTATAGCTGCTGTTAGCTCAGTTTGTTAGCCCAGACTGTGAGTTTAGAGTACCAAGGGGAGTGTTAGTGTTTGGACCACTGGGAAAAGGAGGTATTTCAGGCGCCGGAGAATGCTGACAGGGAGCAGAGCCAGAGTGTCGTGCCAGAACCGGAGCTGGGCTTCTTGCTGTTGGACTAGTAAGTAATATTACCTGGCTGTTATGTCTTGTATTGTGTCACTTGCTTGATGTTTGGTTGTCAACTTGGTTGTTTTTGATCATAAGTAATATAATCATAACAAATACATGTGTACAACTGTCCATATTTAAATGACAGCCGTATTGTACTCTAAAACAGTGGAAGGGAGGGAGGGGCTAAATCACAAAGACATAATATTGCTTTAAATAAACAAACTGGCCCTGCTTTGGATAACTGGGCATCCTTTTAATAGTGCCACTTTGCCAAAATGTAAAATAGTATAGTATAATAGTAGGAATAACAAACTGTTGTCTCAGTTCTGTCTGAAATCAGTGCATGGTGTTAGACTTTGAAAACCCCTGACGTAGACATTTTTATCATCCTGCCATGGTGTGCATCAGATATTACTCCTGTAAACTTTGCTGTTGAGACACTCAAATGCTCCATATACTGTAGGTGGTGAAGTGCGAGTTCACTGGGGTTTTAAATTCAAAAGTTCATTCAGACACACATTTTTTCTGCCCACTGTGCAGATTTTGAAACACATAGAGCTCTGAGCCGCTAGACAATAACCCTTTCAGAGGAGTGGATTTGGGGGCCTATGTGCTGGTGGAAAGCTTCAGAGTTGGTACAGTGTTCCCTGTTCCTTTATGTATCCTTAAATCTGTCAGGTTGACTACATCCTGCTCCATTGAAGTCTCATCCTTTAGAGGACCACCACTCATTAACAAAAGATACTAATGCAGTATTTACTCACAGGTGTCTAGAAACATTTAAGACATTAGGAAATGTTCACCTCAGCTCTCAAAAGCATTTTGGCATCTTTCAGGACATCATTTTTGTTTTACTGCCCACAACTTTACTGTTTTGTTTGACTCTCACCTATGGCTGTGACAATAACCGCATGACCAAGGTACTGCGATGGTGCCTACCACGGGGATTGAGATCACTACCATCTTCACGACAGATTTTGGAGGGTCATTTGCAACACATTCTATTGCAATGCGTTTGAAGACCTCCTCTACTCTGTCTCTGATTGGTCGACAACAGAGACACAGCCTCTGATTAGTCAACAGACTCAACCCAAGGCCTCATGGGTATGAAAGTGGATGGCTAACGGCATTCTAACAACACCAATAACTGTTTTCAACACAAAAAATAAAACATATCTCACATATAAATTATCACAGAAGACATTCAGTGTTGGATTCATCATTATTGATTTAATTTACAAAGTCTCCAAAAAGACACTGCAGTTCAAGGCTGGATTACAATGCTTCTGAAAGAGATACAATCACACTATGATATCTGGTCATAGTTCACAAATAGTTGCAATTTCCTTTTGGGGTCTGAGACATAAATATTTTCTGTTTTGGTTTGAGGCTGAGGCAGCAAGTCACAAGTTTTCTTTAAGTTATTGAAAGAGACTTTAACTCTTGTTGACTGTGTACCAGCTCAAAGAAGGCTTATGTTACAAGCTAAAAGAATCTCTTATTTTATCTCTATAAATACATATGTATATGGGTCATTGGTAGTCTTGTCTGACAGCAGGGTGTTGTTTAACCTTGGTATTTACTGTGGTGCTACTAACCATTATTGCAGTAAATAGTACAGCAGAAACATAAGGTGAATAGAGTTTTCATCTGCAAAGTGTACAGATTACTGGACAGAGTTTGGCTTTAACCACATAAGGCAGAATCTACTGAAATTGAAGTTTATATATTTATGATTAATAATATTTTGTCAGAGCTTTCTTCTCAGACTACAGCCAACAACCTGCTGTTAGCCAACACTCCTGTGGTTGCAGGAGTGGCCTGCCTGGCATTCTACAGTATGACGTTGCTAGCAGGATTATGTTTTAATAAGCTTATATAAACACCCCCCACAGTGTGGTCTCATTATGAGAAGCTAATTGAGTCGCTCTGTCCCGGGGTCATCGGGTCCTCTTTGAACAGCTCAGTGTTTTGCTATAAAGAGGCCCATCCCTGCCTCCAGAACATCTGTCCTGTGGTTTGTGGAACATGTGTCTTTTCTTCAGGCAAACTGTTTGGGCTCGTACATTTTTGTATCTTTGCACTTGTCCATATACAGCATGTATAGGTGCTTCGTTTCAGCTTCAACTGTAGCCTCCAGGTTCATTCGCATTTTGAGGATAACTATGAAAGCGACTATAAACTACAATGCCCTGCTGCTCAAGCAAATTCTTTGAAAAGTAATTTAGCCATTTGTCAACTTCACACAGTTTTTTGCCTTGTTTCACTCCAGTCTCCAACTGCTTTTAGTTTTCTGGAGCCTTGCTTGTTTTTTTCACTCTGTCTCTATGCTTTTATACTTTATTCTCATTTTTTAAAATCTCTTTTCTTTAAACAAAGCAAGTATGACAGTAACTGGGTTGGAGTTGTCAGTAAGTGTTGGTAATCATGAGGATGAATCCTTTAGACTCGAGTGATTCCCTGATTTTTCATCTAGCACCATCATCAGATCAAAATCTGAAGATTATTTTTGACCAACTACCTGCAAAACTAAAGATAATCCAGCTACACTGTGTTCAGTGGTAATTAGATAAATGAATCCTAAATTTAAAACAATAGTACTGTAACATGCTATTCTAGCATAATAAGATGGTGAACATAGTAATAAGTATAGCTACTAAACATCAGCATGTTCATCATTGTCTTTGCGAGCATGTTAGCAAGCCATCATCAGCATTTAGCTCAAAGCCGAGCCTGTCAGAGCTGCACCATGCCTGTAGACTGTTGTTTTAACCATAACCAGTCTGCATAAGTACAGCTTCACAGAGTCAGTGTGGCTGTGGACTCTTGGTCTATTTTAATTGGTAACATTGGAAAGACCACATGAAAGACCTTTTTTTCCTTTGTCATCCTTCTTATGTGTAAATAAAACAACATGAACATTTTGAAAATCAAAATATACTGTAATACAAGTTAGCACATAGTGCCAGTTGTCTGAAGAGATCTTCTTGTCCTGTCTCATATTTTCTACTGGACTTCCCTGATGAGTTCACAAGTAAAGACATTACACAAGTAAGCTTCAGTCCCTTTATTTCTTACTTTAGATTTGACTGGCTGATTTTTTTAGTGTAGTTTGCATTTGAGGTCATTAATTTAAAAAAATATAAGTATTGGTTTAAATTAATTTATGTTTTTGAGATTCCAATTTTCTGTCTTCATAGTGATCGCTCCAGTCGTGACATTAGAGCATTAAACTAACCTGCAGTTGCCAGACGTTCATGCAGTTTGCTGATCCATTCACAAACACACACACACACACACAAACACACACACACACACACACACACACCTGCATGCACTTGTCACGTGCCTTTGCCTTAACAATAAAGTTGTTTTTTAAAGAGGTAAACACAGAAGAAGGTTGTGTAATTTTACTGTTTATGGCTGAGCACACAGCTGAAAGATAATTAGAGATGTACCTGTTTCAGATACACTTAGATGACAGAAGTGGCTCCATATCTGTTCCTTATTGCAGCTCTGTTGCACAATAGAAGCTCACCTCCATTGACAATTGTGGTTAATAATTGACTTGAGTTATGTCAGAATTTCACACATTGTCTCTAAGGTTCAGCTGTAAATATTTTGGATTTATATTCTCCAGAGTTCAGACATGAACCAGATGCTGCGTGCTTCTTGATAAGGAGAGCATCTGCTGTTTGCAG
Source organism: Argyrosomus regius (assembly GCA_946959425.1). Lineage (NCBI taxonomy): Eukaryota > Metazoa > Chordata > Actinopteri > Sciaenidae > Argyrosomus > Argyrosomus regius. The sequence continues at coordinate 12,595,322 of OX336889.1, forward strand.
AGCGTCTCAAGTTGCCTGCGCCGCACTTGGTTTCGGTGCTTAGTGCCAAATTGTATCTGGGGCATGAAAAGTCCTTCCCTGACTCTAGAAAGTGATATTGCTGATGAAACTGGAGCACAAGAGTAGAGACTTTAGGGTCTAATTCAATAAGGTTTTGATTTCCAAGAGGAACCACCTTTTTCAAGTTTTTTTTTTCCTATCCTCTGTAGATCATATTCCCTGGTTTGAGTCCAACTGTACGTCTGATGTCACTACCAGAGATTGTGATTGGCTCAGAGCAGCAGCCTGATGTTATCTGATTGGCCCTCTGGGACATACATTGTTCTCTGTGTAGAAATGGCTCATGGGTGTAGTGACCTCATTTACTCTGGGACATATGTGAATATTTTCTTCCCTTTTCTTCATCGTCTTTCTCTCTCTCCTTTGCACTTGTTTATGTCTCTTCACCCTGTGCTTCCCCTTTCTTTTTGTTGCCTCTATCACTTGCTCTCTCTTTATCAGTGTATCTTGTTGGCGTTCCCTCATTCTCTGTTTGATTACTGACAGCCTGTGGTGCTTTGATCTCTCGCATGGGACAGATAAGGGTACAGGGTGTGTATATGTGTGTGCTTGTATCTATGGGCACACAAATACACACATTTATACCCTGTTTTACCCGGCCTTGATGTCATGCTGTGGTTTACCACTGTTTGGACTGCAAATCCAATAGCCTTCAGTTTGACTGATTGACAAAGAGGGCAAAGACACCTCAGATAACATATGCATGACTCAGTGTTTTTAATATTGATCACACACCCTGGCACAGACAAACATCCATGCAGAATTGACATTATCAACAAGAGAAACGAATAATGTCAGAGGTGGAAGCTGATTATTTACCCAACCCTGTGACTCATTAGTGGCCTGACCAGCTCAGCAGGACCGATGGACCAAAGTGTTCCTTGTTGCCAAAGTAAACATAGATAATTTTGTTCCACACATGCAAGATTGATTGAGTTTGAGATCATCAGTTCTAAAGAGAAATGCTGAGATTGTCCTCGCAGGAAGACAGGACAACATCAGTCATTTCAGCAAATGTGTTCAGATAAAACAAGTAGGATTCAGACTCATGTCCATTCGAAGCTAAGGAGAAAACAACGTGACATTCTTGAGCCACAAAATCCACAGAGGGAGGAGGTCAGGTCGATGGATGTCTCAATGATGGGAGAACAATCAACATTGTTTGTTTTAACCATGACCACTATTGTTCCCTTACCTTAACGAAGTAGGTATTTTTAGCCATGCTGGCGGCTTTGGGCAGTTTGTGGCCGATGCTGGTCTGTTGGTCAGTCTGTCTGACTGAAATATCTCAACAACTGTTTGATGGTTCATGATTTTCATGACAGTGTGTACAGACATTCATGATCCCCCATGAGGCCTAAGATTATGGTGACTTTTCATCAAGAGGTTGACAGTTGCGGATTTGAGTTAAATATATCAACATCTGGCCATGAAATTTAGCCAAAATTTGAATCTGTCCAAAACTATTGATGATTAGCAAATGTTAGCATTCTAATATGCTAAATAAGACAAGATAAACATTATTGCTTAACATCAACATATTAGCATTTAGTTCAATGACAACACAAGTCATTTAACTACATAGTAAGTTTAACTAAAACCACAAAGATTACCTAACCCTAACCGAACCATTGTGCATAAACCTAACAAAACCTTAACCATAGCAGTGGAAGGCAAATGGTCAGAGGCGTCAGATCAGAAAACTCTTGTGTGTTCTGAAACACAACTATAAATCAGGTTTTGTTATTTAATTTGGAAGACTTTTTGGAAATGTTTGTAGTTGAAACTGTGTATCTACTAGAAACCATTAAAAATGTCAGGTTCCTCCAGTTTTCCTCGCATCCTCATTTCGTCATCTTCCAACGATGAATTGAAGATAAACAGTTTACCTCATCTTGATAGATTTTAATAACCAGTCAGTGCCTGAAGCTGGAAAGTGTTACATTGGCTCATCGTTTATTTCAAACTGTTTGAAATGAAGAAGTGCGTCAGTGTATTAGAGTGACTGTGGTCTCTTTTCCCCAGTTCTTGGCATTTGATCAACACATATGCTCTCCTGCTCAGACTGAGGAGATACATCTTGACAGGAAACAGAACCTCTCTGGCCAGGGACTCTCTGTCCTCATCTCTGATCTAATGTACTCACTGATAGACACATAAAATCTGGATCTGGACCATAGAGGCTTTAGCATTGCAAGACCAGACTGAGCCAGCTGTTGGCAGTTACAAGGGCCGGTTACGTAAGCGTGTCCCTCTCTCCATATGAAGCCTAGCTCCTCGCCTCACGCCACACTGCGCATAAACCTCTTTATCGTAACTGAGACAACACCTGCAGAAGCGCTCCACTTCCCTGTCTCTGTACAGTGGAGTGATTTTACAGTTCACTGGAAAACGACAAGGTTCAACTTGTACTTCTGACGTACTTTTGGTTCTCCTCTTCATTTTCTTTTGTACATTTTGTTGCCGGTTCTTTGATTTGTGCTCCTCTGCACTCTCTCTCACCCTCTTTATCTTCCTCACTCTTGGCAGTCTTTCTCTTGTCTTCTTTTGTTTCTTCCACACCCACACTCACTCCCATTTCCACCCCCCAACTCTGCTCTCTTTCTAGAATTGCCCTTTATCCCACTTCTGAATATCTGCATTCACTTTCCTGATCGAATACGAAAAACAATGACTTATTCTTCAGGCTCTGGCTAGCCGAATGACCTTTACCTTCTCTTCTCTCCGCCCTCCCAGTCCCTTTCTTTCATATCTTTCTTTCACTTTCTACCTCCAAGTTTCTACAGGTTTTTATCAAATGTTCCCTCCTGTTTTTCCTCTTAGTAAACTAAAAGTCAAATTCTGGTGTCCTATACTTCCTAGTCACTCTCCTCTATAACCACACACATACACACACTCCTGAATCTGCCAGAACTAGTAGTCTTTTATCCCCGACAGTGAGCTTACACTGAGGCTGTGTTTGTCCACTGAAGTGAGAGGCAGAGCTGCCCTCAGTGATTGATTACTCTGTAATCCCACAGTAACAACACGACCTAAAATCACAGTTGCAGCGTGTGCTCCACCATACAGCAGGTAACAAACACCCAGAGACGGATTATGCCGTCACCCTAACGATCATCACTGTCACCCTCTTTCACCAGAGGATATAAATGCTTCCATTTTTAGTGTTTAATTGCGGAAGCCATCCACAGAGACACAGCAGCTCTAACTATCGCTGAACTACCCGCCGTGACCCTGCAACCTCAGCCCCCAGCAAGCTTTGAAACCTGAGAAAGCGGCCAAGACCTCTGACCTCCAGCATCTCACCTCCCACGGTAAGAGGAGCCCCCTCTTTCTCCCCCTTCGGACAGGATGTGACCTATGAGAGGAGCTCTGTAGGAGGGCCTTGACCCCAGACACTGTCCAGACTAAGTGTCTGGACCAACCCAATCTGAGTTTGGCAGGGTGAAGGCAAGACCTGACAACAAGATGCAAGAGGTTAAGATAAGTGCTAAAAAAAACAATATGTGTTTACATCATGTTGTAGTTTAATATTAATATACATACTTTAAATCATCATTTTTTAGGTTTAAGCTAACTGAACATGTTTCTCCTACCTTTTAGACAGCCATTAGTTATTATTCATTTCCATATATTACTTGAAAATTGACTCAATTATGTAACGCATAGAACATCACTTTTATGTAAAGTTATGTTATCGTTACATAGTTCAGCAGTTGAAAGTGATGTATGTGAAGTGTCTGCACTGTACTACCAGGCAATGATAACATATCTTTGACAACAGACAGACATGATGTTAACTGTGATGGATTACTGATCTCAAGCAGGTTTAAAGAGACTGCAGGTTGATTTTTTATGACATACTGAAATGAATGGAAACTAACTGCTGCTTTGTATGGAGGAGAAATGCATCTAAAAGATTGTATTGTGTGGAAAGGTTTTAATGATGTATATGACAGGATATACTTGTTTATCCAGCACTGATTCAATGAAGTGAGTTGCTAGTTTTTCTTTACAAAGTCCCACCCTTACATTATTGTTTTCCATGCATTCAATGTCAACTTCGACCCATTTCCTGCTCTTTCCCCTCCTCCACTTGACATTATGAATGTATCCAGTCACTGCCCGTAAAGTTTATAAGAGCAAACTTACTTTGTGATGCCACTGAGTGATGTGAATCCACATCATCCATTTGCTTTTGTGTCTGTATTTTGCTAAGGTTTTTCTCCTTAGTGCACCACTGAAAGGTAGTCAAACCACCGTCTAAGCTCCTCTATTCATCTCAGAAAATGGCTTTGATGCTTTTGATGGAGGTGTTTTTGTCCGATTCCTTTTCAGTTTGGACTGTTGATTCTTTTCTTTGTTGGATCTGCGGTGCGTCAGCCAACAAAACATCAGGAAGAGCTGAGTTGTTAAGAACAGGGAGAGGGTTTGGATGCATTGGGAACGGGGTCATGACGTCTGGTGTGTGTCAGCAGCAAAGCTGCTTTCGCCACCAGGAGAATGAGAACAAAGACTCCCTGCAGGATCTACCTACAGTTTAATAATATGATGTGTTGTTCTACAGAGAAATTACCAATCCGGTGGTTTAGTTTGGTGCAACAACATGAAACCTGCTCAAAGCTGACCGTGTTCAGTTTTCTGGTTTGCAAACATTCACATTTTAAATGTTGGGCAGCTGAACCTCCAGATGAGTGGAATGAGGACTGTGGTGGAAAATTACTAAGTACACCTACACTTAGTACTGTTATTAAGTACTTTGCTGAAGTACTTGACTGAATGAATGATTTTTTTGATCAAGTTGTACAGCAAATGAAACATATACCACAGAATATATTAAACTATAAAACGTTATATATACTGTAACGTTAGCTTGATTTTGATGAGCTACAACAATGCTGCTTAAACTGGTACTCCTGCAATATAGTATTGTGCTTTCATAATATGGTCAAGAAACATCCCATTTGTTTGTATTTTTTCTTTTTATTTATCTGCTGTAAAGCACTTTGGTACACCGAAAGGACTGTTGTAAAGGGCTATATAAATAAAGTACATTTACATTTACAAGAAACAGAATTAAAAAAAAAGAAGTCAGCTGATCAAAATGCCTCTACATCCCACAATGCAACACAGTAGCCTCTTTCATTAGGACTCCCCTGCCTCCTAAATGCCCACATCTTTCAAATACCACACCTCCAGTTTGTGATGAAAGTCTTAACCCCCATGCTCAGATAACCCTAATGACATGATCAAAGTTCCCTCCAGAGCCACAAATGATAATTAATTATACAACTAATTCAACATAAATGGAATTTCATGTGTAAAATTGCCTACTAGTATCTTACTTTTGCCACCACTGGCTCTAAAAGGGAGTATACAGAGGCTCATTGTCTCAGTCAAGGTTGAACAGCCCACATGTTTGTTCTTGGACTATGGGAATCAAACCGTGTATATGAGTGTGTGTGATCTCTCATATGGGACACTGGGCTGATGGGAGTGAACCACAGAGAGACAAAAAAAAAAGGGAGGGAAGGACAGAATGAGATACAGGAGGTCTGATAGAGACAGAGGGAGGGAGAGAAGGAGCAGAGCAGACAGTACAAGAGTGTGATGTGAGTGAAAACCAGAGGGTGAATCGAAAGCGAGTGCCATGTTGCCCGGCTGTGGGAAAAGAGTCATATGACAGCTGCAGCTGACGGCCAAAATTCAAGGAGAAGCTGTATTTATTGTTTTAAAGGTTTTCGTAAAAAATGTGGATCATTTCCGAGGACAAAGTGAGGCTTTTATTCCTGGTGGGATTTGAGAGAGGGATGGAGACAGAGAAGGGGAGACACAGAAAGAGATTGAATACCTCCTTGCGGCAGCCTCCTAATTGGTCTCATTACTGTGTAACTTCCTGGTGAATGCAGGCCGCTCTGACCTTGGCCTTTGAAATATAGACCCATGGCGTCTCAGAGCTGCCGGCCGAGGGAGGAATTGGAGGAACAACCACTCTCTCTGTCAACCAGTGCATGCCTCTGTGTGTGTGTACGTGGATAAATGTGAATGAGCATAATGTGTGTGTTCATGGGTGCTTCTGTGTGCTCAAGAAAGACTGGGGCATGTGTGGGAGTTAGTGGTCATTCGTCTAACGTAAATCTGGTACACTGACACAGAATCTATTTCCATACCCAGTCTGCTGCTGATTATGAGCACTACAGTGGGACTCAGGGGGATGAGTCCTAGTATAGACAGCCAGCAGCAACAGTTTGTATCTGTCACTCAATCTCCTAGATGGACTGAGGCTGTGGCTGTAATGTTTTCCCGTATTTCACAGTATAAAAACCTACAAAAGCACATTCCTCTTCACGTGTACTTTCACTGTAGCAGCTCATACAGGAGCAGTGTGTACATAGTGCAGTTTTGTAGTGTTTCTCTGCTGCCACACACAGTGGATGTCTGTCACTTGCTTGAGTGAAAAGCAGGAAAAAGTCCCTCAGGCCAGTAAATGTCCCGGCTCATATACAACTCTGCATGAACAACTCCTCTGTAATCATACTTTGTTCACTACATTTTTGTAGATCACAAAATCCATCCATCTTTTCAATCTTTAGTGGTCTCTTTCTGTCTCTGCTCCTCTTGTGCTGTCTTCTCTGCCAGCCTACCATTACCCCCGTCCTTGGGCATAGTTGTGGTGAGGTTAAAGTGATGATTTCTACTAAACTGACATTAAAATTCTATGTTCTTGCAGCTTATGTGAGAGGTTTAGCAGATTTCTTTTGTTGTTGCCTGGATTGTGTTCAATGGCAAACTCATAGAAAGGTGGTCAGGAAAGATTGTGGCTTTGGTTCAGTGTTGATTCAGTGAACACATATCCTGTACTTTAAGTCACTTTTTGAATATTTACCCAAGGTTATAATCTTTCCTTCACCTTAAAGGTCAAGTGTGTGAGATGCATATATGTTTTCATCAGTGTATAATCACTGATGACCTCCATGTTTTTACAGTAGCCCTGAACAGACAAACTAAACACTGACCTTGCGGCCACCATAGGTTCTCCTTCACACTAGGAACAGGAGGGCGAGTGGAGAGGGTTGCAATCACCAAATACAGTGCTAGATGCCACTAAATCCTTGAGTCTTTGAGTCTTTGACTTTATCGCTTTATTGCTATGAGCTGATATTGTATTGAAAGAGCATACATTGTAGGAAAAACATGAAATATGTTGTCAATTTGCATTTTGCAAATGCATTCCGCTTTGATACTGTTCATTGTTGGAATTTCTGCAGCAACAGCCATTAAATGTATTTACAATATCTGTACTCACCTCTCTGTAATGTAGTGCTTGGATTAATGCTGATCATGATTATTCACCAAAACGTATCTGCAAAGCAAGACTAGATATTAAAGAGACTAATGGACCAGGAAGGAGGAGCCACAGTGAGCTCTTAGATGACACACCTTCGTCTGCTCAGCACGGTAACCAACTCACTGGGTGGAAAACTACTGACAACGTGTGCAGTAAGAAATCTTTATTAAAACAATGTGTGTTTGCTTGGCTGCACTCTAAACAAAAACACCTCAGTTGTATTTGTCACAAAGCAGATGCTTAACGAGTGTCTCGTGTAGGATTAAACCAGACTTGCTGTTAGCATCAGGAACAACGGGTTAAAATGTTCAATTAACCAGGACTGAAATCTCAAGGATTGTAACTTTTAAAATGCTTCTTCATTGTGTTGACATAATTCATATGGCATCATTTTCTCAAAATGCTGGTGCAAATTAGTAGTATATACATATAATTTCAATGGCAGTGTGTCATGTCTGTCCACTGCACAGCTTTGGCTGCCTTTAATTTAAATACCCATTATTTATTGCACTGTATTTTTTTAACAAACAGGTTAACAGACCTCCTGTCATTGCGGACAGCCTCTCTGTTTGCTTAATTATAATGTAGCTCATTCTCTATCTCATTAAATACTCATACTCATTTCCCTGTTTGCCTTAACAGTAGGTTATCCTTCTCAGCATATCTCATAACTCCCCTGTCATTCACTGAGAAGAGCACACTTATTCTGTCTGTTCCTTCTCTCTCATTTGGACATCCTGCCATTCTGTGTGGCCGTCTGTTGCCCAACGTGAGCCTGGTAACTGGGTTGGCCAGCTGCTGCAGATGTCTCAGTGGGCCTATAGATAGAGTCACTCCAAACTGGCGGGCCAATCTTCCTGCTAAAATCAGCTCATCTAACTACACACACACACACACACACACACACACACACACGTAATGTAAATGTGGAACAGTCAGGCAGCAAAATCCAAACAGATAGCCACATCACACTACTCAAAAAAACATGCATGAGTGCATGCTTTAACAGCACAACACATGACATTTTATAACTGTACTGCACAGTCAGAGTGATGCGTAGAATCAGTTTTTACATTGTGGTATATCAAATGCCATAGTAACCTGATTGTTGTCATTAGTATCACATTGCCAGAGAGTGAGTTAAAGTTGAGCTGGCGCTCTGTTCACCATGGAAAACCTGAGTCCAAGTGACACCTGACATCTGTTTAAACAGTGTTGTCATCGGGGGTGTCTGTCTGCTGTTCCACCTGGGTCTGTGTGAATAACAATGTGTCTTTACTGCACCAGATTAACTCATAGTCTCTTATCTAAAATGTCGCTACAGTGAGTACATAATAGTTTGTGGAACAGAAACCAAAGAAAAACAGGACACTCCTACATGTTATTTAAGAAACATGGGTGGGATGTTATTTTAAAAAATATTATAGTCAGTGTGTGTTCTGGTTTTTGAATGGATGTTTTGTGTTGTTTAATGGAGGTGGGACGCAAATGAGAGCGTTCAGAGGGGGGGGGGGGTTAGGGGTCATCTGGTGGGAGTGAGCAACAGATTGATGAATGACATACAGTGTATCTGTGTCTCTGTCAAAGAGCCTTATTGATGAGTTGTGGAGCGTAGACGCAGATAAACAAGAGGTGGCATTCTCTTACTCGACATGTCACAGCATGGAAAGACAGCATACTGTATGTCCGCCCTTATGCATTACTGTGTTCTTCCATCAGCCCCCTTTTTGTTACATAACCCACCCCGAACCTCACTGTAATGTACTATTCACTCACACGCACACACACACACTCCAGTGAACAATAAAGATACAGATAGATACAGACTTCTGCAGACATGTCGTACTTATTGTACAGAGTTCAAGCAGCATTTGCAAGTAATTTAAAATGTTTTATCATCTAAATGTATTCAACAGACTTTGCTCAGACATTTATCCAGTAACTACACTTGCAGCTGCTTCAGACCCCACTGACTGCAGAGTGAATCAGACACTAGAAACACCCAGTAACATAAATATAGTAAGATAAACAGACTCGACAAGCTGCTGGATGAGGCTGCTGTGTTATATAAAGCCAACAGCCTATTTAAGACATGCTGGCCTAATGCAAATGCTGTCTCACCGCTTCACCTGGAATTAGACATGCAGCGACAGCAACTTAGGCTACTACTTACTACTAAAGAAAATATAGAAAGGAGGTCAGAAAAACAGCATAGTGTTACTTTGTACGTGAGTATGGGCTGATGGAAAATGGGCAGGGTCGGATGAGTGCTGTTTACGGCCTGTTGATTGACAGAAGCCCTGGAGCCGCAGACAGAGGGTATGACATAACCGGGGGATGTAGAAAAAGTAAATGATGGGCACAATGGTGCAACTCCAGGAAAGACAACCTAAGCTCGGGGGTGAAAAGGGGCGTTTCAAGAAAGGAGATAAAGGAGGATACAAGGGGGGAAGGGAAGAAGACGAGATGGGGCAGAGAGAATAGATAAGGAGGTGGGAGGTGAGATAGACTTTTTTTTTTTTTCTTTAAGGGGAAAGTCATGGGGAGAGGGTTGAGAAAAAGAAGAGCAGGGGGGAGAGACGTTGTTATAAATCTTCAGTTAGTGAAACAGATACAGGCTGTAAAAACTGTCGCCAGAATGAATTGCTGCGAAAAAAATACACTTCAGCCTTGTCAGTAACTCTGCAGCACTGACGTCAAAGTCTCTCAGTAAGAGGGAGAAAAGTAAATATCAGGCTGGTTTTGAAAGAGGTTTGTGAGGATTAGGCCTAACAAAGGACACCTGCTTACCATAGCTGCTGCTGCGAAAAGCTGTAAGGGCATTTACTGGAAGTCAAGAACACACACACACACACACTCGCTCTCTTTGAAGAGTTATTATGGTGAAACTAGCGGACTTTGTTCTCCTATAGAACAGAGGGACCCTTCCAGCAGTATAGATAAGACCAGAGAGGCCTGTGTGTCAGTGTGATCATGGGACCGTGTAATAAAAACAGCCCTAAAATGCCTTTAGATGTGCATTTGTTTATTTAAGCCCACTGACATACACACCTGAGCAACCACAGGTATGGTGACGCAACTCAACTTGATCAGACTGGTGCACTCAACTAACTTTGATTATAGAATATATATACTGTGAATGTGCATACATGCCAAACCAAAGATGTGAGACGAGATGTTATCAAGTATCAACACAACACTGTGGTGACCTATGGAGGTGTGAGGTGACAAGTTGCAAAAACAACAATGATATATCATCAGCTTTTGAGTTAATTTGATGAACTTGGTTGGAACCAGTTGTTTATTTACACATCCAGCATAGATGGAGTAGTCTTGCGACACCAGATGATCAGAGATCTCCCTGTCGACCAGTCTTCTGATGACTTTTAAGGTATATGTCTGAATGGCTGCGAGAAACAGCAGCTAACAAACGTACACGCCTTATTTCAAGGACATGATGCTCCCCAATTCTTCTCCATAGTGAAACAACCTGGAGATATAGCGAATCACTTTTAAACAGAAAGAGCTTTTTAAACACTGAGGATGAACAATAAATTAATTTAATAAATTAATTATTATGCACATGTTCCTGTTATGACAGTGTTGACCCGCATGCAACCTCTGCATGTCACTGCCATGATACCGCACTGTAGAATCAATCCAAAGTCTATAGGGTGCTATAGACTTTGGATTCAACAACGTAGTTATTTTATCTTATGTAGTTAAGTTCTCTAATTGTTTTCACCCAGTTTTAGCACAAAAGCTAGAAGACTGTCCTCAGTCTCTATTGAATGAAGCTGTGGGAAGCTGCACACGCAAGGGATAATAAGGGATAACAGACCATTTACCATTTTCACATAAAAAACAAAGTCTTGAGGCTTGGCTGAAGCAGAAATGTGTATCACATAAAGCGAAACGTAACAAAGTGCAGTAGAAACAGACATTGCTAATAAATTACAACATGAAACATGTGACTGGAACTTCACTGAAGAGACTACAAATAGCGGCAGATGGAAATATCAGATCTGTGTTGAGCGATGACTCTATCCTTCCTCAAATTATTTCATGAAATAAATCTTTCCATCATGATTTCTACGTCCTTTTTCACTGTCATCTCGTCACATTCTTCTTCTGTGGTGGTGTAATGGCAATTTAAGTGGCTGTTTGTTATGTCACGCTAAACCTCGTAATATTCACATAATAGAAACCTGATTTTCTGAAAATTGAGTTAAAATTTGCACTACATCTTAATGAAAACCTGGCAATTGTTACATTGTTTTCACAATGTTGTTATAAAAATAAAAAATTATAGCAGCTTTAAACAAAGTGCCAGACAGTCTCTGGAACATATTTTCCTGTTGAAGAAACAATTTCTGTAACTTTCCTAAACAGATAATCACGAATAGTTAATGCAACAAAGGTGTGAAAGTACGTTTGAACTTCTACAAAACCACTTCAGTCGCTGTGTACAACTCGGTGTGAGTGAAAGTGTGCATTTTCCTCCACATATGTATGATTCATCTACAAAGCTACAAAGAAAAAAAAAAAGAAAATTATTGGAGAGGCAGTGAAATACTGCCAGGAAGAGGCTATGATGGCATCTGAGTGAAGCCCTTTTGAGCAGGTATAAATACTTTTGCCCTTAATGTGGTCTAACGACATGTCATACGATCTGAGTTGTTTGAAGCATATTGAGCCCTTAAGCCTCCAAAATCTGAAAAAGCAGTTTAGTGTGAACATGATGGGTGTTTCTAGCAAGTCCCTACTGAAATGTCAAAACCCCCCCAAAAATGTCTAAATCTCTTCTTTATCCTATTTTGGGTGAAGAATAACAAAACTACACAACCGACATTTGTTTCTTTTCCTGTCGTCGGACAACTAAAAGTAGTGATTTGATCACAGTTCATGAATGTTGTTTAACAAGTGGCCGGTAATCTGAGTTGATGAAATCACTATTTTATGATTGCCAAGTCATCTGACATTATAGCACAATGAGCATGAGACTCCAAACAAAGAGACTGTGGTGATTATTTCAGAGTCCTGACATCATGTTGGTCGCTGATCCTGGTTCAGACTAAAAACAACTTGCATTGTGTTCAATTATACTGATCATGCGAGTAAAAGTGTAACTACTCTGGAGACAGTGAAAACACTGGGAGGCTGAGACGTAGAGAAAAAAGATGTGTTCAAAACACCATCACAACATTTACACATCTTAGGCTGGATGTAGACTTACACACAAAACAGTCCATGGACATCACTCTTACACATTTGTCCCTTGACTCCCAGAGGAGTATGGGGAAGGAGGGCTGGAAGGAGATTACACACCCCTGCCGGGCCAATGAGGGCAAATAAGGGGCATGTCACACTGCTGAGAGCAGAGCCCCTTAAAGCCCAATCTCAGGGGTTTATCCCACAGCTCAGGGCTTTAAACCATCAGTCTTTGTGCCAAATATCAGATTTAAAGCTATAGGGCGTACATATTACTGAACACTTTTTTATGTTTTCGACTCTGTGCTCTTATCTTTTTGAAGTCTAAATGTCACAGCTTTATAACACTATACCACTTTCTGGTTCTCTGGGTGTTTTTATATCATCTTTATCCAGAGTGATAAGAACTCAAAGTGGAAAATGTGTCACTATATTTGATGTTTACTAAATAATATCCCCTATGCCCCACAAAGCCTTCAGTCTGGTGTTTGGCATAAACATTGACACGTGTCTGATATGAGCCATAAGCTCTGTTCGAACGTTTGAGCCAACTCAAACAACGTTAATCGAAGAAAGTTACAGGATACATCAAACATGGTTTCATCCCCTAGAGAAAGATATGCAGCCCGTAATGTTTTCAAGATTCTAGTTATGAAAAGATTTCTCCTGTTCTATGTCCCGTTGTTTCCATTATATCACCACAAAACAAAATAATCTCGTCCAGCAAAATATTTGCTGTGTCACTGAACTGTTTGGAAAATAAAGATTTCGACAGCACCGTCCTGTGTGCAACGTGACCCTCTCTTACGGGACTTTGCATTCGTTGAAACACACAAACACATGCGCACGTGATGACGGGTGCACACACACAAACAGGGTAACAGGGAGAGACAGATGCAGGAGGGTAATTTCATGTTTGTAGTCAAGCGGTGTGCTCAGGACAGCATGAATCAGCATCGTTGTGGCTGCGCTTGGAGACCACCTACAGCTAAATCCGAGGTTTTTCATCCCCTTTGTGTCTCTTCCAGATCTTTATCATAATCATCCATTATTTAATATAAATTCCTGACATTTCATTTCATTTGTGTTCATGAAGAGACCAGATCATATCGATTTGTCCCTCAGATTTGTTGAGCCACTTGCACCTGATTCACAACCTCACTCGTGGGAATCCCCTGACAACTGGCTATCTCTGTTTCAAGCATCTGCCCTGTGCACTATCATGTGTCACACATGTATGCATCATACAGAACATATGCACATATATGAAGCAACACACACACATACCACGTTCCCCCAGCTGCTGTGGGTCACTTGTTTTTGTCACTGTGACCTATGTCTTCTGTCACTTGGGAGAAAACCAGAGCTTGTCTCAGGTTACAGTGCAACATCTGCCACGTTTGACACACATCTTTTCCTTTTTTCCCTCTCTCGCTCTCTCTCTCACACACACTCAGATGTCTGCACATATTCTCAACTTGTCCCGATCAGTGGTGGAAAACGTGCTCAGATCTTTTGATTAAAAGAATTCAAAATCTGCCAAAGTAAAAGTACATAGGAATTCAGGAATACATGGCGAAAAGTATATGGACATCCAAGCATTATACTCATGTGATTGTTGAACATCTCATGCCAAAATGATGATCATTAAGATGGTGTTTTTCTACTTCTCTGGGAAGGCTTTCCACAAGCTTGTGGAAGCCGGCTGCAGGGATTTTTTTTTCACATTCAGCCACAAAAGCATTAGAGGGGTCAGCCTCGGATGTTGGGCGATATGGCCTAACTCATATTTCAGGCCAAATATGAAGGCTGAGTTTAAGGTCAGGGTTCTGTGTAGGCCACTGACGGTCTTCCTCACCAAACTCGGTAAAACATTTCATTATGGACCTGACTTTGGCCTTCTTGTCATGTTGACACAGGAAAGGGCCTATCCCCAAACTGTTGCCACAAAGTTGGAGGAACACTCTAGTTTAAAATGTCATTGTACATGGTTAAGAGTGTTCAAAACTTGAATAACTTATACAAAATACCAAAGAAAATGTTTGGTATTTTGGAAAAATACAATGTATGAATAAGACCATATTCAAACCAAATCAGGGCTATGTGGTGGTTTGGGGGTGTTACTGGGAGTTTATTTGTGATGAACTTATGAACGCTATGAAACAATCAGAAGAGAACTTTGTGTTTCTCAGATTCACCGGCTGTCTCGCTACCCAGACTCAGCTGGTTCGACTTTCCTGCCACTGCGTTTTTTGTTTTGTTTTGTTGTTGTTTTTTTCCAGCAAACCATGCTGGCCCCACCGCCGTAGCCTTAAGTTCAAATGAATGTTTTTGCCACAGCACCTGATTTGGTCTGAAATGGCCCACAGTGAACTTTAGAGGTGCTGGTAGGTGGATCTATCACCATTGTCCAGGCTGTTTCCCCCAAAATGTCTTCTTTAAGGATTTTATGGCATTATATATGTTGGATTATTATTACTGAAGCATTATTGTGTAAGCAGCGTTTCATGCAGCTGATAGAGATGGAGCTTATTTTAATAATCTGGTATACTGTTGGCTCCTTCAATCTATAACAATGCATCATATCTTATAAGATGATCATATGTATACAAAATCCTTTTTCATTTAGTGAAATAGAATTATAAAGTAGCATAAAATGGAAGTACTACATTTGACTTTGTTACTTTCCCAGTGTGGTCCTGAAGATGAAATTTTAGCTCTTCATATGTCTATTTTGTGAGTTGTGAGCACAAGACACAAAGGGCCAAAACATTTGTTTAGGGGGATTTTTCAGACTTGGTATATTTACATAGCACAAGCCAACCTCATACAAGAAAATCTAAATCAACACTGCATTAAATTTGAGAGAGAAAAATATTAGAAACACAATATCTCTCTCCTGTCTTCACCAAAATCCCCGTTGTTTATCCAAGAAAATCCCCATTGTAATGATTCCCTAAAACAACGGCAGACTCCTCCTCTTAATTTTCTGAAACCAAATGTTTCGCTCACGGGGATTGTCATGTGATACGAGCCATTCAGCCTGGTACACGATCATCATTACCTGCGCGTCTAAATGAGATGTTTGTGTGTAATGAAGAACTCTACAATACAGCCTTGTATAATCTTCTCTCTGTATCAGTGCCAAAAAATGTGTTAATCCACTCTGTGATTTGGTGTAATTAAAGAGCAGGGAGAGCAGCAGAGTTACTGCCCAGCTGAAATCACATTTCTTTAGACTTTTACCCAGAGTTCACAGAAACCACACACAGGTAATACAAACATTAATGTTTATTTTAGAATGCAACTGACAAAAGTCTGAAAGATTTCCTCCTCGCCTTATCTTTGCATCAATTAATCAACAGCTCGTCTGTTGCAGACATGTATGCATACATGTACGTACACACACATTCGTGTGGTGATATGAATAGCAGCCATTGATCCGTTTCCCTTTGAGGCCTTCTCCCAGCATGAGTGCTGTGCTGAGCAGGTAAGTGGTGGTGGGTAAACCGATCTACCCCTGGGCTCTGCTGCACCCCACCTCCTAAACCAACCACAGACACACACACACACACACACACACACACACACCGCTTCTATTGTTCCCCCTTCCATGTTTTCCCATGTCTCCCCGCTTCCTGGGCCCCTGCACTACCTGCCGGCACATTCCTGCTGCGGCCCTGTCAAATCTCTTTGTGTTCACACTCTTTGTTGCTCTGTTTCCACTGTCACTCTTTCTTTATTACCTTATTTGCCTGCTCCTCTCTTCCCCTGTGTGTGTGTGTGTGTGTGTGTGTGTGTGTGTGTGTTATCTGTAATGCCCTGTCTACCGCTGACCTGCCACACTGCACCAAGCATAACATAACACACAGTCAGGACAACGTGACAGTAGCTTTATGCAGGCTCTGATCAAATAGGATCACTGCGATGCATCATGAGACAGCCAAGAATAATTTCTGCTGTACGGCCATAGAGGGCTTCTACAGCTTATATGACTCTCCCATCTCATCTGCATTTCCATGAGTAGCTGTAATAAATGCTTAAATTGTAAGCAGCAATATTCTTTCTTTTTCTGTATTGTTTATTACTGTTTATAGCCAAATGCTGATATAACTTATTCCTCTGTGACATAGAGCTTCTAGTGTGTTAAATACACATCAATGAGTCACATCATTGCACTGGGTGACGTGTTCCTTCAGTGCCATAAATATGATCACTGTAGTTTATTTTGAGTCAGTCCCACATGCTGCTCTAAATACTCACTAAAGCACCAAATATGTAGTAATCTGCAGTTTATAGATAGATAAATAGACCCAACAAATGCACTTTTTAATTCCTGTTTTAGTAGCATATGCTGAAAACTGCAGTACCCAGCTGTTCAAGGAAATAAATGTATAATAATAAAACTATATATTTTTGACACATTTAAAATATTTGTGTCTCCAGGAGGTACCAATAGGGCTGAGTGCAGATTGAGTAAAGAAGTCAAAACGACTGCTGACAATAAGAAAAAAGTGAAATAACACCAGCCTTATTTACTGGTGCCAAAAGCTGTTGGTGGTGCTTTAGCAGAGTAGGAGTACGTAGTATGCCATGTGTTTTCAGGTTGATTTTTATACTGTCCAAGCATCCAAATAGAAAGTGATTACAAATACATATTGCTTGTCAAAGTGATATACATAGTCATAGTTGGGTTTGTTTTTGTTTTGTATTTTTTCCTCGCTGTCGTCAGAAAATCAAATCCTGACGATAAAAATCAGGAAAAACACACATATCAAGAAAAGGATATGGTAAAGGTCGAGTTTTTTTGTATGAAATAGTTCTGTCTGTCTGTAACTGTTCAGTTACACCAGTGAGGTTTCACAGCCTGATGATGTGCCGGCACAATCTGGCAGCTTTATTGGGGCACCTTCCTGCCTCAGTCAATACCCTGGGACTATTATTTGGTAGGTGATAAAGAGAGATTTACAACCAAGGCACAGAATCAGTCTATCTTCACTCCATCAGTCCTGCTCACTCCTGTCCTAATGTTATCACTTCACCCTCGAGCGCTAACCATAATTGATTTCAATCAGTGAGGTTCTTCATCTCTCAGGTAAAGAGTGGCAAAATCACACATCAACTAAGTGCCTGCCCTAAGAGAGATACAAGTTTTAGGACGAGGATTTTACCACATGTGAGTGTTTAGTGTTTCTCTGTCTGTCCTGTGGTCATTTAGTTAAGGACTTAGTGACCCCTACACCCATACACAAAGTTTAAAGCCCCTTTAACCCCTCCTTCACTGTTTTTTCCCATCCTCACCAAATACATGTCTCTGATCTTCTTCCCCTTCCCTAACCTGCTATAATGCTGTCCCCTGAAGTCTTAGCCCCACACCCCTCAGCCGTCCCATCCCCAGGGGGCCCCCTAAGAGCCAGACTGGGTGGTCCCGCCCAATCCAACCCCCCTCTTTAGGGTCAGAAGTCAGAGGTGAACCCTGACAGTGTGTGGGAAACGTGCTATGCCGTGTGCTGTGCTGTGCCTGGCAGGGAAGTGAGGAAGGAGTTCAGGCTGCCCCGTTTCCTCCCTGTACCCCACTACAGCTGGTTAATGGGGCTCCTGAGGTCAGAGAAACACAGGCGTGGTGCTGGTGTTGGTTACAGTTTTGATTTATTGGACCAATTTCTTCTCCAAACGTGAGCTTGTTTGGGTTGAGAGGGAGGCAGAGCAGACTGGCTTAGGCTGAGGGGATCAAGAAAGACGCCGTGCAGGATGATGGGGGAAGATTGTGTGTGTACTTGTCTCTGTTCATGTGCTTATGTGTATAAATGTGTCTGATGTCTGTATATGTGTGTGGCAACCTAGATCCCTTGCTGAGTGTGCGTTAACTTGAGGCATTTATTAGGGACTGTCTAGCCAGTGCCGTGTCAGAGGAGCTTAAAGTGATTTATTTGAATGGCTAGTAGAAGCTGGTTATTTTACTGGCAAATTGCTGTTTATTTTAGAAATGATGGCCTTGATTCTGTCCAGTGGAGGATAACAGGCCTGGCTGGCAGGCAATACCTGGGCTGTGCTGGGAAATCTGTGATAATAACACAGAGATGACATGAGGCCACCTTTAAAATATTTTAAAAAGCACAAATAGACAGAGTCAAGCTGGAGGCACAAATGTGAGGTTTATATATCACACACGCACACACACCAACATTCAGATTTATGCATATATGTGTGTGTAAAATGTGTTTGTTTGTTTGTTTGTTTACAATAATATTAAGCAGTAGCAGAAAGAAAGAATAACTTTATGGGTACATTTTAAAATATAAAAAAGGCTATATAATGTTTATTAGGCAGAGGTTCATTATCTTGATTTTTACTTACGTTGTGAATAGACACACCAGCAGTAAACAATGCAGTGTGGTTTTCCACCCATATTTGAGTAATACAATGAGATACTAATCATCAAGATTAGGAATGTGTTGAGATGGTGCTCTGCCTGGTGTATATTTATGCTGTGACTTTCTGTATGTTTGCATTCCAATGCTGATCCAAACAAAGGCCCATTGTATATAACTGCAACAGACTGTACACATTACCAAAGACATATTAATAATAAAACGTTAAATCCATTTATTTGAAGGGCTGGTGTGTAGGATTTAGTGGCATCTAGCTGTGTAGTTGCTGACTGCAACCCCGTGGCCTCAACTTCCTAGCGTGAAGGAGATACTACTATGACCATGAGGTGTGTGAAAGACCTGGAAAGGTTCTATCTATAGTCAGGGTTTAGTTTGTCCATTCTGGGCCACTGTAGAAACATGATGATTCAACATGGTGGCCTTCAGGGAAAAGGACCTGTAGCCTCTGTAAATATAAAAGACTCATTCTTAGGTAACAAAAATAAACAATCCTTATTTTCATCAGACTATATACTAAAGAAATTATAATACTATTTTTACTATATTCTGTAGAGCGCCCTAAATCTGACACACTCTAAACTTTACTACTACTACTACTACTACTACTTTAAAGCGCAGTTAAGTGTACGAACATATGAATTTCATAATGAAGACTTTATTGTAGCACTGATTCCAGAGAAACTTAAATCTCTATTCAGCTTTCTGTTGACTTACCACCTTTTAGATCTGGTTTTCTGGTCCATACAGTTCTTGGAGACCTCAACCATGTTAATAGAAACATATAAACCTGCAAGCAGCTGCTGGTGGATCAAATGCAGCTTTCTATCTGACTTGTTTTTGCCATATAGTATGAGAACACTGATGGCATATTGACGACCAAACAGCAGGTTCTATTACCTGTAAAAACGCGATATGTTGCTGCTGTATATCTAGGCGCACTATTGTATTTGTATGGGAGTCTACTTTCTGCCCTCCAGCAGATGACGAAACTTCACAATACACAATAATGTCTCTCTATGTGTGTGTGTGTGTGTGTGTGTGTGTGTGTGTGTGTGTGTGTGCACATACTCTCTCAACTACACACACAAAGTATACCTATAAACATACTTATTATTTCAAAACACATGCCTTCATTCACAATCCATACGTGCTGATAGATTTGTGTTTCACACACACACAAAAGGAGCATTTATGGCGGTGAAGCTCCACTCTTCTGCTCCACATTCTGCAGGTTTGTTTACAGCCCTCCGGTGAAAGCATTCATTTATCATATTTCATCACTTCTTCCCAACATGTTAGGAATATGTATCGTGTTGTGAAGAGTGCTGTAATAACGTGTTAATGGATTAGAAAATATATAGCATTATTTTATGCTATAATTTGTGGATGATGTGATGTTTCCTTAAAAGTATCCTACTTGTTGATGCTAAGAGGAAGATTGTAGTAAACTAATAAAGTAAAACAGATGTCTCAGAGTGAATACTAATTTAGTTTATGATAATTTTGGGTGGGGAGCTAAAGATATGGACGAGCAAATGGAACGATTCTGTTCAGCAGGTTGGTTTACTGCCTTACAACTGCATGGTTTCATACTGATCTTTACTGATGGGATTAATGTGGATATGACTCATTTGGATTGAGATGTAACAAAGTGAAAAAGCAATAAGTAGTTCAATTACAGTAAAATAAATAAATAATTTGCTAAATAAATGGTAGAATTTGTAAATCAAATGTACTTCTCCTTGAGATAATGTGTGAACTGTAATTTATTTCTACACATTGAAAGTTTAATCAGCATGCACAAGGATAGATGTGGATCCCGTAACACTTTTGACCCATTAAATATCAATTAATGAACTGGTTTCTAACCTTTTGCTCTGTAGACCTTCCATATTTTTAACCCATTGTTTTCCAACCAATTGTCCAAAACCTCAGAGACAAAGACAATCTGTGGAAGCCCAGAATAAACTTCCTGAGTTTCTCTTATCATTCTTCTCTCTGCTGAAGCCCTCAACAACAAACATTTAAAAATAGTAAAATGTCACGTGTGACACTTGGCGGCTCTCCCAAGTCACGTATGAAGTGCTTTTTTTGTTGGATTGAACTTTAGTCACTTCAACAAAATATAAGGTTATAACATCATTACTTTATTATATAATTGCTAGTAAATGTAATCACTGCAGTTGATTTGATCATCACAATACAGACAAGACAAAAAAACAAACATACAAAAGTGTAAATGTGCGAGGAAGAAGTTTTAGGGGAACTTTTTCAAGAAGACAGATTTACAGATTCTGTTTATGTGAGAACTAGGTCTGAGGTGTGTGTGTGTGTGTGTGTGTGTGTGTATGTGAGGGGATTCTGAGAGGGGAAGTGACATCATGGAAAGTGATTGCTGTGCAAACAGAGGCTGCAGCCCCTAGGAGGCCTCTATGATTAAGAGATTACGGAGGAAATGAAAGAAGTTCACACACACACACACACACACACATGCATACCCATGTGCACATGCAATAACTAATCCAAGCCCTCAGTGTGTGTATTGATGTCTAGAAAGTAGTGTGTGTGTGTGTGCGTGTGTGTGTGTGTGTGTGTGTGTGTGAGTCAGTGTGTGTCAGCAGGTAAAGGAAGTTAGGTCACAGGGGTTGCCTGTCCTGGCCGGCCGCCACTGGCAGCTCTGACTCAAGATTGTAGGGAGCTGATTCAGCATGGCTACAAGAAAACAAACCCCAAATAAGCTTCCTCATACATCCATTCATCCACACACCAAGAAAGATGATGCCTCCACCTGACTTCCCTAAGACTTTAATTTTATTTTCCATCCTTGACAGATAAATTCCACCTGAAATCTCCACCCAGGTCTGACAGATTTTCCACCTGAGCGACTTTGTTCCATTGTGTGGAGATGAATTAGCTTCATATGCTGTGTACCCTGTTGCTATTAGTTACATGTGTGGCGATCAAAGAGGAGAGCTTACACACTTTCCACTGAAATCACAACAGGAGAGGGATATTTGGCTTGGCATCTAATCAATGCCACATTTACATGGCAGAGTAATTGTGCTTTGATTTGAAAACTTTTACACATGAGGCAAAGAAAGCAGCCGTCCTGTGAGGTAGGCTCCACATGTTGTCCATATGTTCTCACATTGTTTACTGTAAAGATAAAGTCACACTTTAAGCAGAGAAACACCAAAAAGGTTTTCATCTCTTCAGCCGTTGGACACGGGAACGTGATCAGCAGCTCTGTACCGCTGAAGCCTCCAGCTGAGAAATCCCAGTGGAGGTTATTTGTTTCTGCCTTGAGGGGGAACTGAGGAAGGTGGGGTTAAGGAGTGAAAAGGGGGGGTCCCTGTAGAGAGGCTGTCATAGCCTAAAGGTCTGCTTTTGTCTCAAATGATGAGCAGGTTAATCAAAAAAGAAGCGTGTGAAACTATGAGAGATAAGTGGATGAAAGTGGTAAAATCATAGCAGGATTGAGTTGGATTATAACGTGATGCATGTTTACACTTGTGTGTGTCTGTATGTGTATGTGTGTGTGTGTGTGTGACATGGTTGTCATAGTAACTTAAAGAAGGGATTGGCTAAATTGCCACTTTCCCATGTGAGCTCAAAAGGACTCCTGACCCCCCTACTCAACCACAAAACTTGTCACTTCCACAAAAGATAATCCCAGTGCTTCATTGTGTCCTGCTCAGCCACCATTCAGGCCCCTCGAGGCGAGCCACTCAGAGCAGTGTGGCCACCTAATCTAACCCTAGGCCCCTAAAGGCCTAGTGTCGGACCAGAGTTTAACTTTATTAACTGAGTGTCCTTTAAGGCAGTCCAGTCAGCCCTGACCCTTTCAAGGAAACGATGAAATTATTCAGGAAAATGGTGACAGAGAGGCTAAAGACAAGAGTGGGAGTTTGGCCAAGTTTTAAGGCTTTTAATTAAGCCAAGATGACAAGCGTGTGGTTAATGTTTGCTGTGGGGAGATGAGGCTGAGAGAGGGAGAGAGAGACAAAGAAAAGGTGGTTAAAGAGAGGAGGTTCAGCAAACACACAGAGGCACACTCCTGCTGGAAATGAGAGACAGTTTTGTTTGCACAGACCCCGTCATTTGAGGTAAGCAGCGACTGGAAGTGAGAGGACATAAGGACAGAGCTGCAGCTGGACTTATCATCACCACCTCACCACAATGAAGTTTCTTTATCCTTAGCTGACCTTGGAGAAGTGATCCATGCTATTATATCATTTTGTTTAGACTGTTTTCAGTCCATACAGGGCCTTCTGTCCCAGTCAGAAATCTTATTCACTGTTACAGAACACATCAAGGCTAAAACTGAAATCTGCAGAAGTCACAACCATATCAAATGTTAACTTCAATGCACCATCAGAGTTTATTTATATTTTATTATGATCATTTGATTATTGAAATAATATTTTTTGTCCATATGGTTGCCACATTGACCTCGACATTTGACATTTTAAAATCATTCTCAGTGTATCAAAAACTGGAAAATAAAGTCCTGAGCTTTGTATTAGATTGATTACGTTGATATCTGTGTTTCCATTGTTAATCTCTCAGTGCAGAGACGGAGGCTTTTCTGGGGGACAGTTCACCAAGTGTGGCAGGGAGGACAGACCGGGTGGCAGTGACTTTTGCACAGATAAATTGGGCGATATTTTTCTAATGTGGCAACTGTTTGCTAACAATTTCTCAATTTAAAAGGTAATATGTCAATTATTGTAGGATTAAATAAAACTCCAGCTTTTAGTTTAGTTTCTGCATTGTTGTTTTGTAAATCACTTTTGAAGATATAAAGTTAAAAACATGGTTTAAGTCCTCTATTGTTCTGTTTACTTCCTACTGGTAATAGAGATGACTATTATGTCTCTGCAAGTACTTTCATCTGTGAGTTTGTTCATGTTCATGGTAGATAGACTCATGGATGAATGAAGCAAATCATTGAGAATAGAACATGTACAGTATATAAACCGTCTATTCATTGTAACTCAACGTCTATTCATTTGAAGTCTACTGGCAAGAATATCATACAGTCTGTCATATATCAGACACAGTAAACATTCATCTGTGTGAGAAGAAAGGAAAAGAGAAGCATAAAGAACGAACAACAGCTTGAGGCGGGGCTGTGATTGTGTTTGGAGCTTTTTCGAGGGGATGTGTGATGAGAGGACAATTAGAGGAGCTTAAGGGAAGGCAGTGGGGGAAGTAGAGTGGTGACGAGGGAGTGAGGGTGAGCCACACTCACCTGCACGAGCGGTCTGACCAAAGCACAGGTGTTGCACACCTGGGCCTTTGGGTATCCCCATTAGCCTCATAGATTAACCCTAACTGAGGTCAATGACCCTCTCTCCTGTTACAAATAGAGATAGGATTTTTGTGAGGTGGAATTAGGACGCATTAGCAGGGTTCAGGCTTTTGACATGGTTCAGGCTTTTGGCATTTACATGGAGGGCTGAATCTAAATTATTCTGTGGTTTCTTTTGATTTCTGATTCTGACGCATGATTCGTATTAATTCTATGTTTTAATCTCTTTTTATTTCAGCTAATTCATCTATATTCCCCGGGCGGATCTGGCTGGTAAATTCAGTCTCATGTATGTCACTTTTGGCCCATTCCCAGGATGATGCTTGTTCGCGCCTATGGAGTGCGAACACAAGCAACAGGACGCTGACTGCAGTTCACTTAATGGGACTTCATGGGAGAGGACCCACGGAGTCTGTAGATATAAAAGATAATGTATGTAAATGAAAACATGCATATGCATATTACATTCAATTTCTGCCATATTCTGTTAATCAAGTCCCCTAAATCTTAGACGCTGGATCCATTTACCATTTAGTCTGTAAACTGTTGTAAAATGGCTTTTAAAACGTCCAAGACCTATAAGGACATTTATTTCATTGTATATCAATATATTTGATATATATTGAAATACAGCAGTCAAAACCAGCAAATCTTCACATTTAAATGCTAGTACCAGCTATTAATTGACATTTTTGCTTGTTAATCAGTTGATTAAAAATAGTTTGAACGTTTAGTTGTGTGTTTGAGGTTATAATTTAGAACCATTACAAAACCACATAGCTGTGTGTCAGCCATGTCAGCCATTATTATTTGTGCACTGGTTTAGAATTACAATGAGAAGAGAATCAGAAATTTAATCAAGAATTTCTATGGTGAATAATTCCAGTACTTTGTCAAATTTTTGAGACACAAAGAGGATATGCACAGACATCTCTTTGATTTGTGAATACATGGGTGTTGTGGTCAGTGATGTCATCCATCATGGCGCCTGACATCATCCTTAGGGGACGGCTGTTTTCTCTCACTGACACTTTGCTGCAGGGCCGGCCAAGGGCATGCATGAACTTGCTCCTGTTTGCATACACACTTTTGGATTTCATTACAGACAAATTCCACTGACCTAGATTGTGCCTGCTGTCCTGGGACTTATTATATTCCTATTAACTTCAGTTTGGGGTCTGTTTTGGTGATCGCAACAAGAATTCACTCATTATCCGAAGACGATCCAAAGACTAAAATAGGTGAAAAGTTACTTATGGGATTATATCTATATGGAGAAGATAAATTCTCAGGCTTTCTGACAGGTGTGAGCGGAAGGGGAAAGATAGGGAAGGGTTTGGCATATGTTTGTGCCTGAGGGAGATATATGAGCCCGCTGTGAGAACGTGAGAGATAACCTCTGAGATAGGATAGTTAGTGGCAAAGAAAGCAATTTAGGGATAGAAAAGATAACATCAAAGACACAGATTGAGTAACTAATAATTAGGCTGTGATGTTTTTAAGTTTGTGTTTGTTCTACATAGATACTATATATATATATATGTATTCAGGAGGAGAGATAGTAGGTAATAGGGCTTCGTGGGCAGCAGGGATTTCCTCCCTCCTCTGCACAAACACAGATACAATGTAAAGCAAAGAGCCTTTTCTTTATGGCAAGCATCAGCCTTTGTGTACGTGCACTCTGGCATGTTCCTTGATGTTTTCTGGAGTGGCCTTTTCAGTTAAGCACATGTTGAAAGATGAACTGACAATCACATTCGCAGAATACCCCTAAATGAAGAAATATGAGTTTTTCTTATTTGCAGTGCCGGGGCTTGAAAAGAGGAGCAAGCACTGACATTCAAAAGTGGGGAGATGTGGCGCCTCTGGCTACCATTTCACTTTTTACCCCCGGGGACCTGCAAGATAATCTTCACAACAGATCTATATGAATTCCACACATTATGAATGACATCATGCAAAGATTCCTTAACAAGTTACATCCAGCATGCAGTAAGAGCAGATGATAAGGTCTTCCATATGTCAATATATGTCATAACATGAGGCAAAAGACTGTGATTGATTATCTTAATGGGGCCAAGAAGAAGGCAGGAACACATCAGGGCATGTTGCTGATTGAAATATCATGTGGTAATGTTTTTTTTTTTCTCTCCTTTATGATTGCAGCAAGAACCTTTTGGCTTATGAGTCCAAGCTTTTACGCAACAGACTGATGCAACATGTGAAAATAACAATTTGATGTTGGATGAAATCTGAGTGAATCTCCAAGGAGAATACATGATTTGAGCAACAGGAATTTACAGCAGTAACATGCTGAGTAAGACAATGTTGAATTGTCTTCTTTCAGGATGTTCACTTTTCTTCATTGTTCCCTTTCCACCCCCCAGCAAATAATTATCTCACCCCAACTAGTTTCCAAGAAACCTTTAGACAGTGCTCTTATTTTGACATAGAGAAAATGAGCCTCCTCTTCACATAGAATTAAAACTTTGTACATTTTAGAATTAACAATGGCTCTGTTCTGTTTGAGTTTCTCAATAAGCCATGACAGTGTGACAGTGAACCATCATGCACAGTACCAGGACCCTAAAACTGAAATGAAATTTAGCCATTTCATGATTTTAACCTGTGCTTTTTCTACTGCGACATGTCAAAATAACTCTAGACTAGTCTGAATATGTACCTTTATGCGTTTTACTCACAAGTGAAAAAAAAAATGTTGGAGCTCAAAAACAAACATTGTGAAACCTTCTTGCCGGTTCCAAGACACCGGACCACAAACAACATTTGGCTGCCCTCTTCCTCTTCCTCCTCCTCCTCCTCCTCTTCCTCCTCCTCCGCCTTTCCTCTGGGCTGTGGTGTAACAGTGTGAAAAACGGAAGGAGAGCTGAACTGGTGGTGTTGAGGTGAGGAGAGGTGAGTTTGTGTACTGATAGTAGAAGATGTATGAAGGAGGCTGCTGGGGTTTAGATAGTGATCTGCTCACTGGAGAGGTCAGCAGGATTCTTTCCACTAACACAGCCGGTTCAGTCCACAGTTTAACCTTTTGATCTCCCGCTGATCACATCTCTAACTTAAAAGGCATCTATCTCACTAAAAACACTATTTGTTAAAGAACCTAATAAACATACATCGATTTAGTCTAACCTTTAAATAAATGAGGTGGACGAAACTCAAGAAATACATATTTTGGGGGGAATTTTTTGCCTTTATTTAACAGGAAACCAGGGCGAGAGATAGGGGACGACATGCAACAAGCAAGCCTTTGGTACATGGGCCTATGTTCTACCAGTACAGCCTCCATGGCACCATTATTTTAATTGTTGGTTTTTATTACACTCTTTTTGAATGCAGGATTTGTTGCAGAGCTGATGTATTAAACTGTATTAGTCTGGCAACTTCAGAAATGCAATTATTCTCCTTTGAACATGATTATTATAAAATGCTCTTAATGTTTTGATTTGCAATATTTTCTTTGCACTTTATAAATGAAGTGGTGGAAGTTTTATCATTTCAGCTCTAATGAAATTAAAGCAGTAAAGCAAATTAAATATGGATAAATATGGCCGTAAATCCTTAGTTCAGTCAGCCAACTCATGTGGAATGGATTTACTAGGCGAATATTAAATTTGCACAAAGTTGATGTTTGGTGTCTGACCCCGTCATTTCCTCCAAGAACACAACAAGCTCAAAGGAGATTTAGAGTTACGATAATTAGTGATATTGCCATGCACACAAACACCGACTAAACGGAGCCGAGAGATCTACTCATAGTCTACGTAACACAAACTGAGCTTGTTGAAGTGAATCAGCGATGTTTAACATTTCTGCAGTGAGTCAACACAGATAAAAGCTGCCAGCAACACCAACAAAAAAAAACACTCAGACGTGATTCTACCTCCAAAAAGTCTGACGGGACATGATCAGACTATTCATTGGTGATTAAAAGAGCGGGCATATTTAAAACGACTGCCTTATTGCAAAGGGTGTCTTGAATATATGTTGCAACATGAGTATGCCATGTGTGAATGTAGCAGTATGACTGGGCTGCCTGATCGAGCTTGCAGGCTTTGCTCCATTGGATTTTAACCCTTTAGTATCACCGTTGGCTCATAGAGCTGTGTTGATGTTATAAGATGCATGGCTTGTTGCTGTTTTGGGCTTGCTTGGGCCCTTGAACTCATTGACATTCTTCTGTTCCTTTGGAGCTTGGTCTCACGTCAATACCTCTTCATGGCCACCTACAGAGTGAACACTAAGTAGATTGGAAGATGGGCTGAATGCTTCTCTGAATCCTCAGTTGAATCCTCTCAAAGATATGATTCAATATTTTGTAAGTTACATTAATCAAACTGCAAAAACACTAACCGTGAAGTGAAAACCAACAAGTCTATGGGTCCTTGGGTGGGCTGTAATAACTTTGTTCTATTTTATATCATCTATCTACAGCACCAAGTCTGCAGTGGCCTTTAACATGTACACTTCACGTCAAAATGACTTGTTATGGGGGGAAACAGTAGACTTCTGTGAACACAGGCAAGGTTTCCATGCCAAAAAAGAAAAAAAAAACAAGATTGAACTCAAGGAAAACCTAGACTGTTTTTCCTTTCTGCAGATTTGTTTAATCAATGTAAAAAAAATATGTTAAATGAAATAAATAATAACCCCCTGTCCATCCCTCACAATCTGGAAGGATAAGCGGGTGTAGCTAATGGATGAATGGATGGAGAATAAATCAAACTTTATTGTCAGTATGATGTGTTCATGATAAGACAGCATCCCATTATGGTTTAATTATTTTCATAGATAAAATGTAGTACAGTAGGCCGTATTTATAGCTGACTGCAGTGTAGCCACATCATTACATCTCTCTTGATAATGGAAATATGAAAGAGATATGTACTATGAATAGCTAAAATGACCCTGATATGCCATTTTATTTGTAATCCTCAGTGTGACTTTAAGAGATGCTCTCTTATTCTTCCCGCTCTTTCCAACGACCACAGTCCCCCCTTTGTTAATGTGTAGCTCCTATTACTTTTATTTACAGTAGTTCAAATAGCCTGGGGTTTCTGCTCTAATGTATGGCATCTTAGGGTTTACTGACTTAGACAGTGCAGAGTGAAGTCATATATTGAGGCGGATGCCCTGGCGTGCAAACAAACAGTTGCACAAGTGCTTCTGTGCAGAGTAGGTATGCACATAAATACACCCCCCCAGTCTGAATCAGAGCTGTACTGTTCATTTTCCGTTCCAACGCACGTAACCACATAACCGTCTGTCTGAAAGCCTCATTCATTTTTTGACAGTTGGGTTTTAGATCTGTGATTTTTCAAACCTCAGCTGCTGCAGCCGCAGCACCTCGAAAGGTGAAGTCTGTCAGCTGGAGTAAATACTTTCTGTCGTTACAGAATTCTTGTACTTGTTTCAACTCATTAATGCATTTGCACCTTTCGGCTAAGTTTACACCACCGTGTGTCTTAATAGCCCTTACTTCATGCCTTTGTGTCTGTATCTAAAACAGCAGGTTGTCAGGCATCCCTCTGTTTTACTGTATGGCTTATGACTCATAATGGGACAAACACCTTTATATTTACAATGATACCAGCCGACCGCACAGCTCACCTGTCTCAAGACCTGATTCACTCAAATTATCCTCTGCGAAATGACTCAATGTTTGTTGTAAACACTGTAAATGTTGTTGGTTTTTTTTTTATGGGGCTTCCCCAATGTGCTCATCATGAACACATTTGTTTTGATCTTAATTAACACTGTCTGGATGGGACATGAAAAGAGTCTGTTTCCATGTCCCCCCTCTCTTCATAGCTATTTTCTACTTGACATGTCTTTCTAAGAGCATGTGAATGCAGCAGGCCTCTCTGCTCTTAGTCTGGACTGTTGGTGACAGGATAGTCCAAGGTCAAAATCCCCAATCAACCCACACACAGACACACACACAGGCACTTTGTTTGCCCTGCAGTCTGAACAAATATCTGCACTGATGATGACCCACGCAGCGGACAAGGAAGAGGACAAGAGAGACAAAGACACAATGAGCACTGAGACACCCTCAAAGGTAAGAAGAGCACCCAACGGAAGCAAAAGCCTCCCTCTTTTCTTTCTGCCTGCTGCACACCTTTGAGGCCAGCCTTTCTTGTAGCCCACCTTAGGAAAACATCCGTGCCCCCACACGACGCTGAGCCTTGTGTTTCCTTCTGTCTTTAATCTTAGTGAAAAGAGCTTTTAACAAGGCTGGGGAGGATGAGTGGATCTGCCAAAGCAGAACAAAGGCAGGGAGGAACTAGGAGAGATAGTAGCAGAGTGGAAGGCTCTGTAATTTATCACCTGTTGCCCTTGGGCGGCCCTGCACTCCATGCCCTGGGCTCTGTGTAAGTGTGTGTGTGTGTGTGTGTGTGTGTGTGTATGTGTATGTAGGTATGGAAAGGTGATGAATGAATAAGCAAAGAACAAGAAAACAGACATTCCTCATTCCTCTAAAACCTCAAAAGACATTGCTTTGAGCAATTATTTCAAGGGAAAAGTAGACATGTGCTTGCCAAAGACACCTCATTTATGCATAACTCGCTTTACCACAGATTTTGACGCTACATGTTCATGCACTGATTGTGTTTTTTTGGCCAAGATATGGGGGGGGTTGTACAAGAATGTGCAGCATGTATCAATTTCTATAGTAGATGTCTGTGCAACATAGTGAAATATTTAAAAAGAGAAAATAAATTATATAAAATAAACATAAAATGAACCAAAAATGCCAAATCATGTTGTGTCATGTCATGTCACGTTGAGGCCTCATTGTCTTACCAGGTTATTATACCTTCCTGTCTAGATTTATTCCTCAAGTCTCTTTATGTTTGCCTGCCACCTTGTGGCTTGCTGCTGCACCTGCAGAGATATATAACTATAAAAATACAGTATTGTTTGATTTTAGACCATCAGGCTATAGAAATAGCCCAATCAAATTATTATAGACCAGACCAAGTAGACTAGACTAACACTGACACTGAATAAAACCTGCTTTGATTGTTAAATGAGGAGTTTTGGCAGTTAGGCAAAGGAGGTGAGACTGATGATCTAATGCTGCCTTTAAGTTCTTTTAGTGAGCTCGTTCATCTGTGCACGACAAAAGTCAGAGCGAATTAAGTGAATTAAAGACAAAAACAAAATGGAAACTACAGTACAGGAGTCTTTTGTTATCATTTGCTTTATTTTGAAATGAATTGGTGCACATTATTTAACCAAATGGCGGATACAAGGGCTAATTTAATAATAAAGTAGCCAATTTGATCAGATTCTCCCTTTCATCTATAGGGGTATAAGTGGGATTTTTTGACTTATAGTTTTAACATGACGCTTGTATAAATTACAACTCATTAAATGTCTGCCACTCCAAAGAAACCTTACTTTCGACCGCTTTGTCGGGTCGCTCGCTTTAAAATTCCCACACGTCCAACAACACTTGAAGGCAACACCGCACGACGAATGACGTAGCACGCAACTGCCGTGTTTGGTTGTGGTCGGAGCAAGAAAGCTAGGAAGGGATCAAGGAAACCTCTAGCATCGTAGATAAACACCCCGAAAGAGGTGTGAAACCCGGCGAGAACACAGCTGTCACAATACCACGGGAACAGTAAAATAAAGGCCCGATTGTGTCCTTCATACAGCGAGGGTCAACATGTCTGAGACATACGGTATGTTTGTGCGGGGCGGCAGACTGTTAGCTGTGACACACACACACACACAGCTCTGTGGTGTGAGGAGATGCACTGCCTTTTAGCAACGCTAGCTTTAGTTTAGCTGCCAGCTCACGGTGTCTGTGTTGTTTTTATTTTATAACGACAACTAATATTTGCGCTGACATTTAATTCAAAGACACTGCTACGGTCAAAACTGCTTCGTTGTGTGTTAAGTGACACCTCTGTTCTCTGCGATGGCGGGGCACATTGCTTCCTGAAACGCTGACAGATGGTGGTTACATTTCCAGGTAAAAGTTGGCCAAACTTGAGACACAAAGCTACAGTAGCATGTCGATACATGATGAACGTGTTTGCAGACGCTGGGGGTAACCTGAGCTGGGATTTCAGGCAGATTGGGTGAAGCAGCAAGAACAGTGTATTCACTCCTAGGTGTATCTTTTTTTTTTTCACTTAGAGGTAGCTATTAGCTACAAGGCCTATAATAAGGAAGTTAGATATCTGTGGCTTATCATCCATGGGTTACCTGTTGTGCAGCAGCTGTCAGGTGTGTTACTGGTTTCGACCACATCTGATTTCCATACTCACTTCTGTCTGGATTTCATCTGCAAATTCATGCTGACTGAAGACATGGCTGGCTCTGAGCACTGTCATTATGACTATTCAGAGTTGTTACTATTCTGCATAAATTCCTTTAACATGACTCTGCCTGATGGTATCAACAGAACAATGGGCCTGACACTGTAGACCCAGTTGTTTTGAAATGGCGCACCACCATCCTCCTCCTGTTGCACTCTCTCACACACTCTCTCCATCTGTTTCTACTTGTACCCCGTCTCCCTCATTCCTTGCATGAAACTTTATCCCAGTGGGCAATATTTATGTACATGTGCCAGCGCTAATGGTAGCTGTAATAGCCTTTTATTGATTTGTGTCTCGGTCTCTCCTCTCGTGGAGGGCCAGTAGTGGAAAAGGCAAAAGGCATTATGAATACAATAAGCACATGGCCAGGTTAAATGGTCCCAGAGGGAATTCATGTGAGTGTTTCATTCATTTTTGGTCTTTGGTTCAGTATGGCACTCTTTATTTGTTATAGAACGTGATTTATGTTAGAAAATACAAGACTTCAAATATCAATGCACTGGGAGCGATGTGAATTAGGTCGATACTACTTTTAAAAATCAAAATATCCTAGTTTCTATAGCAGTGCTCCTTGTAGGCAGTTTGTGAGTGCTGGGGCAGCAATGAAATCAATTTATTCTCATTATATCATTTGTTTTTTATTATTGATTAATCAATCAATATAGTTTGATTAATTACTGAATCTGTAAACTGTGAAAAATGTCCATCCTGTATCTTCTTGTGTTGCTTGGCATTGATTTTGGTCATTGTTCCACATGACCTTTTTACACATCGTATTTTATTACAACGAAAAATTCAATCAAATCTCTCCAGTTTACATATTTTTCCATTAGAGTTTACATACACGTGTGCGATAAGGCACATGTATATCTCATGTAACTTTGTCTCTAGATCAGAGGACATATAAACTGCAGGTAGTCATAGGCCTTGGTGTGTTAAGTGTTGTCACAGTGTAAGTCAATGCATATAAGAGTGCTAGTGTGTTCCCTCTGGTTATTTAATATTGATGTCTAAAGAATACAATAGCCTGAAAGGCTGCTGTTGAGAGGCCAGCGCTGCATTCCTCCCCCCCTCCCATTGCTTTGACATATTGACAGCTTGATTGTTGCATGCAGATTTTCGCATGGGAATATGTGATGTCTGGGAAGCCGCTGAAAAGCTGAGGCTTGCTTTTAAAACAGAGCTGTTAGCTTTTGATTCTGTCAGTTGCGCTGTCAGAGCCATTGACAACTTGTGGTTGAGACGTAACGCTGACTGCGGTTGCAGAAGAAAACTGTAAGCGCTTTCAGGCCCTTTCACTCTGCTTTAGTAGTTATGTTACCATGAATTTGACCTCTGGCTTATGTTGCTTGAGAAAACACCCGCTTCAACAAACAAAGGCGCACCGTAAACTGAGCCGGCTGTGGTGTGAAGGTGGCTCCAAGAGCACTATCGTAATAAGTTTAAATGTCACGCAGGAACTAAAGATCAATCTCGTCTGCCACAAGCCTCTTTTTCCCCCCGAAACTACTGTTTTTGTTGACCTTGTGTGGAGCTGAATACTCACAGGATGCTCACCTGGCTGTTAATCTCAACAGTGGTCACTAATCATTTGCCAGGCCAGCACTTCTGCCTGCAGAGCCAGCGCTTAAGCGCGAACCAAAATTGCACAGAGTCATCAAGGTCCAACTGAAACAGGCTCTCAGGCGGAAAGGTGCAGTTTGCAATCGTTATTTGCTCTTACAGTCATAAGAATGCACACCGACACTATCGGATTTCCTGTTTTTCTTTCACTACCTCTCTATGAGTTGCTCACAAACACAGACGTATGAGTCTCATGGTCATGACACGGTTTCGTATACTCATAGATCTAGTGCAGCATGTGTATGTAAATGCACCCCGCACTCTCTGTGGTCACTGCACACAAAAGCTCTCTGCACTGGGGATGGCCTTGCATGTCAGGGATCTGATTCATTTGGGTTCTGGATCATCTGCGTGGGTTGGATTGTACTTTGCAGAGCAATGGCCCCAACAACAACAACAACAACAACATCTGCACAAGCAGCTGGCTGTGGTCATTTAATCACTGCGCACACCAGTTAACCTAAGCCATGTTTAATAACTCCAAAGCTTTGGCTTTGTTTTAATGCAGTGTTATTAGGCGCTGGTGTCATTTCCCAACTCAGACAAACAAGTATAATAAATTAGAATGATGAATAGCAGGTTATGCTGATTACATACAAGGCTTTATGATTAGCAGGCTAATTTGAGGTTGTTGGATTCTGTGAAAGTAGAAGCTCAGTAGGATTAAGAGGAAATCTGAGGATTGTCTCTGGGGATCCTCCCCTGACGTGGGTGTTGCATTGATCTCTAACTCCTCTCCTCTGCTTTCAGACTTCCTATTTAAGTTTCTGGTGATTGGCAGCGCTGGGACGGGGAAATCCTGCCTCCTCCACCAGTTCATTGAGAACAAGTGTAAGTTTTCCCCTCATTAAAGAGCATTAGTCACATCGGGTTTGCATGAGAGTGAAAGCCTAATTGTATTATTACACAGACACAGAAAAATCGACTTGGTCATGAAATTAGTGCCGCAGATTTCATGAGTTTCATGCCACATACTTCAAAATAAACCCTCTCGTTGTGCTGTGAGGTTACACTCTGCTGAATTCTCAGCAAGTTCCTCCTGAGAAAGTTATTCATTGACTTCCACATGGAATCAAACTGAAATGACAGGATGAATTCTGCGTCTGTCCA
The DNA here is from genome assembly GCA_946959425.1 of Argyrosomus regius. Classification (NCBI taxonomy): domain Eukaryota; kingdom Metazoa; phylum Chordata; class Actinopteri; family Sciaenidae; genus Argyrosomus; species Argyrosomus regius. The sequence continues at coordinate 12,630,734 of OX336889.1, forward strand.
GATTCCTAACATTCACAGTAGGTAATTATTGAGCCAGCAAAATATAACACAGCTCCACGGATCTTTGGCTTAGACTAGAAAATGCATAATAAATGTTCAAACTCAAGATCCTCCAGTCAGATTTTTAATATTAGTTTGTCTATGTTTGTTTAACCCTGAAATGTTTCTTCTCTGCTGGGATCTTTTTTATGATTAAAGGACAGTTACATTAAACATTTTATGTATAATGCAATCCAGTAAAAAAAGTCAAACTAACATTGACTTTAAAAAGCTGAATCTACACCTCTCTGACGGTGTCAACAAATCAAAATATCATAAGCTTCACACAGGCAGGATTTATTGCAGGGCTGTTGCATTGTCCCTAATAAACCTGTAAATCAGTGTATCAGTCATAACAAAACATTTCAACCATCCATTAAACCTCAACAACACTCTGAAGACATCAGTGAGTAAGAGAGCTCAGACACATGCACACACTCACACACATACCTCTGTTAATTTGATTAAAGATGTGTTAGGTCCCTGTGCTGTCACTGTAAAAGGTGAGGGAGGGCAGGTTGATTAATGTAATCTCATCTAGACTCCCTTTAGTCTCTAACGTGGATATGAGCCGTGATAAGCAAAACACACCAACATATTATAAATTAGAGGCAAGATTCTGGGAACGGTGCGAGTGTGTTGTCTCCATTATGGCAAGTCTTCTCCGCTAACCTGTTTTATAGTCTATAATTTTGGCAGGAAAAATTAGTTTGGCCTAGTTGCTCTGCTGTGCTATTACTTTACTCATTTGTCACCATCTTCTATCTGCGTCTCCGTTGCAGTTAAACAGGACTCCAACCACACCATCGGCGTAGAGTTTGGTTCCCGAGTGGTCAACGTTGGTGGAAAGACGGTCAAGCTCCAGATCTGGGACACCGCTGGGCAGGAGCGATTCCGGTAACGGCCTGCGATATTTTCTGCCAAGGGTTTGGCAAACTTTAAAGAAATATTAGGTTTACATGAATTACTGAGCAGACATGCTGTCTTTGGGCATCATCCAGCTTCAAACAGCTACACACAGATGCGGAGATGCCTCAGACTCATATCTCTGAGCAGCTCCAACAGGGTAATTACACCCCTGACTGATAGTAATAGCTAAAAAGCACGGAACAGTTTCTCGTTCACTTCCCCTCACCGTGTTTCATGAGCTGATATCGATATTGTGAATGCGTTATTTTAACCCAGATTTCTGTGTTCTCTCCACAGTTCTGTTACACGCAGCTACTACAGAGGAGCAGCTGGAGCGCTCCTCGTCTATGATATTACAAGGTAAATTGCTAAATTTGCATGTAATGTACTCCGTATTGTGAGACATAGACACAAGCGGGAAATGTTTTTAATGACAAAATAATCATTTAAAATTACAAAAGATAGAGGACACAAGGAGGCATTCACTGCAATATTTTGAACTGTTGAAATTGGATCTGGGTGGAGTTGAAATTGAAATGTACTAACCCATGATGCGTAACAGTATTTCACTTTACTATGTTTATTTTTATGAGCACATACATTGTTGCTGTCAGTCTGTGTGGTAGAAAAAATGCTGTAGTGTGTCCATACCATCGCCAGAAATTGTGCAATTTAATGACAATGGACCCATACAGTGAGATATGGATGCTCACAGGCAAGCTCTGGGATTTGTGATTTGTGATAGAAGGCCTGTGAAATCAAGATGGAGTGAATGCAGTAATGCAGAGGGACAGGAATGTAATACAGTTTGTTTGTAAGAATGTATGGGCTTTTGTGGCAGGAGAGGTGGAGCGTAGAGTGGCAGGAGCTGTAATATAGAGGCATCCTCTGCTGGCAGGCAGCAGCAGTCGGCAGAAGTCCATCACAGAAAGTGTCACCTGAGGAAAAACAAAACAAAACAGGGGAGAGTGGTAGGTGTGGGCATGGCATGTGAAGTGGAGGAGATGAGAACAAGAGAGTGAGTGGGAGATGGTTACATTTCAAGTGAGTGGGAGACATTTATCACCTCTCAGTGGCGAAAAGGAAGATAGACAGTATGTGAATCAGATCACAGCTCAGCTTTTTGGCTGTTTGTGAAAGCAGCTGTTAAACATTATTCTGCTGACCCACACCCTTCTGCTCATCTCACTGGCCTCATGTTACCATGGACACCAGGGTCCTGACTTCATGGATATCACCCAAAGAAGTTTCTAGGAAAGTTCTTCCCTGCACAACAGACTGGTTTATATAAAAATAATCTAATCCAGTGTGTCCAGTTGGTTTCTTTATACTATAAAGAACTATACTATAGCTTTATAGTCTTGTTACAAAGTTATTTATTAGTCATTTGCACACAGCTTTACCCATCAACCACATTCTGAAGTGACACATTCATTTCTTAATGCCCTATAGCACTGAAAGATCCTTTATAGTCAGTATTCAGTAACCCTTTGAAATCAAGGAAATGAATACATGCCCATTTCAGCATTTATTATTATTTAATAGATTCATTTAATGCCTTTAAATGTCAATGCATCATTTACCTCACACAGTACTAGAGTACTTTAAAGGCCCACATTTACTACAGAACAGACACACACAGCAGATGTGCACGCAGTGTGCACATGCAGTCCGCGCTGACACGTACAAGTGACGAAATTTGTATGTCACTTGGACCCTTGAGGCTGTGCAAAACCATTTGAGCCGAACATGTTTCAGGTCGACCCTTTACTCGCAACAATAAGCTAGCTGTTGTGCCCCAACGAGTGTCCATCTGTCGTGTCCTGTCTTGCAGCCGGGAGACATATAATGCCCTCACCAACTGGCTGACAGATGCACGGACTTTGGCGAGCCCCAACATTGTTATTATCCTGTGTGGCAACAAGAAAGACCTGGATGCAGACAGAGAGGTGACCTTCCTGGAGGCATCGCGCTTTGCTCAAGAAAACGGTAACTGATGAAGTCTCTATCTCTTCTTTTTCCTTCTTATTCTGTATGACTGCTTTTCATGATTTATCCTGTCTTTTGTTGTTTCTTCTTTTTTTTTTCACTCTTTTATTTTTTCTTCCACCCTGAACATGTGCTTTTTTTTTTGCTCATGTAGAGCTGATGTTCCTGGAGACCAGTGCTCTGACAGGGGAGAATGTCGAGGAGGGTTTCCTAAAGTGTGCTCGCACCATCCTCAACAAGATAGACTCAGGTACACATTTCTTTCTTTATTAAAGAGGTGTGTCTGGGTTGGGCGTTTCTGCCAGATTATGTTTGCTTTGTTTTAACTTATCATCTCTGTGCTTGTGAGTGTGAAGACGTGTGGATCTTGACCTTTTGTCAAGACTACATGTCTAACATTGTTTTTTTTGTTTTTTTTGTTTGTTTTAAAGGTGAGTTGGACCCGGAGAGAATGGGTTCAGGTATCCAGTATGGAGATGCTTCGTTGAGGCAGCTGCGACAGCCGAGAGGCACCACCACACAGAATAAACAGCAGTGTAATTGCTAGGGGTCGGGGGGCCCCACCCTCACCTCAGCCCACAGGCCCACACAGACAGGACGCCCCCTACAGGTCAGTGCTGCTTTTAAAATAAGAGACTTTGCCTTAAATCTATGTTGCCTCAGTACTGATATGTGTGCATGTCACTGATCATCCCTTTCGTCTCTTTTCTCTTCCCACGTCTCAGTTCCAGGTGTTTTTTGGTGTGTGGGACCGTTCTCTCTGCAGTCTCACACACCTTGGATCACCTGGATGAGTGGAGATCACTGCAACCCCTTTGCCCCTGCGTCTGGGCAGGGAAACCCCTCAGTGTGAACATGCTGGGATCATAAAGAAGAGGAACCCTCTTCTTTTTTTAAAAAAAAAAAGTGGTTTCTTGGTTATTTACCAGACAAGGACGAGTCGAGGGTTGTGTGTATGGGCTGCCCTACTGTTGTTTTATCTCTGTGCTTTTTCATTCTGGTTTTAGTAACACCTACCTGCTTCCTCATTTGCACATCATTGTTTATAAATTATTATCGGTAAGCTATTTTGCGCATATTCATTGTTCAACTTATCCGGATATGATTCATGAATAGTTTGGTCAGCGCTTTCAGTTTTAACATTCACCTGTTGATATTTTGCTTTTTATTATCTATTATTTGAGTTAAGTATATTTTTCATAAATTCAGCCTGTCATTGATGGTGATAAACGGTCTAAATGTGTCCTCTTATACGTCAATATACACAGATTTTGCTTCAGAATTACTGTAGATATATTGAAAACCAGATACAATGCAAGTCTTTGTGAAGGTTGTTGTCCAGTAACTTTTCCCGATCCAAATGAAAGCAGCAAATCAATGAGTTAAAGTGTAGTTAAGATCTTTAAAGTCATACAGGCCCAAATGTTAGAGCCCAGGGTTTTTTTTTCTCACTCAGATGTGTGTTATCTGAGTCATTTGACATTTTTGATTTGCATTAAAATGCACCATTATGTGTTGGCCTTAGTAATATACTTGACATTGTTTATCTACAGTATATTATTCCCAGTCATCATGTCTCTAAACTGTCAAAAATCGACTAAGATGAGCCTGTGGGTCAGGTTTAAAGCACAAAAAAAAGAGATTTTGCTCTTTATTTTACTCCAGAGTTCCCAAAGTCTGTAGATTTGCATTATCAGATTTAGTCCCAGTGTCCTGTCACAGTGTAAAGTTAAGAAAGAGTCAATCTTTGCAAAACTAACAATATCTTTGACTCCTCCTGCTGGGATTTTTGTCCATTTTCTTGACCTTCCTTTAATTCATGCTGCACATACTGTATAAGGGACGTCACAGGAAACCACAGTTGGTTTTGCCTCAGTGCCATGTTTGGGAAACTTTCATACTGCCCACTCAGTTCCCTCATAGAGCCTCAACACTGTTTAATCACGCAAGGTTGTAAGTGCACCTTGATAAAAAGTCAGGATTCTGTTTTTAACCTTTTAAGTAGTTTTCATTCCTCTTCGTCAGGCCGGGAAACACCTCTGCTCTGCTGCAAAATGTCACTGAGTTTGCCGAGCCGACCCAGATGTTTTCTCCTCAGAACAGACCCCGTGTTGCCCCCAGAGAGAAACAGGGAATTTCCACTGCAACATGATTTCCTCTTTCCGTCATACACTGACAGCATTGGTTCGTGGTGCTGCAGGAGGAGAATGAGGTTGTGAGCTAATAACTTTAAAAAACATCCCAAACTCTACCGCCCTGCTGTTGAGTCATAGGCACTGCTTCTGTCTGAACCACTGAGAGCAGGTCATACCGACCCAGCCGAGAGGAGTTCAAAACAAACTGCCTGCAAAACCTATTTCTCATGTCTTCTCCTCAAGTGTTAGCATATGTCCTCCCAGACAAACCATATGCGCTTTAAGCTCATACGAGCCAGCACACTTGAAGATGGTGAGTTGTGCAAACATGAGATCGTATTGGGTATCAAGAGACAGATGGTCAAAACCAGTGTAGTTTTCATAAAATATCGGCATCGTGTGATAGTTTGTCTCCTTCTGCAAGTGCACTTTTACGTTTGAATTTTCATGTTTGTTTTTGTTTATATGCTGCAACTATAGAATTGTACATTTTATTTTACTTGAACAGTATACTGTAATAAAGATTTTAATTGTAGATGTTATCATTTCTTACTAAATAACAACTGAGGTCCTTAATGTGATATCCTTGTGTCTGCTGTCACAAGGGAAGCGGTGATAAAGCCCTGCTGTCTGAGGTTTGACTTGTTTGTTGCCCACTGCTGACGTGGAGGCAACGATGAAAGGATGTCGACTTCCTGAGCTGTAGGAGGCTGACGGCAGCGACTCTGATCAGTTGTCATTTTTTACTCAGCTGTCGAATCATCGATATGGTTGAATACCGCTGAAGCAGAGTTGTCTTGCAATCACCTGTGTGTATTTATTGTACAGTTCATAAGCACTCATCAAAACAGAAGTGATAAGGATTATTTTCAGTCTGGATTCAATCGTGATGAACACAGTCCAACTCAGTTGTTCCTTAGTAACTAATGTTATATAATCAACCTAAATTCTACTGTACATCTACAAAGTAACCTATGCTGTAAATAAGATTTGTCTATTGTCAGTTGAGGGTGAGTGTTGCTCATTGATTGTAATGATTATGCAATTCCCAGTAAACTGCTTGTTTTTTCAGTTAACACCTTGCACCTGTCTCCTGGATGTTAATATCTGTGTCTGTAACCTACATTCTTCTTCGAGTGTTCAGTTTGTTGCCCAAGGGAGTTAAAAGTACATCAGAACCTGAAAATATGTATATCTCACTTTACCCCCTTTTCTCTTGTGAACATAAATGTGAGCAACAAGTTCTAACACATCGGGTTTATAGGCAGCTGACTGGAATTTAACAATAGAATCCATGCACATGATTCATTTACCTCCCCCGTTCTTCAGTTGAATCATTTCTCTCTCAAAGGCAGTCAGGGTGAGGTTAGGATATCAGACGACTCCTGTGATGAAGAGTAAATGCCCTCCGTGTCCAATTGTCTGGATTTATGTTCTCAGGTCGATGGAGCAACGGCTAGAGTGGTTTAATGTAGCTGAAGTGGATATATTGACTGATTTATTGATCCTGGACAGGCTGTCAAGATGACCTCATAATAAAGTGGAAACACTGATGTTTTACCACTAGATGGTGCTAAAATATTGGACAGAAGACGTTCCAGTTCATGTATTTTTAAGATTGCACTTAAAGGTTATCTCATGAGGTTCAATCAATTGTTTTTATGATAAAGAAGAGTAGTTATTACCAGATTCTTTAGGATATTAACTACCTTTTTTATCAGACTATAGTCCAGATGGGAAAATGTCATGGTCTAATTTTAATATATCCTTTCCGTAGAACATTAATCATCAACTGGAAGCTGAGACAGTTCATGTATCACTTCATCTATTTATTTTATTATTTACATATAATGGGACATATTGATGTGGGTAGTTGAGTCGGAGTAATACATACAAACACACATCTTCCATCAACAAACTCACACAGGTGGACAGTAAGGGAAGCAGTACATATATCACTATTGCCTAATCATTTAAAAAAAAAAAAATTACAAAAGTTCAACAACAGTAACATTTGAAAACCACCTTTGACACCTTTGTGCCTGGATATGGTTAAAATTAGAGTATGACAAGTAATTTCATGAACATTAAAGTCCAGCAAAGGGAAATGGATAAAAGTGTATATATTTTTTTTTTTTCAAAGTTCATGAGGCTTGTAGGAAGAATTTAAAAGCCAATTTATTACACGCAATGCCCAAGGAATTTATGGATCTTCACAAGTAAATACTGCTCAGATCATATAGCGAACAAGAACCACTCTTTCTGGAATGAATATCACAATATTCAACATACATAAGATACACTGTATGTACACACAATACAAAGCAAACTTCACAGTACTGCTTATGTAAAATATACTTTCTGTGTCCAGGTCTTTTTCCGTCTGAGTGCGTTCGTATATTAAGTGTTTTAATTGTGACCAACGAGCACCATTTTTATGTGATGAGCTGCGCCAAATAATCTAGATGATTTGGAAATGCAATGACAACGAACATCCAGAGAGCAGCCGCCTGAGCTAACGTAACCTAAACTGTTTATCACCATCAGCCAAGAGGAAGTCTGACACAGCACAGGTTGCCATAACACACCATTAAAATGGCACTCATCCCAAGTACACTCCATTCAATTATGAACTTGCCGTGGTGGGTCAATTGCTCTAAAGGGCTTTCTAGTTGTCGTTTGCTTGTACTGTGATCCAGATATAAAATGAGCAGAAGGCGTGACGAGTCTGCTACTACATCACAGGCAAGGTCTTTCCTTACTTAGATTTATAGAAGCGGCTGCCAAGCTGTTGTAAGTGCTCAATGCACATGGATCATTAGGCGCTCTCGCTTTATACATGGTGCTTGTTAGTTACAGTAGTGCCATGAAATGAATGTCGAGGTTCCTGAAGGAAGGAGAGGAGGCGGAGGAGGAGAGAGACAGTTCTACATCAGTGTTTCCACACTGCACAGAGATAAATGCAAAGACTAACTGGTCACTACATGAAATAACTCATTTCTGCAGCCGCTGGCTTTGGGAAAATTAAACAGAATATAAACTTGATTGTAACTAAGGTGGTATATGTGATGTTAACATGTTGAAATGTGCAGCCTAATGTACATGAGATGCATATAGACTGCTACGACAAACAGGTTAATTGAACTTCCATATTATATGTCCATATGTAAACAATATTGTGTATTTCTATTTCTAAAAACACCCCTCCCCCTCCTGAAGTTCTGTAAGGAGTGAAGTCTGCACTGTAGAGGCAGGGAGATGATAGGCGGTCCTTTCCAGAGTGACAGGAATGAGGGGTAGGTTGGTTTAGGTGCCAGGGCAGCAGATAAATGGGCAGGTGGGAAGGAGGGCTGTCTGTTTTCTATTCGAGCGACTGGAGCATGAGGAGCTGCTTGAGGACCTTGGTTTGACTGGTCTCCCTGATCTCTCCCGCCAGGAACATCTCATCCACCACCGTGTACACCTTGAAGTGTAGACACAGAGGACAGGAAATTAGAAGATTAGACGAGGCAATGCAGGACTGAAACAGAGTACAAATACTACAAACCACATGTAGCATTGTTGGAACTGAAGCTTAAGTGACATGAAAGGGTTCGGTTTCCTGGAAACCCGTCCCTCACAATGTCAAGTCATCATCTAGCCTGTGGTCATCTTTACCCAACTGCACTTCTGTGTCATCAAAATGTAAAAAACATAACCGCTGGATGACTAAAGACAGTGGCTAGTGGCAAACAATACCACATGACAAGTATGATGGGATGAATCAGTCTTCCTTGCCACACACCTGAAAGGAAGAGGGTGACTGAGTGTGTGAAAACAGTTTTAGCCTACGAGCAGCAGTACGTCAGTGGATGAGAAGTTTCTTCAAAAATGTATTATATTAATCAATTTGTGGTTGCAACACGTCACACACGGGTGGTGCTTTAATACATACGCATGTGGGATCTGCCCACACACCTTGAAAATCAGTAAAAACGCTAGCAACAGCTGGGGGGATGGAGTTGCTTGTTGCTTAGCATTTTTATCTATAAGTAATGTATACCCATCGCTGACTAAATATTATTTACACGGAATCTCACCAAATGACTGCTCAAGTTGTGAATATGATATCAGTTGCCATGGCATTGTAATGAAAGATACATTTTCTCATCTGCCTTTTGTACTCCTCTGCTTCTTTTGTCTGATCAAGGTGCTCAGAAAATAATTTTAAAAAACCTCACAAGGCAAAAAAATGATTTTGCAAGGTCCTTACCTTGTAGAAGTTGAACACAAGGTCCAATTCACACACGTTGTGAAAATACTCATTCAGCACCTTTAAAAGAAAGACAGGAAATCGTAAAGAAAATGCATTTAAATTCAATCAGATAGCAGCGCGGAGATAACCAAATACTCTGAGAATACATAAAGATGTACGGTAATTGTATGTCTTGATGTGATGCACTATTGCAGAAATAAACCGACCCCGTAGCAGCGACAGAATCCACTTAACAACCATGTAATAACCTGATTTCCACTACAAGGACATCCATCTAAAATACGCCAAATTAAAATTGATGCGGTTCTCGTCTCATCTGGTTTCCACAGGAGGTTTTTCTTCAAGCAGTGATATAGTGTCATTTTCAGTGGCAGATTTACTGAACGCCTATTAAGACTTAAAGTAAAAGTGAATGTTGAAACAGCACCATGAAGAGAAAAAAACAAACATCTATGCATTGTATAGATTTTAGATTGGTTATTTCTCCTTGTGCGTGTGGCCAGCAAGCTTAGAAAGGACAACTTCAGACTGCATTTCAGAACACACTTACACGCATTCCTTTATAGTCAAACATTACATCAAATGACCTTCACTCCTGATGGCTCTGGACAGAAAACGGTCTACTGTTTGTCTTTGCTAAACAACAAACAGTAGATTGAACCTTAAGCTCACAACTTCAGTTGGTACTGTTTGATTAAAAAAAAAAAAAAAAAAAAATTAGATTAGAAAAACTAAATTAGATTAGAAAAAAAAAAAAGCTGCAATTACACAAAGTGAGTGCACTTGAGCTGCTTAATGTCTCCACATAATCACCAAGATTTGTAATAAACGTAACAGCAAGTTGTGCTGATTAAACCAAATAATACAATAATAATCTAACTAAGGAGTTCTAATTCAAATGAGGTATCCACCATTTTAAAAATGACACCAACTACTACTACCAACTTGGACACAGCTGTCTGGGACACAAACACCAGCATGACAACATTCCCCACATACAGTATGCTACGGCGATAGGCGATGACATACTGCAGTTATGTGAAGGACAATTTATGACAGATGCAATAATCAATACAGGCTGATGTGTCCTGCGTTCCAGGTCATATAGCTGCTGAGTGAAGCCTTAAAAGTCTCATTTTTCATCAAAATGACAATATCACAGGTGTCTGGCACTGATGTTCCTATTAATTCACATTGAACGCATTCAGCCTTTTGGCTCAGTTTATGTCATATGTTTGGTTTTAAAACTTTTGGTTATGCAATATCTACTACTTGTAAGATAGAATCTGGTTAAATCGTTGGTAAATGATGTACGCCACTGATGTAAACCAACATCTGAATTAATGAGCAACAGAAAACCCTGAAATGCATTTAGTTTGCTGTTTTTGCTGCTGTAGCACTTCACGGCGGCAACTGCACGAACACAGGTCACACAGAAGCTGTCACAGACACCATTAGGAGAAGTCTCTGATCAAAGTGCCCCCAAAATATAAAAGTAGCTTCCAATTAAAATTACTGTACTGTTGCTATTAGCAACATCTGCCTTTTTGAGGAGGCTGGTATTAGTCATTTTAGTGTGCAATGTATGTGCAATCGGTCGCAATCAGACTCTCAGTTTGTAATTAGTGATCAATTTGTTATTTTATTGCTGAAGGCTTGTTTCCAGCATCACTTGACCTGGCATTATCTCACAGTGCTCAAAGTCAATAACGACACGCCCCGTGCATAAGAATGTAAAATTCTGTAAATGGTTCAACTGTGACATATTTGTAATCCTCACACCAATTTGATAAACAAAACTTATACGTCTCTAAATGTGATGATGTGTATCGCACATAAGTTTGAAAAATATATTTATTTCTTCCACTAAATGTCAGTTAACTGCAGTCCATACTTCCCATACGAATGCGGGTTTGACATTAAGGAGCTGGAAAACAGTGCAAGGGGAATTTTGAAGGCAATCATTAACAGAGATTCCTGAAAACAAACAGACCGTGAGAAGTAAATCATCATAGTTCACTTACTAAGTCTGTCATATCATGGGTTATGGGTTGTGTGTGTCAGTTACCTCTACAAAGTTGTGGATTCCCTCGAGGTATGCCAAGTTGTTATCGGTCACATCCACGCAAATACAGAAGTACAGACCAGCGTAACGCCGGTAAATGATCTTGAAGTTCCTGAACTGTGAGAACAACACAGATAAAAGCATCTTAACAATTTTGTCTCTTTTATTATGACAACAGCAGCAGCCTTAGTTGGACTTAAGCTTCCCAGCTTTAAGGTAGAACACACCCAGTGATCTCTGGATGAGGATTCACTTTGTTTGACGGTGTAATTTCTCTGCCGCCCATTTGTTAGAATGCTTCTTTTTCAAATTGTTTAAAAAAAAATTGACTCATGATTTGTTTAAGTAGCTAGTGGAAAGTGCTTATAATGCGGGACACATGTGAGTCACCCAATTATTTTACTGTAAAGTAGCCACAACAGAGATTTTTAAAGGACAGCGTGGTTTCGGTCATTATACTGTGGTCCTTGATGGGATTTAGAAAAACGATCTGGTTTAACTACATGCATTTGAACCCCGAAATACAACCACACACATACAAAGGGACATGCAAATGTGGAGAGAGATGGTGGAGTGATGGGCAGCCACCCAGAGCAGCGCCCTGCAAGCAGTTGGGGGGGCACCTCGGCAGTGCCCAGGGGGTGAACTGGCACCTCTCCAGCTACCAGTCCACCTTCCATACTTTGGTCCATACTGAACCGGCCACCCTCCGGTTCCCAAGCCAGGTCTCTAACAGTAAGAGGCTTGTCACCACTGAATGCTATATCATACTGACTAATCCCATACCTCCACAAAGTTGGTGTGCTTGGCGTCCCTGACAGTTACCACAGCGTGAACTTCCTCAATCAACTTCTGCTTCTCATCGTCATCAAACTGCATGTACCATTTGGCCAGTCTTGTCTTCCCCGCTCGGTTCTGGATGAGGATAAAGCGGATCTGTGCAAATAAAGAGACAGAAATGAGATTGCAACACAGATAGTCTCCTTAAATATCTGTTTTTTGATGTTTTAGTGACTTCAGACACAACTGATGTCTCATTTTTATAATTTAGCAGAAGATTTTGATACCCTGCAATATTAATATCTTGATAATAGCAGCACTTATCTACCGTTATTTATCTGCAACGTTAGCAGGCTAGATAGTAGTGTTAGCGTTAGTGTGAGCTAGCTTTCGTTGAACCACACCCATTCATTTTGACAACATGATTTGGCCAGACTTTTCACAAACTCAAAATCATTGCAGTGCGATCTACCTGAGCTAAGTGCAGGTTGCTGTCTGTGGTAAAACATCGTGACTACTTCAAATCTGTGGCCGCAGCCTGCTATGGTGAGTTAGCTAACGAGCTAACTATGAAGAGGTTATCTCGGGTGCTAGCAAGTTAGCAGCGATGCGCTACTATTAGAAGAAAATAGATGATGTATTGATGTGTGACATATTTACCATTGTCGTCTCTGAAATATGGACCTTAGAGCCCCCAGAATAGCACTTCCCTGAATAGTTATGCTACGATTTTACACAGATACATCGGTAATTTCTTCGACCGCTCGTCCGCTATCTTTCCCGAGCTAACACAGGAAGTGCAAAAAACTACGCCAAGTTGCGTTGCACGGTGGGAGATGTAGTGCTTGTGTAACACATTTAGAACTCCATGGAAGGTGATATGGCACTACAACAACCAGCATCCCGCCGTGTTGAGTCGTGCTTTGGATCACATGAGAGGCGGAAAAAGTGCTGTAACTGTTATTTTCTGTGGCAGAAACAGTTTTCTGTGTAGTTACGAAATACTAAATAGATTTAAACAAGCCGTGAAGATAACACAGGATGATTTTTATAAACAATTTCTATTTCTACGGTTACTTTCTACTTTTATATAGTTTTCTATTTGTATATGTTAGCAGAGGTTAATGTATTGTTTAATTCCTCTGCAAATGTTTAATTTTGCTACAAATGTTTAATTAGATAGATTTATCCCAGGTTAATTTTAACGTATGGCTACCGTGTTGTAGGTTGATTCTAATGTATGTTTAATGTTTGTTTGGGTGCTGCTACTGGATGCTTGAATTTTTATCTATCTATCTATCTATCTATCTATCTATCTATCTATCTATCTATCTATCTTACATTATCAGGTCAGACTTTCAGTTTAAAGGTTTAATCTAAATAAAACGGAATATATAAGACTGTCCAGCTTCAGCGTCATTAAGCTTTATAATATGAAACAAACTGGAATATTTTCAACCATTCCACATGTTAAAAAAAAAAAAAAGCTTTGTTTTCACATTGTAAAAATAGTATTTTAGCCACTCTTTCACTTTGTGTTTGTGTGTGTGTGTTTGTGGTTCTATGGACCACATTTGTGACACACCTCAGAATTACTTGCATAGACAATACAGAATGAAAACGTAGCAATATATATTTCCACCCTCTTGAGGTTACATCATTTGTGGGGTTTTTTTTTTTTTTTTTTGCAGAGTCAGGGCTCAGAGTTTGTTTACTGGTCTGGTTGGGCAGCCAATACACCGCAGAACATTGCCCAGACAGCTTGGACAGCTTGGCTCTCTGAGCATTCTGGGCGTTTAGGGAGTCAGAGGGGGATGGGGGGGGAGAAACTGTGATTGTCAGGGATTGCACAACTGTGAGTGAAGGAATGTGCTTGCCCTTGGGACCCAGAAATATTTCAGCTGCAAATACAGAGAGGGTTGAGGTGGAATAGGGAAAAGAAATAAAATGAAAGGGAAAACCAACCACTGAGTGAGTTTTTCTTGCGTATAATGTTTGCAGCTGTGTTTTGATACCGGTGAGTCCAAGATAATAAAAGCACTACAAATGTGCTAATCTCTATATGAGAATTTAATAGCACAAATAAACGTATGTGTCATAATCGTTAAAAACGTCAAAAGTTTTATGATAGGGCCTGACCCATGGTAGGAGAGAGTAATGTAAAACAGAGGCAGATTATTCAAAAGAAACTTTGACCCCTGCTAATCTTGCTCTGTGTGATTGGGGTCATGCAAATATCACTGAGAACACAGTGACTAATATGATTGGACAGAAGCTTGTGGACTTACTCAAACGGAGGGTAGTGCACCTTGAACCCTGCTGTGGCTGTGTGTTTAATGGTGGATCACATTTCAAACAGTCAAAGCACACATAGTGCACTTTATACATTAAAATTTTACAACTCATACAGGAATGATAGAGCTGTAACATAAAATGACAAGCCTCTGACATGTCTGTATCATTGCAGGGTGCAGTGTTTCAGTCTTAAATCTCCCCCTAAAGTGTCAAATTTGATTTCTAAATCAATAAATTATGGTTTACAGCCATATGAAGTATTTGCTTTCATATCACACACAGTTTAGATTACCAGATTGGAAGTGCATGTTTGAGGAAGTTCAAGGAAGGACTAAGAGAGGAGAATTCCAGGAGAACGTCCCAGTGCAAGACACTAAACATCTGTTTGAGTTGTTAGTACAGGCAGTTGTCTTGTACAACATTGCAGGCATTTCTTCAAGTATGTGGTTGCATTGTTTTTCTCTTGAAAACACACAAAAAAATCTACTTTAGGAGCTTAAATCTTTTATCATTTAGTGGCTGAAATCATCAACTTCCTAGAAACTCCTTTACCAAGTGGAGGACTCAGGGCACAGCACAGATAATTAGGACTAACCTTTGAGATGATTGATTTTCACAGGAAAGGTATGAGATATTTTTCCTCTGTGCCGCTGGATAAGGTTTTAGGTAGGAGTCCTCGGATGAACGCAGAAAAAAATCTATTACCCCTTATGTAGCCATGGAACATTAAAATCTGTTAGAGGATGACAAATGTTTTACTTTGTACAGGGAAACAAGGATCAGCTGTGAAAGGAAGTGGTGAGGCATGGGGCCAAGAGGGCAAATGAACCAAAATAAAGTCACTTAATTATAATCATGATGACATGCAATCCTTCTTTCTATAGCCCGCAAACAGTGTTGCAATAGAACAGACTGAAATAAACAACAAAGGTCTGATATGTAGGAGCACATAAAAATCCAGTACCAATAAACAACTAAACTAGAGCTTTGAGAAGGATGAACTGGAAACTAGTCTAAACACTACTTACCATGAAAAGATCTATTTGAATTGTAGATTGTAACATGTATTTTCTGTACTTTTGTGTAGACTATTTGTATATTTGTATGAAAGTTCACAGCCATATTAATGTAGACCTACAGTATGACAAACCCTCAAACATTGTGTACTTACAGCACATCAGTGGTGAAACAAAATATTCTTTTCAAAATATTCTATTACAAGTAAAAGTCCTCAGTTTATTTACTTAAGTAGATGTACAGATTCAGTAGTACTTCAAGTATGAAGAGTAAAAGTACTCATTATAGATTATTAAAGTGATGGAAAGACAGAAATGATCTATTAGAGGATGGCCAAAGTGTATACTATATATGTGAAAAATTAAAATGACAGCTGGTTTGCCGCCTACAGGTTTACCTGTACCTTTTCCTTCTTACTTCTTCTCCCTCTTTTTTTTTGTTCTTGTATGCTTTATGATAGGCAAATTCTTCAGTGCTACATGAAGGATAAAGTCCATACTTTGTAGATGTAAGGGTGCCTGACAACAGTGTTCTTATATGTTGTTTGTTCAGTTCAGTTCAGTTTAATAGTCACATAAAATCACACAGGCATAATCATTGTGAAATAAATTTCTGTAAGCTTCTGCAATAAAGTCTTTTGACATATAAAAATGTACAAATAATACAAATGTAAGCATAAAAACAATGTTATGAATGTATATGATATAATTTGACCATATGTGTGAAAGGAGCCGGAGGCTAGCCAGAGCCCACAGCTGTTAGAACAATACAAAACAATAAACAACGAAGAAACAACAATAAAAACCACAATATTTCCCTCAGGAATGTAGTGAAAGTATAAGTATAAAGTAAGAGAATGGAAATACCTTAAAGGTCCAGTGTGTGTATTTATGTGATACTTACAGAAAATGGCAGAAATACAATATAATATTCATAGCTATGTTTTCCTTATGGTATATTTATCTAAAAATATGAATTGTTATGTTTTTGTTACTTTAGGATGAGCCTTTTATATTTAGATCTTCTTCCACAGAGTCCTCCATGTTGAACCACCATGTTTCTACAGAAGCCCAGGATGGACAAACCTAACACTGGCTCCAAATATGGCCTTTTATGTTCTTCACAGGTTTTATGGAGCCTGTAGTTTCTCCTTCACGGTATGAAGACGAGGGTTAGAAGAGTGCAACTAAAACTGCTAGATGTCACTAAATCCCACACACATACGGACCTTTAAAATTTTAGCTTAAGTACAATTGCAAGTGAGTAAATTCACATGGTTTAGTCATTATTAGACTACAGAGATTTCCTCTAGTTTTAGTTTAATAATTTGTGTTTCAAGTAATAATTACAAGTCTGTATGAATAAAAAAAAAGTTAATTAAACATTTTTAGGCATTGTACTTTTTTATTTTATGTGTATTTAATGTTTGTAATCTTTATGGCAGGTTTATAAAACAGTATACTTTTATTCTAATATAATAGAGTTTACAGGTTGTGATGAACGGCGGTTCTGAGTAATGATATTCATCAACAGTGTGCGTGTGTTGTAATTGTGTCCATGAACCGCTGGGCGAGACTCTGACTCTCTCTGTGTGTGTCTCTCTGTGGATAGGAGGGGAGATGCTGGATTCGGGAGAAGGTCCGCCATTATTGGGAAGCTGAAAAAAAAAAATAGACTTATACACACCGTCACACATTTAGCCTGTAAGGGGCTTAACACTAGAAAGGAAAATACAGCGGTTTGGGACGAGCTGTTGTCCACCAAAAAGCGTCGCTTTCTCCAGTGAAGGCACAGCTTGTGCATCGCGTTTCCTACGGACTCTTTTATTTTTGACACAACAAAGGAAATAATAATTGGTCAAAACAACGTGGTGGTTGAAGCAAGAAGGAAAAACACACCGAACGCCTCCCCCTTTTTCTCCTCGCAAGACGTTTCCAGTCGTGGTGAAAGGACTGGAGTTTGAACAGCATTTTTTCTTTTTCCTGACGAGAATTTAGTTGGGTTTTTTTTTCCGGTCTCTTTCTCCTCAGACGGGGAGAGAGAAAGAGAGATAATGCATCTCGTTTGTGAAAACTTCAGACTGATGAAAATGAGCACTTAATGTGGGAAGCAATGGACAGATAGTTTATGAGGGGGAAAAAAGTGGGAAATAATCGATGTGAGTGCTTGTAGGAAGTGTTTTTGTCTCTCTCTTTTTTTAAAAGTCTTTCGCCGGCTGTGAGTCGCAGAGGAGCAGAAAGAGAAAGAAAGGAGTGGACGAGAGCTGGAGAGAGGGAGGAATGCTATGGTATGTAGACTATACTAGATAATCTTCTTTTATACTAAATATAATACACGGGGGTGGACAATCTGAAGAGCTAAACATTGTATTAAAGATATTTTAAGGCGTTTACGTGTCCCTACATTGCAGCTTGGCTTCATTTGAAGTGCTGCGAATAACAAGAAACTGGGAGTCAACCCCAGTCCCCCTGAGGGCTGGTGTGATTTGAAGCCCTTTCTAGTAATAATGATGATTATTCTAATGATGATGTACGGGCGTATAAAAATAAAACCTGTTCTGATGTAGGTTACAATTGCCCTGTGGAGGGTTTTAAATGGAAAGTTTACAGAGGAGAAAGGAGGTGGGGAAGGTGAGGAGGGTGGGGGGTCATAAAAATGGATCATGTCCAAACATTAAAATTGTTTGTACAACAACACCTGGAATGCATTGGTCTTGTCAGGCCTTGAGAACCCCCCCTCACCCCCCCTGGTCTGCCTTGAATGTAAGGAGCAATAAGGACTTTCAATTGGTGGACGGGAAATAGGATGTTTGGGTTGGACTGTAAGGACTGTCAAGCCAACTGTTTGATGTTGTGTCTGCATGTTTTGCACATTTATTCACACGCTGATCATCGCCTGGCTAAAATGAACAATTAGGTGAGTCTTAAATGAGGTTTTGTGAAGTTTAAAATAGTCTCTGCTTTTATTTGGCACGTTTCAATCAGATTACCATCATGATAGAAGCTCTTAAACGTGACAAACTTCTGTCAGGAGTAATTATTTTCTTTCTTATTAAATGCCCCAGTAACTTTTAAAAACATCAAAGCTGCATGTACAAGACTTCCTGGCTGACACACTTAGCTAATGTGTGTGTACGCCCTGCCGGGAGGTAACTCTGCTCGGTTCTCTTGACAGGATACACAGTCAATGTCTAGCTTTTTTTTTTTTTTCTTCCACCAATTAAATATCTCATGTGGGGATATTTAACTTGTCTCTCTGGATGCTGCATGTCTACCCCTCCCTGTTGTAATAAAAGGTGCAGATAGCTTGATCACGGTGACCTAATACTGAAAATACCATTCATCTGTATTTGTGCCAGAACTAGTCACCGGTGTGTCACGGCTTAATCTTAAACTGCCACTGCAAAGTGGTCATTGCCCTGCCAGCCACTCCCTTTTCGTCAGAGTCCTTCCACTGGACTTCAGTACTTTCATTTTAAAAGTGATCTGCCCACCTGCCTCTGGAACATTGATTCAAGATTGACTGTGAAAGACTTCGGAGGGTGAGATAAGTGGGTGAATGTCAGTCCAGGTTTGTGATATGGCCTTGACACAGAGGTGCGCAGCGAGGGCTGTTGCCTGTACTGCTGTGTCACCACCATGATAGAGTGGACATTTTCAAAACAGGAAATTTGTCATTTGATAATGGATGCATGGTCTTGTTGTTGTTGTGGATTTTACATCCGTTGCAAGTGAATAAGTTGACTCATAATCCTGCATTTGCTGTCATTATTTTGACTGAGTTTCTATCTATTTGATTATCTTATTGGAAAGACCACGCCACAGAGGAAGTAAACACACATACACACACTTTCCTTGGTAAGACGGTCTCTTTCCTCTCAGGTAAATGCGTTAGCAGCTGTCAGCACTTCTGTTCTCTGCTTGATTGGGCCCTTTGCAGTGCAGTCACACCTCTCCAGGAAGCCTCTTCTCCTCGTAATAGCTGTGCCATTTGCCCAGGCAGCAGGCTAGCTACCAGCATACCCACTCACCCCTGTCTGTCGTCCTCTGGGCTGTGGATCGTGTTATGTGTCCCTGGGCTAGAACACGTTCCTGGGATTAGAGGAGGGCTGGCTTTGTTCATCAGGATGTAGGCCAGGGATGCGGATATGTCCTTTGATAAGGGCACCGGGAGAGAGATTGTGTCCCATGTTATTACGGCAGATAAACATGGGGTTTGGCATGCTTTGTAACAGAAACCGTGAATCTACTCCTCATATCTAATTCTAATAGCCATCTCTTGACTTCTCAACACTGGACGAGTAATCAAATGAGAAAGGTAATTGGAAAGTACTTGAGCCCTTTGGTGTGAAACATGCCCTAAATCAGTAAGCTCAGCTGTTAGCAGGTTATTTAAATAAGGAACGATGTGTTTCTGGCTTGTAATACCACTCTATTTGAAAACTTGCCCCGTACCATATTATTTCCATGTCAACCCAGGCTTTTATTTCCACAAACCACTGTGCTGCTGAATGAAACTGTGGCCTCTCACCTGCTCATTTACAGATTTCACAGCTAGCATACCTGTCAACGCAGACCGACTCCATATGCCAAGGATGTAAAATCTCCCCCGCTCGTCTCGAAAAGTGCCGTTCGCCAAATCTCTTCCTCTCTCTTGTATTACAGGAGAGGTTTGCTTGTGAGTCAGTGTAAGCCTGTGTTTGATGGAGAAAGGAGCTAATTATAGCGGGCAGCTTTGGAGTTTGGTGGACCAGATTACAGTCACTCTCCTCTCAATGGCTGCCTTGTTCTGGTGGCCGATTATTAGGCAGAGAGAAGTGCATTCTGGGATGATTGTATCTGAATTTCCATTAGAAAGTGTGCCTGCCTCAGTTGAACTGAGGTTCTCTTCTCTCCCCACTGGTTCAGCTCCCTTGCTCATTACAGATTTTGCAGATGGGGACAGCTTGATATAAAGGCTTCTGTAGTGTGCCCCTATTCTGTTTTAGAGCCAGTTTTACTCTGAATCCTGAATGGACGAATTATCTATGAGGGAACTGACCCCAAATCAGCAAGGGTGGTTGTGCCTAGTTTTTTCTCTGAGGAAACTAAATTCTTTAAAAATATCACTTGTATTTCATTGCATTTTCTAACCAACAAAAGGTTTAACCAAGAAAATCAAGCAGTAATAAAGATTGCATTTGCTCTATATCCCCAGCCTATGTTATTATGGTATTGCTTTTCCAATATAAATGCATTTTTAATGGAAATGCTTGTGGAAAGTAAGAGCTTTAGACATGATTAATGGTTTGAATGGGGGCTCTGTTGAGATAGTTTTAACTAGCATTCATATTTCTTTAAAAAACAAACAAACAAAAAAAAAAGTCGATGGCACTGTTTGGAAGCACGGTGGCCATGGAGACGAAAGACCAGGATGTAAGCCACAGAGGAATGGTGACCTCTGGACGTGAGCGGCCTTGCTTTGCTATTCCAGATACAATTACACAACAGAGGGACAGGGGTAATGGGGCTATGGTAATTTGAAAGGGCTGTAGAGGGGGGACATGAGGGGAGAAGTGGGGGAGACAGTGAGAGAGTGACACAACAAAGTTTGAGAGAGGAAAAAAAACAAAAACCGAAAGGCTTCAAGAATGAGAAAGAGTAAAATAAAGCGCAAGCAAACTGCTGCCAGTTTCTGCTTCAGGCTGTGTTCCTGGTATGTGCCCTTTCAGCTTTGTGCTCAGGGATCAACCAATCAATGACAGCCATAAGTAACCCTGCTGCTTGGCTATTGGCCACAGCTGAATTCCATGACTCAGCATGTCCACAGATAAGATGTTATGATTGAGTCACTGCCAATGAAATGAGGCCACTGCCCGGAGTTCAATAGGTTGGACTTGGGCTGCTGTAATTGCGCACAAAAAGTTTGCACCACCTACATACAGCGCAAAGACTTTTAATGCTACAGTTCTACCAAGTTTAGTGGATTGCCTACGGGACTAGGCTGTAAAGAGAGGGTTGTCATATATAAATACATACTCCGTTACATTATCATGTTAAGGGTATAATAGCCTCTGATTGTTTTCGAGTGAGTCAGTGTTTACGCTGACTGTACTTGGGATTTAGAAAGTCTGTAGGCACTGAAAACCGCTCACCCTCAGAAACAAAGAGAGACTGCCCTGAAATCCACCTACACACCTATTAAAGGATAAGGTTGAGCATATTTGTAGTCTGTGGACACACACACACACACTCACACGTTTCCCACACTAACCCAACACTTAGTTTTCATTTTTGTCTTAACCTGTCGTGCTGACCTACCCTCATCCTATTCTCAAGTCTCCAGGCTTCATTGCCTAAATTGGGCTGAAGTCGGGAGGAGAAGTCCCTGTGTGACATTGTTTGACTTTCTCTCTGGAGATTCTCCCTTGTGGCGCCCCTGGGTTTCCTGTAGGAAGTCCACCTACGATGCCTGGTTGTCTGTGGGGGTGGGGGGGGGGTGCGGGGGGAATGGGAGGCCAGGAGGAGTGGATAGGGTGGAGGAGACGAAGGAGAGCTGATGGTCAAAAGTGAGGGAGAGATTCAGAGGAGGGCAACAATTGAGCCTTTTTTATACGACTAATAATCCGAATAATAGGCAGAAAAATGTAACTACATTGATAAGAGTGAACACATTTAAGCAGAGGCAGATAATAGCATTGTTACCGTTGGATGATTCAGGAGTTTGTTTGTACAGTGATTCCGAATATTGATCCAGTATTGGTCAGGCTATTTGAGCTCTTGATGATGGCCTCAAGTGCTTGGACCCAGGTACACCTGCTCGAATCATAATCATAGTTAATTAGAATAAACCAGCCTGTCCTGTTTGATACAGTTCCTTTATGCAGATGATAGCCGGTCATGTAAATCTTTTCTATAGTTACTTTCTGTTTTCATAATGTTTATACTTTCTGCACATGCTTCCCATTTTGAATGACGGTTGGTACACAGGGTGGCACAACTTCTTCCATTTAGTAGCTGCAGGAATAATTCTGTATATCCTATTACGACTTGTTGGTTCAGTAGGAAGCTCAGCAGTAAAGCAGTAATGGTGCTAGGCGCTCAATGGATGCCTATCCTTTCTCATCCTTTTCAAAAGCAGAAAAGGTGGAGTGCTGGATTTGGTATATTTCTTATGATACAACATTTCTCTCTTATTACCTACCGTGGAACAGGACACCTTGTGCAGACATTTTATTTGTACTCCCTTGGGCATCATCAGTGGGATTAATTTCATCTGAGGGGGGAAAAGGCTCTTGTAACAGCAACTTGTGTGTGATTCAGAGACTCTGAGGTTAGGGTGTTTATTTATGAACACTGGCTGGTTGTGTAAGCTGCTTCTGTCAGGTATAATATCACAACTTAAAAAAATAAAACTAATATCCTCACCTCAGCTCTTCTTCTCTACTCAAACAGTTCTATAAACATTGTAATTAAAATAAATAAGATAAGACAAGATAATCCTTTATTGATCCCTCAGATGGGAAGAACAATAAATAATTAAATAAGTAAATAAGTAATTTGAGGTATGTAAAATAAGAATAGGTTAATAAATAGACACTACAAGGGCAATTAAACTCAAACCAAAGGCAAGAGTAGTTGTTCATAAGTAGTTCATAATTATAATAGATTACCAATAGTATTAGGAGCTGTGATAAAGATGAGGTGTCTAATAAAACATGGCCATCGCTGTCAACATATAACTGTGTATGTTAAAGGCCAAGGTATGTTGGATTTAGTTACGTCTAGCGGCATAGTTGCTGATTTCAGTCACCTCATCTCAATGAGAACATATTTATGAATATTGCATTTCTGTCATATTCTCTAAATAGAGCCTCCTAAGACACACACACTGGGACTTTAATGCTAATGGTTAATGCATATTGGCACTGCTGGAACAGTTTGTTTAGTTTGTGCGTTCTCTATGATAACGTGATGTCTCTTACATGCTGCCTCTGACAACTTTATTGGATGTGTCTTGGTACACCTGCAGCACTCCGACAAAGAGGAGGGAGGTGGAGAGTGGGAGGCAGTGAGGTGTTCCACTTCTAACATATTCTAATTAAAGTTGGCAGGTTTAATCACAGACTGATAAACATCAGAGAGGAAAGAGAGGGACGGAAGTAGAGAGGAGAGGGAAGGGAAGAAGCCCGGCAGACACAACCAGAGGCCTGTGTAAGAACCTCACTTGACCTCAAGTTTTTCTTAGTTTTCCCAAACTCCTCCTAAGCCCTATCGATCGCTCTTGTTTCCTCTCAGCTTCTTTTCTTTCTTTCTTGTCTTTTTCACATCGTCACAGAATATTTCTGTTCCTGTGTATTTCTGTTCCCATGGCTTCCACAATCCCTTAGTTTTTATGCCCTTGGAGCACAGTGCAATGTTATTGTCAGCTGTGGTTAAGGACACAGGAAGGGCACCACCTTGTCACTAGATGTTTGTCTCAGATGCCACTTCAGGGGGATGTGGCCACCACTGTGGTGGCCTTTGGCATCACCCCGGTGAACATGTGCTGAATCTGTCTCTTTTCCACACATACAAGGACACACAAAACCTTTGTATTTTGACAGGGGACACTTTTTTCACCATGTTGTGATTAGGTATTCTTAACTTGGAGCTTGCTCCAGGCATTTTAACATTTGCAAATCATTACTAACTGGCTGTTATTGTTTAGTATTCACAATTGATGCAACTCAAATTTGAAAGTTTGGAAATTCTTGTATTCTGTCATAAGGACCACAGTATTGTGCACTACTCACATACAGACAAAGTGACTAACAGTGGCTGACCCTCCTCACCCCCATAACATAACTGTCAAAGCGGTTCTGGCTGTTAGGCAGCTGTTTGACAGTGGACATCTGATCCTCTTTAAGGTGAGAAGATAAGGTGGCTCTTCATAGCCATTTGTCCTCACAGGAAGCAAGCCCCCGACACCTCCGCATCCCTTATAATGGCCTAGTACCAGTTCCCCGGCCCAAGCTAGTGATCATGCAAGCCCAGGGCTGATGAGTAAGCACTGCTCAGCCTGCGGATGGCTGGGCCTGCCGTTATCGATCGCAGCGCCACCGCCTGTCATCCAGCCACCACTTAGCTAATGATGTCCATGCTATTGTCTCACGGCTGGGAAAACGGCCATAAAACAGAGAGTGGCGACTAACGGCAGCGTCAGAAGGAAAGATGGATCTTACCGATAGATGAGGCACACCCAAAGCAGACTGAGCCAACTGGTACTGTGTTCTGCTATCTTAGGATGGTAGCACTGTCATTTTTATTAATAATGCCTGCACACTCTCCGTCTCTACCCCCCCCCCCCTCCTCTTTCTTTCTGCTGTTGGCTGCCTTTATTATAATGCTGGTTGGTCCATCTGCGTGAAAGAAAGACAGACCACGGTTTCCGTCTGCCAGTCTGTGTGTTTGCCTGGTTTTGACCTTGTTAGTCTGGTTGTTACTTTTGTTGAGCAAACAGCACATTTGTTTGTGCTAAATAAATACTCTTAGTGATGAATCACCTTGAATCAAGACGCGATTAGAAAGCTGCTATGGATGCTGTAAAGATATAAACCCGCTTGTGCCATTTTAGAGTATTGTAAATGGATTTTGCTCTGAGTTGGTTTTCATGGGAGTGACATGGGTCATCTCTCTTCTCAGTGCCATAATTTCCCAGGATGCAGTAGGGGCCCCAAGGTCCATAGCTCTTATGTCAGAGTTCATTTCCTGTTGCAGTGCTCCAGCTCCTGAGGATCCACCATTTTGTAACATTCCTGATGAGGACTGGAGAAATGTCTCAATTCGCCACCCATGTGCAGCTTTTTTTAACTCCATAAATGTGTTTTATTGTCTGCGATAATTTAGGATCAGCTGACATAGCCGGTGTTGTACAGAGTGAAGAAAGAGTTTTACTTGGAAAAGTCATATTACAGTCAGCTTTACAGTGAAATGAAACTGTAAGAGTAGACGAGGTTACATTATGCCAATACAGTAGAAATGAAATCAAGACTCTCAATAGTTTTTGCTGATGTTTCTATTTCTAATAATACTCGTAATACCTCATCGTTGGTTGTGAATCGCCTCCAACAGCAAACCTGAGTCCTGCCTTTTCCTTTGTTGCTGTGCTGACTCCCATGTATGTCCTCAGTTGTGAAGATAAAAGTAAGGGAAACATGGATGAAGAATGTAAACATTTCTAGTTGTTTTTGGTTTGAGGGTTGTTCAGAGAGAGGACAGTCTCACCACACCACGGCTCATATTAGTCACAGCCGGAGAGAAGAGAATGCAGACCTTTTTGCCCAATGAGGGAAAAGGTCGTTGGGAATGCAGTTTGTCAGGTCAGGAGCCGGGCCTGTTGTTGCTTAAATCCATGTGACTGCCAGAAAATGAGGTGGAGAGAGGTGAACTCAACTGGACATGCATGTCAAGACTGGCAGATGTGTTTGTTGCTTATGTATTTACCTATTGTTGTCATTCTAGATAATTTAACACAGTCTTACGTTTACACAGAGAGACCTTCTCCACTGTGCTGCTGGAGTCGAGTTCAGTTTGGTGGTTGTAGTAAGGAGCACAGAGTCTGTATTGCAAACAGTCGAGGCAACGTTTCCCTCTTTCAGTTTGGATTAACATTTAAATATCGACATTGTATTGGTGGATGTGATCTTTTAAAATTAAATGTCAAATGTCTAATTTACTTTTTCAAGTAGTGAGAAACTAATTCACACCCACTCAAGGGGTGCTCCCCCTAAGAATGTTCCTGATGACCAATTTCCCAGTCGATAAAGTTTAAATTTAGACTAGCTGATTAGACTAAAAGTAAGAAAATGCTCAGAAACACAAGCCGCACACACCCTGCAAGGTTTCACAAGTTCTTCTGTTAGACATCCCGTTACATCCTGATACATGCATTTGACGCAGGAGCACTTTGTTACATTATTGCTGTTTAAATGTCAGTAAATGTGTTGAGATACTACTGAAATGTCAGTAGTCTTGGCAATATCTTCCTGCCAGATAATGCCATGAATGATCATGAAGAAAATGAAAATTCAGGCAGCATATACAGCGAGGGTGGTATTTTATGATGTGATTGCTAGTTTCTCAATGCTTAATGTCATTGTAACTTACCGTACTCTGGGTATTTTCTTTTCAAATCCAGTTCCATCATCCTTTGTCAGTGTTAGAAGATAGAGAGTGAAATCGGCTGCATAACATCATAGACATAAAATTAATTTAGCTGACTTGTATATCTGGTCAACTAGTTAGGATAGCAATGTTTAATCGACTAGTTGACTGATTGCTCACATCCCAAAATGTAATTATTTAGTCATTCATTTCCATAAATGCTCAAAATCTGTGCAACAGGCGTGGATGTTTTTGTCACCAGTATATGTCAAGCTCTAAAAATACTGAATACTACGTTTCCCATAATGCAACTCACTAGTGTGAGTGTACAACTGTTTTTACAGGCTGTGTGATACTCCCCATGACATGAGTAAATAGACACCTATACCTCATATAAAACTAATTGACTGCCCCTTTAAAAAAAATCTGATTACATTTATTGGATTTACTAATTATTGCTGGCTTTAATTTTTCTGTTTAATTAAAAACCACCTACAAAATCAATACAGTATGTACAGAGATTATTCATATATTAGCATAATATACTAGTGTAGTGTTTATTTCAGTGCCATTGAACGTGATCATTGGATGCTAAGTGGCTCCCAACCAAGAAAACTGTCCCTCATACCAGTCAGAAACTGCTGGCACTCTGTCAGTGTTTGTTCATGCAGGCAGTTGTGTTTTCAGTCATGCAGTTACTCCTAAAAGGCAAAGTAGTTAATCACTAATGACTCTGAATGACTAATGGCATATTCGTCCTGCAGTGAATGTTGTAAATGCTGATTGAGAATGTCTGTTGTTCACAGTGGTTGATCACATCTGGTCAAAGAGAAGACATTCATTTACAAATATCTTTGAACAGTCAAGACATTAAACAAGCTCAGAGACATCAGTGTTATGACTGGAATTTGTCCTTTCCCCGATCACATGCATCATAGATTATGAAGCGTTTGGCTCCATTCCCGACATCAGATTTAAGATACTTTATACAAAAGGAATTTATTAGAGAGTGGATATGCTTTTACATCAGGAATACTTGAATCCTCAGCCTGAATTGGTCGTCACTTTTTTAAAACATTACAGCACTTATCTTAGAGAAACAAGAGAAGCAGCATCTGACATCCTCTGTATGGCATTTTACATAGTGTGCCATGCCATGTGGATAATGTGCATGATTTATAGATGTGAAGACAGATTGTTTTACGGCACAAAAACAAAAACTGTTTCTGTTTCGGGTCATGTCTGGGACATGTGACTAAAATGGTGTTTGTCAATGTCTTGTAATCTTGGAATTTAACATTAAAAATCACTGTAAAACAGTAATTGGCAATTACCTTGCCTTTCTGAGTTTTTGCCGGAGATGACACGAAACCTGTCATTATAGTGATGTTGATGCTTCCATTATTTCTACCCCCTGCTGTGTGTATATATAGTGAAAATATGTCTGCGCGTGTCAGAGAGATCAAGAGTCAAAGAAGTGATTTGGAATAGGTGGAAAGAAAAAGTAGGACAAGAAGAACTGCAAGAGAAACAGATCCAAAAGTATATCAGAGTCATCAGCTTAGGTGTTGCCATAAACATGTCAGATCATTTGAGTCATGCTGGTTTGATTGCAGGGCCCGTCTTGTTTGTGTGCTCTTTGGAAAAACGA
Source organism: Argyrosomus regius (assembly GCA_946959425.1). NCBI lineage: Eukaryota > Metazoa > Chordata > Actinopteri > Sciaenidae > Argyrosomus > Argyrosomus regius. The sequence goes on from OX336889.1 coordinate 12,658,992, forward strand.
ACCAAACAAGTCCCTGAGACTAGTTTAACCTGCCCTTGAACCACAACTCAAGGTATTACACATGAGCACACTTATTGTCAGACCTTAAGCAAACTCTCTTTCAACATGCTCATATATTACAGAGACTCCCATCTACAATATTTCAGTTTTTGCTTCACAGCTATGTAAATATATTCTCTCTCACTGCCCCGACTCTCTCTGTGTTTGGCCATAATGGATCAGATTCTAGGAAATTGTGCAACTCCGAGAGTTTCCACGTGCAGCTTTTCGACCACAGAGCAGAGCTTACATCTAGGGCCTTGCTGTTTCCCCTCTTTCTTTCCCTGCTCTCACAGGTCAGAGTTGACAGGAGACATGGGTGGGTGGTGTCAGGCCTCTCCTCAGGGGATCCTGCGGTCCTCAGGGGTCTTGTGAGGTTGGGCAGCAGCTCGAAAGTGGAAAAAAACGGGAAGCCACGATGGCAGAGAGAGGGAAGGAACAGCTCTCTGTTGTTCCACTTTGTTTGTTTTTTCACGTCAGTGCTAAAGATGGAGATCCAGGATGTCGACGGTTAGGGCCCTATTGCCAAGAAGCGTGTACATGTTTGTATCTATAAGCTACTGGAACCGTTTGGTTCACCAAAAGGTCGACAGATTTGAATTTAAACTCATTCAGCTGTATTTTTCTTCTCCAGAATTTCCTTGTTTTTTGCTACATACTGGTCAAGAACACGACATGTTGAGATTTGTGCTTCATTCTCTGCCACTTTTCAAACAGAAAGGTTGTTTCAGTGCACGCTGGGTCGTTGACTTGTTCAGACGGTCTATAATGTTCAACATCATGTGCAAAACACTTGTGCAAAGGTTGTGAGAGCCCCGCGAGTGTGTTGGGCGGTGCTCCCGGGGCTCCCTGATGATGTACCATGGTAAACAGCTCCCACTGCTTGCACAGCTGGGGCACACTTGACAGGCCTCTGCAGTGCATGTAGAAGAGGGAGATGGAGAGAGGGATGGGGTGGAGGAGGTAGACACAGAGAGGAAGGGAAGGAGTAGAAGGAGAGAGTGACTGGACCAATACAACAGAGGAATGCTGTGAGGGCCTTCAGGGCAGGATACAAACTGCAAAAAAAAGGACAGAGGAAACAAGAGCAGAAAACTGATTATAAATGACAAATCCCCAGCTCTCGCAACCAAACAGTGTTAGCTGCTGTATCCCGAGGGTGAGAAAATGCAACAGTAATAGCTCAGACTCCCAATCCAATCTCCTGTATGTATTCTGCGCACATGTGTGTGTGCGACTATGTTTGTGTATGTGGCCCTCCCCAAACTCAGCAGAAAGAGACAGGAAATTTTGCCCCTCCCCTCCTCCGTCCTCCCTTCATTCTCTGCCCCGTGCTCACCCAACCTGGAGCTGATTGGGGAGAAAGCGAGGGATGAGGTTTTGTCGTCTAATCTGCCAGCAGATCGCCACTGATGGGCCTCTGTAGAATGGCTTTAGTAAATTGCTGTTCCAGGGAAGGGCAAATCCCTTCTATCAGATAGCAGCTCCCTCTTCGTCTTTCCCTCCATTCCAAGTCCCGCACTCTCTTTCTCTTCACTATATCAGTCAGGCTTTGACTTTATCTCTTTATCGCTACCTTGCTTTTCTCTCCTGTTGGTCTCTACTTGTCTGTCTCTGTCTCTTTTTCTTTCTTTGTCATTTAAATACCTCATGTTGTGCACCTATTTGTGAGTCTGCAGTAGACTTGATTCTGCCTGCCTTAGGGGCCTCGCACCTGGAGAGAATGAGATGAGTTGGTGTCGGAAAGAGACGCTCTGTGGATTTTGCTCTAAGGCTACTCATCGACATCACCACATTACAGTCTGTGTGTGAACATCCCCTGGTGTGTTTTTGCATGTTAACAAGATGGACCAGTTTTGAGGGCGGCCATCTTGCCTTGCCCAATGTGAAACCACACAAGAGATAATACTGTACTTCCTGCCGCAGTATCAGGAAGATGGAGTTTGTGGATTAGAGGTTTTTATTTGTCTCTTTTAGTTTCGCATACATGTGTCACAAAAGATCTAACTTAACCAAGGCAGGAGTAAAGGAGATTAGGGAGTGAGATACCTTACTGAAGAAAAAGGGAGTGCTTTTATCTACCTGTAAGTCACAGTGTGTGTGTGTGTCTGTCGGGAATGTTGCCCAGCATGGAAAGCTGAGTGAAGCCAAACTTCCAGTGTCCTCCTGTGTTTTTGTTGTAGCCGCCTCCAACTCCTTCACAATCTCGTAAAACCCACATTGACATGACATATGGCATCCAGGCACGTCTTAATGTCACACAACGCTGCTGTCGCTGTGACGATGCTCCAGCTTGATAATTAACAGGTGGTGTATAGGAAGAGGTGCAGAGGGCACATTTATTGCTGTGCTGTTGTGATGAGGTGTCTCACCAAACAAGATTTACAGTAACCCAGCCCAGCAGAAATATCTGTTTGGTAGAGGTTGTTGTTGCCGTTCTAACAGTTTTATAATCAGTATGTTTACACGCACGTTTGTATCCTAGTTTTGTGTCTCATGCCGTTTTTGATTATGTTTGAGATAAGACGTTTACAAGGAACAAGAAATACCTGGTTACAGGTTACAACATGATTTCTAGTAGAGGCATAGTTGGGGGTAAATCCAAGTAAACTCAGTTTATCCACTCTTTTTAAAATGAGGCTGAGAGTTTTCAGATCAACTGTATTAATCAATAAGTGGAAACAAAGAGTTTAAACTACAGTTTACCTACCTTTGTATTTACCACTACACCCCTGAGCTCCCTTCAGCAGTTGATGATGAACCGGCTTTGGTTTCTGTCTTGTCTGGACACCGCTCCTGGATCACCAGTTAAATGATACAATTCACCTTTCACATACAGACACCAGCCTCTATTTCAGTGACTGTGATTTCAGTAACTATTATTTTCATCATCAGTTAATTTGACATTTATTGTCTACTGATAATTTGCTCTTGAAAATGCTCCTAAAAAAGTAAAAGTCAATCATTTCAGAAACTGGATTTCTACCCGAATACTGCAGCTAGCATATCCAAGTTTCTCAAATCCAAGATATCATGTTACATGCACAACACATAAGCAGAATACTCCCAAAACATGTAGTGCAGTGTTATTGTGCATGTTAGCACACTCAATATTTTGTCGGGAACAACGCTCCTCTTTGGTTTATACAGCTGTTCAACAAGTCATCTGTGATTTCTGATTGTTACTGGTTGTTGATGTATTGTTACACTCTGTTAATGAGCAGACTGTAGAGCCTAATTCAGGTTTGTGTACCAACTGATTTGAATGACGGGAGGACTCGAGTTGTGAGCCCCACCCTTCTTTATCGACTCTCTCCCCCTGCAGTCTGAAAGGAAGCATCTGCCTGCCCCTCTGCCTCCCCACTGCTCACCACACACATGCTCTCTCCCTTTCTCTCTCCACAGCCCACACTCCATTCGCCGTGGCTGCTAGCTATCCAGCACGCGTCGATGTCAGAGCCTCTAATCTCTCTAGCATAAAGGCCATGCAAAGGGAATTTATGTTAGGCTGCCACAGGAAGAAAAGGAGAAGCGGGGAATCGTTTGAGCAGGTTGACAGATAAGACTCTTGTGCTTTCTGTGTGGTGCTTTTTAAGCCATGTTAAGCTGCTTAATTAGACATAATCTACAGACCCCAGACTGAGGCGGAACTAATGAAGTTAAAAGACTCAAATCCCATCCTACCATCACACTCTCCTCTACTCCTCACTATCACTCGCGCCTCTCGGTTTCATCACTACGCTCTCCTCTGTGCTGCCTACCATCTCTCTCTCCTCCTCGCAGCACACTCTGCCCTCTGTTCCTCCTTAACATCCCACTTTTTCCTTTTAACACCATTAGTGTCTTCCAACACACCCAGATATTCTGTCCAGACTGCATTACAACCTTGAAACCTTTTCTGCAAACAGCCAGAACTATATTATCATCAGCTAATCGTTTCTACAATTCTGATAAGAAGATTTACTGTGATTGTTCACAGGATATGTGCATATCCTCAAGTGAAAGTGTCTAATCTTGGTGCTGATGAGCATTTAGGGGCGTATTTTCTGAGGAGAGGATAGCCTTAAGAAATTCAACATTTTGGGCTTATTTTGCAAGTGTTAGATAAGCATATTGATACCACTCTCATATCTGTCCATTCTTTATGCTACCATCTGCCATCAGCCCATCAGCTTAGTTTAGCACAAAGACTGGAAGCAGCTAGCCTGGCTCTGTCCAAACTTCTGCCACCTTAAAAGCTTTCTAATGAACACATTATATCTCATTTGTTTATTTTGTTGGAAAATAGTTGCTGAAAACATGTGAAAAGACTTTGAACGATATATTGCTGAAATGTGGAGTTAGAGGTTAAAACAGTTTTTTGGGCGGTCCTAAAGGGTGGCTCGATGACACGCTGAGGCCACCCTGAACATACCCCTGCACCACTAGCAGAGAGATACAGATAAATATATCTCACTCAGAGTGTTTCAAAGCTAGTCATGTCATTTTCTGAACTCATCTGACACGCTTCAAAATGGCTGCTCCCATGAGTGGGCGTGGCTTCAGCACATTCAACATTTGTTGACACCTAATTTCATAAACCTGTCAATATTTTTCATCATTCAGATTTGGCTGGGTGGTTAATAACACTTTCTTCTTTGGTCTGACAAACTATTATTCTTACTTTACACAGACTTTAAGTGGTACCTGCTCTTGGCTGGGAGGAGTGACTTTCTGGAGTCTCCACTGGTTGCCTGTCAACCTCCATAATGATGACAAGATTACAGGAAGTCACTGCGCTCGGTCAAGTTAGAATGTCTGTTGTCTTTCCATCACATGTCTATCTCTGCAGCAGGTCTACTTCCACACTCTTCCCTCCCCTTGGTCTTAAGCCTTCCCTCTTTGATTTGCAGTAGAAAGAGGATGTTTCTCATGTCAGTGACATACTTCCCTTCCCTAATCTGAATGTGGGAGAAATCTATGGACTTGTCCAAGTGTATATATAACTATTTTATCTCCAGGTAGTGCGATTTCAACTTTTTTGCCAGCTTACAATAGACTTTGTTCATGCACCAGGGCTTGTTGTTGCTCTGACATGTTTACATATCTCTCCTATCTCTGCATCTTGCAGGACCAGCTTTCTTTGTCGTGTTTTGAGCTTTCCCTGAAGCTGAACAGCAGTTCTTTTTCCTTCACAGAGGAGCGGCTGGCACGCCAGTTTGTAAACGCTCATCCTCTGTCCAGGAAGAGATTGCAGCTGACCATTGTTGGGTTTCATCATCGTCATGAATGTGCTGCCTCACTGGTGATGGCCTGTCAGAGATTTTCTTCACCCCATTATCTTCCTGCCTCTCCTTCACGCTCTCCTTTAGCCCTCCTTCCCGCCTCATCTTTACCTGTAGTGGTTATGGCCTTTTGTACTGTCAAACTTATTCTCTTCACTCTGTGCCAGTGCATATTTCCGTTCATTTAGATAAGGCAAATGTAAATACAGACTGAACCGTTGCAATATTACCTCTAGCACTTATCAGCTGCAGAAACTTAACAGGTAATATTACCCTATGAATCAGTGCATATTTATTCTCCTCAGCCTTCTCAGTGTCTACATTTTCTTTCCTCCTGCTGCCACATCTCCTTATTTGTGAAACCTCTCCCCTCCAGTGCAGCCCAGTATCATGGTGCTGTTGAGTGGATCTGAGGGATGCTGAATTCTGGTCTTGCTTGATTAGCCAGTGTGTGATGCTGTAGGCAGCTTTGTTTTGTTGCTGAATGGGCTGTTCCACTGAGAGCACAGGAGACGGCGAGGAGCAGAGGAGGAAGGAGGGGATGGCGAGGAGAAGGGTGGAGTGGAAAAAGGAAAAGCAGGAGAATGCTGGAAAAGGGAAAAAAAAAGATAAAAGCTAAGGGGGAAGTATATGAAAGGAGAGGTGGGGAGTAGATAAATGAGACGGGAGAAAAGGCTGGAGCAGAAGGGTAAAGCAGAAATGAGGAGAGGAGAGAGGACGGTGTTGCAGAGAAGAAAAGAAAAAAGGAATGACCTCTCTTCCTGTGGAGAGGGAAGATAACTGTGAGTGTTTAGAAATGCTGAGGTGGACAGAAGCCATATCTTCCACTAACACAGCACCTGCTAGTCTGCCTGCCCCCTCCCATTCATTGACCGACTTTCTATTGTGGGTTTTTGTGCGCTTATGTGTGTCTTTCCTGCCTGTGGAAGTGAATGCGTGCATACGGATGCCTACAGTTAGTATACCATTTTTGTTTCAGCCCATAAGATAGCAGCCTGAGATTTTGTGCTTGAAACATGTTAATACTCAGACACGACAAATCCCTGAATCCCTGCACTGCACCACTTTAATACATGCATGCTTTAATAGCTGTTCTTGTAAAATATGGAAGGAGGTCTGTGCAGTAGCTTCTCCCTCAGTGTCTGCACATACATACAGTATTGAAATTGTACGCCTGTTTTCTGTAAACCTGTGGGACCAGGAGCACAAATCTTTTAGAAGTCAAACTGAATGCTCTGATTGTCACACTGCAGGTCCATTTGGTCGTGGGCGTGGTTGCTGATGAGGCAGAAGAACGAGCAGTGTTGACTCTATTGTAGGGCTGAAAGTTTTAAGAAAGATATCCAGTTGTGATATATCCAAACAATCTTATGAGTATTTCCTGTGACTTAAACTACATGATATTACACTAGAAATAATGCTGTTAACAGCTGTGATGTGTAGTTGCTCGAGTTAGCTTCCTAGACTGACAGGACGAGCTGCTTCACAGCTTTGAATCCCAGTGAACTTTTATGGTGAAAATCTTAAAAATATGTGATGTCCCTAAAAGTTCTACGTGGCAGGTTCTGACAACTAAATTTACAGATGAAAGCTGCCGAGCTAACTGTCAAAAACTTAAGGTGGCAAGCTCCTCGAACACTCTTCAGCACCTTTAGTGCTGCTTTAAAGAGAAAATCCTCACGAAGCTCTTCCCATCCTTCTGTCCGTTGACCGTCATGAAAAAAGCCTTGAATGATTTCTGTGCTGTCCAGGCCTTTCCTCCAGAGATATTTGTATGTGTGTGTGTGTAATTCAGCATGCCTGTGCTGTTTTGTATGTTATATTTTGTGATAGCAGACTCCGTTGTAGATGAAATAAAGCCCACTGTGAGTGTTGACAGTATTGGCTTGTTAGCACTGATGGGGTGGATGAATGCTGAGTGCTGTGGGCTTGAATGGGAAGGCGGATCTGAAATGTTTTTTTCGTACTGCATGTGTCTGATGTTCTGCAAATATCTCTTGATAAATTCAAGGTTGTATACTAAAATGAAAATATGACAGCCATAAACCCCCTCTCACCAGCCTCACTTCCCCGTCTCTTCGCCCTCTCTCTTATTCCTCTGTCCAATAAGTGATTCCTCTTTTCTACCTCCTCTTATTTAGAAATCTGCTTACTTCCTTTATTGGTAACTCTATATGTTTCCACTCCTTCCTTTTTAACAAATGGTCTTTTTGATAGACGATTGGAAGAACACACACTTGCACACATTCATTCACACACGAGCGAAAGAGTGAAATAAAGAAGCTCCTTATCTCTCTTACCAGAGACACTTCGTTCATGTGCTCGCATGCAGATGAATAATATATGTGGATACAAGCGCGTACACACACACACACACACACACACACACACACACACACACACACACACACAGTATCTGATTGGTGGTGATGCTGACATGGGCCGTTGTATTCTGTGTGTTTGTGTTCTCTGTAACACAACTGCGTGCATGTGTGAGCTCTGCTGACTGACTGTCACTGTGGAGGGATGTAGAGTCTCCAGGGGCATGGTGATGAATGGGACTGTTGTCACTAGTCAGGTCCAGCTGCCTTTGTGCTTTCTTTATGCTGCATATTCCCCTATTATACCACAAGCGCTGTATGTTTGGTGTGTCTGCATGGGGAGCGAGCGAGCGAGCGTGGGTGTGTTTTGTGTTAATGTGGCTCGAATGAAACTATTCTTATGTGACAGGGTGTTAAGATGTTCACGTGCCACGTATGCCTGAACAAGGTGTTAACATGTAGGACATTTTAAGTGACTTTTATAAGCCATGTGCACATATGGGCATGGACCTGTGTGTATGTCTGACTGCACAGGACCAACATTCCCTGCATCTGATTAAATATTCTTCATTTGCATTGATAATTATGTGTGTATGTGTGTGTTTCTTTGGCTTGCAGTCGGGAAGAGAGGGTGTTTCCTGTGCCAGCATGTAGATCTGTCGGTGTGTGAGCGCCGAGAAAATGCTGTCAAAGCTGAATAATTTTCCTCCTGACACATTCATGATACAGTGGCGTGTGCACATAAATTTGCCTTCCAGTAGACTGGCTGTATGGTTTACAGACAATGTGTGATATAAAAAAAGAAAAAACATAGTGTGGAGGTCTTTTTGTTTTCCTACTGTTCTACACATGGATACTGGTCCCACTGGGATCTCATTTAGAAGACTAGAAGAGTCTGAACACTCGACACACACACACACATACCGCATTACACACATTTGTAGTGAATGTGGAGATTTGTAGAGAATTTATGCCTTTATGCAGATGAATCAGGTTGTGATTTGTGTTCAGTGGGTGTGTAAGCAGGTAGTTCTTGGATGGAAAGTTAATGTAGAGCCTTGTGGGACTACACTACACTACTTGTGATGGCAGGTGGGACTGTTTGATAACTCTAAGCATTCACTCTACCCAATTTTACACATATTCACTCATGCACTCAAGCATTCAGACAGTTTTACATATACCTAAGGAGTTTTCTCAAAAAGAAACTCCAGGAATACTAAAGGCCAAATGTAAATGTGACTACCCGACTATGTTGTATGTCTGTATGTGATGTCTGAGCTTAAGAAATCTCTTCATGTTTCATCTAAATGTGTTTTTTAAATTGCGGATTCAGATAACTGCAAAAAGAAAGCATCCTTTGTTTGTCAGCCATGTTTTTTTGTGTCTTACTGTTCAAGCCACAGAAGCCGATCGGATTGGGTTTGACTGACTGATCACACAATTTTTGCCAGTCATATCTGGGACGGCACCATTTTGGCTTATTATATTTTTTTCTCTATCTCAGCAGTAAGGTGATGTGCTCAGAGATGTAGAAAAATGCAGTTTTGTGTAACAACACCGACAGCATTTTCTGTGGAAGCTTACCTTTACATGGACAGTGCTGTAGGAAAATTGTGTTGCGGTGATTTGTTCTGATTACTGGGAGAGCCAATACGAGTATAGCATGACTGTGCATTAATGGTTGGGTTTATGGTCTGAGAGGCATCACTCTTGAGTGTCTAGGGGCTGGGCTGGGCATGTTTTGTATGTTGCTGTGTCGAGTCTAGATCAGTGAAACTCCATATTGATGTCTATTCATGTCATACAGTGTTTGCTAGCCACTTTCTGTCTTGCTATGATGGAGAAGTGAGCTGTTGAAAATGTAGAAGTGTGAAAACGTGGACTGCCAGACTGCAGTCACATTTTTTGATGCAAGGTGTTAGGATGCAGACTTTTCTGCTTCTTGGCCCATGATTTATAGAAAGTCTATTTTCTTCTGTCTGTGGAAATCAGGAACGTCTTAATTCCCCATTTGTACATCATATTGTTCAGGATTACCTTGTTGATGTTACACAGTGAATATACTGAAAGCCTATTAAAGAGGTCTTGCATGTTTTTTTACTGCTACTCATATAGCAGCAATTTTGTGGGCTTTCCATGTTCTTCTTCTATATCCCGTTAATATCTTTGGATTTGAATATGCTGGTGTTATTGTAGCAGATGGAGGATGGCTTTATACATGTCGAGCCGTGTAATTTGCATGTTGTGCATTGTGTTGTGTCTGTCTTTTGAAAGTAGGCTTGTGTGAATGCTTAACACCTACATGACACGTTAGATTTTACTCACTTTACTCCGCACCTTGTTAATTTTCAAGGATGGCACTCCAGTGAGAGACAGAAGTCAGACTGAATTAACTCATTCAACTGTTTATTTTGCAAAGCATTTTTGTGACACGGGTGATAATACCAAAATCACACCTAGGCTGTATGTTATTGTTGGACAAACAGTCACAGAGACAAGCTCTCACCTCTCCTGTGCCTTCTTTAGGGATCTAAATGGGAATCTGACTGGAGGTAAACATGTCATTGTGTAGAGCAGCCTAGTAAACAGACAGCTTGACAGGCTGGTTAATGGGGAGATGAAGGGATAGAGTTTAATAGGCAGCAGAGAAAGAATAGTAGATTTATTTAAACAGGGCAATATTTACCAGCCTGGACAGCGTCAGATTGTGTTAAAATTGGCCTTGCTGTATCATTTGTCTTTTAAATTTGTCATTCATTATCATACTTCTTTGATTGTGCCAAGAGTTTGATTTAGCTTCTATCATAAGTTGTTTCTACTGAGGCAAGAGCCTCACTTGAAAACCTAAACATCAGAGTGGATTGTGGGATAGGAGCCAGGAGCAGCCTGCTCCTGCTGCTGCCATGCGCCACAGCCACTGAAGGATTTTAAAGGTTATTGGATGCTTGGAACTAATATTGTAAGTACATTGTTTTAAATCAGTGTTGTTTATAAAATAAAAAGTTGGAGAAATGTTTCTGGCTGCTGTATAGACTATTGTACACAATTCTTTTCTCGGCAACAAAGTTGTGAATAGCTGTAGTAACAGGTTTCAGTGTGTGACTCAGCTTGCCACTTTTCCTTTCTTTCACTTCCAAGGGCTTTTTTTTTTTTTTTTTTTTTTTTTTTTTTAAGGCTTTCTCTTCCTCTCTCCCCTTTCTACCGCCTTGGTAGCAAGTCTCCAAGGTGCAATAGGAACAAGGTTTTATCTGGCTTAATTCGTTTATTCCTTTCTTTCCGGCCTTTTTTTTTTTTTTTCTCTCTCCCCCACTTAGCCAGAAGATTTTATCACCTTTGAATGTTTGGTTGTGGCCCCCTGCTATGTAGGTTGGCTTTATGAATGAGCCCTCTCAAGGTCATTTGGTCACTATTTCTGTCAAGGCTTTGCGCACGCAGCTCATACATGCTTTCTTTATCTCTTCTCATTAAAAAAAAAAAAACAACTGAAACTTGTTGACTGGCTCACACCTACTCCCCCTCTCTCTCTCTGCTCAAATCCCCATGGAGACAGGAGAGAAAGAAAACGAAGCAAAGTGAGCCAGAGAGATTGTAAGAGGAAGAGAGGGAGATAAAGACAAAAGAGAAAACCTTAAGTCCCCAGATGTGTGTTGAGTGGACACTGGCAAAATAATCCCTCTTTACCTTCACACGACAATCACAGTAATGACCTTAGCCTTAGGACAGGTGGGGTGTGTGAGACGGTGTGTGTGTCTGTGAGAGTCGGCTCCCTCCTTTGTCTGAGATCAAGGATTAGAAAGGCTTAAAGATGGTACGCCTAGCTGGGTGTGCGCATCTGTGTGTCTTTGTGAGGTTAGCGTTATCTAAGATGATGTCAGCACTTAAAGAGACTGGCGTTGCATTTGAAACTCTCAAGTACAGACGCTGCAGTCACATTGGCTCAGTGCTGGCGATGGGATGTTTGAGAAACAGAAACACATTCTTTGGTTTCTGCAAGTCATGGTCGTTTTATGGGATACTCTAACTTCTAAAAGAAGATTGTTTTTGTCCCTATTTTTGTCCCACTTTACCCACCTTTGTAGCATTTATGAGCAATATATGAATACTTAATACATTGTTTATAGCTCTAATGATATATTCCAACTGTTGTAAGGACAGTTTTAAGTGTTAATTTATTTGTCAACAGATATATCTCCTTGTGAAGCATCCATTACCAGTGTATAAACACACATACGGTCACCCTATTTAATGATGATTATGCACATGAACTTTACAGTGCAGTAACAAATATTTGTATTCTTTATATACATATTTATACACACAGGCACTTTGAATATAGAAAACTTTAGCAAATTTGAAAAAGCTGAATGTGTTAAAACTAATAAGAGAACTCCAAGGTCCACTTACTAGATTTCCTCCAGGGCTTTTAGCTAAATTGTCAGCAGATGATGTTTGTTAGGAAGAGTGAAGTAGTATTTATAAAGAAAAACTAATAAAATCTAATAGTTTAGCTACTATTAATAGCTAATTAAGATTATATATATCATCATTCATATCAATATGAAAACAGTACATTACAGTGTGTTACAAATCATTTAATAATTGATTACATGCTTTATATGTTACCAGAAAATTCAAGTTTAGTATTGTATGTATTTAAAAAAAAAAGAGAGAGAGCATTGTCTCAAAAAGCAGCATGAAGATTTGCACACTTTTTCCTCTGAAGGCACGGGTCCTTGTTTTGCCTTCCTCGGGCCTGTGATGTCAGACAGAATTTGGAACAATATCAGCTAACCTGATTGGCCAGTGGGCTCATACAAGAACCCTGGGATATGAGGTAGTGAGGAGCAATGGTGCCAATCAGAGAGGAAAGAAGGAATGGGTGGAGAGAGGAAGGGAATAGTGGAAAGGAGTCTTGGCATCATCGCTAAGTCCAGAAATTTTATAGTGTGTGTGTTCGTGCAGTGGGAGGTAGAGGGTTAACGCTTGGATTAGAGCCAGGAGAACTGCTATCCAACCTGGTTCCTTTCCTGTTTCTGCAGAAAGAATGGTCTAATTCTCACCCCCTGCCTTTTCCTGAGACATTTTCTTCCTCCAGGCCTGGAGAGGGAACAGGGCAGGCACAGCATGGAAACTAGTCTGAAGAAGAATAAATAATATAGTATACATGTAACTTTTAGAAATGAGGAGGAGGATGAGGTCAACAGAGGTTGAGATTGATTTTTCTTTTCCTATATGGCTACATCTGTGTTTGTGGTCTGACATTATACTTATCACATTTCAACAGTTGTGCAGTATTGTAGAGTATAGCTTCTGACTTCTGTTGTAGTCAGCAGCCTCTTGGGCTCCAATATGCTCCACAGCTTGTTTTAACAGATCCAGACTGCTAGTCCAGATGACTGTTGTGACCGCTGGTGGCCCCCAGCTGCCACTTTCAACACAGGTTAAGTTTTATAGAAGAGGACAGACCCTCTCTAACCCAGGAAGAAATAACTGTTGACTTAAGGCAGGACTGACTGACCATAAAGCATCTCAAGTAACTGCTAGTTTTATCTCACTTTTTAAAGGTCTTTTACTCGGTCTTGTCTCGGCCTCGGACAAAGAGGACTTTATTTCAAGGCCGGTCAAGACCGCAACTGCTGGAATATCACCAGTGTTTCCAATTAATCACCTAATAATATCTAACTTGTCCCGTCACGCTTACATAATTAACTGAAAATACTTTTACACTTCATACGGAACATTTTCACTTTGACTTTATGGCGAACCAACGTTGGCGCACCGCTGAAGAGAGTAAAACAAATGACGGTGAAAGCAGCTGGGAAATGGTTCAAAAAGTTGTTCTACATTCTGTAGTTTTAGAGCAAACACCTGCGTGGCACAGAATATTAAAGAGAGGACAGGAGAGGTCAGGTCGAGGTTTAACCACAAGATCACGAGCCAACAGCTGCAAAGTCCTTCCAACGAATCAAACTCATTAATGCAGGTCATTAAAAAAAGAAATGAATATAAACTAGTTCAGTGTTGGGACTGTGAACCCTGTGACCTGTGGCTGATACAGCTGCCAGCGATCAGTGATTGTCCCAAAAAAGGCAGAGAGGCGTGGGCCTCACCCAGAGAGATCTGGTGAATATTAGCTACATGTAAGCTACCTAAGTAGGCTATATACTGTCTGGTCTTGACTTGGTCTCGGTTTATCTGGTCTTGACTACAACACTGTCTCCTGAATTATTACGGTTCATTTATATTGTTCAGAAATTGCATGAGAATTGCATGAAAAGGTTGATATTGCTCATATCTGTGTCAATTATGGTGCTAGAGACAAGGTGGTTAGCAAATTAGCATAACGTTTGGTAACACAGGTAAGCAGCTAGCCTGGCTCTGTCCAAAGTTCAAAAACATGCTCAATGGCACCTATAAAGTTATTTATTAACATGTTGTATCTTGTTTGTATAATCTGTACACAAACAGAAATGTAAAAAGGACAGGCTGTAGCTTTTGGAGTCAAACAGGCTAGCTGTTTAACCCTACTTCTTTATGCTAAGCTAAGCTAACACCAATGGCTCCAGCTTATGGATACATAGTAAGAACTAGAAAGCGAAGGCCAAGAGGCTGCCTTTTCAATCCAGTGAAAATGCTTGCCTGGCAAAAATGTTTTCCAGCTTTTGGGATTACTTCTTGGTTATGTGTCCCACTGAATATGCGCAGTAGTGTTTGTCTTGCTGGTCCGGGCCATGGGTTCTCGCTCGGCCCTTAGACTTTGTATTGTTATGACGTCGGAGATTTTGAAACCACATTTCTTGGCTCAAGGAAAGTTTTACCAACATAAAACTTCCATGGATCAAAAATGCTCAATAGAAAGAGTCATAATTGACCTTGATTGGGGTCCGAGGTATCCTGTCAACAGTTTTATAGATGTAATAAGATATAATGATAATCTATGGATAAAAATGTTTTTTGGGCAGCAGGGGACAGAAATGGATGTCTAGTTCTATTATATATCTATGGTCCAGCTCCATAATTCACAGAGTAAAGGAGAATATTAAATAAAGACACCAAGACAGAGGTTAAAGAAGCCATTTTGTGGTTGTACATGCACAAGGACAAAATTACAAAATATCCTGCACCCTGCAAAGTGTTTATCTAACTGTGGTGAAAGCTGACTCTTACCCTGAAAAGCTGCATTCCTCTGACTGCAATGTAGACAGGACCAACTGGGCAGTGGACACCACTAAGTGAGCTTCGGCAGGCAGAGCTCGGCCTTGGGCTAATACTGCTGCAGCTGCAGGCAGATCAGCGCAGAGCAGTAAAGTTTTGAGCTGTAATGGCGTTCCAGTGGCTGTCTGGAGACTGATTTAAAATGGATGACCAAGCATAACCCCTGTAACCTCTGGACAGGCTGCCCCAGAGCCTGTCAGCTTCCTCCACTCGGACTGCAGAAGGAGCTTAGAGGTGACACTCCCACATGCATCGCTTTAAGAGTGCTAAAAGGTTACGTGTTTACATATGCATGTTCTGTAAGAGCTTACAAGCTACATTAGACTGCAGGAGATCTACTGTATTTAAGCCTCCACACCACTTTTCTCATGTTGGTCATCTCTGCACCTCAATCTGGTTCATTTCACGTTACACACAAGAGACGAAGCCGAGGCTGTTTTAGTTAGGAGCTGTTAAAGCACGGAAATGGTTTATTTGTTTGGCTTTCTATTGCCCCTGCATGAATTGCACTTTGGCGGAGCTTGCGGGAGGGCAGAAAGAGAGAGTGAAGCTCTTGGAAAAAAATGAAAGCAATAGAGGAAGAGGGGAAGGGAGGGGAGGAACGTTGGGGGGAAAAAAGCCTCTGTAGCCATCTGCCTTTGTGCCAACAGTTGGTTACTGTGGCAACCAGTAAAAAGTCATTATCTTTAATTTACACTGTGGCACGTTCAGGTGTTTTCAATTGTATCATTAGCTCTTCATTCTTTTTTTCCCCCCCGTGTCATCCTTTCTTTTAGTGTGCTGTGTACCTTTCTGTCAGCTGCCTCGCTGGGTGAATTAGGGTGTGTATCTCGAGCACTTGTCTCCCTCTGTAAGGTTATCCTGTTCCTAGGGCATGCCCCATGATGCCACTGTGCTTTTAGATGGCGAAGAGTATTGATGGGTGGCAAGATGACAGATGGTGCAAGAAGTGACGGGAGAACAATTTAAAGAGGAAAATGACAGGAACATAAAAATTGAATGGCAGCGGAGACAACTGTAGGGAAGGTGGAGGGCAAAGAAGTAGAGAAAGTGGTTGTCTATCCGTCTTAACAGGGGATTATATCTTTCATGTTGAGGCTTGTCAGGGCGGCAGCAGCAAGAAGCGCAGATGAGCGATCATAAAGTAGTCCTGTCTGTGTACCATTAGCCAACCGCAAGTGCTAAGCACTTACCAGAAGCTGCTTGTGTTAACCTCCTCCTCCTCTGCTCCCCCAACACCACACCAACTATCTCTTTCTCCCCTTCTTACCTCACATGGCTTGAAATTCTTATTGTTCTCTCATAATATTTTTCATTGCCTCATTTATGATTTCAGACACTCCCCTCCCCCCCTTCTGTAATACATCGACATCCAACCAACTTTTCGTGCTTTTTTTTTTTTCTTTGGCTCATTTCATCTCTCTCTCTCTTTTCACACTGTGGGACACGCAGGTTTCATGAAAGGTTGCATTTACTGATGGAAAATAATTTCTTTTTCTTTGAGACACTCAAAATGAAAAATTCAATTTTGCCCGGTTGTCTACAAACAATGCAAGCCTTTCAAAAGACATTTGTAGTTCGCCAATCCATTTTATTATAACAAGCCGTTTCTCACCGCCATCGCTAGTTCGTTCGATTAGTTTGTGGGTACAAAAAGTGTCCAATTTGATCGAAAGAGTAATTACACAATCAAAGCCAGTATTGGGATGCTCTGTCTGCAACTGTTGTTTAAATCTGGGTTCTGCCTTGTGCCTGTCAAAACCAGTTGGCATTGCAGTGTCCAGGCCATGGCTTTTATTACTGTTAGCTGCTTTATTAGCCTTCCACAGAGCAGGGAAGGATTGAGGGGATTGACTGGAGATCCGAGTGGAAGTGGCACCTATTGACTAGTTTGTCTTCTGCTACTGGCAGGGTGCGATGATGCTATAAGGATACTGCTGCTCAGGCCAGCCCATTAGCACCTAGGCTCCACACATGAGAACATGACAAGAACAGACTGCATGCAGCGTGGCATTCACGGCCTCGCTGAGATGTTGTACCGTAGCTGCTGGCGTATACGGCATTTTCACAGCCAGCACTCTTTCTGAGCTTCCCGGCATTCTGTAGACATTAGTTTATATTTTCTTCCATTCCCTCTTGGCCCATCTTTGTTCCTTCATTTCTGTCATTTTCAGATTTAATTGGTCTCAAGATTCAGCAGTGCCTGAACATTTCTCTTGGCTCAGAAGAGGGGAAAAAATGGCTTTTAAAATACTATTTTTTTTTAAACGTTTGTATTAAAGCGGAGAGCAGGCGAGTTAGAGGGCTTGTGCATATGTGAGAGGAGAATGTGCCGTATCTACGTTGGAGCATATGGTGTAGGTGTTGGGTGGCTGTTTGTGTGCGTGCGTGTGTGTGTGTGGACCATCTGTCACCTAGTAACAGTTTGGGTGATCTCTGGATGATGTAAGATCTCCCTGTAGGGATCATAAGACCTGATTATATACAAAGCCTGCAGGTTACAAGTCCAGATGGGAAGCAACATTATCCTTATATTGTGAGTGCTGATCAGAAGGCAAATGATTGTGTTGCTGTGCTTCAGAGAATGAAATGTGGCTTAAAATCAGCTATGATTTTTATATCCTGTGTGTTTAGTATAATGTATGTGGGCTGATGGGTTTCAGCAGGTGCTGCAGTTTATTAATAGCTCTACATAACTTTGTAATTTTATTTATTTGGAGAGTCTAGTGGATTAAAAGGCCAAATAGAAAACCTTTCTACCTACTGGGATGCCCACTACATCTAAATGAAAGCAAATTAAATGTTGGCCATTATTATTTTGGCAACTGGCAGCCCCAGCAGCAATTATTTAGCACTAGCCATTGTCCCCTATCCTTCCACTACCCATTTAAAACAGGAAGCAGGGGATGCAAAAGACACAGGTGAGCACAGCCTGCATGCTGCACAATGGAAACTTTCTGTCACAGCGAGACAAAACAATGGAAGCCGTGTGGCTGCAATCGAGTAATCGTTGCAATCAAGTCTTGTTCTGTGAGTTTAGTCTGGCCGTCACAATCTTTGCAGCAGTAGATAAAGTGATAAAAATTAAACTCTGGTGGCAGCAGCATCGCTCTGCGAGCGTGCACAGCTTTCCTGCCTCGGTCACCATCTGGAAAACACACCCAGCACATCTATTAGACACCCACTCTAGCTAAGGATGAGCGCTCCGCTGAAAATGGGTTAATAATGACAATTAAATTGAAGGTAATGTCAGCAGTTGATCTCACAAATCATAGTATTTTATATGGATGACTTTCTGGGGCCCAGGAATGGAATGGTGTGAAAGTGTGAGTCACCGAGTGGATTTATTGGAAATCTAAGAATTGTTGGACGGTATTCTGTTTTTGTAAAGATATTCTTTTACTACATGAAGGCTTCTCGCCCAGAGGTCAGAGTGCAGATTCATCTACTGTAGTTATTCAGGAAATAAAGAGGAGAAAGGTCTGTTTTACAACTGTTCAGCTGTGCTGTTCCTTCAGCAGTATGAGAACACAACTCCTTTTCTTGTTTATGGGCTCTTTTTATTGAGGAAATCTATTATGCACAGTCTGATTTTATTTGTAAACAGAGAGGATGTGCTGGAAGCAATTTTCAGTTTACACTAATGCGCTAAGACATGAACGTGTATATTAACACCGGCACATTTTTGTTTTGTTTGATAAACCGACATAAGTATGAAAATATTCCTCAAATGATCGTCAGACCTCGGCATTGAAAGATGAAGGCCGTCCTAGTTTTGAAATGAGGCACACACACACACACACACACGTACACTGTGCTGTCAAACCAATTACACAAGCACTTAGAATTTGAGGCTCATTCAGGTGGAAGATTAGCTGCTGAGTTTGAAAAACCCATCACCCAATTCCCTTCCTGTAAGAAGAGAGTAAAATGCTGTCATATTTAACCACAAAACTGGCCCGTGTTTGTGTATAAAGTATGCAAGCATCCACCCGTCTCCTGGACATATTTGCGTACGGCAGATATCTGTCTGTGTTGCAGCTGTTTGTTTGTGCTGCTGCACCGAGTTTGGCTGGGAGGACAGGACAGCTGTATTGGGTGTCTGAATGTGTGTATACAGTTGTGCTGATGCTGACAAGCCTTCTAGCAGGGGAGCAGGGATCAGATGTATGCTAATATCACCAGCAGACAGTCTGCTAGTCTGACAGGGGCTAGGCCACGAGGTTAGATACTACTGCAGGAAAAGACTGAGCTGAGAGAGAGGGAGCACAGCAGAGGCATGCTAAGACTGGGGAATATAGCAACAGGAAATATAGGGAGAATTAGACAAGGGCCAAGGGGCATCGAAAGAAATGAGGAGTAAGGCAGTTCATGCCTGGCAGAGGGAATTAAGTGGGAGGGAGGGTAGAGGCCCACAGATGAGCCTTTGTGCCAAAGGAAAACACAGGCTTGTCTGTCTTTCCAACCGTGCATGTAAAGCAACAGTTGTTGTTGTTTATGTTGTGTAGCCTGTTGAACGGGGAATTTCAGGAGCAAATGTACCAAAGTGCATGTCGAAAGTGGACAGTTTTCAGTGTTTGGTCCCCCTGAATCCCAGGCAGTCGTGCCTGGGATCCAAGTCTGCAACTAGTCGTTTCATTATTTAGTATTCTGTCTATTTTTTTTTTATTGCAAAATCTATAAAGTGTAAAAAATTAATTATCCAAAAAGCCCAAAATGACATCTTTAAATTGCTTGTTTTTTGTGTCCAACAATCCAGAACTCAAAGATATTCAATTTAAAATTATATGAAGCAGAGGAAAGCAGAGCCCCATGTTAGTCGCTTGATAAATTAATTAACCGCTTATATTCCTGTTGTGAATTCTCCTTTTCTTCAACAAAACAATGAATTAATGGACTCGATTCTAGCTTTGTCAGCTTTGTTAGAAATTCATCATTAATCTCAGGTCAAAGTGAATCATTATAGATTGTAGTTTAGTGGCTAAAAGCAAAGATAAGTTCACAGCAAACATGTGTAAAGGTCAGAGAACTGGTGTTGTGGCTGATGTGGCTGCAGAAACACTGTAGCCTCTCACTTTTGCTTTCTTGCTGTCAGCTCGAGGAGAAACGACCTTATCAGCGAAGAAAGTACCGCACTGTGAGTACTTGTGCATGCATGCGTGCGTGCGTGTTTTTAAGGGTGGATTTATGTGATCGTAGTTCAAATTTATAGCTGTCGTTGTCCGTGTTTCCAGCACATTATATTTAGCTCTGCTATCAGTGAGGCCTTCTGGCGCAGTTGAAGAGGTTAAACCACAGTGACACACTCCTTCTCTGCCCTTCTCACTCTCTTCTTCGACTCTCTAAATAGGCTGTCCACTCTTTCAAGATCCTTTCTTTATCTGACTTAAACCTTGCTCTTTCCTCTGTCTGCGCTCCTTGAAGTGTGCAGTTATAGTTTTGAATTTCAGATTAGGTCGCGAATACGGTCTACTCTGCCCCCTTTCTTCTGTCTTTTTTCCTGAGACCCTGCATTCTCAATTGTTAACTGTGTGTTTGTTTACAGTCTTTGTGCCTCTTTTCTCTTCTTATCCTGCATCCTTCCTCCCTCTGTCTTGCTGTCCACCTCTCTCCTCAGGGGGTCTATCAGTAACTGGCGTTCTATCTCTGCAGTGCCAGGCGAAGGGAGGAAGTGGAAGTGAACTTATAGCTGAGGGCCTGGCTGCACGGTAGTTGCACTTTAGGTTACTAAAGACTGTAATGCGCAGATAACTTAGGTTACTGACAGGCGTGGAATAGTAACATACTGTATCATTTGCTTCATGCTCATCAGTGTGTTTCTATATGCGTGTGTGTGTGTGTGCTCATGTTCGTATGCAAATGTACAGTGCGATAGCAGGAGGGGAATTTGTTATCTGTGTCTCTGGTCTTTTTTTCTGTGGTTATATCACCATGCCATCGGATCATACTAATGCACAGACAGAGCTTCATGTGATCCTGCAAATGGAAAGATGCAAATAGCCGTAGCTAATCCACAGTGTCCATAATCCCAGTCACAACTGACCAGCTTTCCTGGATCAGACACTGTGCAGATATTTATTTTATATAACATTGGTTGATTGATTCAGGCTGTGCTGAGCTTTTGTGGTTAGTCTGAATGTTTTCTTCTTATAGAAATAATTTATTACTGCTGGATTTGCTCATGTGGTTTGGTTGGTGTGTTTTGTGCACATGGCCACATGTGAAACGCATTAGCAATGGTGCGATTGTGAGTTGTTTGTTTTCTGTTGGTGCGTGCACACATGCAGATTTCCTCACTCTTTCCTTCTACTGTATTTCCTGTTTGGTGAGTGATAGATGGATGTGTCGAATTTGTGGGAGAGACAAATGACTTCTGTTTTAGTGGATACACTAAATCCACTGCACCACAGAGCACTTTGTGTAAAGTGTGTTAAATGTGGTGTGTGGCGGCAGATTGTTATATATTTATACATCTTCTTTGATTAATTGTTTAACACATATGCCTGTGTGCGTGTGTGCATTAGTTATTATGTGCTATGTATTTGCATTATGTTGTTTTGGACCTGTCTTCATCAGCATTCATATCATATTTATTACCCTCCTCCCTTTTTTATGCACATTCATTTTGTGTGTTTATGCCCTCATCAGCCTGAGCTGACTGAGCAGGAAGTAGTGTCATTGTAAGGACTGCCCCCACCCAACCACAGCCTAACCCCCTCCAACCCTAGTTTCTTACTAATGGACAACAAGTCTCCAGAGAGAGAGAGAGAGAGAGAGAGAGAGAAAGAGGGGGAGAACAAGGAGGGGGGAGAGAGTGATGCAGACCGAGAAGAGTTCGAATGAAAAAAATCTTGACAGATGGAGATGGGAAATCTATATGATGAGGATAATGTTGTGCGTGAGAGCACGAGAGACAGAATAATAAAAAGAAAGAGGAGAGCGGAAGTACAACTGTAACTTACATCATGCAAAAGGAGTGAAAAAGAGAAGAAAAAATGTTTTTGGACTGAAGCAAAGGGAGGGCCAGCCAGCCTCGTATCTTAGAGAATAAGGAGGAAAAAAGAGTTTTTCCCTTCTGCCTCTGTGTCATCATCATCACCACCATCACACTGCTTCATGACTATTTCATGACCTTTGTTTCTGTCAACTCCCAACCTTCCTGAGTGTATAATACTGTAAAACCAGAGGGCTTGCTGGAAAGCCTTGCAAGCTCCTCGTGTCTTTGTTTTTCAGTTTCCGATATGAACTGTATTCATCCTAGTCACTTGGATTAAATTAGAAAAATCTATCATTTCTGTTGTCAGCACACAAATACTTCACTTTTACGCTGCAATCTTCCATTTTGACACAACAATTATAAGTTCCCTCACAGCTCCTTTTCTTGACTTGGATTTTCCTCAATCCGACTTGCATGCATCGTTATCTCACTCAGTCCATGTTGAGTCTCCATTTAGGCGAACATGTCAAAGGGATAAGGATCTTTTGGTGTATCAAAACAGGCCTGACTATTACTTCAAACTCCTGGGCAATACTCCCTGGTCTGCTCTGTAATGAAAGGAATGCAGCCACCCCGTGAAGGCTGCATGGTCTCTCCTCATGGGCAGTGAGCACAGCCTCTTCCCCTGCTGCCCTTCGTAGCACGTGTTATGATGAACTTCACGCCCTGCCGCCTTAGCATTAGCTTCAGGCTGCACTCCAATACCCTGCAGATGCATCCTATCTTCCTTAGCTTCTCTCGTCCTTGAGACAGTCAGTGACCTAGAAAGGTGCTGGTTCAGTCAAGGCGAGACTGCTGTTTTATTTGCGTTTTGACTGCTAGATTAGATAGAATAGTCAATGGTTGTGAGGGAAAGGGAGGAGAAAAAGCAACAGGGAAATTGAGATGTGGTATTTTGGTACGTCCTGCTTGTAATGCTGTTTGTGATTAGGCAGTGGGAGAGTGATGTGACAGGTCAGACCCTGACCTTTAACTCATCCAAGCCTCACCACGCCCCGGCCCCTCTTCCCTGAGGGGAATCCAATGTGCGGCTCACATGACCCAGGCCAATGACCTCTCTCCCCTTCCTCTTGTACCCATTCTTCTCTATACCCCCATCCTCCCCATGTGCACAAACTTCTCAGCCTCTTCGCTCCTCCCCCAATGCCTTCCACTCCTTCCTGCATCTTTTTCACCTCCTCCCACTGTCTCTCTCTCTCCCTCTCCTTTTCTGCTTACCCTCATATTTCGGGGTCAGAGGCAGATGCAACGCAGGCCCTAACCTAACCTATCTCTGCCTCAGCCCTAAACAGCCCTCGGGCTTCAATACAGTGGTATGTGGCTGGACATGCGCACCAGACACCAGGCCTCAGGGTGAACTGGGAGACTGGCTGCGTGACTGGTCTACAACTGGACTGCTGCACAGGCTGCAAGGCTGGTTGAGCTCAGGCAGCGGTGTCTTTATAGGTCTGCGGAAAGAGGAAATGTATTCCCTAAATGACTGAATCTATTGTGTATGAAATGCTGCACTTAGACTGCTAGTAGACAAGCTGTTGAAACAAGCCGAATTGTGCAGTTGTAATGTCATATAGATTCTGTGTTTCTGTCAGTTTGGCTTTGGCATGGAAGTCAGTCTCATGAGGCGTTTTATTTTCTTCCATTATAAGCTGCAGCTATGTTCTAAACCATCGCATCCTCACATCACTTAAGACTGAATTCTGAGTAGTCCATCTGCTTCTCGCATGGATGTGTCAGTCTGACAGACCAGAAAAAAAGAAAGAAGGAAAGAAAAAAAGCATTCGGCCTCCTTTGTTTGCCTTTCCTTTTGAGGTTATTGCAAAAGGCCCCTGCTCTTTCTCACACAAACACCTGCCTGCACTCTCCTGCAGTGAGTGTGTTAGCTTACTGTCACAAAATGTATATGAATTTGCTGATCCACATACACACCATGCAAACATTGGAACAATCTTCTCAAAAGATAGGTGGGGTCGGTGAAGCAGATGTTAGCAAATGCATCTGTGAGAGTGTTGCGCCTGGCAAGTCTCCAGGTCCATAGGGACTTTAGCAGTGCTTGACTTTATTTAATCCAGACACTCTCACAAACATGACCTATTTCACACATGACACAATCACCATCAGGATGTAACATGGGATGGGAGGAGTCTGTGTGTGCGCATGTGCGTTTACGTTTAAGCTCATATTAGTGATTTGTGCTAATGTGGGGTTTTTTTTAACAGAGCTTCCATACTTATCTGTATGTAACACCCTCTGTCAGCTCAGTAGGCAGCCACTTCAAGCATGTCACAACATTTCACTCTGTGCAGAGATGCAGCTTACTGCAACCTTTGCAATAACTCACAAACCCACCGAAAAATCACTTTCAGTTGACAGAAGGGAAAATTAAATGATAGAAATTGAAATTGTAATGATTAGGATGGAATCATTGATGAATTGTGTCTTCTATACATGAGGGGATCATGTAGATACAGTATATAAAATGATGATTAGCAGGCTGAATACATGTTCTGTTTAGCCAATGGACCACGTCCAGGGGCAGCAGGTCATGTTTTTTGTAGCTGATTGTGGTTGAAGCTGTCCGCTCTGTAATATGAACATGATCGGGTCAGGACACACTTGTAACCTGCTAACTCTTGCTCTATAGATATTACACCTTTAGTTCTCATCTACTCAGGGATGTATATATTGTACTGTTTTCCAACTGGATGTATTCATTCCATCTATTCAGACATGGGTGCAAATCTTAGAAATCTTTATGAACTGGCGTGCACATACACACGTGTATGCAGTAAACATACTTGCAAGAGAGTTTTGGAGAAAGAACCATTAATTAACCATAATTCTCAGGTCATATATGCATACGCACGTATCGACCAGCAAGTCTGGCTGAGCACATCACCCACCACACCTTTATAATATGGAGTCTATCTCTCGGTGCCTTGATACATTTTTCATGCATGTTTCCTCTACAAATATCAAAACACGAGACATTCTTTTTGATATTGATTCCTTTTTCTGCTGGCACTCGGTTATACACCTGGTGAAGCACTGGGGAGGTCTTGCCTCTGTAATGTTAATTCACAGCCTTATTGGAATTTGCTTTAGTGAAACGCAGGGTTTCAAGGCTTTGCCATAACAGTCGGCTTTGAACTTCGATTAGTGGCACTCAGCTTTTTAAATAAAACTAAGAAATATACCGTATGTGCTTTAGTCGATAATGGCAGGTGTGAGTTTTTTTTTTGTCTACAGTGTGTTCTGCTGCAGTGAGTTTCTTACTCCTCCTACTGTTTCCTTTTCATTGTCTACCCCTCTGGTGTAGCAGTCTTGGACTTTGAAGATCATCTTTTGCACATCCCCATTTCTCTGTTGTCTGACAAACTCAATTCAGCAGCAATGAAGGCTTTGTCTGCTTTTGTGCTCTCTGTCAAAAGAGCTATTCAGGATTAATAGTGGTTTTAGTGTCTGTTTTACTACATTAACGCCTCAGTTATGACATAGAGGGGGTGGTCTTACTGCAAGTCTGTGTGCTGGCTGTCTTGGAAGATTTTTGTTCCTTACAAATTGTGCTGTCAAATAGGGCAATTCCATAAAGAGCATCCCTGATCCCCCATCTACTCTCTCATTATTTTCATGTCTGATCTACTGATGGAATAAATTACACTGAGACGGCCAGTCAACTAAACGCTCTATGTATGTTCTTAGGTGTATGTGCTATTTCTAAACAGCGTTTCATCCGCTGTAGGTAAATATGACGAGACATTAGTGATGGTACATCAGCCAACTCTGATCTGTTTGCAGAGAGCTATTTGGTGAGAAGCATAGGAAAACATGTTTTTGATGGAGACTAGTCAGCCAACAGGCAGTGCAGCCTTTTAAAATGCAGATGGCTTTCCCTAGTTGGCCAATTAGTAACTTCAGCTCTGGAACACTTATCTGCTTTCATCTTCTTGTGTGTGTCTTTCATTGGGGGTGCAGGGAGCTTAGTGAGCCTGTTTTCACAAGAGTGTGGTAGTGCATGTGTCTGTTTTCTGCGATAGTAAACCCCCACAACTTTATTCTACTGCTGCTGGCAGTGAGACGACCAACCATACTGTTAGATGTCAGATAATAAGCCAAAACACATATTGAGTCTCAGCAAACATGGGGAACATGGGGATTATGTTGAAGACACCACTGAAAGCAGTGCAGTCCTGGCAGTGTAAAAATTAAATGTGTTAAATAGGAAAAATTGCCATTTACTGAGCTTCAGCTGGGTTAAGTAAAGTGTAGCATTCCAGCAGCTTTGCCACTGACCTCAATCTTTTCAGGAAACGTTCAGTGTAGAAATAGGATCACAGATTAAACATTATTAACAGCACATAGGCACACAGGAGGAATTTAGATGACAGACAATAGCTCTCAAATAATAAATCCTGTCATTGAAATGTTTTTTCTCTAGATTAATTATATCTCCCCATTCTCTCTTTCTCTCTGTCATGCAGGGCCAGACCCCAGCCCAGTGAGCTCCTCTTGCATGGAAACCCTTCTTCGTTGGCAGCCTTCTCCTCTCCCTAGAGCTAGCGGCCAGCATGGCAGGATGAGCCTCTGCCAGCGATGATGATGGCCAAAAAGCAAGATGTCCGGACACCCACCTACAACCTGGTCGTGGTTGGGCTGTCCGGCACGGAGAAGGAGAAAGGCCAATGTGGTGTGGGCAAGTCCTGCCTGTGTAACCGCTTTGTCCGGCCAAGTGCAGATGACTTCTACCTAGACCACACCTCTGTTCTCAGTACCAGTGACTTTGGAGGCCGGGTAGTGAACAATGACCACTTCCTGTTCTGGGGAGAAGCTGGGCGGACGATGGAGGAGGGGCCCGAGTGCCGTATGAATGTGGTGGAGCAGACAGAGTTCATTGACGACCAGACGTTCCAGCCACACCGAAGCACGGCACTCCAGCCTTACATTAAGAGAGCAGCTTCCACCAAGCTGGCTTCAGCTGAGAAGCTCATGTACTTTTGCACAGATCAGCTGGGGTTGGAGCAGGACTTTGAGCAGAAACAGATGCCTGAAGGCAAGCTTATGGTGGATGGCTTCTTACTCTGTGTGGATGTTAGCAGGGGTATGAACCGTAGCTTTGAGGACCAGATGAAGTTCGTTACCAACCTGTACAACCAGCTAGCCAAAACGAAGAAACCTGTGGTACTGGTTCTTACCAAATGTGATGAAGGAGTTGAGCGCTATATTAAAGACTCTCACACCTTTGCCCTAGCCAAGAAGAACCTACAGGTTGTAGAAACATCAGCACGGTCTAATGTCAATGTTGACCTAGCTTTTCTTACACTGGTTCAGCTAATAGACAAGAGTAGGGGAAAGCCCAAAATTATCCCTTACTTTGAGGCACTGAAACAGCAGAGTCAACAGATTGCCTTAGCCAAAGACCGCTATGAATGGCTGGTCAACCGAATTGTGAAGAACCACAATGAGACATGGCCTGCTGTCAGTCGCCGCATGCAGACTGCCCCTGAGTACAAGGACTATGTTTTCCTTGAGGGGACAGCTAAAGCTAAGAAGCTCTTCCAGCAGCATGTGCATAGACTTAAACAAGAGCATATAGAGAAACGTAGGAAGGCCTATCTAAGTACACTACCACAGGCTCTGTCTGTACTGATACCAGAGTTGGACGAGATAGACCACCTCAGCTGGTCTGGAGTTCAGAAAGTCCTGGAGACAAAGAGAGATTTCACCCAATGGTTCGTAGTGCTAGATGACACCCCTTGGGAAACCACACCTCACATTGATAACATGGAGGATGATCGGATCCCCCAGGACCTCCTGGAGACACCCCCAGCTGAAGCTATCTACGAGACCCACCTGGAGCAGCTAAGGAATGAGCGCAAACGGGCTGAGATGAGATGGGAGTTCAAGGAGAAGCTAAGTGTCTCGCCTTTCATTACACCAGGGAAACCCTGGGAGGAGGCCCGTAGCTTTATTATGAATGAAGACTTCTACCAGTGGCTGGATGAAGCTGAATATCTGGATATCTACAACA
Source organism: Argyrosomus regius (assembly GCA_946959425.1). Lineage (NCBI taxonomy): Eukaryota > Metazoa > Chordata > Actinopteri > Sciaenidae > Argyrosomus > Argyrosomus regius. The sequence continues at coordinate 12,686,856 of OX336889.1, forward strand.
AACACCAGAAGGAAATCATTGACCGAGCCAAAGAGGACTTTCAGGAACTGCTTCTTGAATACTCTGAGCTTTTCTATGAGCTGGAAGTTGATGCAAAACCAAGTAAAGAGAAAATGGGAGCCATTCAGGAGGTGTTGGGTGAGGAGCAAAGGTTTAAAGCCCTGCAGAAGCTACAGGCAGAAAGGGATGCTCTGGTATTGAAACATATCCACTTTGTCTACCACCCCACAAAGGACACCTGTCCCAACAGCCCCCACTGTGTGGACAGTAAGATAGAGCAGATACTGGCCTCCAGATTCCCAACCCGCTACCCATCATCAGATAGCTCAAGACTAGATGGGGGGAGGGCTGAAAGGATAAATCTCGTCATCCTAGGGAAAGATGGACTAGCCAGAGAGATGGCAAATGAGATAAGGGCCTTGTGCACCAGTGACGACCGGTACGTGTTAGATGGCAGGCTGTATGAGTTAACCCTTCGTCCCATAGAGGGCAATGTACGTCTGCCAGTCAATTCATTCCACACACCAACCTTTACACCCCATGGTTGCCTGTGTTTGTACAATTCAAAGGAATCCCTCTCCTATGTTGTTGAGAGTATAGAGAAGCTTAGGGAGTCAACTATAAGCAGAAGGGAAAGGGAAAACAGCCTAGCTCAACTACCGCTGTCCCTCCTTCTGGTCACCAAGCGGGGGGTGGGGTCTATAGGGGACATTGGGGGGGAGACAGCTCAGACTCTTATTCAACAAGGGCAGCAGGTGGCTGGAAAGTTGCAGTGTGCCTACCTAGACCCTGCTTCTCCAGGCATGGGCTACGGGCGCAATGTCAGTGAGAAGCAGATCAACCAGATGCTGAAGGGCCTCTTAGAATCACGGAGAAGCATAGGGAGCAGTTCCCCTCCCTTACCACCTCCATCCTCTGCCTTCAGAGACTCTCAGTCCCAGCCAATGCTAGAGGCAGACCTGAGGATAGTCATGTGCCTGATGTGTGGAGACACGTATGACCTAGACCAGCTCCTTGCTCCCTTCCTGTTGCCCCAACATTGTCGTCCTGCCTCCAGCCTCAGCAGTGGCACCTCAGTGTTGTTGGATTTCAGTATAGGAAGTCAGAGGCAGAATATTGAGCTGTCACTGCTCTCCTTCCATTCTTCATTCTCCCTCCGCAAGACCAGGCTGGTTCATGGCTACATTGCAGTTTATTCTGCTCGCCGCAAGGCCTCTATGGAGACATTATGTGCTTTCCTGTGTGAGGTCCAAGACATCATCCCAGTTCAGTTGCTAGCAGTAGGGGAGAGTCAAATGGAGCTGTCAGACTCAGAGTCAGCTAAGGAGCAGGTCAATCAGGGAGAGGAACTGGCCCATGAAATAGAGGCCAGGTTTAACACAGTAATATGTGGACATGGTGGAGTAGTAGGGGGGCTTCATAAGATAGATCTTTTCCAACCCTTCCTCAAAGAGGTGGTAGAGAAGCGCACTATTGTTGAGGCCACACACATGTATGATAATGTAGCTGAGGCATGTACCAATGAAAGCATTAGCCCCCGCTGTGGCTCTCCTAGTCCAGTTAACATTCTTATGGACTCAGAGGATGATATCGACCCATCACCACCTTACCCTACCTTGAGGGAGGATGGTAGTCTCGGTACCCACATGGGAAGCTTCAAGATGCCAGATCTGGATTCAAGTGACACCTTCTCTGTCATTTCTGAGCTTAGCACCTTTGAGAGCAAGCTGAACAACAAGGTTCCTCCACAAGTGAAGCCCAAGCCTGTTCGTAAGGTTAATCTCGGCCCCTACATGGACCAGCAGGGTGGCACCAACCGCCGCTCTTTGCCCCAAGCTGTCAGCTGGGCTCCAGGTAGCGATGGTGGCTATGACCCCTCAGACTACGCAGAACCCATGGATGCTGTGAGCAAACCTCGACCCACAGAAGAGGAGAATATTTACTCTGTCCCTCATGACAGCACACAGGGCAAGATTATCACCATTCGCAACGCCAACAAAGGTCACTCCAACGGGAGTCCTGGAGGGAATGGGTCTGACAGTGAGGCTGATAGCAGCTCACTGGAGCGTAGGAGAAAGTTGTCTGCCATTGGAGTAAAGCCTAAGCTTTACAGAGACAGATCCAAACGGCTTGGCAAGTTCAGCAGTTTTAGGACAAGCTTCTCTATAGGCAGTGATGATGAGATGGGAGGGCCACCCAAGGCTAGTCACGATGAGGGAGGAGCTCAAAAGGACAACTCCATTGAGGAAAGTGAGGACCCCAAAAGAAGAAATATTCTCAAGAGCCTGCGCAGGAATACAAAGGTTAGTGTTTATGCAACCATCTGTTTTTGTTAAAGGTGGAGTGAGTCAGTCTGGAGAATGATGATTGATATTTGAGTCTTTTTCCCCAAGTCATCAAATACCAACACTTTTTGTTATGGTGAATGAGAAACAAACAGAGTGACTTGGGAGAGCCAAATAACACAACAGGTGGAGCTTGTGCTCCCAGATTGTCAAATATTGATGCATTAGGCTGCCAAAGTGTCTGTATTTAATGACCTGGGAATGAGAGTAATCATAGTAGTAATCATCAGTAATCATAAACTCGTTCTCCTGGATAACATATGGGTTAAACATGCAATCATGTCCATGTTCAGTGACTAAAAAAAGTGTTAAATCTTAAAATGAAAACAGTTGAATTTAATTAGTTGACTTATATATTCCCAAACACAGCCTTGAACAAGTATTATTCCAAGATGTTGCATATTAATTTTGGAGCATGTCCATTGCCGAAGTACATCACTTATTGAATATTGAGAGCTTTCTCAATCAGAGCCGAAAAAATGACTTCCTAACTGAAAAGTGCCATGCCCCAGTAAGTATTTTGCCAGAGCAAGTATCACTTGTTTAAAGAGATGAAATTACATTTTTGAGCCAATTACTTTCTGTAAATTGTATTTAATAAATACCAAAGCAATACTAGATGTTGTGCACTTATGCCACTTTGTCTGTAGCATCTATACACATGTATCTGTTTATGGACAGAATAGATAAAATGTCCATAATCTCCACCATAATTAGTTCTTGGCTGAGGTTCAACACCCTTTTGCTTTGGTGAGTAAATAATCACATAGAATTGAGGAATAACTGAGTTCAGTATAACCTCTACTTTCTGCAGCTTAGTTCAGTGAGAGCATGACATACTGTAGGAGTTCCTCTGAAGGAAGGTCTGCAATGTTTTTCCCTGACCGCTCTGTAAGAGCTCACTAAACTAGCCAGATCATCAGAGGAAAAAGAGACAAACTCCAGTCACTGAACTTCTATACCAGAAGGCAGAAACTCTTAATGAATAGGGACAGAGCCACAGTATACACTGTGTTTTTTTTCTGTTTGTGCACATGTGTATGTCTGCCTGGTTGCATCAGGTTTCCCATTACATGAGAGCTGGGATAATGATGTTTGAGATTCATTTGAGCAAGATTTTGAAAGCATCAACATCTATTTTACAATTCTCGCTATAGCAGTACACAAAGAGGAATTAAAACTAATGTTGTGTCTCTGCAAATTAGCTGTAAACATCCCTGCTGTTCACCGAGCAATAGTACAAACAAGCAAGTGACAGCAATGGAGTCCAAAAATTAAAACCTTCACTCCTAAAGCATAATTTACAAAAGCTGATTGTGCAATCTTATTGTCATCATCACTTGTTTTATGGCTACATGTTGTTTACAACACAGCTACCAAAGGGTGCACTGGATGTACCATCAGTGATCTAGTGATTGACATCAGCATCATCTCGTTAGGGCAGTGTTGTTTACTGTTGTGCTGCGGTGAAGTATGTGCCAAGGCTGGTCAACTTGTTCCTGAAACTCCAATTCTTCCCCCGTCAGCTTAGCTTTCTTTGCTTCCTTCCTTTAATTCTCTCATATTCACATTATATGTCTTCTTCCTGTCACACTCTTTCTCTCTCACTTCCATTATGTTCTCCTCATATCTCTTTTTTCTTTCTATTTTTTATCTGGACTATTTTTGTTTGTTTTGCACATACGGGAATCTCCTCCCTCCTCCCTTGTTCCCTCAATCTCTGTCTGTCCCTTTTCGTTTCTGTGCTTGTCTCTCACACGTGTCGTGACAATGCTTTTGACCTCGCACTGTTAGGCTTATCGGAGTGGTATGCTGTTCATTCACACACATGGTGCGGTACAGAAGTGTCAGCTGAATAGGAATTACAGCTGCTTATGTTGTGCTTGTGTGCCTGTGATAATTACCATGGCTGTCAGTAGGGTGGAACAGGAGGGGGAATGTTTAATGTTTTTTCACACGCTCAGCTGTGATGTCCAAGTACCTGTGTGAAGGCTGTCTTCTCGCATAGCTCCTATCTGCCAAAACTATGTTCCTTCCTTTGAGCAGCAACTGACATAGCTCATAGTGTACTCAGGGACATTTTCTGCAAAATCATCTAAGGACAGACTGCCAGTGAAGTGAACAGCCCCGTTCAAGCCCCATGTGAGCAAGTATACAAGCTCCAGTAGCTGTGACTTTTACCCGACCCCGTACTCTGACCCTGCTGTCAGAGGGGGGTAAGTGGGATCAATAAAGTATCACATGACGCATTATAAACCAGCATGTTTCAAAACATATCCCCAAGAAAATTGAAGCCAGCAGAATATAGATCAGTGTCGTCATCAATACACTAATTAGTGCCTCTGATTTGTGCCCTACAGCAGGTGTGGGGTCTGGATGTGCACATTACAGGCCATTATGGCTTATTTGTGGTGGTAACAAAGTTCCATCACCTGTTTTCTAAGCAGCTGTCTCAAAGATAAAAATCCATTTTCAGTCTGCAGCAGCCTGAAATGCCCTCGGGATCACTGACATGTTATTGAGTTATTTGATCACCTAAGGAGATTTATTGTATAGCGGTGACTCAGAGTTTGTATAAAACTAGCTGCTCCTGTTAGTGGCTTGTCAGGGCTCACACAAAGTCAGATTTTCAGTTCGTTTTCGGGTGAACGTTTGAGTTTATGCAGTGTAAACACTTTCCTGGTCAGAGCCTGGGGGTACTGTCTGCCACTGTGAGTCATGACGGGTAAGAACAAATAATTGAAACTAGACTCTGAGTTGATTTTTTTTTTAAAAACCCCCTTTACCTCAGGCCATGACCAACTGTGTCTCTGTCCCGCCCGCCCTCCCTCTGCGAGAGGCCGGAAACGTTTCCTCTCTCTCTCCTGCAGTTTTTTTCAAACCTCCTCAGCCAGCAAGAGGAATGCCTCAAATTCCTCAGTCACCTAGTTCCAGTCTAGTGTCCTCACACAAGAAATAAGAGGGAGGGATGCAATCAAAGAACAGGAGAAAACAGAAACTCACAAAGAAAATGAAACAGCGCCAGGGAGAAATATATATATTTTTTGTATAGCGGCTTTGTGTGTCAGCATGCTGTGTATGTAAATGCTCACCATGGTGTCTGTATGTTATTATTAAGGATGTGTTGTGTTTCTCTTTTGTGGTAGAGGTCTGTTTTGTCTTCTCAGCGCTGGCAACATATCCTGTCTCAGTCAGCAACTAAAAGGAGTGGCCAGAAGGCAAAACTGCAGGGGGAGAAGACAGTGAGAGAGAAAAGTGGGTGGAGGAGAGGAGGGGGAGAGCATAGAGACAGTCTGCTAAACTGAGATAGGGCACAGATATACAACACAGTCAGTGTGATAGGACACAAATAAATTATGAGCTGCTACTTGGAGCTAAAAAACCAAGCTGGCAGTGAGTTATGACAGCATAGCTGTCTGCTTCCACAGAGGCTGTTGTCTTGTAACGTCACGTCTATTATTACTTACCCTTTAAATTCAATTAAAGCCTCATGTGGGTGTTTTGTGCACATATGAATACACACTTCACGTGTATATGCAACATAGCAACAAGTACAAGCGTCTGTATGTTGAGTGTCACAGAGGGATCAGGCAGGGCAGCGTGGGAGGTAGTTGGGAGTGATAAGTGAAGGAATTCTTGCTAGAAATCGGCCCATGCGGGGCTTATAATAGAAAGATAACTGGGCAACAGTCACTGACTTGCTGGGAAAAGTCTGCAGTTATTTAACCTAGATGTGTTTCGGCACAGAGCCTTCATCAGCATCTCATGGGGGTTCTCGCTGAATGAACTGCAGACTCTTCCAGTAAGCCAGTCAGAGTTGCAGAGTTATCTTTGACATTTTGTTTTCCTGACACTTGAGCACTCAGTTGACGGATCAAGTGGTGACAGTGCCCTTTTTCTACAGTTTATTATTGAAAAACACCCTAAGACCTTGAAGATCCAGAATAATACTGGATAATACTGAGTTTTGAACAGTAAACATCAGTAAAGTTATTTTGAATTTTAACTAGAAAGATACACACATTAAATGAAACTAATAAATTTAGGTTTAGGGATGCTGGAGTGGAGTGGAGTGAAGCTGGATCTCCCAACATACTCCCTGATAATGATTCATCTGTAATAACTGCATATCAGCCAATGTTATTGGCCTACAGCTGTAGTGGTTAGGCTCTTTTAGGTGAAAGCTGAATGAAAAACAATACCATGGCACTAATGAGCCAAAGAAAACATAGATTAACAACTGAATAAATTCACTAAATGTTCAAACAGGCAGTGAAGAGAAAGTCCAGGTGAGCCTTTGTTGATTTGCTCTGTCTTAATTAGTGTTTCAGCCTACCGCTGTGAGTGAGTGTGTATATATGTGATATCGAAAATGTTTGGAGTGCAGCGAGGCCAGTATCTGGAGCAGAGGGCACGGCGGGCTCCTTCTCTCTAATGAGCACTCCTCTGCTCTTTCCCTGTGTCTGTCTGTCAGGCCTGCACTGCACCCACAGTCTGTATGTGCCCAGCCAACCATGCATCTCTGCCTCACCACCCTGCCTGCCAGGGCAGAGCCTCAGGAGGCTGACAGACTTACTAGAGATCCAGGCCTCAGGGGCCTTCAAAACATTCCCACTGAACACCATTAAAGCGCAGTACAATTACTGCTGATGCCCGAGCCCATAAGGAAACAGGCAGAAAATGTTGCAGGAGTGTATTAGAGGTCTCTTAACAAGAGAATAACAGGAGTTAGAAAGTAATTAAACAACGAATAAGAGAGTTTGATTATCTGAGAGCTGCAGTGCAGTAAGAGAGGAACACGGAATACCAAAGGAAGGAGGGCAAGGACGACGAGACCAGAGCGTTGAAGGGACTGATGTATATCTCACTTTCCACAGAAGAGGGTTTCAGACAGGAATGTCTGATTACTTATCAGTTTAAGGTTTGAGGGGAATGTGCGGGATGGTGACGTGTGTTCATCTTTTTTGCTCAAGAAGCTACTAACATAAAAACACAGTCACTTTTCCTCTTTTCTATCTAAATCATTTAAGTCGTTTTAGGATCAGTGCCTCAAGGCTCAGTGTCATTTTGGAAGTGTTTTGTCACTCAGGCTCAAATAATATTAATGTGTGCTCCCACCAATCTGTTCTTTGTTCTCGTTTGTTTGTTTTTTTTAATCCAGAAACCACGATCCAAACCCAGGCATTCCATTTCCAAACCCATCGAAAGCAACTACTTTGGTATGCCACTGGCCACCGTGGTCACTCTTGAGAGGCCAATCCCAGTCTTCATTGAGAAGTGCATCCGTTTCATTGAAACAACAGGTAAGAATCTGTTTCACTTCACATAATAAGAAGTGTGCTTAATATAAGCAGCATGGGCTGTTGATAACTATTTTTAAATGATTTCAAAGGATCCATTCTGCCTCTGTATATGCTATACCTGCTTCCTTTGATCTCTCTCTTTTTTCCTGCACTTCCTTATCTTAATCCTCCACCCCAGTGGGATTGTTATGCACTGTGGTCTTCACCGCTAAAAGCGTGATTCTGTTGTCCTCTTTAAATCACACGCAGCCTTTGTGTCTGTGTGCACGTACAACTGTGCTTTCTTTTGTGTCTCCCTTATTCTTTGTGCGATAAATGGTAGTGTTTTGCTGAGCTGTATCCTTTATACCTGAGCACCTCGAGGGACATCAACCAAGTTAGGGTACTTCTTCCTTTTTGATAACCTAGATAGTGGTCTCAAAAAGATAAAACAAATTGAAGTGTAAAGCCGAAAGCTGGATGGCCTCTGTTGTGCAGTGGTTCTAGTCACAACTTTAAAATGAGTCATCAGAGTCCTCTCCTCTCCTCTCCTCTCCTCTCCTCTCCTCTCTGTGAGCACAGATATGATTGGATAGCCTCTTATAACCTTGCCACCCTGTTGCCCAGCCCAGATGCTAACCCCCCTGCCAGGCTGCTCTGGTGCCCCACTGCCCTAGGACTGTCAGCTTGCCTCTCAGTCTGCCACCAGCTGTTACACTAAACCAGAGGCGACTTAGTGCAGGGTCGATGCGTATGTATAGATATTGGCACACATCTCGCTATTCCCGGCCAGGTTATGACCAGGATTTTAGATGCTGAAGTCTCCAACCAAACATTTTTTCCATATATTTTTATTTAGTTAGCTGTTTAAACTCAACACGACAAACTAATATGTAACTAAAAGTCTATTTTACCATTACCAAGTATGAGATTACAAACTATATTTATTATAGGACACTTCCCACAGATTATTAAAAAGTTACATGCTTGTAAAATAAATTGTGAGTTTTATTTTTCAACATAAAGGCCTTAATACTGTTTCTAGGCTCTTTCCATACTTCCTTCTTTATATAATCATTCATTCATTCATTTAAACTGGTTCTAAAAATAATACTGGGTCTACAAATAAGTGAATCTAACAATCGTTGGACTTTTAACTGTAAAATGTAAAAAGTCCCCCAAGGCTGCCTAATACCCCCGAGGACTCCTAGAGGACATGATGTCAACTGTAGTGTTTGTCCTGATACTTGGGTTTGAATGTTTGTCTTAAAGCAAACTTAATGTGGTTTAGGAAATGTTGTTCAACATCTAAGTAATGTTGTTGCTTAAAATCTTCATTACCTTCCATAAAGTGAGCTGGACTTGGACGAGCGGGTCGGTCTGTTGCTTACTGACATGCCAAATCATTCCAGTGTAATCTCTGTCCTGATTAGAGTATTTGTGGATTACTGAGGCCTTGGAAAACATCCACTGCTGTCCTCTGGGTAGGAGTATTGAGGCAAGGCTCTAGATAACAAGGCATCACGTTAGATTTCACCTCGCCCTGTTCAAATGTTAACTGGAGCAGTCACAGCACTTAACTCTGGATGAAAGAGGAAAAACTGGCTGCATATGCGTCTATATACGGACTGGTGTGTGTGTGTGTGTATATGTGAGGATGAATGCACAGATCCTCTGGAGATGTTTTCCACCTTTTACCCTCACTCACTCAAATATTTTGCCTAATGTTCTGTTTCCTCCTCTCCTCCTGTGTCCTTTTTTTTTAAAACTTCTTTTTTCTGATCCAGTCATCTTTCTCCCTCGGTACCGTCACTTGTCAGATTTGATTTCTTTCATCTTCCTGCTAACCTATATTTCTGTTTCTCCCCATGTCCTATCGTCACTTCCCTCAATTCTCTGCATTTTTTTCCTCCTGCTATCCTCCACCCCCCCTCCCCACCCTTCATTACTTTCCCTCCTTCCTCTTGTCAGCATGCTTTGTGTGTGTATGTGTATGTCCGGGTGTGTTTTAGCCAGGGGGTTGCCAGGTAATGTTCTGCCCCATCGCTCCCTCTGTCCGATCAATATCACGAGGTAGGAAATTGGAAGAATGTTTGGTCTCAGCTCTTTTTGTGTTTAGCTTGCTCCTCTGTTATTTTTCTGTATATTCATGGGTTAGAGGTGTAGCCTCACGAATCTTACAGTCACAACCAATAAGAATATCTTGTTTACATACTAACACATGCAGCAGAGAGTGGCGCACCCACACAGGGAATTACTGCGACTACTAGGGGAAATGAGTTACAATGTGCTATTTAGTTTTGATTGTAGTTGCTGCAAGTCAGACTTTACTTATCCCGTATCTGCGTCTACAATCTGTGGGTATAATGACACTCACAGGAAATTACTGTACAGCGCTGACACTATGTTTGTCACTATAGTATGTGCTGATCATGAGTGACGTTGTGAGGCTGACCCTGGACCTGCAGCTTCGACCTACATCCTTCCCTTTCCCCCCTTTCTCAAACAAAAATACTCACAGCTAACTTAAACCCGAACCCCGCGCGTTCCTGCTTTTATTTTTAAATGTCACTGATAACCATCTTACAGTGTGTTCATATACTGTATCTGACCTTGTCTCTGTGAAAACAAAATATTTGTTTAGCCTCAGACAAAGCCAAATTTCCTTATTTTATAAGTTTTAGTGTTTATATCTTTGGCGCTGCTCTTCTGTTTTTATATTTTCTATTCAAAAAGTCTTATTCCTTTGTCAGCTCTCTTAATTGTGCTTCATACCTCACTCCCTTTGTCCTCAAAAATAATAGGAGTGAATGTGGTATTTTGTGTTATTTTCATGCATTCTTGTAGAAAGGCAGCTACATAAAATCAATCCATAGTGACTGCTGTTATCTCTCCTCAGCTCTGGCTTGCTCTCAGCATGATAGCAGCAGTGGGCTCTGCTCATGGGTACCGAGGTGATGAATGTGTGTTAGCGTGTGCGGGCATATCTGCTGGCCGTAGGAGCCTCCATAGCGACGTAAAGGGCAGCACCCAGCGACAGCCTGTTTTCATGGTGAACTATGAAATCAGCCTCCGGGCTGCTGAACCCAGAGAGAGAGACGTTGAGGTCTTGGGCTGATGTGGGATCAGCTGGAGCGCTGTCAGACAGTAAAATGCTGCAGGAGAACAGACGCGCTAACTGCAGGAGCATTTATCGCCCTCAGAGTTTGTGTGATTTGGGGTTCACAGGTGTGTTTTTGGCCACTTGAGTGCAGCTTGAAGCTGTGAAGTTGTCATAGATGGTTTTATTTTTAGGCTTCTGCTCCTCTTTGTGTGTATATTGCATGAGGATATAGGCTCCAGTTAAAAATAATGATTTAAATGTCCTAATGTACAACAGTGGGGATTGATAATACCTTAAAAGAAGAGGTTAAACTTTCTAACACTGTTAAAAAAAAACACATTGTTAGAGGATGCTGTTTGCCACAGGAAGTGCTCATATTTACGTTGAACCCAGGAAGTGCTAGTGCTTTGTCTGACCCCAGAGGAAGGGGATACTGCTGTCTGTTTTGGAAAGCTCACCTAGCTTCTAAGCTATCATTGTAAAAGTCTTTCATTCACCTTCTTTATCCACTGGCTTTTCTTCCCCTCCCACTGCTTTGTGGCTCCTCTTCAATTCTTCTCTTTCCCTTGTAGCCGTCATCTTTTACGTGTTTTGTTGTTTCAAACACATTTCTTATCCCTCTATATATCCCTCCTTATCTTAATCCCTTTATTTTTTTTTCTCATTCTCTCTTTCATCAGTCTGACCATCACTCCTATGCGTCCTCACACTCCCCCACTATCTTTCTCATACTTGGGTGCTTGTCCTATTTTGCCCCTATCTCTCACTCTCTCTCTCTCTCTCTCTCTCTCTACCATTGCTGCACTACTCCCCTCTCCCTATCTCTCCTCCTGTCCCTGTTTTCCTCGTGTCTGGCTAGAAAAGCTTTTGTGGATAATTGATTGGTAGAAGGAGGAGATCGATGCTGTATGCCTTGACTGAGAGCTCGCTCATTTCCTCCCTGCCTCTCTCTATCTCGCCTTCTTTTTCTGCCACTCCCTATCTCCCTCGCTCCCTCTGGATTGCTCTTTGTCTCCCTGTATCGCCACCAAAGTGTGGACAAAGAGATATTTTCAAGGGTGGGAGGTGAAACCTTATCTTATATAAATTGGAAAAAATATTAATGAACGAAAATGAAGTGAGCTTTCACTCACAGCACCTATCGGTGCGCCTCTTCTTTCTGATACTGTGTCGTTTTGACTTTGTTGCTTGTGTCTGAGTGCACGGATATATAGACTAAAGTTAATATTTACAAAGACTACTAGAAATTAAAGTCAATTAATTTCAGACTATATATAAGTGATAGGATATGCTAATTAAAAGCTGCTCTTTTGTGCACATCTGCAAAGCAACAGAGCTAAAAACAAGCAGTCTCTGCTGCTGAACTTCAAATATTTTGAAGGGCTGACAGTTTTGAAACTGCCATTCCCGCAGAATGAAAATTATACAGCATGTGAGGAAATATTAGTTTAGTTAGTCACTAGTTGTCAGCTGTACAAAAACATCAGTGATTGGATTGAAAAGGCCTCCTAGAGTTACGAGAAATTGGTGAGATTTTCGTTTGTTAAAACTTTGAAACTGTCACTTATATTAGATTATAATTATTGCTGTAAACGATAATAAAATCCACACAGGTCTCCTTAATAAGTATTTAATTGGCTTCTTCAATCATATTCACTGGAGTGCACCTGCTGCGAGCCATTAAAAGTCTGGAAAAACACGTATTCAGGCTGAAGGCGAGAGAAACTGAAAGGCATAATTGTATGAAAAATAGCAGACTGTTGCGTCCGTGCTCTTTTGTCTTGTATTGTTGTAGTGATGAATGGAGAGCTCTTGTTAAGTCACCTTATGTGTTCATTCGCAGTGTTCTTCATTGTTGTCACTAAAGTGTTTGTCTCGACTGAATAATTAGATGAAGCAAAAGTATATATATGTATCTCGATGCGGCAGTTATTGTCCTCTGTGTGTATGTGTTCACAACAAAACGATGGATTTTACACCTGATTTTTCCAGGTGTTAAGTTTTAGACATACACATCAATTCACATCAACATCAGTTCATTTAGATTTGACTGTTTGGCATCTAAAAAAAGACTGTGAATTCTCAGTAAATATGGAGTATGAAGTTGAGCGTGCAAAGAAAAAGCAAATGTCATCTGCAGCTCCTCAAGTCATTTCAAAGTGTGTGGCACTAACATATCCTCAGTGTGTCACAGTACAGCAGTGGGCTCTTAGCAGGCCCGCAGGAGGGCTTTATGGGTTTAATAAATAGTGCTAATAGTGTGTTTAGATGGAACAGGACGTGGGGAGAGACCATTAGAGCAGCCTGCATTAGCTCTATTTTTTCATCCCTGTGTACCACGTGTAATGATTTAGCGAGGGATTCTTGGAGGTGATTGACCACCTACTGTAAATACTTGTTGCAAATGAAACACATGAAAGCACAGAACTAACAACATTCTTCTTTCTCCCCCCTCTCCATTAGGGTTGAGCACAGAGGGCATCTACAGGGTGAGTGGGAACAAGGCAGAGATGGAGAGCATGCAGCGGCAGTTTGACCAAGGTGCGTTACTTTTTCTGCCTACAGTGCTCAAATGTACATGCGCATATTCTCGCTTCAGCTGTACAATTACTTAATGTGAAGAAAAGGCCATGAAGATGTGTGTATGTCTGCTTCTATCTATAACAAGCCTGGATCCCCTTAATTAACCAGGGAGCATTAATTCCACCAAGGGAATTGGCCTTGGCTTCCTTTTAGACTGTAGAGCAGCCTCCTCAATCTTCTACCTGCTCTTGTGTGAGTGTGTGTGTGTACTACAAGTGCTCTCAATGTGTCTTCATGCGTGTGTCTGTCTGGTGTGGGCAGTTAATTACCTCCAGATTGGTTTGGTTAATGAAGCATGTCGCTGCCGAGATAGATAGCAGAGCAAGATGGCCCATGTATGCATGTGTGTGTACGCGGGTGTCCACGCCTGGTTGAGGTTAAAATCCAACTCAGGTAATCAGAGTTGAAGCCCGGCGTTGAATCATTCTGAGCCCCAGGCCGATGGGACAAGACAATTACAGGCAAAACTACGGCGTGGGTGTCTCATAGCCATACTGAGGATGGCACTTCATCAGCTCCCCCAAGATTCAGATAACTCATTACAGGAGAAGGCAGCATCAGAAGCACGACACACTGGAAACTCTCAAAATGGGAGCTTTCTTCAGACTGTTCAGGAGAATTTATATCTGTATGACTTTCTTCCTGCCTCTCTTCCTTCTACACATACTACCTTTGTAAAGTAAAAAGTTATCAGAAAATGGCTTTTTTTAATTAAGTCTCTTGCTCACACACACACACACACACACACACACACACACACTCTCTCTCTAGAGCACTAGAGGACCACTTGAGTGGTTTTACTGTCTGGCTCTCTCTGAGCTATTTCTCTCTGCTCAAATCTACTTTATAATTATCTACAATTTATTCTGCTTTCATTTAAGTACGTTTATTAACTGAAATAATCCTGTCACCGAAGATGTTTTTGTATTTATTCATATTGATTAAATGATGAATTGAGAAGTCCAGGATGTGCCTGTTTGGACCCTCTTACATCAATGATCAAGAGTAATTTCACATTTTCTATATATTATGATTAAGTATGTTTTCTGGAAAATCAATAACCTGATGGAAATGTTTTTTGACCAGAAATACCAGAGTACCTGACAAATCAACGTACTTTATCACATTGATGGAAAACAAATATAAAAGTCCATTATTTCTATAAAACACTCCTGTTTATTGATTTGTGAAAGCACCAAGCTGTCTTCTTGTTCTTGCTTCTCATTGTACTCAAAGATACTTTGAAAAGGTAGAAAAAAACAAAATAAAAATAAGTTTAAAAAAAAAAAAATAGATACCAAATAAAAGTCCGGAGAACAGGAGAGGTTTGAGAAGTCTTCATTCGTTTTAGTTAACTTTTGTTGATACAGTTTTGATGGCATTGTTCCAAACCGCTACCCTAAAGTACTTATTTGGATCCACCCCTGGAAACAAGAGGTACAGCAAAATCTTAAATGGTTGACAAATTTATAGTCTTAGTTATATGTCATTTTATAGCCCAATCTGGTTGAGTCAACATTTCCAAAGTGAGCTTCACAGCAGCAGTGTTGCTGTTGTTTCAGAGGCGTTTCTCAGGTGTTTGGACACGTCTTATATTTAACTGTGTGCATTTAAAATAGCAAAAATGAAAAAATGTCTTCTTTCCATTTCAATCCTTTTTTTCCAGACCACAACCTGGACCTGGTGGAGAAAGACTTCACCATCAACACAGTAGCTGGAGCCATGAAGGCCTTCTTCTCTGAGCTACCTGAGCCTCTGGTGCCCTACAGCATGCAGGGAGAGCTGGTGGAGGCCTTCAGTAAGTCCTGGGGCTCTGGTGTGAGGGGGACACAGGGCAAAGGGATGTGGTGGGAGAGTTCGTCACAGAAATCCGAGGTGTATTGGATTTTGCCTTAAATCCTTTCCCCTTCATTGTAACTTTTTTTTTTTTTTTTTTTTTTAACCGAACAAGCAAAACTCTTGCAATCCAAATCCATCCATGGGGAGAATTGGATTTGCCACTCGGTGAGGAGCCGGGGATCGGAGGAAAAAGGGATGGAGGAGAGAATATTTAAGGTTTCGAGAAGGAGGATGTGGGGATGATTGCTCATGATGGAGAGATGCTATGGATAACAGGGTCCGGATAAAGTCAGGAAAACACAGTCATATGTTAGATAAACGAGGATGCTCCTGCGCTCTCCACGTCCCCCTCTTTTTCTCTCTGTGTCCTGTAATCTGTCGGAATGGAGATTTAAGGCGTAGCTTAGTCTTGCATCGCGCCATAGAGATTTACCCCTGGGCCGCAAGGCTGCTGTCACTCACCGAGCTCTGCATGCGTGTGAGTGTGTATGTGTGTGTGTGTGTTTTTAAAGGCCCCAGCGAGACCCTTCAGCCGTGACAGAGACCTGATAAAGCTCCTGCAGTGTGTGCTACAATAGAGGAAAAAGAAGAGAGAGAGAAAAAGAAAGTGAGGTGAAATTGGAAACAAGAAAGCCATCATTCGGTTCAAAATAGCAAATTGCGCTGGGCATTTTCAAAATCAGAGCTTTTTCTCGAGAGGAAAGGAGAAAAAGAGAGATGCAGAAAAAGCTGGGTGGGTGAATGTTAGTGGATATTGTCATGGTGACGTTGCTGTAGGAAGTTAAGTTTTGATCGCTGGTGATAGATGTACAGCAGGAGGAACTGGAGCTGAGTGAAGTCATAACGACTCAAATCTGTTTTTGATCCACGCTGACCTCATTGAGGGAATACAAACTCAAATTCTCTGATTGTAAATCACGTTTTGCGATGTAGAGGAGAACATCTGCTGCTCTCTCGCCTCGCTCGCATTCACACAGGATGGACTGTGTTAGCCGGTGACGTCAGCTTTTCTGACTCACTCCTCTCTGCCATCAAGGCTTAACACACCCAGTGTGTGTGTGTTTGTGTGTGAGTTGCTGTAATCTGTAGGACATTGTGATGGGTGTATGCACAGTATGTTTCTCCTCTGGAATGTGTGTGGTCTTTGTCTGGTGATATTTTTTTTTTTCTTTTCTGAGAACTGTAGTTTGGAGTCCTTTTTTGAATCGGGTGTGTGCGTCACTGAGATGTGTGAAACTCGTACTGTTGTAGGATGAAATCACTGTGTCCTGCACGGATTTCTTGAGAGCTGAATCCAATTGCTTTCACTATGCTCTTCAAACTCTCCTCTTCTCTATTGTACCCCCCTCCCCTCTCATCCCTCCTCATCTTTCTGTACTCTGGCTCCCCTGACATCTTTTCCTCAGATTCCCTTAATCTTTCCTTTCAGCCACTTTCCTCCCCTCCGCTAACCTCTCGTCTCTCTGTGCCACCATTCAGAGATCAACGATAGGGAGCAGCGCTTCCAGACGATGAAGGACATTCTGCGCCGCTTCCCCAAGGAGAATTACGAGGTCTTCAAATATGTCATCAGCCACTTGAACAAGTGAGTGAGTGACTGGGTCAGAGACGACCTTTGACAGCCGTGCTGACTACACCGCCGGTCACCCGGTCAAGTGACTTCGCGGTGACATCACTGAAACCAGCACACTAAGAGAATAGAGGTTCTACTTAGGTTGAGTCATGGTCTTGTGTTAACATGGTGGTTATTTAATCTCCTATTTGTATGTGGATGATAATGAATGTGGCAGTTTATTTATATATTAGTAGTTCTGTCAGCTTAGGTATAACAAATTGACCACCGTGCTCCAAAAATGCCAGGAAGACTTTGTAGTCTAAATTCAAATTATAGTATAGATCCGTGGGTCAGGACCCCCGAGAGGTCCCAAGATGAATCTGAACAAGGAACAAGATGATGAAAAGAAAGAGAACTGTCACACGAAATTATCCTTATTCTTTTTTTTCCCGTCACATGAAAGATACTTTAGCTTCCTTTAAATCAAACAATCTAAGAAGAAGGACTCTAAGGAGAACTCGCTCTTGACCTGTCTGTGACTCACGCCTACACTACGGCCATGACGTTTAATGATGATTCATAAGTAACTTCATCTAAAGGGGTCCCAATCCAACCACTCCTAAAGATTAACTATAATATTGTTTTGGGAGTTTTCAGGACAAATTAAAAATCACACTTAAGAAATGTTTTGTCGTTTTGTCCAGTCCACCACTGCAGTGCAGACTGAAATATCCCAACAACTATTAGATGGATTAACATCCATGATCCTTAGATGATGAAGCCTACTGACTTTGGTGACTTTGGTATTTTCCACTCTTCTTCGACATCATCTGAAGACATCACCTAGGACTTTGGGAAAATTATTGACATGTTTATCAGTATTTGAAATGAAGTAATAATTTGTGGCCAATTAATTTCACTTGTTTGATTCTTTTTGTTTCCCAGGGTGAGCCAGAACAACAAGTTGAACCTGATGACCAGTGAGAACCTGTCCATCTGTTTCTGGCCCACACTGATGAGACCTGATTTTACCACCATGGATGCCCTGACTGCCACCCGCACCTACCAGACAATCATCGAGAGCTTCATCCACCAGTGCTCGTACTTCTTCTACAATCAGCCGCTGGCCGACGGCCTCCCCGGCTCCCCCACCTCTACGCTCTCCTCCATGGGAGGAACCTCAGCCTATTCCTGCATGGTTGGAGGCTACTCATCCTCACCAACTCCATCTCCGACTCCCTACGTCCTCCCCGCCACCCCTCCTGTAATCCCACACTATGGCCCTCCTATCCACCACCACCACCATCACCACCACCACCACCATCAGCATCAGTCCCCACCTCACTCCCCACCTCCTACTCCTCAGTCCCCAATCCCTGCCCTGCTGCCACCCTCTCTGCACCCCCATCACCCCCCTACGGAACAACACACGCTGTGAACCAGGGATCAAGGGAAAGAGGAAAACAAAACGAAGAAGACGGATAATAAGATTCAGAGAGATTTAAGGGTTTAGAATAAGAGATTTTGAAGTTCAGGAAGGAATTAAAGAAGATAAATTGAGAATAGGAGGTAGGAAAATAGAAGTTGGGAGAGATTGAGTGAGATGCAGTATGTACAGGGAGAAACCTACATGTTTGGGAGAAGAAGGGGGCATTTGAGCCTCCAGAAAAGTGGACACACACACAAGGCAGAAAAGGGGAACGCTGAAGAGCCTCTGAACTGGCAGTATGATCTTTCTCCCTCCTCGCCGCTTCACCCCCTTTTGTCTCTCAGCCTCACTTCATCTGTCCTCCTTGCCTTATAGAGAACCTACACACACAAACACACTAATGAAGAGTGAGATGTTGCCAGTAACTGTTAAAGGGACTCAGGGAGGGACTCGGAAGTAAAGTGCAGGGGGTTGGGGGTGAACTCTGTTGTGTTGGGATTGCTTCATCATACACACACACACACACACACAAAACAAAAACACTTAACACAAGCGCCCAGTGGCCAGTGTGCCTCCGACAACCATCCTCCTCAATCCCTTAGCCTCTTAACTGTGCTGGGTAATTTTGGTGGCCGGCGCACGTTTTTTTTTTTTTTTTCTTTTTTGCAAACCGACTCACCTACTGCACCTACCTGGAGGCCGTTGCTGGGACATCGTGGAGCGAGTCCTGAACATTGTTTGTTTATTTCACCACTGTACAGAGGACCTGAGCAAGAAACACGTGTTACTACTCACCCGACAGGATGTTCTGTCCTCCGCGATTTACACATTCCTATCTGTCAGCCCTTCACACACACACACACACACACTAACGCAGACAAATTCAGTTTCAGTCGAGGCAGTATGCCAAGCACAGAAAATCTCAACCGACCGGATCTGCTAGGCAGCAAATTGGAGCAAAGGATTATGGGGGCTCTCACACCCATGGCATTCTGGGAAAGCTCCTCCCAGTCTCCTGTTTGCTCTCTCTCTCTCTCTCTCTCTCTCTCTCTCTCTCTCTCTCTCTCTCGATTTGAACTTCAACCCCCTTGTCTTTGTAAACACATAAAGAAAACAGTGGACATTTTAATTGATCCAAATCTTAATGCTACATTCACATTCCCACTGTCCGAATGCATTTTAAAAAAAAATATTTGGTTCTTCGTTTGATGAAATCTTGGGGAAACACAGAGAAACCCGGGCCTATTACTCAATGAGTGGCCTTGTGTGTAAGCGTCTGTGTGACTGTCTATATGTCTGCGTGCGCATGTATCCATGCCTTTTTGTGTTATCTGAATTTCCCTGTATTAAGCAGATAGTGGGAATAATTCCAGGGTTGGACCTTCACCTGTCATGTTGCTTCTTTCACGCTGTTGTGGTTTTATGAGCGAGCCGGTGCTGCAGTTTTCACAGTTAAGGACCTTGTTCAAAAAGCACTTTTCTGAGCACTTTGAAGGCACATTTTAAATTGGAGCTGCCATGACATGACAGCCACCGTTCACTTTATTGTCAGTCCACCCTACTCTCTCTCTTTGTCTGGGAGCACACCACTGACATCTAGAGGAAGAAATGGATATCGCAGCCATAACCTCACCTCCACTACTGCATGGGCGTAGCACCATTTTCCTACTGTGGTTTTTGTAGTGTCAGATTCTCTTCTAGGTGCAATTGTTAAGACTTTTCATCGTTGTATGTCAGGTAAAATTAACTTGGAGAGCTCATGAAGTTTGAGAGTGTAAATAAAAGAACAACAGCAGTTTTAAGTCTGGTACAAATCAATTGAGATTATCTACATTCAGGCTCTTCAGTCACAAAGCATGTGGCTATATTGCAGTTGATTAGACATGCAGTGAATAAAGCAGCCTCTCTGTCTTTTGTTTCCACTTCACTAAAAGCACTCAGCCCTTTGTGGAGGGGTGCATGCCACTTGACATATTTGAGTGGAAGGAAATGGAGATTTAGGAGATTGAGGCACAATGTAGCATTTACAGGCCAGAAAGTAAGAGCTGTAAGGAAGTGAGGCTCAAGCTTTGACAGGTGGGACGATTTTTATCATCGGGAATAATTGGTAACCACTGCTCCAAGCCTCGGCACGCTGTGCTCCAAGGACACAGCGTTATGCTTCTGGAAAGGAGACTCAAACCTTCTCTCTGTGGACTCGAAATATGATTTGCAAGAGTGTAACCACTACGCCAGACTCCCCCCGCTGTCACTGTTATGCCACCACATCCCCTAGTCATTCCCCTGTCCAAAAGAGACAGTTGGGTCTGGGAGAGACAGCAGACAGAACAGACAGTCCATTCATCCGTCTGCATGACTGGAGTGGAGCATCACAGAATTCCTCGGCCCAGCCTGCTGTTACCGTAGAAACCAGAGAGATGGGGCTCGAGGAGAACTGCTGAGCCTTGATCGAAGCAGATTTTTGAATTTGTGTGTGTCTCTCTGTGTGTGTGTGTTTGCGTGAGTTACGATAAAGAGTGTAGGCATGTGAACTTATGCGTGATAATGTTAAGCAGATGCTCACCAAGGTCACTTATTCATTTGACACTGAATTGCATCTCTGCATGTCTCCACAGACTGTCCTCTCTGCCCAAAAGGCAAAAAAAAAAAAAATCAATCACTGAACTCTTAAAGGAGCTTTTATCAGTCTACACTACCTATTTACCTTGTGCGTGGGTGTATGTGTGTGTGTGATAGAGGAGTTAAGAGTGTGTGTGTGTGTTTGGGTGGGTGGGTGGGTTTGAGCTAACATGCTAGCAAGCTGTGCTTGGCAGACGGCCAGACACCAGCGTGATCCAAACAGACGTGAAGGAGAGGAATGCAGTTCTCCTTGCGGTCATTACCCCGCTGTGTAACCCTGTTAGCTTGTCCAGATTACACACACTGATCCTCAGAGAAAGTGTGAGAGAGATGGGGGAGAGATTGGGGAGAGGGGGAGAGGGAGGGAAGACCGACAGCGAACGGGTGAATGGGATCATTATTTGGGAGATGGAGGGAGGAAGGAGGGGTGACCACTGGTACTTGTGTGTGAACGCCGGCCAGTGGCGTTCCCTGTGTATATCAATGTGTTAATACTGAACTGACTGTGAGGCAGCCAAAGACTGTGGAAAAAAGGGTCGAGGGAGAGATGGGAAGCAAAGTGACAGTTTAGAAGAACAATTGAATTAAAAATGTGACTTTGGTTCAGCGATAATATGTGGCTGCAATGCTTTTCTTTTTCTTTTATTTCAGTTTTTTTTGTTTTGTTTTGTTTTTTGCAACAATGGTGACTTTTGTCTGTTAAGTTAAAATGAGAAACAAGCAAAACTATATTCAAATGGTTGTTTATTGGTATGTTAGGGGGGTCTAACACTTTGCCCTTTAGTCAGTGGTGATAGAAAAAAAAAGTTTCTTTTTATGTTTTATTTTAATAATTAAAAAATACAAAGCATTTTTTTTTTTTAACAATTTCTTTGTGAACGATTGAGAGACCAGCCCAGTATAGTGCATGATTTCTTCCCACCCAAGGAAGAGGGCTCCACCACTCTCACTATTTAAGAGATGATAAAAAAAAAAATATTAAGAAATAATGGGGAGGGGAGGGGAGAAAATGTTAAAAAAAAAATAAAATAAATGAAGTACTGTAAAGTGAAAAGATAACATCAAACAAAAAAACTGTCATTATTTGCTGAGTATGGTAATTTGTCTCAATGGGAATGGTGTATACAGCAAGGCCTTATGTGATCTGTATCATAGTTAATAAATCAAATCTTGTAAAACGTCTGCTTCTTGTCTCTTTGTTACACACGAGTAATCAGTGACATGTGGAACAGATAAGGAAATCCTGATCAAGTCTGAGGAAAAAGGTGAATGTCAGGGGACACAGTCTGCTCCGGCTGTCAGTGTAATTAATTTTTAATCAACTTCAAACTTTAAATTAACCACAACAAGCTCTGGAAAAGCTACTAAATGAGCCTTGAGTTAGGATTTGTTGCTGTTTTTGAAGAAATAACTTATTTGCTAAACATCAGCTCATAGAAAAGCACTCATCACTTTTCCTCTCAGGCATCCACATTTTTAGACCAGCAACATGACTTTTTTTAAAATCGGAAATGTGTGTTTTCAGAGCAGCTAATGTTCTTCATCGTCTTGTGACACCATAAAACGACCATAAAGACGTAATTCTTTCTTAATTTTTCAAATTTTTAGAGTAGAGAGGAAAAATATGCAGTAACACAGATGATTATGTTTATTCTTTATTTCTGTTAATCATCTTGCAACCCTGCAGATTTAACTTGTGATTCCTTATGGGGTACAGACCCCCAGGTTCCAGAGCCACTGGTCAACTGAACAAGTTAAAAAGGGGTTTGATATTGAGAATTACTGAAAGGTCGACACAAAACAGTTCAAACCATATAGCTGTTACTATGTAGTAAAGTTACAATATTACATACATGGTATTCGTAAACATGTAGAGGCAGGTTTTTCATTGTATATTTACCTGAACACCTTGATGAGTCACCTAGTAAGACACGTCGCATTTTGCAGATGTTTTCCTAAAGTTTGGGGCTCTTTGTCTTGCTCAAGGACACTTTGACATAAGGACAGGAGGAAACTGGGATCCTTACAAACCTTACGATTAATGGTCAATCTGCTCTACCGGCAGAGATACAGCTGCCCTAGATGCAGTTTTTAGGAGGAGGAGCAAAACACACAAAAACCCTGATCTAGTTTTACAGAGATCAGCTCTACTTACACACTCTTTAACACAAACTGTACAGGAAACACAGGTAAGATGCAATTTCTATAATATTTTAAATGAAATATCTACTGTCACAGGAAGATGTGGGCACATTAATTTCTGCCATAGTGTGTTCTAAAAACTAAAAAAAAAGTTTTGTTGCACATGACATGTGATGGTCTTTGCACCAGTTTGTTCTTTCTGCACACTGTTGAAGGGACACTAAAGCCACAAGGGGGACCAGACAAGGTCAGGGGGACTCACGGGACCGTCCTGGTTCTGGTGAGAGTGGCTCCCACAAGGGCTCAGTCTGTGCCATTTCAGGGTGATGTAAGGACTCTGGTCCCTGTGAGGGCGATGTGAAGGCCTCACTGCCATTTCATGGTGCCCCCATCTGACCTTTTCATTGAGTCAAACCAAAAGGAAATCCATGTCCATGACCTTTGTGGTGCATCTCTCCATTCTGGCACAGGAAGAAAAAAAAGAGAGCGGGCTGATTGGGAATGAAAAGGGCAGGCCCGTGTGCACACAGGACACATGACCCTTGAACTCTAACCTTTAAGGAGTGTCATGAGGGAGAGAGTGGTTTGGGATTTGATTGGAAGTCAAATGTGGGGATCGTCAACATTGCTTGACTGGTCAATGTGGGGAAGAAACCAGTCAGGATTGATCACAAGAAGGAGGAGAATATGCACAATTAACAAAGTAAAACAAGTTAATGAAGCTCTGTGAAGCTCACTGCACCATTTAACTAAATCACAATTATATCCTCTTTAATAAAACGTTTCTCCACGGGGCGTTTTGCCTTGTCTTTGCCTTGCGCGTACACGAACACACCACTAGGAGGCCGACTTGTCCCACACTACCCATCAACCCATTGCTCTCTGCTGTATCCGGGGTAAAGGAGGCAAACGCAGAGCATGGTCCTAATTGATTGGGTCAAGGTTTGGATGTCAACACCGAGACGACGTTTTAATCCTGCGCGCACAGTGAGATGAATGCCTGAGACGATCATCTGAAGACTTTTCTCATTGATGTGTGGAGCTCCACTTCCACCTCTCACAGTTTGAAGTTGGAGGAGGAAAATAGGTTTGACTAAACTCCAGAGATTGTGTGGAGGGAGGAGGGAAGAGGAGGGAGGGAGGGAGGAGGAGGAGGAGGAGGCTCGGGGAAAGTATAAACCCCGGAATAAAGACAAAGAACTTAATTTGAAGTCATTGTTGCTCTGTATTAGAGGCGTGATGTGCTTCTTTAGTGTGAGGCATGACCAAAAAAAAAAAAAAAAAAAAAAAAAAAAAAAGTTCTGAGGTAGACAGAGAGGAGGAGGGGGGACATATATGGAGAAAAAGAGACCGGTCTTATGATGAGTCGAGGCACGTATCTCCGCTCAACCGTGTCTTTCTGGGCTTCGAGCTCGCAGCTGCGGCGGCGGGTATTGAATTCAGATGCGGCCTGTCTCTCCGCTCCGGCCGCTACAGGTGGAAATGCTCTTATCAATACGGACTGTCCGAGCCTGACTGCGGGCCGATCCGTCTCATTGATGATTTTAGGTGCCCCTGCCCTCTTCCTCTCCTCCCCGAGGAGCCCATTGATTAATGTCTGGGTCACAGTGGTATTTCCATATTGATACCTCGATTGATGACGGCGCTCCAGGAACAAGCCGTATTGACCAGATGGAAAGTGATACGTTTCAAACTGTTTGGCGGATGTATTTATGCATAATGGGCGTAATGAGGGTTAGATACATGTGGTGAAGGCACGGGAGATGTAGGTGAAAGATGGAGTGAATGCCCTGTGGGGGAAAAACAATCACATCAGTATTCCTACAATAACAACAACCTGTTACAAGTTTCACTTACTACCACCACTACTAATGCAGATATTATTAGATATCTGATAGATAATGTTATTGTTAATAACTGGGTACAATATATAAGTGTAACTGCAGCACAGATAGAAAATGATGACATTTACCTGTCACTATAATAAGATAAGTTGATTTATGATTCATCTTTATTGATCACCAGAGGGAAATTAAATATTACAAAACAACAATAATAGAAAGCTTCATATGTAGTGTGCATAAATATAATATACTGTATGTGCCATGTTTCTACAGGATTTACTTGCCTCATGTAGCAAAGACTTCTTGTCCTAAAGGTCAGGACCTCCTGAGGGTTTGCGAGAGGAACAAGGTAGGAAAGAGCAGACACATGTAGGCATAAAGCTATCCCTGTTCTCATTTATATCTTTTTTATTGGATAGTTGTATTATCTTCTGGAGACCAAACACTTTTTAAATGAGTCATTTTGAGAAGTTGGACTATTCATATTGTAGCCAATAGACCTCTGCAGCATGTGACAAACTGTGCTGGGAGGTTTAAAGAGGTTACAGCTTTGGGTTGCCTAAATGTTGTTGATTATGAACTTTCTGTAAAGATGCCTCAGAAAGATCACAGCAAAAATGTTCACAAGGGCCGCATGCAAACACCCCATGAGAAAACAGGTTTTTTAGTAACAAAATCATCTTTAAAATCAGCCATATTAGGTTTCATGCTACAAAACGAGACTGTACCTGTCAATCAGTACTTTGATAAATGAGTTTCCAAAGCAACATGAGACCGCTAAAAGAGATTAAAATAAACCAAATCATGTGTGCCCAACTTGAAGGTGCATTAATTAGAGAAACTGCAAAATGATTAAGCATGGACCAGTCTTGAAAATCATTCCAATACATTATAAAATCAGAAAAACTTAACAGCTTAAAGGAACAGCTATCATAATAATATGATGGACATACAGTACAAGTTCATACAACCTACTCTGACCTTTGTAGCTGTGTTTGCAATGGTGATTTATAGTTTTTTTGTGAGGCGTTTCTATGGTTTTGTCAGCCTGTTACTGCTACGTGATGATATTGCTGTGATATTTCCACGCTATCTTTCTAAAAATGTCTTATTTTTTCCTCATCGGGTCAAATGTACACACAGCGTAATGCAGAACAACTCCACTGAGAGCCCAGAGTTGTGAACCCAATTTTGCAGACACCCTAATTTAAAGGACAGGGAGAGAACAACATGATTCTGTGGGACTTGTTGTGCTTGTTGTGGAGATTACTTTGGAAGCAGAGGGCATTGTGCGGAGATGATAGCAAGTGAGGAAAAAATAAAGCGTTGAATAGACCTGATCCCGCTTTACGCTTTTAGGGTCAGTGGTCAAAATGGGCTTTCGGCCTCTAGGTCCTTGTGACACGGATCAGGGGCCCCGACGTATATCTGCTGATTACATCTCCTGAAGTGGAAAACATGCAAATAATAAATGTATGAGCAACGTGCTTGTTTTTTTGCTTGATTAATTATGCCGTTTAATTCCAGATCCACCACACCGCTCCACCGTATAATTTCCCAGTGGTCTTGGCTGTTTCTTCTCTCACATGCGCTCTCTGCTTTCTTTTTTTTCCTCCTCATTGCAAAATGAATCATGGATCCAACCGTCTGTACCCCGGGGAGAGCGGCGAGCTGGCGAATGGGCTGACCAATCATGAGCATCAGAGGCAGACACACAGACGGAGGGAGCCTTTTGTTGTGTGCTGCACTCATCAAGTTAGAAGACACCTACCGATTTGGCCTGAAGAAAATTAAAAGATGGAGTGTAAGGAGACGAAATAGCCAACTTCATCTGTGTTTATCTGTTTTCTCTCTCTTGTTACATTAAGTCTCATCTTCCCTCCTCTTTGCTCTGCAGCTTATCCAATCAGACTGGCCAGTGTGTGTTTATCTGAGTGGGTGGCAGAGTTTCAGCGCCATTTATAATGTCAAGTGGGACCATGACTGCTCTTCTATTCCCATCCTGGCCAACCCTCTCTCAGCCTCCTGACAGTTCCAGGTTAGCCTTCTCTCCTCTCTCCCCTGGCCCTCCTCTTCTCTGTGCTCTAGCTATCCTCTCCTGCTCTCCCATGGGCCCCACTGAGAATACTGCTCAGATCCAGGCCTCTGAGCCCCAAAGCCGGCCCTAATCCTCTGCATCGATCGCCCTGAGAATTTCCTCCCCAGCACAGCAGGCCTCACTCCCCGGTGTTCACACTCCTCGACCCTGAACAGCCAGCACTTCTCTGTTAGAGAGACAGAGAAAATAGAGTTAGACACATTGCCTGTGTCTTCTCAACAGATGGGTCTTGTTGATGCGATGTGTGTTATTAGGTGGTTATAGCAGGTGGCACGTTGTTCCTGAGAGTGATAGTGTTGTTGCCTCTCAGTTCGACTCAGGCTGTGATAGGCTCAATGAACATCTCTCAATGTTTCAAACTGAGCTATCTATACGGTCTTTTTCTCACACAAGCTGCAGTCAGGAAAGTGGTCTAAATATCTTTGCCACTGTATTCTTCTACAATTCAGAGTTACTTGTACAACAAGAGGTACTTAAGAGCCTACCTAAGAGGCTGTTGCAAGGGGGTACTTTGAACGGTTGCAGCACAACTTATATGAAAAAAAGAGAAATGACACAACAAAAAACTAGTTAGCAAGTGAGAAGGGAAGTCTAAACAGTTAGCTAAAAGTAACTGATATGTTTGAAATAGATGGCCGATGGAAAAATATTAAAATACTGCTAGATAGTAAACCAGTTGGCTAGAAGTAATAGATAAATGGTTGAAATGTAGTTAAAAGTTAAGTGGTTAAAATAGATAGGTGGGAGTAATTGGTAAACGGTTAGAACAGATAGCCAAAGTAATGAATATATTGGTTAAAGTAGTGCTAAGTAATGCATAAATGTTTGTGTATGTATGTATATTGGTTAAAATAGTTAAAGGTAATGGAGAAATGGTTGAAACATCTGCCCTCTACATGCAAACTGGACCAAAGTGGCCTAAACATTGACAGTTAAGTTGCATTGTTACAATATTCACTTTTTTACAAGCTATAGAGTTAAATTAACATCAAGTTTAAAATCAGTTCAGACTTGTGAGGTCAGTGAAAGTTTACTTGAGCTACTTGAGTTGTGGGGTTGTAAAAAAAAAAAAAAAAAGGTAGTGCAGTTTGGAATGTACAGTTCATTGTTGAAAACGGCTAGCCTCTGAGAAATCTAAAACACAGATCTCTCGGCGTAAGGATAGGCCATATTTCAATCCATCACGCTGATGAAGACGGAGTAATGGAAGGTGGTGTATGCTATACAACTCTGCTGGAAGACGAGAAAGCATCATTACTAGAGTCCTCTTGGGAAAGCTCCCAACCAACAGTCTATCCTATGTAACATACTTGTTCATAATTTATTTACGTGGCAACCTTCTCCTGGACTCTGCTGTGTGTTTTACTGCAAGTGTGGAGGTATTTGAGAGGTATTTTCCTCGATCTCGGCCTGCCTGTGAACGAGACTAGCAATAGTAGATGATTAAACCTCATACTTTATTAACACATTTGCTGTGTGGGGTTGGCATGCTAAGTTTATCCCAATCATGAATGAGAGAGAAAGACGTGGGTGGGATGGCGGTGGTCTGGAACATTTGGCCCTGTCAAAATGCTGCTCTGCGGACCAGTTAGAGCATCTCTGTCTATACTGGCGTTTAAGAGCCAGTGCAGATGGTAATGTATCAATACTCTGTTTAAACAGGGCTCGGAGCCACATTTCTAAATCAGCCCCAGAGATATTTTTGGCTAAATCTGTTTCCACTCCTCTCTGGATAAATTTACAAATTTGGTTCAGTGCGTCATCACAGTATACTGTAGATGCATATTTTATCTGCATTTGGATTTTATTGCTAGGGATAAATTAAATACTTATGTACCTCTCTGCTCATCTTCTTCAGCCTTTCTATACATTCATTAGCTTTTTTTCTACCTGAGCTGACCGCACACCCTTAGCTTTCACACACACACATATACACACGCTTTTCCCTCCATCTTCTCACTACCAGCTTTCTATACTTCAGTGCGTCGCTCTTTTCTCTCATACCTCTCCTTCCCTGCCCTTTCCTCGTGCCTGCTTCCTTCCTTCCCTCCCTCTCTCTTCCCATTTTACCCTTGCTCTGCCTGCTCTCCTCTTGTCTGCTCCCTCCCTCCTTCCCCTCCTTCTCTCTCCCTCTTTCTCTTTATTAATTTATTGGGTTGTTATTCTCCTTGCCTGGCTCTGCTAATGAAGGCAGGATGCAGATGAGGGCGAAGGTCGTCTCCGTAGCGATCGACCCCACCGCCCCGCAGCATGGCACTCTGACTGGCACAGGTCAGTGGCAGCTGTCAATCAAAACATGCACATACACGCGCACATGTACGCATGCACTCACATACACTATACTGTATCACTAAAATAAATTCACACACAAAGATATGAGCTATGTTGTATTACAATTAACAATTTATAATTAGCCGTACAGATTCACACACTTTGACAGTGTCTTGTAGCGGTTGTTCAAAACCTTTTTGGTTTCCAACTTCTTATAATGAAGCAGGCAGCTGTAACATGTGACACCTCATCATAGTTGATGCATGGCTTGAGTTTGTGAGCAGCTTAACCAGAATGACTGCTCCTCTGCTGATTTTTGCATTTCAATCATTTTTAATAGCCAGAGGATGTAAAACTTTTTTTCACAGGAAAAAAGCAAACATTACAGAAAAGTAAAAGGAAAAAAAATATATCAAGAACTGAATTTTGAGTAGTGGAAATGCACTCCACTTCTTTTTTTAGTTTATCCTCTTTGATATAAAAGGGTGGACAGACATTTTGCTATAACACATATGGGATTGTCAATATATTCATCACCTCTTAGTATAATATACTGTACATACACACACACTAAACAATTCAACACGACTACAGCCTCCAAAATGATCATAAAGTTGAATCAATACATTTGTAATACAACCTGAACCTTTTTGAGCGTTGGGTTTATTGCAGAACTATTGGATGACATTTTGTACATTCATGGTGCCCAGAGGATGAATACTAAAGACTTTGGTGATACCTGTGTTTTTCCGTGGCACCACCATGAGGTTGACTTTTGTGGTTTTGAGTGAAATATGTCAACAACTATCGGACGACCTGTCATTATGTTTGGTTCACACATTCATGCTCCCCTCAGGATGAATGTGTAAGGCCTTCTGACTTTCATCTAGCACCATCATTCAGTAATTTGGTTTGTTTGCCTGAAAAACAGACTTGCTTCTAATGTTAGCATGCTTACATGCTAATGTAAAACGTTGAGCCTGATAAAATCTGTCATTGTGAGCATGTTAGCATGCTGAAGTTAGTTAGCATTTAGCTCAAAGCCTTACTGAACTGCTGACATGTACACCACTGCCATACAACATCAAATGCGTGCAAAAGGCATCACCCCAACACGTATATACACAAATATACTCTCAGACACGCTTTCATTTAACACATTAGCACATACGTTTGCGTGTCTACAGGTTAAAGTGTTATAGCAAAGCATCTAACCCTTGTCGTGTCGTTCATTGGCCTCGACATGGTGAAGACCTCTGAATTGCTCCTCCCTGCATCCCATATCTCAACACTTGTAGCATTACAACCTCTGCTCTTCATCACAGTATGTCAAGAGATTGTGTGTGTGTGTGTGTGTGTGTGTGTTTGTAGATGCTCTCTGCGTTCAGACATTTCGTATGCATGTAGATTTTGTTCACGGTTATTGTTTTTGGTTTATTTGTGTGCTCAGCCATGTACTTGAGTGTCTTCACCTGCATCTGGGTATCTGTGAATGAGCATGAGTACACACACATGCACGAGCATTAACACACACACACACACACATATCTCTATTAGCAGTATAGTAGTGTTAACAGTGTTATGCCATGCGTGAACCTCCCCACCTTTCCCTCATATCTATGCAAAGCTGGGGTCCTGTCAATCAGTCACCTTGGTGACATAGAGCCCCACCTCCCCAATTAGAGCTGACAGGGCAGGATTAGGAGGGGGGCGGGCCCCCGCCGACCTGCCTACGTGTCAATCACGCGCTGGGCATCCACACGCCTGTTTACTGTCAGATCCCATCTCCGTCTGTCAGACTGCACGGCAACCGTCGCCCAGGGAGGAGAGGAGGAGGGTGGGGGTAGGCGGAGAGGGGGGAGGAGGAGATCTGATCGGAATTAACTATGCTTCTCCCCACAGACCGGCCGTGCTTTTAATTCATGAAAGGGATGAGAGCAAAGTGGGAAGAGAGAGGGAGTGATAGAGGGAGGAGAGCATTTAAAACCCAGAGCAGGGCCTTCTTTAGAAGTTTTCAGAGTGATGTTTCTTCTCTCCCTGACAATCACTTTTCTTCTCTTGCTGACTCTCCCTCCTGTCTTTCTCTCTCACTTAGACTTCTTTCGAAGGTGTGCTTCATGCCGCCTTAAAGCTGCTACCATTTATCAACAGTCGTCTTTCCTCTGAAGTTGTTATTTGACCCCGGTTTTTTAAAGTCGCACAAATATGTATTAGTGTTTTTTTCACTTAGAGAGTTAAGGTCAGTTTATTTAGTTCTGCACATGCTCATGCAAATTTGTGTCTCTGTTTCAGTACGCGTCTGGGGATGAGGGTCCTGCCTACACACCTACAGTATGTGAATACATAATGCTGTTATGATCCTCAGACTGTGTGTGTGCTTTAAAGCAGTGTCACGTGTGACACAATGCTAATGTGTGTGTGTCTGAATGTGTATTTGTGGCTCTGTGGTCCCTGGTGTGTGTGCATTTCTTCTTTTTTAGGCTTTCTGCTAGTGGCCTCACTTTGACCCCGATGCCCTCACTCTAATCCTTTAGCAAATGAGGGCTGTGTGGGGCTAAAGGGGGTGTTTGGGGGTCTGCGCCAAGCCACAGTTTTAGGATTAGAGGACCAGAGCGAAGGTCCTGGGGTTATGAGGGATGAAGACGAGGGAAACAATAGATTGTATGAGAAGAAAAGGGAAGGATATAGTCAGCGGTTGTGTTGGTCACCAGTGGTCAGGATGCCTCGGTACCCCCACCATGTTTTTGTCCCCTCAAAATCTACTTAACAGACTTCTCTTACTTTGGTAGAAAGTTAGACTGTAGTCCAAAAAAGGTTTTGTTTTTTGGTGTAGATACTTAGATCCATTGTGTGGCCATTCATAAACCACTCTAACTTTTCACTCAAGACAACAGAACAATGCGGGAGCAAGCACATTTTTAGATTCATTGGTTCAAGACAAATATTTCAATATTGGCAATTTTTGCTTGAACCGAACGCTTACACATTTCATCCAGTCTTCTCCATGTCCATTATGGTACATAATAACGACTTCACGTGTTCTCCATTCCTTCGACTTTGATTTCAAACAAAGCACTTGAAATGGTTCCAAACATGTGAAACAGCTTCACACTCCCGTTCAGTGTGGAGCATTTGAACTCTGTCAAGCAGAGAGATCATCTGCATGATAAAATGTCACCTTTTTAATGATTTTTAATGATGCTAAAAAGTTTTTTATAGTCTTTTATATCATATTTACTATATTGCCAACACCTAACATAACATGATTTCACCTAACATAACTGCCATACGGCTCAAAGACATCATGCAATTGCAATCACGTTTAGTTAAAATGTGAGGATATCAACTCCAGGCAGTCCTGCAAAATTTTATGCCATATCATCTATACTGTATAATTGTCCTTAATTGGTCATGAGTCTGACTTGGCATAATTCATCCTTGTACAAAGCCCTAATATTCCCATCCAGGTAATAAAAAATCAACATGATTTAAACCTGCAATAACATCATTCTAAGATGAACTTGTTAGCAAACAGTTTTATTAGTTACACATCCAGCGGTTACAGAGCAACATTATCATGATCATTGGAAGTTGTGTTTCTGATCACTTGATGAATATATATCCAATCTTCACTCTCTTAGCTGCTAAATGCTCCACTATGTTCACCAGCTCGAGGATAATCATGTCTGTCTGCTGTTTGGTACTAAGCAGGTAGTATCCAGTGGGTTTTTAGAGCTTTTCTTAAATTTTTTATTAAAAAGTGCAGTCTGCTGCGGCCAAAAACAACTTTATCAGAGCGGTGAGAGTGAACCAAAACAGTAAAGTTGCATCCAGACAGTTAAACAATGAGCTGAAACTCTCTGCAGGTTCACCGCTACAAGCGACCACTTTCATATAATCACATTGTTTTCACATTATTAGTTAATGCATTGTTATTGTTAAAATAAAATGGAGCTGCTTTAAAGAAAATGCATATCTGATATATCTTATTAGTCGGATCCTGATACGCATTTGAAACATTATTTAGAGCATTTTGTGTAGCCTTGACGCAGATATAACCTCCCCGAATTTCTAGTTATCTCCATTTCTTGCTTCCACATTGTCTCTTAAAATGATCTTTTGCATTTTCTCTGCATGGCTGTCAAGGTGAATTAATGTCGGTGTATTTTGAATAAACAGTTTGTCAGCTATCATGCAATATGCTGCTGACAGGTATACATGTTCCATGTCATTTCTGCTGATAGCTGTGTGTTCACAGTATTTGTTGGTACTAGACATATGTGGGTTGAACATGTTTGTGTGTGTGTGTGTGTGTTTGCATTAGAGATGTGTTCCAGGGTTGTGTCTGAGACGCAGCTCAGGTGTCTGTTGGTGTCTGTTGAACGACCTCGCTGCAGGGAACAGGCTATCAGGCTGAGAGGGAGGCTATCATGTTAATTACTTTACACACACCCCGCCAGCCAAGCGTGCAACACAACTGCTGAGCTCACACGCGCACGCGCACACACACACACAAACACACCCACACATGCACCTGGGCACATACACTGTTAAGCGCGCGCACATACACACAAAATCATCCGTCTTTCTTTTATTTTGCCGTTTTTCTGTCTTCCCACTCTCGTTGTTTGAAGGCCTTGGACATCAATTCCCTTTTGCTTTCAAGAAAGATTGTTTTATATTCTAATCAATTCAACCCCGTCCTGTGAAATTAATTGACATTCATTCAATGATTTTAAATTCCTCCGAGGCAGTTCTTTTGTTTCAGCCTGTCAGTGAGCTGCAAGTGAGATCGGGCTAAATGTTTTGTCATCTCACACTCCAGGGTAAGCCAGCTCCAAAGCATGAGCCTGAGGTCAGCTTAACCTCCTCACAATCTCGTCTCTCGTCATCTATACCACTCGTGAAACAGAAAGGGAGGGGGGACAATACAGATTCATGATCAGAAACTTGGGTGAAGCTCATTCTTCAGTGGCAGCCTTCATATGTCTCCTCAGGAGGATGTTTTTTTTTTTTAGAAACATGTCAGGGGTTTGAACGGAGGGTCCAGTGTTCTCAGGCCGTGGAAAACAGACTAGTGGTATTGGCCGGGGCAGGTTGATGCCTTTAGTTAAATGATGCTGGCACGCAGAGGGATTGCTTTGGGAAGTTGTCATCCATCATGATTTTAGAATGACTCAAAGCAGCACTCTGCTTTTGGGGTTATGGTCTGGTATCCATGATTGATGTGAAGTGCATGTGCGTGTTGGAGGGAAGAATGAGAAAGAGACTATGTGTGTGTTTATGTGCTAAACATCAGTAAAGACAGGCCGGTAGTTAAACTCTTCCTCTGGAGGCGTTTGTTTAATTTTCCCTCTGTTCTTTTTTCATGTTTTGTTAAGGAAGTTAATGGGAGCTCCACTGATTAAAGCTACTCTAAATCAGATAATAATGATCATTTTGTGAATCCTACCATGTGGCAAAATGTCTATATCTATTTATCTTTGAAGGAGATTTTGTAAGCGAGCGCCCATGCACACGCCTGGATGCACCCCCTGTGTTTGTTATTGTATTTCTTTAAGCTGAAGCATTTTGTCTGTCTTTGCCTATCTCTGTCTTCCCTCTTTCCAGGTTCAAGTCTCACCTAAGTTAATTCTTCAATTAGCGTGATCCCGATATTCAGGAGAGATCATGGAGAGGATCCGGCCAATCGATGTCCAATTAGCGAGGCTCCCTTGCCCAGAGAATAAGGGGACGACCGCTGTGGTGATTTTAGAGAACAGGAGGTTGGGGTGGGGTCTGGAGTTGAAGGTAGAGGTTTAGAGGAGATGAGATGAAATAGAAGGAAAGGAGGGAGGAGAGGAAGCATGAAAGGGAGATGAAAAGTGGGTGAGAAGAAAGCGTTTGAGGTATGTAAGTGGGTGGAGGTGAGGAAGGAGCATCGGGGTCTGAGGAGGTGGGGTGTAGATGTTAGATGCTCAATCAAGCTGTGTGAGGACAGTGTAATTAATCCATTGAAGATGTCTGATTGCAGATGACTTTGGGAATACCAGAGTGGTGGCGGGGCCTGAGGGTAGGGGGAGGGCGGGAACAAGATGGATGCGGGGATGTGGGGGAGTGGAAAAGCGGAAGGGCAAACAGAGGGAGAGAGTGAGATTAATTGAGACAAGGGAGATACAGTAGCTTTTAAATGAGAAGGATGAGTTTCAGTGACAATGTACAAAAAGGAAAGAAAGGGGGGAGAAAAAAGGAAGAATTGATCATGTCAGGGTTAGGTTAAAGCATCACTCACGGCTCTGTGGGTATAAAGACCTCCACCAGATGTCACATGTATGTAAAGAAAGAATCACGAGGCGAAACTCATTGCGAAAAAACTCTCTTACCAGACAAATGAGTGTCTATCCTGTTCTAATGCTAATATGCTTTTAAGGCACTATTGGCTGGCAGAGTTTTGCTTTTATTTAATGGACTATTAATTTGTTTAAATGCATTTTGTCTCTGTGGCTACAGTACAGAGTTGGCTTGGCTTTAGCTCAGCCTCTGAACGTCACAAGATTTACTTACCCACAGCTATTTGGAGGCTAAGCCTTTATAATCTAATTAAATTTGATAAAGCAGAGTAATCATCAGAGTATTATGGTGAGTACTCATCATACTGATATGGTAGTTTTGTTCTATCGTGATTGAATGTTTTCATTAAGGGAATTTTTTTAGCGTCCATGTATGAATATGTTTCGAGCTGCATTCACTTTATTGTTGCAGCACGTGGTTGATAGCAAAGTTAACGTTCATTGTTTTCAGGAAGAGAACAGCAGCAAAGACTTTCACGCGTGCAGGTGGAAAAAAACACTGACAAAAGTTGTATTCTCTAAATGTCTGACTTCTTTCATGGCAGAGAAGACAGACTGGGATCTTGACAAGTCGAAAAGCACCTTTGCTCTCTTGGCAATTCAAGTCAAATAGGTGCACACACCTGTGCAAACGGTGCAGTCTGTAAGTGCTAGGACAGTGACACGTTTTTGTTGTTTGGGCGCTGTGCTGGTTTTATTTGTTCATATTCTCATTTTTACGCTGTGTCTGGGTTTTATGTCTGTTGCTTTTATTTATCGTTGCAAAGCAGCTTGTGACGTCTGTTCAACAAAGGTGCCATATTAGACAGCAAATTGGATTTTGAATGAAACAATTACTATCTGATTAAAGCTGCTTTCAACTTTAATTTGAGTGTTTACATTCATATCAGACGAATAGTGGAGCAACTGTAGCCCTTTTGATACATAGTTGCTGAGTATAATGAGTATAGATAAAATCATTATATTAATATTTGTTGTCCAAGCCTTTGCAGTCAATAACAACACACAGACCTCAGGAGACACTCGGTATCATCCCTCATGAAGCTCTAACATGTCTGCACTGTAACCAGCTTTCACTTTGTGTTTCAAGGCTTTCTGTCTTCAGCAAATCAAACACAAAATCAATTGAGTTAAAGTCAAGTCAAGTCCTTAGTTGCCTTGTCTTATGACTTAACAATCATTGTCCTGCTGTATTGTCCTATGTGTGAAAATGGAAAATGGAAAATCCTGGACTGTCCTGATGTTAACACCCTCCAGTACCCTTGGAAGCTAAAAGCTGAAGGTCAGCACTTGGACCTAAACAAAGTAATCACTGTCCTACTATTTACGCACTACACGGTACATTTGTCCACTTGCTGCCATCTTCTAATCAAGATAAGGTTGTGAATGAACATTTCTTCAAACGTTTGTGCAGTCTGAAAGAAGAAGATGGAATTTCATGTTTTGGTTTTGGCTGCGCTCTTCCATTTTCCTTCATGTATTCATTCACAGAAGAAATTACATTTAATAATTAATGCAAAAATGCAACCTTTAATACATTCAATGAATAATTGAAAATGAACATGATACTATTTAATGGATTGCTTTTTATGTATCTGCATGCGTGGAGTGGTCAAGGCTTGTGTTTATTAAAATCACCATGGCAACAGTGTTGGGAGTTCGCCTTTTGCACTGACTTAACTGGCGTCCTGCAGCACCGACCTGCATGACCATATCTACACGTGTGTCTCGACTCAACGACGTTGTCATAGTATTAAAAATTTTAATTTAAATTCTGATTAGCCGTCACAATTTGTCTCCATTATTTTAATGGAATGGACTAATGAGGTGATTATAACAGAAATAGATTGTGTTACAGTGTCCGTGCAAACATGTTTAAGGAGTGTGTGTTTTGCTTGATTGCGCATGTGTGAGTATGTATTTATTTAAAGTACGTCTACCATTATTGATAGATAAATCTGTCAAGTGCACGCACATACCTGCCAACATCACGATACAGTACGTAGCTTCACAACTCACTTCTCGAGTGGTTTTGGCTTTCTCAGTGGTGAATGGTATGATTTCTGGCGGAGACTGTGGGGGGCGCATGAGGTCTCAAATGAAAATAAGGTGAAGAGAAAGGGGGCAAAATAGAAATTAGTGCGGAGAAAGATAAACAGCAAGATGACAGTGTGAGATAGAGTAATAGGGAGATGCAAAAAGACTGCAGAGAAAATTGTCCAGAGTGGAGAAAAACAGTGACAGGCAGTGGCAGAGTGGAGGGGGAAATGTAACAGACAGACTCGGGGAGAGCAAGACAGGCAGAGACAGACAGAGCGAGAGATAGACAGTGACAGAGGGAGAGATAGACGAGCTGTGTGAGGATGCAGAGAGTGTCCCCCTCTCTCGGCTGCTGCCAGAGGCAAACAGACAGCCTCTCTGCTGGTGGAATGCTAATGCAACAAGCTGCTCCTCTCTTGTCTTCCCTCCCTTCTTTACCTTTCTTCTTCTTTAACTCTCCTCTGCACAGAAAGTTTAGAGACTATAGTCACAAGCATAGACTTTGATAATGGAGACCCCAGCGCTTTTATATGATTTGCACTTTGCGGATCTGTCAGCGAATGTTGTTTCTGCAAAAAATCAGGCCTAGCGAGCGTCATCTCATTGGAAAATAATGATTTCTAATGGGAGATTAGTTCTGTGTGAATCGAGGGGAATCTTAGATGAGTTATTATTTGACCTCTCTCCTGCACATCACCCCCCCCTCATCAAATCTTATACTGACATCATGTTTGTCTGCAGCTCAGTAGCCATGGCTACTGTGGTGTCAGTGGGGGGTCGCCATGTCAGGGGGCCAATCGCAGGTCAGTCAGTCGACCTTTCTCTGTCTGTGTCGCAGTCGGCTGACCTCTGACCCCCAGCCCAAAAGGGAGACACAAAGCAGTTGTTCGGGGGACGATATATGTCTCCTGGCTTCATCGTCCAGGCAGGTTGTTAACTTCCATCATTTAAGACATTCACGACACATCACACAGAAAACTGCCTGCAAGTAAAGAAGGTGGTTATTTTTCCTCTTGGACCCCGGCACATATTCCTGCTGTGGCGACAGTCATCAGTTCTCAACTTCAGGCAGGACATAACCTTGAGTGGAGCAAGCCGACGAAGCCCGTCTCCCACCCAACCCCCCAGTCTGTCTGCCTGTCTGTCTGTGTATGTGTCTGTCTGTCTGTCTGCACGGAGATGGCAGCTTCTGAGAAATGGCGGCACACTCTGAAGTGTGATCCATTTAGATAGTGAGCGAGGTTCTCTGCCTGCGCACTCGCACACATGCATGCACGCTTACGCTAAACACACACAACAAACAAACACGGGCGTGGGCGTGTGTGTGTGCGCTCGCAAACACACAAACCCGTTTGCACACGGACGCAAAGAAACAGAAACAGATCTCTCTTCCCTCCACACATACACACTCGGTAGTCTCTTGACATGCACTTGCTTGGTTGACAAGTCATCTCAGATAAGCTTGAGTGACAGGGAGGGAGTGTTGACTACTAGTGTGTGTAGAACTCTCTAGTAGATATCACCACCGTATGATTATTCTATAGTATTTGCTTAATCAGATTTATATTATTTACTTTTAAAATAACAGCAATCCATTTCTAACAGATATGGGAAGATTATTTTCTCTTTCTGTAGAGTTCATCTTGTATTGTGTGTTTGTTTTGTTTTTTTTTGTTTTTTTGAAGATGCTGCCTCCCCTCTGTTTCATTTTGGTTGTTAATTTCCCTGCCACCTTTTTCTATCTCTGTTCAAACATATTGCACTGCCTCTGTCATCTAGAGAGAATCTTGTCAGTTTTTTGGCAGCAGATGTATGTTCAAGCTATATTTTGAGGATTCAGGCCTTGTATACCCGCTCGCTTACACTCCCTCCCTCCACTCCCTCTATCCCCAGGCCTCCCCGTGCTCCATTCCTCTATTTTCTTATCTACTTTCTTCTCCTACTTGCTCCTCTATGTCATTGCCAAATCTCTCCTGTCTGCTCTTCTCTGTCTTCTCCTCTCCCTCCCTCCTACCTCTCTCTGTTTCTTTTACACACCCTCTTCTCTCTCTATCAGTCTCTCTATTCTGTGACTGCTCTGGCTGGTCCCCCTGTGGCACACCGTGTCGTGTCCCTAATTTATTTATAATTAGTGCTCTTTGTCGGGATGCGCGGGGAATGTTAAAGTACACGCCACCTCGCTCTGAGTACAAATAGGCTGGTGTTCCTCCATCCTTTCCGCCCGCCCCAACTGCCCAACCGACACGGCCACTGGGATGGACAGACCTTACATCCCAAACCCAGACGCAGACTCTTAAAATTATAACGACTCCACAGAGAAGAAGGCTGTGCACTGCAAGAAATCTCCATCTTATCAAGTCATGTCTGCCTGCAACTGAGTCATAAAAGACTTGTTTTGTTTGAACAAGTCAGTGCAAATCCTTTTGTCATGAATTTTGTCATAATTTTCTTGAAGTGAGTGTTTGTATCTTAAAGGAAAAGGCAGTTTTTTCAAAATTAGAATCAAGAAAAATTCAACTCGATTATGGGAAATACTACTTGCAGATTTTTAAGACAGAAAAAGTCTTCACATTAAGGAGAGTTCACACCCTGACTGACGCCTGCTGAGATACAGATACACATTGTCAGTGCGTTCACCTGTGCAACGCCTGAATGCAAAACTGAATAACAAGATGGGACAACATGTAATCTGAAAGTGTAATTTATTAAACATCCTGTTGAATTTTAATAGCCATCACTTGTAAAGTTGAGTTGTTTTGGGGGTTTGAGCTGCACCAGAAAAAAAAAGAAGATATTTCTGTATCACACTACATTAATGTCAATGCCATCTTTACACATGACGTACATGACCAGGAATGACGGCGCTGACAGGACTCGCCGCGCGCGTGTGTGTGTGTGTGATCAGCCAGGAAGAGCTTTTGTCCTTGGGCTGAGAGGGCACCTGGCTCCTCTTCCCGTCCTTGTGATCTCTCTGTTCCCTCTCTCTCGTGCCGCTCTATCCCTTCTCTATCTGTCTCTTCCTCTCTTCTCTCAAGCTCCGATCCCTTCATCCCCCCATCTCGCGCTCTCCCTCTCCTCTGCCCAAGGCGATGCCGTCCTGCAGGCTTTGATCAGGGGGCCAGGGAGGAGAGAGGAAGTGGGTCAGAAAGTTGTGCTGGAGACTGCAGGAGAACAAGGCTGGAATATCGAGTAGGTGAGGCTGGGAGAGGGAGAGAGAGAGAGAAAGTGAGAGAGGAGAGAGAGAGAGGGAGAGATGGGGTAATCTAGTGAGAAAGTGATAGAGTAAGAGAGGGTGAGATAGTGGGGGGAAGAACAGGGAGGGAGTAGGTAAAGAAGAAAGGGGGGGGGGTGAAATGGGGCAACTGTGAGTGGTAGAGGGAGGGTGGGAGGGGGGTGCCTGAACTAAAAGAACAGGAGATAAAAAGAAAATGAAGAGAGCAACAGGAGGAGATAGAGGAGAAGGACGTGGGAAAGGAGAGGTGTCTTCATTTACTGAGAGGAAAAAAAAGACAACACATTTGTCTTGAACGTGACGCTCAGCATTTAAACAGCAGGTTGGAGGATAAGGCCCTGTTTTAACTAATCTGCACAGTGCAGGACAGATAGTTCAGCTCCGTGTGTGTGTGTGTGTGCGTGGATGTGTGCGTGTTTGCATAGGCCTTTTTTTGTATATGTGTGTAGGCGTGTGTGTGTGTGTGTGTGTGTGTGTGTGTGTGTGTGTGTTTCCCGACAGTATAGCGCTTCACTGTGGCTCTTTGTTTTTTTTTTTAAAAGATCATTAAGATGCATGCTTTATTAATATTCAGATCAAACCATTAATATTCGCCGAGTGTTTCTGCTCTCCTTGTGTCGTCAGCTCACCTGGGACTGGGGAGGGCAGAGGGGGAAGAATGGGGGAGTGAGGTTGAGGGAGAGACGTGGAAGGAGGGGGGGGGGCAGAATTAGGAGTGATTTAGTGGGACTTGTGGAGACGAGGGGGATCAGAAGGTACAGTGGAGGTGCTGGAGGTCCTATGAGGGGTCGGGTGTATTGTGATGGACAATCTGGCCGTGCCGGGCTGTGGGGCTGGGGGTGGAAGGTTGGGGTGTTTGGGGGGTCCACCGTTGGGACTGGGAGGTGAGAGGGGTGAGGGATTTTAGGGGGAAGCAGGGAAGCAGAGGGGGTTTGGTTCTGGAGTAATTGGGCCAATGGGAGGCTAACCATAAATGCACACACACACATACACACATACACACACACACACACACACACACACACACACACACACACACACACACACACACATATTAAAAATATAAAAACTCACATGTTCATATGCAGTTTTAAGCACATGCATGTAGACATTTATATGCATAAATAATTGTGATGCATGTACAGAAATACAAATATAAATGAATAACGCGTGCACACACATTTTAATTTCTACATATGCAAACATGAATGTACACATACAGTTCACACAAAACCTTCATTAGGAGCTGCAGCTAATGATTATTCATTAATTTTAGGTTAATTTGTCAATAGCTTCTTCATTAATTGAACTGTTTGGTCTATAAAATTTAAGAAGAATGCCAATGACATTTTCCCCTGATCCCATTTTGAGTCCTCGGATTGGTTGTTTTGTCCGACAAACAGTCCGAAACCCAAAGATATTTGAATTATAGTAATATATAAGTGATAAAAGCAGGAAATAAACACATTTGAGAAGCTCTAACCAGTGACTAGATAAATAACAATTAATCAGTCATCAAAAATCAGTTCATGTGGTCAGTTCATTTTCTGTATTCTGTAT
The DNA here is from genome assembly GCA_946959425.1 of Argyrosomus regius. NCBI lineage: Eukaryota > Metazoa > Chordata > Actinopteri > Sciaenidae > Argyrosomus > Argyrosomus regius. Next base: position 12,729,127 of record OX336889.1, read on the forward strand.
CTAAATGATCAATTCATTGTTTCATTTCTACTCACATTTATATAAATACATGCGCTAAATTTCTTCCTGTATGCATACATATGTACCCCCCCCAAACCACCAACCCACACACACACTGCAAGCACTTCAGTGAGCTACAGATACACTCAGGCATGCACAAAAGCAGACAGCAAATTAAAGTGGTAATTACTTTTAAGCCCAGAAAGGTGAAGGATTGTATGGCAGGGAGCAATGGGTCACTGTTGAATAGAGAATAGCGGAGCTGGCAGACAGTGTGAAAGGCAGATATGCATCTCAATGAAATATGGAGGAGCAATCTCAACAAAAGGCAAAATGGTTCCTTAATGGCCACATGCCCTCAAAGAATTATTGTTTGATAGATTTAGAATATTATCTACTCTATAGCAGTTATCTTTAAACACCCCCTTTTATACTTATCATCCATATGAACTGCTGAGGGGAAGGTGAAGAAAATGTTGTGTTACGCTATTCAAATTTTTTATAGTCTTAAATGCTACACTGACAGCTACAGGATCCAGAGAACTTTTTTTTTTCTCCTTTCTCGACAGAAAACTATGCCAGATGAAAAGAAATTATGTTCAGTGTTGCAGAGATGACTGCATCATATCAATACCATTGATAGTTTTTAAAACAGATTTGTATCCAGGCTACACTTCCTTCTGATTTAAGGATATTTCAGCAGTTTATCCAACTTTTACTTCCTAGCACAGGTTGAGCTAAAACAATACAGACTCCTACGCTTCACATCACGCAACTTGATAGTGTCTTTTTGGTCTAACAAGTGCTTCCAGAGACAACAAAACTGACTTTGATGTGTAAAATTTGTGTATTTTCTTTGAAGTTGCCTCTGTGAAAATATTCCAGTTACTAGTCGACTTAATCATTCGAGAGTTACAACAAAATTGGGCAAACTTTAGGAGATGAGAACGTGGTAGATGGAAGCCAATCTATTTATGTATTTGTTAAATGTTCACGGAGGTTTTTCTTTGCGTGGCCTGTACGTTCAGACACTGTATGTTAAAATCAAATCACAATATGTTTATGTCTGATGAAGCCGGATTTATTTTTTGATGTATTTCAGCGGAGCACCTTCATTTTCATGCAGTGCACAAACACCGTCTGTTTTAGCTGTAAAGAGTCTGCCAGTTTTCACCGTGTTTACTTGCTGCGGAAACTATTTTGTGGCACTCCAGAAGAATAAATCTGATCAATCTTTACCCTCATCTATGAACACTGAAAAATAGCTTTATTTATTAGTAGTATTATCATTTATTATTAGCATAAGTGTGTAAATTATACGCTCAATGAAACACACCCACAGAGCTACAGCTTCATGAGAGGCCAGAGACTTCCTACTGCTCTGTATCTGTATGCCTGAATGGAGCGTTACTCCACAGGAGTTCAGTTTAGTCAGACTTTGAGTTCAGCTTCTATTTGCTAAATTACTGTTTCCAAAATCAAAAATAGACTCATACACAATATACACATTTCCAGTCATTCTTTAAAGCTTAAGTTCATTACTTGACTTCTGACAGTAGTGGAGTAAGTACATAACATACTTACAGGAAGTTGTACTTAAGTTCGGTGTATCCATTTTCTGCTACTTTATATTTTTGTTCCACCACATTTCAGAGGGAAATATTGTGATTTCTTACACTTCTAGTTGCTGGTTACTTTGCAAATAAAAGATTTACACACAAAACAAGTGATAATCTTATAAAATATGTTGCATGCACTACACAGATTAAGCTACCTAACAGTATATCTAGTAGTTTAAATTAGCTTTATCTCATCTGGCTACAATAAATTAATAATAATACAAAAAGGGCTATTTGATATTTCCAAGTACATTTTTGCTGGTACTGAGTCTTATATTGTACGGATGTGTGGATGTGTTTTGATGTATTTTCTGCGCTGGTATTGTTAAAAATATGAATGGGGAGGAAGAGTAGGAAGAGGAAGAGTAGCTGCAGTAGGTAATAGGGATCTAAATAAACAAACAAACCTGTTTGAACTGTGTTTCTGAAAAAAAAAGGCAGTTTCCTGTCACTACACTGAACTGACCACAGCAGATATCATGTGTAGACAGGCGGAGAAACAAGGCCAGACGGGGGTGTGACTGTCTCCATGACTGTACCAGTCGTCACACGCTATTCCACATGCATGTGCAGACTCTCTCTCACACACACACACACACACACACACACACACACACTCACACACAGAAACACTCACACTGACTAAGGATTTTGCCTCTTATTTACCTACTCAATTCAATTACATTTCTCATTCATCAGTTAATTCTCCAGCCCGAGGTTTTAGTTTTTGTTACTTCCAGGTGCACCCTGATTTGTGAAGGGAACACCTGTAATACTGCTCCGCGAGGCAAGCCTCCGGTACTAAACTAAGCCTGTGAGGGCTCAAACACACACTGACACATACACACACACACACACACAGTCAGATATTCCCTGCCAGTCTCCTTCAAGGACGCCTGGGGAAGACTTGGAGGACAAAATCACACACTCCCTCTCCCAGTGTCTCAGACGCGCTGCACTTCTAATGCAGACAGAAAACCTCCTCCAAAGAGACTAGGCACACACAAACTCTCTCTCTCCTGCGCAGACACTTACACTTACACACACTCAAACACACAAATACCCTGAAAGACCCTTCCACCTTCCCATCCATGTAAGAAAAGCAGGACATTTTCTATCTGCGTTGTTTCTCTTACTGTCGCTTTCTCTTGCTCTCAGCTGTTTCAAGCTGTTGAGTGTGTGTGTGTGTGTGTGTGTGTGTGTGTGTGTGAAGTGGAGGGGGCTCACTGGGACTCTTTGACGACCTCATTCACTCCCTTCTTCTCCCCCTCGGCCGCACCATAGCCGACATGCCCAACAATGAGGCGGGAGGCTGGGAGCCGGACAAAAAACACTGAATGCGTCTTCATTTGCCTGAACTTTTCACACGTCTTTTTCCTTTTGTTGCCGGCCGCCCGTTCACTACAGTGCTGCGAGCCGCTCGGCCAGTTTCCGCTGGCAAGACAGCCAACCAAAGCAGCCACTTTTCCTCCCCCCCTGCCTCCTCCTCTGTCACCCCTTTCCCCTCCTTTTCCACAATGTTAAGCCCATTTTTAGCTTGACATAATCTGAAATGGTACTTAAGTGAATTTATGTCTACCTCAGTGCATTAACTTCTGCTATTTCCTCCTTTATGTTGCTGTTTTTTCTCTTTCTTTTTTTTTTTTTGTAGTGGGTGCAGCGACGGAGGAAGCGAAAGGGAGGGAGAGATTTGAAACTCAGACCACGGAGTAGACAGCCTATCAGTATTCAGTAGAGAAAGTGAGTGATGGAGGGAGAGAGAGAGAGAGACGGAGAGAGAGAGAGAGAGTGAAAAAGGAGGAGGGGGTGATGTATCAATATTCTGAGTAGTGTTTGAGGGCAAGGGGAACGAACAGAGGAGAGGGGGAAGGAGGGGGCGAGGGAGGGAGATTGGTGGGAGAGAGAGTACTTGAGTGAGTCTCTGAGTGTGATTATTTGTTCACGTATACGCTTGCGTGTGTGTGTGTCGCATGTGTTTTCTTTTGTGTATGTGGTTGTAGGTCTGAGCACGTGTTGACTATAGGTTGCGCATATAGTCAGTGGAGGAACGCATCTATGTACATTTACTCATGTACTGTACTCCTGTACAATTTTGAGGTTCTATGCTGCTTTTTCAACAGAACCCATGTTAAATATGTGAGACCATTAATTTTACGCTCGCCAACCGGACCAATCAGGCCCTACGAAAGGCCACAGCTCATGTATTAATATCAGAAGATTACTGAATGTTTCATATATGTAGCAACAGGCAATGGGGTGGTTTTGCGGTCTCTGTAGGTGTGGCGAAAACCTTCGAACATGTCAAATGGATCCATCTGGACCCCGTTTCTAAAAAGTGTCTTAAGACTAAGCTCCAATAGACTTCTCATAGACTTATGCCGGGTTCAGACTACGTGTTATCAGCCCGACAGATGTTGATTGTCTCATTGGCGACCGACACTGCATCTGGGAGTCCTCACAATGTTAGAATTCATTTTTACTTCCACTCCGTGATGTGTCCAATAGGAGCTCAGAGTGCTCTTTAAGTCACGAATGTAAACATGGCGAAGCAATAAGTGATGTTGTTGGTGCTGCAAGGTGAAACTGTGAAACAGAGGAAAGGTCACTGTCGTTTTTTCGTACTTTTTGTTGGACTTTTCCGTACACAAGACATTACGTACATTGTTGTAAAATACAGCAAACTATGATTGGCTGGGGACCACGGCGTAGTCTGTCAAGTCTCTCAGTCAAGTCACAGAAAGAGTTTGTAACTCTTTAATCTAATGCAGCCATAATTTTAACAGACAAAAATATTGTGATATTCTGAAATCAGCATTACAATCAGATTATTTTAGCCTTAGAGGTGCCTTGTGGAGATTTCTTGTAAACAAACAAAGGTTATGTTTACATTCACCAAAACACTGTGTGTATCCTTGAGGTATAACAAATGTTTTGAATATATTTCCTTCCTCATAAAACATTTGCAAAGCCGATTTTTTTTAAAGTATTTTAAATCCAGCGTTGTTTACGTGCATGTTTGCTGTCGTTTTCTGCTCTGCCTTTGTCGGTGCATTGCTGCAAATCTTGACATGTTACCACCACCTGTATATCAGTGGAATAGTGTGAAAGCATGTGTGCATGTGTGTCCTCGTGCACAAGAAAACGGGGACCCACTCATAGAAAAAACAGCTCTCCAGCTCCACGCTTTTGGGAAGGAGAGTTTCTTGTTTTTACCTAGAAGCAATTTGGTTTAAACAGTACATTTAATAAAGTTGATAAAGTTTTTTTTATGTTTATCTGATAGCTGTGGCAGTCACAAGCAGTGGGGTTGATTATGGATCCAGAACGTCCATGAACTTTGAGGTTCTGAGTGGCATCAAACGAGGGTCTTCACTGCTGTTTGTACTGGTAATCGAGCTGTTGAGATGAGATAATCAACTGTGATGCTACTTTATGCTTATGCTCCTTCATATTCCAGACGAAAAATGTTGGAGGGTTGGTTGCTGTCCTCAGCAACTTTAATTTCACAGCTATATTTAGTTTGCAGATTAAGATTTTACTTACAAAACATCAGCTTAGAAAATATCATGCACTGTTATATAAATGCTGCTTACATGTTAATGCAGTAATGATAATAATGCTTTATTACAATCTCTAATATACTGCTCATAGGTGTCCTTTAGGTGCATAGTGAGTATTTTCATTTTTAAATACTTTTCTGCTATAAGTATGTACTTGTACTTAAGAATGCTGGACTTGTACTTGTAATTAAGTATTTTACATTGTACTGTAACGAGTGTGTCTGAGTGTGTGTGCTGTCTGGTTTTTTGTCTTGCAGCTGTTTACTTGTGTGGATGATGTGAGGCTGTTTGTTGGACTGTATTGGACTCATCTCCCATCTGAGGACAAGAAAAAACTGTCCTCTTGAGAAAAACGACAGTGTTTCTTATTTGTGGGAAAAAAAACCTAAAACGACTTTTATGTTTACCTCACAAAGACCTCTTGTGGCCTTGAGAAGTAGATCCTTTCTTCCTCAGAAGCAAAGGCAGACATGGTGTGACATTGTTATAGATTCTGGACGGATAAATCATCTTGCTTTAACCTTTTTGTAAGGTTAAATCTTCCTAAATCTAACCAAACTTTAACAACGGTGCTGGCAGCGGTGGTTGATTTGGATGGGAGGACTAATTTTCATGTTTTATTGATGAATGAATTGAACCTCGAACTGATTAGAAAACAGCTATATGAACTATTGTTCTAACAGTTTCTGACGCTGAATGCGTCATTTTGGAAGACAATGGCAAATGTTGTGTTTTTTTCATTTAATTTGGATGACTTGTTGTTCAATTTAAGGGTAAAAACTTGCTTTTTCGGTTAAGGTTAGGTTAGGGTGAGTCTCCAGGAATTAAAGTAAGTCATTGTGATGTCAAAAACAAGTCTGTGCGTGTGTGTTTGAACGGGACAGGAGTCACAGTTTACAATACGTGTGGATGTGATGGAATCTCCCACTTGTTTCAGCCATCCCTTCTCTCTCCATCTCTCTCTCTCTCTCTCTCTCTCTTTTACTCCGGCTGCTAATCAGCATTTGAAAGGCAGCTTTGACACTGAGAAAGAAAGTGAGGGGGGCACAGGGAGGTGGGGGTAAACGAAAGCATGAGACACAGCGAGTTAGGGAGGGAGAGCCAGAGAGAGACTGAGGCGAGGGGCTGTACAAGCATGCCTTTTATATTTACTAGTGACTAGGAGAGAGAGAGAGAGAGAGAGAGAGAGAGAGAGAGAGAGAGCAGCTGAAGGCAGAGACAACTGGTGTGCACGGCTTTCCCAAGAGGAAATGAAAAGAAAGAAGCTCAGCGAGGAGAGTGAATGAGTGAGCGGGAGAGAGGAAGGGTGGGAGGGAGCATGCCGGCTGGAGAGAGAGAGAGAGAGGGAGAGAGAGAGAGAGAGAGAGAGAGACGTAGTGAGAGAGAGAGAGCGAGGAAGAGATTCTCACACTGGCTGTGTCCTAATCCGAGTCCATCTCCAAGAAGCAGCGGAGCAGAGTGTTGGTGAAGTGAGTCTGAGAGCCAAGGAGAGCTACATCAGCTAGCTCCACTCACACACACACACACACACAAACACACACACACACTCTCTCTCTCTCCCTCTCTTTCTTGCTCTCTGTCTTTCACACACACACACACACACACACAGACACACACACTTTTTGCAACGGGAGTCCACGATGTGTCCGGCTGCACGGTCACGGCTTTTGTGAAAGTGAGGGGATTGACGCTGCCCCAGTCCCAGACCCCTCAGCTCACACACACAGTGTTTGTTTGCTGTGTTTAAGCTCGAGGTGCCGGTGGAGGAGGTGGTGGTGGTGGTGGTGGTGGTGGTGTTGTGGTGGTGGTGGGGGGGCACCGCCAGGGCAGAGCAAGGGGCTCCGGAGAGGAGGAGGAGGAGGAGAAGAGGAAGAAGAGGAGGAGGAAGAAGAAGAGAGAGACAAAGTGGATCAGATCAACAGCAGCAGACTGAACGCTGGAAATGCCCGTCAGGTGAGTAGATAATGGATCTGACAACTTATGGTCAACACACACGCACGCACGCACACACACATGCATGAGTGTACACACACTTTTTCACTCTCTTGCTTGATTTTCTCACACACGCTGGACACACGCACACAGACGTTATAAAGTTGTCACCTTTTATCTGATTTTTGCAGTTGGTTCAGTTGAGCACATTTTGACGTGTCACTCTGTTGTCAGATCTCCATAAATATTAAATCATGTGAAAGACAAGTTTTATTGTAACTTTAAATTTACACCTGAAGTAGGTTTTTTTTTTTCTTTCTATGAGGTGAAATATCAGCATGTATACAGCGGTGGTAACTTTTTGTTGAGTCTGATTAAGAGCAGAACAAGTATTACATTTATTTGATTTAATTAACAGCAATTAGTAGAAAGTCTAAATGATTCAGGTTATAAATTCTAAAATTAAAATAACAGAATGAGGAGTTTTAATTTGAAATTGATTTTTACACCACTTCTCTTTTACTGTGTAACAGCATGTTTGAATATACACTTCAGAAATACACAGATAAATGTGCATATTTTAGCATAAAAGTGTAGTTTTATATATATTTCATTTGATTAGATAATTAGACTAAATGTTTGCTCTGTCTTGAAAGCACCATTGTTACTTCTTTTCCACAAAGTTCCTTTGTGCGTTTCATCAATTTAGTGATGAAACGTATTCACTGCAAATATTCCAATCTTTGCTCTTCAGATTATAATTATGTGTGTTTATTCTCGGTGCTGAGTGGCCGTGATAATAATGGCCTACCACTTTCTGATACATTTTTTGCATGCGTGTCTATTTGCGTGTGTGTGTGTGTGTGTGCTGGAGTTTGAGATATAGAAGCAGAGAGTGAGCGGCTGCGTGTCCGTCTCCACCTGCAGAGGCAGAATTGGTCACAGTTTACTGGCTTAGTAACATTCGGTGCCTTCAGGGTGTTTGCAGCAGGTGGTCCAAATTGGCAGAATGACTATGACAAACGCACAGTGTTCACTGCTGCTGTAAAGTAAATAACAACATCAAACCATCACAGAGTGATTTCAGGTTTTCAGCAGGGTTTTTGGTTTCTCTTTCTGTTTTTTTTTTTTCATAATTTGATGTTATTGTGGTTGGAGGCTTGTCACTTAAAGTAAAAGTCAGACTCTCAGAGCGGTGAAACAGTTATTTTACAAAAGGAAAAAAAAATGTGTGTGTAAATCTACAAAATCTGTTTTGTGTGTTTGCTGTAAATTCTGCTGTGTTTCGTACACCGCCATTGGCGCGCACACCTGCTGAGATAGCAGGTGCTTCAGATAAATTCAAACCTGCAGAGCAGAGTCACTCTTTCAGGTGTCAAAATGTTACTATAACTGAAAAGAGTTCCTGCCCATACTCACGTCTAATCCTGCAGTTTTTTTAGTAACTTTCTGCTCAAGAGCAATATTTTTTTATTTAATGTTTCTACTCCACTGTTGGCATTGTTTCAATAAAGATCAGATACAGCAGCTATGTATGTATGTAGCAACACTAACGCGAAGCAGGGTCAGACCGTGTCATCACATGTCCGTGGTACAGTTTATACCCCGGCCCACTGAGCCACTGAGCCTCTCCATCCGTTTCACTTCTCGCATGTGCAGGGCGCTTTGACCCACCATTTTTTTATTAGACCCAGACGTGTGTTTCTTCTTTGGCTTTTTGGATTTAAGGAGCAGCGGTTTATGCCAACAGGCAACTGTGTGACAGAACCTGACTTGCATTACTTTGTGAAAGTGAAAATGTTGGCATAAGAGAGTCCTGTTTGAAGACAGCAGACAAAAGTTGAAATGATTTTAATGAAAGGTATTTGGAGCTGTGTTTTCTGAGGGCAGGCAAAGGAGCGGCGCTTTTATATTTCTGCCAAAGGTCAGCGCTTGTGTGTGTTTCTTATGATGTGTGAGGTTAACATCTGGTTTTCTTTGCCAGTCGGTACTATTTTCTGTATTATTTGTAGAGAAATTTAAAATCAGTGATTTATGAGTGTATCTTGGTTGGTAGACAAAAGCAAACTCACTTTTCATGACTCAAGTTCTCAGGTAGACAGACACCTCACCTCTCCCTCCCTTCCTCCCTCCATTCCTCTCTTGATATTTTTGTTTCTCTCTGTTGCTCTCTTATACACACACACACACACACTGAGGTGGTCAGTGTCTGCTGTGTTGACAGACAGCCGCTCACACACGCCTTGCTCTCGCTGTGCGTGCGCGCGCGTGTGTGTGTGTGTGAAGCGTGTTGACAGACAGTGTGTGGGTCTGTGACAGAGGGTGTCAGCGCGGTGTCAGGGAGATGTGTTTAGTGTCACACTCTGCTGACCTGATCTCCGGTCGGACTGTCCACTCCGGCCCCGCTGTGGCTCCTTACATAACCCCCGCTGTCATTCACACACCGGCCTGAAGGGATCCAACAGGCTGTGCACACACACTCGCACATGCACACACACACACACACATGCAGTTACTTAGAGACGTGTGCATGATGTATAGGCATCCACGCACACAGTCGCTTTCTCTCTAAATCGAACGTCAGATCAGATGCAGCCTGAAAATCTTCCTCACAATCCCTCTTTCATGTTGGCTTTTTTACTTTTTTGTTCTCTATTTATGCCGTGACATAAAGTAGAAGTTACATAAAGTAACACTAAATCTGGAAATATTCAAACAAAGCGCCAAGCTCCAAGCAGTGTGTGGGAATATAGTACAAGGCCAGTGGGTATCCTGGTTTTCCCCAGTGTGCTGCAAGACACCTACACAACTTGTGCAACTCTTATCAAGAGTTTGACACCGCTCTGAACTCTGACATTTGCACCATGCTAATTGATGTGTCTGTATTAGCATGTGGACATCTCTGTGCTGGTGTGCAGAACGAGGGTGTGCTTTCAAGTCCATATACACACACATTGGTGTGTACGTGCATGTGCTGGAAAGAGTGAGTGACCCTGTGTGCTGTGCTTTGGCCTGTGGTTATTTGGAGGTCAGTGCTGATGTGGTCTCTGCCTGCGGGAGTGGATTTACCATCTTCTGCCTTATAGAGGCCTGCATCCACTTAGCTGACTCTTCCATAGTCAGAAGGAAGAGTCAGAAGTTTCTGTCTTCTTTCTACCTTTTTCTGTTTGTTCACCAGTAACTTTTAAAGTTTGGGGAATATTTGAACATTCGAAATGTCTGCTTTGGATGTGCGCATATTGTAATTTCAGTCAAAAAAGGAAGCTTTTATCATTGACTTTCCTTCACCTTTAGCCTTGCCTTACATAGAGGTCACGGTATTTAACCCCAGAATAGATCACAGCTATTATTTTGACTTGTGCAACTTTATTGACCCTGGATTTTCTCTTCCAAGCAGAGATATCGTAAGGGTCACGGATGGTTAACTTCATGATGGACTGAACATTTTTACCGAATGCTTTTCCTTTTATCACGGTTTTGTTTCTTTCACATTTAGATTTTTTTTTTAACTTTGTCGTGTGTTTAAACATCTGAGTTGTTTGACTCTTCCTGTTGGTCCTGCGTCTCTTTATGACTTTTTACTAACAGGTGAAGCTAAGTCCAGAATGTACTGCACTATCTCTGATAGTTGAAGGATTTAAGATTTTGTGAAATCATGTGAATTTTATTATTTTAATGCACTTTTTGGATTAATTTTGTAGGTCTGATTGCTCGGTAAGATATGAAGACATTGTTGCCTGAAAATGTCAGTTTATGGGATAAAGTCTGCATCCTTTCTTCAAGTTATTATGCTGTTTAAATCTCATTCAATATTGAGCGAGGAATGCAGTTTATTTGAGAAAAATCGCTGGAGAGCAATCTTAATTTTTCTGGCAAACACTGTAAATATATGATTCTGTGCGCTCATACTTTCAACTTCATATTTAATACAGTGCAGGTGAAGTGGAGCATTTCTTTTGTGTGCACTCAGGCCGAGGTAGATGGTAATTATGACAGGCATGGATTGGATTCTGTGTAGCTCCACGCCCGTGAGGAGTGGACATCAAAGCACGCTCACCAAAGCCCTCTGTAATAAAAGAGGAGGAGGAGAAAGATATTGATTACCAAGGGTGAACATTAGCAAATCTCTTTCTCTCTCCTTTTTTTCATGTATGTCTTCATCCGTCCATCATTTCTCTCTATCTTACTGTCTGATTTGCCTCCCTCCTCCTCAACTTATATTCCCTCCATCCCCCATCCGCTCTCCATCCACCCCTGTAATAATTTATTTATCGCTGATCTCTTTATTCTTTATTCTTCCAGTTTAGGGACGGTCCACGCTGTGACTGTTCGGGGGCTGGTTCACTCACACTCACACAATTCCTTTACACCCTTCCCGAATCCTCCTCTTCCTCCTCATCACCGCAGAGATACCTGGGGGCGGGCGGGGTCACTCTGGTCCAATCTAACGCCGTATTGATTCCATTAGATAATTAATGACCCAGGCAGGGGCCAGGGAGGAGCAAAGAGGGGGTTAGGAGAGATGTGGGGGGTGAGGATGATGGGAGAGGCGGGGAGAGGAAGGGGGGATGGGGGGGGACGCCAAGGCCCTTGAGAGTTGGAGAGAACCTTGGGTTGGGAATGATCCAGAGTCGTCAAGGTCAACCGCAGCCGGCGCTCCGATATGGAAGCAGAATGCCGAGCAAGTCAGAATATGGAATACTGATATAGAGAGGGGGGGGGGGGTCTTCATGTCCAGCAGCTGTCGATTGATCAGCGGCTGAAAAATTGTACATTAAAAAGTCTTTTGACTTCCAAATCCTGAGGTCCGACCAGGGCCGTAATGCATGATAAGTAGTTTTCAGCCCTCCAACCAGAATACCAAACTTCATCTCCCCAGACGCTCCAGACACTCATTTACAACTACTCAACAACATGAAAGGCAAGATAGAAAACTAGCTACATCAAATATTCTGTTCATGTTATTTCCAACCATGTTTTCTACATCTTACATGATATTGAGCGTGCTGTATTTGATAAAATATTATTCACAGGAATATCGTGTATCGTTCTCGTATGGGTGCTCCACTTCTACCTTTAGTTGGAGATAATTAAAGGTGGGGGTTTGAAAAAGAGGAGAGAGTTGTCTAAAAAGAGAAATGTGTTTGAGTAAACACCGAAAAATGGCAAGAGTGACTTTTATACACAGGTTTGATGTATTTGTTTTCTATTTGCCTTTATTCCATAGTGGACAATTCAGAGATGATACTAAACACATCACAAATGGTGACAGTGTCAAGTTTCTCAAATGGCTGTGCAGATGAATGAAGTCCCACAAGGCTCCTGTATGTTCATGTGTGTGTATGGAGTTCGCTTTGTTTAATGAATTGTGTCAATATTAAAGGGAGACGAAATTGTCTAAAATTGCAGCTTGCATCACGCAAATTTGGGGAAATGGGCTCCGTGGATGTTAGGATCGTAGTATATGGTACCAGGCTAACCACTAATCCTTCAGGACTCGCTAAAATGTCAACTTCACAGTAAGAAAACAATTATCCCCCATTATTTTTCCACTTTATTAACTGAAAGAGAAATAGATGTATGAATGGTTTTCCTTAAATCAAGTTCTTATGTCAGAATTTGTCAGAAAATCATAAAAATCCTCAGGACTGGAACTACTCTCCTCCTTTTGTATATCCTGCTCTTCACCTTTGCATGATCGCAGTGTGCATGTCGTCTCCAGTGGGCTATGAGAGCTCCGCTGCCTCCACATTCACAGTCTTGGCCAGCCTCTGTATTGGGCCCCAGGGGTTGGGGAGATGAGGCATAAAACAACCATGTCTCTACCTAGGGGAGCTGGTGGCATGGCAGTGGGGCTATTGTCTGTCTGCGTGCTGTTTGACTTAAATGTGTTCATTTGCCTGATGCCCCTGACTCCCTACGGGGAAGGGGGCGGCTTGGGGAGAGGAGGGGCACGCTAACGAACCTCTGACAGCTGGAGGCCCTAATTAAACGTCCCTGCTGAAAATAAACAGAGTGGGAGCCAGAGCGAGCAGCCAGAGAGCAACGCACGGCAAACAGCGGCTGTGAACGCTCGCCGCAGTGCCCTACTCTCTGTTGCTGTTGAGACTGTGCCAAGAGAGCATGGCTCTATAGGGTAGGGGTCTCAAACACACACTCGTATACACGCGCACGTACACCACACTTATGAATATGTAGCACTGCAGCAACACATTGTGAACACCTGCGGTCACACTTGATACAGGTTGATCTCCACAGCTGTGGGCACGGTATATTTTTTATTCTCAGTGCTCTCAGAAGTCACACTTTCCTTTTCCACATATTTCCCACTGTGCCGTTACAGAACACGTCGACTCAGCTCTATTGAGCGGATTGTTTCACACCCTCTGTCTAGATGACACTTCTGACATTCAGCCTGTTGTGCTGCTAGCTAGCCGGAGCATTAGCAGTCAAAGTGGCGGGGTCCATTTGGGTGAGTGCATTAATGGGCCGCCCAACCTGCGACAAGGTTATGAGGCTGATTGAATAATTACTGTGGAGGCCCCTGTCCATTACGCCCCTGTGTCTGCCCAGATAGAGCGAGACGCAAAGAGAGAGATGGAGAGATAGTCGGAGACAGAAAGATGGAGGGAGAGATTAGATAAGCACAGATAGGGTCAATTAAGAGATAAACATACAGGTATGGGATGGAAACAAGGCTGTGCATGTGTGTGTGTTTGTGAGGCAGTGAAAATTTGAGAGTAAATTGTTCCCAGCCTGTGTCTCCTTTTTGATCTGCCCGCCCTACTGTACGCAGCCTAATTTGGCATGTAGTGCATTTATCCAGGTGAGATAGAGAAGGTGACAAAGGTGAAGTTGTTAGACAGAGGTGCGCTGCCCTCTGCTCGACCCTGTCTTCTCTGCACCAGACTCTCTGAAACAAGCTCTGTCTGTTGTGAGCTGGAAGCTTGAGAGGAAAAAAAGATATAGGTTTCCTATAGCTGAATGAAGCCTTAAACATAAGCCTAGGACAAAATATTCTGTCAATGGACGTGTCTTGGGAAGAGGTTAAATCTAGGGTTGGAAAATCGACCTGATTGATCAAATTTGTAATTTGATCAGTCTTACTTTAATGTACTTGTTTAGCAAACTGTCTAAAGGTAGATTGTTGATATCTAACTAGACAAGTAAAAGTCCAGAAACCTGAATTAGTCGTACTGTAATTAGCCTTGAACAGATGTTGTGATACAGATTTTACTTTATGTACAGTATATATAACAGTATAGTAGAGTATATCTCCCAGCCTTCTCCTAGTGTAGTGCAGGTTGTATATATGTTCTTGTAGTATCGTGCCTTTAAGTGAGGCTAGCAGCATTTCTCTAGGGATGGCAGTGTTTCTAGACTGAAGTATCTCTCTTTGCCATGAAATGTGGTACAGATATCCATGATGAAGTCTACTGACTTTGATGATCTCCTGACTTTTCCTGGAGTGCCAAAATTAAATGTTTTGTCAGTGATCAAACGCGTCACACCAAACTAAGATGGTGTACATGGTAAATATTATACCTGCTAAACATATACACAGCCTGGCTGTAGACTCCTTTAGTACACTTGCATTCTGATCAAACCTCACATGGTTAAGAGAGATATTTGGAAGTAAATATTCATTTTTACCCACTTCTTCAGTATCCATTAAAGCCAATCTCATTATCACTGACCTGGGACCATGTTAGCAGAAGAAAGCATAAATCTTTGCTTTAGTATCTTTGCCTAAAACTACCAAAGGTAAATGGATGACCCGATCTCCCCTTTCAAGAACTATTCTCTCTGTGTTGAATCCCTCATTGACTCTGCTGTTTCTGAAATTGGTCCAAGAAGTTTTTATGCATACATTTAATGTTGGTGGTTTTAGTCTAGATTTGTGAAATGATATCTGCCAAACCTGCCCAGCTTCTGTTGACCCCTCTTAGCCAAGGTCAGCATAGCCATGCTCAAACTCAAGACATAATCCATTTTCTACTGCCCCGGCAAAGCTCTACTGAGTTGATTGTGCTGACCCAGCCGGGCCAAAGAAAAAGAGAGTTAGAGAGTGAGAGGAAGTAAAAGAGAGAGAGAGAGGGCATCTCAGGCCCAAGGGCATGACACCGCGGTGCTCGGGGCCACACTAGCCCTTTAAATGTCAACACAGCACAGAGGGGAGGGAGAGGAGAGGAACAGGCGAGGAGCGGGGCTCTCTTTGAGGACAGGGAAGAATATTGGCAACTTTCACTACAGGAGGGAAGTGTTGGGGACTGGCAGAAGGCGGCAATAGATGTGGAGGAGTAGGCAGTGGACAGCATGTGTTTCGTCTTTGGAGATGTTTGCGTTAGTTTCAATATTCTCTCATGGATGAGAGAACACATTTGGAGATCTGTGGTTTCAGTTTAATTGTGACTTCAAAGGAGGCTTAGTGTTTTGTCTTATGTCTATTACCCTGGGAACAGTCTCTGACCTTTATGTGGGGAAGTACATACAGTACCTAATTGCTCTCTGTCAACCTCACTTCTTTCTTTCTTTCTTTCTTTCTTTCTTTCTTTCTTTCTTTCTTTCTTTCTTTCTTTCTTTCCAGTCCCGACAGTCTGGTTTTCAGAAACACAGTTTTTCAGATAGCTGAAGTAAGAAATCATATGATGGGTTTTCATCCAAGCATTTTAATGCAAATTATATTCTGTCGAATTAAAGGGGCTGAATGGAAACTGCAAATGGAGATAAAATGTCATCATTTTTTTTTTTTTTTTATTGAAAAGAGACTTCATGCTCACTCACAAGCTTAAAAAGTATTTTGTTGAAAAATAAATTATGCAACACATTGTGACTGGAAAAAAAATTAAAACTTGTAAAATTTGACATTCCAAAAATCCCACACGTGCTGTTCCCTGAAATAGTTCATGACTATTTTACATTGGTGAAAGAACCAGTTGTACTTGATTCACTGACTCTTTCTTCCTTTTTTTCCCCTTCTCGTTCCTTCTTTGCTCTCTTTTATGAATCTTTAGGTCTGAGTCTGTCACATCCTCAGCCAATCAGAGCCTTCGTTAACAGCGGCGTCGGCGCTGGATTGGGAGAAGGATGGCAACCATGCCATTTGTCAGCGAGGGGAAGTGTGTGAGTGTGGAGTGGGATTTCCTGCAAGGACTACTGGCCAAGCCTCCCACCTTGCCCTGGTGAGACATGACACACACACACACACCTACACACACAATAATTCACACACACGCACCGATACTGTATAAGCCGGCGTGCATGCCCATGAATTAATGTCTGCAAGGTGAAATCCGTGCATTAACATCTTGCACACACTGACATCCTGAAGAAGAATTTCCTATCAATGAAACACAATCCAGAAGACATAAGTCTGATCTGCTCAGTGCGACATATAACCTACATTGTTGCTCACCTGCCAATCCTGTCAGAGCTGTGAATCCCCTCCCCTTAGTGGGAGATTAAGTAAATTTGGCCAGAATTATTAATGGGCAGTCATTTACAGGCGGATATAAAAACTAAGCAGAATCAATGTGTGTGTATTGATTGTTCTCTGTGGCTGGGGTCGAGGCAGTATAATAATGAGATGTTACAGAGGCTGGCAGCATGAGTCCACAACACACACACACACAGAAAAACACGCACTGTTTTCACTTATTAGAGAATAGCAAGGAGAAATACAACAGCTGTGTCAGCTGATTAAGACATAAACATATGTACACACACTATGTACAGCTCTTTTCTTTGTTCTTTTCTTTCTTTCACGCACACACACACACACACACACAGAGTGCTGGTGGTCTTTCTTAGGATGAGAATCAACAACACAGACACGAGGGAGAAAGGCTGGTTCTTCGTTCTCCTGTCTTTCTCACAGACACACACACACACACACACACACACACACACACACACACATTATTCCAGCGCAGCACCTACACAAATTGTGAAGTGGCTGTGACAACATAATTCCACCACTCAGGCCCCATTGAGGAGAGTCAATACCCAATCAGAGAGACAGGCTACCTGAGCCCCGGCCCCCCTCTGTCACTCTGCCCCTCCCTCTCCTATTGATCCCTCAATCACGGCTTCAGCTCAGTAGCCCGGGACCAGATGAGAGAGAGAGAGAGAGAGGGAGAGAGGGTGAGAGCAAGGGGTTGGAGGGAGGGGAGAGTGAGAGATAGGCAGCGAGAGATTGTGTATGTGTGTTCACATATGGATTTTGGAGCAAATGGCATTATTAGGAGTCTGCTGTGACAGATAGAAGAAGGGAGTTTGTCTGTAATTACCAGGCCAATCTGCAATGGGTCAGAATGGAGATTGTTTCACTTGAATTGCAGGGGCCATTACCAGCATATGTATTTATGAAATGAGTTTTCTGGATTGATGCTCAGGCCGTCTATACAGAGCATGAATCAATCAACAGGTGGTCAGTAAACGGTCATTATGAGGTACCCCTTACCAGTTTCTCCCATCCTACACAGTGCTGATTCAGACTGTTTTGTCTCCTGCCTCTGTTTTATCTATTTCTTCCATTTTACTTCTATCTGTCCACCCTTCTACATCATTTCCCCACCTTGTGTCACACCCTCCCCTTCTTCACATCTCAGTCTCCAGAACCTGCGGAAAGAGAAGTCTCGCAATGCGGCTCGTTCACGGAGGGGGAAGGAGAATTTCGAGTTCTTTGAGCTGGCCAAGATGCTGCCTCTGCCCGGGGCCATCACCAGCCAGCTGGACAAGGCCTCAGTTATCCGGCTGACCATTAGCTACCTGCACATGCGCACCTTTGCCAGCCAGGGAGACCCACCCTGGAGCCCTCTGATGGAGGGAGACAGCAACTGCAGCAAAGGTGAGCAAAAGGCAAACATAAAAAAAGGAAGATTACTGTAGAGAAAAACTGCATTGGTCCACTTCAGTCCACTGTACATGGAGGTAGCACGTGATTGCATTTGTAAAAGAGAGTATGTACCACACCAAAAAGCTATTCTAAAGGTGTGTTCAGACAGAAATTTGACCACTGGACCATTTGTATTTATTCACCCTAAACAGGCAATTTAACCATTGTACATAAGCTGTAAACTAGCAAGCAAAGGATTCACCGACCGTGTCTGACTGCTTTCAGGACACACCAGAAACTCTGGTTCTTTATTTCCCTCCAGTCTCTCTCCTTTTTCTTCTTATCTGTGCACATTTATGAATCAGACACATAAAGCCTCACGATATACTCGCAAATGTTTCACTCAATTTGATGCATTTTTAGAATTTGTGATGCAATCATGCGACCACTAAAATTTGATTTGTGTTCTGTCTGAACACCCAGTTAGCAGGAAACAGTTTTAGGTCTGTTTGGTATGGGTAATTAGATGTCCATGTTAGTGAAAATATAAAAATCCCTCTCAAAACGAAGGCCTTTTGTTTTGTTGGTCAAATATTTTGGGGAAGACTTCTGACCTCGGCATTTTAAACATTCTGACCAGTCATATTTTTAGAATTGGTTAATTATTTACGCTTCTCATGGATGTGTGCTGTTTTAATTTTCCACAAATTTAAACTCCGACGAGTCTGCAGCGTTAAAATGAAAGGCGGTTGTGACGGATCATTTCTCGGCTCAGGATTCATGCTGCGCAGCCTATAAGAAAATTATACAGCAGAGATAAATATGCTGATGTGTGTTGCCAATGCACACAAACCGCTGAAATCCATGTTTCAACTCGCATGTCTCTTTCAATCAAAAACAATCCTCGGCAGTCTGATCTGCCCACTTACTCCCGCCCACAGAGACGCCCCACACCACAAAAATTCAGTCCGGACCAGGACAATTATCCCGTCCTCTATTAGCGACCATAATTACTTAGTCTCTGTATGTGACACAGGCACGTGTCCATTCTCAAGCCTGTAAACATACGTGTGCATATACAGTCACCATACAAAGACTTTCCATACGCTCATTTGAGTAGAATGCATGTGTTGTGTGTGTGTGTGTGTGTGTGTAGGTGTGTAGGTGTGTGTTTGTGTTTGTGTGTGTGTTTGTGTGTGTGTTTGTGTGTGTGTGTGAGACAGAGAGAGGGAGATAGATGATACACAAAGAGGGAGGGAACTATTGGTGCGATTTGTAATTACAGAAATTAACTATATAACGAGGACAGTGTAATTATAAAGCCTGTCTAATTGCTACTATTACTGAGGGGAAACGATGCAGCTACAGTACAATTAAGGGTGTGTGCGTGGATGTGTGTGTATCTATCTGTGTGTGTGTATCTATCTGTCTGTGCGTGTGTGTGTGTTCGTGTCAGATCTTCTAATTTGAGGAAATGTGAGCAAAAAACAGTCATGTTAATAGCATGTTTGTGAGTGTGTGTATGTGGCTTGCTTTACCACAACACGCACGGCACATTCGTGATAAGATGTAAGGCTTTTAATGGAATAATAAGTTGGCCTGAGTATCAATAGATCTGATACTGATGAATGTTTTTTCAAACTCCTTACAGCATGACACTGGTTTTACACATGAAGGTCATATAAAGGCTTCTGTTGGGCTTTGAAGGAACAGAAAGTGTGTTACAAACCGGGTGTGTGGAGTAGGAAAGACATTATTTACCAGAGAAAATATGCTATTAGCTGCATTTTAGGAAATAATAGATCCAATAAATGATCCAGTGTTTTTGGAGCTTAGACCATAGTGGGGACTAAAAGTTAGAATATTTTTGATTCTAACTAACCTTTTTAATCTCCCTCTGACCCAAACATTATGAAAGTCAGTAATAAATCATCATACAGTTTACATTAAAATGGCTTATTGACGTCTGTTGCCACATGTATTATATCAGTTTCTGCACATTGATTAGGTAATTCTCTTTGTATACTAATTGCGAAAGCCATACAGGACAATATGACAATTAGTATAAGTACATACTCATACACAATTAGTCTGTTTCATAGAACTGAGACACAGCATGATAATCTCATTAGCCATCTAGAACTTTCAGTGTTCAGTGCTTAACATGCTTTTAGTCTGTACTTATTGAGGTTCATTGTTGAGGTTCAATACCCAGGCATAATAATAAATATCTGACCATTTAATAGCAATGCCTCACCAACTTGTGTAATACATACATGGTGAGCCCCAGTCTATAGCTACAATATCAGAAAATATATATTGTTATGGGTGAATCCGTTGGGATCCATCGATATCTAATCAGCCATGCAGTGCTGCACAATCTGAATGTCTGAGTGATATCCATACACTAGCACGCTTACACTCAGTCGTAGCCTTGACTGAGCGCTACACAGAGTGAATTGTTTTGCCTCAGTGTTCCAGGCTTTCTTTGGCCTTGATAGAAAATACGTGCTGCTTAGAAAAGTAGGTGTGCGGGTAACCGTGCTGTCCTGTGCATGAACTGGAAGTGTGCTGGAAAAGACAGATGCGAGGTGCGCCGCTTACACTACAATGACTTCTCATACAAATGTGAGCCATAACTGTAAATATATAGAGTCCTGCAGCAGCTACACGAAGGTCATGGAAACGCACGTCAGCTACAGACGCTATTACAGTCCGAATTATCTTAAACGTTCCTTCCACTGGGTCGGGATCTGATATCTTGAGCTTTTTATTAAATGTTTGGTGATTTTTACAAGCAGGTCACACAGTCTCAGCGGGGCCAAGGCTGAAAATGCGATGCTAATTTGGACATCAGTTTGAACAAGTCTACCCACAATGCATTGGCAGGGTTTTAAGTGTGATGCATGACTTTAATTCCGTTAGTGGAATGTGGTCAGAGATCCAGCTGAAAGGGAGAGGAGGACGGAGAGGAGGGGAAGGGACAAATGTAGAAGGAATAAAGAGAAAAGGAGGAGAGGAAGGAGGAAGGAGAGGACTGTGAGGAGAGCGGAGAGGAGGAGGACGATGAGGGGGGGGAGGGAGGAGGCGGTTGCATTCCTCCACTCTCCCCCTTGTCCGAGGGTTTTTGGACGGGGCGAGGGCCAGCAGAGAGGGAAGGAAAAGGTGGAGGGTGGAGGAGAGGAGAGGGATGGAGGGAAGGGGAGGGGCCGTTGTGGCTTTTGTCTGCTTCCCACGTTTCAAAGCCAGTCTTGAAAAATGAATAGACAGAGGAAAATCAATTGCATGACCTTCACAGAGAGAAAGAGAGAGATTGAGAGAGCAGGAGAGGGGGGGAAAGAAGGAGGAGAGAGACAGATTATGGAAGGAAGGAGCTAACGAAAAGGAAAGGCTGAAGGGAGGAAAAGTAAAATGACCCATGATGTTCATTCCCATTCAGTGTGTGTGTGTGTGTGTGAGTGTTTATACCCATTTGCACAGCGCATTGAAGGATAAACCCTTTTATTTCAAATCATTTATATTTCAAAACCTCTCTATATTAAGAAAATTTCGCTTTGGGGGACACTTTTGTTTTTTTATATTTCCCTGCCTTTTTAAATGTCACGTTAAAGGATAATTCTGTTTTATTCCAGCCAGAGCTTTATTTTGGTAGCTTGTGATAACATTGTACTCACCACACTAATTTCTGAGCTCTGTGAACAGCAGAAAACATTGCTAAAAAGCAGTCTGACACAGCCAGAAACACAAGCAGTCAAAGGATGAGGCAGGCTGTAAACAAGCAACAAACAGTTAAGCCACTTTATTTGGCAGGAAAACCAAAAGTGAGCAGTAATAACCCGTCGTCAGAAAGGACAACTGTGTGCGCACAACTACACTACACAAGTTTTACCTCTGACCACACCCTGCGACACTTTAGGGTGTGGTCAGTGCTGCACCAATGACTACACCTGACAGTGATGTCACAGTGTACCGACACACCCTAGAGTACATTTCTACATCACTTTGGCAAGCTGAAAAGTTAAACCACTGCAGGTCAGTGATAAGAGGATTTTTAAGTTGCTCTTTAAAACCTGCACGGACATCCGAATCCTGACCAGTATATGACTTTTGAGGCAACTGGTAATATTGAAATATTGGCACAATTTTTAAAACAAAACACATAACGTTAATAAACATACTTCATAAGGATCACTTAAATTTGGAGTTTCAAAATCACCTTTCCAGTGCTGATGCCAAATCAGTTTCTAAATTAGCTCAAACATCTCTTTCTCTGGTTTCTCATCACAGATATGTTGGTGTAAGTTTTGCACATGCTGACAAGTTAATATCTACAGTATAAGCCATGCTGATAAATAACTTTGTGAGTACATTTTTATCATAATTGAAAGAACCATTGGCCAGAACATGAAACATTTAAAATTTCTACAGTTTGGACTTTTTACATGATGGAGTCCAGGTTATTATAAATGTGTTTTTTGTAAAGATTTCAATTTAAGTAAAAATTGGGGTTGCATATTTTCTCTCTACAAAAATCAGTAGCAAGTCATCCTTTAACAGGTGCAATACGGCAGCTGGAGAACCCCTCAGTCTTTTACAAGGTACAGTACAATGACAACTCACTGCCAGCAACAGGGCCAGCTGAAGTGTTTTACTGTCTCTGTTAGTGAGGTCAAACACACCTCTCTCCTCCCCGGCGTTGGTGACATTGACTTTCATTCCGCCTTCACTTGCCCCTGTGTCTCTCTCTCTCTTTTTCTCCCTCTTTTCCTTTCTTTCATTGCCTCTGTCTCTCTCCCCACCCTTCTGTCTCCCCCACCTCTTCGCGCTCTCCCCTGCATCTGCCTCCCCTCTAATTCACGGCGTTTAAAGCAGCCGGGGCTTTTAAGGGAAGTTAATTGCACTCAAATTATGTTCGACCGCGAAAGGAGTGAGGGAGCGACGGAGGAGAGACAGAGAGATGGAGGAGAGATGGAGGGAGGGATGGATGTCGGAGTGAGAAGATAATTGCGCCAGAGAGGGACGCTGCGATTAGGGTCACTCTTTCTCCCTCTGTCTGTCGAACAGCCAAAACGTCACATTTGGATGGTAGTAAACAACTTGGCAGGTGATCAGGCTCTTGTTTTGAAAGGGTGAAACTACGGCAGAGGAGCAAGACTTGAGAGACAAAGACGGATAAGAAGACAGAGGGAGAGAGCTTTAGAGGAAGAAAGAGGGCTTCACTGCGTCTGTTATCTGTTTGGTTCCCATGGTAACATCCTAACCTGGTTGAAAAAGGTTGACACTGTGGGGGTGGAAAGGAAGAGGGTGTATATGGGTATGTGCATGGCGGTAGGGGGATGTATAGGTGTGTGTTCGTGTGTGTCCATTACTCATGGACTTAACTGGGACTAAATTATGTATTAGACAGAGGTATAATGAAAATCATTCAAATGAAATTTCTATCTTTTCTTCTAGTGGAGCGCTGGGGAGACCCCAAGAATTGACCTGCGAGTCAGACTATAATTAACGTGTCCGATCGCGCCTAGTCCCGTTCTGTCTCCTATTCCCACAATGAAATTAAACCTCGCGGCAGAGTGCTGGGAAGCTAATGAAATGGGAGTGTGACAGAAAGGGGGTGATCAAAGATCTCAGGCGCACACACAGGTCTGCGCCCAGGTTTATACACAAGCATAGACATATTACATACATGTACACAGAAGCAACTTGAGTCTTGTTTTCTAGTTTTTTGTCCTTTAACGGTGTGTTAAATGCTGAGGGGGCAACAATGCAGACGGGGCGAGGAATGAGTCATCAGACAATCAGACAGGTTCTAAACAACGGCAGTTTAGCCTGATTACTTAAACCATCATTAGGAGGTAAAACCCAGAATGGTTCCTCAATTGGGCAATTAGTCACCAGCACATTAGATTTCTGTCCAAATGAGTACTATTACTTACTTATCTCCACTTTCTATTGAATGTAGGTACTCGTGGTGTATTTACTGTAAGCTTTGGGTAAAATTGGTCTGATTTCTGCTTAAACAAGCTACAAGAAAGGAAATGTACGGCTGTGTCAGGTACATGTGGTGTAGTTCAGCCTGAAAGCTACTGAAACAGAGCATAGATTTCAATTAAGGCTCCACAAATAGCAACTAATAAATATACGTGTTACTTGATTGTATTAGGTAATGACCTTTATCACAATTTTTAACCCTCAAATTAAAGGTACATTTTTTATGGTTTTTCACCATTTGTGGTTAGCACAAGTTCTCTTTTGTATTTTACGTGAAGACACGCACAAATGTGTGGTAGCGCACAGGTTTTTTGTGACAGCTAGTGGTGTTAAACATGACTAAAAAGTTTAATGGGTGTTTACAAAGCACAGTTATGTGTTTTTTTCCCCAGATAAGTTGGCTACTTCGAGTGTTTGTTTAGCACCTGTATGATTGTCTAACTACTTGTGATTCTTGTCCTTTCTGACTTATTTTTAGTGACAATGCAGAATTCACAGAGCTCAGCAATGAACCTGGTGACTACAGTGACATTATGCATAGGAAATATGGTCAAAGCTATTTAAAAAATGAATAATGCACAGTGATTTTTGTCAAATAAGGGATCATTGTGAAACTTTTTGGGTTCCCAGATCTTTGTTAATATGTGGGAGGACATCATCATTATATTAAACTACATAAATGTTGTAAAAAACAGAATTTTCCTTTAAATAATTTTTGAATAAAGTTTATATGTATATATTAGACGAGATATGATATATAAGTGATAATATTTAGTACAAACAGAATCATGCAAGGTCCTCTCTCTCTCATACACACATATATAGAAATAGTGGCTCACAGCACCACTACAGAAGGATCTTTGTTCTGAGGGTGAGATACCAAAACCGCTCTGAGACTCTCTCTCTCTTCACATGTGCACATGTTCGTGCATGTGTCCACACACACACACACACACACACACACACACACACACACACACACACACACACACACACACACACACACACACATGCACACACACACACCAGGTCCAGTGTTTTGGTTTCCTGGCTGCCCTATTGTATCCTGGCAGTCTTTAATAAATGGTCCTCTGTGTATTTGTGTGTGTGTGAGTGTGTAGACTCATCCGTCAGCCCTCCTGGCCTCATGTCACATCCAGCGTTTCCTCCGCCCCGCTGACACTACTCAGCACTACTGATCACCCACCATCACCTTCACTCCTCCAGGGATCTGTGGCATGAAACTCAGCACACACACATGCACACACACGCCATGTATTTCTCTTCAGTTGCGAGGCATGCACAAACTATCATCATGGTGTGTATCCTTTTTGATTCATTCTCATATGGTCATAATGGGGGTTGCTTCCTCCAGACTCCCCAGCAGCTCCATCGCAGCCCCACAAGGGAGCCTGACAGGCAGGCAGAGATCGAGATGGGCTCCCCATCCCCCCTCCAGGCAGCGACTGGCTAGGCTGAAGGGTCCCAGCACCAGACCCCCTTTCATAGCCCTGAATGGACTTGCCTTATTTATATTCACACTCTGTCACACAGGGGGACCCCAATCTCACAATGCCACTGTGGCTTTGTCCGGCAACTCTGTATTTATGTGTGTGTGAGTTTGTGTGTGTGTGTGCGCGCGGGTATTTGTGTTGTTTAATCGGAGGGCATGTTGCTGCTGTGTAGTCTGTGCATGAGAATTCATTGCAGTGTGTTTTCCTGAAGTGTGTGTGTGTGTCTATAGCTCTAATGGAATGCCTCCCTCTTCTATTCACCGAACCCACATCACAAGCAGGCAGCTGGGCAATATATATATATATATATATATATATATATATATATATATATATGTATGTGTGTGTGTGTGTGTGTGTGTGTGTGTTCCAACCCTCCCTCTGTGTTCAGTTGTAACCCAGAGCAGCGCTTTCATTTTCCTGTCATAACGTGTATTGATTTCCCTCAGCCTTGCAGCGACACACACACACACACACACACACACACACACACGCACACACACGCACACTCAGATATCCGATGATCCTTAAAGTCACGCACACACATGCAGACATTCATATGCTCTTGTACACACACATTTCGCGTACACACACACGCGCACACACACACACATAGTTTGTCTCTGTCGGATAAGGAACATTGTGTTCAAAAGCAGCCCTGTTGGAGTGAGATTAGTTCTCACGTATGGTCCCCACTTTTGCAATCACACACTCGCAGGTGCACACACACACCGTCACATACTCTTTTTGACATAAAACAGTAAATACGGCTGATTGCTAAATTAATCTTGCACGTCACTGCAGGCCCTCATGCCCGCGTTTGCTTGGGAGAAAGTGATCACTCTCGCCTTCCTTAGTGTTTTCTCATTTTCCCGGCCGTACCCTCTCTGCTCCTTTCTTACCTATCTTCAACCCCCCTCCCCTGCCTAACCACCTCCAACTCTATTTGTATTGTAATTGCCTTGGTAAACAGCACCACTTTGGCACTGAAGCAGCTCTGATAGCTTGTGTTTGGGATGCATTAAGAGTGGCGATGCAGACACTATGAGAGAGTGTGTGTGTGTGTGTGTGTGTTTATTTGCGTGTCTGGCGGCAATTGAGTGGTGTGCGTCACACAGCAGCCCCTTCCTTATGCTCGGGGTTTTTTAGACACACAGCCGTTTCGGTCGATTCTTCTGTTTATCAGACATGATTGGTTCAAGTTTCACTTTTCTTTCAGTGCAGACTCAGAGACGTCACAGAGATGCGACATGATTACAAAACCCTGCTGAGTCGTATTTACAGATGATTTTGTATAATCATTAATATGTCATAGCTGTACCCAGTCTGAAAGTGGAGTAAGTGCCAGGTTTATTAATATCAGCCTCCTGATCCCTACAAGTCACTGTTAGTTTCCACTGAGTTACAACGCACCGCTTTTCTTGGAGTTTTGTCACCTCCTATTTCCTTATTCAGAAAAGTGAGCTTAAACAAGCCCGACATTTTAAAGCCTACATCTATTTTCATGCTGCAAGTTTCCTTACACTTTAGAAGGATACAAACAAATCAAAGTCTTTAAAATGTTAAGTATGTCTTGCAGGATTCTTTGCTCTTATTAGTAAGTTGACAGTAGGATGTGACGGACAATCAGAGGAGAAAGAGACTCCACAGTGGGACTGAAGCTGAGGATGCTGCAGTTGAGGCTCCTTTAACCTCAATGATACCTTTTATTTTACAGCATAGCATCTTTCCATAGATATTTAGATATTATAGTGTCTCCAGGGATCTTTAAACGTATTATTCTTGTCATCACTCTCAAAAGACGTGTAATATCAAGTACAAGTTGATGTCAGACGGTGTCTGATGTGTGTTTGTCTTCTTTCTCTCTGCAGTAAGACGATCATCTCATTCCCTGGCTACTGACATGTTTGAGCAGCACCTAGGGGCGCACCTCCTGCAGGTAATGACAGCACCCTCACCCTCCTACTTCTTCATAATGATTATAATGATGTGATGTAACTACATGAGTTTATGAAGTCTCAACTCTTAAGTTAAACAAATATCCTTCCACTTATCTGAAAAGTTTAAAATCTGTCAAGTTTTTTCCTTGATAGACGAACACATTTGTCTCATAAGTTACTGCTTTTGTGCTACAGTCATGTCAGTCGTTGCTGGTGTGCGATCACAGTTTGTACCGGCTCAAGTCTTCCTCCATTCGCCAGTCTCTTAGACTTCCATTTCCAAGCAAAGTCCTAACACACGCTCTCACATTCACACACATGTACACCCGCACATCTCATGAACCTCAGATGCTCGGACGATATCGTTGGCTGCCAAAGAATGCTTCCCTTTTGCACTGACAGATGAATGGAGCCTGAGGGGGATTCTGGGGCTGGAGGGCTGCAGGGATGACGAAATGCAGGATGTAGAGACAAAGGCTCAGAGGAAGTGTGAAGAAGGTAACACTGCAGATTGTACATTAGACTAGGAGGAGGCTGAGGGAGGAGAGAGCAACGAGAGCAGAGAGGGTCAAAGATAAACTTGAAGGATCTTATTGCAAACGCTTATGTAAAGGCGAAAGGTGCTGTACAAATAAATTTGCCTTGCCAAAGTAAGAAACAGGTAGGAGTAGGAGAAAGAAGAGAATTAGAGAAGTGAGAAGGTTGTGGTAAAACAAAGAAACGTTACATATGTCTGCTTTCCGCCAGCATTTTAAAGAGGAAGGGAGGCTTAGGGAACGGCGCTGATAGAAATCAAATTAACGCTCCAGAAAAACTGTATGATTCTTCCCTCCCAGCCGTCCTCCCGCCGTAATAGCCTGATAATTGCACTTTAGTTCTCCGACATTCAGGCGGCTGGTTTCTCCTCGCCGCGACACACGACGCCCCACACCCCGGCCACACATTTGCATACTGGATGTGTCAGTTGCATAAATTACCACTGCCACTTTAAGCACTGGGCCGCCAAAATAGCAATCATTCTTCTAGAGCAAAGTGGCCCTGGTCTGTACGCCTGTGTGTGTGTGTGTGTGTGTGTGAGAGAGAGAGAGAGAGAGTGTGTGAGACTGTGTCGGCTCACTCCTGGATGCTTGTTATGACGATTAGTATTATTCTCTGAAGCAGTCCTCTCTAATGGTCTGGCTGTATACCTTTCACTTCTCATTAGAATCACTGCAGGCTGTAATGATTCTGGTTCTATCTGTGTCTGTGTTCGTACCGGTGTCTGGGTGTGTGTAGGTGTGTGTGTGTGTGTGTGTGTGTGTGTGTGTGGCCGGAGATCCAGGACAAATCTTTGGTTCTGAGTTAGTTTATTACAGTTGATTGAAACAGCTCGGATCTATAAGCTCAGTTTCTCATGTCTCTATGCTCTATTTGTTTATGCATGTTTGTGTGTGTGTGTGCGCTTGTCTAAATGTCTGACTTTGTGCGCGTGTAGGTGTGTGTGTGTGTGTGCACGCATATGTGGCATTTTTGCCTCTGTGCTGCTCTCCGTGTGTTTAGTAATGCAGGTCTTGTTGACAGCTGTTGTGTGTAGCTGCAGCTTGCATCTATGGGACTTGTTTCATGTCCGCTCACTCTATGTGCTGGTGTGTGTGCATGTGCGCACACATGTTTGTGTGTGTATGTGTTTGTGTGCGCGCACGTGTGAATTGAGAGAAGAGGCCGAGGGGTGACGGGTTGTTTGTTCTCTAGCTCATTGTAATTTGTTCGATACGCACTAATTGCTCTAATTTGTCTGTCTTGTTTCTGTTTGCCTTTATGTGTGTCTTTGTGTGCGTGCGTGCGTGTGTGTGTGTCTTTTTTATGTGCACAGTCTCTGGATGGGTTCGTGTTCGTGGTCAGTCATGAGGGACGGTTCCTCTACATTTCAGAGACAGTTTCTATCTACCTGGGACTCTCACAGGTAAGACGACCTCATTGCACACACACACACACACACACACTCAAATAATCCTTTGTATACAAATGCATTTGCACACATGTGCCGATCTTCTGCTTACGCTTTCATATCCCCTCCCAGGAGTGTGTGTGTTTGTGCATGTGTATCTGTATGTGTGTGTGTGTGTGTGTGGGTGAGTGTGAGTGTGAATATCTTTGACTGCACTCTTTGCGCTCATCTCTGGAGTGCAACTCTCACGGGGGCAATGCTAGTTTCTCTCTAGCTCTCTCTACCGCCCTCTCTCCCTCTCCAGGTGCTCACCTCTGTTGATTGCCTGTGGCCTCTTGTACTGTGAATGTTAAGTCCTGCCATTTTGCCCAGATGCATAAATAATAACAGTAATTACTGGCCCAGCAATCAAAGTGTCGCCCCAGCGCGCTGGGCCTGTCTAGGGGAACAAATCGATAGGCATCTTAAAAGCCACATTGATTGTAGGGAGGGGGAAAAAACACCAAGGGGGATGGGAAGATAGATAGAGACAGCCGGAGAGAGAAAGAGAGGGGGAGGAAAGGAGGAGAGGTGTGATAAGAGAGAGATGTTTCGAAGTAAGACGAATCGGTACAGCATGAGAAGGACAGAGAAAAAGAGGGAAGTTAGTGCTACAGTAACACAAGTAACAAAGTGTTTTTTTAAATGTGGAAATTTGGTGTGATTGAGGGTCTACCCTTGGTGACGTTAAAGGATGCGATTGGATTTTTTTCTCCTCTGTCTTAGTACAATACTTCCACGCTATATTTATGGTGCGAGAGTCATTGGTCACTGTAATCATTTCTCTCATCTATACTGGCTGTAAAGCGGCAACCTCTCAACATGACTATGATGTGAGAGACGAGGGGACAAAATCCACAGCACTAAAAGTCAAGTCGGGCAGACAAATCAAGTGGGTAAAGTTGCAGACTTCTTAGTATGAAATGACTGTAATATCTGAATATAACATGGGCAGGGCTTCCTTGCCGAGCCATGGCAGAGGGATACTTTCTGGCAGCTGCATGTAGGTTTGTTTCCAGGACATGACACAGACATTATGTGACTACAACGACCAAGTCAATACCCTCTTGACTTGTGTAACTCACACTGCTGAAGCTTCAAGCTTAACTTTTTACACAGAGTGAGGATGGTAGATTTTGCCATCCATCTTTTTAAAATGTATACTCGACACAAGTGGAGTCCCACTGTGAATGTACCTAAGGCGTAGGTTTCGATTAGTTAGTTCAGCATTAAATTTCACTCCTTGGTTGCACCAGATGAATGTGTCATACAGGCCATATGTTCTTTAATTATATTCCTCACAGTTACAGTGTTTGGATACTATGATTATAGAGCAAAGATAGGAAGGGAGACATTCATTACCGAATAGGAGACTCCTGCAAGTACTACTACATGCAATCACCATCTCAACATTAAGTTGACTCTTTAATGTTGTATTTACCATCAACAACCTGTGCTGGCATAGGAAACTCGTAGGAGAAAACACAAGCAGCCCAAGCTGACTAATTACAGTTTTTTACTGACATTTTTGATGAAGGACAGCAACTTCAGCAGCTAGGTGTGTAGGCTCTGCATTACAAAGACATTTCTTCACAATATGGAGAGAATGATTATAGTGGCCTATAACTCTATTAACATATGCGAGTATTGTATTATGTACGAGAAAAATATAAGCCTCACCTGTTCAAGCTGTTTGTTTGCACCTGCCCTGGAGTTTCTTGGGCACATAAATAATGCACACATGCTCAGTCGAACATACGGATTAAAACATTTAAGGGCAAAGAATCAAAGATAACCAGCCAAAGCAGTAAGTATTGTGGGTGAAAGCCAGAAGACGGAACAAAAAGGGACGATAGAGAGAGAGAGACAGAGAGAAACATATAGAAGCAGACAGACAATTACGAGAGAGAGGGAAAACAAAGGAGAGGCATATAGGAGGGAAAGAGAGACAGTGGTAAAGAGGAAAGAGAGAGTCTGAGTGTGTAAATAGAGTTTAAATGTGCAGTAGGAATGAAATTCGCCTTGGGATTGCCTAGGTAAACAAGACAGCCGAGGCTTTGGTGGAGATGCTAATAAAACAGAGCTGTTCTTATCAGCTGAGCAGATGGCCTAACCCATCACATCTACTCAAACAGGGCCTAAGCCATCAGCATTCTAATGAAATTATTTATGATCGAAGATTACGTTCAAAACCTTGAACATACAACGCCACGTTTACCTTCCTGAAAATATGAGCGCGAGCGCGGATGGAGGGAGTTTATGACGAGTAAGAGAGGCAACCTGAAAGGGCAGATGGAGTTGACGAGATGAGTTAGGGGGATATCTGAGAGGGAGTATATAGTGTGTTTATGGACACATACGACGAGAAAGAAAAACGCACAAAAAGAGAGAAAGAAAAGGTGGGAGGGAGAG
Source organism: Argyrosomus regius (assembly GCA_946959425.1). NCBI lineage: Eukaryota > Metazoa > Chordata > Actinopteri > Sciaenidae > Argyrosomus > Argyrosomus regius. Next base: position 12,760,898 of record OX336889.1, read on the forward strand.
GACAAAAACATTTCGATGTACTTTTCCCGAGTAGAGGCGGACACAGGGGAGAGAGGAAGGACAGACAAACAAACGATGTTCTGAGTGGAAAAGTGTAACTGGTGGTTTGTTTTAGAGGGCATGTCGCCCCTGTGGACCGCCCCTACCCTGCATCTCCTGTCCCCCCTGTCTGACCCCTCTGCCCTGGCTTACACCCTGGGCTTTTCCCCTGACAGAGGGGGGTTGCTTAGCCGGCTTAGCCCAGGTCAGGCACCTTGACCAAGGGCACAGCCTGCCGCCCACTCCCCTGATACCTCTGGGTATCATTTTTCCTCACGCTGGGTCTCCAGGCTTGGGAGCGTGGGGATAAACCTGGGAATGCCACAGCAGATGAAAGGAGGGGGAAGTAGAAGTGGCAAGAGAAGGATGGATGGAGATGGAGATGGAGATGGAGAAGACGAGACAAAAGGCTGGAGAAGGTGAAGAATTGGAGGGAGGAGAGGTCGAAAGGATGGAGAAGTAAGAGTATGAGCTAGGAGGAGAAAGAAAAGGAATAAATGGGGTAAAGAGAAGGGAGGAAGGATGGTAGATTAAGGGAGGAGAGAATTGATCTGGGAATGGTTAGTATGCAGCCCCCGCTCCCCCTCCCCCCTCTCCCCCTCCCTCCCTCTCTCCTCTCCCATCAGTCAGCGAGGGCTGAGGGCTGAGAGTGTGTTGTGGACCACTGCCCGGATGCCTCATACATATTAAAGCCCCCTGCTATTATTTATATCATGTCTCTCCTTCCCCTGCTTGCTGCCCTCCTCTTCCCCCTTCCTCCCCCTCATCCCCACCACACTGCCATACATACATGCACGTGCATGTCTACACACACACACAGGTTCACACAGATGCACTGACAGACAACTGCTCACACAAACAATGACACACAATGACGGTAGGAGACACAAAAACAGACAGTCTAGTCACATACGCAGAGAAACAGAGGCACGCCGTGTGCTTGCATACGCACACAAACACACACTGAGAGAGATTTGAATGATCTCGGTCTCTCCTCACGTCTCCCTTCGCGCCACATTCTATACCTGTTTTTATGTCTGAGCCTGACTCATCCTCTCAATCGCTCCGTCTCTTTCTCATCTTCTCATTTCTGTCTGATCTTTTTTCAATCCCTCCCTCCTGCCTGTGATGGAGTGATATTATTCGGATAGGTCTTAAGCCCGGTAAAGCCCATAAGGACCTGTTTGTCTCTCTACCTTGTTTTTCAATACCGCAGGGCCTGGGGATTGTGTCTCTTTCAGATGGCTGGTCCAGTGTTCAGTGAGCAGAGGTAAATTTCCTTGTTTAAAAAGGACAAGAATTCCCCTTGCTGAGGAATCGCTATTCATAAAACACACCTTGTCCATAGATACATAGATAGATGGATAGATAGATAGATCAATCTCAGTATAATCAGTAATAAAAGATGCCTTAAGCAAGATCCGTCTAGAGTTTTAGAAACCATTTACTTGTCATATATCCAGCCTCTTAATGCGAAGATGCGAACTCTTAATTTTTAAAACTTTAATGAATGCGTCAGTTTTTGATGTCAGACTCAAAAGGAATGCAGCAGAAGAATCCAGCACCTAGTAATTACACTGCTGACGTTATATCTGCATAATGAAGAGAAGAGGGATCAGAAAGAAACACTTATCCTGTAGATTCAGGATGTTGTGAAGCTTTCAATGTAACCCCCTTAATACACGGGATATTTATTTTTAAGGCCTCATACATGATGGAGCATTACGTTTAAAGGATTTTTTTATAGAATTAAACAGAATTTGCAGATATACTTCTTCTTGAGAGAGTTGCAGTACGATCAACTTCGATTGTTGATTGTATTTATGGTTAATCACTGTGATAACTGTGCCAACTAAGACAAAACAACTTGAAGACACAAAATAATGTGAAAGGAGTCATTTGTAGTGATGAACCCACAGAGAATTATGACCTGAATCCACAGCTCCCCTCAGCTTTACTGAGTGTTATAGTGAGTTTCATCTCATTGTTTAGCTATCCGGCCCACAACTTTATTGTTTTGGTTCACTCTCCTCGCTCTCATAGCGTTGTTTTCTACCACCGCAGGTAGCTGCTTTCAGCAAAGAAAGCTCAAAAAACCACTGCGTACTACAGTGGCTAGCTGGTGAAGAGCCAGAGAGAGTGCTAAAAGAGAGTGAATATTGAACTTACATTCCCCAGGTGGCCAGAAATTAGACTTAATCATGATCACTAATATTGATAATGTTGCTCAGTAACTGCTGGACATGTAAATAACAGTTTGCTTACATGTTTAAAAAGTGATAACATGTCATAAGTGTGATGTTCATAACTTGTCTCTGCTGAAGTCGTCACAAATCAGTAATTGAAGGTTTAAAGTCACCGTGAAAAAGAAGGCAGATTATCTTTATGTATTTTATAATGTGGATTGGATTCCTCAAAAGTTGCTGAGAACAGCGCATGATTGGCTGTCATGAGAAATAGAGCTGTATAGGAAGCGTTGGTGTCCACCCACACCTGTTGTTAGATCAGAAGAAGCAGGACGAGGGAGAAATTAATATGTTAGACCTCAACCACGTTCTTTGGAAATGTAATCAAAGCCAACTCTGATCCAAACACACACCTCCTATATTACTCTGCTAGCTACTGCCAGAGCCTCTCTTTGTCACAGTGGCTGCTATGACCTACAAGCTGATATCAAGTAGTGTTTTAAGTGATGGGCAGGGTTGGCTACAGTCACTCCAGAATCACTCTTGATTTGATCAATTTCACCTTGAAGTTCAAGATAGTTCAAATATATATTTTAAAATTTTACAGGCAGAGAAAAGAGAGGGATTAAAAATATTCTATAAAATTATTTAATCTATATTTAGCATATAACAAGAGATAACTGAAGCATAAAACAAAGGAAATAAGATTACAGAATGTGTTTTTATGTCATTGTGTCGACATTTCATATGACCTCTGTGTTCAGTATTTAAATCGATGAGGCCTTTAATACTTGTGGCATAATGGTTAAGATGCATAGGTTTTGACTACAACTTCCATGGTTCACTTGTATCTGGGTGCCTTTTTTTCATGTTGTACACCTCTCTTTCTCTACAGTTCTTGTCTTAATCGTCACCGTCACTCTCAAATATAGGTGAAGAAAATCTTATTTATGTAGAAGTCAGAGTCTGATCATTTTTTCAGTATGTAGGGAAATTACTCCATATGGTCAATTACAAAACACAGGGCATCCCCCAAGAGATTAAACTCTGTCCAGGCTAAGAACCTCCGTCCCCTCTCTTATCCTTTTTCACTCGGTGGGGTTTCCTCCATCTTTACCCCCCTCTGTTCACTCATCGTCCACCGCTCTCATTCCTCCGCACCCACCTTCCCCATTCCCCACTTCTTCCTCTCCCCCGGCTGTGATGTCCTTGAGGGCCTGCTGAAGCTCCCATAAAGCCTGCAGTAAATGGCTCTAATCCGGTAATAAATGGCTGTGTCCTACAGACAAGGGTGTGAGGCTGCTGCAGCCACGGCTTTATCAGATGGAATGGTATTGGCACACACACACACACACACACACACATAGTCACAGATGTAATAGAAGTTACATACATGTGTGTGAGCATGCATACTGTCTCACACGCACACTCATTTATACAGCTTCAGATGGAATCACATCTGCTCCGATTGTGCTGCTTTTATGGATGCCATGCAAGAGCAGCGCCACTATTACCTTTAAATGATTAGAGATGCGACTGTGATGCATTATGATGATAGGATCATATAGAGCTGTATGAGCTGTTGCGTTGCTCTTTATGCTTTCTGGGATAGACTAACTGAATGAAGGAGCAGGGAGGGACACGGGGAATAAGAAGAATAGTAATGTGACCTTTGGAGATACTTGGAGTTCACCTGTTTTTAATCAGCAAATACAATTGATTTTTATCTCCCCTGGTTTTATTTGTGTAATACTGTAGTCACTTGGTCCTCTGAGACTGGACTTAAATGTATGTGCATGTCTGTGTGGGTGTGTGTGTGTGTGTGTGGGAATGTCTTACAACCTCCACACTCCTTGTTGAGTTGTATCCCAGAGCAGCGCTTTCATTTTCCTGTCATAACGTATATTGATTTTTTTCCTCTGTGTGTGTGTGTGTGTGTGTGTGTGTGTGTGTGGGCTCACGTGTGTGCACCCGCCCCATGTGCAGGTATATGTGCTCTAAGCTTCTGTTTTTGATCAGCGTACGTGTTTCCCTTCAGGTGGAGCTGACCGGCAGCAGCGTGTTTGACTACATCCACCCAGCGGACCATGTCGAGATGGCCGAGCGGCTGGGAATCAGGCCTCATCTGAGGGCCGAAGCCGGTTGCCTCACGGCCCCTGAGAGTGCTTCCAGCTCTGCATCCACCTCCTCCCTAGCTGGTACCCCTGAACCTGGTACTGATTATGATAACAGCTTATAAAAAGAAAACTGAAAGAAATAGAAGGAAAATGATGTAAAAGTAATTAAATTTATGACAAATTCTGTTGGGTGGATATTTTTATTTTACATCTTCTTTTCTCCTCCTCTACAGCTCCCTCTAGTCCTCATTCTCCTGCTGACGATCCTCCCGACCGTGGCTTCTTCATCCGCATGAAGTCCACGCTCACCAAAAGAGGCCTGCACGTCAAGTCCTCTGGATACAAGGTACAATAATTTACCATAATTTGAAAACACACCTTGTATTGTTCACACTTTCCTATTTACCTTCTTGTTCTTGGAAGAATAAAACAGCAAGCAGATCCTCGTCGTTTTGTTTTGCTCTGCCAGGGTTTCATAGCACTGTCAAGTTGATCGTTTTCAGCGTATTTTATGGCTGTGACCTTATTTCACACTGGACCGCTGCACATAACAGTTTACTGCACTCACAGCTGTAATACCAGCACTGCTGCATTATTTAGCTCAACCGTCTAACTTTGTATTGTGTTTATATTAAATGTATATTAATGAATGTTAATTCCTCTTGTTGTTACTGTTATTTTCTTCATCCTGGATTGTGTTTCCACCTTCGAATGCATCAATCAATTCAACCTGTGAAAATGACCTTGTCTTCTGTATGTCAGGTAATCCATGTGACAGGACGAATCCGTTGCCGCCCTGCTCTCGTGCCGGGCTCCACGCGCTCAGTGCGTCGACCGATGGGTTTGGTTGCACTGGCACACACGCTCCCACCCTCCACGCTTAATGAAGTCCGCATGGAGAGCCAAATGTTTGTCTTCCGAGTGAACATGGACCTACAGGTCACATATTGTGAAAACAGGTAAGGGTATTGAAGTTAAGCTGTTGAATACATACGGATGCATATTTTTTTTAAATATGGTAAATCTTGTATCGCTTTTCAAGCGCTCCCACTTTCATGTTTTCTCATGAGTAGCTGGCAGAGTACCCTGCCAGATGGTGGTTGTAGAAGACACATCTGCTTCTGCTTAGGAGACAAATGTGTTTTTTATTTTATTTTATTTTTTTGTCGTTGTTTTTATTTACAGGATCTCAGAGTATATGGATCTGACCCCAGCAGAGGTCGTGGGACAAACCTGTTACCACTTCATCCACGTAGAAGACCTGGAAAACCTCCGGCAGAGCCATGAGGACTGTGAGTCACATCCTTATGCATATGTAGTGTATGAAATTCAGCCCCACCCTCTTTAGCATACACATTGTCTAAACTTGGGGGGGGCTTGATGAATCAAGGAGAGTCTGAGCTGTTGTGATAGGCGCCCTCTGCTGCCATCATCATGAACTGCTAAACCAATAACTGGCTTTTTCTCTTCCCTCCTCTCATCTCCCGTGTCCTGTTTTACATCCTTTATTTCCACCTTCCGTCCGTCTCCTCTCAGTGCTGAGGAAAGGCCAGGTGGTGACCGGCTACTACCGTTGGCTCCAGAGGAGAGGAGGCTACCTGTGGATCCAGTCCACTGCCACTGTCTCCATCAACCACAAAGCCCCCCACGAACGCAACGTCATATGGGTCAACTATGTCCTGAGGTCAGTACAACCATAACGGAGCCACACTTTTTTATTCCAGGACTGCTGATGTGAAGCAAGTTTATATATGCAGGCACCATACTGTGTACAGAGATCCTTTGAAGGGATAGATGATGAAATGCAGAGGGATTATTGGAAGAGTTTCGCTCCCTCCAACATGTCAGAGAACTGATGAGGATACTTTCAAAACAGTGACATCAAAGCACAGCACATTACCAGTTAATGTTAAGTTAAAAAGTTAATACTTATTTTACATTTTTATATAAATATTGAATATAACTAAATTTTTATTGAAAATTATAAGATGACAAAAATTTTAGTTCTCTTAAATCATCTTATGTTTAATAGATTTTAGATGAATTTTATATTTTTATGCCCTAAAAAACAGATTAGAGTTAGTGGATCTGCTTTTATTTAATTGCTGGCTATTTTTCCAGTTGTAATGACAGATCATTTTTAGTAATTCAATTGCTGAACATGACCCAGAGCTTTAAAGAGCTTTCACAGTGCATTATGATATCATGGACAGTCTAATTGTTTGATTTTTTTAATGAATTACTTTCCTTTTTATGTCAGATTTGTATATATTTATTTGTTTTTGTACTGAAATTAAATATTATTAATCAAATTGTAGTTTTATAAGCTGCTGTATTGCTGTTCACTTATCTGTAAACAGCAGTACAGCATTACTTACTCACTGTTTAATGTCTTTACTCTGCATTGGCGGACATGATCTTATAAGAGGGCTTTAAAACTAATTAAGGACAGTTGTTTTCTGTTTAAGTTTAAATTACCCTTTAAATGTAGTATTACTTTTCTTTAGGGCTTTATTTATTTACTGTGCAGGCTACAACTGCTGTAACCTCAACAAAATGTGCTTTTTCAGTATTTCTCTCTTGTATACACACACACACATTCACCCAGACACTGATGCAAGTACTCATTGTATACACACACACACAGTACAGAACAGAAATACGTGCACGGCGACCGAGCAGTCAGACAAAAACAAGAAGAGTAGGCTGAATTTCAATGCTAATTGGACTGAAGCTATATAATTACAACAAATGGATGTCAGAATTTTGGGGCTGAATGGTGTTTTAGTTAATTAGTGCTGTAATTACAAGAGCTCATTAACTTCTCCAACAGCCTCCTCCTTGTCTGAGCTTAACTGTGTATAGGTGGGCTGCTGAGTGGGGCATAGTGTGTGTGTTTCTGTGTGTATGTGTGTGTCTTAAAAGGCGGGGTCTGCCTGTCTGTCTGTTTGCGTGTCAGCGCTTGTGTATGTGCGATAAGGGCTGTTGTTTGGAGAATTGGGTGTGTGTTAGGTGGAGGTTAGAAGGGTGTGAGGCAGTTTGGCTATTGGAGGTTGTTATTAGGCTGATTATATGTTGTTTCCATCTCTAAGTATTCACTCAAATCAGTACAGCACTAGTGTGTTTTTTTTTTTTTTAAAGCTGTAAGTGGTTTTAAGTGGTAGATGATCATTTGTGTTTACGTCCACCTTTTCTCCCTCCCTTTCTCCATTTTTACATCTGTCCATCACTCCATCCATCCAGTCGAACAGAGTTACCCGACACTCCCCTGGACCTGCTGCAGCTACCAGAGAACGTAAGAGCAGAGCGACTTCGAGTTAGCTCGTCCCCCACTGACAGCTCCCCACAGGCCCGAGGTAGGAAGCGACACACATATTACTATCTCCCCGTGATGCCCGCTGACACACAGAAACACCTGCCTGTACCACTTCTTATCATAAAAATCTCCCTTCCTCCTCAGGCTTGCAGCCAGTGAAGAGTTCAGTGGGGAAGAGTGACCCTGACGCTAAAGGCAGAGACAAATTCACAGCCGCTGCCATCCAATCGGAGGACAGGAGGAAGCGCCTATTGAGGTCCGAACCCGAGGGCGCACCTCCTGAAACCCGCCGCAGGCTGGAAGAACTTCGTCACGCAGAGGAGAGTGTGTCAGCATCCTCTGACCTGGCGAGCGAAAGCGACGGGGAGGAGGAGGAAGAGACAGAGTGGGACCAGGGGGGAGACAGTGACAGACTGAAACAGGAAGATGGCGGGAGAGGAGGTAAACAGAGTAGGGGTGGAGACACCCCGACTCGAGGGGAGAGGGGCAGCAGGGTGCACAACGGCCGAGCTGTGATCCAGCAGCTGAAGAGCGTAGTAACCCCGTCTCCCCTGCCCGGCAGCCCCAGCATCAAGACTGAACATGAAGCCCTAACCACCGGAGGGCGCTGGGGGTCACACACACAAACCTCCACCTCACACACCACCCAGCCCCAACCCTCACATGCACACACACCCTCCAGCAGCCTCAACGGCGACAGCCCCACCACCCCGATCCCCGACTCTTCTTCCAGCAGTGAGGCTCCCCCAAAAGGGTTGTTCACTCCCCCGTCCCCGGCTTTGTCTCCCGCCATGTCCGTGTCCTCCCCGCTCCCCCGTGATGAGAGGTCCGTGTCGGGGGTGGTCAGTCGGAGCAGTGGTGGTGCAGGTAGCGGCCCTGACTTTGAGCTGCTCCAGAGACTGGCTGCAGGCGGTGCAGCGGGGCGGGTCCTCTTCCACCCCCTTGCCCTTGGCCCGCAGGGCCCTCAGAGCCTCTACGCTCCCAGCACTATCCGCTACGCTCCACCTGAGCTGCCCCCCTCCCACCACCACAGCGCAGGACACAGCGATGGCCTGCAGCTACGCTCGGACCACCACAAGGGACCCCCGCCAGCCTTCTTCCCCCACCTACAGCGGTTGGCCGGCTTGCCACCCTTCAGTGGTTTCTCCCCGTCTGACAGCCCTTTCTCTTCCGGCCTGCCCTTCTGTATGAATGGACTGAGGGGGGCTGCAGGCTCTGAGGAGGACTGAGGCTCAGAGGGGTGGAGGTGAGAGGAGAAGATAAAAATGAAGGACGGAGCAGTGACAGATGAGAACAGAAAGAGAGACATTGAAAAGGGCAGGAAAGACAGAAGTGGCAGGACATTAAGCCTCTAAGGACTCTACTAATTGGACATTGAGTTGAATAAGTGCGATCTAAAATATGTGACAAGCCGCTGCCATCGGGAATTATTGTGTCTGCCTGTTGTGGACAAGTGACAGTGACTCTCAGAGAAAACGGGACATGGAAACTTTTGACTGGTTGTCCCTCAAGACTTTCCGTCTCTACAACAATAATGAACTCTGTGTCTTTCTCTAGATGACTGTGTTGATTTCTGTGTCTCTTCCACTCAGAGAAGCCATATTGTATATAGAGACAAAACCATAAAGACCCTCAGCTCACATCCTCCTCACTGTCACTCCAATTAACCCAATTAACCCTAAAGCCAGTAGAAAGAGATGGACACTTGTCTGTAGGAATGAAAGTGACTTTGGAATATAAATTTTTATTATTGCAGTATTATATAAATCATCTCTTACACTGAGATCCAGGTGAGACTTTGATTATATGGTTTCCCTTAAAATAGATGGAGACAGCCCTCTGGTGTTTTTGTATTGAGATTCAAAATAAGAATAATAATAATAATAAAAACAAGTATTCATCAGTCAGCCATACTTAAAGCACACTGTTGGGACAAAAATATGAATAATGTAGTCCCAGACATTCCATTATGTATAAGGGAAGAAAATGCAATGCAGACAGGACGCTATTTCTGTTGTTTGACTGTAGGAAGGTCATTTGTTTAACTGAGTATTAATTATAGTATATTATGTATGATGCTGCGATTGTGTTTGTGTATGAAAGCCATATTCTTCTTTTTTTATTTCTTGAAGTTTTTATTGATTTTCGCCAGATAAAACAGATGGAAGTATGATGTGAAAAATGTGTCTAGACAGACAGAATAACATTGTTTTATTGGATGTACAATAACATCCAAATACCTTTTTATTATTCTCTAAAAAAAAATATATTTCTGTAAATGTTTTTAGGAGAGGAAACGGTGCTGGACCAGAGAAGTGTTTATTATCATTTAAACCTCTGTGTGTTTTTTTTCTGAGCACTTACTGAAAATTTGTTCTGTTGTGAACTCAAAGCACTTCATCACTTAACACAGACTGTGTGAGCCTGTTAAAACAGAAAACAATGCAAGAGTGGTCACTAATATCATAGTCTGACCACAGTGTAGTAGTGGGGGGATAAATGGTCATTTTAAAAAAGGCAGAGAAATAAACAGACCACATGTGGTCATTAAAAAAAAAAACGACCATTAGAGGTCAATAAAAAAAACAGAATTATTCTGATATTGTTTTCAGTTCAATTCAGTCAACTGGAAAAAAAAAAGTTTTAGATTAAAAAAGTGGAAACATAAAACACTTTAAATTCAGTTTCACGCTGATTGTTTGGAATTCCTCTCAGGACTGGAAAAAAAAAACCCAAACAAATACAAAACAGTTTTTATATGAAACAAAATGAAATAACACTATTTTTAAATTAGTGCTCAGAATATTTTATCTCCCATTTCAACTGATGTGTCCCAAACAATTTGGCAGAAAGATGCTCAGACAATTGAGAATCTTCATTCCTAAATGTGATCTATAAAATGTGACTCTTGTTGTTAATACAGTCAAACACATTATTATTAAAAAAAATGTTCACACACACACACACACACACACAATAATAAACAGTGATATAAATACTTAGAAATAAATATCAGATAATTCTCCAGCACTTTGGAATAAAGCCCTTCGAACTGATCTGTCGTGATCAAAACACACCTAAATTTATATAATCTGTCTTGAAAATGACGCCATAATGACAGACACTGTGTGTAAGTTGTTTTTATTTTTGCTCCCAAGTTGAGATTATGGTTGACTGTCTGACCTGAGGGCTCAGTTTATGTGGAAATCTCTGATGTCTGACAGACAAAAAAAGAAAACAAACATTTCTGATTGTTCAGATTCAATGTGCACTACACACAACCATACTGTAGCTGTCACATACAAATATGTGTGAGTGCACATATCCTCGGGTGTTTAATGGTATAATGTGAGCGTATGATTGTGTGCGGGTGCGCTTGCTTGTACAAGTGTGTATGTTTTGTTTTTGTTTGTTTGTTTGTTTGTTTGTTTTTCTTTTGGTTGAATTAAATAGCTAACCCCTTGCCCATCACTGTGAAGCTAACGTTATCCTCCCATCTTTGTGAATACTCCACCCACTCATCAAATAAAATGAACAAATGTAAAAAGAAAAACCAGTGATACAGATGACAATAACAATAAAATATTCCAGTAGAGGAGCACAACTCAAGGCTTTGTTGTTTCTTTCTTGCTTCTGTGCAGCACTTAAATCCAACAATTAAGATATATGAAATGGCATAATTCAGTTTATGTTTTACATATTTAATTAAGGCTTCCTGTGAGATTCAAATAGATCATCCGGGACACATATTTTAAGGTAATCAAGTTTGCTCTACACTACATTTGCATATGTTAGATTTGTTAGACTTAATGGCAGTTAGTGTCACGCACCTCCTTCACAAAACATCAACATTTCAGACATAGAACAGACGTTTATGTGCAGCCTTTTGCTATATGTGTGAGACTAACATGCATTTAAGCAACACACAGCCAAGAATAAGAAAAACAAGGCATGAATCAGTGGTAGAATAAATAGAAAAGATTTCTGTGTTATCAACAAAGCAGATGAGCAATGTTGCATATCCCTGGAGAGGACAAAACACAATAAAACACAGCAATATTGATCCTTAATAAAAAAGTAAACGGTAGTGCAGGTGAGAGCGACCCTGAAGCATGAAGCAGGACATCGCTCGAGTTGGTTGGATTCAGCGAAAACCGTAAATTCATCTGAAATTAACACAAAAGCACAGAGTACACGGAGAGTGTCTCACTTATGAAAGGCTATATGCAGGCACGCATCACCGTGTGTGTGTATATGTATGTAAGTACGTATGTATGTATGTGTGTGTGTGTGTGTGTGTGTGTGTGTGTGTGTGTACATTGGTGGTTTGCTTTGTGTGTGTGTGTGTGTGTGTGTGTGTGTGTGTGTGTGTGCATCTCCATGAATTTGCAAGTATGTGTGTGTGTGTGTTGTCTGAAGCAGCCCCAGGGAGGGGCTCTGACATTGAAGACGGGTTAAATCCTGTTTTACATTCAAGTGGCAGGCCCTAGTTCATTAGAGTGAGGATCATTCCTCCTCAAGACCAAAGGAAGCGCATACTAAACAAGAGCAGTTGTTGGGGAGAAAATGCCATTGTACGTGCAAAACCGTATGTACTGTATAATGTGTGTGTGTGTGTGTGTGTGTGTGTGTGTGTGTGTGTGTGCTGATGTGCTGTGAACAGCACCACACAACATCCTCTGGTTTCTTCTTTATATCTTCTTTTCTGTGGCGTACAGTCTTTATATAGTGAAGTAAAGGTGCAGCTTGTGCAGATGAAATCAGTGTGCACGATGTGTGTCAATGTGCATGTGTGTGTGTGTGAGTGCACAAGTCATGGCAGCTCTCCTGACTGTCTTCCACTCAGCCTGTCATTGAGTCACCCATATGCCCTCTCTGTCACTGACTTTGATGGCTTATCTTACCCCCTGAATTGGAGTCGTGCTCCCGGGGGAAATACCTTAGCACATGTAAATGCATTTGAAAGAGTAAAAATATGGGTAGGAATAATAGAGTGAGGGATGGAGGGAGACACCCAGACGGCTTCCGCCTGACATCGGCTTAGTACACCTCCACAACTCTCTCTGTCCTCCATCCCTCCTCTACTTCCTCTACTATTTTCATCTTTGTCGTTGTTTCCCAACAATCTCCTCTTTCTCCTCTCAGCCGGGAGAAGGCCAATCCATAGTTAATGCAGTTCTCAAGGCAGATCCTTTGATCCATACGCATGGCATTTAACACCTGAGAGCAGATGAGCAATCTGCTCTCAAAATAAGCAGAGGTTATGGCTCCTACTTTCAGGGTGTAGATGTGCAGCTCAGGTTTGGAGATGTATGAGGCTAGACCTGGACTCGGCTGTGACTGTGTTGTGGTTTCTGCTAGTTGCTTGGGGGTCTGGGGTGGATGGTGTTTGTCAGTGAGGGCGCGTCTCCTGCCTCTGGGCGCCCTGCCCTTTAGACGCGCCAGGCCTCAGGAGCCTCCTGCATGCCAAACAGACCTGTGCAGTCAGATGCAGCCGCTGAGGAGAGAAGAGAAGAGAGGAGAGAAGAGGAGGGTGAGGTGAGGAGAGGGGAGAGGAGGAGGAGAAGCGAACGTGAGGAGGAGTCCAGAAAGAAAGAGACTCGAGGGCGAAAGGGTAGAAGAGGATCTGAGGGAGGGAGGAGAGGGGCTCGAGGGGAGGAGATGGGGTGCTGGTCACACTGCAGCAGCCATCTAGACACACCCTGCATGTGAAACACAACTGCACTGAAACGCCCTGGGAATCAGCGAAGGAGAGGTGGGAGGAGAGGAGAGGAGAGGAGAGGAGAGTGAGAGCGAAGGAGGAGAGGAAGAGAGGGTGACTCTGAGGTGAGTCTCAACAGCAACACTGTGTGTCGATGGCCGGGAGATATCACAGACCTTCGCCCTAACCCAGTCAGTGATAGTTATCACAGACAAAGCCCCCCCATCACCAACACTCCCACACACACACACACACACACACACACACACACACAACTTCATGCTGCTCGGTTCAGTTCATATATTCACACATGCTCGCAGATGAGCAGCTCATTATAAAAATTATGCATGTACAGCATGCGTGTGTGGACAGTTTGTACATCTTTTGATTCACACTGTAGGGAGAGTTACGACTGAGTCTGACAGCACTTACACATTAAAGTGGGCCTTTGCATAATCCAAAAAATATGACAACTTCTTTTAAGGTTTTAGGTGTCAGGTAGAGGCCTTTATTTGTGCTGATTGGTTTGTGCTAATTGGCTGCGATTCAAGGTTTTTCATTTCTTTAGAATAAAGGTCTGCACGTGTTATCTCAGTTTTTAATGAAAGTGTATGTGTTTAATTATGGAGCGTGCGTTCTCTGTACGAGTGCTTTCAAATTTCATTTACGTCCCCACCAGGGCCCCGGCTAATAGTGAGGACACAGAGGTCATGTCCTCTGTACTTTGTCTGGAAATTAATCAGTTTCATCAAACTTCACACACACGCACACACACAAATTCACTTCTGGTGGTGTGGAGACGGCTTTGAAACTTCTATAAAAAAAAAAAAAAATGATAAAAATAATGTGATGGTGGGACCATGCCCTCTATTGATCCCCATCTTTCAGTGCATTATGTATGTACGCTGTTGCCTCCCATCATGTACTGCGCACAGTCTGCTACAAACAGCAGCTTCATTATGCTCAGAAATCAGAAACTAACCAGCACTCCTGTGCAGGAATAATATTACATACTTAAATACTATACAACCCTTAGACTTATGTGTCTCACATATATATTTGGAAATATACACCACATAAGCTAATATAAACTGAAATAATTAAGATCAGGTTAGAATTCAGGAATCACCTCGGTTGAGGTTTAGTGGCAGAACTTCCCTGACAAATCTGGATTTAATCTAATTACTAAAAAAGATTAATAGTCTATTTAAGTTAAACTTATCAACCTTTAAAATTAAGCAACTTGCAACACGTGAAGACGTACAATCATCCAGTACTTCTCTTGTTAATATCAGATAAAAATATTATCATTTGAGGATTAGAACTGTTTCGTGACCTCTTGGAAGTACTTGATTTGTGGTCTCAGGTTTGGGACCACCGGCCTATTTGAAAACAAAAAAGTCCACACTGAAGTCTGGACAGATGTCTTCTTGCTTTATTACTGTATGTACAGCAGGGTGCATTGAAAGTGGTGCAAACACAAACAAAAGTAAACGGTGAACCCCATTTCCAAACACAAACTCCATACTATGACCTATTCTTTACATCCATTAAGACAGTAATTGTAGTGGTCACCAGACGGCGTTAAGTTCACTCAAAAGGTAAAATGGTTTATGGTTACATTACGTACTGTACATGTATATCAACAATACAGAGCAAAATATATAACCACAGAAAAAGCTGTGAAAAATACTCTTTGTTTCCAAAAGTCTGAGAATTAATATGATGACAAACAAAAACTGACAAAAGTGCTATTGTCTTTACAGAACAAAATAAAACATTAACATCACAGGGTAACTTGAACCTCTGTAAAAAATATATATTCTAAGCCCTCATTGATTTGCAATAAAAAACAAAACAAAAAAACAATAGAGAGACCTGAAACCTGCACACAGGATGTTGATTCTTTCTAGACCTCACAGCACGTCGCATCCAACTTGTTTTATTTCAAGACTTTAATGAAAACTTCAAGTATTCAATCACAGTTAATTATGTTGATTAAGATGATAAAACAAACAGCATCCAATAACAGTTGGTCGAGAAACTCGACGGAAACGGACCAAAAATTATTGCATACGCTAAAGTGAACAAACATATGATGTTCTTTGCAGTGTGTCTGTGAATGTGAGGATGTAAAAAAAAAAAAATTACAATGTTCAGACAGATTTATAATGTAAGTGAAGCAGCTTTGAATATGTCTGATTATAAGAAATCTTACAAAAAAAAAAAAAAGCTAATTTATTCACCAGAAGTGAATGTAGTCAAATTTTCAGCATTTTATGACCAGCTTTTCAAAAGGTCTAAAAGTCGTTCTTCACCTTAACAATAGTCTTTACATCAATCACACACACACACACACCCACACCCACACCCACACACACACACACACACACACACACACACACACACACACACACACACACAAGGGGAAGCCCTGAATCAAACCATCACACACGTTTTCTGCTCTCTATCCAGCATGTCTACTTATTTGGCCCCTTGCCGCCATTGTCCTCACTGTCTTGATGTCTGCTGTCGTGAGAGCCGCGGTAACCCCTATGTTCACGCCTCTCGCGGCACTCCCTGCACTCTTCCTCATCCTCTCCCTCCTCGTCCTCGTGGATGATCTCCACCTCCAGACGGCCGATGTAGAGTGATATCGCACAGAGCCAGAAGAGGGCGACGGTGCCCACCGCGGCGCTTTGGATGAGCAGTGCCGGCACAGACAGCAGCATCATCCTCCGCAAGGCAAACAGGCTGCCAATGTATGAGGCGCCGCCAAACGACACACACACACCTCCCAGGATAAAGAAAGCTGAGGAAAAACAGATTGACACGGTATTATTGTAGAGATCCTATTGATTTCCTCATAGCTCGCTGCAATTAAATCTGAGATGGAGGCAGGTTGGGTCTACATATTCTCTTGAGTCAAAGCAAAAAATAAAAGAGAATAAAATAGAAGTCCTCATCTCCACCCGTGTGCCCTTGATTGATCTTCAAGAGAGGTATTACATGTAAGAAATAACACGCTTTTATTCTGACATAATCATGACTTAATTCAGTATCATGGCTGTTGGTTTTCACACATTAATGTGCATCAAACACGATGAATAGTTCATGATTTAATGAAAGTCTAGCTTAATAAAAATTTAACACTAAGAACTGGCATTTCAGACAGGCACCACATTGGTAACAACTAGATATCAAAGAGGTTCGGCTTGTTATTTACTCATGATTTTTGTCAATTGCAGAAATCCTTGTGAAATTATTCATTTTAGAAGTGAATCAAAAAATAAAATCTATTGCAAGGTTCTCTTATAAAGTGATTGATTTTAGGACAAAAAGAACGGAGCTATACTTTAAGTAGAATTCTAACTATTTCATCCACTGATACACTTCAAAGCTATTATTATTATTTCATTTTTCTTATATCCACCCAGTTATATAGAAAGTTAGGACAAAAGCAAGCCTTTGTTACTAAAGCTATTGTTTGTTATTGCACTACCATAGAGCTTTTTTGGCTACGAGTGTGCTGGTGCTGGTACATAAAACAGTTAGTGTTGGAGCCGGTACCATATCCTGCTTCTCGTCCAACTTCACTCTGGACAAATGCGATGACTCCGATGCCAGTCGCCAGCAGACCATTTCTGAACCACGAGAGGAATCCTGCAAAACAAAGCCAGAAATAAACAGCTGACGTGTTACAGCCCGACCAGAAATGTGTGCTAAGAGCCAGAATCAATCACACTGTTTACATGCATATGATAATATAATTACTGTCGTGTTTAACAGAACTTTCTGGTAAGTTGGACTTTTATAAACACTGAATATAATTATATATACACACAGTACAGAGCTCCTCACAGCTAAAAAGCACTAAAACAAATTGCAGATATAAATGTGTCATAGACTAATTTTGTGTCTGAAAATCATTTTTATTTTTATTTATTTTTCCCCCTCAAGATCATCCTCAAGCTGGGGGGAAAAAAAATACGATGACATATTCAGACATATCTTGTAACGTTTAATTGGCAGTAGAGCTCCAAGGTTGCAGTTTGATGTCCGTGGGCAAACATACTGCATCATTGATTTAAAAAAAATGTATATATATGAATGGCTCAGGAGGTAGAGCTGGTCGTCCACTAATCAGATGATCGGTGGTTCGATCCCCGACTCCTCCAGTCTGCATGTCGACTAGTATATATAATAGTATACTACGACAATTAGAATAGTATGAACTGTATACGTTTAGTATGTAGTACTACAGTGTTTCTCCTTTTACACCACGTACCACCTCAGAAAATATTAGGACACCATTAAGACAGACGTTAAAATACAGTGGTGATTATCTATGCTGCTGAATCCTGAATTGAACTGGAGCTAAGTGGGTGGAAAAAGACTAGTCCTGATCTGCACTTTTGTTTCCTAATATTTCTCATTTGGAGCCACGATTGTTGTATCTTGAACCATTAATTTTTACCTCTGCATACTATTTTACTGTCACATTTTAGCTTGTAAATAATCACGGATGTATGCGCTCGCTGCGTGCATGAACATGACTACGTAGCAGGCTGACAGTGAAACATAATTACAGGAAACGCAAAACTTATTTTATTCCTCCAAGTACTATTAGAGGGAGGTTAAGTACCACCTGTGGTACATGTACCACAGTTTGAGAACCAGCATAGCAGTAGAAGTGGAACAGGGACGCAGCTTTAAACATCCAAATGTCCGTGAGAAAACAAATCTTCCTCTGGGACGGTAAATCTAGATGAATACCTTGAGATCAGTGTTGCAGTATTTACACCAAAACCTCCTGTAGTCGGACTACAGGTCAAACAAAAAGTACATTTGATTGATTGACAGCCTTCAGTAAAAAGCTGTGCACAGCTACACGGGTGTTTTCACTCGTGTACTAGTCAAAATAAAGCAGATGAGTAATATGTATGCCCCACTCCATATTCCCCTCTCCCTGCTGCTTACTCAGAGCTAAACTAAATTTAGTTCTGACTCCAGTCTGAACCACAGTGTCACCACGCATCAATGTGACAGACTAAAAGCCTGTCAAGTCAACAAACAGCTCAATCATTCTCGCCACTAAATGATATATTCTCACCACTGGATGGTCATTGAAATGTTAGATAGGTACTAAAGTTTTGCCCCCTGACATCTGTGCTCCTTACATGAGCAGTAAATTTATATTCATCATTAATCAACCTTCAGTGCAATCCTACTGTAACTGTATGATCAAACCATATTATTGTTTTACAGAATCAATCATTCAAATCAAACTGCAATAATAAAAAAAAAATGATGCAAGGTTCACACACCTTAAAAATCTAATTCAAGGACCCAACATGGTGTAGTTTGAGACACGGATCAAGGTTAATGTTGTGAGAATGCGAAAATGTTTATAATGAGAAGAAGCAGGTTTCACAGAAGGTCACAGATGACAATTAAAAAGAGAGAGTGAGAGGCTTAAATGTGTGAATGTTTTTTAATTATTTAATTTTTATTCTTGCACGAAGATTTCAGGGAACCATGGTAACCATGTTTGATGCTGTGATTTTGCATCCATCAACAAGTAGTTTCATATTGTGAAAGATTTTAACCATAATACACAGCCCTGTTTTTTTTTTTTTATAAACGATGAATGAATTTTAATTTTATTGCACTGTTATTGTCGTGTTATGTCGTCATTGTTAAATGATAAATGTCTCAATAATTAAATACCTACTTAAAAACCTTCAATTCCTGTCTGCACTCATCTAATGAGGCATTTCCACCGGCTGTCAAAGATAAAACGCCTGCTAATTTGCTTGGTTGGTTTATTTTAGGTCAACATTGGCACGTGTTCCTATTGAAGAGGTCCCATATTCTACACTTTATAGTGTTTTATTTGAAGTTTTGATATCAATGAGAAGAATTATCTGTGGGTTTGAATATTAAAAACCATCATGCTGGGGGCATGCCTAAGGCTAGATTCAGACTAAATCTGGCAGAGATTTATTTCAACTTTTAGGGAAACGCAACCTGAGGTCACGCCGTGGCCACCAATGAGATGATCAGACCAGTGAAGCTGACACAGTCAGCCTGAAATGCCACCTAAACAAAGTGCTGTACAGGTAGAGTTCATGGACTAAATTCTGATACTCTACCTGTTGTGTTCTGGCTTTGTTTATTTCACGTACACAGCTTCTAAATCTGTATCTGACTCACAGGTTACAATGCAAAATAATGGTTTGAGAGAGGAAGAGAGCTCAGTGGTTGAGTGACATAGAGTGTGAAGGAGAGTGAGCGAGTGCCGCTCACTCTCCTTCACTCTCTATGTCACTCCAGCACGCCTCCAACACCTCCAGTACCGCCCCACCACCACACTGCTGCACAACCCTGCAGCGATTCGCCACAACGCCTCATTTGGTCTGAATGCGGCCTAAGGGTGATGACTGTACAGTTGTGACATCACAAACAAGTCTTGACCGCTCGTTTAAAGGTGCAGGTTATAAACTGCATTTCTCCATGAATTGAGCGTTTTGATACTTTCACAGTAGTTATACAGCACCTAGATCTGCTTTAAAATAACAAAAAGAAATCTAACTTTCTACAATATGGGACCTTTAATTAGTTTTTATTGTGATATTTGGTTTTGGTTCCCTTAATCAAGACAATTTTTCCTCCTGGGAGACCGGTAAGTAACAACAACATTCATCTATATCATGAATAACTGGGGTGTGTCTACAAAGATAACAAACTTTCATCCCAGAAAAGGCTTGTATGAGAATGAAGCTAAAGTTTTATTTCCAACATGGATTTAGTCAGGTTACCTGTCTCATGGGACTTTCTCAGCATCTGCAAGAAATAGAAAATACTATTAGGGGCATCAACCTCTAATTTAATCAGCAATGTTTGTTTTGTTGGGTAAACGTTTTATTGTGGATTTAAAATGACTTTTAGCTCAGGAGGAAATGAGAAACGAAAGCAAAAACAGATTTCACAGCTGGTATACAAAAGCTCACTCCATGATTTGATTGTACAGTTATTAACCTACCAAAGCGTCCGCCTTGTCGAGGTATGTGAGCTGGTACTGCTGCTCCGGCCCCCGGGTCTTCCCCCACGGTCCCTTCTCTGCGACCCGCAGCCGCGCCGAGCTGTGCAGCCTCCTCAGCGGAGCTCCGGCGCACGGAGGCCGGACTAGCTTCACTATCCGGGCGAAGTGGGACACGGCCGGCGACAGCTGCCTTCTCATGAACAAACTCAGGAAAGCCATCACATCACGAGTGGCGGCCAGCTAGCTAAAGTACGAGCTGAAAGCAAAACACGACCTCTGCATGCCCTGTGAACTCTCACCTGCTCAACGACAACCCGGAAGACGCTCCTGTGAGACGCGAGAAGGTAAGAGGAAGAAGTACAGCGCCACCATGCGACTGACGACAAATACACACAGCAGGGTTATAGAAAAGCATAATTAGGGTTATTTTAAACAACAATTGAGTTTTCTTTTCATTTTTAATCGACGTTTAAGCTCCAAATATAGAAAACAGCAACGTGCGATTGCAATATTTTGCCACACGATGGCGCAAGAGCACAAGGCTATGCCA
The DNA here is from genome assembly GCA_946959425.1 of Argyrosomus regius. NCBI lineage: Eukaryota > Metazoa > Chordata > Actinopteri > Sciaenidae > Argyrosomus > Argyrosomus regius. Next base: position 12,781,852 of record OX336889.1, read on the forward strand.
TATTATAGTTATTTATTTATTTTAATTTCCAAACAGCAAAATAAGGACAGGGAACAGACTGACATTGACTTGGATCATTTCATTTGCAACAATGCCCACAACATAAAACAAGATTAATTAAATAGGGCCTGTGTTCATTTCTACCCAAAAATAGACAGACAAACAGATGAATTTTGGAAGATCATCAAGCTTCAGAGAGATCCAGCTGTGGTTGTAAATCCAGATTTTTGTTATTGGAGTATTTAAAAAAATCAGAGTGGTTTCAACCTTTGACAGCTAATACTTTTTGGCAAATTAGATTTAAAATAAATAGATAAATAAAAACATGTTTAACCTTCTTCAGCATAAAACTTACAGCACTTCACTCACAGCTGTTATGCTCCTCCTTTCTCTGCAGATGATGTCAAATACACAAACACACACACCTAATCTGTATAACCCTGTGTGCACAGCCAGTGAACCTGTGTGTGTGTTTGTGTGTGTGTTTGTGAGGGAGAGATCTGTGTCCTCAGTGAGGATGAGTGTTCGGCCTCTTCCTGCGGCTCTTTTGTCTTTTTTTCTTCCCGCTGGGACCCCACAATGACCACGCCTGTCATACCTGATTGTTCAGTGTGAGGAGCTGCACAGGAGCCTCAGATGGGAGTTTGTATTTGTATGTGAATATGTGTGTGTGTTTGCGCGTGTGTGTGTGTGTGTGTGTTGACAGTGAGGTCTTTTACAGACAGCCAAATCTTTGATGTGATGCGCAGCTGACCCTCTGGTCGCTCTCACGCGACTGTCCCCAACACAATGGGAGAGTGATGTTTGTACACACACATACAAACACGCACACACTCACACACTCACACACTCACACATATCCAGTATATTAGTTTGTTATATAGTTATCATCCTGAAAAGGAGACGTCCTCTTCAATAGTGCAGACTCATATTGCTGTATTTATATAGCTGCTTCATTATACAAACAATATGTATGCAAAAATATAAACAATAGATGACGTAACAGTCATTATAATGTGTATATATTCTTTAACAATAATAAAAGATATTTGTAGAGCCTTCAGCATATCAACATGTGTTCCATTTACTACAAAGGCTGGTTCACTCCAAATCCTGACACATGTGAGGTTAAACAAGTAAACAAGTATTTATCAGATCTTTCAAGTTTTTCACTGAAAAGTGTTTCTCCTTATTATCTGCAAGGATCATTAACATTTTTCAAACCTATGTTTATTTATGTAACATGAGAAAGAAACTATGCTTTTTTATAGCGCGTCCAAAGTATTTGTTTTTATCGTATCGCTGTGATAAGATTACTGTAATACACACACACACACACACACACACACACACACAGGTTTACTGGGTGTGGTCCAGTCTTCCCAGGATGTCCAGGACAATTTCCTGATAAAGTCAAGGGCTCTGTGTGTATGTGTGTGTGTTAGTGTGTGTGTGGGGAGTGAACATGAGTGAAGATGTGGCAGTGTAGGTTCAACAGTGTATTTATCTCTTTAACTTGACTTTGTTCGATGTGTTTAGAGGCTATATATGAGACTATGTTCTGAATGTCTGCAGTAAAACAGGTGGTCATTTTATAAGAATCTCACCAGTGTGTCAGCGTTTGGAAGGATCAGCACATTTTTTAGTCCTGTTAGACCGTCTTTCTCTATTAAGAGGGTGATGTCATGGACTATCTTTTTCTCAGCCCTTAATGAAATTAAAGATATTTGTATAAAGAACAGAATATAATTATTAGCAGCAGAATAGGCTGAGAGGTGTGTCTGTATCTGCTTCAAGCTGGACTTTGCATTTATACAATAAACAAGAGTTGGACCATGAGTTGGATTTATTGGACCAACTTAAAATATTACATCAGATGGCAAGACATACATTTTTTCAAAACAATTTCAGTTGCGTTAAATTAAAGATTTTAACTTGTTTTACAAAACTCAGTTAATTTGTGTGTTACCAATTAAAGTAATTCTTTAAAGTCATGAAGTCAAAATTAATATTTAAGTGTTTTTTTTTATCACATATGTACAGTACTATATGTCATCCATACACCAGTATCTGTCCTAACAATGACAAATAAGTCATTTTACTAGATATTTTGGGTATTCTTCATAGTATTTTAGAGCTTGTCATTTCCTGAGAAATGATAAAAGTTGCTGAAGACTCGTCCTGCACTCAGGGGTTTCTACTAATTTTGCATCGGATGAAATGTTTCCTGTCTCAACCTGTCTCAACCCCAGGATGAGCCAATGAGGGCCGATGAGAGCCAAACCCAACAAGAAAACCACCTCAGCAGGTTACTATATTGCCTTACTATATGGCTGGCACTGAAAGTTGTGTTTATTCTCAAGTCCGGCTGTGTTTACTGAAAAGTAGACGCTGACACTTGCTCATAGCACTACCTGCAATGCATAGTGGTAAAGGATGTAATGCACACTCACTATTGACTGCTGTAAATGCCAATCAATATCCCTATCTGGCCCTTTTTTCACAGGAAACACGTTAATGTGCGGAAACAAATGGCACTCTGCTCTCCGTTTCATGGGGAGTTTAAAGTTTGTCCAACAAGTGAATGAAAACGAGCAGTACATATAGTATTGCTAAACACAAATTCAGCAACATAGTTAATTGGACAAATTGAAATCATATAATGATCCACAAAGAGGAGCTGAAATAAGGTAACCAGAGTACATGAATGCACAGTGTAACTTTCATGAACAAGTAATTAAAAGTGTGCAAACCAGTATACCAATATATGATAACCAATATAAAATGTCTACACAACAAGGCACCAACGAAGACTGTAAACTATAGTAATGCACTTACAGTGCATGATGATATTTAAGTGACTAAGTAATACAGATGTTGATGCATATGGTGCATTATACAGTATTCAAACAGATGCAATCACATTTTAAAGAGTTAAACTTAAATCTGTGCTGATACTGAGTCAGTTTTGATGCTATAACAAAGTGCAGTAAGGACACAACTGTTTACGCATTTTAACTGCAGATAGAAATTTCCTCTATATATCTCTGTGAGCTATTTTAAGGAAGGCCAGCAGCACAGTTGATCCTCGAATTCCCCTGCCTTACCACTTCACTAACCCGTATCTCTCCCTGTCCTCGCTGCTATCACTCACTTTCTTTTCCCTTTGCTCTCATTTCCTCAGTTTTACTCAACAAACCCTGTTCCTCCTAACTTTCTCTCTTTATTGTTGTGCAGTATGCAGGTCTGTATGACTTGGCTTTGTCACAATGAAGCATTGTTTTCAGTCTAATTGTGCTTCCTTTATTGATTTGGGCATGGTTATATCTTTCTATAGATTGAAACTGTTGCGAAAGCAAAGTGTGCCAAGCTTTTATACCTCAAATTCCCATCTTACCTTATCTACTAAATTTTTGAGGCTATCATCATACCATTTTTGGCTCAAACCCTGTCCTTTTTTTTTGCTTTTTGCTTCTTCTTGAATAAAAAAACAGGCGCTCTATGACACCCAAGTGCTGTTGTCTATTTTAAGAGTGGTCATCTTACTGGCATGAGATTTGTCATTTGTGTTGTCGTCGCAGCACGCTCTAAATGTACAGTCACAATCTTAATCCTTTATGTCTACTTATAGAACATATGCACATAGAATAACAGTGAAAAACAGTGAAAACACACTGTTTTTCACTGTTATTCTATGACAGTAGTTAAATAAACAAGAGCAAATGTGTTAAATGTTCTTAAGCCACCGCACAGCAAAAGACAAAGTAAGCAAAGTCTGCATATAGGCCTCAACTGCCTGTTAACTCTTTCTTATCCTCTCTGCTTGATTCCCGTGGCGTCAACAGAAAAGAGGAAAGAGAGACAGATAGAAAGGAGGAGGAGATGTGTATACGTGCAGAGCTGCACTAGTCTGTGCTACACGGTCTGGGGGATTCCAGCCAGCTGCGTTTGGAGCATTGACCTTGGCAAAGAGTACACTGTTTTTCAGTCCCCGGGACAAACAAGTGTTGGATGCAAGTGTCAACTGGTCAGTAGACAAATGATTTACTGACAGGAATTAAAGAAGAGAGGCTACTGCTTAGCAAGTCAGTTAAGTGCATGAATACAAATAGCACATAAGTATAAATTTGAGATATTTGTACTTTACTTTTTGTACTTTTGTACTACTTTCATGCCACTTTCACCTTCAGCTATATCTCAGAGGGAAATGTGGTACTTTTTACACCAATACATTTATCTGACAGCTTTAGTTACTCCTGTAATTGTACAGATTTTTGCACAAAAGAATAACTAACAATAGGAAAATATTATTTGCATTTCATGACTTGAGCATTTGCTGCTTTTCTTTTTAATAGTTTTGAGGTTTGGGCTGTCGGTTGGACAAAATAAACATTGTGAGTCACTTTGGGATTTGGGTAATGTCTATAAACCAGTGTTGTAGTACTTGAAATTGATCAAGACCACATTTTCAAGGTCTCGGTCTTGGATTTGATTGCATTTTTTCTTGGTCTCGGTCTCAAACAAAGAGGATTTTATTTCAAGACCACAACTGTGGGTATATCACTAAATCTAAATTGCCTGTCTATTGTCTCATTTATTTATTAACATCGTTACTTGGATTGGATGCAAAACTTCCTGCTACAAATGCAACAAATTACTTGACTCACTTCTAATTTTAAATATTTGTCTCCCTTCCCCTATTCACAACAAAAAGGTGAATGCAGGAGACAGGAGAAGAAGAAGCTGTCGCTCTTTGTGTAGAGTTGTCTGACAAATCTTCTGTATTAAAATGTAGCCACCTTAACCACAAAGAGTTCATAGCAAAGCAGAAAATTCTGCAATGTAATGCTTACTGAGACTTCTGGAACCACGTCAAACTTTTATTAGTACTTTAGAGTAAGCAATCTACCTCTGTACCAACACTTTTCAGAAATCTCTCCACCCAAAGAGATTTATATATTAGCTGTACATATCAACTATTTATGCATAGTGTCTGGTCTCGGTCTTGACTCATCTTGTCTTGACTTGTTCTTGGTCTTGAGTCCTTCTCGTCTTGGATCACTACATCTGGTCTTTGTTATGACCGGGTCTCGGTTAAGGTGGTCTTGACGACAGCACTGCAATAAACAGATCTCTACATAGCCGATGGCTTCTGAGCTTGGCCTCTAGGTACAGTGACAACATTTCACACTATTTTCTGAATATTTACTTCACTTTTCACTTTTCAAACTACAGCAGTGCTTTTACATGAGTCTGTGAGTCATAATAAAATAATTAATATAGCAATTTTATCAAAATTATGTAATAATGTCATATTTCATTACGTAAACAGTGCATTGTAAGTTATTTTGAGGAAAACACCATAGTGTACCAACACTACAGGATACAGGATGGAAAGCTGTCGGGGTTATTTAATGTTGCAGGTGTGTGAATGTGTGTGTTTCCAAGCTTGTTTTTTCCTTTAGTTATCGTCCAGCTTTCCTTTTGATCTCCTGGTACATGGGAGCCCTGATTTATTTTCAGTCGACTTTGTTTTCTCTGACCGTAACTCTTATGTTGATGACATTGTTGGAGCCTACGTCTCAGGCTAATGGTTTGCACATGTGTGGGCTTGTATACGTGTGCTAAATCACCACCTATATGTCTGCTGTAATCAAGTAAACGTTAAGTTCTGTGCCAGACATTCGTTCTGTGGGCTAGTTAAACACCTTGAGCGATGCAGGAACTTGGTATAGATTCTTTGCTACAATCGAAGCCAAAAAAATTGTCATCATTCTTACAGAAATATTTGCCAGACTTGGAGGAGTTTTGTTATTTTCTGTCAACTTTACTCACTGTGCAGGTTGTGTTATTAAAATGATGACCTCATTCTGCCAAACAATGACGTTAAGAAAATGTACTTTATCCCTGTAAGGATTCTACATTTTCTTATTTATTTGACCTTAATTAGGGTCAACCCTTGGCCAATTGTGTTTCTGAGGAAAAGCTGCACATGAGTCACACTAGTCTTCCTGGCCACATTTTGCTTTTCCAAGTAAACACCAATAAAAATGCCTCACATCTCCGTATCAGCAACAATAAAACATACTGCACATCCTTGATGTGCTGCTCTCAGATGAGCTCCATTACCAATAAAATGGCAATAAAACCAGCTTTGACCTACACACAGGGAGAATTGCATTGTGATTGTGGCCTTCAATAAGGTTACCTGATGTAGTCATGTGTGCTGAGATGATTAACAGAAACACAATCTACTGAGCAGTTCCCATTTCTCTGAAGCTAACGTTATTCTTCATTTGTGCATGACTGATGAGTCATTGTCAGTTTCCTGTGTGATCTTTACCAAAGAGTTTTACTTTACTCAGTTATTTTAGAAAGGGCCTTCAGATCCCTTAAAACATACAGTATGAAAATTATAAAAAAGTTATATCATCTAGTTATGATCTTGACCAAAAGATTATCTTTCTGATGCAGCCCTCAATAGTGCAATAAAACCTATATTATATTACATATATACCTGACTGCAAAGTGCTGTTTGCTTTGTTGAGGTCAATGACTCAGCAAGCATGTGGTCAAACACAATCGAACCAAAGTCTGATAGGTCTGTTATACACCTCAACACATTTAACCCCATCCTCTCTTTAGTTTTACTACTACTCCATGCTATTTATCGTCTTCCTCATCAAGAGGAAGGGAATAGATTGAGGGAACAGATCAGAATTTGGGGAAACACACTTATTTACTTTCTTGCTAATATTTAGATAAGAAGTTTGTAGAGTAAAGAGCTACAGCCAGAAGTCGGTTAGCTTTGCACAAAGACTGGAAACAGGGGGAAACACCTAGCTTGGTTCTGTCCAAAGGTAACAAATTCTGCATACCAGCACCGCTAAAGCTTAATAATTAACACAGTTTACTTTTTGGAATTAACTTGTACAAAACAAAAATTGAAGTGTAAAAATGTATGTGCCAGACTTTTTCTTGGCCAAGTGCAGCAACTTCCTGGCGTCTCCACTGGTTGCCTGGAAACCTCACAGTCACGACAAGACTCCAGTATAGACATGAGAGTTGTATAAATCTTGTATGTATGTAACGCTTGGCAAGAACCTCCCAATATGTAAAACTATTCCTTTGAGTTCAGGTAAAAATAACGTCTGTATGTGCATGCATGTAACCCAGCCACTGGGCATGCACATGCCAGTGCAGTCCGTGCCAGTCATAAGCCCAGATAAATGGGGAAGGTTGCGTCAGGAAGGGCATCCAACATTAAACCTATGTCAGATATAAATCAGATAGATGGAACAGATGTTCCGTTGTGTGTAGGCAGCTGAAAGAAGAAGACGCATGTGTGCAAGCATGTATATATCATGACGTGTACAGTATACAGTATCTGTAACTTTACTTACGTATCTATCAGTGCCTATGTTAAGTCTGTTATGTGCTCTGAAGCTTCATTGTGGGTGACTGCCTATGCTAAATATGATAACCTCTTAAACTGCATTTTGATTAATGGGTCATGTGTTTGCATGTGCCTTTAAACAGACAACATGCGTGTTCCTGATGATGTATGGGAGGCCATCAGCACTCCACATGGCTGCTCTCTGAGTCCATGTATAGACTGAGACAGGGCTGCACAGGAAGCAACATATAGATGTGACATGCCAGTGTTGTGTCAATACACTCTCTCTCTAATCCCTCAGGGTGAGGCACTAATCCAGCGTCCTAACCCCAGGCCTGGCTTTCTAACAACATTTTACCTCACTTCCGCCTGCTACACAAATATATAGGTAGATAATAATGTCAAATGTATAGGCAAGCATAGGTTTAGAGCTGAGGTCAGAGATGGTGGCTTAGATTAGAGATTCATCACAACACACTCACAATACTGATAACCTACAAACTATACAACAGCAGACAAGTCACTGTCCTCTAATAAATACATCCTATAAGGGAATATGACAGTTCATATTGAGAAGACGTTTATCAACTGGTAGAGATTTTGCTAAACTACCAAGGTACTTATGCTTTTAATATCTCTGGTTATATTAGGCCATTATCCCATTAGTGTCCACAGTAGAATTTTACAATTTCCTTTACAGCACTTAAACTACTAGCTAAGCACAAATCTATTGTTTCCTTAACATCCTGTTTTTGTTCATTTGTCAAAAGGGTTGACTCTAGAAGTTTTAGAACTTTATAGTTTTTGATACAAATCCTGTACTGTAGATTTATTGAGAAAAAAGATAATCTGTATTTCTTGGTCCAGAGTGTCGTGCAAACATTTTATTGAATGTTCCTGTGGGTATTAAATGCCAATTTACTGAATGTCAAAATTCTCAGTTCACTTACAAAAATAATTGCTATTTTGCTGTTGTAACATAAGAGTGTGTATAATGTCCTATTTTCACAGCGTGGCATTAAAGCAAAGGATGTAAACACTTTCTCCACCACTGCAAAAATAAAAAACAATATTTGTTGTAGCGGACTGCATTGCAATGCTTATGCACAGTAGGTGTTCTTTTTATTATATAACACATAGTGTGCATTTGCAGAAACATGCTGTGAGGGGGGCCCTTTATGTTACTTAGGTGAAGAAAAAGATTAACTTTATTGATCTCTCAATGGGGAAATTCTTTATTCTCTCCGTTCTTACACATATAGGCCCAAAATACAACCACACACGCACCAAATACTTATAGACATGCAAATGTAGAGAGATGGTGCAGTGATAGGCAACCATGTAGCCTGAAAGTAATTAGAGGTTCTGTGTCTTGCTCAAGGGCACCTTCGCAGTGCCCAGGAGGAGAACTGGCACCTCTCCAGCTACCATGCTCCATACCGTGGACTGTGCTGGATGTGAACATGCCATCCTCTGGAAATCCCTACGGCTGCCTGAGCTAACTTAAACTTATATTTATTTACATTTATTTAAATTATAAGTGGGCAGTGATGGAAGAGGTAGTAGATCTTTTATTTAAGTAAAAGTAGCAGCACTACAGTGGAAAAATACTCTGTTACAAGTAAAAGTCCTGCATTTCAAATGAAGTAAAACAACACAAGTATTAGCATCAAAATATATCATTTCATCATATCATATATTATAATTATTGCTTGCTTATGTTGCAGCAGCTACTTTACATACTGTTGGTTTAAATAAATATAGTGGAGTAACATAAATATAGTAAATAAAATATAATATTGGATTTCAAAATATAGTGTAGAAGTATAAAATATAAACTGGGAAGTATTTTAAGTACAGCATTAGAGTAAATGCACATTTTCTATAGTGTCACAGGGCGGCTTCTCTCAGTGCATTTTAAGGTCGGCTGTAGTAGCATGTGGTCACATGACCTGTGTGCGTAAATGACAGGAGGGAGTGGAGAGAGAGAGAGAAAGCCTGCGAGAGGAGGAGGAGGAGGAGCGGAGGCGCGTTGGGTTGGAGAGGGTGGGGGAGACAGACAGAAAGAAAGTGGGGGCATTCACCGACACAACGGAGAGCACTTTTTTTTTTTATTTATATGAAGAGGGGTTGATTGAGGGGACCTTGTGTGACTCCGAGCATCTCCCTCCGTCCCTCAGTTTAATGTGTCAGAGCGGCGCTGATCGCCGTCACCTCTCTGATATTATTTATAACCGACAAGAACATTGGAGGGGACGCACACACGGGCAAGACAATCCCGGAAATAACATGCGTACTCTCAGCCTGTCACGTACGCTCACTGTGGATTTGCATTGCTGTAGGCTGCCGTAGGTAAGCAGTGGACTGTGCTCTCACTGAGGGACGTTTTTTTACTTGCTTTTATGGGCGTTAGAGCTGCACATTTAATGTATTTTACACTCTGAAATATGCGTTTTAAAGAAATATATAAAACAGTGTTATGTTAGGCTCAATTGTTTAAGGAGGGACCTAAATACAAGGCTGCTAAGTTGGCAATCAATAGCTGATAAAGACGGAATATAAGTCTTTTAAAGGGTGTTTCACAACAGTCGACTATAGATTGTAATTGTAGAAGTCTATTTCAACAGCATAATCATGTATTTGATGATCAATTTGTGATTTTTCGCGTATTTTTCGGTACAGATGTCATTATTGGTAATGTCAGTAAAAGTGAGTTTTTATTCTTCAGTATTTCCATTTCGTTTTAAAGATTAAAACTCCGATATTAGCTGCATTAAATCATGTATCCTAGACACTAAATGCGTTTAATTTTGGTGCTTTTATTTTGGTGGTCATATAGGTTACAACAGCACTGTTTTCTTGCCCCACTTTAAATGTTTTTCATCAGCCCTATAAATACTCTATAGACGCTTGTTGCAACATACAAATACTGTAGATTTATTAACTTCAGTTCACTGTGACAAGTGATCTGTACTGTGCTATTAATAGGCCTAAAATGTATCATTTTACTCTCCACAGATCTCTTACACGGCCCCAAAATGTTTAGAAGAAGGATACAAAGAAATACACACAGTGTTAAATGAGAGTAAATGGTGAAAAAAACAAAAATCAAACAGGAGAAGACTTGGACATGAAACTTCTTGTGGCTGTGGCAAAGATCCTCTCCATCAGAGAAAGCAGTGGCTCAGCTAGAAAATGAAGCGAGGACGTGAGCTACGTGCGCATCCAGCAGATGACGAGATGAAATGGAGAGCTTGGGACACACGGACCTTTTAAACCCAAGCTCTTCCCACGGATCCGTCGCTGTTTCACCATCGCAAGAGAGAGGTTCAAACGGGCAGCAGCTTGTCTGTGGAGCGGCAGAGATTCACCGAGCGGACATGGGGCTTAACGGCATCTGCGCTGCGCCCGTCGGGAGTCCAACCGCCGCGGAGTTACTCGCGGGTTTGGCCTCTCAGACCGACTTCCCCGCAATCCAAACCCCGACGAAGCAATCCAAAACCGGCGTGCCGCTCTACAACGGCGGGGTGGTGTCTCCTTCTGCCACCGTGGAGGGAAGCCACGCTGGCGTTTTGGCTCACACACCAAACGGTTACCCGGCACAAATTAAAGGGGTGGCTGGGGTAACAGAGAGCCCCATGTACCCCATCACCAGCAGAGCCTGTGTGGTGGAGAATGGGGACCGGACAGCTCATGAAAAGTGCCCTTTAGCGATGAGGAGGATCAATGGTGACCTGAAAGCCAGACAGGTGCAACAACAGAAACGGAGAGGAGGGGAGAAACGGGACATGGGGTCAGGAACTGTTAATGGTCTCATGATAGGCTCACCAGGTTTAGGGACTTCTAAGGACACATTGTTTGCTTCTGGAGAGTCGGACTCGAAGCGGAGAAAGTTGGTCGATGTAAGTGTTGCTCACAAATCTTCAGAGCCCTCCAAAGTGGCCCAAGTAGTCTCCCCACTCTCGGCCACACTCAGTAGTACCCAGAGTACCCAAATGACTATCAATCACGTGCACAGTGTCACTCCCCAATCTCCCTTCACACCCACACCAACTGCCCCCAGCCAGAGCTCCCCCGTCGAGGCTAACAACATCCTGACCCCACTGTCTGCTGCAGGGCCCGACTGGTCAGCAGAGCGCATAGCACAGCAGTACATCATCCCTTGTATGAAATACTACGGCATCTGTGTGAAGGACAACTTCCTCGGCCCTCAGCTTGGCAACAGGGTCCTGGAGGAGGTAGAGGTCCTAAACCAGAGTGGGAAATTTCGGGACGGGCAGCTAGTGAGCCAAAAGAACATTCCTTCACGGAGCATCCGGGGTGACCAGATCGCCTGGGTGGAGGGACGAGAGCCCGGGTGTACAAGCATCGGGGCACTGATGGCTCACATTGATGAGGCCGTCATGTACAGCGCTGCCAATGGACAGCTGGGGGACTATGTCATCAATGGACGCACTAAGGTGAGAGGAGAAACAGGGTGGCGTCATGGGGATGTTTTCCATCCACCAGAGAAAACAGAAGCTACAGAAAAAGCAGATGTGGTGTCAGTCTGAGGACGTCATTATATTTTGGTGGTTTGTTGGGTCATGTCTGCTGTGCTCTTATCTTCTGCTGCTTCTTTAATGCTGACATGCAGGCAGGCAGGCAAACACACAAACACACACACACTCACACCACAGTGGGAGATCAAGCTGAGCGTCAGGTAGGATGGTAAGAATGAGCGCTGCGGTGTTTCCGGCACATGTGAGCTTGATAAGGGGGGGCTGCGGGCTGAGCCTTCCTCTTCAACTGGTCTTGTGCCTGGGTACACCACAACCCCCCCCCTCTCACCCTGCCTTCATGCCACTGGTACCCTGAAGAAAAAAAACACGGGGCTGTATCTCCTCTGCCATCACTTTATCTCTGCCTTTGAAGAGATTTTTTTTCATCACCACTTTCACTGTTGTCGTGGTTGTAGAGTGGGGTTTTTTTGTTTCCTTTCTGTCATATCTCATGCCACATGAGCCGCATGTTTTCTCTCTACTTTACCATGACTACACTGCATGCCTCGGTTTGTGTTTTCCATTGATCATTTCCAAATTTTTAGATTAATGCACCATTCTAAACACTCAAGTACTAAACTGCCTGTAACTATTTTCATTCCTCTTATACTCGTAGTCCGCTATTAGCCCGGCAGGCAGTTATTTTCTCCGTCCTGCGCACAGCCGTGGACACTGTGTGCTGGACAGAAAACTTCCCTATCATCCTCCCCGTAGTGACGCAGTCCTGGTTTATCTGAGCCAGGTAATGTCAGTGATGTGGATTGATGTCTGGTTTAGTCACCATCCTGAATCTTATTTGTACGCTCTCCAGTCTTTGCTGACGTTTTCGCCCAGTAACATGGAAACCCAGTGCAATCCGGTGGAAAACATTCAGATTAAGTTACTCAATTATCTGTCCTTCGACCTTCCTGTCTGTCTCTGTGTATTCTTTAACTATGATCGTGCTTTTCCTATACGCTGTGAGTTAACCATTACATGCCACATCCACACTGTTGCCTAACATGTCAGTGTTTCAGCAGCCCCCCCTGTTAATTAACTGAAATATTAGTAATGCAATGCTACACTCTCAGAAGAGGTTAGTTTGGCAGTTTTATACAAGTTGAACTGTGTCAAACTGTTACAAATCCACAATTAAATCCTGATCCTGAAAAGTAGGCACAACATTACACTTCCCCATGGGGAAATTAGGTGAAAGCTGTTACCTACATGCTGGCAATCCCCAAGTTAACTGTAGTTTTTAGTTAATCAGTGGAGCTATAATGAGATAGCAGTTTGGTAGCAATGTAGCCATTAATTATATTCAATTAAATTGACTAAATGGACACACATATGTGAGATTTGTCCTATCAGCAGTCATGTCTGTGTACCCTTCTCCATGTTTCAGTATTTTCCACTCTCTTTCCAACCTCATTCACCCCATCTCCTGCACATGTTGCTCCTTGCCCTCTGCGTACGTCTAGCCATTGACGTAAGCTTGAGATAGTGTTTGTACAGCCACTATTTGGGCATGCCACACATCAGCAGCCTTTGCTCTTTTAAATATGGGCTGATGTGCGTTGCTTTCAGGTCAAATTCATGCCTGCGCTGTGATACAAAACCGTAAAGCGAAGTGAGAATAAACGGCTGAGCTTCCATATGTCTGATTCTTCAATATTGCTTTTATACTTAAGTTCCACTGTGAATCTGCAGCTTAGAGTGCAAAATTATGAACTCCTGCCTGCTGCTGAGTTACATTCAACTGTGCACAAACACCGTCTCATTCACCCAAAAGATAACGAAACCGTCTTTATCTCTCGATGCTTTGAGCTGTGGCTTTCACGACTGTAGAGGATTTAATGGGTGAAATCAGCCTTCATTCGATTGCAGTTATGCTATTCATCATTGCATACTTTCATGAAGAGGACATCAAATGTGTTGATTTAAGTGGATTTTATTCTGGGGTTGCCACATTTATATTGATTTGTTAGGTTGCCCTCACTGTTTTCTGTATCTGTATGTCTGTACTTTCCAGAAGCTTATTAGGATGTAATGTCTCTACGTATTGCTCACAAAGTTATTTTCAGTTCTCTAATTTGGTGTGGTGATGACAAACTGAGTAATTCCCAGGTAAAAATGTCAGATTGCCAAACGCCAACTGCTCCCTGCCCTAATCCCTTCGTTTGCCCTTGGTACATTTAAAAAAAAAGTTTAATGCTGCACAGTACAAAATGTCCTGGGTGGGTGTTCCTGTAGAGGAGTGTACGAGAAAAAGAGAGGAACTGATTGGAAAAGAAAAAAGGAAGATCAGGGAGGATAGAAGGTCACTGCGTCTTTTCCGTCCTGCTCTTCTTTTTCACACAACTTGTGTCAACTGTCCATGAAACCTTCCCGTCTTCTCTCTTGTATTCTAACCTCCTTTTCCTTTCTCCTTGTCCTTAACTTCACCCCCTTTCTCCTTTATCTTATCAACCCCCTTTGCTACTTGGACAAAATATTTCCCAGCCGTTACCTTGGTAACAGGCCCATACAGAGTTGAGCTCTGCATTGTGTATGAAAGAGATGGAGAGAGACGGAGCGGGGCTGGCAATACCCAAAATAATGCATCACCAGCAGTGGTCTAATATCTCTGTACCCTGACTCGGGTTAGTCATCAGGAGACAGGTTTTGCTGCCTGATCAGTAGGAAGGATTATAGTGTTAACAATGAAACAGTGATTCAGTTAATACAGTGGAGGATGAAGGTGGCAAAGTCTTGTATTATGGGGATGAGAGAAAAAAAAAAAACACAACACAAGAAACGAGACAAACGAAGGGGGAGGGGATAGACTGAAAGTGAGTGTAAGGAGTGGGAGGATGGCGTTGAGAGAGTGAGAAGGGACGATGCAGCAGAAGCTTCGGCATAATGTCTGCTGCAGCAGCGTGTCCTCAGATGCCCCTCCTAGAGCTCAGCAGTGCCACAGTGCACGCTGAAATCCACCACTTACACGCGCAATGCAGCTATAGACATCCGACTGTAGCTAGCCTGTTTAGATGGATGGATGATAGATAAATTTGCCATTTTGGCATTAATTAAGTCTCAGACAGTTCAGAGGGTAAACATAATCACATAATAATCATTTCTGGTTAATATTTGCGTCCAAGATGGCATTTCTAACATAATTTGTGGTATTCTCTTGGTGCAGTACTTGTTCCCTTAAATGCAACTCAGTCGGAACAGTCGCACCACCCTGTGATATTTTGAACATTTTCATAATCTGTGAATAGCAGCTCAGTTTTCATGTCCATGACATTGTGGGACATTCATATCAAAATGTAATGAATTAAGCGGTCCAGTATAAGTGTACTTCATTTCAGTTTAAATGCATTACAGTTGAAGTGATTAGTTGATTTTTAATTTAGTCGACTGACAGAAAATTGATCAGCAATCTCTACTGTTAACTGATGAATTGCCAACAGCCATTTTTCAAACAAACAATACCAAACATTCTGTGGCTTTTCTGTTTTATTTAATTGTAAACTGAGTATCTTTGTGTTTTGGTAATGTAAAACAAGCAATTTGAGACAGAAAATAAACGTCAGATTGATCAATAAAGAATATAATTGTTAGTTGCAGCCCTAAAATGCACTTCTTTCACAAAATTTATGGAGTTAGTATGAAATTCACTGCTTGTTACCTCATATTTCCTTCTATGTCATCTTTATTTCCATTGTATTTTGTTGTTGGCATATATCAAGACACATTTACTGTATGTGCATCATATAAAGCATAACGATTAAGCATGAAGTATATTGCATGCATACATACACTCACACCCACCGAAACACAGACACTGTTTTGCCATCCTAACATTCAGCAGTGACTCATGTATAATAAGTGCCATTGGGACCATGACAAGATTGACTCATAAGAACTGAGCACATTTCTTTTCTTTGTCTCATGTTCACACGAAAAATAATCACCGTTATATAAATACTTGATGACACTTGATCGTGTTTCTAATTCCACCAACTATCGCTCATTAAAGGCGCAGAAAGGTAGCACTTTCCTTAAATACGGTTACTGCCAAAAATAGCGAACAGAGCTGTGACCTCAGCCTTTTTTTTCTCATGTATCTGTGCAAACCATGCAACACAAACATATGGACTCTCTAGTTCGATCTGTGTTTATGTGACTCAGCTAGCCTGATACTTTGTAACCTTAGCGATGAAACTCCCTTGTGGTAAAAAGTACACCTACCTTCAAAAAACACACAGATCAGTTTTCTCTGCAAGTTTAAACCAGCTCAGTGTGGTGGTTTATATTGCAGTAAATCCATAAATCTTTTAAGAGCCCGTTAGTTATTTTGTCTTCACAAACAATTGCTGATTCATAGTCTGACTTCTGACCTTCATAGTCTGAATGTAGCTGAATAATGGGCCGTACTCTGCAGTGACATATGACAAAGCAGTTCATCGTCATTCTGACTTTTATCTCCTTCATTTTTCTCTAAAGCTATCTGGTAGAAACCATTAATAACAGCTGATTTATACTATTCCCTGTGTGACGCAGGCTGCCTGTGAGTAATCAGCTGTGGAAATTAAACAAGATGGCAGCGCTGCTTGACAGTTAGTGAGTCAAACGCTTTCAACCCCTAGATGACAAACATCTGTTATGCTGCAGTGTCCTTGAGCAAGACCCTGGCCCACTCCCAATATTCACTTTCGGGGACTCTCAGTTTCTGATAACCAACGAGGGCTCGGGGCTGTCGCAATGTGAAATTTGGAAGAGCTTGAGCACTCTTCATTCTGTTTAGGCACAGTCATGTTGATTTGCGTCCTCTTTTTCTCACATTTTAGCTGAATTTTTAAGGTGGGACTTGACCAGTGACTTTCTACAAGCTCCAGAGCTGCTGGTTTGTAACTAACCCTGCACATATGGTCTGAGCTGTACACACTCAAGCCCTCCACCCCTCCTACTTCTTTCTGTATTTGCACTTTATACATCAAGAGGATTATCTTCTCTTCTACTTATCACACATGTAGCACATGTGATCTACATTAAATATAATTTCACCGGCATTCCTGACCTCATGTTACCGTACGTAAAAATGATCCCAGTGGGTTCAACTTTGAGAGTCTGTATGGTATAAAGATTCAAATAAGAGGCAACATCTACTTCTATGTAGGTAGGTACTGCTTCCAAAAGTCTCCTCAGTGTTTACGATCATCATTTTAACCCTCCTTACATACAGTATGTTCCTCCCCTCACTTGTTTCTCTTTGACAAGCAGTAATGGAGGTATTTGTTCAAGCTTATCTAGCCCCTCTCTCCACCATCATTCCTCTTATCAGAATGTGCGTGCAGCATTGGAGTTTATTTTGGTACTTGTCCAGAACAGCCTGTTTTGCCGGCCCGGCCATCACCTTGACAGCCCGGGTATCTACCCAGTTATGCCATTTGGCCATTAATGCTGGTGCCTGGCAGACACATGTTTGCTGCCAGTTAGACTTAAGCTTACTGTGGGCACAGATCTCGGCAGAGATGAAGGAGCGAAGAGGGCAGAGATGACAGATAGGATCATTGCTGTGTGACTGAATGTTTTGTTTGTGAGCTACTGACACATGGAGGTTGAAACAGTGTGGATATATGTGTGAAACTGGTTTGAATACTAGTCATGTGTGATAAATTACTTTTTTTATGCTTGGGGTTGGTTTAGAATAAATAACATAACCCCCCCCCCTTAAATTATAAGCTTGTCTTGTATAAACTTTCATATACACATTGTGTATTTTTGTGTACATGTTTGTGTGTATCATGTGTTTATGCTGCAGGCTAGGGCTGAGCTGTCTGGTGTGGCATATTACATTTTAATTGTGGTTAATTACAGTTGTTAAGGTTGTTACAAGTTCGAAAAAAGCGAGCGATGCTATCCTCGCTGGGAAAACACTTCCTTGAATACATGCGCTACCAAAAATAATCCCTCTCATCTTTTTGTGTGTGTATACAGGAAATCCATCCTTGAACCTGGTATTTTCATTAAATTTCATTTTAGGTTTGTGTAGCTGTTCATTCCTGATATTGAAGAGTCAGATGATATTAAACTGTCCACCAGAATATTCACTCTAATATATTCTTAAAGTCTGAACATCTACCTACATTTTTTATCAAAAATGCACAAAAAGGCAGCTATCCCTACAAGACACAGTATCACTTGCTATCAGCTTGTTACAAGATACGCAACAGTAGGTCATATGTGAACTTGACACTTAAGAGCAGTGTGCCAAAAACAGACGACTCTCCGCAGGACTTTCCTGTTGTGATAAGTTGTGATGATCTTGCTGGGTTAGCAAGCAGAGGTGCCACAGGATATTTCACAACTATGTTCTCTGTCATCACAAAATTCTGGACATTGGAAACAAAACTCACTGAAAACTGAAAGTAAAGGTACCCTGTGAAGTTTTTTGGTAAACAAAATCACATTTGGGTTTAGTATTTCTCACCGAAACACAATATATGTATCCTTGATCCGTGTTCAATGCATTTACTTCCTCATAAAACAGTTGCATGGTATGTTTGCTTGCGACCATATTTCTGTGTTTTTGTTGCTTGCAGTCTTCTTCCACCTGTCAATCAGTGGAATAATGTGAAGCAACAGTCAGGACTGACTGTCATGTTGCCCGTATATTCCTGTTGCGCATGCATGAGATAAAAACAAGACCCACCCTTAAAAAACAAGTGCACCATAGCACTACTAGTGATGAAAAGCGCCTCAGGGTACCTTTTAACCTACCTTTTGCTATGATGTGAAACACATGTAGGAATCAAGGGGACAAATATTTGCTAAGATTGAAGGAAATTTTTCTCCTTCAGCCTTAATAACAACTTAATAACACATCAAAATAGATCAGCTCATCTTCTGTGACAAGATGCAATTGCTTTAAATCACATTCAGATGACATTAATCTTTCTAATGATCATTACGTGCATGCTCATTTTTTTCTTTTTTCTTTCATACATTTGATATGGTCATTTTGATGCAGCTGGTCTGGCTGTCAGTTGGAGCCCGGAGCCAAAGGTCTGGAGGTTAATGAGCTCTGACTGCGAGCGTTGGTCGGTAATGAGAGCTGACGGTGGCGGTTGAACAGATTCATACACAACCAAACTCGCTTGGCTGTGAATGAGGAGGGAAACTCCTCAACGAGGAGGAAGAGGGCAGCCTGCGCTCGGCCGAAGCCCTCCTACGCAAGACGTAGTGTCACTTTTGTTTGGGTTTCGCCAATGACGCAAGAACAGGTGTGTTTGTCTTGGAAATCTGCGTGAGCGCTGCTTGATTTTCTTGGGGTTAAGACTCTCGCGTAGCGTCAGGCAAGTTAAGTCGATACTGCAGCTGTGTAGAGCCTGTTAGACATGACTGATAGTGTCCCAGAATGGAGCTGAAGTGATGCAGTGACTCTGATATTGTAACCCTTCCCATGCAGAACAATATATGTCAAGAAAGTGACACTATCTTCCTTTTGTAAGCCAGCCTGGAGAGAATATAGTGAAGTTATTACTCTTCACACTGCCAACTTCTATCATCCAGAATCTCCTTCTGCCGGTATAGGCTGATGTCCCTCATCATCTGAATCAGTTCTTCAGTCAGTGTGGAAGCTATTTACACAAATCAGGCCTGAAACATGAGCATGTTTCTGCAATTCAGACTGATATGTCACAGTGGCACAGGCTCAGCTCATTCTCACCCTGCATTACATTCATAGTCACGTGATTCTGTAGTGGCCCTGGTCTGGAATGCGCATTTACTGAAGAGCTCTCACGCAGGGCTCGGTTCCTCTTGGACTCCCCAGAGAAAGCGGCACTCTCTTGCTTCACAGCCTCCAATGCGTAGACGTCAAGCAGGGGAAATACCACCGCGAGACCATTGTTTGAACGTGGATACTCTATCTGCAGATCTTCTGAGCAACAGCTGAACTCTGACACATTTCTCCGCTCCTTTTCCGTCGCGTGATACAAATTACATGGGATTTTATATGAAGTGTGCAAATAGTCCACCTGGAAAACCGTTTAATCAGGAGAAGAGATGTAGAGCAGGCAGGCACTAAAGGTGTCTCACATTGTCCTTGAGCTGGCTGAAGTTTCTAAATACTGCACGGTCACCTGTTGTTTCTCAGACTGTAGCCTTTCAAGATTTATCTCTCACACTGTCTCACTCTGTTTTTAAATAGTCCTTGACATCAATTCACCATCTACATAGAAAAAGCTAGTTCATCTGATAAAGATGAGAGTAAATACCTCAAGTCACTGTCCTCTCAACCAGCATGTGCCACAACTTGCTGCTGTTTTCTTATGATGCTGCATCGAGTGCTTTAATTGCACAACTAACAATCTCATTTCTTCTGTTTTTTAGGGCATGGTTGCCTGTTACCCAGGTAACGGGGCAGGGTATGTCCGCCATGTTGACAACCCTAACGGTGATGGACGCTGCATCACATGCATCTACTATCTAAATAAGAACTGGGATGGCAAGGTAACTTTAGAAGATCAGTTACATTTAGATAAAGATTTTTTAAGAACATTTTTGTCTGTGTCAGAGTAAATGAAGATCATCACAAAAATAGTGTATTTCAAGCGTAGTCAAGCTAAAAAGTGCATCTGGTATCATTCCACTAGACTTTGCACTTAGAGCAACTCGTGTGTTTTCTGTTCATGTGTATCTGTAGAAACAAGGTGGGATACTGCAGATCTACCCTGAGGGCAAAAATGTGGTAGCCAACATCGAACCGATGTTTGACCGGCTGCTCATCTTCTGGTCTGACCGCAGGAACCCGCATGAAGTCAAGCCAGCCTACTCCACTCGGTTAGTAGTTTCTAAAAACATGCTGGGGTCTGCACACACTCATATAAACTTCTGTCAAGATTTTAGATTTCAAGACAGTGCGCACTGCCAACATTGTCAGGCGTGTGTGAATATACAGTATATAGCGTATTTTAGTACACTCTCTACAGTAAATACACATCATTAATATTTAATTATCACTGTGTTAATTATAAGAAAATAAACTGCAAATTATTTTATGAATTATTTAACACAGTCCACACTACAAAAAGTAGATTTATACAGTTTTAATAAACAAGCCCAGCAGGTTAAATAGCATAAAGATGCACACACACACACTCAAACACACACACACCCAGATCTATTTCTGTTATACCATGGATTCCTGTCTCCTCTATTTCCTCTTTCCTGGTCTCCTCAGGCAGAGAACTTTTGTGAATGAATTTAATCAGTAAAAAATTATATTGAACATTGAGAAACCAGGATCCACATCTGTTGACGTTTCTTTGATGCTCATATGAGATAGATCCACTTTACATAAGCAGACTCACGTAAGCGCTCGCACACACATCATTATTTTAAATGGTAGCATCAGTAATAGTCCATCGAGGGCGCATGACATACACCTTTTCACTCCTACATTTCCTCTCCTCTCCTCTCCATCTGACTGCTGGGGGGCGAGGTGGAGCCGGAGGCAGGAAGTATGTGTTTCCTGAGGGGGTCACTGGGAGGGAGGGGGGGAGGAAGGTTCGATTGCAGGACTCGTGCTGGAGAGGCACAGACATGAGAGACAGGAATAAACAATACAGCCCCACAGGAGAGACTACAAACTGTAGAAATTAACCATGTGCTACCCAGGAGAGTCGGCTTTGGCTTCAATAAGACTTTTATGCGTCATACGAGACATTCTTCTATTCTGTTCATTGTATGTATGTGTCTTTCTGAGATGAATTTTTGCCCTTTTGATCTGATACTTTTCAGGCAATTTGGTCTTGATCACAGACAGTTACTGAGTTACGTTTATGTGTGAATATACGACCCATCAACAGAAACATTTGAAGTTGAAACTTTACTTTTACTCATAATTTTAAGACATTTTAGGGACGATGTTTCTTAATGTGACGGTGACTTCCTGGACTCTTAACTGGCATTTTTTTTCTTAAATCTTCACTAGAAAGAAGCTTATTTTTATAGATTGCACTGACATAAGAGATTAGCTATTGTCCTAATGTTATTAAGATCTCTCTGTCCTTCTTGTGTCTTACAGCTATGCCATCACAGTCTGGTACTTTGATGCCAAAGAGAGAGCTGAAGCTAAAGAGAAGTACAAATTGGGTAAGCTTCTTTACAGTTCACTGTCAATTTCACTTACCTTCCTAGCCTGTTGATGCACCTCTGATTTATATTTGATGCAACTTAATATTGCACACAACTAACATGCTTTTTCTCTATTTCTTGTGTCCATAGCAACAGGACAGAAAGGTGTTCAAGTGCCTGTCACTCAAAACAGCAGGACATAAATCTCATATAATCACTGGAGAGCACTCTGAAAGTATTATGTGCCTTCCTGAACTGTTAATGGACGTCATGATCATAAACGGAGACACCGTTAAACTGTCAGTCACCTCTGCAGCTCTATGCCACGTTCACGGCGTCAGCTGTCAGATTCACACCACAGGCTGTGATGTAATGTTTTCCTGCCATGTGATTGGGCTGCAGATCAAAGACGTGGCAGTTGAAGAGCACAAAGGACCGGATTGTGTGGCAGAGACGGATCAGAACTGAGAGTCGTGGCGAAAGAAGAAAATGACTTCGACCTCTCAATAAATCATGTATGAAGACAACAAACTGAAAAAAAAAAAACGGACTCCTTCATTTGATTTTGTTGCAGTTTTGAGTGTTCAGTTATCAGTGATGTTGTGGTGAATTGAGAAATCATTGTTTTACTCTGCTCTGGTGTCATTTTCAAACATGCTGAATCAGTGGACAGACAGTGGGGAAAATGGACGCAATGAGTAAATCAATGGCGTAATCCCTGAAATTCCTTATTTCCCCTTGTCTGTGATGTGGTCCCCTTGTCTCATGATGTGGGCAAATGTGTGTGTGTGGTCAGTGTAAAGAGAGACAGAAAACAAACAAGGCATCAAGTGGTTATCAACTATGATGCAGTGGAAAGTTGCAGTGTGGGACTTATTCAGGCTCAAGCACTAAATATTACAGGGACGTACTTAAAACCTCCATTAGGGCAACTCAGCACTGTAGTTTTACTCTTTATAGCACACTAATTAGAGTAGGATGTCCGTCTAAGTCTAAAAAAATCCTCTGCAACAGCCTTAAAATATTAGTGCGACAAAATCTCAAAATAATCCAGCATAAACTTTTTCTTTGATTTTCTTTTTTCAGTAGTTGAAATGTTTGAAACTGACTGCACCGAGAATACACAAAGCTTTTCATCATGACGGATGCATAGTGCTCTCTGTATTACTGAAATACAAGGCTCACATTTGAGACAAGAGGCAAGGCGTCGAGTAATAAGGGGTCAAAACAGGGTTTGATGAATCAGAGTGTGTTTTTCTGTGTTGGTGTGTGTGTGTGTGTGTGTGTGTGTGTGCGCGCTCATTAGACCCTCTTACCTGTTCTTAACATGATGGAAAGAGTATGTATGATCAGTGTGGACGCTGTCAGACAAACCTCCTGCCCAAACAACCACACATATCTGTACACCTAAGACCATTTACAGTATAAAGCACAGAGTTAAGCATACACTGTATGTGAACTGCAGGGTCAAACTACTGTCTGCTCATGTGTGGGATTATTTGTGTGTGTAAATGTGTACTTGCACGTGTATGTGACAGTTTCCACTGTCTCGAAGAGGCGCGCAGGTATTGTCTCAGTGTATTTTTGATTGGCTAAAGAGAAGGCTGTTTTAAAAAGCACTTTATTGTTTGAAATGCCATGTGAGAATGATAGAAAAAATATAACTAAAAATGTAGATTAATGCCTTTATGCTGTGGATAATATGGTCATTCAAATGCAATAGAAACTAAAACAATGAGAACAAATGGAAATTGTTTGCCTTTTTTTATTTTGGAGTATTTAATTAAAACTTGTCTGTTTTTGTACACAAAGATTTTGTAATTGATTTACTGGGAAACAATCCTAGGTGAATCCCAGTTTTATTCAGATAGGGAGATGAGACCAAGAGAGCAGCACCAGACACATTTTCAAAATTTAATTTAATCAATCTCAGTCATACGCTATGGATAAAAATACAGTCAGCTAATTGCAGGGTATGCTGTGCGTATCAGTAACCAAGTCTCTCTATTTGGATATGACACGTAGTTAAAATTAAAATTAAGTCAGAAGAGTTACCAGCTTACCAAAACTAATTCAGTTTCAATCATTTTCTAGTTCTACTGTGAAGGAAAGTTCCCAAATCTCTGTGTAATTAAGTTTAAAGAGACAAAAAGCAAAAACAAATAAAAGCACCAGATTAGTTTTTAATTACAGTATTCAGTGAGAGTAGTGCCGTGAAGAAGAGGGACCATCGTTCTGGTTATTAATAAACCTTGTGCTTTGTGACATAAAGACACTTAGCAGAAGGCATAATTAATATCATAATTAAATACTGAAATTTCATTTCTGACTTAAACAGTATATAAGATTTAAGAGGATCTCTTGACAGAAACTATAAAATGCATAAATATGTTTTCATTACTGTATAATTACCTGAAAATAAGAATCGTTTTGTGTCTTTGCTAGCTTAGAATGAGTCAGTCCTCTCTCACAGAGTCTGGCATGTTTAACTGCCATGTCTCTACAGTACACTAGAATAGACAAACCAAACACTGGCTCAAGGTAGGACCTCTTCCCCACTGTAGTTTTCCCTACATACTTGGAAGAGGAGCAGTATTCAGTCATCGATGCCACTAAATCATACTCACCCGACCTTTAAATGATATGAATTGTTAATTAAATACCTTGAAATATTATACAGTATATCCAGAGGTCTCAAACATGTTGTAAAAATTGGAGACCTATTTTCCAAAGAAAAAAACAAGCCTTTCATGAAGAGGAGTCTGCATTGTATCAAGGTACCACACAAATACGTCAAAGGAATTTGGGTCACCTGTATGTGACTGCAGTATCTAACAGATAAAGTTAAATTTGTCCTTTTGACCCATAATAGAAATGCTAACAAACAGCTTGCCAAGCGCTGCATTACAGAGTCAAACTGAGTGCACCTCATTCAAGAAGTTTAGAAAAGTTCACAAAGCACACCGCTGTGGTTTTGCCCTCTGCTAATCAATGTCTGCTTGGAGAAGAAGCAGATTTCCAATATCAAAGGGGCTTGGGAGAGGTCTATAAACAAGAAGCACAATCCTTCAGATTTCTCTGCTGTTGGATTAGTATTTTCAAGAATTCTTCCAAGATTGCACACCAAAAAACTGAAAATACAAAAATGTTTTGGGTTGCTCAGCAACAGATTCCAGTATTTTTGGTCAATACACACAGTTTTTGGGGAAAAAGTTGGATACATTTCTAAATCCATGGGGTTTTATTGGCAGTCAGAAGTCAAACTGAAATGATAAATAGAAGAACCAGAGCTGTGTTGATGTGGACCAGCAGGGTTTTGGAAAAAAACAACAACATTTATTACAAATGAGTAACCGTTACACTACACATGGAGGATGAACATTAAACTAACACATAAAAAGAAATGATAACATTTAATCAAACAACTACAAAATACAAAATGTCTCAACATCACTGTCATACATAGTGAGTGATAAATGTTTGTGTTTCATGTGGCAGGTGGCAGGAGTTTAGAACAACTTATTTGAAGTGTGTAACATTGTACAGATACTGCAAGCACATTATACGAAGCCAAGCTGCATGCCCCTCCAGTCTTCATGTCAACATCTCCTCCGGAAAGATACTGAACCCCAAATTACTCTTGAATGCTCCTTTCTATTTCTGTTTTGGTGTCCACCAGCACTATATCTGGGTCTTGTTGCTAAGCTAGCTGTTTCTCCACTAGCTACCTAGTTTGCTAAACAAATTTTGTCAGCAGGTAATTCAGCATAGTGTGTATATAAGAGCTTGTTTGCTGGAAACAGGATTGAGGAGAGCAGCAGACTGAACCATGCACTAAACTGAAGAAGAACTGAAAGGAAAATAATCATCAACCATTATAATAGCTGATTTAATGTCTGTGTGATTTATTAAGCACAAATTCTAAACATATGCTTTAATTGTTAAATTTGGCTTTGAGACTGTTTGTCAAGACAAACAATTAATTAGAGGTTGACAGCTCAGACTCAATATTTTACTACTTTTTACTGTCTGAATGATTATTTGATTAGTCAAAACTAGTAAATAAAGTAATCAATAATAAAAATTTTATGTTGATATAACACAAATTGAAGCTTTTAGGACTGTGAGACCACAGACAATAAGAGCAAAGACAGTCCACTTTGTTTAATCCGTACACACAAATGTGGGGACACACACTATCACACACAAACATAATGGAAAGATTTTACGTGCATGTCACCCTGACCTTTTCAGTTATCACCCTCATGACAACGGTATCAACACAACAGACTCCGGGTCTCAAAACACATGGCACAGATGGTGTTCGTTAGTGTATGTACACACATAAACAAATGAACATAAATTATCTTAATGTGGTGAATTCCCACAGTGGGACATAGTCCTGTAGTACAAGACCATGGAAGTGTTGGAGAACTCTCTTAACACACACACTGAGGCAGTGCAGGTTGGGATCGAGCTGCTGTTTGGGAGCATGCTTTCAACTTCCTCCCCTGCTTTGCACACTCCTGAAGCCTGACCGGAAATCTGAACTTTACAAGACACTTTATCATAGTCCAAGGGGAATTCAAACGTCACCTGCGAGACTAATATACTACTGTTTATTTCTCCTTTTAGTTCCTATACAATGTGGCCCTTTGTGTGTAGTTAGTATATATTTTAAAACAGTTTTGGCAATACCTTAATTGTTTTGAATTCTCAGCATGTTTATCTACTTTTTTCCATTTCATTTCAGATTAAATATGAATCTGTACAGGCAATGCCTACCTTCAGTATTTTATATTTTACATGTGCCATGGACACGTTTCTGTCTGTACTTAAAAAATACTGAGGTTCAATAACCAGCCTGAATTATGGCTGGTTATCCATCATTTTGTGCAATCAAAATCTACCCTCTGACTCTGGGAAAAATGTACTGACTAAACATCATAATGATTATGTGCCTGACTTCTTAGACGAGTGCCTTGGTGCTTTTTCTTTTATATAAACAGTGAGGTCAGCATAGTATTAAACCCGTGCTCCTGTTCTGCCAATGCTCAGATTATATAATAATAACATATCAGGCAGCTACATGGGAAGTGTCTTTTTGTTGCAGTAATCTCCCTCCACCTTGTGGATTATTTTCTTCATTGCAGTTAAGGCCTAATTCTTCTTGTAGTGTCAGGTGTAACCACAAGAGGTCAGAATGTAACATGAAACGTCTCCATGATGTGACGGCACTCGGTGGAGTTTGACTTGACGTAAACTTTGCTCATAATTTCTCCCTCACACACCCTCACACAGGCACACACAGTTCTGAAAACACATCCAGCGCATAATAGCAGGTGCTGTCTAAAAGCATGTGCCCTCACATAATGGAAACACTGTCTGCACCTGCTTGGTTTGTAACTCTACAGAATATATTTTTGACATCTTGTCCTGACTGTCAACAAGCACGACATCATGGAAGTAAATGTTTCTCTTCACTGGGGGCTCAGATTGTATTTTTGTAGTCTAGTCACAATGATGCAATCCTTCCAAACTAGACACATGACTGTGCAACTGGTGATTGTTGGTTCAGTGAGTACAGGTTTTGCATAATTCCCACATGCTCCTGCACCAGTCCTCCAAAGTTGTCTTGTTTGCTCTGTTTTCTTGTAGCTTGACTGTTTCAAATAATTATTTATTTTAGAGATGTTCCATAATCTCACACACTATTTTCCAAAAAAACATTTTCCTTTCTTTTTGTTTCGATATGTCTCATTTGGGCTGTCTTTGTCCATATTTTCCTCATTATTTGTCCATTTCAGACTATTTGTGTCATCTATGATTTTTTTTTTTTTTCATCTAAAAACATTTTTGTGTCCAGTCACTTTCCGTCTGAAGTGGCTTCATTATTTGGCTTTTATAATTTCAAAGATTCCATTACATTTTTAAGGGGAAATCCTCAGAAGTTTTGATGTTATTCGAATTTCTTTGTGGTTATTTGCCCTGGTCTTAATACAGTGTTGCAGTTGTAGTTAAAAACAAACAAAACACAAATGTTGTTTAGTTTTTTAGTTAGTTGAGTTTTTTGTTTTTTTTTAAGCTTTATTTAACCAGGAAAAGGTCCCATTGAGATTAAAAATCTCTTTTTCAAGGGAGTCCTGAGTCCTGAGCCAAGAGTTCGTTCTAAATATCACATTCTGACATTTGAAACAGTTTCAAGTATCAAACTTTTTTATGCCATAGCATAGTTTGTCATTGCGTTTTTATAAAAATAACTTGGCGGCAATGCGACAGGAAATGATTCATATCTGCCCCAAATCTATAACATTACCGCCCCCAAGGTACAAACCAAAAGAAAATGATGCAAGGTGGATGTCAGCTATTGCAAGAATGAGGCAGGAGGAAGCACATAGGCCAGCATACTTTATAGAGACCAAGAGCTTAATGGAGCCATTGTTAATGTTATTAGTTACATGTGTGCTGCTGTGAAAATGGTGTACTGTCTACTGAGGTTGGCCACGACACCCTCCAAAACAGAGGGTACCAAAAAAAAATATGCAAAAGACATTACAATAATTCAGTATAAAAATATCTCTCAGCCTTTCACTGATATCCCCATTATGGAAGAATGTCTATTCCATCAACATGATACCTTAAGCACAATAATCCATTGCTTCCAACAACTCCTACCCATCTTACCAGCTCAAATGTCCCCATCCAGCAGCCTTGGAACCTGAGGAGCTATTAAAGATGAGATTCATTAAATAGACTTTAATAGATTTTGGTTGGAAATGAAAATGGAGTTGATGACAACCTCCAACCTAAACCTCCAGCATTCTGAACTTTCATGATTGATATCAAAATGAGTAAAAATGAGTATCCACCTCAAAATGCACTTTCTTGTGATGAGTATGGTCAATATAAGCAAAGGTGAACCTCTGTACCCAAAAGTCATGTTTAGCTCAGAATGGGCGTCAAAGTGCAGCTAGACAAAGCAATAAACTGCAAAATAATCTACTAAACCTCTGTCTAGCAACACAAAACTAGAATTAACACATAAACACTAAACCAAAGTTGCACACCAGAAATATCCTCTTGACAAAAGGCCCCATGGCCTCCAAAATCATCCTCAAACACAAAGAGGAAACCTCGTTAGAGCAACGATGATGCAAACAAAGTTAACCTGCAATGACATAACACAACACTTTAAAAGGGCATAACTTCCTCACCACAGTTATTTCAGTTCCTTAAAACAGACAAGCAGACACCATATAATGGAAACACAGCACCTGTTTGAACCTATAACTCCACAATATACATGATATTTTTGACATTCCGCCTCTGTTAACATGCATGATGTCGTATAGAAGTAAATATTTCTCTTTACTGGGGTCTTACATTTTATTTTTGCACTCTAGTCTCAATGATGCAATCCTTCCAAACTATTACTCTTACTATAAATAGTTATATGACCATACTACTCTGTGCCTGGGTATGCACAATGACTTTTGGTTCAGTGTGTGGACCTCGACTCTCACTCTGTTCAAAGCACTGGTCTCTGATGCAGGTTATATATCACTCTTTCAGTCTTCTGCACTAATCTTTCCTGTAAAGTTTCAAAATGTGTTATTTGGACTCCTTACTGTTTTCTTGTAGCCTGAAAACATCCATGATTTCATTCAGAGATGATCCAATACTCCCAAAAATATTTTCCTTCCTTTTCGTAAGTTTCGTTATAACTTGCTTTGGTTCTTTTCGTCCATATTTTTTTCATTATTTGGTCATTTTGGACACTTAGTCATCTAAAAAAAAAAAAAAAAGCCCCGCTTTTGGTTTGACCCCAGATTTTAGAGTGAACCTGATCATTATCAAAGGGCTGCAGAAGGATCAGACAGCTCCATCAGTAGCTTTTTTAGATTTCAATTGCAGTTTTAAGGGAAAATTCTTGTCTTTATTGAGGAAATAGTGGCCATAACAAAACATCAAAGCAAAAACAGCAGGAATGTTGCTCCTCAAACACCTTGTTGATGTCAGGCAGACATTTATTTATGTCTTGTGTAATAATTGCATAACCTGTTCTCCTGCGGTGTTCTGTATTTCCTTTTTCTCTTCTGATCTAGGAATTTAAGTGCAAGTGGATTCACATGGAAAAACATGAAATGCCAAGGTTGAGGGGTATATTGTAAGATGTGGGATCCATTCTGCTAGAAAAGAGTATCCGTGTTTATTTTTTGGTTAAAATCCACAAGATCAGTCTAGACTTGGGGTGGCTTTCTGTCACTTTTCCTGTTCAGCCTCATGTGTCACATTTGGGTGTTTTATGTGCATTAAAACAAGAAAGTTTTCACAAGATGTTAGATTTTAGTTTGCATTGTGTAAAGTGATCTCTCTCCCTCTCTCTTTCACACACACACACACACACACCCACCCACACACACACACACACACACACACACACACACACACTCTCTCAAACATCCACGTTATTATGAAAGGTACAACTCGCTCAGGAAATTTGATGTCTGGTTTCAACTTTACTTTACCTAGTTGATCTTGTTGTATGAGTGCGTGCCTTTGCTCGTATGCTTCAGTCCATCTTGATCTGAAGTCAGTTCTGAGAAAAGCTGGTAATCACTCAATCAAACTCTCACATCTTGAGCTGAAACAACATTGCTATATTTCCTGTCCCCACATTATTCGACTTCTCTTCTCTCTGTTTCTTAATTGTGGTGTTTTCATCCTTTGCCTTGCTTTCATTTTTGTTATTAGCTGTTTTTGACTGGCTTTCCATAATTCGTCCATCATATTATGTTTTCCCCTCTTCCATGACGCTCATTCACCATTTAGGTTTCACAGTGAGACCTCAGATAATTTAAAACATAATTCGTCTTTCATTCACGTTATTTTTCCATCACTATTACAGTATAACACTTTTGTTCCTCTTCCCAGTCAAACATTACTTTTCCCATGCATGAAGGATCAGGTTGGCTTTACAATACACTGCAATCCAGTACAACAGCACCACTCACCATGGCAAAAATTGTAAGAGCTTCACTTCTTTGAGCTTCACAAAGGCAGTATTCATTGCCCTGATTTGCATCACATTGTACAGATGTTACCTTTGTCCATTCTTTGGTTATGTATACACATTATGTAACCGATTATTCTAATCTCAGCGTTGTCAGATGGTAAATAAATGGGATCCATCATTTTAAATCATCCAGGCGGAGAAGAAAAACTATATTGAGATCAGAGAGCTGGACAAAAAGGTGAAGCTGTATATTATGCCAGCATTGCAATGCCAGAATATGCTGTGTCTGTGTACACTGTAAAGTGGCCAAAGGGGAAGCATATAAATTGAAAATTACAACAGGGCATGACATTCAGACTTCAGGAATACAGCAGATAACTGAAAGCGTGGATATGATATAGTTACCAGCAGAGATGGAAATGCTTTTTGGCAGCGATGATAAGAATCACTCCGAGACGGTGCCTCTGGTGGTTTCTGTGTGATATTGCTTAAATTGACATTTGTGTATGTTTCCCATGGCAGGTAAAAGAGGCACAATGACAGGCTATGAGAGGTATTGTTGACAAATATTACCATCTTCGGTGGAGTGTTCATTGGTTACATGTTGTTTGGAAAATGATTCACATAAGAGCAACGGCTGGAAAGACTTTCACTTTTGGTCGAGGGACGTGCCTGCCTCTGTTATTGTATCAGTGGTCGGAATACATCATTCTGTCTGTTACTTCACTGAATTTCTTTTTCATTAAATCCTTTTAATTTTGAGTATTTTTGGTTTCAGTTTGAGACATCAAGAGACAGTGAAGTTTGTTTTTTTCTTTGGTCCAAACTATGTGCCATAGGAACACTGTGTCCTTCTGGCCACAGAGCAAAAACATCTAGTTACAACTGACTCTCATCACTGCGCCCGGACAAACAAGATCGTAAACATATCCTCCTGCAGAGGGACAAAAGAAAAGGCACAAAAAATTAAATCATAAACGCGGAATAGTATTTGTTGTTTATTCCCCCCAGTGTCCGAGCTAAAATAGATTAGGATTATGTCTTTCATGCTCAGAATACACAGCTCTGCCTTTAACATGTCCTCTATTCTAAGGTCACATCTGTAGTTGCCATGGTGATGGATCTGGTACTCAGCATACCTCAGAATAATTAAGTGATTTCTAATGGCTGTTACCATCTCTCCTGGGCTGTGTATGTTATAGTCAATCAATAGATGTATGTATCTGACATATCCGTGTACACACAGTACATCTGCATCTACCAATATTGTATTTGCCAATGTGTGTGTGCATGTTTTTTCATGCATTCACATGTATTTCTCTGTGTATGTCTAATATCCATTTTTGTGTGTGTATATAATGACAGACATAGTTAAGGATGGTTGGCTAGGCAGAAGTTATACATGGATGTGTGTGTGACTCTGTGTCTCGGGGGGCCCATGCAGTGTGACTGTTCTCACGGGATGGGGTGTTTCTGAGCACCTATCCCAGGGGCATCTCCAATACAGCATAGGCTTAGATTGTCTGACCCCTCTGTCTGACCTCTGCCTCGTCCTCTTCTGGGCCCCGCAAGCTCTGCCTGTGCTGGCGTCTGTCTGTGCGAGCCCTACGGCAAGATTCTTTCAGGTCTGGTTTATAAAAAAGCAGTGGGAGATACCTATGTCACACATACACCAACCTCTGAAAGACTGCAATAATAGCTGAGCAGAGTAAAGCCTCCAGGATTGTCCAAACTAAATCAGTGTGGGTGTAGCCTCAGACATTCTCAGATGTTGAAATGGAGCTCTGCATGCTAAAACTTGTAAACTCATATTGAGTTCAGGTGTGTCCAATTAATGTTGTCTACACCAGTTAAAGTAACTTGCACAGACTCAGATTACAATCAGATTACAAACAAGAACCAAACAAATAGTTGTACTTAAACTGGTGTGGGTCTATTGAATTACAGTAAATAGAAAATATGTGGCCTGACATCAGTCACATGACCTTGTTAATAAGCTGTGACAATGAGGAAGTTTGGTTTGTCAGATTTCTTCACACTACATGCCACAACAATCAAAGCCAAAGGCATCATTATTTAGCCGTGGTAGTGGTGTGGCTTTGGGGGACTGTTGGTTAACGGACAGAAAGTTAATTGGCAACTATTTTGATAATTGGTTAATCATTTATATCATTTTCTAAGGAAAAATGTCATTTGGTGGTTCCAGCTATTTTTTCTTGGCTTACATTAAATATTTTGGGGTTTGGGACTGTTGGCTGAACAAAACAAGACATTTAATGAGCTTGCGTCACATAAATCGTGAGGGACATTTTTCAGTTTTTAAAAAAAATAAAGAAAATGATTGGTAGATTAATCAATGACATTAGCTGCAGCAGTAGTCTCGAGAACTGTTACATGAATTGCCATGAACATTTGCCATGAACAAGTGTTTTGTACTCTTGCTTGGCCAGAAGAAAGTAGCTATGGCTTTATGGTCGAATGGTCATGAACCATAAAGCATGAGGTTCAGCTCATGATTACTCTTAGGCCAAGCCAATGTTTGATTAGAAGCTGTTTGCTGTGTAAGACAGGCAAAAAAAGGATTAGGGCAGTAGGAAACTGGAGCAGAGGAAGAAGATAATGTAGACACAGTGACTACCTGCACTGTGGACACTAGATCTGAAGGCAGTTGAGTACCATTTTCATGTCATCTCATGATTAGCCCAAAACACATTTGTTGGTTGACAGTAGGGAACTGTGTCAGTGGGAGCAGGAGCAGTTTATCTAACTGACATGGCAGCACTGTGCTTCATCCAATCTACTATTGCAGCTAACAGGCAGAGCCAGCAGGCATTATCGGCTACAGTAAGGGGATTAGGCTGCCATGTGAGTTCATACGCTAAGAGGGAGAGGAGAGAATGAGAGGCAGGGAGGGGAGAGAGGAAGTGAAATATATGGGGGAGGAAGAGAGGTAATTCTGGAGATTGAGGGGGTGGAGATTAAGAGATTTTCTTTTCATTTTACATGAAACTGTACTCTCCGTAACAGTGGAAAAAAAGTATGGGGCGAATCAAGCCTTCAGTTCATTACTGGGAACATGATCGCTAGTGTTTGTTTAGCATGTCAGAATAAAGATCCCCAACTGTGTTTTCATTTAGAGAAGAATCCTTTAATAGCACTGACTAATGAAATCATATTAAACTGACTCAGTAGTTGGCATCAGGTATAAGTTTACAGCCTTCCAGCCTCAATATAAGGGACTAAGATATGATAGTGACATTTATGAGAAATTTAATGTGGATGCACTGAGGTATTATGAAGGGCATAAGCAAGAATGAGAAAAATATTGAAATTATTAGGCATCCAGGAGAGGAAGTAATCAAACATAAAACCTCACCGACTTTCTCATAGCAGCCATTTTGACATGAAATAGTAGGGTCAGCGCAGGTGTTTCCAATGTTGCTAATTAAGGCTCTATTCCATTTATTGGAGCAGAGCCTTTCCAGTGAGCCAACACCAGAGCAGCACCCTGACTCGGCTGCTGTGACAATGGTCTATAGACTAGAATAGATTTTTAAGGTCATGTATTCAACACAGAAAGATCCATGGTTGTTATGGCAGCAAAGAAGCCGTCATGAACACTTCCCAGCATAAGGTGTTGACCAAACGGCAACCTCCATGGCTGGAAAATGAAGCCAAGACAGATTTTTAGATGATTTGGGAGGTAGGAGAGGCACGAATTGCAACATATTGCATATTCTGAGCTTCAAAACGATTTCTCAGAAACATGAGAGTGAAGACACGCATACGCTGTCCCTTCTTTAATCTCTCTGTGGTGTTGATGCACTGACCTCAGACCTTCACATTTTGACCTCATGGTCAGCCACATCCTGTGTAAAAAGGGAAGTTTAGGGTTATTTTGCTTCGCTGCTGAATAATTCAGCCATTAGGCAATATTGTTTTAACCAGTTAAATGCACGATGGTTAGTACTTTCACCCAACAGCAAGAAGGTTCTCTGTCTTTCTCTTTCTCTGTGGAGTTTGCATGTTCTCCCTGTGTCTGCATGGGTTCTCCAGTTTCCTCCCACAGTCCAAAGACATGCACTTAATAGGTTAATTGGTGACTTTAAATTGCCCGTAGGTGAGAATGTGAGTATGAATGGTTGTTTGTCTCTATGTGCCCTGTGATGAGCTGGCGAATTTTCCAGGGTGTACCCCACCTCTCGCCCAGAGTCAGCTGGGAGCTCCAGCCCCACTGTGACCCTGTGACCCTGATGAGGATAAGCGGTTACAGATGATGGATGGATATTAGCATTGGGTTGTTATGCAAATAGGTCTCTGGCACCTTTTCAGTGTTTTTGTGTTTTGTCAAGGCCATGTAAAGGACAACAGCCCAGATACCCATGTAAGAGGAACAGTAAACACAATGGTCACACCTCCAGGTCTCTTTCAAATCTTGTGTAAATTTGTTTATAGATTTGAGTGACCTCTACTCGACAAGAGCAGTTACAGGCAGTTACTTCTCATGCACATGCACCACACATAGGCCGGCACTCACATACTCAATATATACAGTTACATGTGCAGCTGCATGCACAGTGCACTCAATTAACTGCATGATGTTAAGAGATAGTCTATGTCCCTGT
Organism: Argyrosomus regius; assembly: GCA_946959425.1. Lineage (NCBI taxonomy): Eukaryota > Metazoa > Chordata > Actinopteri > Sciaenidae > Argyrosomus > Argyrosomus regius. The sequence continues at coordinate 12,817,537 of OX336889.1, forward strand.
GTTCATGTGACATGTGATGCTTTGAATTACCTCCTCTGTGCCTAACATTGTTGCCCCTTTATTACTAAAATGTATTTTTATTTCAATGAACACGTAACTTAATTACATATACTTTTTAATTTTCCATGGTCGCTTATCCCGTTCACTGTCGCAAACATGCAAACTTCACACAGAAATGTCCCCAACCACAGAAAGGCCCCAGCCTGAACCCAGAACATTCTTTCTGTGAGGCCACAGTGCTAACCACTGCCTCACTGCTCCGCCAACATGAGGAACAGTGAACAATTTTCACATATATCAGTAAGGGTGTTCAATAACAGATGACCCGTCAGCCTTTGACTAAACTGCACTCAGTGAACCGGATCTGTTATTCATGCTACAATGCAGCTGGTCTCACCTCACTCTTTCTGCAGTGTTTTGCTGAGAAGACATATCACATATCATATCAGGAAATGACCGTTGGCAAGCTTGAGGCAAACTGAATACCTGAATACACAGTAGTGTTCTCAGGTAAAGTTATTGAGTTATGTCGCCCAATTCATGTAGTTATAATGTGTCATTTTTTGTTGGCTTTTCTATACTGTTTAATGTAAAATGATTAAGACAATTAAAATCTGTCATTGAGTTTGGAATAATTGTCACCAGTGGAGGTAGTTTTAGTCTGATGTTGATCAGACAAAGCCTAGTCCTACCTTGACAAATATTTTAGCCGTCCTCCAGTAGCCCACACATTTATGGGCAAACTACAGCAAGAACACATTTCTGTGTTTTACAACCCATTTACACAAAACACCATTCATGACAAGCTGAGTCATTGTGCACTCTACACATGAAGAGAACAGAAATATGGTTGAGATATTTCTGTTTTTTGATGTTCAACTCTAACAATGAGTCGGCATTGTAAATTCTGCACTGTAGCACGATTCATCTGCACTGATAAATACATGCTTTGAAAGACCCTACAGAGCTGGGACTTTCTCAGAAAAGATGTGTTTTATGGGTGTCTCTTGACATGGAATCCTGAAAAAGGGGTCAGGAGAGACAGAACAATCCTGTCTTTTCCCTCGGTTCTTTTTGTTTTTTGGTCCCAGTCCTTATCTACACAAAGAAAGCTAGTGAACAAGAACAAGAGTAGGAGGTAGAAAACGGGGGCTGGTGAAAAGAGAAAATTCTGAGCCCCTCATTGCTGTACAGTATCACATGACTTCCAAAGCAGGACTGTGGGTAAAGGAGCCGAGAAAGAGAGGGGAGGCGTGGTGAGAAGGGCGTGTTGGTCTCAGCAAATCATAGCCCTCACTTGCTCAATCTGGTTTGTACTGCCCAGGCCTGAATGTTCCCTACAGATGTCCTGTGGGAAGACTGTGTTCTGCATGTGTTTTTAGTCTACAGGTTATCTGCCCTCCCAACCCGCACTACTCACTCACATTCACTGAGCTGCTCTCTGACATTACCTCAGCCCCCTTTGACCTTCTGGCCAATGGTTAGAGATACACCTAACACCTAAATCTGTATTGTACTTACAGAACTATCTCTTAAAGCTCTGAGACGTAAATTAATACATGCGCAAAAGAGAGATAGACAGATTCAGATTGTGAAATATACCTTAAGAAATACCAGGATGTTTCAATATTGGACTGCAACTGGCTGACCAGGCATGACTAAATGAAAAGACTGGAGAGGTTTTCCAGTATGTGACAGCTGTTACTGTATTGATTTCTTTCTCCCCCTGCAGTCTGGCACGGTACAGATGACAATGCATGAGCCTGGATCTATGCATAGTTTGTGTCCTTGAGTCTGATACATGTCTCCCCTGCATCTCAACCCTGGGTCTAACTTTTAGTGTGACCATAAGGGGACAAAAGTTGCATTACTAACACTGAGAAGCAATAGTTGTGTTCCTGGGTGTCAATTTATTGTCAGGTGGATTACAAGATATGTGGCTTGTGAACAATGAATCCAATATTTTCTTCAGTGACTATGGGGTGAAAGAATCTCCCATTCTAGCCAATAGACTCAAGGCCAGGTCATTTATTCAAATACACGCAGGGACACAAACACAAGCACAATTACACACTTACACAATGTAGTAATGACATGTGTGCACATGGAGGTGAAGCTGGTGTGTGTCCTGAAGCAGTATGTGTGTTTTGATCAGCCTGGACTAAACAGGCAGCTGTGACCTCCACTTGGCAACTTACTCAACCATTTACAGACACAGAGAGAGAGATATATGCTGAGCATGCAGGGAGATCAAATGACTAACAGTGAGGAGAGGCATAGGAAAAGAAGAATAACTTCCATTTGCAGTTCTCCGTTATTTTCATCAGATGAAGAAACCATCTTCCAGGATTTCCTGTAGAAAGTTCAACAAGAATGTATTAATGACATAGTATTCTAGATGTGTGTGAGCAGTGTCTACTTAATTTCACAGACAACATAGGATAACCAAAGCATGCCAGTCACACTTACTCGAGTACATTGCCTGTGGGTACAAAACCTCTGAGCCTGAACAGGCCAAAAGAAAATTGTGTTGTGATGGAAGAGGGGAAGTGAAGGAGTATTGTAGTGTTAAACATTTAAAGGTAACACACGTGGGCCACAGAAACTGCCTTCAAACACATGGTGCAGTAAACTAGTTTCTCCTAAATAGATGCCTCGTGCAGATGTACACAGTGTGGATAATTAAGTCAAAATGGTCTCTGTTTGTTAATGTGGGAGGGTCATGTGAGAAACAGTGTGAATGACGTCTTACCAAACTTCAGGCCTTCAGCGTCTTAATAATTACATTAACCTATAACTGTAAATCTAGTAGTATTTGCGTGTGCCTTTGCTAGCAGGGTTAAAGAGACAAAGGGTTGTCCTTCTGGATGCAGTTTAAGACATGATGCTCCAGTTTTATAGACTGAGGGCATAGGACCATTTGAGTAACCTGGCTAATGGGCCTTTGTTATAAATTTAAAAGCTTTTCTGATGACACTGACTGAATCATTCATAAGATGAGTGATAAGACAGGAGATAATTTAATCTATACTTTCCATTGTTGGTGTGCAGGACTTATTATGTTTTAAAGATAAAATCCTTTTTGCATGTACCCACAGACATGTGTCTTGCTCCAACAATCAATGGCATACAACATGAAAACTTTTTCAGTGATAATATAATTGAACAATAACATAATTACTCAAAATATGAACAAATCGTCCATAACTGCTGATCACTGCGCTGAGTAAACTGAACTGTGCACTTGTTTAGTTTAGCAACACAAAGTTATTGAGATTAGTTTGGTTATGGTAGTTCACCTATAAATGAAGTCTGTCTGGTTATGAAAGGCAGGCTGTGACACACACACACACACACACACAGGAGGATGCTGTAGACAGCCCACGTGAATCTGATTACACAGTGTAAATCCGTAAATAATTTTAGGAGGCCCCTCCTGGTCACATAAGGCTCTGTGAGATCAGACAGGGTTTAGGGTCCTTCTCGTCACTTCTAGGCTGCAGGGATAACTTTGGTGCTGACACTAGACATGCTATGGGTGATAAATGAACATAAAATAAATTAGAAATGCTCATTTGCATTTATTGTGCTTTGAAAATGTAATGCCTTGTTTAAATAAGTAGATATCATTGACAGTATATGGTCTGCAGCCACACCTACTTGGGCACAGCTTCCAATGACAATACTCATAAAATATTTAGGTATAATAGTTAATCACCATAGTTTAGCATGTTAGCATGCATTTATTTTGCCAATTCAAACTTAAATTGCTAATTCTTTTTGTTTTATCTGATGATGATGTTACTCTGGGATCACCAAAGTTAATACAATTAATTCTGTGGGGAAAATTAATGTGATAGTTATCGAGATCCATTACCAGTATGTCAACCTGGCATAATAAATAAAAGCTTCATACATTCTACATTCAGTTCTTTCCAAAAAGAAAAAGTTAAATATTTCTGAATATAGGTGAGTAGGTTTTTGCTGTGTCATTATTACTGGTGTAGTCATTCCTGAGCCTTCCTTTTTTTTCTCCCATTTTCTATGGGTTAGGATTATCATGCATTTTCATCATGACTCAGCAGTTTCCTTGTCTCTAGTACAGTTTATGTACACACATTGTTCTGGATTGTAATCATCTGAGGGGGCTTTAAAATTAACCCAAAACACATGCGGATGAAAAAAAGAAGCAGTCTGCAGTCAGTGAAAGCCTGTAAGCAGTGCACATATCCTGCTACATGCCAACAGGAGAACATTATAAAAGATAAAGAGTTTCTGGACTGGCACATTAAGGCATGGTATTATGTTTCCTCTCTGTCTCCTTCTTTCTAATTTCTTTGTCAGTCTCCCCGACTCTCACCTGTTGTTCTCACGATACCTGAGACAGCTGTGTTTAGCTGTCCGACATGTTCTTTTTTCCTTGTCCCAATTTCTTGGGTCATGTGATGTTTACGTCCCTACGTGCCTTTGTTCAGGTACATCATCAAGCAATAACCTCACCTGTTTAAAATAGCTAAATGTAGATTAAGAATTAGCACCTTTAGTTTTATTATTCACCATGGGATACACTTCAGAAAAAACAAACAAACAAACTGGAGGAAATGAATGAGGTTCCGGTTTATCTTGATAGAAGCTTGTATATCACACATCCTGTTGGCTTTGCAGAACAACATTTTTATTCGAGCCAAACTGGTTTCTATTGTGGTACATCAATTAAACCTGCGTACGCCTGATATGAGTTACATCAGAAAAGGAGTGTACAACCAAAACAGCAGCTCTTTGAGGCTATACAGTGTATTTTGAGTATTACATTATTCGTCAGATTTCCTACAGCTTGCATCCTGGAACAAAACATTACATTTGAGCCACATTTGAGTGAAAATGTGTGTGTGAGAGTGGTGAATAGTTATGAAGACATTTCACTAAAAACACAAAATGGTGAAATTAATGTTGACATTAGAGGAAAAATCAGAAGTTTCACCAAAGTCAGGAGGATCCTGACTCATCCATCCAATTGCTGTTGAAGTATTTCATTCTGCCCACTCTCTTTAATGATGTGTAGATAAAAACAATAACCCAATATACAGTATGATCCAATACACCACCATAACAAACTACAAACTGTATAATTATATTACAAGTTTATTCAACACCTCTCACCTGTAAAGGTGTTTCTGTTATCATGTGCACAGGCTGTGTACAATGTAAAGACTTTTCTCAAATAAAGAGAAACAGAAATTAGGCGGTCAGTTCAGTTAGACTGAAGCACCTGCTTCACATTAGAGAATATATAACCAAAAATCAAACCTGTTACCATGGTAATGTGTGCTCATATCCACAGAATTCTGTAGGTTGTCAATATTACTGATTGGAGACTCCTATTGTTTCTTTGTTCTTGTCGTAAGAGATGTGCATTTAGAAGAATTCAAGAATTCCCATTGTGTGTGTGTGTGTGTGTGTGTGTGTGTGTGTGCGTGCGCGTGCATTGTGTGTTTTTATAGATGGGGCCTACTCTAGAAAAACTCCCTGGGCTCTCATGTGCCAGCGGGTTTATCCATTGAAGTTGTCCTTTCTCACAGAGTAATGCACTATTTCACAGAATCACAGCAATTCCTGCAATCATTCACACAGTCATAGGGAACAAAGAACAAGCCTGAGATAACAAACTAAGCACTGAGAGGACAGCTCCCAACCAGCCTGGGTTCTGGTCCTGTGGGCATTCTTTGGTGTTAAAGGTGCTTTTCCCACAAATTTCTATCAGTGGGACCCTGTGCATAGAGTGCTTGGATTGTTGTTTGAGTGTAAGCTAACCCCGGGCTTTCTTGGACCCCTACACACAAATTTTAAGCTATCAGACTGTGAGCTTCAGTATTTAAGACAATGAGAGTCAGTATCTTGTTACAGTTTGACACAGACCTAGCAGGGTGGTAGCAAGGGAACGAACATTTCTAGAAACATTTCACGCAAAGAGAGGTTTCTTCCTCTGTGTGTTAACATCTCAAACTTTCATGTTAACTCATCTTTTTCGTTCTTGTTTCTAGTCACAACTCCTCCCTAAGAAATGCGCCGAGGGATGTGGTGTTGTAATGTGCTGTTATTCTCTCTTTACGGTAATGACTGGGTTGGACACAGCACAGTTTACAAGATCTCTGTCACCCTTTCTAAACTCAGTTGGTCAAGGCAGATGGCTGTTCTCCATGAGCCAGGTTCTTTTCAACACTTCAGCCCCTTGAAAAGAAATTTTTCCTTGCCACTGTCGCTAAGTGGTTGCTCATGGTGGGAATTATTGAGTCTTGACGAATAATATACTGATGGGCACAGTTTAGATCTGAAAAGAGATAACTTCTGGTCTCTGTTGTCTTTGGCAACATATAAAGTTGAATTGAATTATGCGAAGGAAGCCCTGTTCCTCTCCATTCCTTTGTCACTCAAACATCCCAGAGGTTAAATTAATGTCACTGCTGTGCTTGTGGCTCCACGTGCATTACACTTTGATGCTATAACTACAACAATAATGGTATTCTTTGTTGAACGGGTACTTGAGGGGAGAGTATATAAACACACAGAGGAGGGAGGTCACATCAAAGTCCAGTGGCAGTCCCCACAGCTGTATAGGCACAGCTTCTACCTCTGCACTCCATGACAATGCAACACAGTTTACCAGCTACTCTAATGAAAGGGAGTTGTCTGGGAAGAGTTTGTTCTTTTTTTCAATTTAGTTTTTACATTGGCTGTAATTTCCCTTGTCACTTTTAATATTCTCATTCAGCTTCATGATTTGCATTCACACTCATGGGGACTTTCATGCAGGTGTGGTTTTCGATACGTGGTGCAATAGTTGGCTGCAGTTTCACATCAGTTTGAACATCATGCAAAAAACTCATGGCTGGCTAAACACACGCTTGTGGTTCCACGTGCAATTACAGTATTTATATCCAAAATGCTACATCTATAGGCATGCTGGGAGGCAAAATTATTTATTCTATTTTACTCAATTCTGTCAGTAATTTGGTCCAAAACATCTGCTGTTCAAAATGTACTCTACAACTCCACAACCATGTAGAGAAATAGACATGATCATTGGCTCAGGAAATGGGTCACAGTGCCTCACTGTGACATTATTTTGTAGCCTCAGAGAATAAAAGTGTGCCAAAATGTAGCCCTCAATAACCTGAATGTGAATTTATAAAACTGAATTTGATTTGAAAAAAACATTTTTATGTAGGACACTAGCTACAGGTTAGAAATAATCATCCTACATGATGTAACTGGAACATTACATTGCAAATAACGACGTTTGTCAATCTTTACAAATCAAATCTGTTACAAAAAAGGGAAAAAAAACATTTTATTTAAAAAGAACACACTTAAAACTTCATATTTTTTTACTTTTTAAATATAATTTTATGAGAGGTTGTAAATAATAACACACAATCATGTGCCATATTTGGAAATGAATACAGCCTTAATTATACAATATAAATACAGCTACCTAAAATAAACGCCTAATATTGTTTGAATGAACGTAAATTTACAGGCACATATGACGTAAATCAGAATTGCCATTACATGATGGCAATCTCCATTTCCTGTTTGTTAGTAAACCACGCCCAGCTATGTCACATACTGGCAGTGTTGATATAAGGACGCTCCGTACTGAGGCGTGCCTTGTGTGTGGTTAAAAGGGAGCAGACAGTCAGTGCCGGTACTATTACAAGTAACTCCCGCCGCAGTAACAGTAGTTTTTGAGCAAAGTACTCACTCTTTTTGGGTAATTTCAGGGTAACTTTTTAACGCGCACAATGGCAGAAAAGATGGACATAGAGGAAGGGAAATCATCCAACGGTGAGCCGCTGGCAAACGGACTGAGCAACCCCAGGGTCAGCAGCCCTCAGCCTCTGCCCCAGCGTGTGAAGAGGATAGTGATGGCCAACTTACTGGTGATCCTCACCGTGGCCGGGGTCATCATCGGCGTTTTTATTGGACTCGGTGTGCGCAATGTGGAGCTCACCAAAACCCAGATAATCTACATCGGCTTCCCCGGCGAGATACTCATCCGGCTATTGAAGATGATTATCATCCCTCTGGTTGTGTGCAGTCTGGTGTCCGGGGCGGCCAGCATTGACCCCAAAGCCCTGGGTAAACTTGGCGGCTGGGCTATGCTCTTCTTCTTGATCACCACATTAATCGCATCGTCCATCGGGGTTGTGATGGCTTTCATCGTGAACCCGGGGTCCGTGGCAACTAAACCAGTGCTTGAAACAGCGAGCGAAAACGTGCCTGTTCCCAAAGAAGTCATAGACTCCTTCTTAGATTTGATCAGGTGAGTAAACACCGCCAACAAACCAAACACAACACCGCCTCACCTGGCTTTGAAAGTAGTTTTAATTGTGATGCGTTCACTGACGCCTCCGTGTGGATACAACCAGGTTAACCTGGTCATGGTAAACCGGTGGTTGCTAAGCACACGTTACATTACAGTATTTTAGCTGAACCTTCATTGAACGATACATGACTCGCTTTGTGTTCGTTTTAAATAATAAATAACTTATTAACCGCTGAATAGTAGCCAAAGTAGACACGTGGCTTAACTTAATTTACCACCAGCTACGTGTGCTGTAATGTAGTGAGTAGTTGCATCATCTCAACAGTCTTAACGGTGGCAGTTAGGAGGCTAACCGCCGAGACTCAGTCGGTTGTCAGTGAAACTACGACTCCCCTTTCGTCCTCTTCTACTTAACGTGTGTTTCTTTTAGTTCACATTTCTGCCTTTACAACACAGCGCATGTAGTCTAACTTGACGCCAGTGACACCGCTTTACAAGTCGGCACAGCGGCACTGCTTATAACTTGACTCCGTGGGCGTGCTTTACGGTAATTTAATTATTTAAATCTCAATGAATTGACCACCAGGCCTAGCATATGATGGCAGCTGTAGCTTTTGTGAAGAAAGAAAGAAAAGGAAGTGCTAATAGAGCTCATGCAAACACGTGGTTAGGAGAAGTGCGCCTTATCTCTCCAGTGACTGAAAGATGGCTGAGGCCCACCCCACCCCCCCATCTTGCAGCTTTAAATCTGTTGACCTTTTTTGCACTCTGAAGTCATTTTTAAGCACACTGCTACTCTAAACTTGCCTGGTTGGGGAGTCAGTAACCCGCAGTCTTTTTTTATCAACGTGTCACATTCACGGGGCATTCATGAGACCATGTGCCACCTCATCTACTCTTAAGGGGAAGCTGCAAGAGCATGCAAACAAAATCGTGTCAATGCCTCCTGACATCTCGTCATGTACTGAATGTGGAATAACACATCTTACACAACAGCCTTTCCCCCCCCCCCCTCATGTTTTACCCCAAAACTGAGTGAGTCCAGATGGCTTTGTTTACCTGAGCCAACAGCTTATTTGGTGGATTAGTGCACCATATAGTTAAAGTGTATTGAACCTCAACCCTTTGTAAACACATTGCCTCACACTATAATGAATTATAGTGGCATGAGCTGAAGAGTCTGCAGTCTTTTAGTCCCTTATTAAGACACTAAAGTACCAGAGTTTACTGGTGATATGTGACGTGCTTCCTACTTTCAAAGTGTTTAACCCCATGATCAGTGAGTAGGTACTCACAAGACTTTGTACACATACTTTCCCTGTCTTCGTGCAGTGATTTCTGTCTGGTTAGTTTGAACATTCTTTGGCTTTTTCAGCACCGCGTTCCATGAATTATGGAATTGTTTTCCATCCTACCTCCGCCTCTTACTCCGCCTTCAGCAGACCGGAGGACCTAGATCTGGCAACACCTCCTGCAAACAGTCAATGCTGCCCAGAGACAGATTCATGCAATAGTACCAAGGCAAAGCTTAACCATTCACAGCTTAACATTGTTACTGATTTATACCAGAACCTTACATAACAGTATCTGTAGAACAAAGGCTTATTTTTACAAAACTCAGATGGGATATTAAGTATTTTCAGACTCCCTACTTATATTTTATTGCTAGGGTGTCTCATAATAAACACCTTTTTTTTATTAAGCAGTTTTTTTTATCAAACGAGCAGGGTTTCTTCTAGAATCCGTGGAGCAGTCCAATTATTGTTAATTGCAGTTTTTAAATGTTGAATGTTTGAACACCTCACTACTGTTGCCCAGATTCATCTACTGTAGCTGGCTGCCGTTTTTAAAGAGAGAAAACAACAATCAGGAAAATAATGGTTGTCTCATGCAGGGCACAAGCCTCGATGTTACGTGTGCACACAGACACTTGACCATTATCCTAATAGGAGAGCCTGTGCCGCTCATTAAAAAGAACCCTCTCAGTGGGTGTCCTGGTTAGTTTAACAGCGTGAGACTTTGACTGAAGAGCTGTTCATCGAAGTGTAAAAAAAAACGGCCTGGTCATTGTTCACACATACGCACAGCACGCACAGTAAAGGATTCAGGTTTAACACTGACTGCAGCCACTCATACACATCCTTGTTGACATTCCTTATCTCCTACCTTCTTGTTTGCTTTCTCTCTCCAGTCTACAATCACAGGTGATGGCCATTAGTCGTATTAGCGTCATCCGTGGATTTATTGACAACACACGCACAATATTTGCCTTGAGCTACAGGAAAGTAGTGACATAAATACTGATTACGTGGCACAAAGTATTTCTTGTAGAGCCAAGCTCACCGCAGGCTAGATAATGTGCTCCCAAGTAAGTTAGCACAGGTAAAATCAAGTTTATCTTTCTAAACACATCACTTGTAAACGTTATATTTTGTGCCAACCCCTTTAGAATAAAAAAACAACTCGTTACTCTTCAACTTTTTGACAATTTGTGACTTTGTTAGTCCTTAGTAATCTGTAACTTGTTTGAAGGGAGGAAAGTATTTACTGTTTTCACGTGGACCTACATGAGGTGTTCACTGCACATTGCCTGATCTGACAGGTGTAACAGGATGCCGTTAAGACGTCAGAGAAGTTTGCTTCAAACACTCAGCAGCTAGTCAAAAGGGACACACCCGCCTATCGGCACATGACAGTACTATGTGTGGATTATTGTCATACCATTGTCTTTCATGCAATCGACACATGTTCAAGTTTTTAGAGTCCTTACAGTATATGAAATCTTCTTCTAGACTCTTTATATACTCTATATACTCTCTCTCTCTCTCTATATATATCTATATATATCTATATATATATATATATATATATATCTATATATATATCTATATATCTATATATCTATATATATATATCTATATATCTATATCTATATCGATATCGATATCGATCTATATCTAGATCTAGATCTAGATCTATTTATATATATATATATATATATATATATTATATATATATATATAACCTTTTAAACAGGTAACTGAACATACTATATATTTAGCCTAAATAGGAACACATTTAATTATGTTAATCTGTTCAGTGTTGAGCAACTTAAGGCGTGTTTGAACAGGATGTGCCGGTGCCTCTTGTGAATAACAAATACTGCAGGACTGTAGTCAGTGAATCTTTTATCAGTGTGGCAGTCAGTGAATGTCCCCACAGGTTTCAAAGGTTTTTATGCAAAGCTGCGTAATGAAAATGCACGATGCAAAGCAGCGCTGTACTGCCTTTTCCAAACACCCAGGTATTAGAGACACTGACATGATCTATAAAATACGACGCACAACAACATAGATTTGAGGCCTGTGTCATACACACGTTGATGGTGTGTAAATTACAGCGTCCGGGCTCCAGTCTAGTCAGTCAAGCTGTTGTAAAGTCCATAAGGCTCCGGGTCACAGAATGATAATAAATTGATCAGTTAGTTGAAAAGTAATAAAGATGCATTAGAAAGTGTAACACTGACTTGAAAGCTTTTCTGTCATGGCTCTTTGCAGTGAAATCAGAATTCAGCCTGTGACCCTGCTGCATGTTGCCCTGTCACACAGTCACATGATGTTTAATCCCGACGCTCTATGGTTTCAACGAAAAGAATAAACGGTTGGAAAGAGATTGTGAATTTAATGCCTTATTATTCTAAATCCATTACAGACAGCTGAGTACAGGGGTATTGGGAACACATGGGTTTCATGAGTTCTTAAGAGATTTAATATGCACTTACCTATGTACCAACATATGTGAGTGTGTGCACTTGCTAGAGGAGAATGAATAACACAACAGCAATTAGAAATGGGGGCAGAGTGTATAAAGGAGATTAATAGTTCAATTCGCTCAGCTATTTCCACATGATCAACCTTGTGATACTGTTTCAACTGTCGCCGACATTCAGAGGGCGTCTCTGCAACACCACTGGTGATTACCAGCAAAGTCGAAAAACTTTGAATCAGCTACAAAGCAGCTCCGGGTCACAGTCCTACTTTATATCCTATATGCTGTGCAAACAGTTCAGGCTTCATCAGAAAGGCGTCTGAACTCAATGGAGGCCATTTTATGGCTTTACAATGTGTTTGCAGTGGAGCAAATGTGACCTTGCTCTGTGAGTCCATTCATACAAGTGGTCAGGACTGTTTTTGTGCTGTTGTTCATGCAGACGGAGAAAGAACCAAACAAGGCCAAAACACTCTTATGTTCCCAAGCATTATAATTTCTCTCCTCCAATTACAGTCACATCTTTTTCACTGGACTTTCCCAAGACACGTGGTAAACATCTGGCTGAATTAATATTATTATTTTTTTCTTCCACAGAAACATCTTTCCCTCCAACCTGGTGTCTGCTGCCTTTCAATCAGTAAGTGCTGCAACTCGCTTCTATAATTTTATATAATTATGATTTGAAATTGTATAGAGGAGATATTTAGATAAGATGACTGAATGCACTAAAATAACCAACTGTACTGAACTTTTTTTCCCCCATCCAGTACGCAACCGAATACAAGATTGTTCTCAAGAATAGCACCCTTAACATCACAGAGAAGGTGAGCTAAGTGACAGGCCTTGCTGTTCTCATAAAATAGATCACAAATACACTACACAACATTTGGACACTATCTTGTTTGTGTCTCTATGAAGATGGCCGGTGTTGATCTGTGTGTCCTGACTGTGTTTTTCGTGTGTGTCTCTCAAAGATTCCCATTGAAAAAAACCAAGATGGCATGAATATTCTCGGTCTGGTGGTGTTTGCAATTGTGTTCGGCGTGGCTTTGAGGAAGCTGGGACAGGAAGGAGAGATCCTCATCAAGTTCTTTAACTCCTTCAACGAGGCCACCATGGTGCTGGTGTCCTGGATCATGTGGTAAGACAGACTTGTATGTTTCTGGGTTAGGGGGGATTAGAATCAAATCGTTATGAAGCAGTACGAGAGGCATTTTTTTCTTTGTGCCGTAATAATTTACAGCATCCTCTCTCTCTCTTTCCTGTCTTTCTCCCGCTTGCGCGTCTTGTCTCGTTACAGGTACGCCCCTCTTGGTATCATGTTTCTCGTAGCTGGCAAGATTGTTGAGATGGAAGATGTTGGCACTCTATTTGCCAGTCTGGGAAAATATATAGCCTGCTGTATCATTGGACATGCCATCCATGGCCTTCTTGTGCTGCCTGCCATCTACTTCATCATTACAAGGAAAAACCCATACACCTTCCTCTGGGGGATATTCACAGCTCTGGCAACCGCCTTCGGAACAAGCTCGAGGTAATGAACTGCTCACTTCTCTGACTCTCCCACACGTACACACTTGGTTTTTCTGTCCGGTTGGTAAATCAAATCAAATACTGAGGTTCTCCTGTGCTAAAACACACACACTCTTCTCTCTACAAACACACATGGGCATACTTTTTACCTTCATATACTCAACCCCCCCCTCCCTTATTCTCTGTTTCTTAGCTCCGCCACTCTGCCCCTTATGATGAAGTGTGTGGAGGAAAATAACGGCGTATCCAAGCACATCAGTCGTTTCATCCTGCCCATTGGAGCGACGGTCAACATGGACGGAGCTGCTCTCTTCCAGTGTGTGGCTGCAGTTTTCATCGCTCAGCTGAACAACTTTTCCCTTAACTTCATCCAAGTCATTACCATCCTGTAAGTCCCAAATTACCTCACTTGGTAACTGATTACAAATATCTGTTTACAATGACACACATAATTTATTGTATACATACAATTTCAACTGCTGTGTGTCATCTCTCCCAATGTGTTAGTGTGACAGCTACAGCATCCAGTGTTGGAGCAGCAGGTATACCTGCTGGTGGTGTGCTGACCCTAGCCATCATCCTGGAAGCAATAGGGCTGCCCACCAATGACATCTCTCTCATCCTGGCTGTTGACTGGCTTGTGTGAGTACAAAACCTTTTTGTCGTTTATGTGGACATATCGAGTATGGCAGCCAAGTAACAGTTATGACACACTCCAAATCTCTCCCAACCTACCTTGACTTATGCACTTCCACAATTTCACGTAACGGCTAAATTGCTGTCTGGGGCAGTTTGATGAATTTCTTGCCATCTGTTCTGTCTTTAGTGACCGTACCTGCACGGTGCTGAACGTAGAGGGTGATGCCTTTGGAGCTGGACTCTTGCAATTCTTTGTGGACCGCACGGCCAAACAAGAGGAGGGAGCCGAGCTAAGCGACATCAGGCTGGAGGGAGACCCATCAGTTCCTGCCCCCGAGCACTCACCGCTCATTGAGAAGCGAGGTTTGAAGGAAAACGAGTCGGTCATGTAATCCAGCTGCTGACATCATAAATGACCTCTTACTTATTTGACACTCATGCAAGCTGGAACGTGAGGTTCAAACCCCCCTTTTCTTTTCTTTTTTTCTGCCATGAAGAAACTGGGTGAGTGGAGATGAGAGGATGAACATGCACACTACCATACAATGCAAAGATAAGCTCTCTGTCATCAACACCCTTGTGGAAGGAAAGCAGAAAAACAAGGCTGATTTTAAAATCCATTTGATTCACAGTGACGTTTGTTTCCTTTTTTAGGGATAGTGTTACACATTAGAGCAATTATTAAACTACTGTGTGTGTGTCTGGAGACTAATGTTGGTTGCATTTAGTTGGTCCTCATCAATTTTAAAGTCAGAATTTCTTCACATGGCCAGTTGTATAAACCAGGTGTTCATGAGTCACAACTAAGTTTATCATGTGAACAATATAGACATCCACTTGGACGTCAAGAGGCTGGACCGGTGACTCTCTGTAGGAAATCAAATGTTACAAAAGGAAGAAATGTTGTTAGTGATGGAGAAATGGAAGTTTTGGATTTACCTATTGGGCCACTGTTACTGTACTTATCTTGTGCACTCAAACTTCTCACACAACCTGTACAACCTGTAGGCAATTATGACTTCCTGGTACACATTTCTGACTTTAAAGTTGACGAGGACCACAAAACGGCTGGCTGTAGCCAGTCTGTGTGCAAGACACATTCTTACTCAAATTTTCCATCTGGAATCAAATTAGCTTGAAGATGTTTTACTGTCACTGTTTTTGTCCTTTTGTGTTCAACTTTCAACAACCCTAGGTTGTAAAATGCGTCATTATATGCTTTGAATATGAACATTAATTATTTGTGTATTTTGTTATACATGATTATGACCATAGTCATGCAGATTTCTCTAATGTATTTAAACTATATGTCTCGTATAGGAGTTGTCATATTTAAAGCATCTGAACTCTAGTTTAACCATACTCTGTATAGTATGCATGATAATGTATGTATGACAAAATGCACAAACATTTGTTCTTTTTTATTTTATTTTTTAAGGGGAAGAAAGCTTTTATTAGTCTGTTATTGTTACTCCATGGCGACGCTTCTCTTACGTACAATACCTTTCTCATAATGAGAAAAGGCAACAGAGCTTTAAACGTTGTTAACGAGATTATATTTATGCTCTAAAGCACACCAAATGAAATATCCTCAATAATTGCCCGAAGCTGATTTAACAAACTTTTTCTCAAGGACTCCAAATATGTCACCCTGCTTGGACATGGATTGAACTCCCCAGCATTTCTGCCTCTCCACATGGACCTCAGTGTGATGGCAGGCAGCATAACCTCAGGTTTAACTATGGCTTGAAGACTGTCCTTAATACTCTAAGACCAAAAATCACACCGGTACATCAAATGGAAAGGGAGACTTTTGAACTCCTGATCATTTTATTTTTTTATTATAGCTCACAATTTACTCCTGCTGCTGCTCTGTTAAGGTCCCGGCATCTCAGCAAGGCACAAATGTTTTTTTTTAAAGCACAGTGTGTGAGAAGGACAGTCTGTTTGTTTGATGTTGTGTAAAGTATGGTGTGACTACATGTGATGTATGAGTAACATCTCCTTCCACTACAAGGGTATCTCTACATTGTCAGAAGAGCAGCAGCGGACTGCTGGTTTATTATGACCGTTATAGCTCGAACACCTAAAGGACTTGTGAAAATAAGCATGTCTCAACTTGTTTAGTTTGGCTGTGATGCCATAAACATGAAATACTAGTTAAATGAGGTTTAGGCCTCCTTGTATGTCATTGTTAATGCCTAAGATAATTATTATAATTTATATTTATTTCCCTAATCAAAATCCAAAGGAAGTTTTAGTCAATGTTTTCACATGTTGGTAACTCCAAATTTCCCCTTTTTTCCCAGTGTCTTACTGTAATAACTGGTTGGTGATGGTGTCCTGTTGTTGTTAATATGTTGGTCTCCTTATGGGTCAGAGTCTAGACTGTGTGTGTACAGTGTGCTTCCATTTGGTGATTTTCTTTTTTTTGCATTTGGACAGCGGGCATTTCTGTAAACTTCAAGACTTTTGAGAACATGTGGTGTGTGGTAACATTGCTTGTTCCCTAGAGTGATACTATTTTCAGATACAAGGTGCAACATGTCTATGTATGTACAACTTAATATTGAATGTTTATCCTGTCCATCCATATCATCCTTTATCCGTTTAAATATCCAGTGTGTATGATTTAGGGGCATTTATTGGCAAAATATGGCAGAAATGTAATATTTATTAGTATGCTTTCCTTAGTGTATAATCACCTGATTATTTTTTGTTACCTTAGAATGTAGTCCAGAGTGGACAAACAAAGCATGTGTTACTCAGTTGGCTTCAATCTGCAGCTTCAGTTAGATGCCACTAAATCCTACACACTGGGTGTTTAAAGCTCTACCAAAGACAACAACATATGCTTCAAAATGTATGAACATTTATGATCTTTTCAGTGGTTTCAAGTCTGCTTGCTTATTGCTTACTTTGTCTGGTTTATTTTGTACTAGTTCTGCAGTATTTCCCATGCAGGTCATCCGTGAAATCATTGCAGGCTTGAAGTCTAATTTCTTCTGAAGTCTGAGAAAGTGCAAAAAGTCATTGTCTCAAAACAGTTATTGTGCTTCAGTTTCTTCTAAATGGCTTTTTTTTTTTTGTGCAAGGTTGTAAGGATGTCAACATTCCTTTCTGAGATCTTTCACCATATGGTTGTCTGTCTGGTTCAATCACAGTATTTGTGTTGTGTATGTATGCACATGGTAGTTGGATTTTATTAGAGTGGGTCTGTGTTTCAAACAACTTTCTTCGTTACAATCTCAGTATATTGTTAGTTTTTAAACAATAAAAGCCTTTTTTAGTATTTGCTTCTCTCTTGGCTGTTCATTTCAATCTTCCCTGTGTGTTTAAACCTTTTAACTGTAGTCAGCAACTCAAATACATGTGGCTGCATGAGAACACCACAGCCACATTAAGCATTTTCTGATAAACTGAAGGATTGGGTGTTCCTCATATGGGTGGAGAAAATTGTCCCACTTAAGTTGAACTATTTAAAACTTTTAGATTAGTTGGAAAAATCCATTGGAACAAAACAAACTGTTTTTCAGAGCTTGTGAAAAGTTTTTAGAGATGGATGACCTTCACAGGACAGCAACACTACAAACATGATAGCCTTCTAGAATTATTAATGCATACTATAATAATTAGACACCGAAAGGGACAATTTTTCTGCATAATGTATACTTTTACATTTGCAGTGGAGTATTTTCAGTGTGGTATTACTTTTCCACCACAGACATGTTAGTCGCCTCCAGATGCCTTTCTGTAGTAGCATGCAAGAGGCGAGACAAATTTAGAATCAGGGTTCTTTGTTTTTGAATCCAAAAATAACTACATGTACCCTCTCAGTGGTATAGATACTTATTATATTTATAGAATTACCAGGTCATATATAAACAATGCTAAGTAGGTAAGATGAAGAAGGTAAGATGATAAATACATCTTACATACATAAAGAGAAACCTCTACACAAGTAGGATTAGGAAGCTGGACCAGTCTGTCAGAGAATCAAGCTACATTCCTGTGATGTTAAGTTCCTGCTTGTCCTGTCTGGTCATAAAATCCTCCACCCCCCCAGGCGTCTGCCATATGGCTGAAATAACTCCCATGTTAACAGTGTGAACAAAACTTAGTGCAGAGGCTTAGGAGGGACAAAGATTTGTTGTGCCACCTAGTGTTCAAAAAGAACTGCAGCCAATTGCACCTTTACTGTATTTACAATGGATTTGCCAACAGTCGTGACAACAAATGAGTAAAATTATCATATCTGTTCCACCTTTATTTTACCAGTTCATGAAATGGAGTGACACACCTTGATACATCACATACAAGTAACAACACTAGAAGAAACATGTCATACAATAAGCTGGTGTGTTTTTTATGTGCAACTTCTCTTAAAAAATGTTTTTTGAACCATCTACTGAACTGAAGTTCCAGTTTAGTCAATAGATAGTAGGTGCTCAGTAGTAACATGAGTAATTGAGCTTGAGGGTTAATATTAATTTACATATTCAGTCAAGGCTTTCTGTTTTTAAGTGAATACTAAGGCCTGATAGAGCAACATGTCATCCTCTTCACATACCAACAATACGAGGACGAATGATGGCGTGTTTTTTGTTTCACCAAATGGAAATTAATTTGCCATACTAAACCTGTCAGGTACCAAATGGCATCGATATGCAGAAACATTCATTCATAAACTGCAAAACTTAAAAACCGAAAGAGTGCAAATCAATGCAACACAGTCAAGTCAAGAAATTCATAAAACACCTCTTAGGGTAAAACCACTTATTTTTAAATAATTCTGTACAAAATCTTAACACCTATTTAAGATCATGTACATTGTAGCTTTTAACAAAAATCTAGAGCAACATCATTTTTAAGTATTTATCTTTACAGCAGTCATATTTACTTTACAACGCATATAGATTTAGTACAACCTGCAGTAAAACTAGTCTTTCACTCTTTGAGGTTTGCCTGACGTAAACGCTCTAGTGTGTGGATCTTAATTTCAGTAAAATGCAGTCATTTTGGCAACTTAATAGTTTCCAGGCATCATCTTTTAGGCTTTTTAAAAAAATATTAAGGTGAGGCAAGACTCTCTGTGCTGTTAGGTAAACAAATCCAGCACAGTATAAGAGGGCTTTTGAGTCTCAGTCATCGCTCATAATTTGCTTCTGTCCAGCCTCTTTTTCGCAGGGTTGGGATACTGAGGATTCTCAATAACCCCCTCTCCAAACTTGAGCTCCAAGAAGGCTCTGTGGTTGTTTGGACCGTAGGCAGTGATGCCGGCAAAGGACATGGGCACCAGTGGCTGCAGAAAATGCTCTGGGAACTCTACGTCTTGTTTGTGCTCTGTCCATGTGTCTTTGGTCATGACACCATTACGTGGATAAAATGGCCACAGGTCAACATGCAGGTGGTTGGCCTCACTGTACTGGACTCTATAGAAGTCTCCTTCCACTGCACGCTCCCAGACGTAGCCATTAGCATCCACAAGAGAGCCTGAGTCCAGGTTCTTCAAGTGATCACAGTTGGGTACATCCTCCAGGTAGATGCCTAGGTCCACATCATAATCCCATGGGATGATGTCCTGATGGCGGACAGCCCCCAGTAGGGTCCCCCCCTCTAGCCAGTAGCGCACACCCGAGGTCTCCAGGATATTGATAACATATTTTGTGGTTTCCCTGAGAGCACGCAGACAGCATGGAGGTGTCCAACGATCCAGATAAAGGTAGTCTGGAGTATCATCCTGCACAGTGCCAAAGCAGCGAGGTGTCTCTTTACTGCAGCCATACCACTGTTCCTTTCCATCAGGCAACAGGAGGCGCTTCAGACCAAAGCTCCTCATGATCTTCCCGGTGGCCTCCTTCAGTCGAGTGTCGGCCTTCCACTGGTTGTGAGCGGAGCTGAAGAGGGGACGGTGGTTAGCAGAGAAACATGGACTCTCCAGCAGCTTGACCTTCCAGCCTCTCAATGCAGTCTGAACAAAGAGCGAGGAGAAGAGGGGACGCCCCAGAGGTACCGAGAGGTTAAATAGATCCTCAGTGCGAATGAGGACAACTGCATCTCCTTGTAAAGCTGTGCACACACTCCCACTGCTCCCAGATGCAGCCGGCGAGTAGGTAGCTGTCCACTCTCTGAGGTTCACCCGTAGATGGAGACACTGCACAGCAGATCGAGCAAGCACAGGTGCAGCTACCAATCTCACGGGCCCCCCACCCTCACCTTCCAACTCCCTTATCAGTCTCTCAATAGCCCGAGGTTGCTCCAACTCCACCCCATCAGGCACCAGCAGCACAAACTCCGTCTGGACATGGAACTCTGGCCTGTGAACTTGCGGTGGCTGGTCTGGGGTGGGGGAGAGTACCAGAAGCCGTGCCCCATCTGGAAGCACCAAGGGAGGGTATGGAAAGGTGTCGGCCACAGCCAGGAAGGGAAGCTCAGGTCTCTGACGGAGAAATGAGTTAGCCACATCCCCAACATAATTCTCAAAGTTTTCAAACTCCCGAAGAAGAACAGTCACACGTGGGCCACGGCCGTGTCCCTCCACTCCTACCACCCCAGGCTCACCTCCAGCTCCTACAAGCACCCCCAGGCCTCCCCCGAGACCGGAGGCTGGGAGGGCAGCCCTCCTCGTGCCTCTGCCGAGTTCCTTCCTCTTCTCCATCATTTGCTGCTGGGCCCGGGACACATAGTAGAGAATTAAGAGGTTGAGGATGATGGCGCCAGTCAACAGGCCCTGGCAGAGACTGATACGCATGGCAACTGAGTTTACTTTCCAGTTTCTCTCAGCAGAAGAATTTATGGTTCATTTAAGAGTGTTGGGTGTGAGGTCCCCATTAGTGTAATACTAGAGGAATGAGACGACCTGTGGAAAGTCAGAAAAAACATAATGATGCAGTGATTATGTTTTGCCAAAAGCTTATATAAACAAAACAGCTGTATAAAGATACCTTCAATGTATGATAAAATGGCATGCTCCTTTAAAATAACACACAACTCACCTTAATTTAAATCTATTTCATTGTTTACAAGAGCAGCCAATCACATCGTGCATTAGCCTTGTTATCAGAAGCTTTAGCACCGTTAAGCCCATTAAGCTTGTTGTACTATATTTAGTCTTCATGATGGTCCATCTCAGTCAGCTCTGTTAGCAGCAGCACAGGAGCAAACCTGGTTGAATCGGTGGCAGCAGGCACAGAGGTTGATATGCATTGTCAGCTAATGTTTATGCGGTTGAGGCTGAGGTCGAGTCTCCAACATTTTAAGAAGAAATCCACAAACATGTGTGCTCAATCATCAAATCTCATCAGAATATTTAATTACTACGAAGCTTAACACAATATCTGCCGTTAGACCCAACTGCACGGATTCACCATTAAGCTAGCACGCTTACAGTTGGTGTTGCCCGCAGCAACAACAGAAAGACTTCCGGTTCGAATCCTTCAGAATAAAAGTGCCATCTTCATATAACTCTAACAAATTCCCACATTTGGCACAAAAACTGAATCAACTACATATGAAAATATTATTGCTGAGCTGAAACTTATATCATTTAATCTATACCATTTAAAAAGACAAAACTTGGGCCTTTAATGTCAACTGTACAATAGTATAATATGTCCACTGCAACATCTCTCTCTCTTTCTGTATAACTGTTATTGCACAAATTATATGTAAAAAAAAATACAAACATAAAAATAGATGACAATTAATCACTTAATTTGCTTACAACATATCACCCCTATATTGCACTCTCCCCATTTAAGTTTTTCACAATGCAGAAGTTATTGCACAAGAGTCAATATGTCAATATGTATATTTCTCTTATGTACATTTTTTAGAGGTAGAACCATATGTTCTTCCTCCTTAGAGTTTATTCTATTCTATTTATACTGTTGTCACCGATTTCACCTCATGCCTGTATATAGTGTGTGTCTGTCCTGTGTTTTTACATGTAATGCTGCTGCAACAAAAGAATTTCCCTTCGGGGATCAATAAAGTACTCTATCTATCTATCTATCTATCTATCTATCTATCTATCTATCTATACTATACATACAGGAAATAAAATATAATTGATGTATGTGGCCTATTTTTTATTTTTATTTTGGACAAACTACCTATAAATGTCTTCATTTCTCATCAACCATTTTCTACCTTGTATTTGAGATAATTTATTGTGTATTATAATGTAATTTTATGTACATACCTATATATGCATATGCATAAAATATCATGCTTTATTAATGGGTTCAGTGCCTTGCTCAAGGGCACCTCGGAGGTGAACTGGCACCTCTCCAGCTGCCAGTCCAACACCTTCCATACTTTGGTCCTGGACTTGGGCCGGCCACCCTCCGGTTCCTAGGCCAAGTCTCTATGGACTGAGCTACTGCCGGCCCCTAGTGTTACTATACAGTAGTGTTACTATACAGTAGTGTTACTATACAGTAGTGTTACTATACAATTGTTTTTTTGTTGTTTCTCACACAAATGTATGTAAAGATTTGATTTATAACCACACAAGCAGCAGCAGTATAGACCTTCTTATCACAACATTATGGTCGACCAATGCTTTGTATGTAAAGTTCAAACCGGAAACAATTTTGTTAATTTTGGCTACCTTCACTGTCCTCAAACGTCCCTGCTCACAAAATGGCAGGAAATGCACCCCCCCTAGCGACATGTTCATTGTGTATTACCTCAAACATGGCCCTTTATTTGTCACCCGCAGTGGGCATTTCAAGGAGGAGGATACAGATCCGGGATATTTACAAAATAAGAGTCGCAAACAAAATCTTACCACTTGTTTTGCGTGATACATAATTAATAGCCACATTTCAGTGTTTCTTTAGCAAATGTTTCCAAGTAAGAATGTATGTTATATGTGCCCTATTTGTAATTAAACAGGCCGTGATGTAGCAAACATGTAGCTTAATCGAGTTTTATCTTGAAGGTCTGAAAGCGGAAGTGTAGTATTTTACCACCTGAATAATAATTTTGCTCTGTGCGTGTGAGAAAAGGAAGAAAAGAGGGTCGCTTATAGAGAAGTGCAGCTGGGTTGGAAGAAGAGTACGAGGTACTTTAATTATTATTGTTCGTACACTCTGCCCGTTTCCACCTCCTTATCCTGGCGAAAGGTTGAACGCTTAAAATGGAGGCGGACAGATCCGGCGGAGGACCAAACCCGAACTCCGGAGGCGGCAGTAGCAGCAGCGGAGCGGGGCGCAACCCAAACGGGCCCAAAGCAGCACCGGGCCAGGCGACATCAGCTGCGGCGACCGGGGCGATGGCAGCAGCAGCAGCAGCAGCGGCAGCGGCGGCGGCGGCGGCAGCCGGGGCCATGCCCGGATCGTCGCAGAGTCGGGAACTGCAAGACGGCGACTCGGGTATGACGCTTCCTGGGATCCTGCACTTCATCCAGTACGAGTGGGGACGCTTCCAGGCCGAGAAATACCGCTGGGAGGCAGAGAGAGACGAACTCAGGGTAAATTTGTTTATCATCTAGCCTCTGTTTGCAATGTTAGCACCGAATAAAGACCAGGACGGATATTGCAGAAGCTCCGTCAGTGTTGCTTTGTGACAGTACACATGCCCTACAGTCAGTCAGGTTTCAGGATGACAAAATGCTAACGGGCTAACATAACACCCTATCATATTGTATTGACCAGGATGTGTTATTACCAGACAGCTAAGGAAAATGAAGGGACTGTATGACCTCCAGCTGATGATGAACAAAAGCCAAACAGCCACCAAACATAGAATAAAGTGTATTACCAGAAAGCATTAATTTAAGCCCTTTGGCCTCCAGATGCTCATGCAAGCAATGTCATTCCACTGACAAAAGCCATACACCAAGGTTTTATTATAAAAGCAATAATAATAAAAGGTAGGTGGAGGTAGTTTAGGTGTGGCTACCTTGCAGTGTCTCCTTGATATTAATACAGATCAAAGACATGCCTGCACCAGACTGCTTTTGAGTTGCACTGGGATTTATGTGGAAACATTGTTTGTACGTGGACAGTTATCAGGTTTTCATCCTCCACAGTTACAAATCAAGTGACCCATGTCTGTGCTGCTGTGGTTAAAAGATGATGACCGTGTAACAAAGCTGCGGGTTCCTTTTTGAAATTGCTGCATTTACGAGTTGACACTTATTTGAGGTTCAGTTGTCTAAGCGGTGTCCTCACTTAAGGAAATCTCACTGTTTGATATTAATGGTGTTTTAGTGAGAGAAAGACCTTTTTTTTTTATAACAGTTTTTATCACCACACACACCGGACAGCTACCAGTTTTTGCACTAAATCACATCTTACAACAAAATCCTCCTCAGAAGAAGTTCTCTAAGGCGTAATCTTAAAATTTTGTGGTCTGTAGTAGTGTTTGCACATCTGTGTATCTGGTGGCACTGAGATGAAACCAGCAGTTTGATTTAGACGGATGAGTCAATGGTGTGGTAGATGAACATGGCTGATATGTTTCTAGTGCACTTGTATATTTCAGTATCATTCATACTTCCTTGACTGCTCATTATCTATCAAGCACCATCCTATCTACAACTAAATTCGCGAGTGTTGACTTGTAAATCCTGAGTCAATATGAAGAGTGAAAATAAATCTGACCCGCTGATTACAAAAATATATTTATCGTCTGCCTTTAGGTCAGAGAAGCGAGCTTGTGTCTTTAAATAAATCTATGAAACGTCTAGAAAAATCTACGTGAATGTGTGAGCCAGTGCCATAGAAATGCCCTTGAGTCAGGCATTAGTTTCCTAAATGTTTGCAGTTATTCAGAGACAGCAGACAGCAGAAAACAGAGGTTGTACTATGTAGCTGTCCCACATGCATGTGTGTGAGGCTGAGCATTGCTGGGCAAGTTTGCGCTTACTCATCAAATTGTTCCAGGATTAAGGCAGGTTAGGAAAACCTACACACATTCAAAGTTGCCTGTTTGGAATGGAGGGACGAACAGTTCATCTTTTCACTACTAAACCCACATGTGGTCTTCCTCCTGTAACCACACTTTGCTTCATAATTAGGACGAACGGTTCGCGAGCTTGACAAAACCACAGAAAAAACAACGACATATCACTCCCGCTCTCCTGTCAGTCCGCTTCTCACTTTGCCCTGGACTCCAACCTATGTAGTTATAAATAGGAGCCTGATAAAATATGGATGAACAATAACAAACGGGCTGTGCTCGCCGCTTTCATAGTCATCATGTATGTGGGGAAAGAGTAGGAATGGGAGTCAGAAGCAGGCCATCGCTATGTCCAACATGCCATTAGTGCTTGTTATGGAACTTTGTTTGCGTATGCGTATTTGCTACACATGGTCTGGTTTCACGGGTACAATTAGCGCCACGTCCTGTCCTGAGAGGATCGCCGGAGTGCCAGGCTGAAAAATTGACCTAGCTTACATTTTAACACCCACAAGCCACAGGCCTCTGGCTTTTGTTGCCAGCATGCTCTTAGGGTTCTCAACATGCCTGTTAGTATGCCACCCCCCCACCTCCCTCCCTTTCTGGCAATGTCCTGCACAGTTAGCATCATTCTTTTATGTGTATGTGTCCATGGTCTGCTCACATGTCACCAACGCATGACATTTTGTGCTTTTTTTTTTTTTTTTTTTTTTTTTTGCGAGCAAGGAAGCTGCAGCAAAGCCATCACCAACTCTTGAGCGAGATTAACGCTATCGTCTTACGACTGTGTGGCAGTGTATGTCTGTGTTTGGAGCATAGTGTGTCTCTGTGAGACTGTAACACATGTGCTGTCTCTGTCAGCGTGTTTTTTGGTGTGAAAGGCCACCTGTGCTGTCGCGTCTCCAGTGACAGGCCAGGAATGAGGGCCTGTCACTGCACTGGGCCAGGTGGGACGTCCCAGCGTGACCAGGGGACAGGTGGCAGTGGCCTTGTCCCTCTGTGGAAACTTTTTTTTTTTTTTTCAGTGTATTGCGCTACTACTGCACTGTGTCTGATCAAGCCTGAAGTAACACGCTTGTTATCTGTCTGATCCCCATTATAATTTAATAGACAAACTTTAGACAAGATTGTGCAGCAGACATGGAACCACACTTATCCTAGAGGGAAAAGGGGCAGACCTTCACCTGTTTCCCATTTTCAGCTGTTTAATATTATTAGCTGTATCAGTAGTTGTGTAGAATAGATTACTGGTGACCCAGATGACATCACTTCCTGTTGAGTGTGGCCCTGGGGGCCCTGGGTACACATCTCTAATTAATAGCTCTGCGCTCTCAGCCATGACACACATATGACATCCATATGTACTGCATTATTACAGTATGTGCCTCCCACCCACGCAGACTTGCAGCGCTCCTGGCATATATGTGCTGATTTTTTTATTTATATTTATCTATATATATGTTTTTTTCTGTATGTAACTGTCTCTTGTTGTTGCATTTCTCAGTTTCTTTCCAAGCACTCACCCTGAACTCTTCAAAATCTCCAGATTAGTTTTTTCTTATTCAAACACATTCATGACTTGCACTATTTTTTTTTTTCATGCATCTTCAAATCAAACTCAGGCAGCAAAGCCAACTTTTTAGGATGTCAGTCTCTAGCTAAATACCACACACACACACACACACACACACAATCCCTCTCTCTAACACAAACCACTAAAGCGCACTGTCCCAGAAAAGTTCATTGCTCTACTTGTTGGCTCATGGGTTCTCTCATGGGGATGAAGGGATGAGAAGATGGAGGGTGGCCAGTAGAGGAGGAAAGCTGCCCTTGACCCTGTTCCGCAGCAGCTAGCAGAGAGGGACTGACGGAGGAGGCTAAATGTGTCAGCTCTCCATGCTACAACAAACTCTGGAAAGGTCAGCAGCGGTAGGCCACATGGAGGAAAACCCACCCACAGGAAAGAGAAATCAGATGGCACGACAGGTTTGCTCGCAACAAGGTTCTTTTGTACTTTTGGCTTTGTTAGATTACCAACGTAATACAAAGAAAATAACAGCAGCATCATAAAAAGGAGTAACAAAAATATAACTCCTTTACATTAAGTATTAGGATGTCTTTTGACCTGCTGCTCCACTGCTGTTGCATTTGTCCAGTTTGGCTCTTATTTTTCAGAACACCTTTTAATAGCTGATGAATGGACTGCCTTGTCTTGCCTGCTGTTGGCCCGGGTCGCCACACACAAGTAAAAACAAGCATGCCCCAGTCTGAACGAGACAGAGGGCAGAATAACAGACGAGTTAAAGCTTCCAACAATACAAATCAGACTAACATAGCAATGAACCAATTGTTCATAGATCCTTTTTAGTTTTGGGATCTTTTTTTTGAAAGGACCAGCAAGTAAAACCAGGTCACAGCCAAAGAATGAGTAGTCATAGATAAAGAATGACATACAGCAATAAACCCTTTGACACACTAATCCCTCTGTCTCAGCTGCCTTTATGTATCAGGAATAGGTGGTTCTTATAGTGTGTGCGTTCATTGTCGTGTTAGCATTTGGGTGTGTATGTGTGTGTTTGTGTACACATGCAGCCTTGTTTTTTATCTTAATCAACAAAGCGGTGTCAGGGATTTGAGATTTCGGGCACTAGTGGGAACCTGTCCTTCTAGGAAGTCGGTGTCACACTAGTGCACAGGGATGTGATGGTTATCTGTGTGTGTGTGTGTGTGTGTGTGTGTGTGTGTGTGTGTGTGTGTGAGCAGGTTGTAGCTCGTCTGTGTGTGAGTAGGTGTAGAAATGCGTGCCCTGCCCCTAAAAGATGAAGAAGACGCATTCCATTGTGAGGTGGAAATCATGAAGCACGTTGCTGGTTCGAACCATTTAGTGTAAAGATTCGTAGCCACTGGCTCAAATGTAGATCGGCAAATGATCAAATCACTGTTCATACCGAGGTGACATTATCATGACTGCTTCTGTCTTCAGTAAGCTGCTGCGTTCATGTGCTTTTGTTCAGCTCTGACATAAGAATCATTTACAAGGTGAAGAGCTCTGCATCGACCTATGTTGCACCATCATTTTCAGCCTTACAGTAGGTTCTTAAGCAGGATTGTTTATCAAGGCTGAGCTGACAGTGATGTTTTCACTCATCCAAAAGCTACAGAGTCAGAATCCTGAAAAGTTTTGCTTATTCATAAACAAAAGACTTCATATTCCACTTTGCCTCTCTTGAATTTGACTGTTTCTATCTAAGTTGGCCTCTACTCGACCCACAGCAGGGCTCGGTATCAGTAGCAGTTGAAATGTTTAAAGGGATTTTTCATTGTCATCACGTATGTGTCATGTACCATCTGTTTTCAACCATTTATAGTACCCAGAATATATAATATACATGCTGGTTTCTTATATCTGAACCTCCCACACTGACTCTGCCCAGCTAGCAAAACAGCTGAGCTCTGCTTGGTTTGTGTTTCAGTAGTTTTAATATTTATGTCTTATTATGTCACACTGGAACAAGTGTTCCTGCTCGTGTGAAATGTACAAATACAGTATTGCATCTGCCATTACGAAACACAACTACACAACTGCTGCTTGCGTGCACCTTGAAATGTTTAACTACCTAACTGCTGTTGCAGCTAACCTTATGCTAGCTGCTTTTATCGACCACATAACCACAGCAAATGATATATCGTGACATGGCTGTTTATCCAAGGCTAAGCAGATTTTTGTTGTGAGTCTTCCAAGATTGCTGAATGAATGCAATTCTTTTTAACCCAACCCACAAACACAGTTTATTCAGAGTTATTATACATCATTATTTTAGATGTTTTGCAACAGCTGAACTCCTCCTCCTCGGTAAAGCATAGTAAAGCTTAGTATTAACCACATCAAGTTATCTGTGTTTCACAACCTCTTAGATCATGTCTGCAGTGTTGACATGCTAGCTTTGACATTTATCTCCAAAATTCTCAGATAAACTATAAAATCGTGTTGCATTAATCAGGATTACTCAGCAGCAGCAGCAGCAGCAGCAGCAGTAGTAAGGTTTGCTTGGCAGATTATCCTGTCTTCCACTAGCCCCCACTAGCTGGTTAAATGACTGTGTGTGTGTGTGTGTGTGTGCGGATGCACTTTCCTGGGTGATTGACTACCCTCTCAAGTAGACCGAGTGCTTGCCCCATGAGATAGTGTTTTTAGACTGTTCTAGTTTTACAGAACTGCGTATGTGCGTGGGAGCGGAGTCGTAGACACAGACAGGGACGTGTAGAGGAGAAATGGACTGTAAAACAATCGGCATTAATGCTCCAGTACCACTTGGCACAGAGAGAGAGAGAGGGAGAGGGAGAGAGAGGGAGCAGGGAGTGAAAATGCAAAACTATTGTGCCACAGTCACCTGCATGCACAGTCTGAGAGTCGATTCAGTGAGCCTTTTTAACCTACCTCTAACTGGGATTTTATTATTTTTTTAACTGGGGCATCTTTCTCCTTTAACCTATAGAGGGCATAATGTTTGCTGCCTGATTTGAGCTACAGTTTTGCTCAAAAAATGCCCACTGTGAAGCATCACCTGCTGCAGAAACCCTTGTTATAAATCTTTCTCATCCACTCTGGCAGCCCGTTCACATTTTTGTCAAGTCTTGCCCGATGTTGGCTTACTCAAGGGAAGACCCTATCTAAAGATAGTCCTCATCAAAACTTCACTGTCACCATCACCACTCTAATTATCACCTTTTTCTTCACACATAACTCTTTTTAATTGTTTGACGAATCGCAAGAACGGGCAGCGAACACGTCTTTCCTCAAGGTAAGAATTATATCAGCTCAGCGAGGAAGGAAACGGACGGAAAACGAGAGAGGAAGCACACAAAGGAAGGATGTGTCTTAAAAGAGGGTATTTGAATTTGGCCACTCTGTCTTGTTTTTCCTCTGCTGCAGATGCGCACTGAGGCCTCGGTTAGGAGAAGTTAAAAATAAGAGCCCTGTTCCACAACCCTCTACTTATTCTGGCTTCTCAGAAGTCATGTTTGCTATGCTCGTCACATCAAACTTTTTTCCTTCACGTTCATGCTTGGTATCAAATGCTTTACTCTCTGGCCTTAATTGAGGCAGTACACACTTTTTTTTTTATCCAATTCACTGCAGTTATGGCAGAGTCATGGTCTATATAAATAGATTTTCCTTTTGACTAGTTTGTGATGAGGTGAGTACTTTGTGTTCCTTATCATTCTGTGTATGTGTGTGTTTTTTCAGGCTCAGGTGGCGTTCCTACAGGGTGAAAGGAAAGGGCAGGAGAATATGAAACAGGACCTGGTGAGGCGGATCAAAATGCTGGAATACGCCCTCAAACAAGAGAGGTAAGAATAATGTCTCTGTGTCCTTGTGTCGTCCAGTCAGCCTGCTGTCTCAATGTTTTTGCACGCTTTAGGAATAGTGATTTAACAGTGACAGACTTCCATGTGGTATTTACTTGTAATGTTGCCCTCATGTGGTATTTTGTGGGGTTGCAGGGCTAAGCATCAGAAGCTGAAGACAGGAAATGACCAGAGTCCCGGAGACAAGAAACCAGAGACAGAAGCAGACCAACGTACGTTTAACCAAGCCCATTTATATTCTGTTATTAGCACCTTTCAGAGCAACTCAAAGTTTCTGCTTTTGTCTGGTCATGCCTTAGTGTGGCATCACTATTGACCAATCTATTTTCTGTAGTTCCCAACGGGCCGGCTGAGTCAGACTCCGAGCCAGCCAATCAGATGTCCTGGAAGGAGGGACGTCAGCTACTGCGCAAGTAAGGCCTCTCCGTCATCAGCTCCTTTTTTTTATTTTGGCATCATATCAATATGTTCCATCAGTACTTTATCATTTGGTGTTTAAACTTGTGATCTGGCCTCGGTCGATCGATTGATATGGTTCTGGATGTACTCTGTATTTATACACGCTGGTTCCTGTGAATGTAGATATCTCGAGGAAGTGGGTTATTCAGACACCATCCTGGACATGCGGTCTAAGCGTGTACGCTCCCTGCTCGGGCGGAGCAGCCCAGAGGCTAACGGGCCTCCACCCAGTGAAACCTGTCCTGAGCCAGAGCCCCGGGCAGGTGGAGAGTCGTTGTTGGTTAGACAGATAGAGGAACAAATCAAGAGGTGAGACCGTGGAAGCAGACACACTTTCTCTCTCTCTCTCACGCTCACAGTTTGCAACAAAATCATCACACTTTGCATGAGTGGACCAAAAGATATTTTTATTGTTCTCTAGTGCTATACAACCACATGATGTATTTTTTCAACCTAATGGTCATGCAGGTGTTGTTAATCTTTCTTTTATCTATTTAGGGACATGACCTTGAAATATTATGCTACAATGTTCCAGGTCAGTTTAGTTCAAAAGGTAGAGCACAGACAATCCTGCATTAAGTGGGTTGTGCTCTTAAGAGTATCTGACAATGACGTCTTACACAAAGCAAAACAGAGTTTGGCCTGGTTTGACTGTAATCAGGATACTTTGTCTGAAATCTGACTTCCAATCTTTGTCATAATGTATAGGTGCAGATATAGTTAGGACTACTTATTTACTGCAATGTTAACATGAGACAATTCATCATTGTATCATAAGAGAGCTATATGAGTAGCGCCCATGTGCATCTGTCTGTATAAGCAAAAATGTGAAGACAGCGAAACAATAGCACATCCTAATCTCAAAAGCCAACAGAACAAGATGCACAAAAGATGTCGAAAACGGAGGTCATCCTCCGTCATGCGAACATGGTAAGATTACAAAAAAAAAAAAATAGCAGAAATCTGTCAAGGTTGTGTACCTGTCCTTACAAAGAAAATATACACTATGTGCATGTCAGACATGTACATGTTATGTAAAGATGAGTAGACATTTAAATCAGGGACAGTTTTATCATAATTCTAATATTTAGTCTGAATACATGCCCCTATAAAATTGAGTTGTTGTACTTTAAGATTATATAAAAAATGTCTGCACTGTAATTTACACTGCCGTGGAGAGACTTTTAATAATATGGCATTATACAGTTTAATTGAGGTCATCCTGCCTCCCTCTGCAAGGTATTGTCCTAAATAATCTTTTTATACTTTTTGTAACTTGGAATGGAGAGAATAATTATGCATGCATTTGCAGGAACGCGGGCAAGGAAAGCTCTAAGGAACGTCTGGGTGGCTCGGTGCTCGATAAAATCCCCTTCCTGCATGGCTGTGAGGACGACGATGAAGACGACAGCGACGAGGAAGATGACTTCCAAGGCATGGCCACAGACTGTATCGATGGACCGCGCAAGAACAAGAAGTCTCGCGTAAAGGTACGAGCGATGATTTAGAAATGGAACTGGTAAGACGCGAGCTATAAATGGCAAACTTTATTCATGACTGGTCACAAGTAACACAAGTTTCCTCGCTCTGCTCTTGTGTCCAGATGGGTTCGGAGCCCATGACCACAGACCTGGACCCCGAGGACGAGGAGGACGAAGACGACTCAGAAGATGCCCTCAGTGAATTTGACTTCCTGGGCTCGGGGGAGGATGGGGAGGGGGCGGGAGAGGCCCGGATCTCGGGGGACGGACGGGAGTTAGGTACGCTGTTGCCATAGCAACACCATCAGCACCAGCACTGCCAGAATCACTGCCACCAGTGTATCTGTCCCTTTTGCCCCACACTTTTCCCCTACCCCGCTCACCTTTTTATCTTTTACTTCTCATTGTGTCTTGGCATCTCTTCTTGTCAATAAAACCAACCTCTTTTCCCAACCACCTGTCTCTCTGTCCTGTTTCACGAGCTGTCAGTCTGTGACTCTTTACAGTTGTGTAGCTGTCATCTCTGTCTGTAGATGTACTTTCTGTGGTCCGGGGGTCATTTCAAAAGGTTATCACGCATGCTGCCTTCTCTTTCTATGTCCACATTTCATTCTTTGAGTCATCTTTACGCTGCGTGCTTGTGCTTTTATTGATTTCATGAATGTGAGTGTATGTAATTTGAAGAATGACGCCTCTGTCTACATTCGTCTGTCCGTCTGTCGGCCTCTCCGTCTTTCCCCCGCCTCTCTGCATGACTGGATGTTTTGTGTCTCTCTCCTCTTGCCGGGTTCAGAGAACCGCAGGAACAAGTTACAAGGCATGATGTCGGACTTCCCCCCTAAACCCACACCGCCCCCCTCTGTATCGGGACAGGCTCGCTCCGGGGAAGGTAAGACTTTCCCCGCCAAATCTGTCCGTAGACTATCCTCTCCCAAGTATTCTTCCTTAGTCTCCCACACGCATGACTGTAGCTTAGACTTGAATCTCAGATTTAGATGCTGTCATGTCTCAGTTTTGTTCAGTTTTGTAACCTGCGTAGGATTCAACAAAGTTGCTCCTACACCTATAAATATTTCCTCTGGCACACAGTGTGGGAGTAAGGAAACAGGGTGGATGGACTCTTGCCAAGAAGATCAAAGATTTATTGCTATATTTTGCAGTTTTCTCAGCCTGTATTTATAGAGCCGTGATGTTTTAAGACACAGTACTGATTCTTGTGCCTTTCCTGCTCCAACCTGCAGGCGGCGCCCTGGGTTTCTCCTCAGACGTCTTCATTATGGATGCCGTTGGTGGAGGGGACATGAATCTGGGGGAACTGGCTGATCTCACTGTTGCCAATGACAACGATCTCTCCATGGATGTAATTACACATTTTCTCTGGTCAACCCACAGGATTTAATCCAGCCAATGTGTGCACGCTTAAAATATGTAAATGTTCCCTATTTTTTTAAATGTGTGTCCTTTCAGATGCAGGATAACAGAGAGGAGTTCAAGAAAACATGGAACCCACGTTTCACACTACGCAGCCACTTTGACGCCATCCGCGCTTTGACCTTTCACCCCAGCCAAGCGGTGCTGCTCACGGCCTCTGAGGATGGAACACTAAAACTGTGGAACCTCAACAAAGCCATGCACTCTAAAAAGTAAGAACAAGTAGATCCACTGTGAGATTTCTTTATAGGACGGATAATGTAGAAAAATTGAACACGGCAAAGGCATCAAACTAAGAACACTGTGTCCGTCCACAGGAACGCAGCGTTGGACGTTGAGCCCATCTACACATTTAGAGCACACAGGTGAGAGTCTGAGACGTGTACAAACATATTTTCACACCTACTGCGCAAACTTGCTGCTGATATACAACAATGCACTGCAAACACTGACCTCCCTCTGTGTTTTTGTTCAGTGGAGCCGTTCTGTCGTTGACCATGGGCGAGGACGGAGACTCCTGCTACAGCGGAGGTTTAGATGGAACTGTCAGATGTTGGAAGATGCCAGACCTCAACGTGGATCCTTACGATAACTATGGTCAGTCATCCTCCACTGCTAAAGTATTTAACAGTCAAGTAAGGTTTCCCTTTTTAAAAAAAAAATCATGTGTGTCTGTCCATTTAGATCCCGGCATCGAGAGCAGTGTGCTTGCAGGCCACGAGGACAGCGTGTGGGGTCTAACTTACTCGGCAGTCCACCATCGTCTCGCCTCGTGCTCAGCTGATGGCACGATTCGCATCTGGGACCCTCAGAACTCGTCTCCCTGCCTGTCTGTCTTCAACAAGGAGAGAGGTACAACATCTGTGTTGAGAACATAGATTTGCTTTTGAGCTTTCCATTGTGTCCATGCCGCACAGCTTCACCATCTCCTGTGTTCTCCCAGAGCACGGCACGCCAACCTCAGTGGCCTTTGTGGCCACTGACCCCAACCAGGTGGTGGTGTCATTTGACGGCGGTGAAACGCTGCTCTACGACCTCAATACAGAGCAGAGCACCACTGCGCTAGAGACACAGACCAAGGATGGTATGTTCTAGATTAAACACCCGAATTTATAACAATTGATCTTCCATCATGAGTAATATCGCCTGTTGAGAGTTAACAATAGAAATCAAACCATTAGACAATTAGATTTAAACAGAGTTGTTTGTCTTCCTTTGCAGGCAGTGAGCTGATCAACCGTGTGGTCAGTCACCCATCTGAGCCCGTTTCCATCACTGCACATGAGAACCGCACCATCCGTTTCCTAGACAACAAGACAGGTATATGCAGGAGGGGTTTTAATTGTCATCTGTTCGTATCCCATGTGAATGCATCTAAATAAGCTTTCTTTGTGTGTTCAGGTAAAGTTGTCCACTCGATGGTGGCTCACCTTGATGCAGTCACCTGTCTCACCACAGACCCCAAAGGCACTTACCTCATCTCTGGCAGTGAGTACCACTCGGCTTAACTGTGTCCTTATCTAGCTGAGCATTGAGTCGGGCTTCCTCTGGGATAAAGACCATTTACATTATTTTTAAAATACTGTAAAGTATGATCTTATTCCCAATCTTTTGTTTTTATACATTCATTTATACTATAAAGGTAAAAAAAACAAACTATAAAATAAATAAATACACAATCAAACTCAGCAAAAGGAGGACTAGATACATTTCCCCTCCTAACTTTGTCATCTTTGTTTGCACCTGCCCCCTGCAGGCCACGACTGCTCAGTGCGCCTGTGGATGCTGGACAACAGGACGTGCGTGCAGGAGATCACGGCGCACAGGAAGAAGCACGACGAGGCCATTCATGACGTGGCCTTCCACCCTTCACAGCCCTTCATTGCCAGCGCCGGCGCAGATGCACTTTCCAAGATCTTTGTCTGACAGCACTATCGTCATTCTGGTGAGTCCATCATCAATCCATCAGGATTAAACAAGGCATAGAATGCTTCAGTTTCTTCACATGCTCACCAATATATGATTTATTACCCTACCATGAAAGGGGGCACTCTGTGATGTTTACACGTAAAGATCAGTTTATTCGTCATGGTTACTCCTCAGCCTGTTAAAAAGAAAGCTGTGGTTAAGGAGGAAAATCTATCATCATCGGGGGGATGATAAATGAAATACCTTTTAATATGTCTCTGGGTAAAAAGGTTTAACCTTTTTTACTTATTTCTTTTTTCAAACCTCTTGAATCTCTTATTTTTAATTTATGTGTATGTACTGCCACTGAGTTGTCAAATCTAGCTCTTTGTTGAATCCTCTTGGACTTAAGCTGAGCGTTCAATGTCCCCTTTTTTTGGTTTCCTTTCATAAAAACATTGTCCGCTAAATATATATATATATATATATTTTTTTATATATATATATATATATATATATATATATATATATATATATATATATATATATATATATATATATATATATATATATATATATATATATATATATATATATATATATATATATATATATATATATATCTATCTTTTTGTTTTAGTTTGTTTGTGCGACATAGTTTCAGTTCTGAACAGCTGTTGGTCTAACTTTATTTACCTTCTTTTCTGCTTTTAGAGTCCTACAAAATCAACTGGGCCAAAAGAGACTGAAGACTACAGTGGACAAATTTCACCTGCTTACACACAGACACACACACACACACACACACACACACAGACACACACACTTTGTCCTGCACCCCACTGGCTGGGTCACCACCACAGGACGTCCCTCACCTCCCCTCAATCTCTCTCACTGTTCTCTGATGCCTCAGTGACTTGTTGTAATACTAATCACACTGCTTTTTTATATCTTTAAAATCCCGGCTGCTCCGTTTTCAGATAATCATGTTTGGAGTAACACTTTTCTACACTACGATATTCTGTTGTGCTATGTTCTGTTTTTATTTCAGTCTACCAATTATTACAAAGCGCCGTGTGTGTGTTTGTGCACTTGAACACACTACTCACATTTCAAAGAGTACCACCATGGAAACACTCGAACTGCACAGCTCACACAAATGCACCACCATATATCATCTTGCAGATCTTTTTTTTTATATATATAGTTTACAAACTGCTTGAGGTTAATATACACATGTGGGCATGACAAAAAATGGTGACCTTTCCCAGAAAGTGCCGACAGAAAAACACCTGACCAACCTCCTCATTGGGAATCAATGTATTACATTCCAAAGACTCCAGGTAGAGTGTGTGTGTGTGTGGTGTTGTATTTGAGGTTGGAGAATGTACAACGTAGGGGTGTGTGTGTGTGTGTGTGTGTGTGTGTGTGTGTGTGTGAGTGTGACGTGAGGAGGCACTAAACAGTCGCTAACCAGTGTTGGAACAAATAGCTTTAATTTCAACCTCATGGCCAAGTCTCATTGTTTGTCAGAGTATTAAAGCGTCCCCGTGATTCTGCCTCTACTTATGTGTGCACGTGAGATTAAATGTCACTCTGCTGTACAAGATGAATGAACATATTTCCACAATCATGATGCATTTTTAATACAGATTGAGTTTGACTCCGCAGACTGAAGCGCTCGCACCATATTAACCAGCTGAAGTGTGAGGCCGGTCTATATGCGCTCAACAAATGACGCTGAATGTGTCATTTGGTGCTTTTTACTGTACAGAAGAGTGTGTGCGCGTGTGTGTCTGTATATGCACTAGTTAAATCACGGTGCTACAAAATGACCTTGTCAGTCTTGAGTCAGAATCAGGGACCTGTTTTGTGTATGCGCGCGTGTGTGTGTGTGTGAGAGAAAGAGAGACTGTGTTTCTCACTCATCGGGCTACAGATCTACATAGTGTGAATCGACTTTTTAAATGACATTTCATCGTTGAATCATTTCATTAACTGTGGTCACATTTCAGAAATGTAACGGTCGCCGTTTTCATTAGAGGGATGTGAATACAGTTAGAGCCGATGGTGATTATATTACAGCGAGGACCACCTGAAAATAGTTTCCTCAGATGAGAGCTGCTTGGATCGTCTTTTTCATTTCATTTTGAAGTCAGTAGGCGGTGCTCAGCGTCTGGCTTGTTGTTATTTATTCAGGCTTCTCCCCTCCAAAAAAAAAAAGAAAAGAAAGCTTGACAATTACCTTTACTTGTGTGTCAAAGCGAGGTGTCCCCTCTTCTTGTCTGACGTGCATCGGGTGCACGGTAGCACATTACCCAGAGAGCTAATCACGTGAAACTTCTTCTTCACTTTCTGAAGAGGCATGCTGGGAGAAATGGCTCCGGGGAGGGTGGGGAGGGGGAGAAGGGGAGAAGGAAGTCCATTTTAAATTCACTTTTGTTATTTCCGGAAGAAAAAGAGAAAGTATTGATTTATGATGCGTGGGCGTCGTTACTCAGCACATAATCTGTCTTGCCAGTCTTGTTATGGTTCTGCTATTTTGAACATAACATTTGGCTTAGCTGGAAACGTTGCTCCTTTTGAGAACACCTAACATCTATCTCTATTTGTGTCCTGCATTTATACTGATAACTGCAGGGTGCATGTTTGTTTGCTTTAGGTGAAGGTTGCCCCTTAACAGCTGACCTGACTTCAAATC
This sequence comes from Argyrosomus regius, assembly GCA_946959425.1. Classification (NCBI taxonomy): domain Eukaryota; kingdom Metazoa; phylum Chordata; class Actinopteri; family Sciaenidae; genus Argyrosomus; species Argyrosomus regius. The sequence continues at coordinate 12,856,067 of OX336889.1, forward strand.
ATTTGACTGTTAATTTCATATTAGAACCTGGAGATGACTGATCCAATCTGGTGTTTCAAATCAGTTGGTTAAGGGGCACCCACCTTCCTCTTCAAGATTACAGGGTCACACTAGAGGTCAGAGGTCAGATCTAAGGGGGTTCAAAGTAGCCTGGAGGTAAACACTCCTTTCCTAATCACTAGGGACACTAGCATTCATAGTTCCAGTTTGTTTTTTTTCCTGAAACAGGGTAGTAGATCGAACAACCAGGTGCAACTACATTATTGTACTGCTGCTGGGCATAACGTCCTGTTATCTCTTTTTAACTACTATATGGTTCCACTTTGCACTACATCTAATAGTGGATGTGTTTGGCGAGGAGTGGTTACTCACAGGGTGCACAAAATAATGTTTTTGCACGTATTTCTCATACAATCGGGAGTAAATACTACAAGGGTGGAACCTGCTGTGGCTCACAGTTATTTGATAGTGAGACTTACTGATGCTTTCTTTTCACTCTGAGCTACTATGTCCCCTCTCTGAGGATAAAGACAAATCAGTATGACACATCAAGAAAGAAAGAAAAAGAAATCGAAACAGAAGTTGTAAATGATGACTAGAAATGCCATTATGTGCTGTAAATGTCCATCATTTCCTTGTTTTCTTTCTTGCATTTCTTTTCTTTGATTATGAATATGATTATTAAGATGTAAGAATACTGTAGTATCATAAGTGAATCATTCTTCCTTGCTAGGCATAGAACTTGCTTGTGATTGATAATGGCAATGTATAACTTGTAAAAAGCAAAATGATTAAAAAACATGAAAAATGAAAACAAAAAAAAAGTTTAAAAAAAAAATCTGTTACCAGTCAGAGGCCAAGGTAAAGGACTCTCATTTCTTTGTGTTTTTATTTTTTTATTAGCAATTTATCACTGTGTGATATTTTGTACATCATATTAAGCTGTATTCAAACTATTTCCTCTAACTACAAGGGATAAGAGACCTGCTTTTTATTAATTTTGTTTTATTATATATTTTTGAACTGCATTCTAGCTTGTATCAAATGACTTTCTCTTTTTGTTTTACGGGTCCCCTGTTGTATGTCATTAAGGAAGAAAAAAGAAAAAATGAAGATTTTGTACAGTGAATTGAGAGTTGTGTTTGTGTTGTCTTTCTTGCCTGCTAAGTAATACAAAACTTGCAAAAACAACAGCACACATCCTGTACACACTGTAGACGTACCTTGCTGGAGTACTACTAATGCAGGCATACTCGAGTAGTTTAGCACTTCCCTTCAGTTTGTAACACAGGCTTCAAACAGAAGCGATAAAACACCAATTTGATTGATGATTATTGTGGAGTGCACAACGAAAATGAACATGATTTGTGAAAGTAAATTAAAACGGAGATATGTTTTTGCTCAAGACCTCATCAGGGTTGTTTTCTGAGACTTTGAAAGTCTTCCAGGGACACAGAAGAAGTTACACAACTGTTGCCAAGAAAATTCAACTTAAGGTCTACTTACTAGTTTTCATGATCTTTTGCTAAATGAGTTTTTATGGCATATAGAAATTCTGTGCTTTGAATAATAATTTGTGTCTGAAAAAAATACACCCACTAAATTAAATCTATGAATATACAAATTTTGTTCATTTCAAGTTTAACTACTTGCCACAAGATGTCTCCTACAGTCCATTCTCGGGGTTTGTGCATTGCAAGTTTCAAGCTTTCACATCAATTTATGATTAAGATCAAGATTCATGCATACATGTGTTAAACTTAAATTTAAGGTGAGCTCAAAAAAACCTACCTACCTTCAGCAGATGTGAAAACATTTATATTTTGACATTTTTGTGAAACTACTGTTTCCAAGCTCACAAATGGACACAACATCCTGCAGCTGTTTTCACAGGCTGAGCGGTAAGCCTCACCCCATGATGAGTGAACTGATCTTAATTTGTAAAATTGATGGGAGTTCTGCTTTAAATGCCCCCATTTAATAACTGAATCTAATAGAAAAGAAGATTTTCTTTAACAGTCTGGCTTGATTTATAGAAATCCCATCTGCTGTTTGCTCCATTTCAGCTACTAACAAGAATCAAGGATTAATTTATCCAACCTATGAGCCTCAAATGCTCATATGGCTGATTCTACAGCCTTTTCTTCACCACGTCATGATATCTTTTAATATCATTTCAGTACCTGAGTAAAAATATTGCCTATTTTCACTTTACGTGGATGTTATACAATGTTTTGGTACATCTTGGCTGCAAATGTTGATACTTTTGTTCCCCACTTAATAGAACTTTAGAACCGTGGTTACATATCCATTTTCACAGGAAAAAATGGCATCATAGTAGCAACCCAACATCGAACTATTCCAAACATCTCCCTCCTGTGGTGGAAAGTAGAAGCCTAGCTAACATTATCTGGAGCTGCTGAGTTATTGAGGTCTCTTTTCACATCAGCATTTGAGCCGAGTACAGTAACCCGTGATTAGTTTGTTTTAATGAATTTGAAATGAGACAAGATGTAATGATGAGCTGAAGATGAGGAGCTTCATGTTGTTAGTGAGTTTCAGCTATCAAGGGAGGTTTTTATGACCAAAAGTAGAAAGTCACTATTTTCATTTTCATACTTTCTTTGTAAAATGAAATTAGTGGTGCAAAGTCACATTCAAGCAGATGGTAATGGCAACCCAACCTCTTTTCTATACTGCAAATCCTGATGTGTAAGAAGACAGTTCCCCATTTTACTGAAACCACTAACTTTACATGTAAACAACTCTGAAATAGGTGTGGTCCTATTCTGCATTCTGACAGAGGTGTGTCTACTAAAAAATGCAAACAGAAATGGTGTTGCAGAGGCAAAATAAGGCAGGAAACTCAGTTTCACAGAGAGACAGAAAGAGGGTAATGCAGTAAGAGGGAAGATGAGGAAGAGATGGGAGGGTTTTTGAGTGTGGAGCTGCCCCCTCAGGCAACGTAACAAGATCTTTAGATGGCTTTGACTGGCTTGAATGCTCGGGGAGGGAGCAAACAAGACGGATAACCCCAAACCAAGGAAGGGAGAGAGAGAGAGAGAGAGAGAGAGAGAAAAAAAAGGAAAGGGAGGAGGGAGAAGCCTGGGAGTTGGGAGTCAAAAGGCGGGACTTTCTGAGAATCTATTGGCTTCAGGCTGTGTCAGTCATTTCACTTCCTCTTTGGCTGTGGCAAAAGCACAGAGGAGAGGGCAGGAGGGAGGGAGGGAGGGAGGGAGGGGGAGAGGGAGGTACCCTCAGACAGCTCTCTCTCTCTCTGTGAGTGTGTGTATGTGTGTGTGTGTGTGTGTGTGTGTGTGAGCTTTTTCACAAAAAAGACTGAACTGGGGCTGAAACTGAAACAGGGCAAGACTCGTAAAAGCAGTGCAGTCTGTTGCTCTCCTTCATTCTTACGGTTTCCTGTTTAAGGAGGCCATTTTGTAACTCAGCCTTGAGAAGAGCACAACAAACTTTGGCATTGTTTTTGTTTTTTCTCTCCCACGGCCGGGAGTTTCACAATCAAGTTTGGACTTTCTCCTCTGCAGAGCAACTTCTTTGGACGAGAGAGGTGAGGGAGGGAAGAAGGTGGAGGGAGGAGGGTAGGTTTCCCCCTCTCCACCCCTCTCTCTACCTCAGTGTGTCTTTATTTTATGAGTCTCTCACACACTTTTCTCAGGTTTGTCATGCCTGGACAATAGCAGCAGTCTGCCGACGAGAGAACACGATAGAAGTGGCTGAAAGGAGGGGAAAAAAACGCCGCTTCCTGGATAAGGGTTTCTTCCTTGATCCACAGGGAGGGGGTGGACACAGGACACAGAGGAACCCTGGACTTTCTGCTCAGTGTGTATGTGTGTCCATGTGTCAGCGTGTCTCCTCCACTGAGACAGTTTGAATGACTGTGGGTTTTCTGAGAAGTCTACACTGCACCTGGGCGTGTGTTTGCGAGTGTGTATGTTGAGAGCTTCAGGCAACCAGAAGACAGGACTCTAAATGGCTAACGCCAGCCCTTGTATGCCCTCAGGGGCTCTGGCCCAGGTCTTCTTTCCTCCTGGGGGCTCCTCACCGCCCGGCTCAGCAGTGATACAGCAGGGGACCCCCATATCCATGCCCTCTATGCCCACAGGTTTTCCTGTGATGGACCTGACACCGGGACAGGCTCCTGGCGGGGCTGTGATACCCTCACTGCCTCCCACACCGGCAGGGGTATCCTTCATCATCCAGATTGGCCTGACCAGAGAATCTGTCCTGATGCCCCAGTCTGCCGACCTGGCCTATGTGAAACAAATTGCCTGCTCCATTGTCGACACCAAGGTAGGAAATGTGTGTGTGTGAGTGTAAACTGGGCGTCTACTTTCTCCAGGTGGAAAGCTGTTTATGTCCAAAGTTCTTATAACACACTTTCATATATGTTTGTCAGTCATCTGCGTCGTACTCTTGCTTTACTTTCTTTTCTTTCACTCTTTGTTTTTGTGTCTCGTTCTCCCACAAAACTCTTTGTTTACACTCTACTATTCTCATAGGTAAATGAGAGGGGTTAAACATGCACGCAGACAAAATGAATAGACAGCTTTGGCAGACTGGAAATGTCACAACTTTGCTCTAATTACAGCAATTAGCATTTTTCCCCTCACACAGTTGGAGGAAAACACTGATCATGCCACATCTAACACAGCGGACTAGGAGAGGGATGTTTGATGGGCTTAGTGTTTCAGACAGTCACTTTCAACATGTGTGCTTGTACATGAAATCATCAGTTTAAACATATGGGCCTTACCCTGTTGCATATCACCAAGCTTAAAAAAAAAATAGCTTGTCTCAACATGTTGTGCAGTAACTAAAGGAAGTCAACATTTAATGGTTGAGGAGAATTTGATAATGCCAGTATGCTTCTATCTGCCAGGAAGCAGATAGCAGCACTGACTTTTCTTTGTGATGGTCAAAAGTCTCTTTCACTTTTTCCTCAGCGAAACCTCAGAGGTTTTGCATTTCATGCCAAAAGTGCTGTTCACACCAGGCCAATTTTAGGCTCTTTGCTGAGCGCTTCATTGATTTCTTTCTTCTTCTTTTAGCTGTCACTTTTAAGTTATGGCTTTGTATCACCCAGGATGTCAAGGGCCGTATAACTTGCTGAAGGACAAGGGCATAAATGAGACCATAATTTTTCAGCCACCCTAACAATCTAAATAATAATCAGTTTTTCAGTCCGTCTAGAAAACACACTTTTACTGCCTTTGCTTTTACTTTTGATTTAATGTGCATATTTTTGCCTTTCTAATAAGTCTTCTACAACTTGGAGTTTTTACTTTTTTAGCAGCATCATTACTTTTATAACGACTCATAATGATGCCACTTTAGATTCACTGGGATAGCAATTGATTTTGAAACATTGGTGTAATTTCCAAGAATGAACCAGGCATTAAAAATATTTCCAGCCTCGCCACTGTTTTTTTTTGTTTTTTTTTCAGTCTAAAGCATGAGCAGTCTAAAGCATGAGCAGAGCAGTTAGGAATTAATGTGAGTTTCTCAGGAGGTACTAGGCGGGATGAGTAAAAAACCTATGGGAATAATAGTTCAAATAAATCTATCTTCTTCACTGAACTGCAAAAGAAAACTTCAAAACAAACGTGCAGGGTTGCGGAGGGCAGAGAGAAGTTCTAACATCCTCTTTGCAACAGGAAGCAATGGGTGTTATGGGAAATATGGTCTTTATTTGAGAGCCACCAACACTAATTTAACTATATAAGGCAACAAAGTTTAATTATGAGTAATTTAGACCGTATATACATGTATAGAAGAACACACACACATTACCCTACATCAGTGTAGCACGCCATGTGTTTTTATCTTCAATTAAACTGCTAGGTGATTAGATTAGCAGATTTCCACCGCCTGCTCAGAGCCGCTTTGAATAAAACTCCCCACAATACCAAATATTCCAGGAAATACTGGTAGCTCTCTTTCCAGAGCTTACCCACTCTGCTAATTGTTTTTTTTTTTTGCACACATTTAGTCTTTGTTTGCCCCTGTCATATGAGCGGTTTCTGTACTGTTAATTCAATAAGATAGATCTGGCTAGATCCAACTGTGTTTCCATATGATGGATATAGATACAGATGTGGTTGTGGCAAGTAAGTGGTGTCATCAAAATTTAAACAGCAACTGCATGTCTCTACATGTGCAGTTCACTTTCACTTTTTTTTTGGAGTGTCTTATCTGACAAACCAAAATGACATGCCAATGTGGTGTAAGAGAAGTTAATGTTGGTAGACTTTGTTTTGCTATGCTTCTCCAGAGCTGTCATTAAGCTCAAAGTTCCTTCCTTGCTTAGTTTTCAACAGATTGCCCATAAAAAACATCACAAATTGACCAACAACACCTACATCTGCTTTCAAATAAAAGTCACCACAGATCGCATAATCATATGACAATCATTTTTTTATGTTAAATTAAGATTCACATTTTGTTGTACATTTGAATCACATGGGACCAAAACACAGTTGGAAAGCTAATAAAAAACATGTGACAAGGAGACACTAGAGCTTTTTGTAGTTCACTATGATTAACCAGGAAGAGTTTAGGTGCCTCTACTTCTGCTTCTTCTTTTAATACTTTTTTGATTGGTGGATCACATGAAACAAATTAACGTCATTACATGTTTGACAAAACAGTGACAAACAGTAAAACTCCTGTCCACAACTAATAAAAACAGTGTGTCACAGACTTTGGCCTGCATAGCGCATTATGGCGTTGATCAGCTGCAGAACTTTGAATGTGGAACAACTTAAGCATCATTTTTGTATTTTACTGAGCGAGTTAATTGGTGCTCGTTGGTCAGCATTGCCAAAAGCGGAGTGGAGTGCTGGAGCAGATGTTAAAAAACTGTCTCTATTCTTGGGTCATTACTGTGCATTTTATGTGTGTGTTTGTGTGTGACATGCTAGTGCCAGGAAAACAGTTAGATGGAAGGCGGGAAGTACTAAGGTCAGTTTGATATGCAGCAAGTTCACATTAAGGATAACTAATAAACAACCTAGGGTATATCATAACTGAGCTTCTAACATGGTAACACCCATCTAGACTTAACTTTTTCTGTATTTTTAGACAGAGAAAGGAATGTTGATTTTCTCTAAATATACATTTGGTACCAGCTTGTGGTTCCTGCTCCACAGCACAATTTAGAATAAGACTGTCTTGTCAGCAAAACAATAGAAATTAGCATTCTTTTATGGTTTGGTTCTTTCTATTTCACTTTTTTCAACATCTTCAGCCTCGCCCCACACTGTCAGTCAGTGTACCAAATTGGTACACTGACTGACAAAACTCTTTATTTCAAAAAGTTTATTTCAAAATCTAGACGGTTTCAAAATCAAAATCAAAACATGTGAGGCTAAATCCTTGTGAAATGTTTCTAAAATGTTTTAATTTGTTGAACATGCACAGCCAAAAAAAACACATGTCATGCATTGGAATATTTTACTCACTATAAACAAGAAAATAAAGAATTTACTGAATATCAGACTGTGGAATTTATCCAACTTGAAAGATACTTAAAGGGAAAATAAAAAGAAAATTAATTTATTTATATCCTTTTTTAAGCTTTTTTTTACATTATTATTTGCTTCATTTGCATCTCCCTGGCTTATCTCTTAGCAATGGGTGAGGTCTAAAGATAAGATAAATGCACCACCGATCACATTTAGTCTGTCTGTGTCTTCTTTCTTCTCTCTGGCTGCTCTGGTTTCCTCTCATCCCATGAAAGAAAGATTTTAGGATCCTCCCGCCATATGTTTTTGTCCAAGGCTCTGACCTCAGTCAGCTACAGCTGTCCACTGCTCTCTGTGTGTCATGTCTAGAGTTTTACTTACTCGCTTTTTTTTTTTTTTGAAAATCAAGCAACAGAGAAAGTCAGAGAAAGCTCCTTCATTCCCACAAACAAAAAGACACCCAGAGCCTGATCTTTCCCAAGCCTTGTTAAACCAGTCACACACACACACACAACACACACACACTCAGCAATCCCCCCAAATCCCCTAAATACAGAACTCCTGCCCTGCTAGGAGCTACAGCTTTAGGTGGGAGATTTGGACAATAGACAGCTTGTCCTAGTCTGAGTGCGACACATGAGTTGGACTGTGTGTGCACACGCATGAATGCCTACATTGGTGTGTTTAGAGGGGCAGTGAAGGCAGTACGGTACCCCACACCCCCGCCCACGTTCATCACTCCCATCCCAGAAAGGGTGAGTCACCAGTTCTGTTTATTCACAGGCTCCCTCCTTGTGTTCCATTGACACGTTTTTCCATTCACTTCTCTGTGGAGAAACACATTCTCCCTTGGCTTCAACTCCCAACACCAACCCCGAGTTAATAGTCATCTGACAGCTCTTGTCTATAGTGTCCTGATCTGAGCGTTAACCACGGCCTTTCAGGCCCGAAATCTAAATCCACCTTCAGTCGTAAACAGTATCTAGACTCCCCACTTCCCACACCTTTCTTAAGCCCAATCTGGCTCTATATACCTGCTAACAGTGCTCGCCAAAATCCCATTTTGCCATCCCCAGCCCCCCGCCTCCTCCTGATGGAACAAGAACTAATAGTGTGGCCTGGAAACCAGAGGTCTGTCTCCATTCAACCATGATGCAGCTCTGGTGCATTTGCTCTTTTGTTGGACAGGCCTCACTGACTTCTTTCTGCCTCTGTCGCTATTTCCTTCCCTAATTTTACATTTGTTGCTCCGATCTACAATGTTCTTATTCTATAGCTAAGACTTTGTCGCTCTTAGTGTTGATGATCTGTGAGTTTGTGTTTCATGAAAATATGTAGAATTTAATAAGAATGTTAAAAAAACTCTTTCCTTTCCTTTTCCTTCCATCTTCTCTTCTCTTCTCTTCTCTTCTCTTCTCTTCTCTTCTCTTCTCTTCTCTTCTCTTCTCTTCTCTCCTCTCCTCTCCTCTCCTCTCCTCTTCTCTTCTCTTCTCTTCTCTTCTCTTCTCTTCTCTTCTCTTCTCTTCTCTCCTCTCCTCCAGCCTACTGACGCCTGTTTCCTCTTACTGTCTTTGGAGGAACTACATCCTACTCTTCCTCCTCTTGTGCCTTTCCCCCTCTGCCTCCTCTTTAGATCCTGTACTTCCTCCCCTTATCCACTCATCTCCGGTCCCTTCTGCCTGCCTTATCACCAACTTCCTCTCACGCTCTGCCTCCTCTTCCTCCTTGCATCCCACCTCCTGTTCATCCACTCCCCCCCCCCTTTGTAGTCATCTACCCACTGCCACAGCCTTCCCCGTCAGCCTCACCTTTTCTTTCAGTTGTTTGACCTCTTGAGCATGGTTTAAGTGAGTGGAAAAATATGGGGGAATTCACACTCCTGCCTCATTGTGCAACACAACAATCAGACAGGTTTGGAGCACATATGCTTTTTAGGATGTGATTCATATTTTACAGTGAATATTAGACACTGGTGACAGGTAAAACCAGACCTTACAGTTTAAAAAAACACAAGAGCGGTACAGTTAACATGCTGTACAGTCAAATCTGACTTGATATTCCCCCACTTCACTTCACTTCTTTGCCAAAAGGTGTGTCAGCTTAACGGTTTCTATTCTTCCAACACCAACAACTTATTTCGTCATCAATGAGATGCACAGCGGCAATGTTGACGTCAGTGGGTGTGTTACAATCTGTGTGTGTGCCAGTGTGTGAGAACCTGTTGAGTCCTGTCAGTGTTGGCCGTCATCACATTACTGGATTGTTGAGCATGTCTGCCGACTAATCTGTGATGAGTTACGACACATTTAACTGCCAGCGAGCTGTGTTGAATCCAGCAGTGGATGCGCAGGAAGAACACTGTTTAATGCATTTATATTGCAGAGATTGTATATATCAATACACTTTTTCATCAGAGGTCAGTTAGAGGATGCCAGATCGTACTGTAACATCATCAACTCGCACCTAAAATGTCATCTATTTCTGTTTCTTGTAACAAGAAACTCTCAGAATAAACTGTAGTAAATAAAGAGAAATGAGGACATAAGTTTCTTTTGTTCTTTAGTTTGATAGTTGAAAACACAAAGAAATATCAGCAACCACACATACACAGACACACATCAACATGCACACACAGCTGCTTCGACTGAGAGCCCCTGCCCTGGCCATTGTTTCCACCTCCGTTTTGGAAGGGGCTGTTTCTTTATCTCTCTCCCTGGAGAAGCAGTTTGGCCCTGGGAATGGGATCATACACACCACCTCCTGTTTACCTCACTCTCTTGTACATGTATTCTGCACACACACATGCAGGCACACACACACACACACATTGTAAAGTAACAGTTGGCCCTGATTTTCCTGATAAAGTCTCAGTCTGACGGACAAGGTCGTATTGTTTGCGTGAAAACAACACAGTTCCGTGTTCAGCGCTGCTGTAGGTGAGGACACTGATTTAATTTGGTCTAAATTACAACCTACAGTTACACTTTCATCCACTGACCTGATCTAATGTCATGAGGGGTGGTGGGGGAGATTGTCTTGCTGCCTGGATTATTAAAAAGCCTCCCTTTTGTGTGAGACCGACTGGGCAAATACACTCTGCTTATCAGCCCAAAACCTTTGTTGGTCAATGAATAAATGCCAGTCAATTAGCAAGACACTGGCAGGTGGACATACAAGTGAAAGAAAAAACCACACCTTTATCAGGCTGCATGACATTTGATGACTGAGTGAAGATTGCACAGCCGGTCACCAAGCGCAGCGGCTTCTGCCAAACACTCTGACCCACACGGAGGTTATAATTACTTTATCTAAAAACCTTACTGCTGTATAGGAAATGGTGTCTATTTTCAAAGAGTAGAGTCAGAGTGACATCTATCAGTTCTGCCTCTTTCACTCACTGTGTGTGTCTCTCTCTTTGCTACATTTGCATGGTAGCGGAACAGCTTTGCATGACTGACTGTCACTGGGGAAGCTTAGTTCACACATTTGATTATTCAAATCACACACCGCTACCTGGAGCCCAGTGGCGGGGATGTGAGGTCGAGAAGGGGTGGTGGGATGGTAGATGGAAAAATTTGAAAGGTGAGTGGCAGCAGAGATTGTGATCCTGAAATGAAAATATTAGAAGGATGAAGAAACGTAATCTGTCGTCCAGTGTATTAACGGGTCATTTTCGTTGATTTTAAGTTGGGTCTTAAGTTTTTAGTTTTGCCCATCATTTCTGCTGGTAACACTGCTAAAAACTGGGACCACAACAATGTCACAAAAAAGTCAGACAGGGCAAGAAACGGTCGTCACACAGGTTGAAAAAACATGTTTTAAACAAACCCCAGTTTTACCATTATTTCGATGAGACATAGATTAAGAACTGTGAGTATTATTTAATCCTCTGGAGTCTTACCAATGGCCCTATCCATTGCTTTTGCAATTGTTTGGACCCCAGAGGGTTAAACTGAAATACAAACAATACAAACACAGTCAGTAGCACAGTTAAGAGACTGTTCATTCATACTATCCACCATTAAACGTTTCTCTTTTGTTGTTAGTTTTTAGTTTCGGGGGCCCTATGTTAATCACACGTGTGTGAATGTGATTATAGTGGTACGGCGCACAGACTACGTGGGCGTCTTCAAGCTGCTATTTCGGTTCATCTTTGTGCAACAGTACAAGTACAAAAAGGCTGGGTGAAGGTGAATATAGATGAGATAGATTGTGGCAATCAAAAAATGCACACTCAGCCAGTCACGTCGTTGGTCTCATTGCTCTGAGAAGACTGAGCCAATCACAGTCAATACAACAGCTCAACAAAAAACATGCTAGCCATGGGCAGATAGTGTGTGTTTTTTAAAATAGAATTTCTTCACTGATGATAGTAATAAATAAATAATATCGTAAAGTGTGACACAACAGCGTCTGCACCTTTATACATTTCAAGAATAAAACACTAACTAAGAACAATAACACACAAAGGAGGCGACGATGCTGCTGTCATCTAATGTCCTCCGCATAAACGACAGATAGCGAGTTATAAGTGTGTGTATAGATTTATAGAGGACTATTCTGTAGCAGCCTGGTGTCATTTGCACAGGATTTTATCAAGGTAAACATAATGGATAGCCGTGCATGGCGCTGTGCTCACCAATCAGATTTATCAACACATCTGTCTTGCTGCCTTCAGATGGCTGCAGAGATTTAATGAACTACAAGAGGAGGTTTTCATACAGTATAAAGCCGCTATGGACTGAAAGCTTTTGCATCTTGGACTCCACTGTGTAGTGATGTCGCCATGTTCCAGATCCCAAGAACTACTTTTGAGGGTGTATTGTTTTCATAACCAGAATAAAGACAGCCAAAACTAGTAAAATGAAGTTGTAATAAAATGTAATTATCCTTTAAGGTCTACCTGATTTTTGCCATTCATGTGTTTCTGTGGCCCCTGCATTCCTTCTCTTGGTCTGAGATCTGAGCAAAGGAGATCTTATGATACTAATCCAGCGATTAGCATCGGTAAAAACGGTTTTGTGCCGTAATCCAATTGGAAGCCGCAGAGCAGAGCTGAGCAGTATTCGGTGGGAAGTAACCATGTGGAAAGTTTGTACCAGCCGGTTAGAGATACTTTTTTTTTTTTTTGCATATCAGAGAAACAGCACAACACAGGGCTCTTTGAAGGAAGGGAAAGCACTGCAGATAGAGGGATAGATAAACACACACATTCACACACTTTCATCACACAGAGAAAAGCTGATCTCATAGAAAAACAGGACGAGCTACATCACTACAGACCATGAAACTATTTGCTGTTATAATGTCAGGTGTGTGAAATGTGTAAGAGTGTGTTCTTGGTAGGACAGCAGACAATGGGCTCAGTGTGAGGGTTGACAGGGTTGGTCTGTGGCACTAGTGAACACATTGTGAGGTGGCTGTGTCTGCTTGGATTTTAGAGGACACTTGGTTATGAGGGGAAATGGGCAAAACCACAGTGTTACCTCACAAGAAAAACACATGACATCAATATTGTAGACGGGTCAGTGGAAGAAGCAACTGGAAAATAATGTCTTGTCCATCAGTTAGGCTAAGGTTCCAGGATATTTACCATAATAACCTTAATTCTGCATTATATGAAGATCACAGTTCTATTATATACAATATAAGAGGGATTATACCATAAAGGATCAGTGTCTAGGATTTAGCAGCATCTGGCAAATGTAGTTGCTAATGGCAACCTCCTTGCATCACCCTCTGCTTCCTAGCACGAAGGAGAAGCTATGGTGGCGGTGAAACGCACAATAAACAGTAAAGGTCCTATCTAGAGTCAGCGTTTAGTTTGTCCGCTATGGGCTACTGTAGAAACATAACAATTCAACATGGTACTTTGATGCTAATAATTTTGTGCTTTGAATGTATGACTTAAATTTCAAATGTTTGACTGTTAAATATGAAGCCAGAGCCAGACTGTTAGCTTAGCTTAGCACAAAGACCACTATCAGGAGGGAGCATCTAGCCTGGCTCTATCCAAAGGTAAGACAATCCACGTATCAGCACCTCTAAAGTTCACAGATAAACACTTTATAACTCTCTGCCAGAATAATCATTGAACTTAATTATCATGTAGATGTGGTCACAGTTACACACAGAATCCTAAAAAGAGGGTGTCTTTTCAGCATGTGTCTGCATGCACACAGTATCCGTGCAAAGCAGAACACAAGTTACAATATATTTTAGTGGATTCACAATTGCAATTTTCAATAAAAAGCAGTTTGGTTCGGTAAGAGCTGAGGCAACAGCAACACAACTCAACAAATGTAACCACATGTTTATCATATGACTTGAGTTCAGCGTATAGCCTCCAGCATTTGTTCGCTCCCTTTCTTTCAGTTAGGATCTTAAGCCATGCCACACATAGGAGAGAGGAGAGGAGAGGGGGGAAAGAAAGCCTGTGGAGAGGAGAGGGGGGGGCAGGCATAAAGGAAAAGGGGATGACTCAGAGTGCAGTTATGTGCCTACTGTGGCCCTCAGCGTGCAGCTTTAAGTATCTCTGGGTCCATGGCACTTTTGGCACATGTGCAGACACTCTTCTGATGTGTGTGTGTTTGTTTCTTCATGGTTACTCCGTATGTGACCTCCTAAAGGTAGATTCACACTACCAAACATCCTAATATGTAAATGTAGATGTCACCACAGACCCCTGAGGCATCTGTGTTTATATTAATCATTTCTCACTTTCTATCATTATCATTTGATTATTTATTTTGGTGTTACATTAGATCTGAACGCACCATTAACAATACAGAGGCTTTTTATGATGCCAGAGACAGATGCTTCAACAGTAACTGAAGCGTTGCATTGTAATTCATGAGCAGCCATGCAGAGATGTTACAACGCCCCTTGTTCTTCATATTTCATCATTATTGTCACTGCACAAAAATCTCTGTAGTCAGTTCTGTAGAGGCATTATATTAATTAACATACATGCAACAAGTAGCCATGTCTGTGTTATTAGATCTAACCAGTTTATGGTCCTTCATCGCATCTTAAATTGTTGTTTCCATCGACCTTAGAAGACTTCAAGATAAAAATGTTCAGTTTAACCACAGTGATAAAGCTGTGTTGGAAATGAATGATGGAAACTTTTTTTGAATAAATTATGAGGGGCCAGCTTTCGCTTCTTCTTCCTGTATTTTAGTTGCACCATGTGTTGCAGTATAGCTCCTCCAGCACCACACAGTAAAGCTACAAAGACGTAAACCATGTAACTAACATACAGTATATGCCATTACATTGAAATTAGTGATGAAATTTATTGGAAAACACATGACTCATGAAAACACATTTTCATTTTTGACTTTTGTGAACCTAAGATTTGCACACTAATTGGATGGAAACATACCTTAAATTGTTACAAAAAATATGCATTTATTACTTTTTTTTAAAACTATTTGGTCTGTATGCATTTCATTATCGATTAGCATTCATGCCACAGGGCTTCCATACATTAGCATGCAATGTCTATTTCATACAGTCTTTCCACTGACATCTCGACTGCAGTGCAGGTATACCTTATTAGAAATGTATTCTTCAGATACTTCAGACTGTGGGATATGCTCAACCTGAAAAAATATGCTCAAGTTGTTGACATTTACAGTACCTCATTTTCAATGCAAAGAAAGTAGTTTGAAAGTGATTTCTAGAATTATGTTGCTCTTGTGGCCGAAGGGTGCATGTAAAGGCAACCTCCCTGGTTTGAGTCTGTCCTGTGTCTTTGCTAAATTTCATCCTTCATCTCTTTCCAACAACCATTTTCTGTCCACTTCCTAAATGGCTTCTTAAGAGAAACATTTAAGAGAAAGATGTTGAATTCGGTGTTGAAACACAAAGTCTGATTAAGTAGCTTTAGCATCAGCGTTCTCATTTCCACCTTTATTTTCTTTGTTACTCATCACTCAGACTTCTCTTCTCTTATGAAGGCCTGTTTTCAGCCTGTCCCTCTTGTCATGAATCACTGAGTTGTTCATTGTAAAGAGTGGATTCAATCCAGTGTTCCTATCAGCTTACCTGCTCAGGACCAAGCCAAGGAAAGACAGAGAGGAGGAGGAAGAGGTCTGCGAGGATTGGTGGGGGCTACCAACAAAGGCTGGTTCAGAATAGCAGTGCGTGTCTCCTTTATCCCCAGACCCCTCTCTCATGCCTGGTCACGGCTCTCATGTTACCTCCCCGTCCTCCTTGATGCTCGGAGCAGAATGAGACGCTTTGTCCCTGTGCTCCTGCTCGAGACTAAGCCTCTTCCACTTACTGGCACACACATGCACACTCACACATCTCTTTCTGTCTGTCTTTTCTATCATCTTTGTCCACTTCAGTCGACTTTATGATTGATTTGTCTCCACTGTCATGAACTCCATGTGCGTGGCATGTATACATCTGTTTTAGCATCTACAATGCTCTTGAATACATCTTTTGATTTTCACCATCCCTCCATTTGTTTTAGTTTGACCAGTTCTTTTTTTGCATGCTGGACTCAAAGGTTCTTTTTGTTCTCCAGGAAACCTATCAGATTTTCCATGTGTTCATTTTAATGAAGCGGGGTGTGAGTGTGTTTGTGTATTAAAGGCTGTTTGTATTTCTCTGGTTCATATACTTCATGTGAAATGATCAAGTCTGTGCATGTTTGTGCGTTGTGCAGGAATTCATTTGTGTATATTTACATTGTTATTGTTGCATTTTGTGTGTGTATTCAGCACTGGCTGGTTGTATGTGTCATGTGCTAGATCTTTCTGTGTGTGTGTGTGTGTGTGTGTGTGTGTGTGTGTGACCAGGATTTACACTCCCCCCTCCAGTCTCTCAGGTTTACACAGTCATTTCTGGTATGCAGAAACTAGCAGGTCAGGAATGTAAACCTGATTATGTCTCTGCTCTCCAGGATGACATACATACACAAAACATGAATAAGGAGAAAGCATAAAAGCAAAGTACGTATACAGTACAGTACAGTAGAGCAGTCACGCTCATGTATTAAGAAGAAGATATACCTCCACATACCAACCAATACAAAATGCTGAAACAACATTCAGCACAAATGACTTGCAGTTTGTGCTCTAATCCTGCTGGGTTTCCCCACACACCACTGTTCTATAGAGCTCTCACAACGCGTGAACAACCTTTATTCTGCTTATTTTACACCCTGGAAATGAGTACTCATGTAACACACATCAAGGCGCACCAGTAAATAAAAAAAATGTAAAGTTGCATTAAGTGATATTTAAGTATTCTGGAGCAGAAAGTCTCATGTAGTTCGGTCTTATCAGCTTCTCCCTAAACAATACATGAAAGAAAGAAATGTGGCAATCCGCAGGAGTTCTTCTTGTTATTTATTAAAGTATTAGTAAACTATTTTCTCGTTTTGTAGCTCCCCTTTGACCCAGCACCTTGTGAGAAAAGTACTATGTGTGCAACCCTGTAGCTTACAGAGCTTTTGTCGGTCATTAGGCTTTGACTAAACAGACTGGCAACCCTCCAAAAAAGTGACTGGAAGCTGCACAGACCTGCATTTTCCTTTATTTATTTATTTATTTATTTATTTATTTATTAATCAATCTAACTTTATCTCCCCTTCAAATGTTCCATTAGTATTAGCATGTACAACAGGAAACACATCAAATGAAGGAAGAAAAACCTGTTTGCATTTGGCCTTTAACGACTCATTGCAAAGATCATCATCTGACTTGATTCTTATAGTTTCCCCTGATAAACTATATCCTGCTGCACGAGCTTTGAACCTCTTACCACAAGTGTTTGTAGTCACACAGGTACTTTCTCTCCTGTGCGGTTGTTTCTGTGTACGAGTGTGTGTTTTTGTTTGTGTAAGAAGAGTTGCCGGTGATAAATAGTCAGGGAGGCTCAGAAAGTGTAAGATAAGATGATAAAAAGTAAAGTTATGGTTTGTGACATCATGAGAGTCTGGGAAACTACACTGCATCATAGATTTTCAGTCGTCCTTCCTTTTGTACACACTTTCTGTGTTGATTCATCCTCATTTTGTTTTCCTTCTTTGTGTCTGCCTAGCCCAGCGGTTAGCTGACGTCATGGGTATTACTTAATTCCTTGTCCTGCTGGTACAGAGCTGTCACTCACTCTTGTGATTTAATGCATAATGTGTTTTTAAAAACAACAGGTCATGTTCACTTTTTGTTTTCTTGGAGGCGACATGGTCTGAAGCGCAGGCTCTACAGGTGGCTGAGGGCACAGGGAGGGCAGAGAGGGCACTGAGGGTAGGGATGGCTGTCATTCTTGTCATGCGCTCCACCTCTTTGTCAGCGTGTGACATCACTAGGGTTAAATATAGAACGCCGGGGCCAGTAACACGTTTGTTCCATCCCGAACACTGTCAGCACAAAAGGAAAAATTCCTGCGTTGCGCCAAGTTGTTGTCAGGAGCTAATGAGGGCTGATCTTTGACGTCTTTACATGCCCGTTACCATAGCAACCCCTCATTAAACACTTCATCACTTTCAGAAAGGTGGGGTGGTTCTTTCTGAGTCCCGTGCCTCACATGTTAACAAGGATAGAGGGAGTTGTGACCCACCAATTAGAGTTGGTGTAAAGATACATAATACAAATCCATAAATAAACACACATGGTCTTCAAAAACACGTGTGTGTACATGCACACACGCGTGCAAAAAGGCCGCTTGATTTGTTACACAGTGAGATGTGGATGTTTAAACAATGTCTGTTGTTTGAAGGGATGCAGCGTGTTTCCTCCTGACTATAAAATGGCTGGATCAGGTTCCTGTTGTGATAACCAGCTTCTGTTGCAGAAACACATCAGCGTAGAGGACCATGTAGGGCTATAGAGGTCACACTGTTTACAGAGCTCGGTGTCACACACGGCACGTTTTGTGTTTTATCCATGCTGATACCTAGTTGTTGATTGTGTCTTGTCGTCGTCTGAGTTTGGTCTGATTGATTCCGCAGATCTGCAGTGTTTCTCTGATGTACTTCACTGTGTAAACACAAATCGGGCTCCTGTCACTCTGTAACATCTCAGCCTCACGGCCGTTCCTTGCTGCACTATTAAGAACAAAAAAGAGACAACTGCAAAGAACAGTTTAAAGTGGTTATAACTACTTCTCACCCGAGGGACATAAGACTGACAATTTAGTCAATTTTCCCTACTTCTAGTGTATTTTTAAAGACTTGATGAACTGGTTAGATGACTCTTAGATTCTTAAATGTCCTACATTAACTACATTAACTTGCAAAATCTCCTACTACAGTTTTTCTATTAATTATATTCTCATCAGTGTGTGCGTGTCTGCATTTTCTGAGAATGTGAAAACTTTTATACTTACACGCCGCCAGTCTTCCTCTTCAGCCCCACATCGTATGTTTATACACATGTTACTTCACACCTTCTGAAGAGCTATGAACCACATGCTCAAGGTTGCAGTTTCCTGTGTTGTGGAGGAAACAGAACATTAATATGCTGCTAATACTAATCATAACCATGAAAATTACATCTACTGATGTTGCTGACACGGTGTGTAGAGTGGTAGTGAGACATAACAGTGTAGGAGAGGCCTCCCGCCCAAGGCAGCCAGAAAAGTTCTTTCATTGTTAGTTCATGGACTTTGTGGAGTTTCCCTTTATGTGGGGAAAAGCATGTCAGTCTGTTGATGTCGAAGAAACCACGAGCAACAACTCCTCATAGCTGACGGACCAGTTTGAGGAGTATAAGTTACATCCGAGGTATCATGCTCCCTGTGCTAGGTTTTTACAGTTACTTTCTTTTGAGCCTTTTTGCATCATTAAAATGAGGTAAACTTAGGAGGGTATGAAGAAAAAAGCAACGACAAATACCATAAATATATTTATTTTGTAAGAATAATTCCATCAGTCAGTCATGAAACAAACAGGCTCAATCTGGACTGCTTTATTCATGTATAACTACCTAAGTTTGCTGTCGGCCTATTAAAAGCAGAGCTATGGTTAGATGGCACTTTAGGTGTTGCATGAACCTGATTATGTATGAGTGTGTGTGCCTGAGCGTGCATGCTTTTGTGTTTGTGCGGCTTGGTGGTCAAAGGTGGCTCATGCTGAGCTGCTGGAGGGGAAATGATGGGGAGGATGAAAAGCAGAAGCAAGCGGCTTTCTCAGCAGGACATAAAAATCTTTGTGTTCTTCACACACGCAGCGTCTTTATATAAAGAGGGCCTATATTTAGAAACTACAGCCGTTTGACAAGCCCCCAAGGTTGAAAAGAAACTGACACGACTGGACATCAGCGATGGTGTTTGTGTGTAAGCATCAGAGCTTTGATGAGGCGATGCTAACCTGTTGCAGAATTGTTGAGAGAAGCTCTGCATGCTACGGCTGCTCTGCCTTTTCTTGCATAACCTTTCAGTTCACTTTCTTACATCTTGTCTTGAAGACAAGAAGTCAATGCAATCTTTCTATAAGGCCCATGCACCAGTGTAAAAGTGAAGTGGAAGAGGAAGAGGGAGTGACGTCGTTGTTTCATATTCTACAGAATCCAGCTTGTGTGCACTTGTTGCACGTCAGCCATCTCAACCACTACTTTGCCACTGTGCTCGTGACCTGTATCATACAGTATGACCCGTGAGTGGTTGAGGTGGTCAACAAGAACCAACAGAGTACGAACACAGAGGAGAGGAAATGGCAGCTACTGCCGTGGCATGGAGTGTGCCTGTGTGTGTGTCTGTGTGTTTGAATACAATGTTTAAGAGCTCAAATTTCACTCACAAAAGACCTGTTCCATGACCTCACACTGATATGATGAGGAAGATGTTTTTGTGTGTGTGATGTACACACCGAGTGATGTCACTTATTTTGTTTTTGAGATCCTCCTTGGATCCCTTTGTGTGAGTGTGTGTTTTTAATAATGACTGATTGAGTAATCTGGATAAAGATGTTTGACCTTATTGGTGTGAACAACACACTGGGATCCATAGCAACAAAAATGGACAGTTGTCATTGCTTAGGGAATGATGACGGATGAAGTCAGTTATGCATTTAGATAGTCAGTTGGTAACTTTTGAGTTAGAGTTTGGACTACTTGGACAACTTTATTACAACATTATTATCTTTGTAAAGGCGGAAAATAAGCTATTTACATCAATTTTTTTTTTCTTGATTTTCAAAAAGTTTCAATAAATTGTGTAAAAGATAGTGTAAAATCCCACATTGCAGTATCCTTAAGCTCAAAGTGACGTCTTCAAATTGCTTGTTTTGTCCAAATTTCCTATCACATATGACATAAGAAAACAGCAAGTCATCATATTTGAGAAGCTTTAATATTTGACATTTTGCTTTAAAAAAACAATTCACTGAAAATATCAAAATGATGACTCATCAAAAAATCAACTGTGTTGCAGCTCTAAATACATTCATATTTAAAGCTAATCAGAGACTTTAAAAGTACAGTAGTAAATGGTAGTAGAATATAAGCTCAGTTTATTGAGAGTGAAGTACCTCAGTACGACTTGGAAGGTCAGAAAGAAATGGAGACCAAGAAGTCTTCTTTTTGTCATTGTACCATGTAGATTTATAGATTATTCTCTGCTTCCAAGGAAAATAATTCCTTCATGTCCGGAATATAATACAGCACCGAACCTTTGAAGAAAGTAGGTTAGTCAAGTCATTGGCGAGCACGAGCACTGCTGGCCGACCTTAACATTACATCAGCTTGTGAGAGAGGGAGTGAACCACACTGAGGACAATGTTAGTGACTGGTAAAGTTCAGAAAAGATGACAAAATGCTTTCCTTTGTGCATCCTTTTCTCTGTTTTGTCGACTTACAGGTTTGTATGTCAGAGAGGCTTATAAACATATATTGGTAAAAGAAGACTGACGTCTAAAGAAGACTGAGTGATAAGGGAAGCTGCAGAAGAAAAACAAGGAGAGGCTGATAAACAAGACACTGAGGAGGAAATAAGAGTGATGGGAGAAAAAGAAGGAGGGGTTGGGGTAAGGAAAGCCTAGTTCATAATTCATTTCACTCATAATGGCTTCATTGGCCCGAAGAGCTGCAGGAATAGTGCAGGCAACGCAGGGCAACCTGATCCCTGGTAACCCAAAGAAACCGGCCAGAGACACAGCCCTGTCTCCAGGCAAACCACACTACACTATACTACAGTATGTATGATAATACAGACAGCTCTTTGTCTACAGATGCACGCACACACACACAGACACTTTTGCAACAATATTCCTAACCTCTACCCTCATAGATATACAGTGCACACACAAACATATAGAGATGAATGTAATTACAAGACAAATAATGTCATTTTTCACCATGTTGACATACAGAGAGAAGTAATGTGTGGCTTTTGTGCTCTTCCCACCCTGTACTTTTAATGAAAACTGGAGCAGGGAGAGAAATAGAGAAGAAAATGGTCATTTTCTCTGAGGTAACTGTGGTTTTGGGAAGTTTGGGATATTGTGCTTTTCAGTAGAGCTGTAAAGACTTGTGGTCTGCACAGACGTGGCAACTGCAGTTGTGGTCGGCACATTGTGTGTGTGTGTTGGACAGTAGATGCAGGATAATATGACTTGCCTTGTGTCTTCAGTTGCTCGGGAAAGAAGTGAGAAGTTACTGTAACATTGTGGGGTTAATGGCACTGAGGCTGGCATAAAACAGCGCCGTGGGGCTTACAGATGACTTAGGCTGAGGGTTGTCTGTGGATTTGGGCAGAGCTGGGAGTCTCCTCTGATCTGGGCTTTGTGGGTGTTTGTAATTACAAGCGGCAGCAGTTGGTCTTATTTGTGGCAATCCCAGGTACTGATGCATGCAGTTATTATATGATTCACTCATGTCAGAGAACTTGTGGCTTTTTAAGTCTGAACTTGGGAAAGTTTGGAGCCTCTTCTTGTTAGTATCTGTGTCGTCTAATTGACCCAAAGCCAGAAATATTTATGTAGACGTCTGCTAGGGTTAGAGAGTCTGTTCACCTAAATTACAAAAATAAAAAACGAAAAACAACATTTTTTCTCACTGACCGCTACCAGTGGTATCTAGACACGCTGATACTTTTGGTTTTATCTGGCCAACCTTTGAGATATCCATCTCTGTCTTCACCCTGGCACAATGGAGATGGAATTTCATTAGTGTTCACAGCACTGAAACATTACAAGAATTCAACATCAGCATCTCTTTCCAGAAATGGTGTCCTTGTTTCTCTGGACAATCCACAGGCCTCACGAATTCTTTTTACTGGAACTACTTGCATTCAAACTGAAACTATGAAAGCTGTTGACAGCGTGTTTTATGGGTTATTCAGAATAATTTTGGAAACACATGAAGCTGCTGGATTTTTAAAATTCTGTGATCACCACTAATGAAGCGCTACACTCACTTGACATTCACTCACTGCAACATATCCAACACACCCTTTAAATCATGGCTGTGTGTTTAAAGTCATCAGTGCTCTGCTCAGTGTTGCGCTGTATGTCACCTGAAAGTCATGCCATCTCTCGCTGCTGTTCATGTAGCATTTCATAAGTTGCACCTTCATCCCAGCATCCACGTGTAGACCCTGATCTCCAGTCTCTGCTGGGCTGAGTTTGGTGCTTCCTTGTGGGTAGTTCTGAGGTCAAAGCCTAGATGTCAAACATGAAGCCTTTCCATCTGACATTCATACAAGCTGACTGACTGAAATTAAATTACTTTCACCAAGCCACGGTCAAACTCTACACTTCAGGTTAACCATGGTGCTCTGGTGCCTCTAAAGAACTGGTCACATCATCACTCCGAGGAGCCTGTGGTCATTTTTAGTCACAGTGGTGGAATGAACTTCCCACTGACTGATCTTTCACTGCAGGCTGAAAACCCTCCTGCACAACTGGACATCAAAGTTTCAGAGATGGATATCTCATAACCTTGACAAATAATACCAAAACTGTGTGCACAGCAAGATACCACTAGATGTAATTTGGGTTAAGTATACTGCAAAATTCAATGTTTTATATTAACAATGTATAATATGACTGAAATCCCTTCAGTTTTACTGAGCTGTTAGCTTTACTGAATGTTTTCAGCTCATTGTTTTGATTTTGATGCATGATTTTTGCGGTTTTGTAGCTTTATTTGCATTTGTTTATGTTTAAAAGTAAATACTGGTCCCTGGCCTCCTTTACTTTTATTATTCTTTATGCAGAGAGTAATAAACCTCTTTATTAGTTTACTGGATTTCCACCTCTGTTGAAATCTTGAACCTTGAAACAGGTTCATTAATGCTATGGATCGTTTCACCATTTGTTTTGACTATGGACTTTTAGCCACTACCATTATAATCTGGGCAACTATGTCCAGAGTAGAGGAGCATAACTGATGAAAGATGGCCCTTTGTATTTAGAGAGTTGGGCAGATTGTCACTAGCACTGTTAAGAAGTGAGGAGAATGACTGAACACATGGAGAACATGGAGAGCTGTATCTTTTTTTTTTTTGTGGGCTTTTGTAGTAGCCTGGAAACCTGTATCAAACAAGATACATATATGGTCAGAGTGATACAGTGAGCTCTCCAATAGAGGGACTGTTTAGATCCAAACTAAGTGTAAATACTGAGTCACAGCTGTGAGTTGGACCACGCACATGTTGGGCCAAATTGTAGAACTCAGTAATATTTACAACACATCAGTTGTTGCGTGATTTGAGGTGTGAGGCGTAAGCATGATCTATAGATCATAGATATAGATCTATAGATCAATCTATAGAACAAAACAGAGAAGTAGATTGATAGTTCATTTTAGACATAATGACCTAAAACCTGATAATTCACTAACAACAACAAGGCTGCACTTAAAATATGAGTTGCATCAAGGCCTCCTCCAAGGCCACTTGCCCTACGGAAGCTAAAATATTCATAATTCGGAGGAAAACATTCAGTTACGTGACTATACTACTGCTACTACTACTTCAGTTGCAGGGGAGACAATATACTGTATATATTAGTTTCTGATGATTAATACCACAAAACTTAGGGGTCCTTTATTAAAAGTTTAATTCAAAGTTTAGTATCAACCTTATATGGAGATAATGCGTGAGTCACATAGTGTGTTTATAGCTTGCTTCCGCTGCCTTCAAGTTCCTGAAAAAAGGATCAGACAAAACTAAATGTGCTGTAAGAACAAAGTTACCACTATTTTTCTTCCAAATTATATTTTAATTCAATATTGCCTCCATCCCTCAATCTTCTACCCTTCAGTGTCATTTTGTCCTCCTTTACTGTGTATGATCTTTTCTTTTGTCATGTTTGTGATTTATCTTTGAATAATAGGCGTGCTAAACAAATAGAGGTAATATTTAAATGCTTACACTACACTTATTTGATCTTTCACACCTCTTTGCTTTTGTTGTTATCTTTTTTGGCGTAGCATAGTTTGCTTTATGGATGTATTGTTTGTTAAATAGGTTGAGGACCTGATGCAGATTTTGAAAAAAAAAAAAAGGTCACTGTGTGCTGTTTGTGCGTCTCGTTTGTACTGTGTGGTCAGTAGCAGTAGCCCACTGCTGGGGCGTGGTGGACTCACTGTGTAGCTTGGCAGCAGTACAAGCCAGGCCTGGATTTCAGATGTGGTGATGTGGAGTGCCTGTTGGGAAACTGTGGGGGAGACTGTGTGTGCATTTAGGAGAAAAGAAGGGAAATGGAGGGGGGGGTTGTGTCTTTCTGTTTGTAAGGAGGGTGTGTCTGTTGGTAAGTGAGGAGGAGGTGTATGTGTGTCATTGTGTCGTTCCAAGGTGGAGACCAGGGTTCCCCTTCCTGTAAGTTGTTAGAGCTCGGCCAGATGGTGGATCTTGACTGCACCATGGGAAAAACAACAACAAGAGAGGCAGAAAGGATTGTGTTTTTATGATGGGGACTTATATTCAAATTTCACAAATTCAAATTAATCTTCTTTCTCTTCTTTCTCCTTCTGGCCTAAATGCCCCACCCTCTCTCTCTCTCTCTTTTCTGTGTGTGTGTGTACCTGTGGTGTCCTGTGTGGTGTAGCCACTGAAGTGAACCAGGCAGTATTAACTATTCAGGAGAGCAGGGTTTCCCTATGACAGCCTCCTTTGCTCTGCTGACTTCTGACTGACACACTCATCTCTCATATCTTTGGAAGACCTTCATGGAAACACCTGTGTGTGTGCGTGTGTTTGTGTATGTGCATGTGTGTGTGTATGACTGATAGGAAGATAGGATAAAGTTTCTCTTTTGTCTTGCTTTCCACATTGACCAAGTTGCTTGATTTGTGGAATTCAGCCAGCGTGTCTTGTATATCAGTTGTTACACTTCGGTGTGTGTGTGTGTGTGTGTGTGTGTGTGTGTGTGTGTGTTGGCTGCTGTATATTCCAATGACTTTACATGGCAGGTCATGATCAAATTAGTTAAGGACACACAGTAATGTCATGTGCTTGAAAATATGTAGACCAACTTGAACCGTGTTTTCAATACTGCATGTGATGTTTCCAAATGCAGATGTTGTTATTGTTCATTAAGACTGCAGAGCAGTGTCTGTTTAGGATGTTTAGTGTAGTTTTGAGTCCAGTATGGACTAAATATAATAAGTAACTTCTCCTGACTTGATTATAATCATAATCATGTTTATAACGAGGTATGCTTTGAAATCTAAGGAATTTGCCTTGGTGTTTTAGTGCATAACAATAAACACAGAAAAAAAGAACAAGTAGTGCAAAAGCCAAGAATCCAAAAAAAATATAATTGTACAATAAAAGTATGAAAACAATATAAATCTATACTGTATGTGAAGTGTAATGTTTTTTTGTTTTTTTGAATTGAAGTGCTGTAGAGTGTTTAAAGCAAAGAAGCTGGAGTATGTCAATTATTGACCAAGGATTGTGCAAATGCTCACACTATAAAGTATAAAGAATATGTGCAGTGCGTGCAGTAAAGAAGGACTGTAGAGTTTATACAGCACTTGACTGTAAGTTACCAAAGACAAGGTCCAAAGTACTGGTAACTTACTGTAAAAGCTCTGCCTTTGCAGATCAGTTTAGAATGATCATTTTTATATAATATTTTGTATAGTTTCATGAGAATATTCCAAACATTCATTTTAAAATTAAATACATTAGAGGCCATTATCTTCCTACAGAACACCGACATGTGAATTCTTCTTTGATATCTTTTCTGTCGCTAACAGAAGCTCGACCGACTGTAAAACCAGAAAAAAAAAAAGGAAAAAGGAAAACCAGACAGGCAACAAACATACTTTTGCTGCTGATCACTGGTGTAAAGCTCTGAATTATGCAACTACGTGTTTCAACAAAATTCTGCCTTTTCTACAGTGAATCATCCTAACCTACGTTATTATGTTTTCTTTGTATGTTCCAGTTCCCAGAGTGCGGCTTCTATGGCATTTATGACAAGATTTTGTTGTTCAAACACGACACGTCCACCAACAACATCCTGCAACTGGTTAAAGGTGCCAGTGACATTCAAGAGGGAGATCTGGTGGAGGTGGTGCTCTCTGGTAAATAACCAGTTCTCATCTCTTCTCTTCTGATGATCATGTGCCACTACAGTATAAGATAGCTATATTCAAATCTATATTACCTTCCTTCTTTCCTGTGCTATCTCCCTTCAATTACTGATATTACTCTGTACCACAACTGTTGAAATCAGTCCTTATCTGCTTATTTTACTACTATCTATCTCACACTGGTTTAATTTGTTTTGTCATTGTTTCAAACTCCACTGTTCCCCTATCAGGAGGAAAATCCATCTGTTTTTCCATCCTATCCATCTAATCATTCTTTATTCTGCTCGGTTACAGCAGTATGATTGTATCTTGAAACCCACTGTGAACACACTCTACTTCTCTTATCCCTTCAAGCGGCAGCCACGTCTGAAGATTTCCAGATTCGGCCCCATGCACTCAACGTGCACTCATACCGGGCCCCAGCCTTCTGCGATCACTGTGGAGAGATGCTGTTCGGACTGGTCAGACAAGGGCTCAAGTGTGACGGTGAGGCAAATAGGGAGATGAAGTGTGAATAGAAAAAGACACTTTGATGTGGTCCACGGTTTTCCCTGAGAAATGGGTTCTAACACTCACCAAATATGCTTCATCTCCTTCCCCTCTCCTGCTCTGTTGTTGCCTCCTGGTTCTTTCTTTGATCCATACCGCCCCCTGCAGGATGTGGACTAAACTACCACAAGCGTTGTGCGTTCAGCATTCCAAACAACTGCAGTGGAGCCCGCAAACGACGTCTGTCCACCACCTCCCTGAGCAGCAGCCAGTCCTTGCGTCTCTCCACCACTGAGTCAGTGTACAGTGTAGGGACGGTCTCCACCTGCACAGAAGACACAAGCCTCATCCGCTCACACACACAAATGGTAATGGTGGATTCATGCACACAATGCTCTGGACAGTTTTAGACTTTGAAAGTGAAATAGGGTTGATTGACATCTTACAGCTTTGTTTTAAGATGTTACAGATCCACTTTGGTCACTGATTACTAACAATGTACAAAATGACAGCATGCAAATGACTTCACAATGTGAAAGAGGTTAGTTGTGGTAATGAACTTCTCTTGAATCTGCACTTCTCCCCTCAGCTTCACAAATTTTTCAACTTTGTTTAGCTGCCTGAACCGCAAATTTACTGTTTAGGTTTACTCTCACTGCTCTCATTGTGCTTTTGCCTGCAGCTGTGTTTGTCAGGTAGACACAAACATGAATCCAAATGAATGATAATGTAGCTCTGCTGCCGTGTTCACAACTTGTTTCTGCTGCCCACAAATGGCCAAGATCAGTTATTGCAGGTTTAAAGATAGGAAATGTATAAATTAAGGCTTTAGTAATTAATTAGTTTGGTAGTTATTTATCTTGTTTCCAAAGGTAGATAATAGTGTTCTTTACTTTATTAATTTATTTACCCACATACTTAATTAATTATCTTTGTTTCCTGTCTATTCTGCTAGCCACGGACCCCCAGTGATGCCCGGCGCTTCTACACAGGCCGACCTGTTCATTTGGACAAGATGCTGATGAGCAAGGTGAAGGTGCCCCACACGTTCGCCGTCCACTCGTACACGCGACCGACGGTGTGCCAGTACTGTAAGAGGCTTCTTCGAGGACTGTTCAGGCAGGGCCTTCAGTGCAAAGGTGAGTACAGACAAACAGAGAGGCTCATATCTGGAGCTAAATTACATGAGATCTGATCAGAATGAACTGCGTTTTTGTTCCTCTCAGACTGCAAGTTCAACTGCCATAAACGCTGTGCTTACAAGGTTCCTAATGACTGCCTTGGGGAGACCATTGGAGGTGAGGGAAGATATAAATCTAACACTTTTCTGATGTGTTTAGGACTTTGTTGACCCTGCATGGATTTGATAAAAAATATTATTTTCTCATCTGCATGTTTCCATTGTCAGAACTAGGTTACTTTAATAACCTTACATGATATAACACGTTATCTAACAAGACTGAAACTCACTGCCATTAATGTTTTTATCTTCTCAGACAACAGAAGTAACTGTGGTAAGTATTATCGGTACTCTGTATTGATGCATGTAAAGCTTCTGATAGCGGCCATAGCCGTAGTCATAGCAGTAGCAAGTAGTTTTTCACCAGCATACACACACAGTCTCTTTAAATCAAGTTGCACTCAACTGTTTGTCTTTTTTTTTTTTTTGCCCCCAGACATGTTGAGTCCCAGTGCAGATCCTGAGGTTCCCATGGACTACAGCACTGAGTACGATGCCTCAGACAAGTCTTCAATAGATGACTCAGACGAGGCCTGCAGCATCCCTGGGTCCTTTGCTCCTGACAACAACCAGGATGGAACCGGTGGAGACCAGAGGTATGCGGAAAACACAAATATTTGAAGAAAAAAAGCTACTAACAAGTCCCTAAAGGAATGTTATTGAAGCACCAGTTAGAAAATAACAGAAACTCAAACACACCTTTTAGCTATTACTTAAATTTTGTCCTTCTACTTCTAGTGTTTACATCCCGCTAATGAGGGTAGTACAGTCAGTGAGACAGACAACACGTCGATCCAGTACGGCTATCAAGGAAGGATGGATGGTTCACTACAGCAATAAGGACACACTGGTAAAAACCCTCCCATGCTACCTCTCTCTGGATATCTAAACCAGTCTGTAGTTCTCCAGAAAAATATATTTCTATTTGTGTTTGAATGTGAATTTACAGATTTAAATCATTTATTTTAGATGCATGAACTCAGTTTCTTCTCTTTCTTTTCTATGATTCACTGCAGCAAGATAGTTTTGTTTACTTTCCACTCACTTAGATATATAACAGACCCTCTGGCCATCATTCTATTTTCTCTGTCCACCAGCTTCTCTTGCAAACAATTTTGACCTTACTCATTTGGTCTCTGCCTTTATATTTGTGTGTGTTTGTGAGTATGCATGTGTGTGCATGGATGAGAAAATAGTTGAAGATAAATGATGAGGCTAAACCTCCTGGAAAACAGCACTCAGCCGATGTGTGGTGAATTCAAGCTAAAAGCCTGTTTCTGCCATTTCTTGCTCCAACCAATTTCGACCTCAAATAATCTTTTCTTCCTTTCCAGTCTTGTTCTTGCTTGTTTTCCCTCCTTGGCTTCACTAACACTCTTCATTTCTTTCTTTCACTTTTGTCTCTTTTCTCTTTGTTTCCACCATCTCACCTTGCAGCCTCTACACCTGCTCATCTTTCTTCTCGTCAGGCAAGTTGTCTCTTCCTCGGGATGTCAACATTGAACTTGATATGCTATCGTATTGATTCCTGAACTTTGCCCAGATCTAAGCCCCATCCCTCACTCTCTGTCCCCTTTTCATTCAAATCCGCAATGTCCTGTCACATCTGCGTTGCCCCTTCTCATCCCACTCTACTCCAACCACCAACAGAGAAAGAGGCACTACTGGCGTCTGGACTGTAAGTGCGTAATCCTTTTCCAGAACAACACCTCCAACAAATACTACAAGGTAAATATGGTTTACCCTTTGAAAAGTCATGATCTCAACTTATTTATTTGAAATGTGAAACTTTTTTTTCATTGCTGCGTCACTGGTCCATCGTCTTGCAGGAGATTCCTCTGTCTGAGATCCTGGAGGTTCGTCCCGCTGGCAACTTCACTCTCGTCCCACCAGGCACAAATCCTCACTGCTTCGAGCTCATCACAGGAACTATGTGCTACTTCGTTGGGGAGGACCCCAACACCCTCCCTCCTTTGTCCCCTAGCAACCCCCAGACTCTCCCCCAGACCCCTCCCTCCCCAAGCCAAGTAGCTCCCAACAGTGGCATTGGGCGTGAGGTGGCCAAGGCGTGGGAGAGCGCCATTCGTCAGGCCCTCATGCCGGTCATCTTTCAGGACGCACCGCCAGCTGCGGGGAACACAACTCACAGTAAGTTGAGAGCAGCCAAATGTAGGTGGATGATTATTAGATTTACTGCTTGGCACATTGAGATTAATGGATGGAAATTTGGGTTTAATGTGCTGTTGCTCAACTAACAATGGACCAAATGGAAAAGAACTGACTAACTGTAAGGAGGCTGCTCTTTGTTTAACTCTTTATCAAAAACACCCTGATGTAGGCTCTGTGCCAAAACATGTGGGTCAAATAAACAGCAGACTCTTCCAGTAAGTTGTTCTTTCACAAGTTTAATATTCTGAGCTAGGGTTGAGCTTTTTTAGTGCTACCACACATACCATGCAGTACAACTGTGATATTGGCTGTTGACAAGTTGTGTTTATTATATGACGACAATTTTGAACTCACATATAACATGTTCCTGATGCTGTATTTTTAGGACAAGCCTCGATCAGCATATCGGTGTCCAACAGTCAAATCCAAGAGAATGTGGTATGTCTTTTTAGCAATTTCCTTCAATCTTTAAATAATACGTTGAGGATGATAGTGAATGTCTGAAATGTTGCTCTCCTACAGGATATTGGTACAGTGTACCAGATTTTTGCAGATGAAGTGTTGGGATCTGGGCAGTTTGGAGTAGTGTATGGAGGTATGTGACTCGTGATGCTGCCTGCTGTGTTTTGTGAAGGTCAAAATTAACATGTTAAAGTCCTGTATAGGAAAATTGTTGTCTAAACATGAAAGCGTATAATGTTAAATCAATCGAGTACAGTTGAGTGCATCACACACTCTGGACAATGTATGCTATGTGAGGCTCAGTTTACAACCACATGGGTTACTAACACGCCATCTCATCATCAGGAAAGCACAGGAAGACAGGAAGGGACGTAGCCGTCAAAGTCATTGACAAACTTCGCTTTCCCACCAAGCAGGAGAGCCAGCTGAGGAATGAGGTGGCCATACTGCAGGTAAACACATACACACACACACACTGAACGATTCTCTGCAGCTGTAAATGAATATCGTTTGTACAGAGTGCTGACACAGTAATGAGTGCTTTGCTACATATTGGATATTGGTGTTGTTATATTGACACATACATTAAAATGATGACATTAATTCTAATACTGCTGTCCATTGTGACATTGATAAGATTTGTATTGATTCATTTGGACTGTAAGTATAAATCATGTTAAAAAAAAACATTTCTACTACATGAAAGTTTCCGTGTTTACTTCTTAGGATGGTTCCTAAGAAGGGAAAACCCCATGCTCATAGTACTTGTGAGGAAAAAAGTATCAAAGCACTGAGACAATCAGCTGAGGAAACATTAGCCCTTTGCTCCATGCTTTAACAATAGCCAGATTTCCATACATAAAGTTCAAAAAGGTTAGATTGCAAAGGTCACTGTTATCTGATAGTTACTTCCACAATTGCACCTTATGTTCTTGTGATGACTCATCAATATTTAAATAAATAATTTTAGGTTGTCCACAGTCATTTATAATAATTATTTTGGATATGATATTTGCATTAAATGTTTAAAAACATCTTGAAATCAAATTCAGTTCATTTTTTCATTCGACAAATGACAAAAGAATTGTAAACAAAAAAAACAAAACAAATTCAGAAACTTTTAAAACAGCACAAATGAGAGGAATGTACATGTTTGAGAAAAAAAAATGGTAGGGATTAATAAAAAGTTTTAGATTGTATTTCAGTTAAAGGAGTGAATTAAAAGAGAATTTGTTGTGAGGAACTGAAAACTCAGTTACACCTTATATAAAGGTGCTTGTAATTAAAAGAGCATTAGTTAATAGGTAATAAGGCCCTGATGCTTTTAACATTGTCAATATATGTCAATGAGACAGCATTGTTCCAACTTCAGTATTCAGCTCCAGTATCCCCAAAAGCATAGTTGTTGTAGTACTATAGTAACTGTTCATAAGTGCTTAATAAAGGATTTATTAACATTAATAAGCGTTCTTCCAACTTTAGGTTCAGTACCCCAAAAAAGCATACATAACTGTTAATAAGTGCATAGTTTATTTCCTATAAATCCATAATAAAGTATGTAGAAATATTAATAAAGTTATTTAAACTCAATAAATATGTTTGTAATGATATAAACAATTAAAAGAAACTCATAAGGCTTTTAATAACATAGTGCTTATAAATGTTTTATACTCAACATAACCATAACCCAACAATAAACATGTTTATGATGCTGTTGTTAACGGGTATATAGTTTTATTAACACAAACGATGTTAATAAGCATCTTATAAAGCCCTTGTTACCTATTAACTAACACGTATTACAAGCATCTTAATATAAAGTGTTACAGAGCATAAGTATGTTCACAATAGCATTTGGCAATAGCATGCATGTTTTTTACTTTATGTTTTGTTGGGAATAATTGCTGCTGTTTGTGTAAACAGAAATACTTTCCTACAGCCAGGCCTCTCTAGTTTAGGCTCGTAAATGTACATAACATTGTTGCCAGCAGATGGAGACAGAGGTGCATCTCTATTTCCTGTCTGAACATGATGATGACTCTTACTAAAAGGTTCGCCATCAGCTCTACAGTAACTCACTTAGCCTTTCAGACTTAAAAGGTTCATTCACATTTCCCAGGTTTCAAGTGAAATATGTTTTAAAAAATGATACTGCTCTGACTCATATAAAAGAGTGGTAAACAGGTGTTCTTAAAGAACATTTTATGGCATTTTGAAGCATACGTAATAATCAACTTTCTGTTCCCTGCTGTGTTTCATATTCCCCTCCTGTGGTTTCTGTCTTTGGTTGACTCTATCTGTCTCTGTCCTCGTCTGCTATTCTGTTCCTGTTTCTTACTCTGTTTAATCTCCTCTTCTCTTCCACTGCTCTGTCCTCTTGCTATTTCATCCCCTTCCCTCTTTTTCAAACAAATCCCAATTTCCATATCATCCTATTTCTCCTCCTCCTTCCCTTCTCTTCCTCCTCTGATCCCTCTCTTTCTCAGAGTTTACGTCACCTGGGCATTGTGAACCTGGAGTGTATGTTTGAGACCCCAGAGAAAGTGTTTGTAGTGATGGAGAAGCTACATGGTGACATGCTGGAGATGATCCTCTCCAGTGAGAAAGGCAGATTGCCTGAGAGACTCACTAAGTTCCTCATCACACAGGTGTGTATACGCCCCAGCAAATAAGGTATCTTTTGTGTACAGCAGTGGTTCTCAAACTTTTTCTGGCATTCCCCCTTCAGATGATTAATCATGACAGTGAAAGCAACTATTGAAAAAAAAAGGGATTCTAGTGAATTTTGGTGAAATAAAGGTCAGCGCAATGGCAACAACAAACTCTTTGTTTCCCTTATATAAATCATATGTTTTTCCCCTCATCCACAAACCCTGTGCAGTGGCTTTTGGCCAACTGGTATATCCATATATGCTATAGGTGACATGGTTATTTGTAGTGAGCCACAAATACTCATTGACGTGCTGATGCTGGAGTGTTTGACAGCACACTTTTTGTGGTCTGCCTATGTGTGGGCATCGTGATGATTCAATGCGTCACAACTGCGTGTGCGTATAAGCATGTGTTTGTATGCCTTTGTTCTTATTCAAAACTAATTCATATCCTGTTTGTGTGGTTTTGCGGTATGTATGTGCAGATTCTTGCAGCGCTGAGACATCTGCACTTTAAGAACATCGTTCACTGCGACCTAAAACCTGAAAACGTGCTGCTTGCCTCCGCTGATCCGTTCCCCCAGGTATACACATACGCAAACACACACACCTACGTAAACATACTGAAACACATTTTCATAAGCAGCAGTTATGACTTTCACATTCAGATCCTCAAACGGTTATTGTTACTAATTTCAAAAGCCTATCTGTTGTTTTACCACTTCCTCTTTTTTTTGTTTGGACAGCAGCAAAGTGGGGCTGCCCTGTAAATGCAAAAATGTATCTCCCTGACTCACTGAATGAATGATGAAATTAGCTGAACTTTGGATTTTCCCCATTGGCTGTTCTTTCAAATAAATAGGAGCTTAATTATGTTCACAGAAGCATATTAATCATGCCCAGTCCAACTAGCTTTTGGCCTAGTGTTAGTTTCATATTGCCGCAAATCAACCTGACTCCCTGCTTCCTGTTTGCTTCTCTCAGGTGAAGTTGTGTGACTTTGGTTTTGCCCGTATCATCGGCGAGAAGTCTTTCCGTCGCTCTGTGGTTGGCACCCCTGCCTACCTGGCCCCTGAGGTTCTGCTGAACCAGGGCTACAACCGTTCACTTGACATGTGGTCTGTGGGCGTCATCATGTATGTCAGCCTGAGTGGGACATTCCCGTTTAATGAGGACGAAGATATCAACGACCAGATCCACAACGCAGCCTTCATGTACCCTCCCAACCCCTGGAAACAGATCTCCAGTGATGGTAAACACAGAAGGGGAGGGATGAGAGGAGTTTAACTGTGAAACACACCCAGAGAGATGATTGGAAATACACTCAGTTGTCAGTTTACACAACAAAACTAATGCATATGTGTGTTGGAACATGAACCGTTAAAGCAGGACAAGCCATTATGAATTAAAATGTTTATATTTGTAATACATTTTGCAATAATGCCTTGATCTTTGATAAGCCACTTACTACATAAACTGGTGTTTCCATTTATCACCATGATGATACAGTCATATTAAACATGGCTTCTGTTCATTTCATTTTATTACTGCCATAACTTCATATTCCTTCTACCGAAATTCGTCAGTTTCTTTTGGTCCAATCTGTTTCTCCTTTTGTGTTCCCAGCAATCGACTTGATCAACAACCTGCTGCAAGTTAAAATGAGGAAACGCTACAGTGTGGACAAGAGTCTCAGCCATGTGTACTTACAGGTAGCTTATAGAAACTACTCATATGCACACACACACACAAACACACACAGTGTTACTGATAATAATAGTTAGTTATTTATATATCTGACCCTTGGTTATTTTATCACACCTTCAATAAAACCACTAACTCCATATTTAATGTACCGAAAGCAGCACCTGCCGGTAGAGCAGAACTTCACACAAATGTTACTTTTATTTTCTACTTCTTCAAAACCCTCAATAAAATCTATAGATAGATAGACTATATACAGGCATGAGGGAAACATGGTCATTAAGAAAATGACAAATATAAACACAAGGAGGTTGCACTCTAAACAAGTGTGGAGATGGCAGTTCAAGGCTAATATTTAATACATTTTGATTATGATAATGAAATTATGTTTTCATTGACTGCACAGTTCTTAAATGTGTCCTTCAAAACAAAAGCAGTGAAAAAAAACAGGCCAGCCTTCTCTATTGGTTGTTTCATTGCAATAACATCCATTAATTAAGATTCAACGTCGCTTTAACCCTGACTTGGATGAAATACTCAAAACAGTGTAGGGTCATTCAGGTTCTTACTGGCACACATAAAGATACACACACACACACACACACACATTCCCGAAAAAAGTGTTTACTGGTTGATGTTCTATAAACACATAAAATCCCATTGAGCTTTGATCGAATTTCAAGGCTTCTGAAACTTTATCCCTCTGTTTATGTCCCGTTTTTTCAGGACTATCAGACATGGCTGGACCTGCGGGAGCTGGAGACTAAACTCGGTGGACGTTACATCACCCATGAGAGTGATGACAGCCGCTGGCAAATGTTTGCCCGGGAACATACTCTGCCTTACCCTGCTCATCTTGTGCCTCCTCCTCCTGCGCCGGGCTCTGACGATGAGGAGGGTGGAGAGGATGCAGATGTGCAAGGCCTCACTGAGAGGGTTAGCATTCTCTGACCGCAGAGAGAGACAGGACTCAAGCTCATTTAGGAAGGAGGAAAGAAGTAGGGAGAGGGAGGAAGGCTATGAAGGTCGACCTAGAGCCTGAAAGAGACATAAGGTTGATAAAAATCATATGGGTCTAATAAGAATAGTGTCCTGCTGTTCAGACTTTCACGTCATCTGTGTGCCAGCACTTGATTTTACAGCAATAAATCAAAGTTCTCCTCCAGCTTGAGGTTATCAAAACTTCCTTCTGATCATTTACCTCTGCTGTTATTGCTTCCATCTTTTCCAAATTATTTTCATGATGAAGATGCTCGACTCCATTTCACACCCTGTGAAGTCTTTACAGATAGAATTGGAGTCAACCTTTAAATCAGAATTTGTCATAAAAAAGCAGCATGCTCTCTTCCTCTCAATGCAAAACGCTTCAATGTGAAACAAAAAATGCTTTTCACCACAAGTGATCGTGATAAGAATTTGTTATAGGTGTGTTTATTGAGGTATTTTTCCTAAACAAATTGTTAAAATGAAGCTGCCTTCCCTTCAGAGAGTTTGTTTTTGGTGTCATTTAATTAGACTGACTGGAATTACAGTCCCTCTCATGTCTTCAGTAAAGACCGGTTCAATCCTTTCTCAGTGATGGAGCGCTTTATGGTGACAAAAGACTTCCTCTGTGCTGGTAAATTACTAATGTGCAGGCATGGCGTCAAAACCCATCTGTAGTCATAAATGCATTCCCATAAATGCATGTCCTGTAGTAAAAACTGGAACTATTGATCTAGGGACAGCAAATCCACTGCTAATTACCACTAGTTTTGAGCCACAATAGACTCTTAGAAAACGTATGGGATTAAAGATGTCATTGTGGGTTTAAATGAACCTGCATTGAGCTGCTCGTTACCTGCAACGACCAAACCGTTTTTAACAGTCATGTGAGACATTTCTAACAGTACCTGAGAGATTACACCACATCAGTCACAATGACTGTTGCTGAATGACGAAAATTGCTTCTATTGTGTTGAGTCGCCCACTTTCAACCATCTCTGAAGTCAAGCATTTGTTGCATTATTTAAACGGTGAATAACATCCTCACACATTTAAATACTCAGTGGAGTCAGTGGAGGTAGCATTTCTACACCTTAGCAAGTAAATGGACACATCTTTTAAGCAACACAGCTCCTTATTTGTTGTTGTTAAGAAGAGCAGACCTCTCCCTGTAGTAATAGACAGACAGCTTGTGTTACAAAACTAGATTTTGGAGACTGTATGTAGTTTGAGTATTGACTACCTGTCATGTCAATATGTTGCATGTTTCTGTGAAGTAGAATTATCTAGATACAATATAAAACATACTGTACTTATGATGGTCTATTATACACACGTATATCCTGAAGTTTATGTAGTTGTCAAATATGCGTAGACTGTGTAAAACATGTTTGAAGGTTGATCCTAGCCTTGGAAACAGATAATACAAACCTTGAACAATATTCTTTTTTGTCTTGGATGTTTTATTTGTTGTATCATTCATCCGTACAAACATAAATAAATCGTAATTTTTAGTTTTCTGGAGAAGAATTGCACACACAAAACCAAGCTCATGATCATACCTTTTTCTCTGCTTTCTATTCACAGTCTGAGAGACACTCTCTGATGAAGGTCAGATTATTCCTGATATGCGGACTGTAATTTCTGCTTAAATGTCATAAAGATGCTCTCATATGAACGGCTGCAACACGGACTTAAGATATGATTAATTTACATATTTATTTGAGCACACACAAAGAAATACTCTCAGCTGTCAAAGGACAAAGACATTTTTTTTCAACACATATTACACCTCACTGACTGAGTGGCACAAAGGACCCTTTGGCTATACAGGCGAAGAGATGATATTGTTTTCCATTCTGTGATGAGCGCCCTTCAGCCAGCTAGTGAAAGTGCACCCTTGCTCCTACTTCACTACATCCATCATCATTGACAAATGATGCCAAATGATACACTCTTTTTCTATTTATGTATCCGTTTTATGTTTTTCAAGTGTAGGCAGGTTTGATCCCATCAGCTACACCTCTCCCGGCTTCTGTCTTTAACCTGTCGCTTTCCAGACGTCAGAGAGACTTGTACGTGACACCAGCAATGAAGTCTCTAATAAGCTTCACTTAATTCTGAAAAAAGCTAAAAAAAAATCTGCAAATCTGTCAGAAGAAGAGGAAAACTTAAGTTTCCCACTAAAAGCCACAATTTATCCAGTCTGGTCTGAGAGATGAAGAAAGGCGCTTAATGAAAATATACCTGCTCGCAGCTGCCATTACTGTAGCAACAGGTTTTTCACTGAATGTCCGAGCATGTCCATGTCAGCATCTTCCATCTTCGATGTATGTAAACTTAAACGTTGGGAAATTATTAATTTTTATTGGGTGCATTAGGGCACTAATGTGCTACAAGAGTGCTGAAACACCAAGGTAAGATAAGTAGTAACATCAACCGCAATTAGAACACAGTAAGTAACACCTCATGTTTTCCTCATGTTCATGTAAACCAACATCCAAATGACTCTGACTTAGGCTATATTTAGGGATATATAAGACTAAATACCAGTTAACTGGGGACAGCTTGTCCAACTATGAACAAAAGTTCTGATTCTCAGTAGGAAAAAGATTTTTGGGTCAGTGTTTGGGTTATGGTTAAGGTTGAGCACATAGTGTTTAAGGTCCTAACACTATAACTATAATCAAGGTTAGGCAAGTAGTGGTAACTGTTACGGTTGAGACGTTAAATAGATAACTGATGACGCATGTCCTTTGTTTCATACAAACAACAGCAAACAATGTTTGCTTAGAAGTACATTAGTTTCTATATATAGCATGCACATCAAGTTGTCTTCTGCACAGACATGCTTAAGTTTGTTAAGTTTCCCTTAAGTGGTTCTAATTTCTTGCATTACCACTGTTGATGGTGCTGCTTGCCTAAAAGAAACGATGCGCCTACAAAAGCAGAAGTGCATTTCCACAGAAAGTGGATTTTGATTTAAGCAATTTCGTCTTTGTTTGCTTAGACTGTTCAGCTCTATTCAATTTGAGTTTGCATAAGTTAAGTTATTTTTAGTTTAGTTTTTTAAATATAATAATAGGATATATCAGGGTTTGCCCACACAGACAATACCTGTTAGTTGGTTCAACTTATTGTTGGTTTTGGATGACTAAGAAAATACAGAATGTCACCAGAATTATCCTTTAAGACTGAAGAAAACTGAAAGAAAAAGAAAAAGAAAGAGGCACTGATCACTTTTTCCATGGCCAGTGTTTTGTCATCTTAACCTCTGAGAAAAATGTGTCCACATTGTTCTACAAAAATTTCGAAATGAAATAATTTAACAGTTGATCTATACTACTTTAGGGAAATTACAAGAAATCAGGATGAATGGAGTTTGTTGATAAAATTGCTGTCCACTCCCAAATTCAGAATGAGGACAAAAAAAAAAGAAAAAGTTTTTAGGGTTTTACTTGTTGGTATTTTCAAGTCACCACAGCTCAGTAGTCCTGCTTCCTGAGATAACCATCAACTGAAACACTGTCAGTGAACACACAAAGCAAAAATGTGATTAGCTCTGCAAATGTTTAGTCTATAAGTGCGTAACATGATCGCAAATTCTGATTGCACTTCCCTCATCAGCCATTCTTAACGCAGAGCCAATGACCTGCAGTTTGGCCATCAAGAACATAAGAAGGCCATGCCAGCTGCTGCGTTTGCCCTTGCACTTAGGCATAATGCATTCTGAGAGGGAATAACTGGACTGTCTAAAACTATTTGCAAAATGACAGAAAATTGCAGAGCAATTCCAGTTGTCAGATGCAAAACCATAAGGTACACCAGAGCTCATATCACACCAATCTGCAAGATACTTTGCATCATTCATCACAAAGTCTATGTTATATAATATTATATTTCAAATAATATTTTTCATTATATTATATATTATATATATATATATATATATATATATAGGATGATCTTAGACGAAACATGCGACATTGTGCTTCAGCAAATGGAGTCAAGTACACAAGCTCAAAAAGTGGTCGAGAATGAAGTAGCTATGAATGTACGTGACATTGCTTGTTTTAGATTTTTTTTCTTTTTTCCATTTCCTCCTACAAGTTGCACTTTAAAATGTTCGCCCTCGCCATGTGAAAACTTTCCTCAGAAGAGGAAGATGCACCACAGAGAGGTAACTAAGCTGCCAGGTTGTGAGACCACTACTGCAGTTTTAAATGAACTCATGTTGGTGTGCCACATTACCCTCAAAAACAATGTACTCAGAAGTTTAGGTAAATCAGCAATCATACGAAATGACAATAAGTTAACATTTGTATGGCAATATTCTTGGTTATTATACTATTATTATTTATGATTGTCCACAACATAACATACATAATAAGTTGTATAGGAAGCAGGAGCACTTTCCAATAACAAATACGCAGCACAGACTTTAAATAGCATAACATCTGCACTGCACAGTGTATCTATAACCCTAAAGAGCTCCTGCTTCCTGAAGTTATACTTATATTGTCATTTGTTTATTGTAATTATACGTACATTACAGTACATTTGCATTAACCAAGGTAAAACATCATGACCCTTAGCTACCTACATTTAATCACATGCCCTCATGCCCTCTCTCTCTCTCTCTCTATTGTCCATTAAGGGATCCTTTTCTAATGCAAATTCAGTGTAAGAGATGGATGCCAAATCCATAGCAACAATTCTGTGCTAAGATTTGTCCCAAAGATCAGCTGAAGCTCAAATAAATAACATTATCTTTTCAGTCTTTTTTATTCAGAAGGCTATAACTGTGTCAAACATCCATTTGATTTGACCAACACAGACTGAAACCTCAGACTAACTTCAACTGAACTTCAGAATGCATTTTTGTGCGAAGAAAGGACAGTGGATGTTGTCTTTCATTTCTTACACTAGAGATGAGTTAGGAAGGGGTCACAGCAAGTATGTACAGGAGGAATGATCACAGCTATTAATCATTGTTTCACTGTAAATGTTTAAGTTTTTAAAACAACTTTGGAAAAATGATGACAAATCACAAATTAGAGTAAAAGGTGGTAAATCTTTTCATGTTCATATTTGCTGTGAGCACACGTTTGCACAAGTTGTGCAAATGGCCATGGGGATCATGACTGTGTTCCCTGGAAGATGCACTGTTATGAGGTAATGTACCGATTCACACCTTTCCCAGTAAAGAGACATGCTTTCAAATATGAATATGCTGTAACTAAAGCCTTTGTACTGAAATGAATTGAAAGCTGAACTACCCACAAACACTAAATTAGCTAACTTCCGTTTTTTTTCTTTTTTTTGCCTCTGTGCACTGAGGGGAAAAAGGGGTGGGGGGTGGGGCTAGAAAGGCCCTTTTAGAATATTTTACTGTAAGACTCATCTGGAAAAAATATTAACCATCTCCTCTCTCAGCTGTTTCTGTATCTAACCTCAGGTATGCATCGTAGGAAAATACGGAACCCTCACAGCTGGCGTAAATGTTTACTCAACACATTAACAGATTGGCTTCCGGGATCCTCTGAGAATCTTTTCATAAACATAGAAAGAGCCATGGATATTGGACTTACACCAGGTTGCTCTGGTTAAAATACTGTGTCTGATGACCACAGAGCTCATTCCACTTCCTGGTACGGAGCCCAGAACATGTAAATCAGCCTCTTTTCAACAGTAAAATGGTTGAAGTACTAAACTTTTCTTGCACTGAGTTGTCATGAAGGTAAGGCTAACTCGGCATCAAAGGAATTAAGAGAAAGAGAGAAAAAGATAAGGAAGTGAAAGCTGTTGCAAATAAGGTAAAGTAACTACATTAATGATTAACTGGTTACACCATAAAAACACTCATATCAATGTGAGAATAAAATGGGGGAATCAAGGTTTAGGTACGTCATTATTCACAGTGTTCTCCAAGAGTTTCAATTCCCCTTAAATACAGACGTTACACAGTAATGGAAGAGTCATTTTTGTCTGTCTCTCGGGAGTATTAACTTCTGCATCATGTCAGGTCCATCACAGTCTAGTGTTTCTCTCCACCCCAATGCCTACTTCCTCTGTGCATGTGTGCAAAACCAAACCCTCCGCCTACACGTGTCTTCCCCTTTTTGTACTTCACCTCCCTTCTCCACACTCCTTGACATTTCAACTGTGGCTGTGCTCGAGTCATCTCATCCAGAACAAAAAAAAAAACAGACAGTACACAGGACAGAAACACATTGCAATCTGTAGTTACTGTATTGGCTAATTATTATCTAGTGTAGTAACATGTGGAAGTATAGTGTCTTGGCTGCATGTCAGCAGCTCTGAAGAGTCTCTTCTGAAGCTCGTCCTCCGACTCTCCTGGACTGAAGTCTACCAAACCTGAGACACCTCTGGAATGAGTCTGAAACTCTTCACCCACTGGACATCTTTCTCTTACAATCAAGACATACTTCTTACCAAAAACAAGAGGTGAGGTCATTATTAATTACTTAAGATGTCTGGAAATTATGCTTCAAAAAACACAGCTAAAAAGTAGAAAAGGTTAAAATGTGACATGTTTTTATTTTAAAGTTTTGCAAGCAGGGTGTTAAAGGTATTAATTTAGTTTGAAGCCTCACTTTCTTTCCTAGATTTATTTATATCCCCAAGGACTGTTGTCAAGGGAAAGACAGCATGCTTGAGGCTGTATGAGTCAGCGTTGCAAAAATATAATTAGGCTAGAAATGTTGATTCTCTTTAGGGTTGAATGCTGTTCGGCAATTGTCCCGGCGGTAGTCACTACAACAGGTTGCAGAGAGCAGCAGAGACCAAGAATTTAACAAGAATAAATAGTGGAAATCCACAGAAATGTACTTTGCAAGTGGACTGTGATATCTGTGAAACACATCTGTGGTATTAGGGAGGCAAAGTATAAAACATAAAACATGTTTTTTTTTTTCCATTTTGACTGGAAAAGGAAGTGCAGCACATTCCTCCTGTTTAGCTGAAGCTTTGCTCGCGCTGGTGAGGAGGCTGTGTAATAACAGCCAGGCTTAGCTCAGCTTGTAATATTAACAAAC
Organism: Argyrosomus regius; assembly: GCA_946959425.1. Classification (NCBI taxonomy): domain Eukaryota; kingdom Metazoa; phylum Chordata; class Actinopteri; family Sciaenidae; genus Argyrosomus; species Argyrosomus regius. Next base: position 12,899,810 of record OX336889.1, read on the forward strand.
ACATAGTTGGCTCAGATGGACGACGTGACGGACTGAAGCTTGGACCAGTTGGATAAGTTGTCATAAATTAGGATTATGTGATAAAATGAAACAGAAATAACTTAGATGTGAAAAGAAAAACTGCCAACAAGATGAAAACTTTACAAGAAAGAGAACAAAGAAAAAACCATATTGATTTAAAAGCAGAAATTAAAATAAATAGAATCAACTCTTCCCTACAGTCCGTTGTTAGTAAGAGGGGAAGACCAATTTGTGGTTAGTCATACCAGCCATACTGATGACTAAACAACAGTCTATGAATAATTTTAGAAAAGGTTTCAGATTCATGAGCAAAACTTTCCAGAATCACACTCTCTGTAGTTTCCCAACCCACATTATTTAAAAGATTTTATGAATAATCCATAAAATCAAACCCATTTCCACACACCACACATACACAAACAAAGACACACACACCCACACACACACACATGCATGCACACGCACACACCCACACCCACACACACAGGCACACATTATCATCCACTAAAGATGGCCTGACTCTAAATGGCTTCTCCATTATTGAGTTTGGATGGGACAGCCTATCTCTGTCCAGACGATAATGGCATTAGATGCTTCCTGAGCCTATAAACACACCAGGCCAATCTTAAGCAATAGAACAGAACGTGGAAAGGAAACAATTATGAAAGATTGCCACTGAGATTCAGAAAAATACCAGAGGCACAAAAACACAGGTTTAAATTCCTCATGGTGAAATTTCAGACAGGAAATTGACAGAAAAAAACGGACATATGAAAACTTTAAAAGCTATTGAGGGCTCTTGTCCTTTTACATAAAAAATAGCAACCATATGTTGCCTTTAAGGAAGTAATTCAGGGGATCTACATTGAGGAGAGGCTAGTGACTACCTGTGACGAAAATTGTTGTTGCTTTTTGCCATTTGTGTTATTTCAGCAAAAGAACATTTTGAACAGGAAGCAATACAGACTAGTATACTGAATGTGTCTGCCTAACAGGCGGGAATAACACCCACAGCTCTATGATGAACTGGGACTGACCATGCATCTACAGCGTAAATCAGGGAGGGTATTAATAAATTCATACGGGTCATAGAGTTCACGTTACTCATCCTTCAAAGCACAGTAAACATTAAATCCTCTCCTGTGTGGGAGACATGCTTCCGCCACCCGGTTCTGCTGAAGTCAGTCAGTCAGTCTCTGTAAGGATACATTTAAATCAGCAATACTGACTGTGGGTTGTTTTGTCCTCACAGAATCACAAATTCGTATTGCACTAATAAAGTCGTATGAAGCACGCATTACAGTAAAATACAAAGGGCCACTTTGAGAGTTCAGCCTGTGCTGATCCTGACTGCCACTCAGATTTAGACCATGCAGAGCAATAAGTGCAACAATTTATAGACAGTTCAACAAATAGCTGCATTAACACTCAACATTACCATATTGTGATCGGCTAGGCGGCCAGGGAGCAAAGGTTTCTACATCGAATTCATCTGATATAAGGCATTAGTTCCTTAATGCGTCCAGTCTCTGTGAAACCAGGACATTTATGAGGAAAGTGCATGAGGTCTTTTTTCTGAATGCAGAGCAATTGAGGCAATAAGGAGGGAATTTTGGCAATCTCAGTTTCTATTAGTACTGTGGGTGTGTAAACTCTTATCATCAGGGAGCATGACTAAGGCAGTATCTACTTTCGGGGGGGAAACGTCACGTCCAAACACCATATGTTGAGCCAAACCTCGCATTCAGAAACATCTGAGGACAACCAAATGTTTTTATCTCTTGAGCTCACCGAACCATGAAATAGGACGGAGGATACAAAATGTACAAGCTAGCACCGATTTGAAAGTTTCATAGGAGTAAGCTGTGATTTATCCTGTGTCACTTTTAGCCAGCCAAACTTAAAAACTGTTTTTCTAACTGTGAAACTCTTTTTTGTTTGTTTTTTTGTTTGCAGTTGAATTTCTGACCAAGAAGGTGACAGAGAATAAAAGGAACAATGAAAATCATGACCACACCATCAGTGAGAACCACCAACTCATCTGTCAACTCAACTGTGTGTGTTAAAATTGGCGAGAGCGCCATCAGTGACTTCCTAATGTCCGTTTACATCCTGGCTTTTAGCTTCGGTTTGATCTTCAATGTGCTGACCCTGGGCCCTATTTGGCAGCAAATGCGGCGACAAAATGTTCTGGGCATCTTCCTGCTCAACTTGTCCATCTCTGACATACTTTTCCTCCTCACTATGCCCCTTTGGATCAATTATTATCGGAATGACCACCACTGGAAGCTAGGTGTCATCTCCTGCAGCGTAGCTGGCTTTTTCTACTACTCCAACATGTACATCAGTATCTACCTGCTCTGCTGTATCTCTGTAGACCGCTGCCTGGTGGTCACCTACCCGCTCCGCTCCAAGACCCACCGTACATCACGCTATGCCTGGGTACAGTGTATCATTGTTTATATTGTAGTGGCAGCGCTACACATTATGGTACTGGTCAATGACGATCTCAAAGATGCCCATGATGACAAAAACAGCAATGACCGTTGTTATGAGACTTACCCAATGAAGACACCGGTCGCCTTGTTCAATTTGCTTAGAGTGGGCATTGGCTTCCTGCTGCCCCTGCTGGTGCTGGCGGTGAGCTACTGGAAGGTGCTAGCCACCGTGGGCCAGAGTCCTGGCCTAAATGCCCAGGTTAAGAGGAAGGTCCGCCTGCTGTCCTTTGGAGTGATTGGGATCTTCTCAGTTTGCTTTGCTCCATATCACATTCTCCTTCTTGTACGCTCACTGGTCTTCTACCAAAGTGATAACGTATTTCAACAAGGAAGTTACTGCCAATTTGAACAAAAGATGCACTTTTTCTTCTCATGTACGCTGGCGCTGTCCAGTCTGAACTGTGTGGTGGACCCTGTGCTTTATGTGCTGGTCAGTAACGGAGTCCAGGAGGAGGTGAGACTGTTCTGGACGAGGCATAAAAGGACACAGACTGATACAGATTGTGCTTTAACTGCATACAACAGAGGAAAGTCGAGTACTAATTTAATATGAAAAGTAAGCTGTATGTGGGTGGTCAAGTGCACCTGTGTATTTGTATGCATATGTATGTGTCTGTATATGCATATATACATGATTATGCATAATGCTGTCGCTTTAAACACGCCTCCATTTTCAGAGTTAGCAAATAAGTAGCAGGATTATTTACATGCCATAATCAACCCTTCATGTACAGACAATCAACATCCTTTGAGAGAACCACATTGCCTCCTTTGTCTGTTTTTCCCCCCTCATATCCTGCACAGTGTAGAGGATGGGGTTGAATAACATGCATCTCAGAGCTCTGTAATTGGATTGCACTGCCAGGTTCTACTCTCCCAAGAGTTCTTCAGCGGCGGCCACTTCTGGTTTGTGGTTGGACACGGCCAGAGTTGAAGAGCCCTTGTGTTTTCTCTCCAATCTATACAAGAATATTGTGATTATGTGACCCTGGTATAGCTAAAAGTGCATTAACTCCAAAGCATGCCATAACACGTATTTATTAGCATGACTGTGTGTCCTTAGTGTCTGGCTGTCAGTGAAACATGTTGAACGTAAACTCAAATAAAACCGATGGTTTGCACAGGCGCTCGAGTTTTAGGTTGTTTAGTTTATGCAGAAAATATGCGATGATCAATTTTGCATTTGGCATTTTATACATTCCCACAGGGAGGGAAAACCTTGGGAGATGATAAGCTCATCCATCCACGCACTTTGCCATTACCGTCGCACATAAAGGTAATCATAAATCCAGCACAGCTGTGTGCCGCACATGTTTCAAGTGGGCAAAGGCTGCAATTAGACCTGTGTGACTGAAAGAGACGTGCAGAGACACAGAGAGAGATTTCTTCTCTGAGTTGTGTTTGAGGTATTGTATTAAAATGTTTTCTGGCAATGTCAACATTTTTTCAAGACAATGTCTGAGATGATGTGAGGAAAAGTTGATACATTTACAGTGAATCCAACCTACAACAGAAAGGAGGAGGAAGAACGTGAATCAACAACATTAAGGCTGTTATTGCTTTGTTTTATATTTTGTCTATTATTCATACAGAGTCTCTCTCATGCATCAATAGAACTCTGTAGGGCACATCAATACATCACCAGCTGAGCACTTGGCATATAACCAATATGAATCCCAAGGTTGTCAAGGTTTGTACAACCAGTTCTCGTTCTTTAAAAGCCTATGAGTAGGACTCAGCAATATAGGTATATATGTAGAGCAAAGCTGTCTCCTGAATGCGAGCTCATATAATATGTTTTGCCTAATGCGCTCGAGTGGAAATGTAATTGCAACCTGAATTATGTTTACTGGCAATGTTTATTCCAGACCACGATTAAAGTGTAATGCTGGGAAACAAATGAGATTGCGTGAGTGCATAAACAGTTTGCTGATATGTTTTTGCGGCTTTGCAGATACTACTGATGTTCATTTCTTTCAAAACACACTGTAGTTACTTTTTCAAATCTACCATTCTGATTTTTTAGGCTCAAGCTCATTGATTAAATACTTGAAGGATAAAGCTAGTGATATTATATTATAATATCTTATTTTTAACAAATCCCATAAAAGACCAAAACTAATGAATTTATCCTAGCTACAAGTGCAGTTGAAGTCTGAGCCTATAGCTTATTCCTCTGTGCCACCTCTAGTTATGCAAAATCTATTTAAAAAACATAATCAATAAGTCACACAGTTGCACACTGCTGCTGTAAATACTTATAAAAACACCATATATGTTGAGTTCAACTGTTTTAGGAAATGACTTTTAAAAATATGAACAGTTTCAAGATTTATATCTTCAGTAGGAACAAATAGGTCACAGACAGTTTAGGGAAGTTAGAAAATAGAGAGAGATGGTGTAATGCATTTTTGGTTTGTTTACAAAAAGGAACCTACAGAATAATGAAAACCTTTTAAGACAAGCCGCAGCACATCAGATTCTAGGATAGGGAAAGGTTCTCCTAAGATGTACTTCCATCACTCTATTATTTCACTTCAATACCCTTACAAGTCAGAGCTTGAGGCAATTTGAAGAAGTGCTTCTTGAAAAAGTGATTTGACTCCATATTTCCAAATGTTAAAACGCAGTCAAGTTTAAAGAAATTATCCAAAGCTGCAGTCCATTATCCTGTGGCATTTGGCCCAAGATATTATAGATCCATTTTCTCTAGGCTCAGTTTTTAATGAGCTAACTCTGGCTGAAGTCAGACTCCATAGGAAATCAATATGGTTTCATTGGTTAGCTGTTCTGCCTCATAGTGTCATAATGCAGGTTTGGTCTAAATGCACTATTCTTAGACTGAAGATATTTTTAGCACTGACTTGATTATTGTGACACATACCACAGCACTTGATAGAAAGTTAACTTGAGTTATTTTTTTATTTTATAACGAGCGATCATTACTAATCAGTTAATATTTCTATTGAACTGCTGCTCTCCCGCTGCTCATCGTGTCTTGATGAAACAGCAAATCTTGATAATCAATTCATCCACGACCTTATGCATTTCTGAACCACAAACCCAAAGTGGTTTATCATTAGATTTAATATTTCATTAGAAAAACAATGAGTAGGATATTGAATTATTACTGTATAATTAATGTACTGTAACTACATACATGCAGGCTGCCACTGTTAAATTGAATAATCTCATTCAAATATGTCATAAATGTTTAAAATAGTTTTTGTGTTTCTGGAATAGCTTTTTACCGTAATGTATCCCATATAAATTATTTAGAATTTTAGCCTTTGTGAGTTTCTATATCTCTTATACTGTTATAAAGCTTGCTTGTAATGTTCTTAAAAGCTTACTGTACTATACTACTAAACTGCAAAAGCTTTGCAAAATCTACGCTAGTTGCATCTGCCAGTTGTGGTGGCATGGCAGCAGGTGCTTAACCGTCTGTTTCCTGGATTACATTTGTACTCTACTGAGTGTCCTCTTTTTGTTGAGGTTATGGTTTTCAGTGGTGTTAAACTGGACTACATTATATTAAGAAGTGCCTTTTATATTTTGCCCACCACTAACTAACACAAACTACAACCTCAGAAATAAACATAAAGGTAGAATATGTAGGAGATCTTATATGTAAGTAAGTACGTGTAGTAAGTAAGTACATTTATTTTCAAGTGTCATGCATCAAATGTGTCCAGCCCACATGGCCTTACAAGTCACAATATACATAACGAACAAAGGCAATGCATAATTATAAGAACAAAATAAGAAAGAGGTACATAGCACATAGCAGATAACACAGAAAACAAATGAAGCACAGACTGTTCCTTTAAACACATCAAACATAAAGAGACCTCTTACATTGTTGGTAGGCATTCAACACAAACTGAGCAAAGTGAAACACTTCATCTGTAAACAAGAACTTTAGTCTGCATTTGCCTGACATAGAAAATAAATCAGAATATTCTAAATGTGTACCAAATATATATATATATATATATATATATAATAATATAATATAATATATATATATAATATAATAATAATAATATATATAATATGTATAATTCATTTACACTTCCCATCTGAATAGATTTTGCTCTCACAAATGTTATTTCTTAATAAAAGAAATAAAAATTGAAGATGATGTTTCCCCAGTGTTTGAATTAACAGACAAGAATTAACAAGACCAACAAGGGTGACACAGTGGTGTACTGTCACCTCGCTGCAAGAAGATTCAATTCGATTCAGTTTTATTTTTATAGTGCCAAATCATAACACTATCTAAAGCCACTTTCCATATAGAGCAGGTCGAGACTTAATTGTGGTCTTCATTTGCCTTCTGCTGCTTATCAGTCTGCTTGCACATGCATGTCTGCACAATGTGGTCATCCACAACTGACAGAAAGCATGTTAGTAACTAAATGCTTGAAATGATTAGAAGGGGCTTTTCATATTTACCATTGGCACTCACACTGTTACAGCAATGGCTCTTTCCCAGCCATGGTGGTAATTTTATAGTTCAATAGACTCAAAATAATTGCCTGCAGTATATTTTCAATATTCTGCTTTTTTATGTTGCACTTTTTTACTCTGCTACTGCCTATAATTTAAGGTGGTTAAAGTGAAATCTGTCTGGAAGCACAAGGGACAAGCAAGTCTAAATCCTCTCTCTAAAGAGCTTAGTTTGTTTATAAAACCAAGTGTCTGCCAGAATGCACTCACCCTTGTGTTTGCAGAAACACCAAAGTTATCCATATATTGTAATACGAAACAAATGAATTAGCTCTGAGCTCTCAGCCTGATTCAAACAGCAGAAGTGGCCCTAAAAATAACATCTCTACATCTTAAGCATCATGAATTTTTCTTTCTTTTTATTTCTAGTTACTGTGTACTTGCACTTTGAATTCATGACAGACTTGACAAGACTTGTGGCAGCTTAGTGTAAAGCCATCTGCTTGTAGCTGATAACTGTGAGACAGAAGAATAATACTGCAATGTTTTACACACACAGCACAATAATTTGGCTGTACTTATTCTGCATAAAGCATTTATTCTTTGTTGTTTTTTTGTCCTTTATAGACAAAATTAATGAGGATTTGGTCACTTTTGTAGTTTTGGAAAAGGTTTAAATAAAGCAGCAGCACTCACTCACTGTTTTTATACACAAACTTTATGTCATCATTTATGTTTTGACTGGGTGTGGCTATATAATGACTCTTTTTTTTTATTAACAGTGAGCACTCATAACTCTCGACGAGCTTCTTCTGCCCCAACCTGTGAAAAACAGTGAAAGTGATGTTTTTCATGTGGAAATAAGTGAGCTGGATGCAGTGCTTCCACTTGGCCTTGCTGCAACTTTGTCCAAGGGGCCACGTTTGGTACTGCAACAACAAAAAAATAATCTGCGGCCCAAAAGGTATTTTACCCATAAACCACAATTATAAAACAGATCTGTAAAACTGCTGACAGGACACCTAGAACTGCCAGCAAAGTGAATTATTACTCTTTACAAAAAGTAATGTTTATATGTGTAAAACTTTCCCAGAGCCTAGAAAAGCTACTTTTACTCTTGCAATGATGTCATCCTAATATAAAGTCTATGGCTCAGTGGGAGAAACACAAGTGTTCATGTACAAAATGTTTTCATTCAAGTGAGTGGGTACCATCCATATTTTATAATAGATCCATGTCTTACAATACATCAGCTTTCTATTCAAAGCAATACATTAGTACACAATGTGAAGAGTTTTGGTTATTTCACTTGAGAGATTTCTGTATATCGTTTTTTTCTCTGCTTTTCCAGTTTGAAGTGGGCAAGGTCCATGCAGCAATATTTGCACCCACAAAGTCCTGATGAAGCTTATTTGTTTTTGAGTTGCATATTTAGTCATTAATATTTCATACGGAAATACTAATGATTTCAAACCAAATTGCAGGAGCTTTCACTGTGGATTGACATGTGTGGCATTATTGCTCTACTCTGAAACAACTGACCTTCCTCTTTAAAAACAAAACACCTCTTAGAGACTCTCTCAGTAAGAGCATCTGGTAGAAAAAGCGGAGCGTAGAGCTGAATGAAGTCTCAAGGTTCACTTAGAGAGAAATGTCAGGGCAGGCTGCTGAGCAACAGAGAGCAAAGTAATCTGATTGTTAAAAGGTGACAGTTGGCATCAGCAGAATTGGCTGGGGAGCTTGGGCTTATCAGCTCACACTAAAGCTACACTAAAGGATGAATTCACAATGAATGGATTGCAAATTGTGCATCACTTGCCACCGCTAAATGTCCCATCTCAGGTCCTATTCACAAAAAAATCACTAATGATAATACAGTGCAAACACGGCCATAAGGTTTTGCAGATCAGTGTTTTGTGTCTGTGAAATGTTAATTCATGTCTTAAAATATTTGATTTCTTTATAATATAATAATTAATAATAATTACATATAACTATTCTAATTATATATAGGCTAATTCCCTGTGCTCTTTCATTCATTTCTATCTGCAGGATGGCTCTTGTCACACTGATTGTTAATTGGAGTGCTCATAAATGTGCGCTCTCCCTCATGCTTCTCCCACGTAGAGAGCTGTTTTCTCTCCCACTCTGCTCTATGCTGCATTATTACTGTGTGCAACCTCTGTTTTTCACAGCAGTAGGATTTATGTTGCTTTATAGTTTCATTCCTTCATGGTAAATATCAGGTATTATGCTGTCTGTGCCCTGATGTTGGAAGTAGGGATGTGAGGATGTGAAAGCTCCCCTTTACTCCATCAAACCATGACCCATTTGATGTTGAAACAGCCCATCTAATTGGGTGTTACACTGAAAGAAATAGGGGAGTTTGAGTTGCAAATACCAATGAAATGGCTCTAAACTGCAAACACGTCTTTGGCCACAATTGTGATTATTTGTTTACAACAAACATTAAAGTTTCACAAAGCTGTATCTTTAATAGCATTACCGCAGCCATAAAGTTACGTGTATTTGCACATTATGACTGGATATAAACTGGGAAATACTATCAGAATTGGACCTTTTTTCCACAGTGAGGATCATTTGCATAGAAAGGGACCACTTTTGCGTCAAATGTATGCATATTGCCTCATTTAAATATGTGCAAATGGCACCAGAGGTCAGAGATGTTTGTTTTTTTGGCAGCGCAGCTGGGTCTGCATTTCACCCTTGGCGTATGCTTTGTGAATTACATGGTTTGTTTTTGTATTATTTCTGCAGGTTTAGCGGCCACTAAAGCCTCACAATCCTGTTGGTGTGTTGTCATTTTTGAATGGGCTAATTGAGTTTGTTGATGGACAAACTGTCCTGCACTATGATATGTTTATTGTGTGTAATGCATTGTTACAATTAACAGTGGAGGGATATAAAAATATAGCCTTTTTTATCGTAAGAAGCAATAATAATGAAAACTGTTGAAATAATAACTAATTGAACAGAATTAATGCTGCTTAAACGTCATTTAGAGCACTTTAGTCAGTTCTCTGGTGAGTCTTTCAACAGAAAGCATGTTCAAAAATGGACTCGATATCCAGACTTTGACAAACAAAGAAAGCATTAATGACACTTAATGGAAACTGAACGCCAGTGGCAGCAGCACAGCGATGGTTATGAGTGACTTTAATGTTCATGCTGTGAATATTAAGTTGATCATTGTGTCAATTTCATTTTCCAGACAGAGCCAAAGCACTGAGACTTCATTCATCAGGTAACACCTTTATGAATTTGGCATTGGTTACATTTTACAAACAGAGGTTTGAATGTGACATAAAAGCTGCTGTACATATTGATCTTTTCCACTAAGGTCTACACAAACTGTACACACTACTTATGTATGCACAAACACAAATGGATTTATATTTGTGCACAGATGACACACAAAGTTCTACTGTGGAGCCAAATCATAGCCGATAAATACTACATAATAACATTAAAAATAGCAGGCAACATGTATTTCAACATAATAAACCTTATAGGTAATAGAAAAGAGGCATAACTAATAACAAATACGATTTTGAAACACAGACATTCAGCACCACAGACAAAATAAAACAATCACATTGTGTCTTTTGCACACCCTTTTCTCGTGTCTGGTGAGGCGAGTTCAATGTTCGGTCAGCTCCCTGAAGTCAAGCGCTAACTGTATAAATATAACCAGGATCTGCAACCAGTGTAGCCACCCCTGTTCTCAGCCTCCAGCATAAGTCTGGTACAGAGCCCAGGAGCCTGAGGGTCTGTTTATTCCACTGCTAGCCTTTTAAAGCTACGGGATCTGCTTAGTGTCTATGCCAGCAGCTTGGACGTCCAAGAAAAACACAGGGATCCCAATGGATGGGTTAATCTTCTTCATCATTATGCAAAACTACAGTCTGGTGTGGATCTGCTTCTTCGCCTGTTTGTCATAAGTGCCCTTATTTAGCACTGCCTCTGATGACACTGTACAAGAGGGGAACAAATGTCAAGTCACAAAATGCTTGAAATACGTGGAGAAATGGATGTTGAGCAGTTGTCTTGTTTTCTCCTGAACACTTCAGACATTAACATCGGTGTTAGGGGTACAGGTGTTGGCTTGTGGGAAAGGACGGGGCTCTACATGTCAGGAGCTGCTACAGCTGTTGTATCATAGCATGCACAGTTTGGACTGAAATCAGCTCCTGGACATCGCTCTCTCCACCATCCCTCTCTGGCGATTGCGACAAGGACAGAGGTAGCCTTTCAGGTGCATACGCATCTTGCTGTGCAGTGAGGCATAGATGAAGGGGTTGTAACACGCAGAGCTCATGGCCACTAAATGACAGCAGACTTGTAAGACGTTTATGTAGCGCTTGCCTATGATGTGGAAGTCTGGGTCCAGGTCCAGCAACAAGTTCAGCACCTACACAGTGACACAAAAAACACTTGTTACAACCTCTCCATATTTAATTGCACCAAATCTGTAATGAATTCTTCAAAATACACTCAACTTTAATCCAACCTTTCCACTTGCTCATTTGACACCTTTTACTAATCACATCAAATAACATACTTGTGACTCCTGTAGTAGTACTTGCAAATTTAAGAGACAGTTGTGAAATACGATACTGCTATATTTGTGGTCTGCATGTAGACAGTGCTATCAAATCGTTTCTGTGAAATGATGTGGAGAGCATCATATTAACCATAGGAGCATTTTGAAACTTTTGTTTTTTGAACATGGATGCACCACTGGTGGACTCTGGTGAACTCTGGGGCTTTTGCATGGCTCATTGTTGACATAATGTTGGTTTTCTAGACACATTGACCTGGTGATAGGCTTCTGTGGTTAATGAAATGTAAAATTTCAGAATCTCACGGACAGTTAAAGCTGGGGTAGACAGCTGGTCTTTTTGGTGCGTCACTGGGAAAAATGCCATAATAACATTTCATCATCTGAAATAAAACTAGACTCTGCATCTCCTCTTGGCTCTGTTACCAATGCAGATGGATGTACGTGTCTCTTCAGATCCTGCAGAAAATGCTGCAACTTGTGATACATTTCCAATACCTTGTTGTTGCCTACAACAAGATGTAGTATAATACCCTGTGCTCCAGGGGTGTCTCTAAGAAGACGAGATGTCATTGCAGCAAGAGGGACTGAGGTCTTGGCGAGGTTCATGCCTCTGAGGCATGAGGTTTTGTCAGGAGACTGTGCCCTTCTGCTGCCATTCAAGCTTGTGGGTTTGCTGAGCGGGGCTTAGAGGAGTCATACGGGGCAGCAGAAAGAGACTACAGCTTAAAAGATTCACTCTTTCTTATTACTTCACTGCTACTGAGTTTGTGATTTTCTAGCAGATAGCCTACCTACAGAAGAATGTAACTTGATGTTCCTCTCAAGTCTAACACCCACTTCCTCATATTAACTGAGCAGGTTAGATAAGGAGTAATGGCGAAGGATAGTCTGGCTAAAAATGGCTGACAATTTGGCTTTAGTTTTGGATTTAACAGTCTGGATCTAAGCCTCACCTGCAGAGGCAGCCAACACAGGGCAAAGGCCAGCACTGAGGCTACCAGCAGAGAGAAGATCCTCTTCCTCTTTTGGCTCCAGCGCTGCTGGCTGTTTGATGGCTCTCCAGGTACTGAATAGCGTTTTAGGCTGACAGTGATGGCACAGTAGGATATGCTGACTGACAGCAGTGGGATCATATAGGAGGCTATGAGAATGAAGCAGGAGTAGAGCAGCCTCAGATTGCCACTATTCGGCCAGAACTCTTCACACACCACCAGGTTGATGCCACTGGGTCGCAGGTCCAGATAGCGCGTGTAGAGAGACGGAGGTGCAGCTAGGGCCAGAGATAAAAACCAGACACCCAGAGTCACTGCACCACAACCCCACACAGAGATCCTCCTCCGTACTGGGTGAGCTGAGACAGAAAGGACAAAGTTACAGACATCTCAGACATCTCAGGGAGGAGTAATCAGCATGCATTGCTGTTTACCACATTGTATTTTTTATACACATAAGAAACCAATTATCAATAAAAAATATTGTTAAATCTCTTACCTACAACAACATAGCGATCCACAGCAATGGCAGTGAGTGAAAGCACTGATGCAAACACAGTGGCACATTGCAGCAAGGGTACCAGGTGGCAGAGAGGTCTTCCAAAAGCCCAACCATGGCTGTCGAAGGCATAAGACGCAGTCAGTGGTACACAGCTCAAACACATCAGCAGGTCTCCAGCTGCTAAGTTACCGATAAAAAAGTTGGTGGCATTGTGTAGTTTCTTGTCAGACAAGATGCAAGCCAACAGGAAGGAGTTTCCAACACCAGCCACAACCACTACGAGGCAGTATAGAGGCAGGAAGAGAGGTTTAAAACGTAGAAGAAGCTCCATGCCTATAAACATGTCCAGGGGGTCACTGTTGTTAAGCCCTTGGCCTTTGCTGCCTTCTAGTCTCTCTAGTCCTGTTGCATGGCTGTTGTTACCGCTCACACTGAAATCCTCATTCATGAGGATATCCATGTCTCTGGAGGCCAACCTTAAAATAAGAGAGACCATGATCAACAATAAATCAATAAGCACTAAGGAAATCATCAAGTAAGTAATCAACTTCACATCTGGGATTCTTTTGGGATCACATGAATTATCAATACGTGGCCTGCACTTGCTTTATAGGGAATCGACTGAATCAAACGGTCACTGACATTTCATTAGATTTCAGTAATGTCAGTGGCAAAACAAGGGCCTATGTTCACATGTTCACTACAACAGTTTATATGGGGACTGTTTCTTCACTGGAAAGCAGAATAACAGGGGATGGACACTGTTTCTGGTAAGAAAAAATAGCAATGAATTTTTAAATGTAGGTTTTTCATAATCTCCATTGTGATGGTGCTGCAAAAGAAATTTCAGAGACTGATCTTAAACCAAAAGTGCACGGCTTGATACCTTGATACCACATGAGGTGAGTGCCATCAAGAAGTTCCGGACAGCAAAATGAAAGTAAAATGAGTAACAATTTGGGCAAAAACAATTATGAGTACTGTGTCTATCTCCCACAAAAATCGCCAATAAGGCTTTGGGTAATGTCAACAGGAAGCATTCAGGGAGGAAGGAAATGCAGTGCAATTTTCAGGCAAGCTGTGGAGCTACTGAATGTTTGTTCAACATCAACATCACCATAAACCAGCTAAATGGCACCTAACCCTAACCTGTTGTTTGGCTTACTGCAGTTAATGAATATAACACGATATAAACAATCATTATAAAGCTACTCTGACAGTGAGTGATTTTGATTTTACAAGAACTCCTGTACTTCAGTTCCAAACACCACAAAGACACTTGAGTTAACGTCAGTGAAGTATTTGATCTGCTTCATCCTCACAGGAATTCCATGAGAGCATATTTCATTGCCTTTATGCGATACTGCAGTCATCTGGTTTATTTTGTCTTGCTTCAAGATTATCCACAGATGTAGAATTTTCTGAAACTTCTTCTGGGAAAGCTTTATACCAGAAAGACAGATTGTTTTATGTATGAAGAAATGTGAGCTGAGTTTGAGAATAAATTACTTCTCATGAGAAATATTTTAAAGGTTTTTGACTGAGGCTGAAAGATGATGGACGTATTGTATATTTACATGCCAATGCCTTGTGATGGATCATGCATTGGAACATTATGGACCCTGGTGCCTTTTCCTTCAAATAGCCTAGCTGTTAAATCTCATTTCTGGCTGCTGCAGCCCCATCAGTGCAGCCTGTTGATACAAGGTTGGAGTCCACAGTCATAAAAATATAATGAAGACAGAAAATCGCTGTGAACTCACTTGAACCTAAACATATTATCTCTATATGTATGAACATTTTCAAGAACATAAAATGGTAGCACAGTCAGATTTTCATAACTTTAAATGCTAAAAAATAGCAATCTGTAAGTCTTGTGATTATAATAAGCATCTCAAGATGGCAGAACTGATTTCAAGGAGGAATATCTGAAGATAACTCAGGAAGATTAACATTTTAAAGCATGACGCAGAGCAAAATGTGATTTTAAATAACACAAATCACAATTGCATTTTAAATACTACATCCTGGCAATCCTGTTTTCTCCTGGTACATTTTGTCAGAAATCTACAATATACCTACAGATTGATCTAGATGACAGAATCATACTTCCACTGTACATCAGGAAAAGCAGAGGTGTAATTTACATAATTAATAATGACTGTATTATATTAAGAGGAGCTAGTTCCAGGGCTTTAGTGTTGTGATGGAGCAGCGCATCATTAATTAATTTTATTGCACCTTTGATTTTCCTGCTAAAACAAGTGGAAATGTCTGCTATTAAAAACATCTGTCTTCCAAAATAATATTGGTATCTACTTCTGTGGATGGTACAGTAAGATTTCAAATTTATGAGAATCGAAACAAAGATAAAGAAGAATTTAACAACTCCAACTCCCATGCAACACTGAAAGCTCTCCAAGTGAGAGTCATGTGAGCTGTGTGTTGAACACTAACAAAAAGAAAAGTCAACTTTGTTAAAATGAGACTTTCCTCAAATTCTACTGTGTAATAGATATACATTTGTCTTTGAAGATGGACAGAAAACCGCAGGAACATATTTCACAGTTGAGTAATACAGATGTCAGAAACCTATATGATTTACGAGAAAACGCAGTGTGCTGGGGAAGCCACTGTAACTTAAATAGGAATCTTGTTGGATCATAGAGGATTGACTCAAGTCTGTCATGGTTTCATCCAGCTGAATTGAAAAAGATAAAAGGTAGCTTCTCCTTTTATCTGGTGCAGTCCATTTTTCCGCTCTATATTTGTCCGCACTCTTACAGAGTGGGATTGTCTTCTCTATCCACCACCTGCAAACCACATTCTCATGCAGGTGGGTGGAGTAGCTGTTTTCTGTGGCCTGGCAGTCAATGTTAAAAACACCAAACTGGAGTAAATCACTACTTGCACTTTTTCTGATGTCTGTGAATTTTTGTAATAATGTCAACATCTATTTCTTTAAAAAAATATATTACTTGACCTTTATGGAGTGTTTCACATATACTGTATAGCATATATTCTGGTGGCCAAGTAGATTTGCTCTCACTGAAAGGAGTTGTTCTTGTTGTTTTTCCTTTAGGTCTGTGTGGAAATGTAGTTGAAAGCACATATTGATTGAATGGCCATAATCAGAAGTAAGCTCACGAATGTAATGCTTTTTTACGGCAATTTCTCTCACTGTCAGATGCAGTGGCCGGTTCAGACTGTTTGAAGAACAAGGGTGAAAAAATAAAGAGCTGTACAGAAGGGGCGCCAGCCTGCAGAAACCATGCTTGATTTATGGTGAAAACCCTTCATCATGTTTTCTCCACTGGACACGCACCAGAGAGGACACTTTATAATGTTTTATCTACCATAGGGGCATCCAAGAGGGCACTCTAGTGAATATGTGAGTGTTAGTGGACAGTACAGAGTTTTTATGAATGTTCTTATTCCCCTCATTTTTGCTTAAACTGCTCTCCTCACTGTTGTCTTATCTTATTTGGGTGAAGTATTACTCAGAGGACCTTTTCAGATAGCTTTAGACTTTCTGGAAATGATCAGGAAAATGTGATATGATTTAGTGCAACATGTTTTTGACAAGCTTGTACCAGAAAATGCCACATGCTCCATGTGTGATCTTTCATGCCCTCATTAGGGAGGCTTGACTCATAGACCTGACATCACTCGTCTAACTATTGTTACAGTATATCTGACTAAAAGCCACATATTTGCTCAGGACACATGTATGAGTGCAAAGTCTTCCAGGGGGCCACAGATGCCAGGCTGGACATGGCTTTTAAACAGCATTCAAAAGGCAGAGTCAGCCTCCCTCTGTGTTTTAAATGAGAAAATATCTGGAGGGGAACAACATTGTTATATTTTGTTTTCATCAGTGACATTCAGAAACAGCACTCCAAATATTTATGAGTCATGAGCATTACTGGCCATTGCTGGAATTCAGGAGACTGACTGGAACGTACATTGTTTATTTTGTAAGTTTTTCCTGTAATCAAACTCTCCTGTTGGAGACTGCTGACTGCAATGCGGCTTGATACTACGGTGGCCATGAAATGTCACGAAATGGGAATTACACAACACAACTTAGGTGCTGTTGTGTGATTTTGTTTGTATATTTTTCGGTTGTTCAAAATGATATTATAAGTAACAGATGTCACAAAGAATACATTCACCGTTAGATTACTCAATTTCAGCATCCAGCATACATTTTATTTGTCTAACCTGCAAATATAATGTCATATTTCTGATCAGATGGACATCTGATGCAGCACATATTTAATTAAGATGTTGTTTAAAGCAGAATGTAAAGGCTAACTTCATTATTTTTCAACAAAGGATATATTTACATTTAATTTTCAGTTATTTAAAGTTTTAGGTTGACTACTGAAGACAAATGGTGGAAAGTGGATAGACTGTTCTATGCAAAGAAAAGACTACAGTGCTGCTAGCAGCTTTGTGAGACAAGTTAGTGCCCATTCTGACCGAAAACAGTCCTGTGTTAAAACAACAAGAGGTCATGTTGGTTGGGATGTGCTGCTTCAGACACCCATTGGACAATGAAATACAATCTATGAAGTCCAGTTGTTTTAATAGATCTGTGAATTTGGCCTTTTAGACACTTCACAGTGGTTTGATAACATTTGTTAACTAGCAATAAACACAGTACAGCTGAAGTTGTCATTGGTTTTGCAGCTAAATATCTGACAAATTAGAACTTTGAGCTGATGATGGATGAAGTCACTGGATCACGAAAATGATTGTGATTCATCGTGGAGAAGACACAATGTCTGTGCCAGATTTCACAACAATCCATTCAATATTATAAGATATTTCACGGTGGGAAACATGAATGTCTGTACAAACTTTTGTGCACATCATTTAATTTAATTAAAACTTTGACCTGCTTGTGGTGCTTGAAGCAAATTTAGGGAATCACAAAAGTCAATAAGATCCATCTTCTGGGCACCATGATAGTCTGCACCAAATGTTATGACAATCCATCCAATTATTGTTGAGATATTTCAGTCTGGACCAAAGTGGTGGACTGGCTGACCAGAGATGACATTGCCATCCCGAGAGCCATTTGGCATTGCTATAAACTGCACAAATGAGTGAAGAAACATAATGACTGCAGATGCTTGTAGGGCAGGATGGGTCAGTGAATAGTTTAATGAGTGTAATTTTAGACCTGCATGTGCATGTACCTAAGTAGTAAAAAAAAAAGCTAAGTGAAACCATAGCTTAAAAGAAAGCATGATTTGTGGGTCTCTTTTTCTGAATGGAGTAATCTCTGACAATGTGAGCTTCATCATTTTGTAAAAGAAGGGTTATGGTCCCAATTAGATTGCATTTAAGTCGACTGAGAGGCTGTTCCAGAATGCTAAATCTATCCAAATTAAATTGCTGTGGATATTTTATGTATAATTATAAATCACGATGAATAATCTTTTAATAAAGTCTGGGTTGAGAGCGGTTGAGGTGACACGACTTTCCTTTCCATCACTGTTCAAATAAATGTTTCAGAGAGTTGATAAAATCTTTAGCAGATGGATGCACTCCAGTGATTCAATATGTGTAGCCCATCAGTGCAATCAGTTTGAAGGGCATGTTAAAATATTTCCCATGTCCAATTCAAAACTTGTTAGTAACCATTACTTGCTGAGCAGCAGGCTCCACCTGCTAGCATCTCTCAGTAGAAGACAGCATTGTGTCTTTGATTACTAATTTATAATGCACGTGTCTATAATCTGCAAGGAATACGTTTTGTGATGCCATCTGGTTTCATGCCGTCTACAATATCCGACAGCTTGGAAGAAAACCCACCCTTGCCTAGTAACACTGTTGCCATGTCCTTTGTGGAAACCATCCAGACCCTGCAGCTAATTTGTGAAGCGTGATGAGAATTGAGAACCCTCAAAATGCAAAACAGGAAGGACAACTCCTGATGACTCTCGCTCACCCTATTTTGCCAGCTCAGTTTTCCTATCTTTCTTTACATCCACCTTTTTTTGCTCTCTCTGACTCGCCTTTTCTAACATAAGCATTTAATATAAATTGTGCATTTCCATCATTCTGAAGCTGCTGAGGCTTCCAAAGAGAGCCAGAGGCAGAAGCTTGATATTTAACTAACATAAAAGAGGTCAAGATTGAACATATGCAATTTTGATGAGGTGACTTAATAGTGTATTATTTGAACTGGAAATGTAGCAAACCTGCTCCTTTTGACTCTGTGTTATTGTCCCACGATATGATGTTTCTTAGTGTAGATACCTGGCACCAGTTGACAGAAAGAAACAAGGTTGTGCTCTTTAACTTGAACTATGAACACGTTTGTCACTCTACAGTACCTTGTCCACGGCTGAGATGTTTTGTATGAATTGCAGTGATACGATACTCTGAATCAGATACTGGGTGATTTTAGGTGTTTTAACAGTCACTGCCCTGAAATTTCACACTGCAGAGGGGATGTCTTTCCTAGTCTGCGGGGCTAATGATCAACTGCTGGCTAAATGTTATTATCTCCTGCTGACCCTTTCATTATGAGAGGTCAAAGCCGGTCTAATAGCTTCGCCTCTGCCAAGGAACAATCACAATTTAAGACGTGCAAACACACATGTGTGCACACTTAATCAAGTGCAGGAAATAGTAAAATCAACACTTAAGGGTTTAAGGTGAACTGTGTGAGGTTTAATTCCATTTTGCAGAATTTATAAGCTCCCAAAGCGTTTTGCACCGGTCAAGAACTTTTTTGGTGATGCTGCGAGGTAGGGGTATGCATTCATGTGTTACCTATTATTTTCTTTCACGTTAATGCAAGAAGCTTCAGCAATGTTATCTTTTTCCGGATGCTTGTGTTCCTGTTTGCCTTGGGTATGATTTCCTAACAACAGAGATTACAAATTCAGAGCTGTTCGGCTTTCAACACTGTAAGTCGGGCAGCACACTCATCCCTTCTGGTCTTCATTCATGCTGACAGGATGCACACAGATGCTTAGTGTCACAGATGTCACAGAGTACCAGGAAAATTGTCAATTTTTCCTCTTGAAATTACACCCCACGTAGTAAATGGGATAAGACATGCAAAAACATGCTTGTAATTGGGCTGCAGGGTATGTTTTGTTTTGAGAAAAGGACATAAATGCAACAACACATTTTTATATTACTGTTTTAAAGATACTCAAAACTCAGGTGGAATGAGCTTGCAAAATGCCTCATATCCGGCTGCATATCACTTAAACTTAGAAATGCTTAGGGGAACATGTAAATCTTTGTAGGTGAGCTGCCCAAATACATATTCAAATCTGGGAGATACTGCACCATGTATGATCATGTCCTATGCACGTTAGTTAGTTTCATTTTGTAACTTGTAAAATTTTAAAAGAATTAATCATAGAAAAATCCTTCCTAAACATACATTTTGTCTTGATGCAATGATTGCAAAATCATTATGTAATGTTTCTAATGATGTTTATGTATGTGAATATATGTTCATGTCATATACACATGAATATTTTACACTGAGCAGACTGATGCACCTGCAGTTTGGTCAGAGATGCTTTTGCCACTTTGGTGCTCTGCTTCTGGGCTATTGCTCCTTTGAAGACTCACATATCAAAGTGTTGATTGCCAGACATCCTTCAGAGCTGACAAATGCTGTTAATTGGCATTTATCCTAATTTGGCACACTTTTCTGGCAGCGTTGAATAATGTGATGACATTTATTTCAGCATTCAGGTTATTTTTATTAAAGGTGACATTATTTTTGCAGCCAATTTTATGTTGCTTACAAAAAAGTGTTACAACCTGAGATATTAATTGTTGTTAATAAAACTTCCAATTAGACAATTATGCGATTAAAACCATATATGAAAATGCACGTCTTAATTATAAGTCATAAAAACAAGTGGTGAAAATATTGATGCTTTGTGTGTGTGTCCTTTTTGTGTGTATGTATGTCTGTAAATGTCAATGCATGCTGTAAATCAATGAATAGAGATAGATTATCTTACCTGTGCAGATGTTTAAAAGTGTAAATACTGAAAATATCCCTGTGTGGTCCCTCTTCGGTTCAGCAAATGAGCTTATTCTCTTCTGTTTTCTTCGTCACCTTTTCCCCCCCTTTACTCCTTTTTTCTTTTCAAGTTAAAGATCTTAAATCTCTAGTTACAAATGCTTTCCTGCAGCTTATCTAGAAGCCCACAGTGATGTGAAGAGTCTGACAGGGAGACGCTGTTGCCTCACGCAGCACTGAGTGAGAGTGACAGAGGGAGGGAGAAAGAAAGGGGACCACATAACCTCTCTTCTTCAAATCCTCGTAAATTGTGCTCCCTCCCCCCTATTCTCCTTTATTTTGTCTGCACCTTCACAAATAAACACACACTTCTTCATACGTCTCACACCTGTGCAGCAACCTGTTATTTGCCCTCGGTGAAGAGGGCATCGTATTCTTTTTACTTACCTTCTGTATGAAAGCCTTGATTACCTACAAGCCTGCAAATTCTCCCATACCTGAAGAGGAATGAAACAGAAAAGGAGCAACTGTGTGAAAATTGAACAGAATCATATTTACCGTTTTGTCTGCAGGGTGAGGACAAAGATTAGAAAAAAGGCCAGTCATTGCTCCAAGAAAAGGCAGAAGCAAGTACAGATGCATACTCAAATGACTGAAGTGCAAACACCTGAGGAAGAAATCAACTCAAAAACACTTGCTCGATCTGATTTATAAATTAAAGTGTGTGTTTCAGATAAGAAAAACAACAATGTATGAGTATTTAGTATTTAGATTCAGGTCCAAATCTTGACAGTTGGTTGAAACTCGGCTACTTCCTAATTAAATTTAACTAATAGCTGATGAATTTAAGACGCAGGTGACATATATGGTGGTATCCCTCATCACCAACCACCCCCAAGTCCCCATCCCCTCTTATAAAAACTGTGGCCTGCTCATAGATTGTATTAAACATGGGTGTCGTATCCATGACGTCACCTATAGGGTTCTTAAAAGCCGTTGTGAAGCTGAAGTGTGGAAGCTCTGGCCCTGGACACCTTGGCATTCATGTTTCTGCCGCCTCCATTAATCCAAAAATGGGCAAAGACTGTGTGTAGAGCTGAGGTGGGCTGAATGAAGCCTGATTGCTCAAACAAGCCACCTCTAATGGCACACACCTGTTCAATCAAAGCAGCCACACTCTTAATTATGCATAACGTTAAGCCTTAATATAATTTAGACAGGTGAGCTAAAAAAAAATTCACCCCCAGTACAGTTGTCATGAATGCCGAAACTAGCTTTAGAGACCAAAACCAGGCTGTAAACATGTTTATTTTTTATTCGAAGGTGGACATTTAATATGGACGCTTATAGAAGTTGACTTGCTCTGGAGCCAACCTCAAGTGGGCATTTGAGGAACTGCAGTTTTTGGCACTGGCTTCATTTCCACTGAGGTCACTGCTTGGGCCTGCAACATAGCCACAGTGAAACTTGAAGACAGACACACACACATCAAAGGCTTGGCTAACGTTACAACACATTTACCACACAAACATTTACAAATAGCCATGAATTTGCTTCAAGTAGCTGTCAGAGCTCCAGCTGACTCTCTGTGTCCAGAGCCTGAAAGTAGCTGCTCATAGTTGATAAGCTTGGTTAGTTCTCATGTCAGGTATATTCCTGCTATACTGAGCGATGGTCAGCCTGTCATTCTGATCGGCATTACCTCCTGCTTCACACGCTACATAGACATGAGGCCATGCTTCTTATAGCCATTGTCCTCTGCAGTCTTCTGCTGCATTTCTTAAGTTTGTTGGGAGCAGAGGTGTCAAGTAACAGTACAGTAGGCCTACTATAGTAGTAAGTAAGTACAAATACTTCGTTATCTCACTTAAGTAGAATTTTTGGGTATCTTTACTTCACTGGAGTAATTATTTTTCAGCTGACTTTTTACTTCTATCCTTACATTTTCACGCAATTATCTGTACTTTCTACTCCTTACATTTTTAAAACAGCCTCGTTACTCGGTTTCCGTCATTCAGACTTCACAGAGGCGACTTATGAGATCAATGTAAATCGGAGGAGAACAAAAAAGTGAGTTTTATTGACAGATTGTCACACTCTACAGCCAATGGTATTGTTTACAGCGTGTGCGCTCCAGACCAATGACAGTGTAGTGACCCACACAGGGCAGGATCTAAACACGGAGCATCAGCGCTAAAGTTTGGCTGCTTAGCTAGCATGGACTCGTCGTCACAGAGCTGTGACGTCATTTTGAGACTCAATTAAAGTTTAGTCAACACGTGAGAACTCGTCTGACACAGAGAGTCTCCTGTTGTGTGTCTGGACTTACTTGGAGTTACCATGGTTACAGGAACGCCCTGAAACTTTATAATGATAATCAATAAGAAGTTTTTTGGTTAGTTTGACGGTACAAAATCATGAATGAAGCCTGGCTGTACCTCTGATGAAATCTTGTATTATAACATATATAACTAATGTAAAGCCTCAGAGCTTCTTTGATTATTAACAGTATGTAGTGATGGCAGAAAGGTGAGAGCTCACCATCACACTGAAACTGTCACAAGGCTGCAAAAGTTGCTCTTATTGTTATTTAATCCTGGTGCTGTTTGTCTGATGTATTTTTCTGTTAAATGACAAGAGGCTGACTAGAAACAATATTAATAATAATAATAATAATAATAATTAATAATAATGATGATGAGAAGAAGAAGTAGAAAAATAACGTACTGAAGTTCTGAAGATGGTCGATTATTTGAAAGAGTAAAACTTAAGACAAGCTTGGCAACAAAAAAAAAACAGTGTCAATTTGATTTCATAGATTAAAAATTATGTTATTAAAAATCATTACATTTTAATAACAAAAACACTTCTAATTATCATCACTGTTTTTATGTCAAATCAGACTTAAATTCAAAATACACAGGCACAATTCAGAAAAATAAACACTCCCAAGACTGTGTATTTTACCAGTGAATCTTTACACTGCCCTTCCTCTCTCAGAGGAATCCCTGCTGACACACTGACATCAGATACGCACATCAAATATTGTCCAGATTGTTTCTCCACCTCTCAGCTAAAGCCTGTTCCTTCACTACTCTCTCAGAACGGCAATGAAGATCTGACACTTGAGCTTCGAAATCTGCTCCACGGGTTCTCTTCAACCATTTCACACCACATCAATTGGGGGAGCAATTCAATACGAGACAGAGCACTCAATAGAACACACTATCTTGGCGAACCCATGAGAAAAAAACACAGAAAGGGGAAAGCAGCAGATATGGATCGCTATAGCTGAGAGAAATTCTGCAGCAGGTCTTTTTGTTGAAGCCTGAAAGAAAGCTGAATGTTTGATTGGTTTGTCACACTGCTGTACAAAGCTTTCAAAGAAAAGAGGACTGAAAAGGCAGAGGTATTCAGGAGACTTCTAGATGCAGGTCCTGAAGATGAACGATAAAAATAAACACATAGCAGGTTTGTGTGGCCTTCAGCAACTACAATTTTGGTCTTTTCCAACCCCTACATGATATATATTTATACATTATGTTCAAAACTGAATCATTCTCAATCAATCACTCGATCATCAATCAATTACACTAATTACAGCCCTTTGTTGATGAGTAACCCTTTAGTATTGAGGCACTGAGGTACAAGTCTACATGTATTTAACCTTAACCATGTTAATGGTGTGTCACAGCTATCTGTGTAATTGACATGTCAGTGAAATTATAGCATCTATTCTGTTGCGAGGTATGTTGGTTAAGTGTGTGTGTGCATGTGTGGCTTTTGGACATCTAGCTTCTAATTATGAAAATATGTATCTTTATCTTCTAAGCTAAATGCCAAGCTCCCCTCTCAGGTCTGGCTCCAGAAGGGAGTCCTAGTTTACCTTTTCCAGGCAAGATGCTGCAGCTCCTTCTTGGCCGATTCATAGATATATGTTACAACCTAAACTGCAGGGAGACTGAACATGCTGCTTTGAGCTCCCCTCTCCTCTTCTCCTTCTCCATGTATATGCATTCTTATTCCTTTAATGCATGCAGGTATTTCTGCCTCTGGAGCCGTAGAGTCTGGATCCGACCACAATTCACCCATTGCCCCATTTATCATTATTATTATTGCTAGCATTATTCCAGTATGTTGTTTTTTTTTTTAAATTTATATGAATATTAATACCATTACCATTCCTATTACTTTACATCTCTAAGTGGAACTTTGCATTGTGCTAGTGTATATTCTCTCCCCCTCTCTTTTTCTCTCTCAACCCACCCGGTCGAGGCAGATGGTCTCCCACCCAGAGCCTGGTTCTGCTCAAGGTTTCTGCCTCTTAGAAAGGCATTAAAACTTATTTTCCTTGCCACTCTCACCAGGTGCTTGCTCATGGTGGGAATTATTGGGTCTAAATAATATTATGATTTGGCACTTTATTTGTTCTGCCTCAAGTTATTATGTGAGGGAAGTCAGTGGTAAAATAGATGAAGGGATATGCTTGTAACTCTCCTCTCATGATGAGATTAACCCCTAAACAACTGGTCGGGGACTTTTTCCTTTGACACTTGAGGAGGGATTTCTGTATCAGTAGTTTGTCATTATTGTCCTGGGCACTTTCAATTTTACCTGAGCAGTTACAGCAGACAGTCTTTGCACTGTGAGGGAAGAAATATGTCTAGGTTCTACTTTTAACATACTGTATAGAGATTTTAATAGTCTTGCATATATAAATATAACAACATGTTTCATTATTTTTTCTTTAAATGTTTAATAAAGTCATGAATTACATTTATTTTGTGTGTTATTCTGTTCAGTAATGCGTCTGCATCGACTCACACTTCATCCTGCTTAATTGTTTAAAGTTCATTGTTCACATATACACACGTTGTAAGGATACCTCGGTTTCATTAACGATCCATCTTTTTAATTTTGAGACCTGTAGTAAAGAAATTGGATTTTACGATGATGAGTAATGCAGCAATCCTCAGTGATTAAGTTTGATGATCAGTGGTGTGTCTCATTATCCGAGCCAGATGGATCCCATCAACACGACAGTAGAGGGACTGATTTCAGTGTCTTTGAAAATAAAAGTGTATGAGGAATTTATAAAATATAGTTAACACATATGGCTTCACATAGAATACAAAAAAACTTCAGGTTTTTCATTGGGTTAGGGTTAGGGTTAGGGTTAGGGTTAGGGCCTAATTAGTTTCACCTGTCCCTGTCCATGTGCTCCTTGGTGTTTTGTTTGGTCTTTTTTTTCTGGACTTTGCCTTTTCATTTGGACTTTTTGACCCTTGTCTGCCTCACCACCCTGTAAGTCTTCTGTATTGTGTTATTTAACTATTTTTGGACTGCACAAGCTCTGCCTCTTGTAGCGTCTGCATTTAGGCTTTTCTTCTCAAGTTACCTTGCTTGCACAACGTTATATCAGCAGCAATTCTCTCCCATTTTTCTCCGTTGAATGCTGTCTCTCTCAGCCCTGCCTTCTCAAGTTGTCATTCACTCTTTCTCCCAAGCTGTCCATTTTCTGTCACACTGCTCTACCACATGCACTCAATGCACTGACTAACCATCTGATTGTGTTGATGTACATGCGCATGTAACCATCCATGTGTGATGATGGATTATGCTACCAGGTCAAAAACAGTGCTCCCAGTGGACAGTCTGTGTCTGTCACTCTTACATGAACCTACAGAAAATCTGCAGCTCCTCTCGGTTTTAATGGAGCTTTATAGTTTCAGCTCATTGTTTAGATGTGAGGCACACGTCTTAACTGTTTTGGTTAATTCATACCATAAATTCCTACCACAGCTGGCAGCTGTTTTTAACGTTAAAGCTCCTACCTGCTCAGCACCGAACGGCAGACAGACACACTAGCTGGTATACATAGTGGATCATTTACAAGGTAATGAGCCAGATATTTCCCTCAGGATATGGTAGAGCCCAAAAACTGAGCAAAAAGAGAGTGACGATTGCACTTACATTTGCCAGGTGGCCAGACTCCATTTGTAACAGCTGGATGTGTGAGTAAAGCAGCTGTTAACACGTTCACCATATATGCTTAAAAGGTGATGATATGTCGAAGTTTATCGCAATTTGTCCTGCTGAAGCAGCAACAACACAGGACTCACAGATGAAAGAGACACACATAACCACATATGGAAGAAAAAAATACATGAGTAAAAGGTGAAAAATGTATTATCAGTGGAAAAGGAAAATGCAATCCTTACTTCTGAGTTGAGCAGTGAATCTTTCTGTTATAACTAGTGGTTGTCTGAGGCAGGAGCCAGAGGGCAAGGGGTGAGTACTGTCCTAAATGATGGATTGTGCCTTCTTTATCAGCAGTTTGTTTTATAGTTCTGATAGTCTTTTCTGCTGAGTGCCAATGATTTTTCTGCTTTTCACCCCTGATAATGGGTGAAGAGATGCATACCAGTACATACACGAAAGAGTAAAAATCTGTTGGAACTTGGCTAGCTTCCTCAGACAAAGACACTGCTGGTTTTTCTTATTCAACACATCAACGTTCCTTTCAAAGGTCAACTAATTTCTCAACAGTCTCTGCATCTTGTCCATTTTATTAGTGTTTTGAGGAGAAGGGTGGTGAAGTTTGAACTCAATATACATTACAACACAACAGCTTTCAAGTGCTACCGCACCAAGGGTCCCCGAAGTGTTTAAGGCGTAAAAGAAGAAAAAATAAAGGTCTGCCATGAATTTAGAGTTGGTTTTTTTTTTTGGCCTTTTCTTTAATCTTTGCTCAGTATTTGTGAAACAGTCAAATCATCTGAGGGGATCAGAGAAGAAATCTCACTGTTCACTGTTTGGAACAGGTAATACCTCAGACATTTTAAATGTGATAAGGGTCCCTGCTACATGCTGCTTGGGAAATGTTAGATATCACAGT
This sequence comes from Argyrosomus regius, assembly GCA_946959425.1. Taxonomy (NCBI): domain Eukaryota; kingdom Metazoa; phylum Chordata; class Actinopteri; family Sciaenidae; genus Argyrosomus; species Argyrosomus regius. Next base: position 12,927,772 of record OX336889.1, read on the forward strand.
TTTATTAATTTATTCTTTTGACGTTTATGCCTTTATTTGATAGGACAGTCACAGATGGACAAGTAAGCAGATAGACGGAGGGGGACGACATGCATGTTTAACTAATCTTACAAAGTGAATGAAGAAATGCGAAACACAAATGTATAATAAAGTAGCATTAAACAGAAGAGAGTAAGTGTGACGCTTTTGAGAGAAGCTGCTTTTTACGGTTACAAAAGGTTATTTCACGGTACGTAGAGTTTTCGATCTTGATTCGTACTGAACACTGATGTTTTGAGGGTGTAGCAACACAGCACATCTGTCTTCCTAAATGTCATAATATATGTCTAGTTTTTATTCAGCACCCCATGAGGACACCTGTAGTAACAAACAGTCATGGCAGATTAGCTTGACTTCTCAACTCATCCCAGCTCTGACCTCCATATGCAGACGAGCCACGCTCCAGGAAGGAAACTCTGAGATGACTGCGATGAAGGAGATGAGGCAGGGAGAGAACTGAGGTGACCGATGTTAAGAGGATTAGTGGTTGAAATGAAAGCAGAGAGATGGTGCTTTTAGTGTAGAGCAGAAACAGAGGATACCTCTATTGATTTTAGCCTTTTAAGTGACAATAAAGCAGGATAAGTATTCAGAGACTTAATTGAAAATAATAACACAATAAGGACATACAAGTGTTTTAATGTGTGCACTTGTAAGAGGGAAGCAAAGACCAAATAGAGACTTATATTTACAAGTGAGCTGTTCAAGAGAACTACAGATATTGTGTCAGTTTATCTTAATTTTCTGCTTAGATGCCACACTAATCATTAAAGTAACGCTGTGATGTGAAAATCTATAGCTCACCTGTCCTTGCCGCCAAGACATAGCCACAGTCGTTTTTTCTCTTATTGGCTGATTCATTTGTAGTGTGGCTTTCCGCTGCCTGTGGTAAGCAGCAGATATTGCAGCAGAGCAGTACATAGAGTACACAGACCTATACCACAGTCAAAAGAAGAAGAAAAGCCTCCTATCTCTATTCAACAATAAACACATATTCAGTCCAGATAGCAGCAGTTTCACAATTATTGTACGACTGTTCAGAACTGCGTCCGTGCTACAGCACCAATGACGCACACATTTCCCTGTCTGACTAAAACATGAATAATTGTCAGTCGATTTTCAGATAGCCTCATGTGCCCCTATGCTGTTTGACTGTGCCAATTGGGAATATTTGTCCTCCATTATTTCCACTCATAGCTTATGGACTATGAATTAATGCTGCTGCCTGCTGCTACAAGTCAGTGCTGGAGCCAGCTGGGGACAGAGTGAGACGTGAGCTGCCAGACAAAACGAGCAGGACGTAGCTAGATTGTGTTTGAGAGCTATTGTGGTTTCAAATGCATCTGTTAGTTCAGGCACTTTGCTGCTGTTCGTTCTTGTCTGCTATGGCAGAGGCTGACTAGGAGATCTCTGATTCACAGGACCCATGGCCTTATCATACCGGTCGTGTTAAAAGGAGCTGTTGCTTCCTTGTGGCATAGCAGGCATTACACATTTTCTCTGACATTTTTCAGTTTAAAATAATCTGACATTTCAGATATGTTAGCATGTGTTAAAATATGCCTTGACCTTTTTAAATATGTGCCTTGGTGCGAGAAAATTTTGACACATAGGCTACATCATAGCTGGAGTACATGTACTTCTTAGAAGATTTATTTTTTCTATTTCAGGAAACACTTCTTACTCAACAGTATTCCCCATAGGCTGGTGACTCATTCTGCCACAAGTTACATTATCCATTAAATCATTTCTTAAAAACAGTTACAATATATCATGTTGCAATGTGCGTCATACATAGAAAGTGTTTCTCTGTATTTTGTCGCTTCTTAGTATAAAAACTGTGTATACTTTACAGCAGTGTTTCTGAATGAGTTTTTTCAGGCAGGTGTTGGTTTCACATTCATTTCAGTTTGTAATGAAAATCAACTGGTGGGTGCTTATATCTTGCTATTCTCAGGTTGATAAACGCTGTTATATAATCGCTGAGTCTGTTCACTCCCACTTGCCAGACTGAAAAGGTTAAGGCTGTATGTCACAGCAGCGTGTGGTGACAGTTGCTGGCTGGGCTGGCTATTTGTGACAGTGGGGAGTGAAAATCTGTCATAGCTCTTAACACCTTTTTAAAGAAATTGGGCCTGCTATTGATGTCATTTTTGAACAGATTTGAGGTGTCAGAGTGACAGACTGCTGTACTGCAGAGTTCTACTTTAAATCTTTCTGAAGTATTGACACAGGACAGCACAGATGCAATCTCATTCACAAGCACAGCTCAAGAGGAGAAACTGATAATCTTAGCCTGTTTTAAAAGGACTAACATCTAGCAATATTTTTTAATTACTTAATAAACCGTTTGGTGTGGTTAATGTGCAAATGGTACGTCTACTATATGAAAATCTCTGTTGTTCCTTTGTCTTCAGGGTCTTGGAGAGATTCATTGTCTGTGTACGTCACTGCAGACTGTCACACTGCAAACAAATTACAGATTAGATAAAGATTAGTTGCTTTGTTGTTCATAGCGTACACTCAGTGCCACCTCCATTATCTGTGAGTGTGTGTGTCTGTGTGTGTGTGTGTGTGTGGCAATAAAATTGTAAATTGAGTCAAGGTAGATGCTAGAAATGGATAAATATCAGTATTTACCGGATAGATGAAGACGTGCACTTGTATGTCATGGTGATATTTGCTTTCTCTCTCTCTTCAGTCTCCCCCAACCTGAAAACATTTGTGGTTGAAAGGTGTTGCAAACTGCAAGTCAAAATGACAACCGTCTCCCATTTGAAACAACAGCTTTACCCTTTGTTAAACGGTTTCAACAAAAACTGAACATTATAACCTTCATTAGGGGGAGGATTTATTGCAGGACTGTTGTATTAGACTGTGTTACTGTAAAGAGTGTAGAATATTATATATAATGGGTTTTAAGGTCATACTTGAGCATTCAGCTATGGCAGTTGTGTGGTAGCATTAATGGGGTTTGCAGAATGTGTCTTTGTTTCAGTACAACAGCCTTCAGTATGGGGACACACATCCTAAAAATCTAATTTCCTGCAAGATTCTTGTAGATTTGGTGAGATTTTCCAGTAAATACTGCGACCTCAATTTCTGTCACTCAGCCGTACTGTATACGAGGGCAACAGATTATATTCTGCTGTAGGTGTTTTAGCCTGTTCGCCTGCCTGAACCTATTGCCAGATATCTGCCCTATTAAATCTACAGTTCACCTGCATCCCTCCTGCCTCACCACTTTTGGATTTGTACTGACCATAAAACAAGTTTTTACTCTGTTATCTGAACTGTGACACTGTAGGTGAAAACAGATAAACGGTACCCCTGCTTATTATGTGCCACACTAACAACACCAGCAATTAAATATCCTCCTGACTAAATCTTATAGTACAGCCTTATTCCTTTTTCCTTATGGACCATGGTAGATATGACACATTTACCTCACATCAAACTCTTTGTTTGTCTAGAAAACAGAGCAGTGGGCTTAATCGATCTGCTGGGTACGATGGAATAAATATGGTGGTCTGGATATCTACTGCTCAGGGCATGCTGTGGGTAAAGCTTTTTCTTCATTTGGCTGCAAGGCAGAATGGCTCATACTGTGATCATTCATCAAAACAGACATACCCAGAGGAGGTAATTTGCTGGAAAATAAACCTAAAAACATGGTCGAAGTTGAATGTTCAAATTTGTCTCGTAAATAATTTGTCTGGAGAAAACAGTTTAGGTCATGATGTCTAACCAGATGAAAAACAGCAACTACCTGATGTTAACCTTTGTCACTTTCACTTCATCGTCTCAGTACAGCTTTTAATCTATTCAGTCAGTGTGTGTTTTGTATAAGATTGTACCAATATGCTGTTACAGACCATGTATTTCATTGTATATGATTACATCCTGTAAAAGCACTTCATCACCTGACTCAGAGCCTAGTTGCTACTATTGAGCTTTTAAACCTTTGCACGCCTTCACATACAGCCTGAGATCCTTGTGGTCACATGGCTGTACAGAATCCAAGCTAAAGACCAGAGGTGACCTTTACTGTCAGGCTGTGACCTGTCTGAAGGGATTTGTCCAGTCACTGTCACTCTCACCGCCACCGTCATTGTCAATGTCTTTACTGTTTGTAAATGAGTATAGATGTATTTTTGCTGTTGCATATGTGACTGTTTAATTTGTTTAAAATGTTAATTGAATAAAAATTTCCTGTAGAGTAGATGGAGAGATAAAGCGATAGATGAATGGATAGTAAGCAGGTATGGTATGGTGTACGGATATATAAATCTAATGACATCCATTCTTACATTGAGCTACCGGGATTGCTCCATCCCACATTGCCCTCTTGTGGATTTCACCACTTGACTCCTACTGCTACATTTATTCTTTATCTCCTTTTTTTCATTGATGCTTAGTAGGATCAATAAGGTGTATACACCATAAGATGTTTGTCCTGATTGGCTAAGCAAGGACATGCATACCCTCAGTGCATGGTTCCGCAGTGGAGAGTGGTCAAGTTGAAACACATTAGAAGATCCTGCCTGTGCTCATACTAGAAGACTTTGTAAACTTTATCATGGTTTATCTGATGTGACAAAGTGATGCAGGGACATATCATGTTAGCAAAGTTTTGCTACCATCACACACAAGATAAGATAGGCTCGGTGGTGATGTGGTGGCAGAAGCTGTCTATGAAACTTGCTTGATTACTTTATCTTATAATGCTGTATTGATTTCAGTTTTGCTAGCAAGGATGACTAAATACATGCACATGACATTTGAAAGAAAAATCTACAGAACACATAAATCCTATCACAGTCTGGCCTGGTATGAAATGTTAAATTTTAGCAGGTATGACAGTTTCAGTTCAAATGAAGCAAAGAGGGAAAAAATACTTTTGCAAAATAGTTTTCTGTCATTTTAATACTTGAACTTTTTTTTATTCACTTAAATGTTGTAACATCATTGTAGCTAAAATGTGGCATCACAACATGTGACCCATGTCTGCATATAAAACAAAAGATTAACAATTATGAATATACAGATCAAAACACAAAACAAGTGGCCCTGACATAGTGTAAATCACTGCTGGATATATGGTAAGAAAAAGACATTTCATGCATTGATTCTGATTGATTTGATAATTTTCCTCTAATCTTAATCCCAATACTACTGTCATTTAAAAATGAATGTGAAAGGTTTAAAACTATTTTTATGACAGCTTTTTGTCTTTGATTTTGAATGCCATTTAATATACATTTTCACGAGATAAGAAATCAACATTTACAATATATTTGTACAGAAAGCACACTATCTTGTTAAAAAAATACTTGAAAAGACAAATCACTTATCAAAACAGTGTTTTGAATGTGTACTGTTGTGTGTATGTGTGTTTTCTTTCTGCTCTATCCTGGGTCTCCACAGGTACCGCCCTCTCCCTCCTCCAGGTTTTTACGCTCCAGGTCCTGATTAGTCAGTGGAAATAACTGTGATCAATCACTCACAGCTGCTGTAAGTCAGGGGAGAGCGGTACCTGCAAACAGACGGGGCACAGACACACAGGAAAGCACAGAAAGAAACGCACACACACAACACTATGGTACATAACAGAATAAATGGTCGACTTGATTAAATTTCTGTCCATTGTTACCATTATCATCAACACCCTTAATAATTGCAAACAACTTCTAAACCAGATAAAACCTGGACTAGATCAATAAAATGCCCATGTGTTATAAGACAGCATACAGCACAGGGCAGTCCTTATATTAGTACTGTCCAGAGAGGAAGGCCTCATTCAGACTATCCCGTGCCTCCTCCACAGTTATCATCTTCCACTTGTCAGGAATCTTTGCTGGCTCTCGCTCGTATTTCTCTGCAAACTTCTCATTGAACCTCGCCAACACATACCTGTAAATTAAAGAACATATAGCTATTTTCAGGAACATTTGCATACAAAATATACTGGTGTAAAACATACAGATTGCGTAAGAATAATAATTATAATTAAAACCAGTGATATTCAAGCCTTAATAAACCACACATTACCTCCAGTAAGCACTGGACATCTGGCTGTTCGGATGCTCTGGGGAGATGCTCCAGTCTGGGTAGAGGGAGTGGAGGTGGGTGCATGGCACAGACATGTCGTGTGTGTCCGTGCTCTGGTCTGGGTCGTCCTCGGTCATGCTTTCAGGACAGCTGATACCGGGCAGAGAACAGGAGTCATTGGGCCACATACCTTTGGGCCTGTGGAGCACTGCCTTGTGAACCATATGCCCCATCTCTTCCAACTCACAGGGGGCTCCACAGAGAGGACAATGTTTGTCACAGCCTCTAAGTCTGTTAAAAAGGTAGTCTTGGGGTTGAATTGGGAGGCACTGAAGAAGTTGAGTGATATCCACATTTTGGGAGAACTCCTGGGCTAGGTCCAGTCGCATTGCTGCCAGCAACTCCATTAGACATGTGATAAAGCGATCCCATTCTGTGGAGATACTGAAGAGTGGTCCATCGAGGGAGGCCCTGGTGACATCTACATTTCCATCTCTCTCTAAAGTGAGGCACACCCTCTCCAGCAGTGGCTTTGAATCACTTAGCACTCCATTGGTACCTTCTGCTGTTTCACTCACTGCTGCCGCAATCTTTCCTACAATGTCTCCAAGTCTCTTTTGCCGCCATATATCCAAGTTGGTTGTTTCAGACAGGTGATTCTCCACTGTCTCCTTGATCTTCCTCATACTGAAGTTGTCATATGAATGCAAATATTCCAGGAAGCTTTCAAAGCTGTCCTCCTTTATCAGTTCTTCCAACAAGCTATGGTGGAAGGCACGTCGGGATCGATACTGCTGGCCTTTACCTCGGATCTCTTCTACAATACTCATCCCCAGAGGTCTATAGATGTAGTCCAACACTGTAGGTTTGAGTACCATGCAGGTGAATGCTTGAGCTGCCCTCTGACACTGGTCTCTCTTCCTGAACTGGTAGATAAACTCTGCTAAGTATATACTCTTGTTGGCAGTGATATATGTCAAAAGCTCTTTGTCCTTGGCGTAGCGGTCATGTAGTTTTTGGAAGTCTTTGCATGCAGCGCTACAAAGATGTACCTTCAGATCGACTTCAAAAGCAGATCTAATTTCCATAGATTTTTCCTTCAAAGCTTTTTCAACATTTTCTAACTGTTCTGTAATGAAGCTGTCAGAGAAGTCTACGTGGGAGCTCGATTTATCTGCTACAAACTGATTGTACTCTTCTATGGTTCTGCATGCTAGCTGTTGAGCTTGCAACCTCTGTAGCCTGTTGTTGTCTTCAATGTGCTTTAACCTGCTGCGGTATCCAAAGTGCTCATCATAAGCGCAAAAGGTAGATGGCTGGTTTTGGCGGATAGCTTTAACTTTTTTCATGTGTTTCCGGAGCCCACGACTGAGTAGATTCTTTTTCAGAATATTAATCACTCGTGTCGTAATATCATCTGTTTCTGAAGGCCTGAAGTCAAAGTTGGACAAAATCTTACTCCACATACCGTCAAACTCCTCTTCTAGTTCTGTATCTTGAAGGAGAACTTTGGTTGACTTGCTGTTCTCTATCAGTGCTTGTAGCTTGGATTCCTGTTCTTTTTCGAGTATGATCTCAAAATTTGTCAGCTGTGAGGAAGAACAATGGCTCTCATTGACTGTGTCCAGTTTTTGTATTATCTCTTCAGTTACTCGCTCCTGGAGGTCATCCATATGGCTCATTAGGACTGGCTTGCATGGTTTGATTTTAAGGTAGTCGTCTTTCATCAAAGATGCCTCTACTTTTGACCTGAGTTTGTCCACCTCTGTTTTGACTTCTTTCCTGGCTTCATCCTTCAACTCACTCAGAAGATTATTTTGAATTGCAGCATCTAGAGCTTTTGCCTTTGTGGCAGAGATTTTCTTTGTTGCCCCCATAAGCCAGCTTTCTATGTGTTCCAGGAAACGATCATCCCATACGGAATGTTCTGTGCAAAATAAAGAGAACGCTAACGCTATGTCAGTATTTTGCAGATCAATGGAGTATGAGTCTGCTCTCACTGCATCCCAAACAGCAGACAAACGGCTCATAATTCCAGGCAGACCTGTGGCTCCAGATTTTGCTGCACAGTCCTTCAGTGCCCCAAACAGGTTTTTCTTAAGCTTTAACACAGCTTTAGTATACTGCAGTTCAACTGGTTCAGAGAGGGACATATTGTTCCAAGGCCCTTTGACACAGGTTATGGAGCTTGTGGTCTTTGCAGTCTTAGTCTGAAGCACATCAGATACATGCTTTAACTGTGAGGCTTGTAATAGGCAGCTAATGTCTTCATCCTGGGCCAGGAGCTGGCAAATCGGCATGGAGCCACATTCTTTGACGCGTAGGAGAGCATTGGCTATGACAGTGAAGTCAGTTTCAAATTCAGTACCTGCATGTGAAGAGATGTTGTGCATTAAAACGTCACTCAATCCTGTTGCAACAGTTGCCATCTCATTGTCATGGATCAGTGTGTTTCTTTGATTGTCTGAGCAGAGACCTTCAACATCAATTAACAACAGAAAATCACATTCCATGTCCTTTCTAAGTTCATCTGGGAGACATAGGGCAGCCATGTACAGCCCTCTGGTGGATCTTTTCCTTCCTTCAGGAAATTTCACTCCAAATAATGCAGAAAGAACCTCAGCGTTCCTAGAATTATGCACTCCAAGGTTTGTAAGCACTCGGGTCCTGCTCCTTTCTTGAGGTAGACGGTGTTTAAGCTTGGCAAAGACACAGCTCAGCCAGTGGATGGGGATGTTTGAGGCATCTCCATCCATAAGTTCAAGTGGAATCCCATATAAAAGAAGGTCTGTGGCTATGCTAGGGAGACGCAACACATTTTGGCTTCCACTGCCGGGGCTGATGTGTGTTAACTCAAAAATCAGGCTCATCTCACGCAAGAAGTGCTCAAGCCCCAGTGAGGGTTCAAGAGGCTGTGAGCATGGGGCTACCTGCTGTTCAAAGGAAACATCCTGGCATGTTTGTTGGACAGAAGACGTCGAATCTGATTCAGCTGTCAGCTCTGGTTCATCTTGGTGTTGGCTGCTCAAGGTTCCATTTTCTCCAGACTTCAAATGATCGTTTTGGCCAACAAAGACTGGATCTGAATTGCTTTCTTCAAAACAGGCATTGTTTTCAATCAATTCTTCACCTTGAATCTCTCTTTCATTGGATGTCATGTATAACTGCTGCTCTATGACTGGTTCATGAGTGGATTGCACAATATGCTCTAACTTTTGGCCAGTCTCAAACTGTTGTTCAGAAACTTGCAGTTCAGTATTTACAGCCTGTTCTTCAGTTTGTTCTCCTTCAAATGTTGGATCTGTGCAGAAATCACTGTCGTCATTGGCTCCATTTTTGAGTTCATTAAAACCATCAAGAATGTCATTGTTCTCTCTTGTCTGCTCTTCAGTTTGTTCTTCTTCAAATGTTGACTCTGAGCAGAAGCTATCACTGTCCCCTAGGTGGTCGTTGGCTCCATTTTGGAGCTCATTGGAACCATCAAGCATGTCATTGTTCTCTCTTGTCTGCTCTTCAGTTTGTTCTTCTTCAAACTTTGACTCTGTGCAGAAGCTATCACTGTCCCCTAGGTGGTCGTTGGCTCCATTTTGGAGCTCATTGGAACCATCAAGCATGTCATTGTTCTCTCTTGTCTGCTCTTCAGTTTGTTCTTCAAACTTTGACTCTGTGCAGAAGCTATCACTGTCCCCAAGGTGGTCGTTGGCTCCATTTTGGAGCTCATTAGAACTACTAAGCATGTCATTGTTCTCTCTTGTCTGCTCTTCAGTTTGTTCTTCTTCAAACGTTGACTCTGTGCAGAAGCTATCACTGTCCCCTAGGTGGTCGTTGGCTCCATTTTGGAGCTCATTAGAACCATCAAGTATGTCATTGTTCTCTCTTGTCTGCTCTTCAGTTTGTTCTTCTTCAAACGTTGACTCTGTGCAGAAGCTATCACTGTCCTCTAGGTCGTCATTGGCTCCATTTTCAAGCTCATCAGACAAATTGGGCATGCCGTCATTCTTTTCTGTCTGCAGGCTTGTGAGTAGATTTTGTAGACTGTTTGGCTTTTCAGTTTGCATCAGCTGAAGCTTCAGCTTCATCCAACTAAGAAAACAAGCCCTCTCGACTTTATCTGTTGTGGAAAGTGCATTGGTGAATATCTTCATTGCTGGAGTCATTTTGTAGCTTCTCAACTCTGCCAAGATGTCTTTCTTTTCTTTTTGTAGTTGGGGGTTGATTTCTTTTTTCCTTCTCTCTTCCTTTTCAATTTCAGCCAGTTTGCTCCACAAATGTCCCTGTAAAGGAAGTTGTTTCTCTCTAAATTGAGCAGATCCCTCGTCTAAACCTTTCAATAATTCCTCCACTGTGGCCATTGCCTTTTTAAAGACTGCCCCTTCATCCACATTAAGGCCTAGCTCCTCTGCTAATTTTGCTGCTGCCTCAAGTGTGACAAGTTTCAGGTCTGGTAAGAGATCTTTCAGGATGTCACATAGCCTGTTAGCCAGTTCCTCTGCACTCGAATTTCCCCCTTGCAGTACTGATCCTCCAGGAAGCCCAATGTCTTCTTCAAGGGTTGGATCAACAAACCCCACAACTCTGTTTTCATTGTTCTCCATCTCTGATACGTCAATCAGTATGAGCTTGCTTGCCATATCTTTGCAGGAAGCAAGAAGTTGTTTTTCTTTCTCTCTAAGATCCCCGCAGAAAACAACCACAGCTGAGGATGTTTGACATAGAAACCAGAGGTATTTTTCATGTGTACTGGCATCACCACGTAGGTTAGAGATGACTACAGGAACAGGAAAAATATCTCTGGCATTGTTTCCAGTGGGTAGATACCATCCGATCTCTACCAGGCCGTTGGAGAGTCTTCGGGGCAGCTGTCCGCCATCCATCCCCCTGTGGAGAAATGTTTCACTGGGAGATCCTGGTCCATTTATAACATTGTTTAGCACGTGTGACTTGGAAACACCACAGCGGCCAAGCTTCACACAGGAAACCATTGGCATGTATGTACTTGCTAGATTTCCCTCATGGACCTCACTGTTTATATCTGGAAAATGAGACCTCCATTGACTCACAACACCTCTCAAAGGCCAAAGAAGGAAGCGACTGGGTTTTTCTGGATCTCTGTCTGGAAGGACCAGGGGCACAGCAAACTGACATTGCATCATACGCACGGTCATCTCCTGCTGAAGGAATGTGTTTGCAGACATAAAGACAGCTGTAACTAGATCAAGGGGGTTAATGGCACACTGGCTTTCTCCACTACCATTGATCATCTCCTCAGGTGATTTGTTGTCATTGTTTACATTACATTTTGTTGTCACTGGACTCCGGGCATCTGGGCTAAGTAGCCAAAGACGTTGGAGGAAAGCATATGGTAGATTCTTGGGCTCCAGAGGTTCTTGTTTCTTTAGAGTCCAAGTGCTGATGTCCAACATAGATGGTGGGTCTAGAGGTGTAGTCGAGAAGGCCTCCAGGCCCAGCTTATTCAGGACCTCAGTCTGGGCATTGTCCTTTGGGGGTTCTGGTTTGAAACATTATTACATTACATTATAATTATAATAATATATTATTACATCATAACATTATTTAGGCCATGGATTAGCTACAGTTTTAATATTTTTAATCTTACATGGTCATTTAGTTTTATCCAGTTAAGTGTACTTTTTTTTTTATATATAATCAAGAAAAGATTTCAAAGAATTGCTTGAATTTGGTTTAACTTTTTGCAATTACACTGAGACTTTATACTAATAAGAGTTGCTTTTATTTTGTTAAAAATTAGAAAAAATTGTAAATATCTTCATTTTATGTGCATGGCATATACATTGTTGCCCATAAAGTTGGAATGCAATATTTTTACCTCTTTTCATGAAATATTGTGACAATGTGATGTATTTCTGATAAAGTGTATCTTCTCAAAACTTTATTGATCAATCTCTTCCAAACATATTACAGTGAAAAAAAAAACTGTATGGGCAATAGTGTACATGTATATGTCTATATGTTTGAATATAGACTTGTACTTTAATTAAAATTAATGAACTGTCAATGGTATTTCTCTTAATTTGTTAATGTTACATATAAGCTGTTATTATATATAACAAAGAGCATTAACTTTTTTTAACAGAAATCCTTGTAGCTGATTAGCCGTTGAATTTTAGCTCAGGGTCTCAGTTATACCTGTAAACAAAATAGCAATGTTCCCCTTAACCCATCCAGTTGTGCCACCAAACCAATTATCATTAATGATGGAACACATTAAAACATCCAACAATGCTGTGCTTTTATCCAAGTGGATCCCTGGCCTGCAGGTTCTATCTAATTTTCTCTCTAAAGCCAGATCAGTCACAGGCGGCCACTGTAGTGGTCAGCCTAAATGAATTTCTGCCTTCCTTCCAAAATTAAATTTGACAGCTAACCAAATTATTCAATCATGGTGGTGTATCATGGTGATTGTGTACACATTGTGAATATTAGTCAAAGCATTTACTGGATGTAGAGCAGATATGTAGAGAAAATATGCCAAAAACAGAATTATCATACTTACTCCTGCTTTTAGGCCTTTCTTCTGTTAGGTATCATTAAATATTATCCATTGATCTAATATCTTTTGAGAATGTAGCCTTTAAGACATCTACAACTTCTTTAAAAACCAATATAACACCCACAACATATTCCGGTAACTTGAAAAAAGTTATTTCAAAATGAAACATGTCACAAGCCCTTCAAACAGAAGAAAAAGGAACATACTTTTCTTTTTGCTGCTCAGCCTTCTAGGAAGCTTGACTGACATGTTAAATCCTGCTGAGTGCCTCTCGTCTCCGTTTTTTTCTTCTCTGGTCAGCCACTAACAATGTTGAGTGTTGATCGGAAACCTGATTAAAATTCATAACATAAACATTATTGGCATGCAAGAGGCAGCACAACACAGTCAAAATTACCCGCAACCTTCTTTGGCCTTATAACACTAACATCACATGTACCTGCAAATGTGAAAACCTCTGTTGTCATGCTTACAACAGATGAGAATATGTTGTAGCCTGCTGTCTTGGGCTTATTGTGGAAAGTACAGAGGAGACTGGCTTGTCCTGTCTTTAATCTTCCTGAAATGCGTCACTGAAGCAAGACTCTCATCTCTTTCGTTTTGACTTTCACAATAAAACCTGATACATGTCAGGCAGAACATTGTCTGCTGCTGTGGGAAAACACACCACTGATAGCTCAACATTGCGTTAACTATCCCTAGTTTTACCACTTGCTAGCTTAAAGCTCACAGCTCTTTAGATTTAGCTTAGTTTTGGCTACTTTCCAATTGTAAGAAGTGGCCACACCTTGTGATTGAAAGGTTATGCAACTGTTGTAAATATCCCTTTGGTCCAACAGTCATGTTTGACATCTAAAACATGACAAGGAGCACCCACTACTTGGAGAGGTCGAAGGTAACAAAATGTTGGGAACCACTGATTTAATCTAAAACAATTTTTAAATATTATTAATTTATATTAATAAGTTTAGAAGTAAAAATAACCAGGTAAAATGTTAATAGAATAATTGATGAATATTTCTTCCAAAATAAAAGAAAAAAGAAGAGGAACATTGCCTGTTACATAAAACCAGCTTGCATGCATTACTGAATCTGCTATCCTCAACTTGGCTTAGAAATAGTGTTGGATGTGCACTCAACTATCTGCACAAACAAAAATGTATCCTCATGCAACAAGTATGCTGTTTTATGTACCATTTCTCCGAAAAGATAAATATATAGATCATTAATTGCACAATATATGTAATATTTTAGTGATAATACCTGTGTTCATTGTTAGAATTTGTACTAAAATCATAATATTCTTACCTATTTCTCCTCATACAAGCGCGTGTTAAAAGAAATCAATTATCCTTCACATTGTATCTGTCACCAAGTGCTTGAGTCTCTCTGTCACAAGAGCTCTTATACCAGTCTGTTCAGTGATAAGACACATTCCCACAAAACACACGCACGCAGACTCAAAGCACACATGAAGGAACACGTAGGCATCAGTTAACATGTGACATTACTTATTATGTAAAACATCTTTAATGACAGACTTGATACTGAGATAACAGCAGGCAGTGTCTGGGTTTTACAGTGTAGAGCCCGCTCAAAGGATTATCATCAGCCAGCAGGCAAGGCCCCAGACAATGACGCAGACAAACCCTTATTCGTGTGTGATCTCTGAGATATAAGTATATCTGATTACGACAAATAAATAGTCTGCATATTCACCCTGACATTTATTCATAGAAAGCCTCACCCCTTTCCCTTTACTCCGGCCATCTTAATAATCTTAAACAGGGGATTGGACTTATTCATTTTCTTTTGGAGCAGGTTCAGATGACAAAATACATTTATTAAGAATTTATTAAGCATTTAATAATGATTTCCAGCATTTATAACAGCATTATTACTAGTAAAAAAGGGAAATACCAGGGAATATACCACACAGGCCAACTCAGATGTGTTCTTGCTAATGGAGTATAACGTATAGTGATAAATGATTTATTAACCATTATTAAATTCATTAGTTACAGCTTATAAATACGTGATTAAGGCTGCCTTATTAGAAAGTGGTACTTTTGTTGTGGAGAAATTGCTGAAGTCAAAGGTCAATGGTGAGGTCAGGAGGGAAGAAAGTGTTCAGGAGCCTCTGATGTCTTATGCTGTAATATTTATTGACACTTGGCCAAGGAGAATTAGAGACACTCTCAAAGTACATCAGAAGTGCCTGAGTCGGTCTCACATTCTGCCCAACTCATGCTGGTGGTCAGACTTTAAACCCAAAGATAACACCACAAATACTATACGCCCCAAATGAGACAAAGAGAATGTTTTTACCAAGAACGGTGTTATTGTCAACATATTCTAGTCTGGAGACACAGATGTCTGTTTACGCCAACGGCAAGCTATCTATTATGTCTAGGAAGGCAGCAATAGGTCTCTTCGACCCTGGCCACCACAGTGTTGAGATGGACTGGCACCTACTGCTCCCAGTCAAAGCCAAACAACTAGTACTGCCGAGGACCTCAAGGCCCACACGTGACCTCGTGTAACCTAAGGATAGAAAATTCCATAACAACTTTATGCCAAATGTCAGTTTGTTTGGGAGCTTCTCCCTGAGTGACAGTAGTGTAACACATGAGCTATAATGAACATAAAAGACTTACAATTGGTGGGAAAATTCAATTATTTGCAAAGAAATTATCATTTAGGTTTATTCTCTCTTTTTTTTTTATCCAACATGTTGAATAAAACCTGATCTGCTTCAACTGCTGGAGAGGTGGAACCACACCTGAAGGATAAGTCCTGTGCAGAGGAAAAGATTACTGCTTCTCTATTTCTGTCCTACAAAGCTCTTTAGCAGTCTTACCCTCGTGTGTCAGAGACTGTGAGAATGAAGTGTGTGCAGACGTGTGCGCATGGTTTGTGTGTTTGATGAGAACTTGTTTGTGTGTACCTGAGAAACTTATGTGAGTGAACATACTAAACGCTGTGCGCAGCTGTTCGTTTTATTCGTGATTGCTTGGACCTGTTCCTGTGTGGACTTATCTTTCCTCCAACAGGAGCGAGGAAACAATTGAAAACTGAGGAAATCATTAAGGATCAATAGACGCTAAAGGAACAGAGGTCAAGATGTTGATCACCATGCTAACAGCCATGTATATGATGGTCAGAGTCGTAGAATCGGTAAGATGATTAGAATGATGGATGAAATAGAAATATGAGTAGACATAGAAAGTTATATATTTTTATATATATGTATTAAGGTGTTAAACCAATACCCTGTCTACTTTAAAAGATGTTTAATATTAAAATATTTCAATATCAGAGGGCATATATTGGTGAATAAGTACTAGCAGCAGGTTGTCAGTGTCAAATCTAAATCAGGTTTTTATAGACTGAATCAAAATATGATTAGGATGGTGTTGAATATGGTCAGAATGTGCAGTACTCCACTCTGCTTATTAAGTAACATATAATGTTCATCCTTCTGAAAAAGTAAAAAAAATTAAAGTACAGAAAAACCTTCAGAAGGTCAAACATTTATTTGATAAGTAAAGCTAAGGTGTGGCAGGATGTTCAAAGAGGAAAAGGTCAACTTGTCATGGTTGTGGTTGTTTCACAGTGTGACCCACACACTCCTTTTCACTTTCAGATAGGGATGCGATTTGCACGGCAACAGGATCCTATGCCTTACATGGTGTCCCAACCTTTGCCATGGCAGATTCAGTCAGTGTCGCACAGTCGGAGGAGCAGCAAAGTGGACGAGGTTAGTTGTTATGAGATCTGTGAGGATAGTTGTTGCTGTTACACACATCATCACACGTACTCATGACGCACCAAGGCAATTCATTCCATACAGCAAACGATACACATTCATTCATAACCACATCCTGTCTTCTCGACATTGAGTAGCTCTGCCGGGGTCTTCTTAAGGTTACAACTATCACACCATAGCGATTTCCCCCACTAGTTTGGTTGGAATATTTCCTCATACTGTAAATTTGCTTTTCCAATCTTTTATCTAATGATGAGACAGAGCATGTGTTGGTTCAGCGGTGAAGCTTGACTCCACATGTAAGCATAACAGCCTGGTCACAGTGTCTCAAGGGAGGACTGCAGATGAATATGACTTACAAGACAGAGATAAGTTTTTGGTTCCCGCAAAAAAATAGAATAAAATAAAATTGAGTTTTTTGTCAGACTCATTTAAACAATAACCTTTTGGCCCTCAGTGAATTAATATCAGTGAGTCAATAAATTCTTGTAGAGATCAGCACTGGCCACAACAAGTTTGGCTACACCTCAGGATTTCATCATGGATTCCTCATTTAAGAATGACACCCCTGATGTCCTACACATAAAAAAAACTGTTTGTGGTTACTACTCACAACGACATTTTATAAAGATGAAGAAAATAAACTGACAGACAGACAAACAGAGCACTATGCAGGAAATGGAACTCTTGTGGTTAACCAATGTCACAGATGCAGGGAGTGAAAAGACACATTTGTGAAAGCCCGCAAAAAAAACTTGGTAGGCAGATACCAAAACACAGGTGGAGACCAAGAGAGACGCGTCACCTTAACGTCTCTCATTGATGAGGTCATGGAGCCTGTGTGTGGGCCTGAATGCAGGCACACAGCCAGACTAACAGGTAAGCAGGCTAAACTAGTGCAGTCCTCAGCCTCTGGTCTCCCTGCCACTGCTCTGCTTGAGCTGTAATCCCAATCAAGGGGATTTGTGTTTGAGGTCATTACCCTAACTGTAGTTAGAAAGGACACACACACAGGTGCAATCACACATGTACTTTGCACATTCATTCCTTAAGGACTGCACATTTTGTACAGTCGAGTCAAAGAATTTAGTGAAAGCGCCTGTGTGATTATCTGTTTGCATGTGTCTGATTTTGTACTGTATGTGGTATGTGAACAATGCTTCAGCTGTTTCAGTTCATGATAAGATTGTAGCATTGATAACTGTCAAACATGACCAGCATCTCAGTTTTGTGCGTCAGTGAGTGTCTTCTAACACACAGCTATTCTGTTTTACAGTTTGATGGATTCAGGAGGAACAGCATAGGCCTGTATAGAAAGAGTAAGTAATTGTGTTAATCAATTTAAATGCAGGCTATTTTTCTGCCATAATTGTCATTATCACAGGTTTGACTGAAATCGAGCATCAAACCTAACTCAAAGTTTAATCAGAAAAATAGCCCGCTTGAATCAAGGCTAATTTGTACACCATGTTTTTGAACTCGATCATTGCTACAGACTATGTCTCCATGGCTATTGCCACTGCCTCTCTGGCTATACCATGTGTCCTGTCGTGCTCAGACTCCAATGCCAGCAATGGGACGTGCACCACGCCTGTTCCTCCGCTCAGCCCCGTTGAAGCTGAGAAGGCCGCCGCCACCATCCAGACCCATTACAGGAAGTTCCAACAGAAGAAACACAAGAACGGCAAGTAGATGGACAAAGAGGCGAGATGGCGAGAGACAACAGGAAACGTATGTGGATTCACCAAAGGATGGATGGACTCTGTGCTGACATACATAAATGCATTTGTACACTCATATGCAAAATGTACGTACATCCAAAATTTGTAGAGCTCCTGGATTAATAATAAAATAACACACAGTAATAGTACATCTAAAGTATCTACTTGTAATACATACTAATAATAATACATACTGTGCATCTGAACGTGAGCATGTGTGAGTGACTGTGAGTATGCTGTAATTTATATGACCAGTGTTTTAAGTATATAAATATGTAAATAATCAAATGATTGGTCATCATTGTGGATCTTTGAAAAGCCATCCATTTCAGTAAACTCTTCTGTAAGACTGTGTCGTGTTTCATTGTAGTTTGACGCCCTCTAGTGTTTTAATCAGGTTCCGAATCATATTCTGGATGAATGACCTTTTCAGCTGGTTGATAATGCAACAGTGTCAAAGCCTTGATGCAAAAGAATATACTAATATTTTTATAGGTATCGAGACCTCAAGTGTTCAGAATGTCAGAAGACATTAAACAACGACATGAACAGACGAAATAATGAAAATAACAATTAAATAATCAAAACAATAATTGTCTGTCCACTCATTCAGAACAAAGCAACAGCCAATCGCATAATTACTTCATAATGGCACTTTTCATTACAGTGTCTTTGTTAATCAAGATGGTCTTTGAAAAGAATTGTGTTGTGAACTGACATAAAAACAAAAATCAATAAACATTTTGTCCTATAGTGAAAAGAAGCAGAATGCAAAAAAACATTTCCGAGTTTTAAAAATGTATTGAATTATATTAAATTATATATTGAATTATTTTCACAGTTTCATATGTTGTCATATTATTTCATAGTCTTATTTATGTGTTTGGTTAATTCTGAACACTTATGTCTGCATATGGGGATGAAATTTTAGCTCTTATTAACTAACTTGTTATTGTATATTGTTGTGTTATTATCAAACGTGAGAGGACTGAATTCTGGGTAATAGGTTTAGTTTTTTAACTCAATAATTTGACATTTGAATGTGATTTAAGTCCATAGATATCAAAGAGTGGGGTCTCAATCTAATTCAATCTAAATAATCCTTTCACTCTCATCTTTAGCAGTATCACATGTAGATTGTTTTAGTTTAAGGTAATAGTTCTCACAAATTTACATCTGAAAATGACATTTTTATCTCCTAAACCAGTGTCTCTCAGTTACTCTAAAATTCACAGACATCACTGTTAACATTTTAACCATTTTCTGCCTGAAGAAATAGTTCAGACAAAATCTGCCGACATTGATCCTAAAAACAGTTGGATACCAAAGAGATGAATAAGAGACTGTTTCACAAACCAGTGAAACATGTTTTCCGATTACAGCTGGCTAACACAGAGAGTCCTTATAAATGCAACATGGTTGTGAAATAATGAATAATATCATCACAGTTCATAAAAAGATAGCTTTATTGCACAAGGTGTTGAGTACTCTTTTTCTGTTTTTGTTTGTTTTCATAGAAAAGAAAATGTAGAGTTAAACACAAGCAATTGCAAATTGAAGCAACGTTTCCCCATAAAAGTTTAAGGAACAACCTCTGCATTTTTAAAATGTTTTAATTAACCCCCTTTTAAATTGTTCAATTTCACCGTTTCACCTTTTTCTTTTATAACCAGTAAAATTTTCAGAACATGCAATGCTGCTGTCCTCCCCCTAAAAAGTGGGATAATTTAAGAAAAAAAGGCAAACTCTAAATCAAGCAACCTGTGACAAAGTAAAAAAAAAAAAGGAACAGAAATAAAACATATTAAAAAATTAAAATTAAAAAAGGAGACAATGCAACCAAATGTCCTGTAAAAGAAGAAATCAATATTGTTAACTATGCATGGTCCACTCTGACATGTTTCAACTGGTCCATAAATCAAGATAAAGCAGTGTCTGTATAATTCTATAGTTTTCATTAAGTCCTCTTCTGTTTCATTACAATAACTTCAGTTCAAAGTTTACATTGTGCCCTGGTTTCTAGTGAAGATGTCGAAAATAGTACTCATTTATACAAAACACTTTCCTATGTACACAAGTCTTCTATTATGGAGTAGAAATTATGTTGTATAGGTGGGCAAGGGGTACATTGAGAGGGTAAGATCGGATTGGTTGAGCAGATGTGGAAAAGGTTGGGGAAGTAGCACATGTGAAAAGTTAGCCACATGAACACAGACTGAGTCAGTTTGAAAAGTATGTTGTTGTATTTTAAGGAAGAAATACACACAAAAATCATACGTTAGTCATTTAAACATCTGGCCAAATTTTAAGAGACGCTGCTGTCAAGATATTTGCAGCTATGTTGTTCAATGCGGGAAAAAAAAGCGGTTATGACAGTACAGTTTGCAATATGCCTTTAAAGCAACTACTGCATTTTAGTTTATAGGTTATAATTTCAAAAAATGTTTCTACATTAGAATGAAAAAGGGGAACTAAATAAATAACTAAATAAATAACTAAATACGTTTCATTATTTGAATTCAGGATTGTACTGTATTACTCTGTACTTCACATACATCTGGCTGTGTGGAATAAAAAAATAAATATATATATATATATATAACACTCCTGGAATTACATTAAAGGAGTAGTTCAACCTTTTTGGGTGATGTCTTTATAGGCTATATTGCAGAGAGTTAAATAAGAGGACTACCAGCACCATGAAAGCTCGCTGATCAACACGTTATATCATCTACAAAAAACAAAGTGTACAACTGCTGTAAAATCATTCTTTTACACTTTGGTTTTTGTACAGAATAATATTTTTAGGGGACTATCAATCTTCTCATGTAACTGTCAGTAAGAAGGCAAATTCTTCCCAAAATGTTGAACTATTGTTTTAAATATCACAGATTGTTGATATTCTCAGTAACACTGTAAAAGTATAAGAGGGTGTTTTTTCCTTAAAAGTACATACATATACTTTGAGCAAACTGACAGCAGATGCGTGTTTTACAGTAGAGGCAATTTCACTGAAGTACTGGGGAAAGTAGGTTGGACAGGAGTATATTTCATCACTCCATCCAATATCCATACAAATGGAGTAAGGAAGCCTCTGTTTTTGATTGCTAAAACAGGCCTACCCCGTTCCCAAACTCTTGTTTTCCTTAAAACATGTATTTGCACAACTTGAAACATAAAGGCCAAAATGAAAGGCATCGTAACCATTGACAAAAGCAAAATTCATTTCTCTCCTGTCTAGTTTTAAAATGAGCATGAACACATTTATGAGCAGTTATATTTTTTACTGTGTGGCACCTATGTTTAGTCCCAGAATTTGGGGAGGACTCGCTATGACTCAAATAAGAAACAGAAATACCTGTTGGTCTGTTTGTCTTCATTAATTGTAGTCAGGTAATGGCATTGAGTTTGTGAACACACCTTTGGAAGGTACAATACAACATATTACAATAGGCTCACTTACTGTATAGGCTGTCCTTATTTTACTGTTTTCTTTTTCAACACCACACTTTCTGCACTGAGCCATAGACCACAGTTAACCAGCGACACAATCTCACACTATAATTTGACTTTACTGTGCTTGTACCTTTCAGCTGCTACCTGCTGCAGAGGCGCTGCAGTTGGAACATTTACAAAATCACAAGGGGGTCATTGGATCATTCTTCAAACCTCAGTTTCACCATTTAACTTTCTTTCACACCATTTCCTTTCTCTCCAAGATCTCCCGTCCATGGTTGTGCTACCCGTTTAAGCTTCCCTCTTCTTCTTTTTCTTCCTTCCTTCTTGCAGTTTTTCACTCTGAGCGATTGTCTTGTGATCTTTTATATATATTTTCAATTAGAACGGCTTTTATATTTCTCTGCTTTTTTCAATATTCATATATTTGCTATATATTTGAATAGAAATATATATGTACATACTTTTGAAAACAAACATATATCATATCTTTTTCTTTTTTCTATTGCGAGAGCCCTGATGTTACGTTTTACCATTGCAA
The DNA here is from genome assembly GCA_946959425.1 of Argyrosomus regius. Lineage (NCBI taxonomy): Eukaryota > Metazoa > Chordata > Actinopteri > Sciaenidae > Argyrosomus > Argyrosomus regius. The sequence goes on from OX336889.1 coordinate 12,949,881, forward strand.
AACATTTGGAGCAACTCTTTTTTTGGAACGATCTTTGTTATGGGATTAAGCTTTGGGAGAAGAAATGAAGGGAGAAAAATAAAATGAACTTTAAGTTAACAGATACAGTACCATGCATAAAGCTAAAATAAATTTCAATGAGGTTGAGGGACTTGAAAACACATCTTTTTGTTTTGAAGACCACTTATTTCTGAAGAAAAGTTGTATCTCTCTGCTATGTTACCCCCTCCCCATTTCCCTTACACAACTGCAAATTCTATCAACACTTGATCTCTCTGTCTATAATCTCAAATTTACTGTCTGTTCATAAATTCAAGATCACTTCATACAAATATGATTTTTTTTTCTTGTATACATCTCAATAACTTTGCTGTATGTTTGCAACTTGTCTCTCCATTCAAGTTGTCATTGAACGTCAAATAGCATTTCTGCCCGTCTGTGCATATTAGACCTCTACTCTCAGCCTGTCTGTCTTTTTAACTAGCCAATATGCTAGCAGTAGGTCACAGTGACACTGTATGGATATGATGGGGGACTGGGTGAGTAGGAATGAAGGTGGGGGAGGGATAGAAAGGGAAAAAGTTGATACAGGTAAACAAGGAATAATAGCATTGTGGCATCATGATGGATCATAAAAGGGTCTCTTCTGTCTTTGTTCTGATGTGGGAAAAGAGAGAAACCTCTTTCTTATCATCTGTACTTGCTCTCTTTTGAACCCACTGCAGCATTTCTCATTTCCTAAGCAATGCTGTCAATCACACTTAACAAATTAGGATCATAGTGTTACATCGTCAGCATCATCATTGTTACTGTCCCCGAATCCCCTCTCACAGGTACAAAATGAACATTGGGGGAGTGGGGGGGTCAGTTTTGACACAGACGTCTGCCCGAGAGGTCAGCATACAGATTGATTTTAAAAAGGTCCACTGTTGGTGTGTGCCTGCCACATGTATACATATATATATTTACACATATACACCCACACGCACACACACGCAGGCTTGTGAAGGTTTCTGTTACTTGGATCCATTCTAACTTTTTCTTAGTGCACATGAGATTATATTTCCATCATCAGAAAATAAACAGAAAACTGACGAAAAAAAAAGGTTTGGATTCATCTTTCACTTGATGATGCTTGACTTTTTTTTTTTTTATCTCCTCTGCTTTGAGTCTGTTTATAAAAGCATCAATTAGGACCACTATGCTGAGTTATCCATTGCATGTATAAGAAAATTCTCCACGTCTCAAAACTGGTATTGAGACGACAGTCCTTCCATTGCCTCTAAAGTATGAATCCATGATGGAGTAACCTCTCAGAGCCAGTGTAACACCAAGGTTGGTGATTTATGCATACAGTAAAAGCATCCTGCCATGGCACAATGCTGTGATATGAGCTCTTCTTCCATCAGAGACCAGAAAAGTAACATATTTAAAAACCTAAAAACCTCAAAGACTCAAGCAGCCTGGTTCATTCTACGACTGTCTTGATCCAGAAAACAAGACAGTGCACGTGGAAAGCATTTTGTGCATAAGTACTGTGTCCTTACCAGAAAATGAAAATATGAAGTGAACAGATAAATCATTTATGTTTTGGCAAATGATGTCCAGGGTGATGAAATAAGAGAAAGATGACACGATAATAATAGAAAGCAATCAGGCAGAAAGAAAGGCAAACCCCTGTGCTGTGGAGACCCAACTCTGACCCCTTCATACAGTAGTGTCAATGGGAACCCAACCAGCCCCCTGCAGCCTGGCACAGTGCAGGCACTGACGGGTCAGCTGTGCATGTGTATGTTCCTCACCCCACTTTTCCATAGAGGCTCCAGGCAAGCGCTGGCATGACCAGCATTCTATTAAGAGTTACAGTGACAGGCCGCAGTGATGGCAGGCTACACCAGTGTGTACGACTTGGAGTAGGCCCCAGCCCCTCCATCCCTCTGCTTCTGCAGTCTGCCTAAGCCCGAGGAGCTGCTGTCCAGGAGAGAGTCTCTTGATCCTCCCATCTTGGAGGAGGATGAGGAGGCACCTCCAGGAGTCCCTCCTGTGGCCCCTGCTACCCCACCTCCACTGGAGGATGATGACACCCCAGCAGCTGCAGCGGTAGCAGCAGCAGCTGCCGCTGCACTCTGGGCCACTGAGGCAGAGGAGCCGGGCATGGTGAGAGTCCTCTGAGGGAGTGTGGAGCTGCTAGAGCTAGCAGACACTCCTCCACTCCCACTACCTCCACCACCTCCTGCTCCTCCAGAGGAAGCCCCAGAGGAAGTGAGGTTGGACAGGCCAGAGTGGCCCATGCTTAGGGCCTGCTGCTTTGCAGAGTCCATAGTCACATGGCGGCCCTGGGTGTGGTATGCCCGCTGGGCCAGGCCACGAATAGAGGCTTCACGTGGTGGAACCACTGGACATGGGTCATGATGCTCCGACTGCTTTCGGAAGAAGGGATCTGACTTCATGTAGAGGGGTAAGTTGCAGTAGTCACCTGGAGGAGAAAAGCCAAAGTTAATGTGACTGCCAAAGCCTGCAAAAGCCAGACCCTATAGATAATATTCATAGTGTGCAACACACGTTTAAACTACGTAAACTGTGAAAAATAATAAAAATCTTTTGTGTTTTGCAGCAACCACTCACTCTTGGCGCGGTGTGGAATCGGCACGGCTACATTCTTGCCACGATCATAGTCCTGGGGTTTGGGTGGCGAGGCAGTGAAACGGCAGATACCGGGCTCTGACGGTGTGCTCATGGACGTCATGCTGTCTGCATTGTCATTGGTACCTGTGGTCATCTGATCAGATGAGCTGTCAGAAATAAAGCACTCAGTAATCTCAAATTTGGCATGCTGCAGGTGTTCCTCAAGCTTGGCATGCTCATATGCTCTTGCCAGCTCCTCGTAGGTGGAGGAGGCGCTCTCCGTCGACACCATGCTGTTGCGACCCTTATCTATGGAGAAGAGAAAGAAAAGAAAATAAGGGTAAGCATATTTTCTCTAGTTTTAGACGTCCTTGTGGAGGTGTAGCTCACTGCAAATCACATTTCCCTCCACATTTAGAAAACTAGCCTTACTTATATGTGCATGTTAATGGCTGTAAGTGTCATTTCACCCATGTGCCAACCTGTGTCCTGTGAGAGGCTGGCACTGTAGCTGTCACTCTCTGTGACAGTGATGCCATGCTGGGAGCCAACTGTGCGCCAGTCTGAGGTGAGAGTGCGGGCTGGCGTGGAGGCCTGGCACTTGGTTAAAGTCCACTGACTGGAGTAGCGGTTTCTGATGCTATGGGCCGACTTAACACTCTTCCTCGACACTGGGTCTGGTGGTAAATGGATGAAGAAGCAAGAAAGATGTGCATATGTACAGAGGCTGTTTAAAGACGGGGAAATGAACAAGCATTTGTAACAAAACAGACTTATCTTCACATTCTGGTACATGGTGGAATGCAGGAGCTTTACGCAGTTAATCCTTACAACACGTATGTACTGTAGAAAGGAATTTGCCGTACACGCCACAATAATGCTTAAGCTACTTTAAGCTTGATAAAACTGATAAAAGAGACAGCAAAGACAAAGGGCACTTACTGGTTCCTGGTCGGATGTCTGACATGTCAATCAAAGGGCCGGTGTTCTGGATGAGGGCAGGGTGATGGACAGACACACCTGTGCAGAAGCTCTGAGGGTTCCCAGTTTGGTTGAACTCTGTGTCTGTCACAGGGATAGTGGCTTTGTCTTCACCTAGAAGAGACATTATGACAGATATTGACAGACAGCTATTGCAGGTTTTAAAAACTCACAACTGTGTGTCTAATGCCTCCCAGTTTTTATTATACATTTGACATAAAGATCGTTTGATTCAACGCTCATGCGCAGACAAGTGTCTCTTCTTCTTTCTCTCACCGATTTGCTTGATGCCTTCTTTGTCCTCAATTAGCAGCTGTACTCTGGGGATGTCGATGTGTAATCGTGGGCCCTGAGGAGGCCCCTTCACTGGGGTGTCAAAGCTGCGGTTGTTTTTACTAATTCAGAGATATCAGATGAGCACACACACACACACAGACAGTCAGAGTTTTGAAAAAAATAAAGCAAAATGTGGATTTGTGAAAATAATTTTGAGTTACAATGAATAGTTTTTCAGACTAGCAGTCTTACCTTATCAGCATCTCTGCCAGGCTTTTGGCATCTAGAGAGAGCAGAGAAGATAACAAAGATAACACACAAACCAATCTTTTAAAGTAAGGGCAAACTCTAGAGACTTTATTCAAGATTTCTGCTTTGCTCTGCTTGCCAATTCATTCCTTCCACTTGTCTCCTCTCCTTTTACTTCATCTCTCACCTCTTAGTCTCTTCAGCCTCTTTTCCTTGCGTTTCTTGCGAATGATGAAGAGCAGTGCAACACCCAGAGTGACCAGAATCACAGGACAGCCAATAGAAAACAGCTTCTTGACATCATCGTTCTTCTCCAGGGGGGATTTGATTGGTGGAATTGTGCCTGCACAAACCCAGGAAGTGCAGAGATCAGTTACTGCCCTTTCACGATTCGATATTTTAAGGTACTAAGTATAATGAATTTCAATAAAAAAAAGACAATACCATTTATCCACACTGAAAGCCAGACAAAAAGTGTCTTCTACTCACTACCATCATAGTCCAAGGTTGCAAATTGGGAGCTCTGGTTGCCACAGCCAGCGCTGTTACAGGCTTTCATCTTGAGCTCATACCAGGTGGCCTCACGCAGCTCTGCCAGGAACACGTCTGTGGTCGCATTGGTACGTACATTCTGCCATGCCCAGGTACCTGCAACAAGTGCAACAATGCTGGGTCTAATCTCTTTTCTTTGCATAAAGAGATGGAAAGTTACATCAATACATTCTTTGTTTCATGTGGTTGATATAACTAAGAGTCAACATTTTTTGGATTTGTAGCAAGACGTCTCAAAATACTACCAAGAATTACAAACTGAAAAAGCTGTGACTCACCTTTTGGTCTAAACTCTAGCGTGACAGCACTGATTGGACAGCCTCCACTGGCCCAACCCTGCAGGTTGAGACGGGCGTGGCTGGAGTTAATGTGGGTGAAGACAGGCTGATCCTTGTTGAACTGAGGTTCTGTAAAAGAAGCAAAATCATCACGTATTTGTCTACGTCCAAAAGTTTACTGAAAAATGACATGTGTTGTGCAGTATAACAGATAATTGGGGAACATAAGGAAACATAAGCAGGACTATGTGACTCAGCAAACAGCAAGGTCTTGCTTGGTAGAGTGCATTATGTAGAACTGCTGGAAAGCAAATTCAGAGTAGTTGTTCTAAAAATATCTCACTAAACTTGTTAAATACCAGAAGATAAATGTGTTCTTAAACAATGAATGACTACAGCATACTTAGAAGTTTCATCAAAATGGAGCATATACAAAGTCCCCGAACATTACACTGCTTATTATTTATTGCAAGAATAAAGCAAGATGCACAAAGAGGTGACATGTAACTCTTTAGGTAGAGACTGGAACTGTTTTATTATTACAATGTCAAAAGTCTGTTTAAGGACAAAGGATTTAATTGCCTTTAATAGTTTTTTATAGGTTCTCAATATTGTTGGATTAATTCCATATATTCAAAGACCATTAACTCAGTTTTAATCCATTTGGACTGTGTGCTATTGTTCCACAACTATTCCCTTGACAAAGGTGATGTCCACTTGTGATGTGTACTTTATACTTTCCCCCCTTTATCCACCCACACGAAATTCCTTCATCCTCTATTCCAGGCTTCTCACCTCGTCCGTGGGTCTTTGCCTCGATGATCTCACTGATGCGTCCGGCTCCAACGCTGTTCTTTGCAGCCAGCTTCACTTTATACCAGGTGCCACAGCGTAGGTTGTCTAATTTAAAGGAGCGCTCACTAGAACTGATGAAAACATCTTTCCATTCCTCCGTGTTATCTACAGAGTACTGCAGCACAAAACCTGCATACAAACAAAAGAAGATATACACACAATAACAATTATTGTCTTGCTTTATTACATGAATCACACTATTGACAGTCAAAAAGAAGAACTCATTTTGCACTAACCCTACTAAACTTTTGACATTGGTACCTCTACTCTCCACTAGATGGCAGTGTCAGACTATACTTCTCTTGCCCAGATAGGGCCCCCGATTGGAGGACGGTCTAGCTGCTCCCTGTCTATGCCGCCATTAGTTACCTACAAACCCCAAGACTGGGATGGCGCTGACTAAGCATCTATGTAAATGAGGGTATGCAATGTGGTGACTGTTTTTATAATCAGCTGCCTTGGAGAGCCAACTCCCTCCTGCTCTGAGACACTTTACATCTAATCCTCCATCTCTGTCTGTCTTTCCTTCTGTCTGCATATAATTATGTATATATGGACGTCTCCCTCTCTGTGTTTCTTTGTACTTTTTGTACCATTTTTCTTTCCTCCCTTCCTGTCTCTCAAACAGATGGCACGACATTAGAGGGGTTAACATGTGCAGATCCTGCTGTGTTTGTTTGTAAGTTTTATAGTCACCCTCTTCATAGAACGCAGCAGAACATATCAGAATATATGAGAAAGAACAGATTATTGTAGGACAGATGAGAACATTCTCACTGCAGGTTTACAAGCCTACATTTGTCCTTTTGTTTACCTGTTTATTTATTTTTATTCTATTTTTAGAATAACCAGCTGAGACTCTTTTTTTTTTTAAATGCAAACATGTTTTATCTCACAAGGAATAGTCTGCAGATGCTACTGCAGTAGTAATGCAAAATAGATGCTTGATGGGAAACTTCAGCATTGCTGACTGCTAACACTGTGCAGATGGCTTCACAGACAGACAGGCCTTCTGCTATACATACAAGATATACAGATAGGCTTCATGGATGTATGAGACACTGGATGATATTCAAATACTGATTGGTGGCTCATCATTATTTGAATATGAAGCTGCACTCCCAACACACACTATTGCCCCACAGTTCCTACTTGTGTGCACGTAATACATGCAAATTAGTGTCTTTCTCTGGGTCTACCTGACAGTACTCTGACTCACATAAAAAACAATTGCATTGTTAAAGGTTTGGTGGCTTTAAAATACACTTGACCGAGTGGTTCATATAGTTGTTTTTGAATGTGATCTCATAAAACTTCGGTCAGTTTTAAAGCCATTTCTTTTGTAATAACGTGGGACAACAAGTCTTTCTGGGTGCCATTATATCTTAACACCATAATCATTACATGCCTCGTGTTTTTGTGTGTGTTTTATAAAGGTTTAATGGGAGTCAGACAGAAGACCCTGCAGCAACACCATACTGACAAACAGCGTGAACAAAGAAAAAGGGATTGTAACGGCATTTGCATCCATGCCCATTCAGGCACACATACCATGCCCATGTTCACACAGAAATCACCAACAATCAGATAATCAAACAGAGACATAGTTAACAGGGAAACCTGAAACAAAAAGGCGAATCAATAAACTAACAGATCAGTATGCCTACTAACAGCGCGCCAGGTAAAAGAGAAAAAAAGGACAGACAGACGGTAAACTAAGATCAGAAGTCAAAGAGAAGTCTTTTGCATTCATTCACATTTTATGCATAAATCTAACTTGATAACCTCAAGCGAAATTCTGTATAGTGTCACCTTTAGACACATATAGCTACAGACACAAAGAAAGAGATGTGAGTATATAGAAAGACAGAAAGTGTTGTTGTACAGGGCATTGTACCTCTGATAGAGCTGCCTCCGTTGTCTCCTGGTATCCAGGCCAAAGTGATGGAGGAAGTGGAGGTGGTAGAGACAGTTAGACGTGGCTGGTCAGGAGGGACTGAAGGAAGATACAGAAAGAGTTAACAGCTGTACTAAAACATTCTGATGAATCCTGATGCTGATGTTGATGAACTATGCAGCCTTTATTGACATTTTCCTACCTTGCACCAAAAGGTTGACTATGATTGTGTCAAAGCCCAATGTGTTGGTAGCCGTGCATGTGTAATAACCAGAATCTTCAGCTTTGACAGAGCGCAGCACCAGTGTCCCATTGGCCAGAATGAGACGCTGTCCATCTAAAGACACTGGGATGGCTGTGTCCTCACTAACAGAGAGAGAAAAAGAGGAAACCATAAGATTCTCACTAGATTTTGATAAAAGGTTTATAGGTTATAGTTTATTAGGTTTTATTTCAAATACAGCTGCAGAATTGTGAATTTCTAAAAACTAAAGACTTGTATGACATTATTCCAGCATGTACAAATAATGGGTGACTTTCTCTTAAACTTGTGATACTTAAATACTGATTTACTTTACACAACATTTCTGGGGAAGTTTCTTACCTGTCTTTGGTCCATTTTATAGTAGGTGTAGGTTCTCCTACTGAGCTACAGGGCAGTCGCACCTCCTTCATCCAAGGAGTGGTCACCGTGCCCCCAAATGACAGGATCTTAGCTGGAGCTGGAAGAGTACAAAATTTTATAATGAGAGAGACATTGAAAACATTACAGCTATTGGTATTACTACATACACAAGAAAGGCAATAGCCTAATTAATAGCTACCAATCAGTTAATCTAGCCATTGTCAAATAAACAATTTTCAAACGCTGTAGAGATTTCAGAATGTGTTGAATCAATACAGAAATGTGATGGTTGATATGCAATGTGTGCATTGATTTGTTTTCCATTTGGGATTCTGTCAATAAACAGGATTTACTACAGAGAGAGCATTCACCGTGATTCACACATGGTGGGAAAGAATTCTGCGTTAAATATGACACTGTCCGGCAAATAATAGCTTATAAATAATAGGACAAAGGACAAAGAATGAGCAGAGAGGATATTAAAAAAATATCCATCTATTCAGGCACATAACCCTCTTATTCTCCGTCACTCCCCCACCCGCTTTCTCTTTCTTTCTCAAGCTTGGCGTCTTAATGCTGGAGCTCTAGTGCACTTATGTTAAGGTTGAATGAAGTATTGAGTGGGCAAGCCTGGAGGACACTGCCTTTTACAGCTGCCGATCAGCTGACGCACCCACCCATGCGAGCACACACACATAGACTCGCAAACCTTTGCAGCCAGCAGTCAAAGGAACGAATAGATACAGAAAAGGATAACATGGTGGAAAGTGCACTCTATTCATTCGCACTCCCTTATTCTTCCTGTCTTTTAATCCAAAGCCTATTGATTTAACTGCCCTCTTCATTTTCTTAAACACTCTGCCTCTCTATTGTCTTGAGTATTAGTTATCTCTGCTCCTGTCGTGTCATTTTCTCCCCTCTTCCCTCCACCTGCCTCTCCTCCCTTTGCTCCCCCTCTCATCATTTCCCTGATTCGGGCCAGTTTATCTGGTGCCCTCTGAACTCTGAAATCAATAGCACTCGCCGCTCTGTTGCATGAAGTCAAAACACGCAGTCACACATAAACAAGAGGAAAGGTTGAAGAAATATGCAGAAAGGGGTTATACAGAGCAAGTGACAAGAGTGAGAGGGAGACTAGCATGATTCACAGGCTCATGAGGGATGTAGAGCAAAACATCCTTTAAGAAAATGTATTTTTGGTTCATGGCATTGACAATAAGTGGCTTGAAGATGAATACTACTCTGACAGTAGCAGTGTTGTAACAGCCCCGAAGAGAGATATAGCAGAAGCGGAGATAGACAGAAGTAAAAAAAAGTTGGTAAAAAAGGACACTATAGTGTTTTCCACCCAGTTCAAGAGGCTTTCAGTTGTCTAGGTTAATATCTGGCTGAATTTGGTTGGAACTACATGAACATGTTTCAACTGCATTTCAGTGACAATATTTCAATGTGACGCAGTGCGTAAATGCACATTGAATTACAGTCAAGTAAATGAATACTCCACCGATTTAGTATTCTACTTCTATAAAGTTGTCAACTCATGTTGGACCATTAAGAAAAATCCCATATTGACGCGACAGAACAAAAGACAATGTCTTATTTCATGCTTTGCTCCACAAAACATGGTGCCTACATAACCCACGATTCAATTTGACAGCCAAAAGGTTTGGTTTCAGATTCAGGTGTTTTATACTAGTAGCGCTTACTGTAGCCTCAAGCCTATAGCCTCAAACAGAGATGAGGAGTGGGCTAAAGATGTCTGATAACCTCATGTGTTTCTAACTTCACACACCCAAAAGGCTCTATACTTACTTTTATACTTACTATACTAACTTTTTCAGACATGCGGTAGTACTCACACCACCTGTAAACATACTTGGATGTGTTATATTGGCACTCTTCCTCTTTCAATGCTAAATGTAGCCTAAAGACCTGTCAGTTTTCACCTAGACTCTATGACGACTTTTGACCTGCAAATGTTTACTGGGCATCAAACCTGTCGACTGTGTGTCTCTTATCATGAATCTCCCCTTCATATTCAGGGCCTCACCCTTGGCCGCTGGCTCCACGGTGACCTTGTCGCTGAAGTTACCCCTGCCTGCGGTGGTGACGGCTGCAGCCCAGATCAGGTACTGCTGCCGGTGGTTGAGATGAGTGATTCTGTAGAACAGCAGCTCGGGATTGGCTTCATACTCGCTGGGCAGCTGGGGAGAGACAACAGGGGAAGGGAAAGTGTTCAGTTTTGTAGAAATAAGCAGAAGTATCACAAACATAACCACAAAATTCAAAGTATTGCATTAAAAAACATTCTCAAAACAAAAACAGAGACATAGACATCTTGCATCTATTGTCTAAATTTGCATAGGAATGAGAAATACACATCAAAGAGTTCCCTTTTTGTGTTCTGGTAACAAATATCATATCACAAAATCTGCATTGTTTCACATGCGCTGCCGAGGAGCACAAAGTAAAATCTGGGGGTTGTCAAATACAAGATCATTGTGTCACTTTACTGGAGAGGCAGACTTAATGTGAAGGACTGAGTGAACATCATTCTAATATGAACCAAGCCCTGTATTCTCTCGTCGAGTCAGTACTATAGGAAAAGGGAGGAGGATGGGGATGAAGGTACAGAGGTTCTGGGGCGTATTATATTATGAAATGCCAAAAAAGCTGTGTGGAAAGATGGAGCTGGAGGAGAGAGAAAGAGACAAGAGGGTTGGCTTGAGGGGAGTGAAGCCCGTTCCCTCTCCTCCTCTGTTCTCCTCAGGGAGGGAAAACAGAGATATGAGACGGAGGAAGACAATGGGGGACAGACAAATGAGTCAGTCAGAGATATCATGAACAGTCATACACTAATGAGGCCTATCTACTGCAGGCATCAGCAATGACAGAGAGGAGAGGGGGGGAGAGCAAAAGAGTGGAGAAGAGTCCAATAAACAGGCAGAGAAAGAGGAGTGGATATACACAGGCAAGCACAAATACACAAATATACTGACACACACATCCAGTGGCATACATGACCTGGAGGTGGATGTGTAATTGCAGTGTGTTTAACCCAGCCATGTGTCTGCTGTCTAGACATATACACATCACTGTCCCTTCGACACACACACACACACCAACGCGTAGAACCTCTCTTTTTTACTGCCTGCCAGTCACTATTCACCTACCCACCAATTATACCCTTATTCCCTCAACTCCTACTCTTCATCTACTCCTCAGGTATCCCAACACCCAGGTACACACACACACACACACACACACCCTCAGCAGCTCTGTCTGTTACTGTGCTGCTGGTCTCAACTATGAATAGAAGAATACGAAAAAAAAAAAAATCACAAATTTAACACACAAAGTGGCACCTAACATTCACTGCTGCCCTCTGAATCACATGTTTTAGTACAGTTTGACACAGATTTGCATTTCTGAGTGATAGGCGCTCGTGCACAGATGAAATAAGGACGACAATACAGTGTCAAATGATTTGAAGAGTCAGTAAACGCAGCAGACCTGTAAAAACCTGCGAAGACACTGCAGTGTTGCTGAGCTCTATCCTAGCCTGCTGAGTTGTTGTCTGCAGAACGGTTTATTCTGGGCAAATAGATTCCAGTATTCATGTTGTTTTTCACATTTATGAGCAGGCCGTCATGGAGGAATCCACTGGGCTTTTTATTACTTCCCTGTGTTCCCTCTTCATCATCCATTCCTCTTGTCTCCGTCCTTTCTCTATTTTCCTCTCTGCCTATCCTTTACCCCACTGCGCCATCCTTCCCTTCACCTCCTGCCATCACTCTTCATCCCTCTCTTCATTTCCCTGTCCCTCTCCACATTTCCCTGTCATCTCTGGGCCCACTCCTTGCTTTTCCTTCCATCTATCCACCAGTACCCCCCTGTTTTACATCCTCTCTGCATTTCTCCCCCCTGATTCTCACGTATATCAATGTCTTCTTCTTCTCCTCACTGTACATTTGTCTCTATACTCTCCACTGCAGGCAGATGTATGGATGAATGGATGGATGGACAGACGGATGGATGGATAGATGAATGGGTTGGTGGGTAGATGTTGGTAGGAAGGGAGGGAGGAGTGACAGAGTGTGTGTTGCTGTAACGGATATTAAAATATTCCTCCGGCGTGGAGATAGCGTGATCCGGGGAACGATAGAGCGAGATAATGAAAAGAGGAACAAAAGTACTCCCCGCGCGGTGTGTCTGACCCCCCCATCCCTCCTTCCTTCTCTCCAGTCGCACTCATTTACATAGTAATCATCCCGAACTCTGCATGGGGGCTTCAGAGGGAGAAAGAGAGAGACTGAGATAGATAGATGGATGGATGGATAGATAGATGATAGAGATATATATAGAGATATAGAGATAGATAGATAGATAGATAGATAGATAGATAGATAGATAGATAGATAGATAGATAGATAGATAGATAGATAGATAGATAGATAGATAGATAGATAGATAGATAGATAGATAGATAGATAGATAGATAGATTTATGTGTGTGTGTGTGTGTGTGTCTGTGCGTAAGTGAGAGTGTGTGTTTGCTGTCGGCTTGTTTTCTGCCCTCGTTGATGAACAGATGAGGTTGTCCTGGCAACGTGATGAGACGCAGATATGCAAATGAGGCTGGAGGGTGAGCTTGCACGCACACACACTGCGGTATGAGGAGAGCTCATTTCACACACACATCTTGCTAAGACTGCAGCATTAGACCACACACAAACACACTTACACACACACACACACACACATCCACAAATGCAGAACAACGTCATAATTAAAGTAATTTTCTTATAGCAACATTAAATGAATAACAGAAGCTTATTATTATTATTCTGCATGAAAAAAAGGATCATATCCCCTTCATCACCAGCCATGTTTGGATGCTTCTTTTCCCTCTTTCCCTCTTGTATTCACTTCTCAATCCTGAAACTCTCTGCACCCCTCTTGTAACTCACTGGTTGGCCTGACCCGGGGCTGGAGCAGTAGATGGTGTACTTGCGGATGATTCCATTTGGTTTGTGAGGGGGTAACCAGGACACCACGACACTGCTGGCGGAGGAGGGCACAGCTTTGATGCCAGCTGGGGGTCCGGGGTCTGAATTAAAAAGGGGAGAGAAATGGAGGGCAGAGTAAAATATAAACCAGTTTTATTTTTCTGTTACGTGCAGGAAAGAATAAATAGCTTCAAGGATAGACACAGATTTTTGGAAACATATGCCAATTTGTTGTTGTTGCCTGTTAAATGATTAAAACATAAACACCAAAAACATCAATATGTACCCACTTGACAGTTGACTAAGTTGTTGGTATTCCACACTTTAGCCTATTATATTTGAGTTGTAGTGTAGCTGTTAAGCACATTACAATCTTCCTCATGCAGCAAGCCTCCAATCCAATCAATTTCCATGACTGTGTTATAACAGTGATAATATTTCTGTTATTGGAAACAATACATAACTAAGAGGAGGGACCCCTTATTTTCTGTTCTGTAATTTTTCAACTCAGCCTCATCTATATTTGGTACATTGCAATTCAGCTTTGCCAACCCATTTTGATCCCAGTCCAGTCTTTATCAGGCATGTGGCTTATAGGTTAAATTATTCATTGATCAACATAAAATACATTTTCAACTTATGATTATTGATCCTGGGGTTGAAGATCTTTGTGGTTTGGATTATTGCTTTGACACAGGAAGCAATTTTGTGCTTCTTAAGCTTTGGGAAATTGTAAAGGGCATTTTATAGACCAAACAATTAATTTAGAAAATGATTGGCAGATTAATTAGGAATAAAAATATTCTTTGCTTGCAGCTTTAAAGCGCACAACCCCTCTTTTCTTCTGTTTGCTGTACTGCATCTGTACCCAACTGGGATGTTCTTGTCAACTGCTACCAACTCCTTTTAAAAATATAATCTGTATGTATATGTATGCTAACTTGTAGTCACGGCTGTTCTATCTTAATATAAAATAAAAATAAATACTCCAAAGAACAGGAGGGTTGATTGTTATCTTAAATACTAGCATCATGTACTGCAGCCAATGATCTCTCAGGGATGGATTTGTTCTTATAGGGAGTAGGATGACCATTAGATCAACAATAGTTAAACAGTTAAACTTGTACTGTTTGTTTTTTTTGGTATAACATTGAGGGTTATGAACAGCTGAGGTCAGATCATCCTGAGAGAATTAGACATGATGCTGTAATTTAAAGTAAACATACTGTGATAAACACTGAATCCACAAATGAACACACACATACATATTCAAATGGACCAAATGTGGTGTCTCTTCGAAGGAGCATAAAAAAAGAAACTGAATAATGAATATCTGTCTTCTTCACTCTTATGCTTACTGTCTAGTGTCTTTGTGTGTAAAACAGAGACAGAGAAAGGCAGGCTGAGGATTGTCTGTTTGCACAATTCAACTGCAAACACTTTTCCATATGCTGCAGACAGAACTGAGGGCAAAGAGAAGGCAGAGACCCACAACAGACAGGGAACGTTGAACGTATGTGAAGAGGTTGCCCCTGGACACAGTGTCAACCCACATCAGGGAAAAAGAGACACTCAGCTTGCCCCTGATAAACACACACTGACACATACACACACATACACACACACACACACTCAAAGACTAATACAACACACATATTTGAAGAGCTATCGCAGCGAGGCCAGCTCATAAAATGGAGATATAGTGAGGAAGAGAGAATAAAGGCCTTTTCTGAAATGACACTTCTTAGAATCTCTGCCCCCCCCCCGCCCCGCACCTCTTCTCTCTCCCTCATTTTCTCCATCTCCAGACGCCTGCCTCCTCCTCTGCCTGGCCCCAGGGAGAGAGAGGAGAGGCGGATACGGATGTAATCCACAGCCCGCCAGTGTAAGCACAAAATTAATTCTCTTTAAGCCACAAAGAATTAATCCCTCTCCTTGTGCTGGGTGCTGAGCAAGACTTGCACACAAACAATAGCGCGTGTACACACACATGCACAAGCGTGTGCACACCAAAGACATTGTACACATGCAAACACACACTTAACCCCCACCAACACTTCCGCATATGCACATGCACAGACCCTTAGGCTCCTTAACCACACACACACATACACACACTTTTTGGCTTCTTAATTCTCATTAGCACTGGTAATGGCACATCAGAGCACAAAGAGGTTTTAATCAGCAACCTCAGCCTTACAAAGACCCCCTATACCCTCCCGGCTCTCTGCCTCCCGCACTGCAGCCTAAATCAAGAACAAAAAACCTCAGACCTGCCCCAAAGGTGTGGTCGCAGATGACATATTATTGTAAGCCTGGTCATTATTTGATTTATTTATGCGGAAAGATTTATGAAAATGTGGACTCACAATCTTCACGGGTTTGGATATACAGTACGTTGCTACGGACCCCATCTCCTGCCTGGGTGTAGGCCAGCACCTGGATGCTGTAGTTGGTGAACTTCTCCAGGCCTCTGAGCTCCACCTGCTCTTTGGTGGTTGTGATGTTTTGCATTTCACCCCATTCTGAGAAACACAAGGGCACAAGAAGATGCTCAGACCAAGGACTGAGATGTTAGTAGCCAAATAAGATAACGGTCACACTCAACTCACCTCCATCTGGAAAGACAGCCCAGAACACAACACGGTATCCCTTCAATACACCATGCAGCGTCATTCTGGGGGGTTCAGCCCATGTGATGACTGCCTCGTCTGATGTTACAGAAATGGCTCGCACATTCTGAGGAGGCTGGCTGGGTACTGAAGACAAATGGAGAAAGAGAGAGAGAGAAGAAAAAAGGGAAAAGATAAGTTATCTAAACCATGTATCTTCTTATCTAACCTGATGTATTTCACAGTTTCATTTAAGAGAAAAAGGATGAAAAGGCTCAAAACGTGCTTAAAGTTAGAAATGATCACATATTTATAAGCTTGTATTAGTTTGTTCCAGCTCTTCATTGAAGCTATATGATATTTACACTGAGTAAAATATTAAAAATCAAATATTCTTGTGCACAATCTTTACATGTTTTCTCAAGTTCTTATTTGTCATCTATAAAAACTTTGGGATCTGGCCCTACAACAAATTCACCTTTAAGTAGTATAAAGGTTGGGGAAAAAATCAGTCTGGCTATGAATTATTCTGCATGAGTTTGTTCCAACTCACTCATTGAAGCTAACTGAGTGAAATATTGAAGACTATGTTTTTCATGGCTGCACCATTTCAACAAATGGATTTATTTTTAGATTTATACTAATTTCTCCTAAATTTAGCCCAGCATATTTGGGATCTATGAATACCTTTTGATGGCACGACAATTTAAAGTAAAGTCCTGTGTGTTTGAACAAAATTTAGCTGCACAGTTTGTAATGACTGGTTCATCCAGTGTTCAGCTAATAATTGTGAAAAATGCAGATTCCTTTTTTTTTACATTAGGAGCAAAGGCTGCCATTGTCTCTACATCAGGACTGCATTGGCTGGCTGATAAATAAAATGAAAAGGCATTTCCATATCAAACCTGAAGTGAGTAAACAGGCTAGCGATAGATAAAAAGCTCATGACATGCGTGCAGCCTGATGTATAGAACTATCTCTACAACCACCATCTCTCTTTCTCTGTACAAGCCTCCTTCTGTCCCCGCCAGTCCAGGTGTCTCTTCTATTGGCTACCGCTGACCACTAGTCTTTCAGGCTTTGAATAACGCACACTGTTGACGATGAACAGAAGTCAACTTGTGAGAGAAGGAGGGGCAGGAAGAGAGGAAGAGAGGCAACTGAAAGACAGAGAGCAATGAAAGAGAGAGATTGGGCCAAGTCCACCAGGGAATTTCTCTGCAGCTGGTGAAGAGAGAGGAGGTGGAGAGGAGGACGAAGGAAGGGAGGGAAAGGAGAAAAGAGGATTAGAAAACTAAAACAGGGTTTTGCATGAATAAACCTTTAGGCTCCATGTCTAAATAATTAGAAGGCAACAAAACATAGCCCAGTTCCTCTTCAGAGTCACACCTTTGCAAGAAGAGAAATACAGATGTGAACAGAAAGGTGAGCTGGTTCAAGGGCCTCCAAAGTGTCAGCATTAGGGCTTACGTAGGGTTAAACAGATATAGGTAGGCAGATAAATGAGCGGTAAAGAAAAACGTGTAATAAATAGTTGCTAAGGTCGTAGATGCATAAAATAACCTTCCATAAATAAGTGCATAAGTTTGGAGAAACAAAAGATGGGAAATACAGGGAAAATAATGAAAGGCAGTTTTGGACTGGGGCTACAGGGAGGAGGAGATGGAGGATGAGGGGCAGAGGAAGAAGGGAGGAAGGGAGGAAGAGAGTTAAAAGCAAGGGGAGCAAGGGAAGGGCAGAAAAAGATGAAAAGAGGGAGCAGAGAGACAATGCGCTCAGCTGTGGATAATTACAGCAGGAAGCTAGCAGAGGGAACGAGAAAGAGAGAGAGAGACAGACAGAGAGACAAGCTAATTATAATTATTTTTAGTATGCTTGTTGTTATCACTATTATCATAATGGCCATCAATATCACTGTCGCCACGGTGACAGCCACGGGGAAGAACTGGAGGGCTCTGTCTGCTCTGGACCAATGGGGCTCAGCCAACTGTTCACTGGGTGGACAAGTATGTATGTGACATGTGCTTGTGTGTGTGTTTGCGTGTGCGTGTGAGTACATGTGTGTTTGTTTACATGGGGAGAAAAACTCAGGCAAATGTGTGTAACACGTGATTGAGAGAAATGGCATGTATTGAAAAAAATGTTTGGAAGCTCAACACTAAAGAATAAAAGGAGAAAAAAGGAGGAATATGAAAGGACAAGAAGTACAATATTTCTACGTCTTATTCAGAGAAAAAATAGAGACCTAGATTTTTCCTCTTAAAGATGTGTTTATCAGTGTTTTTGGGTTTTTTTTTGTTAACATCTATTACCTTGTTTTAGTTCTTCTGCTCCTTAGTGGTTAAAAGTCAAATAATGCAGCTCACTCAGAAAAGATTGCATTACAAGAAATGAATAAAAGGAAAAGTTCTGTTGCCCAGTAAATTATAGCCTTTGGAAGTCAGATTTACAAACAAACTAAATGAAGTCCAGTGGTCCATTGTCCTACAACTTAACTGCTTCACACCAGACCCTTCCATCTCTCCCGCTTTCAACCTCAGACATATTTTTGCCTTTTCATATTTTTGAGGAATGATTGGGCATTTTTGTGATCACTTATAATTAAAAAAAATATATTATTTTTGCAATGCAAAATATGGATCTAGTCAGTTACTTCTTGCAGTTCTTGCAGTAATGTTTTTTGAGCCCAGTATGACAATAAAATTTCAATTCAATTAAATTTAGTGGAAGGTAATTGGAAATAAAAAGTTTCTTGTGATTGTAAGACTGGAAATTATGGAGCATTTTTGCTATTTTATATTGCTACTACTACACATACCTGAATAAATAAAAAGCACATGTATCCTATGGTGCATTTTGTAACACACTCACAGCCAGAAACATTTCTGAATTGTTCAGGATTATACAGCCCAGGAAGGCCTAGGAAGGAGATTTTTGCTCCCTAAGTGGTTTTGCAGTTAATTCTGCCATTTATTCATTCATTCATCTATTAACTCACTGAATATTTGGCTCATCTCTCCCTCTAGCCATCAGGATGCATGGCAGTACATCCACATCACTCTGTCCTTTCTGCAGTGCTGCTGAATGTGTATTGTGTCTATGAGACCATGTGTGCCCTTGATATTTGTAAAAAGCATTTGGATTCCAGCAGCCAAGATTATTATTCACGTTGAAAGAAAAGCGAGAATGTAGTAATTTTAGGTTACAAAGCATGGCATGATTTGACATAGATCAGACAGCGAAAAAGCAAAAAGAACAATGGCAATGGAAGAAGTGGAATAACTGTGAATCAAAGCCAAAGCAGACGGAGGATGATATTTCAGACAGTAGGTCTGACAGTTTACTCCACTTCCATTGTATATAATGCACCACACTGTTTAACCCATCTCTCTTATTGCTATTGCTTATTGTGATCCTCACCATCTTCCAGTGTGGTAGCATTGATCTCTGAGCTGGAGGGCCCTGTGCCGGCTCTGTTAAAGGCCTGGACAACCACACCATACTGAGCAAACTTCTTCAGGTTGTCCAGAGTGTAGACCTCGCTATCCCCGGTGGCCTTCATCTCCACAATGCTGTACTGGCCGTTACTGCCCGGGCCGTTCTCTCTGTAACCAATCTGGTAACCCCGGATCACCCCATTCTGCAGCTCTTTCCTGGGAGCCTGCGGAACGAAAAGATCATACCGACGTCAGCATCATCTATTCACGCTATTCTGATATACTGCGTGATTATTAACCCTAACCCTAACCACCTTCACAAACTAAATACTATGCAAGCAGCAAAACATAATAAAGTGAGATAACACAATGTTACACAAGCAAGTAATCTCTGAGGAAGTACTTAGCCACTCAGAAGGCAGATAATTCTAATATTTTACCTTCCAGGTGACCCTGATACTCTGAGAGGTCACCGGCTGCAGAATCACCTCCATGGGAGGACCATCAGGCTCTGCAGAGAGAGAGAAAGAGGCACACAGGCCTTGTCAAAAAATTCTGTGGTCTGAAATATTCTTATGGCCCTGAAATATTCTAGTTTACAACATTCAAAAGGTGTTTTTCTCAGTTTAATTCAGGTGAACTTTCAATACAAAATGCTTATTCAAGGACAGCTGTATCAACACACACGCAGTGGCTAAGAGCTAATACAACAAGCAAAAGTGAAAGATTTGTTCACATTCACATTAGTAAGAGCAGCGCTGCCAAGATACTTACGTGCTTCCTCTGTGCTGATGGTGAGTTCCTTACTGGCCTCGCTCTTGCCTATGGCGTTGTAGGAGTACATGCGGATGCTGTAGACGGAGGCAGGGTGAAGGTCCACTATGTTGGCCTGATTGTTAGTGGGGGAGATGTTTCGAGTGGCATGCTTCAGCTCCCAGGAATCTGACAAAAGAGAAGATAATAGTACAGCATTGTTTTGTTTTTTGGTACTCGAATTTGCTATATTTTTGTGCTTCAAAAACACTTATTTGAGGGGAATTTTAGTTTTCTTAGTCATGCAGAAAATGCCTATTCTATAGTGTTTCGCACAAAAAAGAAGCACCAACTGTTTAGCATGTCACTCCACCATCAGACTCACTTTTATATCTTCATTTTCAGCTAAATGAAGAATATGCTCTTTTTACTTACCTGTCTTGTTCTTATATTCAATGTCGTAGGAGGTAATGACGCTGTTCCCATCAAATCTCTGTGTCCACCGGAGATTCATACTGCGATCTTTCACTTCTCGCACCTCCAGCTCTGGAGGGTCTGGAGGTTCTGAGAATTTAAAGGGAGACAAAGCACCAAAAGAGAGGCAATTTTTTATTGAAAGAGGGAAGATTTGTGTAGTTTTTATCATTGCAAACAGGAGTTCGTATAGTTCATGCATTTATACAGAAATGGTTACCTTGCACGGTGAGCTGGATAAGACCTCGTCCTTCTCCGTAAGAGTTGATGGCATGACATGAAAAGAAGACAGAATCCTCACGCTCTGCTGGCTTTAGCTGTATGCAGAAATGGTAGAAAGATAAATATGAGAGATACAAACAACTCTGTCTTTGTGCATGCAAATTGTGTAAAGCATAGCTTTGTGATGGAGAAATGGCCGGGTGAGAGTTATTCCTCTACCATGCCTGTTTGGTATTTACTGTAGGTGACTCACCAGGGACTGCATTGGGAGGAGATGTGAAACAAGGTTCACCAATCCAGTGTACACTGCATTTTAGTGTCAAGTTTTGCTTCTTTTTTTTTTATTTGCATGATTTGCCATCCATTGCTGCTTGAAAAATGTAAACCCTCTCTTTGTCACTTAGGCCATTGAGGGTGTATCCTGACCTGTAAGCATGTTTTGCCTGTACTTTGAATATATACATTAATTTACCAGTAGATACATCTAAATACACAACAAAAACACATTTGATCAGATTATGAGATAATAACAGCATTAAAGATTATTGTTAGTCTTAGAATCATTTACATCCATTACTGCTTACACACATTCCCTAGATGCCTTTCAGATGATTAACTGGGCACATTATCAAACCACCAAATCGACTTGTGTTAACTCGATTTAATCCTGTGCAAAATACACACACAAGTTTCTATGTTCTCGTATGTACATCAAACCTTTTGACTTTTGGTATGACCAGAAACAAGGATTTTATTATATAAAAAAATATATATTGTCTTTTTTTGGCATCCTATGTTAGACTGTTGTATATTTACTCTGGATGTCCCAGAGATGATTATTAGTTTCCTCTCA
Organism: Argyrosomus regius; assembly: GCA_946959425.1. Taxonomy (NCBI): domain Eukaryota; kingdom Metazoa; phylum Chordata; class Actinopteri; family Sciaenidae; genus Argyrosomus; species Argyrosomus regius. The sequence goes on from OX336889.1 coordinate 12,971,578, forward strand.
GGAGATGCTGATGGTACGCTGTGGTGGGGAGAAGACGTCTTAAACAGTGTTAAGAGCTTTTAACAACCTCCAACACATTAACTGATATGACACCGGACTCTGCCTAATCTCACCTATGTTTCACAAACCTCAGGCAACAAAAATGTGCAAAAGAATTGTGCTTTGCACTTCACACCTTGACTCATAAAAACAGAGCTCAAACAGTGAGGAGTGAAAAGGAGAGAACTGAATTTGTCAGCTGAGTAAGGATTATAAAGACATTGCCGTCTTTGTGTTTTTTAGGTGTTTCTTACCTTGAGTGTAGACAACACCTCGTCCGTCTTCTCATTGGGACTGGTGGTAATGGAGTACCGAGGGTTGCGGTCAGGGTCAATGACCGTGTCGCCTCTCTCCCAGCGGATGATGATGGGCCATTCTCCCCTGGCTGTGCAGTTCAGCTCCTTCACGTGACCCTTCTTAGCCATGGTGGTGTTGGGGTGACTGGTGATCATCGCTGGGACTGGAAGGAGACGGGAAATGGAGTGTGAGATGAAGAGATGGTGAGGACAAATGGGGGTGGGGGTGGGGGGGAGGAGGGAGTGGTGACAGTAAACAGATTGATGAGATGGATATTAGAAGGCAGAGAAAGATAAAAGGGGGAGTGGGGGAAGGAGTAAGAAAGAATAAGTGGATAATAAGCAGGGTTTAAGTGGAAAGGGAGGAAGAAGTGAAAGAGCATAGAGGAGAAGGGCAGGACAGCTGGCAGTTAAAAAGGTGGAGTTCAGAGTAGCCAAGTTCCATTGCAGTAGAGTAATGAAGAGCTATGGTCAATGAGGTAAAGTCAATAAACCTCCTCTCTCATTCTCCAATAGTTAACATTGGGGTCTAGGTGAATGAAGAGGCGAAAACGATACACTCTACCTTTCGTGCACACTCTATACACAATACAGCTCACACACTCGATCTTCTCTGGCCAACACACACACACACACACGCACAATACCGATCTGAGGAGGGTTCTGCTGTTTTGTTTTCATCACTTATTCATCTCACCCTCCCTCTTTTCCTCTTTTTCTCCCTCTCCGCTGAGCGAAACAGACAGAATTGAGGGAGGCAGAGGAGAGGAACGGTTCAATCAATAACACTAACACCAGAAGAGGAGAGAGAGGAAGAGAGAGGAAGAGAGAGGGAGAGAGGGAGCGAGAGAGGGGCGATCCTCTTATAGCAGAACATGGTGAAACTAGTAGTTGTATTTACGCGCACCTGCTTATATTTGTGTGTGTCAAAAGGAGCCATAAATTAACATCACTTTTGCGTGTATAGGTGTTTTGTAAGGTCATGGTACTGCATGCTACGATTACATGCCCTACTTTATGTTGACAGTCTGTCTGCGTATGTGCGTGCATGTACATTTTCCCTATGCATTTTCACATTGCATTACACAGGGAGTTACTGACAGTGAGGGCAGGATGGAGAGATTGATTGCAGATAATGATTAAGCTCAAAGTGTTTTTGATTGTCTGTAGACAGATCCCAGGAGTCAAAAGATCAATCGCTCACTTGCTCGTTTTCTCACTGCCTATCACACACACAAACACTCCTCTCTCTCTCTCTCTCTCTCTCTCCCTCTCTCTCTCTCTCTCTCTCTCTCCTCTTTATTGTTTTGCTCTTATGTCCACGGTCACCTTTGCTCCACCAATTCATCAGTGTGCTCGCATGTGTGTGAATGTTCAGGCCCACAGAGCACAGGGAGAGTACTGCGAGACGGCTCACTGGTTTGACACAGTTAGCCGGTGTGTATGTGCATTAAGACTGATAAAGCAGGAGCACTGGAGCATCCTAGATGGCCTCGCTGAAGTCATCTATGCCATAAAGAAACTTACGCTCTGCCACATTAGTCATTGTGAGTTTGTACACTCACTCTTAACGGTGAGGACCATGCTCTTGCTGATGTCTGAACCCACGCCGTTAGAGGCCTGACAGAGGTAGAAGCCACGATCCTCTTCTAGGACATGTCTGATGAGTAGAGAGCCGTTATTCATGATCTGGATACGGCCCGTCAGAGGCACGGGGTGGTACTGCTGCGGATTCCCAATTCCAGCTGGACAGAAAGAGAAAGATTACTGACGATACCTACATTTAAAGTGAACTTACTATGGGTAGTATGAACCTATGAATATGACAAAGGGCTGAGAAAAGCAGACAGAGACGCATCACAGTACATAGATAAAGAATGAAAGATGGGTCATGTACCTAGTGTACCTTTGGCATGCTTCCACATGACCTTAGGAGGAGGATATCCATCAACAGAACAGTTTAGGATTCCTGCCTTTCCATAGATCCCATCCTGGTTGTTGGGTTGCACTACAAACCGAGGAGGCACTGGAGGGAGAAGAGGAGTGAATAAAGAGAAAAGACAAAAACTTTCTTTTTCAAACTGGACAATATTTGATGTTTCCTGCATGGCTAGTAAACAATATTTCAGTCAGAACATCATCACATCATCAACATCAGAGTTAGAGGGGTTTTTTTAGAGAGTTTTTTTTAACAGGCTAAGAGGATCTAATGAAAGATGCTTTATGTGAGGTGAAGGATCCAGGGTGAGCATAATCCAAGGACAAGGACGACAAGTCAGGATACATCAAGCCTCTGCTGCTTTAATTTTGACCACTTTTTCTTATGTTAAAAGTTGCCCAACTTACATACAAAAATACCCCCCCCCCTCATCCCTTTCTCAATATCACTTTCATATCCCTTATCGTTTCTCACTGCCGCCTTCCTTCCTTCATTCATTCATTGCTTCCTTACCTGTAACTGTGAGTTGCCTTTCTGTACTGACAGTGGCAGCATCATTGCTGGCGATGCAGGTGTAGTTGCCATTGTGTTTGAGCGACACCTTGGATATCTGGAGGGAGCTCATGAACTCCTTTGTGTCGATGGTGATGCCCGATGAGGGCACGATCTCCTGCCCGTCCTTGCGCCACGTGATGCGTATGGGCATGTCTCCAGACGACACCACGCAGGCGATGTACATCAATTTACCAATGGAAGTCGGTGGAAAGTCAAATGGCTGGATCAGTGGGGGAACTGAGAGAGACAGAGAAGGGGAGGATGTGAAGGAAAAGAGGTGATGGAAGGAGAAGGATAGAGTGTTAAATGGGTGGAGTAAATAGAAATGCAGATGAGATGAGAGTAATTTAGGGAAAATAGTGAAATGAATTAAAAGAAGATAAGTAAAAGAGATGGAACAAGCAGATCAAGTTGAGGAAATGTATGATGAAAAGGAAAACGTGGGAGAGAAGAAGGCAAGGACAGGCAACAGGGTGAAATAAAGGTTAGATAGATGGAAAAAGGGAATGGAAATACAGAAAAAAAGATGAATGAAAACAGTTAGAGGGTTGTTTAAATGAGCGGGGTGAATAAGAGGTGAAGACAGAGATTTGAGGCAGATATGAATAAGTGAAGGATAGAGAAAAGAGAGAAAGTCAGATGTGAAGACACGGGGAGAATATGGGTAGACACACAGATTTAGCAATTCGGGGGCATCGAAAGGACATGGGGGTGGCAGAGTGAGTGATGTGAAGGGAGAAGAGGTTGGGGTGAGATACAGAGGAGGAAGACAAAAAGACAGAGTGATATTTTTTTTCAAAGGGCATGATTCAGAATCTGTAATTTTTACCTGACAGGCTGATTGGTAAACTAGTGGTCTACCTGTCTGTCTGATTTCTTTAGTCTGTCATCTACTGTAAGTCTGGACCCCCAAAGCCTCCACACCCCCACAGCCTGGCCTACTAGCCCACTACCAGTTCTGCAGCCGCCTGTGCCCCCTACAAACCCCTCCACTCCACCCCACCATGCCCTGCTAAAGCCAGCCCATAATAGCTGCTCTAATTAGAGCCCCATCCGCAGGGGGAAGAACGGTGTTGCTATGGAGAGCGGCGGAGGTGATGGCGGTGGTTTGGAGTGGGGGAGGAAGGGAGGGTGGTGGTTGCTGGGAGAGTTGGGGGGGGGTTACAGCTGAGACATCTGGGGGATTTAATCTGGGCCTCGTTAAAATTCATCTAATTAAATCAGAGACATGACGAGCACACATTCATACAAGCACATACCTACACCCACATGCAGCAAATGCACATGCACACACATGCGCGCACACACGCATGTGTGCACAAACACTACGAAGACCATCAAATTTCACACATCTGTTAATGTCAAGTCGAAGCACACACAACCCACACCCACACTCGACAACTTCCTAAAACAAACATGTCATGCTATCGCTGCGGAGAGCAGAGCGAAGTAACATACAAGGTGACATGCAGAATATATACAGCACACACACACACACACACACACTTTGTCGTATATGCATGCACACACAAATCTTATACAATAGCACTCTTGCTCTATGTAATTGCTGAGTGGTTGAGAGAGCGCACTAGGCCACTCCGCCCCTTAATCAGGGGTTATTAGAGGCAATGCATACAGCTCCCTCTGTTTCACTCACATCCTCCTGCTACACACTCACGGTCCATCCCTCTTACAATCACCCTCTTTTACATTCATACTTTTTTTCCCCCAAGTTAACCCAATAAAACAAAGCCAGACACAAATGTAGTAATACAGTATAGTCACCTCTTAAAAGTATATATATTTACTCCACAAAACAAACAAGAATATACATGCTTTGTGTGGTTTATATGTTTTTCTCTGCCATAGGTAAAAATCTGTGAAACAAAGTTTACACTTGCAAAAGTATCATCCCCGTGACTGACCTTTGACCGTGACGTAGACAGTCTGCGTGATGAACAGTTGTGGTTGGATGAGCACGCTGCAGACATAGGCCCCCTCGTCCATCCCCTTCTGAACATCGCTGAGCTTCAGAGTCCCGTTCTCATACACCACCTGAACAGACATCAGCAGTGTTACATTCACAGATGATACATGACTTGGTCATCTTATGCAGGGCTGTAAATTTAAATGAAATGATGTTAAGATCAAAACCTGGCTGACACTAATGTATAAAGAAGTCCCCCTGATCTGCTTTGGGCATTTATTTATTTCTTTTTGGGAGTTTTTAGGTTCAATGCCGTTGAAACCTTTTTTGCTATCCTGATAAATAAAAAACACAAACAAAAACAGAGATATGCAATATACAATAAAATAAAAAGTGTCTCTGAGGGACTATAGAACTCAGTAGTCGTTACCACCATGTATCTGACAGAGAAACTCTTTGTCAAAGCCTCCATTATATAGACATGAAAGCATAAAGGCATCATAGCCTATTTTGTATGAATTTATCACATGAGAAATGTTTCATGAAATGTAAAATCACTCTCAAATGGCAATCAGAGATATAAAAAGATAACCCTGCTATCACTCCTAAGTTGGCTCACAGGTTGTTTAGGACACAAGCTAACACCAGACAACAACTAATACTGAGTTAGTCATGTTTTCGATACATGTTTTATAATAATAGTCAGTTAAAACATTTATAAGATCAAAGAAGTACCAAATGAGCCTTTAAACATTACTCTATATACAGGATGTATAGTATACATATGTGAATATGGGATAGGATATACATGCTGGATGTTCATGTCATGTTATACATTGCTGTAAGGGAATATGATGATATATTTTTATTGTCTTTGAGCAGAAATACAAAAAGCGAACTCCACCTGGCGATGGTTGTCAGGCAGCAGAAGCCCTTCCTTGTACCAGTTGATTGAGTAGTAAGGATACCCAATCACACGGCAGTTTATGAACGTGTTTCTTCCTGCCACTGCAGTAATGTTCTTCATAGGCCGAATCCTCGGGGGACCTGATGGGCAAACGGAGAGAGACGGACAGAAAGAAAAGAGGGTAAAAGAAAAAGATCATTAGTTTGATGGTGTCAGAAGCAGGCTGTGGAATTTTAGGAATAAAGTTTAGGGGTGATAGGGAAGGGCGTTGGGGAGAAGGGAGGGGACAGAAGAGGTAAAAAGCATGTAGGGGTGTAGGAAGAGAGAGAGTTTAGAATGTCTTAATCTTAAAGTTTTTCTGGAGGAGCATCTGCACTTCCTGCACAATTTTCGACCATTACTGCCATATGTGCCATCCCACTCCTGTCCACCCACCAGCAAGTGTTTTCTGTTTAGTCGAACCTAGACACATGTAGGTCATTATGGATTTTTAAGTCTAGAGTTACTGAGCTGTTTATTAAGCTACTTTTATAAGATGTGAACTAAAAATGATCTTTATCTAATACCTTTAAAAGGTAAAAAGTTTCAGTTTTAAGCAGTGGGAACAAATGTGGATTAAAATGTCCCTGTTTCTCTGATTTTTTCACATTGTTTCGCTCAGTAACAAACACCAACCAAACGCAGTAATACAGGAATGGCAGATTTCAGAGCAGCAGCAAGAGTTGTTTATGGGTCAGGTTGGATTAGCGATGACAATTTCATTTAATGTTACTGACATTTAAACAAACCAACATTTAATGTAACCGACACAACTAGTCTAACAAGAGAGAGTGGAAAGTGAGTGGGTGAAACAGAAGAGAAAAATTAAACTGACAATTTATTTTGTACTTTATTTGGAGGCTTCCAGTTGAGTGTCAAATTTTCATATATTAAAGATTCATTCATGCTGATCAGCCGCCCCCGACTGCTTTATGGTAAAAGTATCCTGCACCTGCCACATTTGTGTTGGGTGCTGCAGGACAGAACTCATCAGCTTTAACAGCCTATTCATGGACTGTTTGTGCCCATGTGTGCAATGTATTACTGTGCATTTTCCATGGCTGCAATGTAATAAATGGATCCTTTTGTTTGCTTTATAACTAATGAACATGTCAACATTCAAGCTGAGAACACTATGAAGGTCATGCTGAACGGGCTTTAGTACGTTAAGTGGCAGTGAGACTGAGCAGTAGTGACCTCAACATGTAACTGGTAGACTAACTGGAACAAAATGAACATGAATTATACCCTGAAAAAATATAAAAATGTAATACAAACGAAGCTTGACTGCCTCAATATGTTGGCCGTGTATCATTGCCAAAAGACAGAGACTGAAGGCTGTAGGCAGGCGGGCAGACAGACAGTCAGACGGACACAAAATGTGTTTAGCATTTGAAGGCACTGAGAGCTATCACTCAATCATCTGTCACTTCTTCTCTGACCTTCTCACCATTGTTCGTCTTGTATCTTTGTTTTTGTCTCTCCTTCCAGCCCTCCTACCCCCACATCTCCCTCTCTCTTTCGCTCTCCTCCCTTTCTCAGCGTGTGCTGAGCTTTGAAGTTCTGACGAGTGAAAGATGTATTATTCAGTAGCACCGTTGCACAGACACACACACACGGCGCCACACACAAACACATATATAGTATACACATGCATGTGTGTTCAGCTATGTCTGTGTGGCTCAGTATCCTTGCTACTGGACCCTCGCTGAATGGGATAAGTTGAGTGTATCACATTTCAGCGAGTGGATAAGCATACTAGTGTGCTACTGCGGTTTCATGTGCGTGTGTATTGGTTGTATTTGTGTCAGTGTGTGCTGCATGTAGAGCAGAAGCTCTCTGGCAATTCTCACTCCAATGATCATTCTGGCATGTCTCCTTAGAGCAGACTCACATGTCACAACTACACATCTCACCAAAGGACAGAGAAGAGAGAGAAAGGGGGAGACAGAGATACAGCCCTGTCCATCGGTGTCACTACTCATCCTTGTCGTCTCAGACGACAGTGACATCACTAGCCCTGTCACCAGAGTTCACCATCACTCCCCCAACAGACACAAGCATACTCTTTTCGTGTATTCTCTCTTCCCTCCGCTTCTTTCCATCTGTTTCTTTCTTTTCTAAAGTGTCTAACTTCCTGTCCTTTAGCCACTTTTTCTCTCCATGCAATGTCTCTATTTTAACATTTTGTCCACCTGCAAACATTTGTTTTCTTTGCATGTTCATATGTATGTGTGCGTACACATGGGCTACATGTGAACTACAGTGAGTGAGACAACAGGACAGTAAGCTTGAGGAGACAGAGAAGAAAGAGATAGAGAAAGTGACAGACGACATTCACTATATGGGCTGCTGGAGGAACCAAACACTGACTGCTGCAGATAATTAACATATCGGTGTAAAGACTGACAGAACAAAACATAAAATAACAAAACAAGAGAAAAAGTAAAAGTATATGCACACACAGAGATAGAGGTAGAGATATAGAAGGGTACAGGATAGGATATGGGTCAGGGTAGGGGTAGGGGTCAGGCTATGAGAAGCCTCTGTATGACTGATATTGAAAAGTAGACAGGCACCTCTTACGTTTATGCGCGCTTGGTACTCGGCGCTACCGGCCGAGTTTCGTGCGGCGCACCGATACACTCCTCCGTCGCGAATCTGCGGGCTGCTGACGTTGACGTGGCTCACAGTGCTGCCGTCGGACAGCGTGTACTGACTGGCTCTGACGCGTGACAGGTCTCGGGCCACAGGTTCGTCGTCCAGTGTCCAGGTGATGGTGGGAGGAGGGGCTCCTTTGGCTGCGCACATCAGGGAAAACGGTTCACCCGGGACCACCACCCTCTCACTGAAGGAGGCAACAATACGGGGTGTGCCATCTGAGGAACAATCACATGACGAGAGGTGTGAATTTAGAAACAAATGGTGACAAATGGTAAATAAATTGTAAACCAATGAAGAGATCAAACTAGATGCAACTGCCATTGTGTCAGTTTCAAATCCATCAATCTCTGCTGCCCTCTTCACATCTTAGTATTTTGTGAAAATACAAACTGTCAACTGATATCCCAATAACAGACGTATGAAGTTAAGTATAAGACTTAAAACTAATCCCTTTCTGTCCTTACCTTCCAGCAGTATGATGGAGAAGTCCTGGGCAGTCTGGCCCTTGCGCGTAGCAAAGCATTGGTAAGCTCCTGAATGTCTCTTCTGTGCAGCGGAAATGAACAATGTCTCATTGTGAGCCCCCTGGATGGAAAAGTGCTGATCGGGTAGGACAGGTTCTGTGTTACGGTACCAGGACACGGTAAAGTGGGGGGAACCCTGGACGGCACAGGAGAGGATGACTGTACTGCTGATCCCCGTCTTCAGGTTCTTGGGAGACAAGGTGACCCGCAGTGGCTCTGGAGATAACAGGTAGAGCCAAGTTAAGAAAGAGAAGACAGACAGAAGCAAATGCTTTTTGAAATGTCAGTCATATCCTCTCTTTTGCAAGTTACTACCTAAATATTGAAGGAACAGTACTTGGTGTGTATGCAGGCATGTTTCATGTCTTGCAATACTGAATGGAAGCAATTTGTATTGACCTACGCTAGGCTGGCCAGGCAACAGAAATCATATTTTGTTGTGATTGTGTATTTGATGGTTGTGTGTATCAAGATTTTTGCCATTGCTTGTGTGTGTGTGTGTGAGAGAGAGAGTGTGTGTGCTAAGCAGCAAGGAAAACCGAGACAGAAAGACAGAAAGGGGAGAAAATGTCAGTGAGCAATAAAGCAGCTGGTGTTAAGTGCTGGAGGCTGCTGAATGTGTGTAAGCATGTGTGTGAGGGAGCGACAGTGCATGTGTAAGACTTTCTTCACGGGTAATAAATGTACTGTAAGTGTGTAACCAAAAGTGTGTGTGTGTGTCTGTGTGTGTGTACCACCTTCTATGACCTGTCATAGCAGGTTTGTGGGTTTTGCAGTGATGTGCCCTGTGGCCACTCTGCCCAGTGTCCACTAACTTCACCCTTTTCCCAACCACACTCAAATTCCACCCCCACTTCCTCCGCTTTCCCCTTATCCCTCGCCACAAGTGTGCCATCTTCTTTCTCTGCACCACCTCCTCACATGTCTTTCATTCATACAAACAACATTATGAAATTCTCCCTCTCTCACATCCTCTGTAAACAGAGAGACAGGCCAGCACCACCGTTGTTCTGCTCTGCCGCCGTAGCGACGCCTCACTGAGGTTTGAGAACACGGCGGGGGGAACAAGCTGTCCTTGGAGATCAAGCTCATATTTGCTCCAGACGAGGGTGGGTTGGGGAGGGGGAGGCGTGTAGGAGGCACGGGGCCAGTGCAAAGCCAACAGACCTTACATGATGTCTCCATCGCGCCTGTCCATGACCTGACATCACATTCATTACCTCTGTCCATCTCACTCTTTTGCTCCATCTGTAGTCGTCAGTGTAGAACAGTGGAGGTCAGGAGAGGTAGATGAAATTATCAGCTTTGTTGTGTGCTGAGAGGGGTGGTCACATGACTTGAATACTGGTATTTTATTACTCTGCCATACTCTCTTCAGTCCTTTACCCACCTATGACGTTGAGGTGACCTGTCACCTCTTTGGAGCCAAAGCTGTTGGTGACCTCACAGATGTAGTTTCCACTGTCTTCTAGCCTCAAGTCGGAAATGGTGAGGCCGGTGATCCGCCGGGTCCAGCGCGAGTCTGCAGGTAAGGGCCGACCATCTTTTAGCCATCGGATGGTGGGGTTTGGGTATCCAGATGCGATGCAGGGCAACTCAACACTGTGCCCCACCTGCACCTCACCGGACTGGAAACTGTCCAGCACTGACGGGGTGGACTCCGTAGGGTCTGTAGGTGAAGCATGTCACAAAAAATAATTCAATTATTCATTTGTCATTTTGGTAAATTTATTTGTTTACTTCTTGTTAAGAGTTAGATGAGAAGGAAGATACCATTCTCATGTCTATAGAATAAATACAAAGCTACCGGCAGCAGATGGTTAGCCAAGCAAAAGGCCTGGAAACAGGGAAAAAACCTGGCTCTGTCAAAAGGTAACAAAATTAAAGCATTGAAGCTAACATGCTATATCTTGTTTACTTAATTCATACAAAAACTGCAGTGTAAAATGATAGGTGTTATTTTCTATAGTGGGTTTTAGCCACTTGTAGTAACTTCCTGTTTTGTCTGGCAACTTTATAAAGACTCCAGGAAGTGACTTGGCCTGGCCAAGAAATAATTTGCCACAAAAAAACAAAAAAAAACAAAAAGTGTTTTTTTTTAAAATTTGGTTTTAAAAAAAAAAAAAAAAAAAAAAAAAAAAAAAAAAAAAAAAAATTTTAGAGGGGGGGGGAGGCTTCCACTTGTAGTAACTTCCTGTTTTGTCTGGCAACTTTATAAAGACTCCAGGAAGTGACTTGGCCTGGCCAAGAAATAATTTGCCACATAACTACACATAACACTGCAACGTGTGTCATTTTAGACTTTGGTTTTAGAATGAATTAAACAAAAACAATACAACATGCTAATTAGTGAGTTTTAGAGGTGCTGGTAGGCAGATTTTGTTCCCATTGGACAGAGCCAAGCTAACTGTTTCCCTCTGTTTACAGTCTTTATGCTAACCAACTCCTGCAACTCTTTGCAAGAAAGCATGTAAGAGTAAAATTTCCCAAAATGTTCCCCAAAACTTTTCCCTTAAAACTAAAACTCAACTACTTTTTAATTGGCATTTAGCAACTTACCCATAACAGAGAGCCTGGCTCCATTGCTCTGGCGAGTCTCTCCACTGTACTTGTGCTTTGTGATGCAGCGGTAGGTGGACAGAGCATCTTCCTTCTGCACTTCTGAGATATACAAAGCGCCAAATGAGGTCAGGAAGAAACGGTTACCTGTGGAGGACAGCAGAGAGGCAGCAGGTAGAAGAAAGGAGAAGGATTTGAGGTATTAGTCAACAGATTTGAGTAACAAATAAGCCATTGTAATAAAGGCATATGATTTGAATGTAAAGCACTGTGTCTATGCGGGTATATTTGCATTGGACAAGTTTCTTGTCCGCTTCAGTCTCAATTTTGAGCCCTACTTGCTCTGTTAAGGATTAAGGTTACTTAATCAAATATTCTAGCCAATAATCACATTTGGGGGATTGTGATTTGATAATTTGGTTTGAAATTAGATTTTGTACTGTCCACCATGGGGCTTTGCTTACTTTCTGGTCTTTTTATGGATAAATAATATTACATCTACTCTAAAAATATACAAATTTAAAGTGAGATGGCACAGTCACTCTCTTACAAATAAAAGCCTTACTTGTTCTGGTATGACTGAATAGTTTATGTGAGCGAACTTAAGATAGATTTGACTGTTTAACTGACATTACCTAATCTGTTGATCTTATGATCTTATGACTACATTTCAGTGCTTATCACATACGTAAAAGAAGAAATGAACACATTAGAACATATGTTTCTTGTCTGCACCTGCACTAAAACACTCTTCAAGATCAACAGGATCATCTGAATTCATTACTTCTCATTTCTAGACATTTGGCCTTCAGGACAGTAAGGGAACGGTCATGTAAGACATTTGCTGCTTTTGAAATATTCTAGATGCCAACCTGTCTTTCATAAGACTCTCTGACCCTCATGACAAAATGCAAGCACATTTTCCAGAGAAATCACTGAAAAAGCAAGACTAGAATATACATGTCTTCAAAAGGCTTAAGTGAACACACGGGAGCTTTTAACATACTCTGTTCCATCCATCTAGTGAGGTATACACACTAGAGAAAGACAGATGAGAAGAAAGAGAAAGAGAGAGGAGAGTTATTGTAGGTGTTAATAATTGATGTGTCTGTGTGTGTTATGGTAACAGCAGATTAGAGTCATTTTCATTTCACATCAGTGACTGCTTGGTCTTCCTGTGATTTATCTTCATGTCAATAGAGACAGCATGTGCATGTATGTGTATGTGAGAGAGAAGAGAGAGATGGAAGGAAGAGAGACGAGGAGAGTGTATTTCAGTGTTTGATTATTTCCGCTTCTCTGAATCTTTTTGTATTCTGTTCCCCCCAAAGGGTTATTTTAGACAGTGTGCACTTCAGAGTTTGTAGTAGATTGCAGATTGTTTGGTTATGCGAATGCTTTTGCAGTGTATGTGTGTGTATGTGTGTGAACATGCTGCCTGTTGTTTGCTGTACATGATGTTTCAATGTCTCTTTGCAGTGTTGACAAGAGAGGACTTGAGTAAAACACAGGTGAATTGAATAGTTGAATACTGAAAATATGTGACACACACACAAACTCTCAACACAGCTCCAAGGATTATTGGGAGAACTTCATTCTCAAGTACTTTGGGTGTTAGCTGTAAGATGTGTTTAGAAGATGCTGCTGTAGTGTGAAAACTTGAGTACTTTATCTCTTAAATTTTAAGTCAATATCGGTAGTTAATAAACAAAATCTATGTTTATTGTACGTAAATCTGCATGGATGCATGTCAAAATGTCAATACATGATTTTCTGCCTGTGTGAGTATCAATGAACACGTGTAGATATGAATGTGTAGGTAATAACCAAGCCACTATGTGTGTATGTGTGTGTGTGTGTGTGTCTGCGCATGTGTGTGTGTGTCCTGCCACAATGTGAGCAACGACAATCGATGTATTTTATAGCTGCACAACTCCATCGAAAGGAGATTTATTAAAACAGAGAGGACTGGTCTGGCTCACTGCCACACACGCATCACACACACACACACACACACACACACACACACACACACACACGCTCTATCACTCTAACAAGACTGAGATGTGAAGAAGATGGAAGGTTTTACTTCTTGTGTCGAAGCTGACAAGTTTTGACTGACTAAACAAAATGTGCACTATTCCACCTCGCAGTTGGTCTTATACATACATTTCATTATCAAATAATCATTATCAAATAATCTGTTGATTAATTAATAAGATTAAGATTAAGATATTGTGGAAAACAGCCATAGAAATTCACAAGAATCCAAAGAGATGTGTTTCATTATTGTTTTTTTTCAGTATTTGCTTTGTTCAAAAATCCAAAGACATTCAATTTATAATGCAATGAAAAAGAAAAAACTGTGCAATTTAGGTTGATTTAATAAGTGAATGATAACTAAAATAGTTATTATATATTATAGTTATTTTTTGCCATTTGACTAATCAATTGATTAACGGATAATTTCTACACTTACAGTGTTTTATATCTCTAAAAATGTCCGATAATGTCTATAAAAGGCATTGCAATATCTCTGTGTAAATATATAAATGTATGGGTGTGTGTGTGTGTGTAAGATGCCCGGTGCATCCGCATGCATATGTGAAAGTTCACACACACGTGTTTTCATGTGAGTCAGACTGTTGTGCTGAGTGCTAAGCGACGTAAGCTGTAATTTCCAAGCCTGCCCTTTTGTTCAAACCTGGGTATTAAGCCTTACAGGATAATATGCACTTGGCGAGTAGAACCCTGTATAACACACTGCTACACCCTGTCACAACATGCCTGTAGAGAGGAAGACAGAACCAGAAGGGGGTGGTGGGAGAGGAAGGGTTGGGGGGTAGAGTAAGAAATTCAGAGATGGTTAAGAATGGAGAGAAAAGAACGTGGTGCAGGGGACATTAATGCGAAGGAGCTTGTCAACGCTGAGTATTCTATCATTCCTCCCTGTTTCATGATTTTCATTTCATTCATCAATTCACTGCAGATGGTTTTCTTTTTCTAAATAATCAATGTATTGTTCAGTCCATAAAATGTCAGTGTTTTGCTTCACACAGAGCATGATGGGAAGTGTACTAACGCAACTCAAAACATCCTCATCCAAAATGCAAATAAGAAAAACTCTTAGATGGATTTTTTTTGCAGTACTAAGCTGTTCAATGTCCTGTCAGCATGGTTTCCATCTGTAGGATTTGTTGTCTGTTAAAAACATTTAGACAAGCAAACAAAAAAGGTTTGCAATTGCAAAAAATAACTCTTCATAAATGGTGTCCTAGTACCATTTTACATGCCGAATGAAGCATATCTGAGTATCTTAAATTGCCTTGAACATAGCAGTTTAAGGTATGTCCAGCTGCAGCATGTACTGTGGTTACAATGCTGTAAGTCATAAAGGGAGACCAAGCAAAAACAACCAGGTCAAAATTTCAGCACTAGAGTTGATGAGAGTGGCATGACAATAAAGTTTAATCTAATCTCATCTAATCTAATATGAAGTGAAATATTCATTAATAAAATCATTCTATCCCAAGTCTTCGCATCGCTGCTCCTAGCTGAACCTACTACTCTTCACTTCCTCTCTCCTCTTTTCTACCTGATATCTAATTTCTAGTCGCTGCCTGTTCTCCTGAAGATGTGACACACCTAAAACAGCAGAGAAGGTGCAGGCAGGCGATGGAGGGAGGCAGTGGAGGAGAGGAAGGGGCTGACCCTACAGGGAGGAGGACGGCAGATGGAGATTGATGGAGGGAGAGATAGGGAGATAAAGAGAAACATGCCGTTGGGAGTGACAGAGGAGGGAGTGAGAGTGAGAGGGATGAGGGGCCTGCAGGCCCGAGAGCCACACATGGGTAAAAACAATTCCTCCACGTCTTTCTCTATCTCTCTTTCTCTCCCTCTCTCTTTCTCCCCCTTGCAAGACTCTCCTTGTGGGAGAGGAGATCAATTCTCGTCTAGTCTGCCTACGCCTCCAGGAGTTTGTTGCTGTTGTTGTTGTTGTTGTTGAGTGTGTGTATGTATGTGCTTCCGTGTCTGCTTTTTTTCTGCTGTGGGAGGCAGGAAGAGATTTTTTGAGGTCTATCCTGCACCCGAGTGAGGTGCAAAATCCCCTCACTTCCTCCTTATTTCCCGACCCTTTCCTCTCCTTCTTTAACATTTCCTTTTCTATCTGAGTGACATCTATTCTCCAATCCCGGCCTCTCTTCCTACAGTCTCCCCTCTGCCCTCTACCTCTTTCTATTCCTGCCTTTTTTTCGCCTTCTAGTCTGTGCTCCTCTTCCTTCTCTTTCAGGGGGGTCTGTAAGTAATGGAGTCAGTTCAGCTGATCAGCCTGAGGCAGGAAGTCAAGCCAAGTGCAGAGCTGCTGCTGCTGCTGCTGCTGCTGTATGTGTGTGTGTGTGGGTGCTGTGTGCTGTGTGCACGTATGCCAGAAATTCCACAGACAGACACATACATGCAAATAACGAGACAGAGAGACAGGAAGGTAGAGAGAGAGACACAGTGAAGAAAAGGATTAGGGAGCCCTGGAGCATCACTTGTCTTCCCCAAAGTTCCCCCTGAGAGAGGACACCCCTCTTCTTTGAGATATGTGGGGGAGACAGCAGAGGGGAAGGGGAGGCGGGATGGAAGAGGAGGTAAAGATGGAGGCAGAAGATGAAGGGATGCAGGAAAGGCGCAGCTAAATATATCCCGGTATAGTATATGACTGCCATTTTCAACAAATTATCATCAAACGGAAGGAACAGCAACATTAGAGATCATAAAGAGCAAAACAATGAGAAAAGAAAATGGTAATGTTAATGTAGGAATGTTGCAGCCACTGGGGAGGTTGGGAGGAGAAGAGAATCAGATCAGACAGGAAAGAAAGATTTTTAAAAAAGTAACTAAGAAAAGATATACATATTTTGAGATGCTGGCTAGACCACAGAGAAAAGAAAGAGACGGAAATAGATAAAACAGTGAGTGAAAGCGAGAAAGAAAGTGATACTGGGAGGAGAAACAGAGCAAGAGGGGAAATGGCGTAAGTAAAGGAGGTTCTTGGTGCTGCCATGCAAATGAAGGCGGCGCTGCAGCAATGCTAACTAACAGCAATTCACACTGTTGGACTCATCACTTATTAATGCTCTACGGCTCCCCCTCCCTCCCTCCCTCCCTCCCATCTCTTTCTCTCTCCCTCTCTTTACCCATTCCTCTCTCCCCTGCTCTCGCCAGGATCTCTCTTTTTTGTTCACTCTCTCGCTCGCTGTTGCTAGGGCCCGTGCACTCACGTGACAACAGCTGGGTAGGGGGCGCTGCAGTGGCACACAGCGACATGTGCAAGTGTGCGTTTCATGTGTGTTTTTGCATGTGTGCATTGTGTGTGTGCGACAGAGTACCCTTCATTAGAGGTAAAAACGGAATCAGCCATTTAAATGATGGCGATGGAGATCAGAGGAGAGGAGAGAAACTGCTGAATGGATCTGTAATTGATTCACAGGCCTGGGCTACAGGCCACAGAAGAGCTCAACACATCTCTCTGTGCATCATGTCACTTTATTTTTCACTCGGTGCTTTTTAACAAAAACACACACTGAAGGCTGTAATGAACATTATTGTCAAGGTTTGCCTTTCAGATTTTAAGGCTAAATGGATCACGGGCTCTCTGCAATACAAACCAGTAGTCTGTACAAATGGACTTCTCACACATACAATACACTCACAATCTGTCTCACGAGCTACACAGTCTTACTCCCACTGTCTCACAATCCACGTTTGCAGAGTGCACTCAACAAATTGTGAGTATGTGTTGTTTTTTTTTTCTTTCTGCAGAGCATCCTCACTACAGGATGCCACAACGATGAGCAGACAGTGGAATACACCTACACATTCCTTATTTATACTCCTCCTCCTCCTGATTCAACTTTTCATTTCTGCTTTTATTCTCTTTTCTTCTTTCCTTCCACTGTGTCGCCATCTATCCCCACATCATTAAATTGCTAATTTTACTAGCTCTCTTACACACACACACACACACACACACACACATAAGTTGTCCCACATTCTGCAGTGCAATGAAAGATGTGTACCTATAAGTCCACATCAGGGTATGCGTGAGGTATTGAGGGTGTGTTTTTGGTTGTCTATTTTAAAAGCTCTATCTTAGCTGTCTTGACAAAGTACAAGACATTCTTCTGTAATTTCTGAGTTTTACTGTTATCAATCCAAAACCACTTTTGTGATGGACAACTCAGTAGCACTGTGCTGAGAGAAAGAGAGCAAAAAGGGAAGGGAGCTATTTTATATTTTATTCTATAAACACCCCTAGTCCCCTGTGGTTGGAGTGAAAGTCCCGTTGACAATGCATTGTTTTTTTGCTGCACTTTATTTCCCAAAGGCTGCTGAAATCTACTGAAAAACAAGTACACACTCACTAAACTCATAATTCTATACTCATTTCCTAGTAAACATACACAGAACTAAAATGTCTAACTTTTCTACCATAAAATAACACATTTCGATGCTACACTGACATATAATCAGGTGAATAGTGTCTCTGCAGTTCCCACTCTGCATCCCAAACACTTGTTCCTGCACGATGCAACTTCATACATGGGACACAATCACTTGCGAGAAGTACGCAATGCTTTATGGCAAGTTAAAGTCACATATCACCAACTATTTTGGTGAAACTGGATCATATTTTATAGACAAAATGTTGGTTGTGATGTCCTCAACTCTCTCTGATTTAATGAGCTTCCTGATGGACAGTGAAGTAAACTGCTGCGAACTATAGCCAATGTTAACTCAGTTTGTTAGCTGGGCTGCCCAGACTCTGAGCTTAGAGCACCCACGGAGTGTTAGTGTTTGTACCACAGGTGTATTGCACTACCGGTCCAATGTTTGGTAAGTAATGTAATCTTAACATATACAGCGGTCTTGCACTGGAGATGCAGGATCGCAAATATACCAATTTCTATCTTCCCATAATTTATTAAGCATATTTATTTTTATCTTTACCTGTTCCCAGAAAGGTATGAACCAGCACAATCAACATTTCTGCAAAGGAAGTCTGAGAATGTTTAATGATTTATTGCACATCAGTAGAGATGCATCTATCTAAACTTTATTCATCAATTATTTATGCATGACCTTGTGAGCAAACTAAGGACTTTGTAACAAGCTAGAAAATCAGTCCAGGAGAAGTGGTGCAGATAGAAGAAATGTTCGAGGTCTGCAGCACATCAGCACCATGGACAGCTACATTTCCAAATGTTCAGGAATACTGTCTGAGGTACCACCACGGACAGCTCTGCTGCTGTGGCCCAAAATAGGAAAACCTTCTTGCGTAAAGTCTCATCGTAGGGGTCTCAGCGGTACAATGGTTGGCACATTTAAACTGTGTGTGTATGTGTGTGAGGGAGAGAGAGAAAGAGAGAGAGGGAGGGTAATGTTAGCTACAGTAGATACTGTGGCAGAGTAATAAAATAGTAATGTGGCATATGGCCCAGTGCTACAGCCCAGCCTACCAGCAGTCACTCAACTCCCTACCAGAGACAGTAACAGAGCATCTAACATTGGTAAACAAGGTGGATGTATTTGTGATGGGTGAGTACGGTGTAACAGATACACCATATAACGAAAGGGCATAATAGTCAATCAGACGGTTTAACAAACAAGCAGCAATCACACACTGGAGAAATCTTGCAGCCAAACATACAAGCAGATCAGTGAAGAGAGCACAAACAGTGACACGCATGGCATCCTGTTGTGTAGCTAGCGCAAATGTGATACCATGTTGGCCAAGGTTAGGCTCAAGTTTCTTGTGTGGTGGCAACAGAAGACATAAGTCAAAAGAAAACGGTTGCAACAACAGTGAAGTAATAACTTTGATTTGGTAAACTACATAAGATTCCAATATAAAAAAACTGCATCTATTGTATCTTGGAATTGAAAAATATTCATGCATATGCATACAAGAATAATTCTTTGACCACCCGTGACTCATTAGATTTTTACAGTGTTCACTGTCTTACCAGAGTGACCTCACTGCAACTATCTACTGAAATAATCATCACTAATAATTAAGTTTAGGCAGTCTGAAACTATTTTGATCTTTGAATGGACTCCAAAAAATAATGGCTTTTATAAGCCTGAGGACATGAGGACAAAAAAAAATCAGTGGTTTGTTTTAACTGTGTCTTCACGCAGGCTTGCTAGTCCTGAATTCATCAACTCTGCCTCGGCTGAAGTGCACCATTTTACAGAAAGGTACATCATAAAACATGCAGCACACTATAATAAAACCAACCCTGATTTGCATAACAACAGCATATGCATGCCAAAACGCCTGTATGCAAAGATCATATGTAGAAATGTAGAAAAGAACACATCTTTTAAATGGTGAACAGGTAAAGAAGAGAGAAAAAGAACGAAAGGAGTCAGTCCTGATTCCTCCTCCTCCACTCCTCCCCCCGGCTAATTTATTTGATAATTACCAAGGGCCCATTATGGCTGATTTCAAGGAGGCACTGGGAAGGCCTACTAAAAGCTATTTCATTTGAGCTGCTAATACTGTGTCTAAGCTCCCTCCTTGCGTCATACATATACCCGCACACACACACACGTACTGTACACTATATAAAACATGACTTGTACAACTGTGAGTCCATTCAGTCCCAACATGTAATTAACACCCTCACCCCACCTTCACTCACATCTAGAAGCAGGGCCGTGTGCATGTGTGTTTGTGTGCATGCAGTGTAAGTGCACACATGCATGTGCACCAGTGCAGACATGCATGTCTGCTCGGTGTAGGGGCAGGGGTGAAGGATAATAACGATTGGATTCTAATAAAATGTTCTCATCCCCCTAAATCCCCCTCCTGCCCTCTCCCCTTACCTGCCATATTAACACCCCCATTACAAGGGCAGATGAATGAAAATGAACAGAGCTGTGGTGTGATTCCCCGAGTGTCAAATCAATACCACTCCCCTCCTCCTCTGTTCCTCTCCCGCCTTCCAACCCGCCCTCTCTCCCCTCATCCTCTTCTGTGCTGCTATAATTTTCCTATTCTCCTCTCCTCTGTTGGGTCTGAAGAATTGACATGTGTTTGACAAAGGGAAATCTACACCTAGCGACAATAGGCTCTCTCCCTATCTGAGCCTCTCTCTCTCTCTCAAGTATGAAATGAATGACGCTTGCTCCTATCTTCTCTCTATTCACATTCAAAGTAGTCTATAATAGTTAAGTGCTACTGAGAACAAGCCAGACATAGAAAGAGCCACAAGGACGACATATTACTGCCGCTTTCTTTGACTCAACCAGAGACAAAAGCTTGTGTAAGGAATGAGAAGAGGTTATGTCAAAATAACAGGAGACGGTTAATAAAGATGAGTTGTGTGACTTTCACAGGCTTTGTCTCTTCTTCTCTCTTTATGAGTGCAGGACACACATGGTTACCAGAGGCAGAATAATTGAAGGGGAAACACAAGATACACACTCTGCCTATTCTTATCTCTCTACAAGTGTTTCAGTTTTTCAGCCTCAACCCTTGACCTTCTCATTCCTCCTCTCCTCCCCTGTTCTGTCTGTTTACCAGGTTCAGTGTGATGCAGTGACCTGAGGAAAGGTATGCAGAGGACCAATGCACTCATTAAAAAGGCATGCTTCACCGTCAAATGCCAGCTGCCGCCCTCCCCAACATCACCACCACGTCTCCTGTTTTCTTTGTCTTTTCCTATCTCGATATCTATCGGTTTCCTTGGTTTCTCTGTTCTCTACCTCTGTCTCTCCTCCTGCTGCTGTCTCTCCGTTTCTCTTTCTATATCTGTTGTTAGAAGGTGACACCCCTTACACCCACACACCCCTCATCCTCTCTGAACAACTCATGCTTGAGACTTGAGAGAGAAAAAAACAAAAACAAATAAAGGAAATGGAAAAATGCACTCATCCAAACCAAAAGAAATAGAAAGAAGAAAAAAAAATCTGATAATCTGTCTGTTTTTATCATCAGCCCACTCCCCGTGTCTTCATCTCTGTCTTTCCCTCTGTAATGGTTAAAGGCCTCTACCACACTAATTGGAATGGTCATAAATATTCAAGCAGCAAAATGGAGGCTGGGGTGGATGTCTGGATGAAGTGATGAGGAGAAAATTGTTAGGAAAGTAAGATAGAAAGGAAAACATACTAAAATAAGAGCAGCTAAAATGACACAAAACCACCCTGCTTTCCTCAGATTGTTTGCATGTTCTGTTAAAATGATGTCCTGTAAGTCAGAGCGCACAAACACACAACCAAAACCAAATGGTTCCAACTACATTTACCTGCAATTGCATTTGGTCACTGACAATGACACATACATGCATACAAACAAATACTCCAGACTTGTCAACATTCATTGTGTCGCTTTTGTCTTTAATTATTTAGTCTCATAGATAATGGATAGAGACATGCTCGCCAGTCATGAGAAGGCTAACGGGACATATCTAATGCATTATAAACATCGCTATGCACACATACACACAGAGTGAACTCTACTAAAGCGTGACCTTATTTCTGCTGTGGAAAACACAAAAACAACGGTGTGTGAACAGTCTAATTTCACACACAGGTCGGTTCTGTGTGATTGTCATCCATTATGGAGAGGAAGACACAGCAAACAGGGAGAAGACTGCTCATGGATGCTCTGAAGGGAGCGCATTGACATCTGTTTAGGTGCTGTTTAGTTTCCACCACCAACTTGTGGAAAGTAAGTGACACTGTGTAAACGCAGGTATCTGCACACACAACGCTGCTGCTGCTTTTGCGTATCAGTCTGTGCATGAGTAAGAGAGAGACCAGGAGAGTGCCGGCACACATGTGATAAACTCTCACACAAATCAATAAAGCCTTGCCCTTTGTAGAGCTATGTTGTCCTCAGTGGGAGTACTACAGTGCCACAGCATGTAAGCAGCACAACAGTGACACATACTGAATCTCAGGGAGCAGGGGGTCACCGGGGAGCGGGGCCTGTGTGCGGCTGAGTGCACCTTGCATGGCAGGCGGATGTGAGGAGCGAGGGAAGGAGGGAGTGGGGCGGAGGTGGAGGGGAGGAGGGAGAAGGCCTGCAATTCTCCTACGCATTCCTCGCCTGGCTCCCCTCGTTCGCCTGCTCTACCATGATGATGCACCCTCACCGCTGTTGCTGGGCATCTTGGCGACAGAGACCCAAAAGAGGATGAAGAGGAGGAGAAAAAGGAGGAGTCAAAGAAATGAGGGATGATGGGAAGCAAAAGAGCTGCGGAGACAGATGTTACAGATTGGAGTGGAGTAGTGGTGACATGCTAAAAGCGGGTCCCCCAGACGTTGCGGGGAGGCCTGAGGGGCCAGGAGTGCCCGAGGTATGTGCTTGGAGGAGCGGAAGGGGGTGGGGGGCACCACAGCAGAGCAGCAGCCTCCCTGCCTGGCTGTCTCTCTGTCTCTTCTGCCTCACTGCCCCCCTACACTCTGTCCCACTTTAGCCCAATGTCACTGCCAGACCAAGGGGGAGGAGATATAAAAAAAAAGAGAGAGAGGAGAGAGATGGAGAGAGAAAAAGAAGGAAAGCTAAGAGGAACTAAGAGGGAGACAAAAAGGAAAGACAGATGGAGGACTGAAAGAAAAAAGATAAAAGATCCCAGGGAGGATGATGATGATGAGGACACTGATGCTGGAGGAGACTATTGGGAATCCAACTAAGGTGCCATTTCATGCTTTCAAGTATCTGGATTTTCTCTCTCTCCCTCTCTCACAATCCCTTGTCTGGGAATTCTTTTGTCTCCTTGTCACACAAACATACTGCACTCAGCATATGTAGAGTCACACAAGCAGTCAAGCACAAAGTCCCCACTGCAAATACATGCATGTGCAAGCGCACGTCTGCACACAAACACAAACACACACACACACACACACACAGAGTGGCTAGTCAGGCATGCTCTGCGGTCTTGTCAGCTGATCCAGCGTCCCATGGCATGGTGATGTGTGATTCTTGGAGATAAGCATGCTTAACAGGACAGCAGTAAAACAATCCAAACGGTTCAATAAACACCATGTTTCTTTCCCTTTGCAGCGCTTTGATACTGTTAAATTTATTAACTGTCTTACATTCCACTTACCATTACAGATAGCTGCAGCCCGTTGGACACACACAATTTAGCACTGGCCTTTACACTATAGCAGTCATAATAAAGATAGTAAGTGTGAGGTTGAAAGCAGTGGGAGGAAATACAATTCTATATACAAGTTGTTAAAGGAGGGCTCCACTGATTTATTGTTACACTCCTATAACACTGTTAGTCTCAGGGACAGAAGAAAGGATCAAAACTGATGCAGCAGAACCAGATATATCAACTTTTTTTAGTCCACGCATTCTTCTTCCTTGTCAAAACCTGGAGCCTACATTACCCACAATGCAACACAGACAGTTGGGTGAGAGATTCTGTTGTGTAATGCTAATAGCAGCTAATGTAGCCTCAAATGATTTGAGGAGTAAGTTACAGAGGACTGGTATGCTCATGTCTTTCTAATCCTAAACAGGAGTTAAACTTATCTGCTAACTTTGCTAGTATTTGCTATACACCTACTTTTTGTAAGAAACACAACATTTGGCCAAAAGCTCATGCTGTCAGAAGCATATACGGTATATATAAATATACAAGCAACCTTGAAAACATGTGAAAATAATGTTGGTCTTTGAGCACAGAGATATTGTTGACCCTGGATGAAGTTCTCGGTGTACTCTGCACAATCATTTTGATCTATTTATGTCTAAAAATCAAGACTTTTTACCCATGCAGCAAATGAGCAGAATGAAAGAACATGCAGGACATAAATTAATTAATCTCAGAAGATAATTTAGCTCCAGATGTTTTACTCAGAAATGAAATGAATTGCTCTTCATGGAAATTAGGCTTTGGTTCATATTTAAGAGCACAGATTGTACATGTTCAGATTCATATGCATGCAGGGTAGAACTGGGCAATTACAGATTAGGGAAGTGTGATTAGAATTATTATATTGCATTATCATTGCAAACCACTGCAATGCTCAAAACTGAAGAGTCCTCTCAACCAGTTTAACCCTGTTTTTCAGACACAGTACAACAACAACATAAATGCAGCCATTCTACAGTTCACAAATGGATCCATTCAACATTTTAATAATGTGATCTGATGTCCATCCATCCAGACTTTAAAGGCCTCTCTGACAACAACAAACTCGCCATCCTAATGGAACTGTAAGAATAAGTTCAAGCAAGAAGACTATTATCATTGTAATTTTCTCATCTCTCAGACTCTCCACGTTTAAACCACCTTATCTGCTGTCACGGAAGAGAATGCCACTTATTTTTCCCTTTCTCTTTCCAGGCAGGAGCTCTGAGCTGGCTACACATCAAAGGCTTTTCATCCAAATAAAATAAGTTTATAGGCTTACGACCCAATAAACTGATTTTATATATAGGGTCAACACCAAAAGATCATTAAAATATAAAAATAAAGCACCACATTTTTCTCATCCTTGGTGTCTTCCCTGACTTAAGTGGTAGCGCAGAGGACCACAACACCTTCATCCATCATCCTTTCATCCTCAGGTCCTTAAATCTCAGTTTGGCCACTCCACCCTGTCCTGTGCTCACATACCTCAACCTATTTTAGCTCAGACAACTGCAGTTCAACCCGCCTTTGTCATTTTTTTATCCCACCCCACCTCACACCTACCAACAGACCCACTAACCTCACTAGAGACCACTTTAAGAGGAGTTTACACATCAGGAAATTCACCTACATCAGCATAACATGCACATCAAGTAATCGCAGTCCCTGAACTTCTTCTCAAGGCAAGAAAGAGCTTAATGACAGAAACACACTCACGACCTGGCGTCGACATTGACTCTCTCTTTTCTCATTATTAACTTAATCAGATTTTAATTGTGATTTGTGTGTTGTGGTCTCCTCCTCACACTGTTGGGACCATGGATGTGTCCTGTTAATGATCTCTCTGGGTACAGATACATATGGTTGCAGCCATGTAGAACAGAGCAGGATAGCGTGAAAGTGCAATGGCAATCTCCTGGCCCTTGCCCGTGCCCCCACCGCTTACCAACATCTAGGTTTTATGACAGCAAACCCTCCTCCTCCCCCTCTGTCCACTGTCCAATCCCTGTACAGTCCTCAGCATCCCTCCCTAAAGAGTGGGAGGTCTCATCAAGGGCTGGCACTGAGATATGGCAGTTTGGCTAGAGGTGGCATTTGCCAAGGTCATTCAGCATATCTGTGTGTGTGCCACCATCTCTGCTGCATGAGAGAATCCCAACATACTATATTTGGATATAAGAACAGCGCAGACATTGGCCATTTTTGTATTTCAGTTTATAATGCAGTATGCAGAGTAGAGGCCATCTTATGAGACTGCTTAGCTGTCTGCCTGCAGTGTAAGGAAAGGCAAGGTTTGCTACTGCTGCTGCTGCTGCTGCTGCTGCTGCTGCTTGGTTTTAATGGGCCAGCAACTGAAGCTGAACCTCAAATCATCATAATGAGAGAGAATGAGATCCACATACGCAAGGGGGAGGAAGGGAAGGTAGATAAGGAAATCGGGTAGTGAGAGAGAGAAAGACAGGAGAGCCAAAGAAACAGAGGGGGGTGGAGAGAAAGGGAGAGATAAGGAGAGGGGAAAGAGGGGTGAGAAATGAGAGAGATTCCTCTGCATCTCTGATTTGCTTGGGTGATATTCATCAGAGCAACAGAGCGTAGGGGAGGAATAGATGGAGGGAGGCAGCAGCGCGGGAGGAGGGAAAAGAGAGAAAGAAAGCATAAGTATTTTTTGTTTCTATAAGCCATTTATTTTTATTAAGCTTCCCTGCCTGTCCTTGTAGCTGTTTCCTGTGCTCTCCTCTGGCTTGTATTTGTTTATGTTTGGTTACAGGGGCATGCCTATACGTAGCTTTATTTTACAAGCGTAAAGCAAAGTGTTGCATTCCGGATTTCTATATTTATTATTATTGTGATTATTTAATGGTTTCACTATAAAGACGGAAATAAAGGAGATTATCAAAAATTTCCCTACCTGGATTCTATGACATTTCTTTTATTTTAATTTACTCCTAATTGGCATTAAATGATAAAGCTGGTGACGTCAACGGTGTGTGTAACCAAAGCCGGATATAGCTTATTCCTAAACTATTAAAAAACATATAAATGAGTCACACCATCTCACAGAGTGACATGTTCCTTCATTATGATGAATATGGCCACTGTAGTTTATTTTGAGTCAATCCCACACTTACCATCCTGCTGCCTTAAATACTCACTAATGCACCAAATGTGTATTCATTTGCACCAGATATGAACATAAATGCACATTTACTCCTGTTTATGGCCTGTTAGAGAGTTGCATCTTTACTGGGAATGAAAGGGCTTGTGGCTAAAATGCTATAGACAGGCCAGAGAAGTCAGAAAGTACTGAGACCAACTCAGTCATGGGATCCGTCGATCTGTTTATGAAATACACAGAATGCTATGCCTTATTCTAGACCATTTCAATTTGCAAAATTCACTGCTGCTGAAAGTGTAGAGTGGTCAGTGGGAATAAGAGCGCATAAGTAATATGGAAGGTGACGGTGATTATAATAGCCATGGTCTAAAAAGCTTCAAGCTGTTAGAATAAAAAAAACAAAGCTGAAAAATATTAAGAGACCGGGTGCAGTGCAGTGTGGGAGAAGAAGCTGAGAAGAGGATGAGGGACGCAGGGAGGGGAAGGAGAGTGGGAGAGTGAGGGAAGGAGGGGGAGGGAGGGGGAGGGAGGCAGAAGAGAGGGAATGTGACAGAGTGGTGACAGAGGGAGAGAGCAGAGCGCTGTGTGTGTCAGGACTGTGTGTGTCTCTGTGCTCGTGTCCCCAGGCGCAGGCAAACATTAGCTGCATTAAGTGAGCTGACAGGTCCCTCCCCATTACCACTACTGGTGGCCCAGGGAGGAAGATAGGGAGAGAGAGGGAGGGAGAGAGAGAGAGAGAGGGAGAGAGAGAGAGAGAGAGAGAGAGAGAGAGAGAGAGAGAGAGGGAGATTGAAGACACTGTGGTTCTTACCAACTGTCTGTAAAATTCAAAACACAAGATGTGTGTCCCCTTCTGTGCACATACACTGAGATATATTATTGTGACATATTTGCATAGAAACAGTGTCTGCACAGAACAATTTTGATAAATGTTTTAATGCTGGCCGCAAGCACCCTGACAATCTAAAGTAACACAACATGCCTGCAAAAAAACACACAAACATACAAAGTCTTTACTCTAAACTCCTGCTACCATACTGCACACTCAGTCCAAATTCCCTCGGTGTGCAGAAAAACACACTCCATATATCACACACGCTGACAGCCATGTACTGTCTCTCATAAGAAAGTGTAACTGAGTTTATATATGTGTCTGTGTGTGTGTTGGTGTGTCTGCGTGTGTTTGTATGTGTAGTGTATCATTCCTTCTCTACTTAAATATTGATTGTTGTCTTGTCTGGGGTTCAGGGTTAAAGACCATCTGCTGCCTCCACCCTTCAATTATTCAGTCACACCACCACCAACCCTCTCTACCCCAACACACACACATATACACACAAATTAGTCCCTGGGGTTGTATTTTCTTTTTCACTGTGTCGTAATAGCCTACTACCATGCATACTACACTATACTATGTAAAATTGCTGAGTTATCTGGTACTGTCATTCCTTCTTCATATTACTTCATGACAACTTAATGCACACACACACAGATAGAGCATAAATACACACTGTCCATTACACGAGTTTAACTGCTCACAGTGGAGTGGCAGGAGGTCGGCCCCTGCTCTCTGAGAAAGCAGTACTCTGTGGGGGGGCTCGGAGTTAACATCACACTGTGGTGAGGCCAACTCCTCTGACCTGAACAAGAGCACTGAGAACAATAATGAGATGAAGGAGGAGGAGAGGAAGAGTGAGTGAAGGAGGGGAGGAAGGAGGGGGCAGGAGGGGGAAAGTGCAAAGAGGACAGAGGGGAAGGATGGAGAAAGTTTAATAGTCGTAGAAACCGAGTGTGTGGGAGAGAAGCAAAGCAGTGAAAGACAGAGAAGGCAAGAGAGGTTGTTGACCTCTGGCTATGGAGCTTGTCGCTATAGTGCAGGCAGGGGGGAGAGAGGGGTGGTGGGTGAGCGTGGGGGCTTGTTTGTTAGTGAAGATGTTTTTCCTCAAATGCAATGTCTCCGCGCTGCAGTCTGTGAGCGTGCATGTGTGTTTGTGTGTAATCTCCCCGGGCAAATCCCTCTTTAGCCAAAGCAGGGAAGAATAGAGAAGAAAAGGAAAAGCCATCTTTATCCAAATCCAATTGCAGCTGGAAGGAGAGAGTAGAGTGAGGGAGGTGGAGGAGGAGAAAGGAGGAGGAGGAAAGACGTTGTAATTTGTCTGAGGGATTACAAGGAGTGCTGGCAGAACATGACTGCTGACTGTGTGTGTGTGCGTGCGCATGCATTTGTGTGTGCGTGCCATGGCCTAACCCCATGAATTCAGAGCATAACAACATCAGAGACAGTATTTTTGTAACAGAACTAGAGCAGAAAATAAAGAATATTTCTGTACAGCGCTGCTCACTCCAGGTAAACATCAAACCCTCCGTGTGACTCAATTCATAATAACAGCTCGGAGGTTGACTTGGAGGGCAGAAGACTAGCCCTCTGTTTAGCCCAAAGTCATTATTACTTATAATTGTCTCTTTCATAATAGATAAGAGTTCCTTTGGCTCCACTTTCATGACATTAGTGGGTGCCATAAAAACACAATTACACATTCATATCGCAACTAAAGCAAGCTAGACACAAGACTGTGACTCTACAAGGCCAGAAATATGGCATTAATGTAGCAGCAATATGGCAGCCATCAAATCTAGGTTAACATCAAGCGCGTTCTTGATCACAGCCAAATATATACTGTAACCACACTGGGGTTTGTTTCTAAAAGCTGCTTCCATCTTGGATCCAAATCCAAGTCGGTAAGTTTCTTGTTCATTAAATTATGAACCTACTGAATGTCTTGCTGAACCTTTAATGTTTGCATTCTGTGGCAAAGAACAATAATCAAAACATTCAATTAGTTATTTATCTAAATATTAAATATATAATCTATGTTGGAAAGCTTGAGCTTTACTTTTTTAGACCAAAAAAAGGACCTTTTTAGACTGAATAGACCTCTAGGATCCAAATTTGACAAGTGGCTCCAATACTAGTTTCAGAGTTAATAAAATGCTATCAAGAAACCAACTCATACACACAGAAAATGTGACTGGGCGCACAACAAATAGGAATAAAGCCACTAGCAGCCACTTGTAAATCCTTCAAATTTAAAGAGGTATCCAGACTGCTAAAGGGTTAGAGAAAGGAGAGAAAGAAAAGAAACAGCAGGAATGGAGTGAGGGAGCTGAAAAATGATTGTGGAGGAGAGAAATGGGCTTTGGGCCAGAGTTTGGGTGCCATGGTTTGATGTGATGTGACTGTACGACACACAAGAACACATTTATCTGCCTGGAGCAGGGTAAGAGTTAAGGACAGTGGAGTCAGATAAGTGTCAGTGTGAAACAACATCAGTGTCTTTCTCTGTCTCTGTGAGTGACAGTGATACAAGGCAGCCTGCCCCTTACACATATACACACACATACTACAACACAAACACACACACTAACACAGGTGCCCAACGGCTCTATGCAGGAACAGCTGTTTTGCTGTGACACACAGCATACACTGCACATCACATCAGATACACAGCAGCTCCTTACCCAGAAACTCATGGACCACAATGACACACAGATACCGTTGCTTGCTTCACCAAATGCTGACACACTCTTCTAGGCATTTTATACTGTCAGGTTACATTTACCAGATACACACTCACACACATCTATGTACAGTATTGTCCTGCAGTATCCCGAGAGGACACGCAGTTAAATGGGTGCACCTAGAGTACATGCTAAAAAATAGAGATGCAATAGAAGTAGTTTTGGACAATATGACAACGGGATTATAGAGATGTGCCAACCTGTAGAGAGTTTGAGGTGCATCATTTATACCAAAGTAGAAATACCTTTGATATCTGTGGTTGTCTGAAGCCACTGTGGCAACGTGGTAGCAGGGCTGTTCGTAAGTCTTTTTTTGCAGCAAGCCATTTAACTTCTACTAATAACATTAACAATACCTCTGGTCTATTTGAGTGTTCATTAGCAGCTAAATGGAATTCAGCCATCATTAATTATATTACATACTGTGCTTTTCCATCGATGATGAAAAAAAAAGTCTATTGGTCATTTGATTCAATGTGATGACGTGCCTTGATTTATCAACTATTTGATTTACTGGATGGGCTAATCTATACCAGATTATTAAAAATGTATTACATTTATATTGCTATATATATATTATATTATCATGCAAAATCTGAATACCACTTCTATCTTGAATCAGCTTCCACTTAATGTATTTTACTGGATTCGGATTTGGTGAAATGCTTTCAATTCCAACAACATATAATGAGAGCAGTTGCATACCTTTTGATCTACCATAAAGGTGAAAAATACTGTATCAAGTGAGCTTGAACTAACAGGTACTATATCAGTTAAGGTAGCACTTTGATTGGCGTGGTCTGGGTGGCACAGGGTAAAAGCCAAGCAGCAACCTCTGTGACTGGCAAATGAAGCCAATGCGGAAGTGCCAAAAACTGTAGTTCCTCAAACAGCCGCTTGAGGCTGGCTGTCAATCTCCTTAAGTTTACAGCATGGTCACTCTGACTGACAGGTGAGTGCTGTTACAGATGGCTTATTTGAGCAGCCAGGTGTCATTCAGCACACCTCAGGTCCACCGATGATCCACGCCTTTGTCGATTTTTAGATTAGCTGGCAGAAGAGGCAGTATAGCTAACATGGCGGTGGCCACAGCATATTTTCAGCTCCAAAACCAATTGGTCACGTCACTAATGTGCTGTCCGTTGTTTTTACTGTCATTGGTGAATGCAAATAAGGGTTAATTTTGCAGCTGAAGTGTTCTTGCATGGCTCCACTGAATGCAACTGACAGTGTTTAGGTGGAAAGCTGTTGAGGAATCATATGATTGTTGCACATCTTACTGTGGCTGGTTTATCTGCACTGTACTGTCTCTACACCAAGAGTAGGACTTAGCAGTTGCTGCTAAACTACTTCTCTAGCAAGGACTGCAGTGAGAATTAGGCACTCAAAACTGGAATAAATGGGAAAGTACACTCACATAAATAAAGTTAGCATTCTGATTTGCTCAGTATTCGATAATAATTAGGATTTTGCTCATATAATTGTGCTCCTACAAAGGATGCCTCACTTAACTTGCTACCAAAAGATACATTTGTGCTCTCTTTCACTCTTAGAGTGTGGTAGACTAACACAGGAACACACAACCACATAACACATTTGCATATATACACATACGTGTTCAATGAGGCACATTATACAAATGTGTTATTGCAGTATCACTGCAGTATCAAGGTGATATACTGCAAAATATTTTTCTGCTTCTTCTTTTCTTTCCAACAGTCTAACGAGTCAACAGTCTGCTGCTTGTATGAAAACGTGCATTGCAATCAATCTTTAGATGCGTCAAAGAATGCCCTACAGCGAGTACAACAATTGAATGAGCTTGGCTCAGTAGGATAAAAAAGCACTTTTGTGATCATGAAACAATCAAAGAACATGATATGGGAATGTGTAGTATATATGAGCAGATAAAAGTTACATAAATGAGAAGTTGTAAGGTAATTCGAGGTTTGTATGTAATGTATGAGTATATGCTGGGCAACAAAAGCTGTTTGCGTGAAATGGGAAGTTCTTTCACCATCAGGTTTCTGCAAGATCACCAACATACATGATGTCTTGGAGACAATGGTCTCCAAAGTCACCACAGAATCAAGGCAAGTGCCCTGCAATCCAGACAGTCGGGGAGATCCTCAAGTCCAACGGCAGCATCCTCATGTACTGTATAGACAGGCATGGAAGTTTGTACTTGTAGTATCTTGAGTCTATACGCATTATCTGCTGCATTGGGGAGCCCAAGGCATGAGAGCTAGAGTTCAAGGCTGCATCTTTTGAAGGGAAGAGAAGAATATCCTTGGCCACAGGTAACTGTGTAGCTGCTGTGTTGCTCTTGCATGCATTAGTGTTATTACTATAGATAATGTGACTTTTCCAATTAATACAGATGTGCACAGTTCAACGCATTTACATTTATTTAATTATTCCTAAATATTTCCATATTTTTTGCCGTTATGCAACAGTGCATAAGCTACGATGGCATGAACATTTTATAAACAAACAAAAACAAAGCATTGAGGCTATGTAAATAATGCAATCAAAAACAATATCACATCACGATGCTTGCTACTGGTGACAGTCAGCATGGTTAGCCATGGCCATGCTTACAGTAAAATTACAGTCATACATTGTTGGTTACCAATATGAGTTTTCAAAATCTTTAAAACCTGATGAATGATTGAACTAGACTTATTTTCCAGTATTTCAGCAGACCTGACATTGCTAAGCTAATTTTACCAGTCTGATACACTGTATGCATTAATGGCTATGTAATAAATCATAATTATTAAATAAAATCTTTTCTAGTTCTTTTCGCTCTCCTGTTGCTCAGGTAAACCCGTGCTACTCTCTCACAAAGCCACAGGTAGGCTTTAAAAGACCGGAGGAGATTCTGAGTGCATTTCTATGTTTCTCCCCTCTGCCCCATCGTCTGTATGGGATGGAGGGATAGAGGTAAGGGAAGAATTGAAAGAGGGAACAACAGAGAGAAAAGACAAAGAATGTAAGCCCCCACAGCAGCACTTAAAGTAAGTCTGCATTATTGATGAGGAGACAAAGCGAAACATTTATTTATCATCGAGGATGTGTAGAAGCTAAGCCGATCCCTGCAGAGCTGAAAAAGAGTGAGAGAGAGACAGACAGAGAGAGAGAAAGTGAGGGTCAAGAGACAGAAAGAGGCCATGTTGAAAGAGAGATGTCTAAGGAGACTTGAGTGTATTTTTTGTGTGGGTATACAGTGGAAGGTCAAGTCTAAGATGTGTCCTGTGTATTTCCTTTGGTCAGCTGTGGGATTTCCTCAGGGCTGGAGGATCAAGACCAGGCCAGAGAATTATTTATGAGTCCTAAACAGGCTTCCATACTACACTGGTGTGCTTAACCCTCCACTACACTAACTTTGATGTTCAACCCTTTACACACTATTCCCGTATTTGTTCTCTGTCATGATTTTTGAAAATTAAAATAAAAACAGATACAGAAGGTTTTTTATGGGTTAATGTCTCTACTATTGTATTATTTGAACATTTAGTTCATTCATTTTCCAGAGCCCAAGGTGACTACTTTGAATTGCTTCTTTTGTTAAATAAAGAATCCAAAAAGCAAAATATATTCTATTTCCAATGATATAAAATAGAAAAGTGTCTCTTAAAGTGAGATTTATATGCATAGAAATTAGTATTTTTGTGATTTAATACCCCCAGTGTTAGAGTGCAATACCATTGATGTAAAAAAGAAAAGTTGTAAACATGTTTTTGTTATTATTATATTAATCATCAAAAGCTAGGAAGTAGACAACTTTGCTATCAGCTAAACATCAAGCGAGTTCAACAACATAAGACATAGCAGCCAGCTATTACTTACTAGTCCAACAGCAAGAAGCGTCTTTCAGCCTTTTTCATTTCACAGAGCTATCCTCGCAGACTAAAAGTCAGACTAAAGTTTAAAGTTAAACTTTAACCAAAAGCCACTACTTTGAGGGGAACAGTTTGTGTCCACAAATGGGCAGTGAGTGCCTCTAATAGTGTCCCCAAAATGCAATCAATACAAGTAAACATCCATACAAATGCACCAAAGACAACACAAACAGTAGAGATTTCAAATCTGCTTGTACAGTAGGTAACAGAAGAACACATGATAAATGGATGAACAAAGTTTGTATTGCTCGTAGTTAGGACAACTCCACCATTAACACTAGTTACTATAGTGATTTGGCTTTGTATTAGAGGATCAAATTGTCACCTGTAGGAACACTTCCCTGCACGTCAGATTAGGCATGATGTTTGGTTTAAATAATGCACATTGTTCGGCTGTGACTGATGGATTTGCAGGGAACTGACGTGTGAAAGTGGCTGAGCATGAATGTATGAATAGTGCAATTTTATGGACATGGCTATACATGTGTGTGTGTGTGTGTGTGTGTGTGTGTGTGTGTGTGTGTGTGTGTGTGTGTGTGTGTGTAGGGGAGGCCGTTAGGGGATAAGCACTCAATAACAGCTGACACTGAGCTGCCCTCTGCTCTCGCTCACACAAAGGACTATGATTATATTACTGTTTGACTGCCCACCACCCCCACCACCCCACCAACCCCACCAACCCCCCTCCATCCCCTCATCATACCCTATACTGCCAAGCCCTCTGTGCACTCAACGGCTAAGATAATTACCACTATTGTGTGTCACACACATACACACACTCCCATGCAAAGTGTGCCACGTGCTTGCCAGCTCCCCCATCTGTCCCCTACTCTCTCTCCCCCCTTTTTTTCCCCCCTCTCGGCTCCCTCTCTCCATTTTTATCTGTTTTTGTTTCTGCACCTATTGACATTCGTTATTTGGCAGGAAAGGGGAAATCCACTACAGACGGGGAAAGATTGATGGAAAAAGACATGTAATTTTTACTACTTACACTGATTCAATGTTGTACAGTCGGCTGTTGATCCTGTTGATACAGTTGTTGTCAGCGGGTCAACATACTCAGTGGTGTTAAATTTGCAATAGAATGCCGCATCAGTAGTGTGATGGACTTATCACTGAATATCAATATTTTTTCCAATACCTGATTGTCTACTCTACTAATTCAGTTTCTCCTCAGCCTACAGCGGGTCCCTTGCATCCTTTAACCTTTCAATTTACTCAAGAAGGAAAGAAAAGAAGCACAGGAATTCAGTTTGAGAGTATAGGGTGGAGAATAGCGTGCGACAGTCCTCCGATGTCCCCTTTCTTTCATTCCTTCTTCCTTTCTCTCCTCTTCCAGTTAAACTTTAATGTGTTTTCCCGCTCAAGTACTCAGGGAAACTCCTCAGAAATGGCTTTGGTTGCAGAAACACCAGAGTGGTTGTAGTGTTGCTTCTCTGTGTGTGTGGCATAATTGTAAGAGAAAGAGATTTAAGTGGTTAGTAGCCATGTATGTGTGTGTGAGGAGGTTGGGGAGGTGTGGTCACAATATGATGTTGGAGTGGTGTTTACACGAGCGAACAAAGCCACAGACAAATGTAGCCATTAATACCAAAACATTTTTCACCATTTCCTCCATGTGCCTTTTTCTCATTCGTCCATCCAGTCTCCTCTACCTGCAGGAACAAACACATACTTGGAAAACACACACAAACACACACACTCTCTCTCTCTTTCTCTCTCTCTCTCTGCGTTGAAGGTTGAGGTGACCACCTTGAGAGTGTGTAATTGTTTAATAGCCTGAGAGCTCCCATGTCTACCCCAGAGGCCTTTGCTTGCTGAAGATCGATCAAATACTCTGGCTGCCGGTGACAACTTCGAAGACACACACAGGCAAAGGGGCTAACAGTGAGTGCTGCTGGAAAGATGGACAGAGACAGTTAAAGGAAAAGAGAAAGAGAGAGTGAGAGGAAAGAGGAGTATCTCCCTTAGCGGCTGCCATGTGGCTTTAGCCATCTGTTGGCAGAGTCTAAATTAATTAGCTCCATTCATTACTAGTTTGCAAGAGGCCTGCAGTCTAAACCAGACACCAGCTCTCCAACTTCCCTTTCTTACAACCTCTTCTTCGTCTTTCAACCTCTCACACAACTAAAAACCTTCCGAGCTTAGATTTAGACCCTGAAAGGCCAGTGTTTTACTGTTATAATCTACTCTGATACTAAATTTAACAAGTGCGAATTTAAAGCTCCCAATTGGACAAAAACAAATCCCACAATTAGTTTGTCAGTTTGTAAAGATAACTTTATCTGAGGGCCACTGGCACGGTTGCTCTCTCTTAAGGTGTGTACAGAAAGAACACAATTCAAATACTGACGCTGCAATACTGTATACAAAGTCAAAGGAAAGACGCAGGTGGATATAAGTAGATACAAATTTGCGTGGTTGGCATGAACTGTGGTGAGGACGCACTCAAGTTTCAGGTTTCAGGTTTATTTGTCATGTGCAGGTTAACACAGGGTCAACAATACAATGAAATGTGTTGGACAAGAGGAACCAGTCAGCTCAGCATTAAGAGCAAAGTCAGTGCATTTGTTGCTAGTTAGCTCAGCTAACATCTGTACTGTTTTGTATTGGCTCAGTTTCACAGAAATGACGCATCACATACCAATTGAGTGGGGAAAAAAAGCAATAATAAATAAATTTAAACTATATACACTCCAAAGATGAGCAACACTTCCCTCCATTCCCTCTTCCTTTACATTCCCTTTTATCTGTTTTACTGCTCTGCATGGTTACTAGAGAAGTGCTGCTCAAAACTTCTTGAGAATGGCAACTCAGAAAAGATCTCCACAAAAAAGGGGCTTAAGTGCTCCCAAAAAAATTTTTTTTTTATGCTCCAGTCTTGCTAGAAATCTTAAGGATTGTTCTAAAATTAAGACTAGGAAAAACTCTAAATATTAAGTATTTTTGGGCCAGAAAATGAATTCTAAACATATGGACAAGTCTTATTCTAAATTGTCTCAGGGATCTAGCAGCCAAGAGACCCTTAAGGTCCACGGTGTTTATTGTAAAAATCTGCCATGATACTACATTTAAAAAGGTGTAAAGTTAAATCTTTCACTCAGACAGAAACAAACCCACAACCAGAAAATCTCAGTGTTGACACTAAACGGAAGACATACTCATGTTATCCCTCTAGACACACCTACCCTCACCCTCCCCTTTCTCTCGCTCTGCCCTCTTATCCCACTTTTCCCTCTCATCCTTTGGGAGTGCTCTGTGCCACCGCAGAGACGACAGATGGGGCTCAACATCATCCAGAGAGTGAGAGAGAGAGAGAATAGAGGGAGGTTGCATTCATTATTTACATCACTTGGTATTGGAATATTAATGCTAAAAGCAATCGGGCAACCCTTCATTAAATTAACTGGAGATGTAGGGAAAGAGACGAGAGGGTGAGATGGAAGGATGGGGAGCGAGGGAGGCAGAGACAGTGGGAGAGGAGAGAGAGAGAGAGGAGCACACTCTGTTAAATGGGCCCTAAAATTAGTGAAGCAAAAACACCTCCATTAAGAAAGCCTGCATCTCTCTTTTCCCTCCCTTCCTCCACTCTAACTCCTTTCTCCCCTTTTATGCTCTCTCCCTTCTTTTAAACACCCCTTCCTCTCTCATATGCACAAAAATCACTGCTTTACCCACTAGTGCCTGCTCTGAACCTCTTTGAGAAATATGCATTTCTGTGCTGTCCCTCTTAAGTGCCTGTTCAAAATTTAAACACGCTTATGGTGGCAGAATGTGTCTTTGGTCCCCATGTGCATCTCTCTGGAGAGTACTCCTCTGTCTTTTACTCTCTCCATCACTCTCTCCTCGGCAACTACTCTTTTTCTTTTTTTTGCTGTATCTCCCTCTCATCACTCCATCTTACCCATCTTCTTCCTATCTGTCCCTTTCTCTCTCTCAATCCATCTCTCTCTCTTATCCTCTACCTGTCAGCAAACCCCAATATTATTGTCACACATACAAATGTGTACACACTGGATATGCAAGCACGCATGAACGCACACACAAACGCATATGTACGCAGACACACAGCCATGCACATGCATACATAAATGTACAAATTCATGCACACTGGCAGTATAAGGACATATCCACACACACACACACACACACACTGACAGCGGCAGAATTTGTTCTCTCCTGCACAGCAACACATTGCGTATATGCAGAGCCACTCTCCCTATTAGTGGAATGCTGCTACGCGCTGTTGACTTCTGGAGAGGCAAACATACAGTCATGTCCACTGGTCATCAACTGATGCCACAATTACCCACCCCTCCACCTGCCACCCAGCTCTTCACAGCATGTGTGTGCACCGTGTGCGTAATTGAGAGGTGACTTCCGCGTATGAAACTATAATGATCATAATGACACCGAAGGAATTCATGTAATTGAAAAATTAGGTCATCTCCTATTGGTGGAGAAAGATCAAAAATGGAAACTGAGGCTTCCAGATGCAAATGAGGTCCCAGTGACTCTTGTGAGGTCTTAAATAGACAGAGCTTAAAGCTCAGGACTTGTTCCTTGAAAAGATTCTCCTGGTTACTGCTACAGACTGATACTCTCATTTATCTACTAGATATACCACCATGACATACCAACAGTTCACCAGCTTTTTTTAAGCACAACTGATTTTATACAGTAGAAGAGTTCATCTACATCACTCCATCCATCCACCCATTCATCCATCTATCCAAACATCAATTCTCTGCCCCCCATTATTCCTGTTCAGGATAAAGACAGACTGCAGGCTATTGCACCATGCACTGAAAAAAAGCCCTACAATAGGCAATAGGGCAAGGCATTGGGTGAAAGAAGGAGTAAAGCATCAACCTTTCCTTAACTACTGATATAGTAAAAGAATTTCAATATCAGTAAGACTTATAGTGACTGAAAGATTGCACGAAAAATAAGGAGCATGCTATGATATGAAAATGTCACAACCTGACGCCTCAAAAAACTGTGCCAGAACATGATCCTCTGGCATTAAATAGTTTAGAAACACAATCTGGCTGGACAAAGCGGTCTGTGAACGTGAAAGACACCCCCCAAGAGGTTACTACAATCAAAAACTATTTTGAAAGCAGGTGCATTAAGGTTCTGCATAGATCAGTTTAACCAAGAAACAGCTGGAACCTCCTAGAGAAGACAAAGTGAAGGAGAAGAAGTAAAAGAAATCAATGCTCTCCGCAAAATCTCCTACCTCTTTACACATTCAGCATACACAGAGCAACATGAACATCCCACTGGAGTTTCTGATCATCTAACATAAGTGCAATATTTATATACGTTCCATTTTTGATTTTGTCCACCAACTCTTGGGGAAAAACTTTTCTACTTCTACTTTATACATCAGCCCCGTATGTGCTTTGCCTTGTGGCTTGTTTTGATGAGCAACATAGCCTCTTGTAACATACAGAGCAAATACTCAGTTTGTCTCAGCCAAATGATTTAAGTATCCAATACTAACCTTCTATAGACTTTAAACATGGCGACTACACTCTCTGTTTCAATCTTGACTGGAGAATCTCTTGAGCTTTTGTGTTTTGCTTGTGTGTCACTAGTGATGTAGTTACTGGTTGGTTTATTGGTTAGAAGCACTGCTCTGCGATAGCTCGCTCATTGGGAAACTGAGTAACTGAGTAGCTGAGTTTAATAAGTCTTAGGCAATATGAACTGAAAATAAGCTTAATTAAAATGTCTTTAAAAGTATGAAGAAGAACAAGCATCAGCTTGAGGCAGCAGGAACTAAAACTTCTATTAAAGTTTATGCTGTTTCCATAGCAACAGATGCTAAGCTGATGCCGGGGTGTCGGATTTCAGAGCAGCAGCAATGTAGTGTTTTTGTTTACAGATCCGATTGGAATATGTCTGTAAATTGCAAATGTTACAGATGATAAATATATATAACTCACAACACCACCAGTCTAAACAAAAGAGAGAATTAAATTTTGCATAGCAAGACAAAGTATAGACAAAAGTGCAATAACATAAGTATAACCGGAATGTAATTTTTAACTATCTGGCACCATTGGAGGCACGCTGTTTACTGGACAACAATCTATTTTCATGCATATTTAAGCTCAATAATAACAGCCTCTCCCAAAATGCTGTTGTATCCAAAGGGACTCACAACCCAATCTCACCCCAGACCTCTAGGATGATGCAAATACGAGAGAAGACGCATCAACGGTTTGAAACCAGACATAAGTGAGAGACACAGGCATCACTGAATCCACCATATTGAACAAATAAATAAGCATGTTCTTCCTATTCCATGATGTCACATGCAGATATTTAATCTATATTAGCTGTCACAACATTAAGTTAGCTACACGGCAATATAGACCCACAATAAACCCTCTGAAGGTCATTTATCCTCATCTGTCCTCACTCAAAACAACCTCACCTGGATGAAATATTAGCTCATTACTGTATGATGCTCTGCTATGGCTCTGTGTTTGTCTGAGGATGTCAGAAAGAAGTGGGATGAGTAAGAGAAAGAATTGGAGGTAGGGGAGCGATGGAATAAATACCCGTCTGTTTTCCCCTCAACAGAAATAAACAAGGCGTTCACTTGTCAGCCTGCAAGAGAAGGGCACACTGTTTATGCAGAGGAAAAGAGGAGAGCGACACACACAAAGAAATGCGCACACACAAATGGCAAATCTGGAGATGGGTGCTGTTGGCGACTGCTTAAAGAGGGACACAAGTCAAAAAATATGTGTGCGTATATTCAGTACATAGAGTACAGCAACTTCGGAGCATTATGCATGTCACTTCCACTACTTTGACCTGCAACATAAGAAAATATAACACAAAATGTTGAAAACTCAACACCACTGTCCAGATATTTTTCTTTTCGCTGTGTGAGAAACATTCGAACAAAATAGTGACGTGTATGATTACACTTGGAAACCTAACTTAGTTTAAAAATCGACTGTGTTTCTCTTAGGAGATGGCGGTGGAGCATTGTGTTTCCCAGGA
Source organism: Argyrosomus regius (assembly GCA_946959425.1). Classification (NCBI taxonomy): domain Eukaryota; kingdom Metazoa; phylum Chordata; class Actinopteri; family Sciaenidae; genus Argyrosomus; species Argyrosomus regius. Next base: position 13,012,804 of record OX336889.1, read on the forward strand.
CAAAAGAAAAATAAGTTTGGCGGGAGAAAGAGCACCAAGACAAATCAGTTTAGTGCCTACAGTTTGTGTTTTCTTCCCATTCTTTCTATTTTACAACTTATAATGTTGTATTTGGGGTGTTTAAGTGTGCAGGCGGCTGTGGCTATTACAAATACATTTTATTTTGCAGGGAGGCTGTCTCTGACATACATTGTATTTTCAACTTGGCAGCAGAGATGTAGTCAACAAGGATGAATGAGCTGTAGTGCGAGCACTCAACTGTCAATCTGTGCTCATACACAAGAGCTTTGTCCACGAGAGCGGGTGGGGGGTGGGTGGGTGGGTGTATGTGTGTGTGTGTGTTTGTTTGTGAGGCCGACTCCAGAGAGAATGTATCAAGGCTAGAATGACTTTCAACTGAAATGTATATGAGATTCAAATTACATTCTTTTTTTCCTCTATACTCTCCCTTCCTTTGTCTTCTGGGAGCCTTAGTCAGCTAAGCTCAGATGTAAAAAGATTTTCTTCTCTCTCTGTCTCACACACATACACACAAACACACATGCAATCTTAGTCAAAGGCCAGTTGGTGCTGTAGGTTGATGTAGGTGTGAATACTAGTGAAATCCCATGTAAAGGAATAGTTTAACATTTTGGGGAAAGTTTTTGGTTAATATGTCCAAAAACTGAATAATAAAAACAAGCAAGTTGTGGTTTTACAGGGGGGTTATGTGCCAAAGTATTTCTTGCCTTGGAGTTATTGTCTTATTATCACCAGGCAACAAGTGGAGACACCAGAAAGTTATTGTGAAGTTACTGGAAGTTGATCCTCCTAACAACTTCTCTGTTTAGACTAAAGCCTGATATAGCTCTTTCCTCTGTTCCACAGACCTCCATAGTTGTCCAAAAACTATTAATAACACATCAGTGACTCACACCATTGAACTGGACGGCATGTTCCTTCATTACAATGAACATTGGCACTGTAGTTTATTTTGAGTCAATCTCACATTCACCGTCCTGCTGCTACTCACTTCTGCACCAAATCTGTGGCTCTCAGAAACAAACATGCTCGTGAAAAACATTTCAAAGCTACAGCGCCCAGATGTTTTGAAAATTATTTTGCCCTTTTTAAAACATGAAGCTATAGTGAAGATATTAAAGATGTGCATAAGGGTTTGGGCTGAGAGCCATAGAAAGGCTGGGAAAGAGAAACTGGTTGACACGTTATTGGTTTTGGTCTCTTCTCTTGAGATTTGTTAACGATAACAAAAATATAATATACGGCTAGCCTCATCCTTTAATTTGGCTGAAATGGAAACATGATAGCAAGCAAATTATGAGACCATAATTTATACATGTGGCAAGGAGTGATATTCATGCAACATGTCACAAATGTAAAGTATGGTAGAAGCGAATAAGGATGGAGTGAGCCATTAGCTCAGTGAGGGGTGACTCAGAAGGAAAGGAGAAAGGGAGGTAAAAAGGAAAAACATGGAGGATTCCTCACAAGACAAGAAACTCACATCGCTGTTTTCAAACAATCTCTCCAGTGAGACAGAGTGAGAGGAACAGAAAACTTGCATTGCCCTGGGCATTGTAAAACAATGGCTATGCACATGAACAAAACAGACCACAAAAAAAAGAAGAAGTAGACTGCACTTTCAAAATACCAAGAGCTAAGGTACAGAAAGTGAGAGCAGCGCGGAGAAAATAAGTAGGTGAGGGAAGAATAGGAAGAGGGCAGGCACTCTGAAAATAGCAGAAAGGGAAGGAAAATAATGATGCAAAACAAGAGGCGGTCAGGTGGGCCTGATAAGCGCTTGAGAGGAATAAATGTCAAGTCAAGCAGTAAGAGAACCCTAGGAGGCGGGGGTAAAAGAGAAAGTGAATAAGAGAGAGTGCATTTATGATGCAAACAAACCAATAAGGGAACACGGAGAACAAATCTGAAATTGTCCACAATGGATCAGAGCTGCTTGCATTATTTTGATGCAGTGGCTACATAAAAACATAATGAAAACTTTTAAAAACACTATTGTCAAAATAACCGTTACATGTGTTATACTCTGCTGACTTCTGTGAACTATTGATGTGTGTGTGTGTGTGTGTGTGTGTGTGAGGGGGGTGTCTGTGTATGTGCGCTGACACGCCAGCATATGCCTTATGGGAGTCTTCAGGGCATCCCATACATCCCAGAGAGCCCATTGATTAGCTATTAATAAAGCATAGAGATGCCATTGCTCACAGGGGAGGTCAGTAAGGGCTCACATGCAAACACACACACACACACACACACAGATATCCACAGAGACACACACACACAGGCAGCTACACGGTTTGAATGAGATTAGCTGAGGTTGGAGGGAAAGAACAGGACAGGACAAAAGAAGAGGAAAAATCAGAAGAAGAAAAATTAGAACATTTAAAAAAAAAGTAGAGTGTCAAAAGGGGAAAAAATGAGCAGGACTAAAGAAAAAAAGAGAGCAGGTAAGTTGTGCCAATCTATTTCACCTGTCTTCTGCCCACTCCCCTACCGAGTTATTCTACCTCTATCTCCCTGTCCTCCTTTCACTTTGAGGCTCTCTATCTTTCTCTCGCTGCCTGCTGCTTGTGTCCATTGTGGGCTGCATGTCAGAGCTCCACTGGCTGTCTTCATCCTGTCTTTGATTAGCTGTGATCTATGAGCCGGATGAAAGAAATGAATAAGGAAAAGTGACTGAAAGCAGTAAAGACGGGAGGAAAGAGGTAAGAGGAGGAGCTCCTACAGCTGATGGATATGACTGTGGTCAAGTCAGGACACATTCTCACTGAGAAAGAGAGAGTCAGACAGGACACATTTGCATCTTGCATTCTGCTTTATTTGCTGCAGTTTTCATCCATTTTGTTCCTGGTTCTTCAACCCACTGCCGTCCTCCTCCTGCTCCTCCCCTTCTGTCCCTCCTCAGCTGCCCTCCCTCCCACCCTCTCTCCTTCCCTAGCATGTACATCTTCAGGTCACGGGTCATTAAGTCAGCTCCAGAGGGGATGTGTCTGAACAGGATATCTCTCATATTGCCCTGCCCCCACCACTCCGCTAAAACACGAATATGCACAAACACATGCATGTCTGTAACCAAACATGCGAACACAAACGCTTCACTCTCTTTCTCTCTTTACAAACACACGAATGATGAAATGATTAACATGTTGTTTGGCCTGTTGGACAACTTACAAATGATGTGATCATTACTCTCAAATTCATTATTTGCAGTGCTCCATGCTAACACTTTGACAAACACTGTCAAGTCTCTCAGGTTCAGGGCCAGAAGCAGTGGTATCACATGTTACATTGGGCCAAATTCCAGAGACTGATAAACTGATATCTAAAAACTGTTTAAAACATTTTACTGAGTGATAGTATGGATATATTTCTGGAATATATCACCATTTTTATATGCTGTAAGCCTGGGAGCTTCCATTCATGCTTCTGAAAATAGGATACAAAACTATACCATACTCACACATCGTATAAGAACTTGACAACCCTCTGATTATATTGTTTGTAAATAAAGTGTGTAAAAAATATTATATTTAAAAAGCTGTCCTGTGGAGTTTTTGACCACTAATAGCACTATGTACCCATGTCATGTACTCAGGAGCACTCAGGTAGCACAATTCACATCCTGTTATCAGTTAGTTATGCAGACAAGACAACAAAAAGTTTATTAACTTTGTAAATGTTTTATGATGAAATAAATGAACTTAACATATTTGTGACTGTTGTCATGCCAATGGGATTTGGAGACTGTAGACACTGAATGTAAAACTTTATTTATTTTGCTTACAAGAAAACTCCAAAGAGCACCTTAAAGTTGTAGCCAGGTTTATTGACTTGAAGGTTTTCCAAATATTTCCCACCAAAAAATTAGACACCATCCTGCATGCCATTTAAAGCTAATATAGCATATAATCTAATTCAGTTGCTTTTTAAATGCTAAAGTAAGTATTCAAATATATATATCAAATAAAACTGAGCACCGAATAATGTTAGGCATGCGGATGTTTTTGTCTGTCAACTTAAACTTACCAACAGACAACTTATATTCAGGAAAGGTCACATAAACACATTCACATTTTAGCTCAGGCAGATGTGACAAACATTGTGAGACTGCTTGCTTGCAAATTCATACACATACACACCAATGCACACACACAAATGTACATACACACACACTGCACCATGGCTGTTGTGCACTGTCAAACAACATTAGATTGCAAGGCGGTGTCAGTGGGATAATTAGAATAACACATCCACTGTATTCTTCATTATGTGTGTCATCTTCACTTATTGGCTGTGCTTCCTTGCTGACACCATCTCCTCCCCTAACACCTTCCACCCAGGACACTCACACTCTCACCCCACCCTGCAAGTGACGTAGCTTTTAAGGCAAAGTCACGATCCCCATTAGTGATGGCCTCAAGTATAGATCTGATTGTCTGAACCTCCATCATGTATTTTTTTTTTTTTCCTAATTAGATCCTTGGCCTGGAGGAGAAGGAGGAGGAATGCAGCAGTGATACACAAAGTTGAGGCACAGCATCACTGTTTGAGGAAGAGGGTGTTGGCGAGGAGATCATGGTGGGTGATGAGTAATGCTCTGACGTAGGTTCTGCATTTGGCAAAATATCTGACAGAGATTCTGTCTGCTCGCATGTATTTACACTACTATTGTAAGTATATATGCAGGAGCATAGAAGATGAGGCACGTATCCTTTCAGTCAGAAAGATGCAGACGTACCGCCGCACTGCAAACACAGCGAACAATGATCTCATGCACAATCAAGGACTATACAGTATAAAATTAAAAACATGTTGGCCTGCAGGTCAGAAACAAACAGAAATACACAGACGAATTCACATGAATATATACTTGCGCGCACCTTGGCTGTGTGCGGTTAATGAATAACTAACTAGCAGAGAGGAAAGGGAGCCATCTTCTCTGAGTAAGGCCAAATGAATTCGCCGAAGCGCTATGCAAATGTTCCCTGGGCTAACGAGACTGCCTGCATGATTGGAGTGCCATTGAAATTCTCCTCGTGCACAGCCCTCTCTCACTTCCTACCTCCCTCCCTCAATCTCCCTCCATCTCTCCCGCCATTTCAATCTCTACACAGAACATCCATGTTCCTGTGTATGTACAGTGTCTATCTATCTATCTATCTATCTATCTATCTATCTATCTATCTATCTATCTATCTATCTATCTATCTATCTATCTATCTATCTATCTATGTCCACCAATAAACTGCACATTTATATCTCAGTGGATCTTAAAGGTTACAAATCATCATTTCCTTTCAGCGCTCAAATCATGTCAACCACACAGATACACACTGCAGCCCTATCAGTGCCTGGACAGCAGTGAATGCCCCTGTGTCTTAGTCTCTCTCTCTCTTTCTGTCTGTCTCACTAACACACACACAACACACACACATACACACATGCACACACACACATGTACACAGTCCGCTCAAACAGAGCGCGCTCAGAGTCGCTCTGCACCTGTTCTCTCTGTAAAACATCCAAACACGAGTGCTGAATAAATAACCCAACCTAACACGAATCACTGCCAGGTTCACACACGCACGCACGCACACACACACACACCACAGCCCATAAACACACATCAATAAGTAAACACCACCTATTTCCCCTCCACAGCTACCCCGTGCCCCACACCCCTCGCACAAACTGCTACCATCCTAAAGACAAACACACATAGACGTACTTGATGTGTGTAATGGTTAATGGTCAGAACAGGGATGAATAAAGAAAGTCTAAAGGAGAAAGAGAGGTGGAGGAGAGAGGGTAGGTTCGGGGGGGCATTAAGCACTTGTCAGATGCATCTTTAAAGGCAGGACATAGCGGCTTTAGAGCCCCTGGCCCCCTCTTCCTCCCTGGGGAGCTGGGGCCAGCAAAAATACAGAGCACACACACCTCTCTCTTTGTCCATCTGCCCATCTTCTCATACGTCCTCATATACTTACCAGCTTTATTCCATCATCCCTCCATCCTATGCCCACTTTGCCATCTGCATAATTTAGCATGTCATGCTTTTGTGCCACTTTGTCTTTCTTTTTCTGCCTATTCTGCCATTTTTTGTGCCTATCTGTTGTTCACTTTCAGCTTTGATGGAGTGGAAGGAAAAGACGATGCTTTGTCACTTCAACGTCTTCCTAATAAGTGCCTCTAGAAGAGGAAGGGTGAGAGAGGGACAAAGTTAAGAGGAGAGAAGAGTGGGTAGACGGATGGGGTATAGAGAGTATAGGGCCTCTGCAGAGTAGCCACAAAATGGAGACTGGGACAGAAGCTGCAGCAGCTGTGGTGACGCTACACTTCACAGAGAGAGAGAGGCAGTGTGTGTGAAAGAGAAGGGGGATTAAACAACCTCAATCAATGAATGCAAAAACACAGACGTCACACTTTTCCACACCCTCTTCACCCTCGATACTCTCCCCCTCCTCTGTCTCTCTCCTCTGAAATCAACCACTCAATGACTCAATGAATCCACAGGAACTTTTGAACAAGTTATGATTAATATTACTGTAATATCAATTTTTACAGCTAAATTATATTGGTAAAGGCATATATTCCTTAATCTGATTTATGACTGTAATATATCAATGTTTTCATCCACATTAATTAAAGCAAACTACTCAGGTGTCACCAATTTAATATATTTAGTGTGTAATGTGAGTCACAAGTTTGGTGTTTGTGTCTGAGGAAAATGAAGATATATGTGATGTCACAGTATGTGACATTTTACGGTAATGGATCAATTTCTTCATTCATTTAAACACAACACAATAAAACTGTACTCTCTGTATATTTTTAGAACAGTGTTAGTCATAAGTCATGTTTTCCATAAGTCCCAGGAGACTGAACAGACCTGTGATTATTTCCAGACAAGTTTTACATTTCTATGTAGAATTTTGATAGTAGGCAGTACTGTATGAGGAATTTATACCCAATAAAATTGGAAGTACAATGAAGGTTATTCTCATGATACTACTGATATTTGAGAGTTTAAAAAAAATCTAAATATCGGCTGATAGTCATGGTTATATGTACAGTAAATATATAACTGTAATGGTGACACCATAGGTCAATGCCTTTAGACAAGTCTGAAATCTAATTTCTTTTTGCTTATCAGTTGACATATATTAATATATCTGCAATAAGATAATACATGCAGATATATCAGCCCTGCAAACTCACTCTAATGTGAACTGCACATGCACACAGTGTCATCAACAAACCACACATGCACAGCATTATCGTCCTATTCAGTGCCATGCGCCATGAAATTTACAACATATAAAAACTGTAGTCAGAGAGAAAGAAAGAAGTGTTACAAAGGTTTATCTTTACATTTGCATATAAAAGATTCATTCTCCTGACAGTGAGGACATGTATATCTATGCTACCTGTCACTGAAGTGTACATAAATATGCCGCTATGTCATCTGTGTGTGTGTGTGTGTGTGTGTGTGTGTGTGTGTGTGTGTGTGCGTGTGCGTGTGCGCACAAGTGTGGCGGAGCTGAGCCGTGGTGATGCACTAATAAAAATCAGGCAGCGATGCATCCTCACACCTTCCTCATCCCGCCCGCCGGTTCGCACCCGTTACCATGGTGACCAGATAAAACTCATACTGTTTTAAGCTCCAACTGGAGGAGGAGATGGATACTAAAGTGACATGGCTACATATGAGTACAGAGCATCCTCTTTCAGTTCCTTAACTGACAAGCAAACAAATGCTAATTTTCTAACCAACGGCAACACCAGCAAACCATCAATTAGAGGGAGAGACATGGCTACATAGAGAGATAGCAGAGAGAAGGGGAGGTATGACAAGGGAGTAAAAACCAGGATAGCCAGTCAACACACAAAGCCCTCCTCTGTTTGACTGTCTGCCTGTCTATCTGTCTCCCCCCTCCCTCCCGACACACACACACATACACACAGCTCCATGAACGGGCCTCAACGCAAACAGATTTGGCTGTCAAATAGTGACACGACACCCAGGCAGGGTCGTCTCGCAGTGAGGCCAGCTGTCAGCAAACACCCTCCTGCCTCTTCATCAAAGACCATTCAAACTCTGCTTTATTGACCAACACGGCCGTCTGTGTGACATGTGTCATCCTGTCAAGCCAATACCTTGGCATACACTGTCCCTAATAAATGGCAAACCACTAGAGCATCTCGAGTGCTATCGAAAGAGAGAAAGCTGTACATGCCACCAGGAGCTGATGGATGGATGGATGGATGGATGGATGGATGGATGGATGGATGGATGGATGGATGAGGTGTGTGGTGGAGTGCAGTTGGTTGGGAGGGGCGCACACATGCACACTATGTGTGAGTGTGTGTGTGTGTGTGTGTCTGTGTGGCCATGATGCTGACACAGACCACCAGTCTGTACCAGGGAGGGAGAGAGATGAGAGGAGGCTTCCAGCCAAAGATGGACAGAAAGAAGAAGAGGAGCACTGTGTTACTAATAAGACCTATTCATCAGCCCTAGAGAGAGAAAGAGAGAGAGTAAGATGGAAAACAAAAAAAAGCTCTCAAACCTTTTCAAATGCAAAATCAGAGGGTGTACTGTAGGACGATTATTTTCATTATCGAATAACCGAATACATTTTTTCTAGGTTAATCAATTTGTCTATACAATGTCAGAAATCAATCGTCTAAAACCCAAAAATAATATATTTACACTGATATAAAATAGAAAAAAGCAAGTGTGCATTAATGCTTAAAAAATAACTGCGAGATGAGTAATCTATCGAAGTAGCCAAATATTAACAAAACAGCTCTAAAATGTGTGATTCATATTCTTTACTGTATTTCACAGTATATTCCTGAACATGACTCTTCACTGTAATCCTTTTACATTAAATTATTAATTAGAGTTTTAAATAAATATGCTGTATTGTATTATAGTCATATGTTCACAGGGGTAATTATACTACAGCTTTTTTATTAAAGCATATGGATGACTACAGAAACTTGCTGTGTGTGTGTGTGCATCTCTTGCTTGTTTATATGTGCATGTTTTACCGTCAAACAGACTGGCCCGGTCTCACCACTCTCACACTGAGGGATCCGTGACAAGAGAGAGGGGAATCCAACAGCAAGCTTTATCGATCCAGACTGGAAACCCCCCTCAGGCCACACACACACACACACACACTCTACAGCTGTGCTGGATCAATGAGTGCTCCCGTGTGAAGGACAGAGCCATACAAAGAGGCACACAAACACACAACACGCACGCACGCACGCACACACACCTCCATACACACACTTATTGAGAGAGATGAAAGCGGTGCTCGGTATCAGAGAGCGAGATAAGGGGCAGAGGGAGCAATACGTATCATCTGACCTAAACAGACTCATCTGACACCCTGCAATTTGCCATTGCTCCACGGAGCAAATGTTAACACTGCGCCGCACAAGCCTGTCACACACACACACACACACACACACACACACACACAGCACACATAGACTAGACATACAGCAGCATGTAGGAGGCTCCGTTTCAAACTGATAATATTATTCGTCAGTTAAACATCGAATGATTTGAATAGAGGATCAGATGAGGCAGAGAGGACAGCTCCAGACACAGCAGAAGCCCTAGAGGTGTGGTTGCTCTCTTTTGGGTGACTGTGATGAGCAGCTAAACAGATCTATCACTCATCAAATTAGATCCCCTGAGCCCACACACACACACACACACACACACACAGACAGACAGACACACACAGATACACACACGCACATGTCTACTAATGTCTGATTTATCCCTGTAACGCAGCTATTAACCACAGCAGTGTCAGTTAGTGAGTGAAGAGCAAAGGAAGGCCATTTCATCAGACTTCTTTTTGAATGATTGGACCATTTCTTTAAAACCTTCCTCCATCTTCTCTCCCTGACAAAACACGGGATGTCAGTGACACAATTGAATTGATTAGTCGAATCGAATCGATTAAGGGCTGTCAGCAGTCACAAACATGGCAAACGAGGAAAAACTCTTCATCACAATAAAACCTGAAAGAAAATCACATTTTTTAAAATACTGACAGAACTCTGTATTTATGGTTTGGGATTTATTCAGTCTAAAAATAACAGGAGAGATTTCTCATTTCTCTCAGGGCAAATGTTCTCGAGCCCATTGACATATTGGGATGACATTAGATCATTTGCTTTCCATTATTATCCACCTCCTGATCAAACACAGCAAGCACGCACTCAGCCAAATATAACTCACATGGTCAAACGAATGGAGTTTGCAGTGACAGTACATTTCAGTGAGTGAGGCAGATTTGGACAGTCACACAAGGTGGATATGGGGCTGATTTTGTCTGCAGACTGACTTAGTTCTTTAATGATTACCATCGGCTGAGTTTCCTACCTGGGACGATGGAGACGGTGTCTTTCTCCCAGGACACCACGCTGACGTATTCCTGGACAGCTGAGGGGATGAGGCACTTGAACACAGCGACATTACCCCGCATGGAGCGCTGGTCGGCCACACGGACTGTGTAGGGCTCCCTGAACACTGGTGTGTGAAGGAAAGAGCTGAGATTAGTCAATGAAAGGATTTTGGTTGGTGATTATGAGGGTCTCAAAAAGGGAGAGTTAGTTTTTAACAGGTGACAAAAATAGTCAAAGTTAACTAACAGGCAACTTAGTTTGACTTGAGATAAAAGTAGAGCTTCAATTACCAACTATTTTTGACTAATTAGTTGTCAGCGAATGTCAAAGAATATTTAAAAATGTCCATCACAGTTCAAGAGCCCAAGATTACATCCTAAAATTGCTTTGTCTAATTTGTCAGACCAATCCAAATCCCAAAGATATTTAATTTATAAGCATATAAAACACACACAAAAAAAGCATCAAATCGTCACTGGAATCAGCAAATAGTTGTCATTTTAGGCCTTTAGGATACCAAAACCTTGGTACAATGCAGCATTGTACTTCAGTAAAATTAATGGGAGCAATAACACTTCTCACTTTGCTCAACGTGCCAGAGCCCAAGGTGACTTCTTCATATTGTTATTTTGTCTGAACAACAGTCCTAAACCCAGAGATGACTGCTAATTGATGAATTGACTGATAGTTTCAGCTCTGAATGCAAGTAACAATTTATTCTTCTTTACTACACATGTTGACACTGTACAGTTGACATCCATCTGTCCTGTTTAGGTCTGGCAAACTAACTTGTCTGGTGTCCTGTTCAACCACATTAAGCCAGCGTTTCCCTCTTTAGTCCCAGATTTGAAGTCACACTGTGATCGTAAGGAGGGTTGACATGGAGCTGCATTGAAGGGGATACACAGTGAGCGGCCCTTGGCCTTTTAAAGAACAACGCCACAGATGCTTTGAGACGGCAAGGAGTGGAGGGTTGCTCACGGCCGATGGACCTGTCACATGCAGGCGCCAGGCATCAAAAACACACCCCCTGCACATGGCATGCACAGCGCTAGGCTGTGAATCTGTGCCAGTGTACAGAAAGGATGGTGGTGATTAAGACGGGCTTAATGATGAAAACAGTAGCCTGTAGCTAACGAAATTATCTCTCCAGTTAACTCTGTCACATTTAGATTAGTGAGAAATGCTGAATCAGAGAATACATTTTCATTAAATAAATCAAGTAAAGTGAAATTAAATTAATGGATTATTTTGGTGAAGAAGAGAGACAGGTAGTTCAAGGGCACGCTTGGTTGACTGAATGAACACTGACCCGTGTTTTCTAAACTGGATTGAGCTGAACTGCACAGGCTTACCCTCCACCCTGATATCATTTGTATTGAGGGGTGTTGCCAAATTTTTCTACAGCAACTTTGACATATACAAAAATAAGAACAAATCTGACACTAGTAAGATGGAAGAAAAAACAATTACAGAAATCAGATGGGGTCTCAGAGAGGCTGATGTTGGGGAGTGTTTCTGGCATCACAATCTAACACAATCTATCACTTCTATTCAACCAGGCTTCCCTTAGAAATGAGGACAGTAATGGCTTAACAATGTAAAACACCCGTACACACACACACACACACAAAACACAGGGAGTGGCCCCGCCCTCCCGTGTGTTCACTCTCTCCCCCAGCTCTCCGGTGATATAATTAACGCCTAGCCTGAAGGCCAGTTTCCTTGGTCATTAATAATGCTTTATGCCAGCCGCCACTGTCACTGGAACCCAGTGGAACCAAAGCCGATGTCCTTGTCCAAATGGTGGGGAGTCTTTCACCTTAAAGTCCGAGGTTTAATCTCCCAAGTCTTTGTCTGATTCCGTCCATTGCTTTTACACTGTTCTACTTTTCATAATTGGCTGAACCCTGGACCTTTTCTTACTTCTTTTCTGATTTGCGAAGGAGCTGAGACTGGAATGAATTAGGGACTATTCTCAGTCAGCATTGTTGAAATTTAACCTTGCATCATATGCGTGACCGTGCCAAACACAGATATATAAACATTAGATTTGGTGTCTTTAGTCCACGCCTTGTGGTGTTACTGATGTTACTTTGCACATGAGCTAAATTAATGGTTGCAGTAAGATATCCTCTGGGGAACATATCACTTCTCACTTTGGTCATCTGACACACATGCTGCTAATGTGAGCTGACGTCTCATTTGTAAACAAGCCAAAGCTAAAGGACAAATAATTCCAATCAAGTCTTCATTTCAATTCTTCATTTAAACAACCTCTGCTTCTCACTGATGCCATCTACCTGCAGATCAATAGCCAGAATCGACTGAGTAGCCTCGGCTGTTGTGGCCAAGCCAATTCTTTCAATCTTTTATTTACTCTCTGATTGACCCTTCTGCCTCTTGTCAATAGCAGCGAAAATCCCCAATGCCCACGGTGCCTCTCATAGAGTGTTTAAAATCAGCTTGACAGCTTGTAAATGTTTGGTGCGCTGATGACAGTCATCACATGTCAATTCAGCGGAGGTTAAGATCCAGTCAAGATCATCTCAGGTTTGTGCTTACTCCGCTTTTGACCCCAGCTTGTCCTACACTTGCTAACCTCTGAAAAGTGTTGTTCAGACACTCCTCTCACCCATTAAAATCAGTCAAATAAACACTGTATGGCAACATGCCCTTGTATACAAGCATGTAACCAGCTCCAGTAAGAGGCAGGTCTTGTGATAGCATTGTCATTTAACACACGTTCCTCTTCAAAGATATGAAAGACACAGAGGAACAAAAAAAATATTACATATTCATTCTCTTAAGCCTTGTGACAGGATGCAAATGGTAGCCCAACTGATTTGTGTGTAAATTGCACTCCCCCTCATCGCATGCGCAGCAGAATCATTAGGATGTTACTGATGCCTGACTATATGCAGCCTGGTTGCTTAGGAACGAGCTAAAACATGGGTCTGGTGCACTGGGCGCACTGGGAGGCAAGTCTTGTATCACTGTCGCTTCAATAATTAACGACGGGGAAACCAAATACTGCATTTACTTATTCATAAAGCAAGCAGCAAAAACACAGAGAAGAAGAGATAGAGAAGGGAAAAATAATGAAATACAGGAGAAATGGATGGATGTAGGTTTCATTATTGAATGGATCGGATAAGAAAAGCAGTCCTTGTGTATCAGGTTCAGGGACCCTACTAAACTGTAATGTCAGCCAGAGAAACGATGACAAGGGCAGATGGAAGAAAGGGATCTAGACACCTGCTGCCTTGGCCCGGGCCTACACGGGTGTGTTTTAGTCAGGACAAAAGGGAGATGAGGTGATCTCACTGAACAGGTGTCCTCATTTCATTTTATTAAGTTTGTGTAAGGAGGTATTGGGTGCACAAAACATGAAACCCTCAGACTCTGACAGAATGTTTTTCCAGCACAAACAACTGCAATCGCTAATTGCATGTACGTAAGGTGTGCTTTCATTTATAGAGTAAACTCACGCGTCTATCATTGGCATCTTTTAACTTGTTACCAAAAGTGAAAATGATTTGTGTATCCTAAAGAAGAGACAGTGAAGAAGAAAATACTAAATGCACTGGGAGGAGATGCTCAGATGTGAGAGGAGATGAGAGGAGAGGAGAGGAGAGGAGAGCCTTATTCCTGAGGCTACAGATGCTGCCAAACTGCTAGATATGTTACACACACACAAAAAGCTTTGCTTTGGGGTTAGGATCCAAAATTCACAAAAATGGCTAAAAACTCAGTCTTTTTGTCAACGTGAAATTGATTTTCTCTGCCTTTTGTCTTTTGATAATACTAGATTTGACAACTGACACATTCTTTTGGAAACTTAGCCGATCGCCTTCCTTGTCTCTCTGAAAGGAAAAATAAGGAGAGTTGATGTGTTCATTTAGGAATAATTCAAAACTGAGTCAGGTAGAAGTCCCTGTCTCCATGCATGAGTACAGTTACATGTAAGTATTCTGCTATTTTTTATTATCATATGTAATAAAATATCATGTGTTTTTTTAAAACCTTACCCAAAGGTCCAGTGTGTAGGATTTAGTGGCATAGCAGTGAATTTGCAGATTGCAACCAACTGAATATTCATTGCCTCATCCTCCCCTTCCGAATGTGAAGGAAAAACTATACACTTGCGAAATATGCAAAAAGCTTCATCTAGAGTTTGGTTTGTCCATTCTGAGCTACTGTAGAAACATGGTGGTGCAACATGGCGGACTCCAGGAAGAGAACATGCTCTGTCTGTAGATAATGGGCTCATTCTAAGGTAACAAAAAACACAGCAATTGTTATTGTTGATTTTTGAATGGAATTTTCCTCCCTTCAAATCATTAGTTGGATTAAATTAATTTCCATATGGTATGACAATTAAAAGGCAGACTCTTGAAATCTACTTGAGTTGCACAATGCATCACAGTTTAATTGCTGTGACAAATCAATTTGTACTTGAAACTGCATTAACATGTAACAGTGGTGGAGAAATTATGTCTGGTGTGATGAATTGCATTTTACATAACTCAAGCAAGTTTCAAAGTTTGCTAGTTGATTTTGATACCATATAGAAATAAATGGAAACTAACGGCTGCCCTAAAAATAAGAAATAAAAACATGTATTTGAAAATGACCACCAGCATTCAGCAGAAAATATACACGTGATCTAAGGAGCTAGAATCTGCATAAACACTGGTTTGGTACCCCAATCTAAGAATGAACCAGTCCAGGATGAAGACCACATTGAAGCTTAAATTGCTTTGGAGCGCTAAATAGTTTTTATCAAAAAATAAATGTGTGCAATCAAAAAAGTGACACTATCGAAGAAGCTTGAGTAAAGTATAAAAACAGAAAACTCAATTAGTCGCAATGAGAGAGCATAATAAAAACATATACAGGAAAACAAGCAGCCGACATAGTGATTTTCATAAATGTAGAGCTATCCAGACAGGTGCTAGTGCTATTATTGGACCACAATCAGCATGCATGGGAGAGGGTGAGAAAGAGGGAGAGGGATAGAGAGAGATGTGAAGATGTGAAGAGAGAGAGAGAGAGAGAGAGGAAGGGAAGGAGAACGAGACGGATGGCGAGGGGGGAGTGGGGGTGGGGCAGATTTTTTGGGGGGTGTCACACTGCGAGCTGTCAGCTGTCATCATTCTCCTGCGCCACCTGAGACAGGGCATGCCACACCCTAGCGCTCACGCCTCTGTCGCCCATGGCAACTGCAGGGTTGTGTATGTGTGTGAGCGTGTGCATGTGTCTGTATGTGTTGTGTAGGACTCTGGAGGTAATGAGGTGCACACACATGCACGTGAGCCCTGGTTATGGAGCTGTGGAGTTGTGGTTGCCTCAGCATTTAATTGATTAATTGTTGTAATTATTTGGGCGGGAAGGTCATCCCAACACTGAGGCTGGCTAGAAGGTCACTCTCACGCTGGAGGGACTGTCCTCCTCTAGGGACCACACAGGCCATATGGGTGTGTTTATGAGTTTGTGTGTGTGTGTGTGTGTGTGTGTGTGTGTGTGTGTGTGTGTGTGTGTGTGTGTGTGTGTGTGTGTGAGAGAGAGAGAGAGTGAGAGAGAGAGGAAGAGAATCCGGCAGCATTTTGGCGAATAATTTTGTTCGTATCCATGTGTGAGGTAGGGAACTGCTGACTGTCTCTTCATGCAGGATTGATCAACACAGTCAAAATGTCTGCCTGGCTATTACCATGACCTGAAAATCTACTTTTTTTCATGATTCTGTTCACATCTTTCCATGTCTGTAGCTGACTCTCCAAAATCTTTCCTGCCAAACACCCTGACAAAGAGCTGGCAACTAAACACCAAGAGCCAGCTTGACGAAAATGGCTGTGTGTGTGTGTAGTTAGGGGACTTTCCAGTCCATGGACAGATGGAGAGACTGGGAGACAGGAGGCTTGCTGGCATGAGCTACGCACAGGCTGGTGTGCATGTATGTGTGTGTGTGTGTGTGTGTGTGTGTGTGTCTGAGTAGGTGCGTGCATGTGCATATGCATGTGAACATAAATTTGTGCACGTCTGTTGTATACACGTGTATCCAGTGTGTATCACATTAGGTCATATGCATGTGTATATGATGTTTATGTGTGTGTGTTTGTTTGTGAGTGTGAGAAAGAGCAGTAACACCTTCCCTCAGTGTGTTCAGCGCCTCTCTCCAGCTTTGACCTTGGCAGGGAGTGCGACAGGTCACCAAGCCAACTGTCTACGTGGAGGATTTTTAATACACAGGGTCAAGACACTGAGCTTTGGGACACTTCACCCCCCACTGAAAGAAGTTGTTGGTTGTAGGATGCCAAATATGACTGCCGCTTGGGTGACCATATTTTCAGATGCTGTTCTGCTGTTGTGACATTGTAAATGTACGACAAAAAAATTGATTATTTCAGGTGTAACCTTAGCACTCTGAAAAGGGGCACTACACAAACACAGGAAGTTCAGTTAACTTGTCACATGGAGTACAACAGTTATTTAAAGTTAAAAACAAAAAAACAAGGTTATCTCACCTTCGGCTTCAGACTGAATATTTTAACAGAGTGTCCTGTATTACAAACAGGAGATGTGGAGTTTGAAAGATGTGGCAAGCAGGGATGGAAAAAGACAATATTGAGTTGCATTATGGGAATTGTAGGATCCAGTGTTTTTGTTAAGCCATACTAGGGAATAAAAATCAGGATATCTTAGTCCTTAGTGCTTCCATTTTGACCATTTTATGGTGAGTTCCACATCTTAATGAAGGTCAAGTACTAAATGATGGAGTACATATTTAAGTCTAAGGATGAGTTTTATAAAATATATATGAAGAATTCTATCAATAGTTTACATGTTGTTATGGTTCCATGTTGGCTTATGGGTTAAAAGGTGCCAACTGTGAACCATAACATCCCCAGCCTGTGTCTTGCAGGGACTGCCTGTTAAAAATAGTAAGTGTTGCCAGATATGCAGATTACAGATTGTAGATGCCATTTTAGGTGGTTGAAACTTAAATTAGTCACTGCTAGAAGCTGATACCTCATCTAAGTGGATGTTGTGAATCTTTACAACCCAATCTTGTGCAGACTCTCAATGTCACTCTTGATAGCACTACTGGGCTAGCTTAGCATGGAGCCAGGACACTGGCACACCCCACCTTAACTGGTTTATTTCCAAATATATGTAGGTCAGGACAGGACAGGTTTCGTTCTTGATATTTGAAGAGACATCCAAAAATTTAGTTAAACTAGGGTCACCATTCAAAATTACTTTAACATGCATGCAGAGACCTAAGATAGAAGAGAATTGAACAAAAAATCCCCAGAAATCTCTTTGACCATTAGCTTAGTTCACATCTAGTGTGTCCAAACCTCACCTGCTTTGATGTGGATGCTTGGGCTACGAATCTTGCCCGCTTGGTTCTCAGCAGTGCAGAAGTACTCGTTGTCGTGGATAATGCTGTTATAGGCGGAGGGGGAGAAGGGGTAGAGCTGGAGGGTGCCGTTGGCATGAACGTGGCGGATATGGGGCACGTCGTAAATGTCGTCTCCGGCGGCCAGGTACCAGCGCAGGACGGCATGGGGGGCGCCGCCCGCAGGGCAGGGCAGGGACACCCCCACCGAGCTGGAGAAGGTCACCCGCTGCAGGGAGGCGTTCACAAAGTACAGCCGCGTAGAGACAACATCCTCACTGTTGACTGTTGATAGAAAGGGAGACAGAGTTAGCTGGTTTGTAAGAGTCAGGCATACAGGCAACACTCAGATATCAGACAGGTATGAAGAGAAAGTGTGTGCATAATGTGCATTGCTATAACTGAAATACTCATTGTTTAAGCAACTCTTAAAATATAATAATGAAATAAACCTCAACACTGAATAAAATAGCATAGTTTAAAGAACATGTTAACACTACAACCTGCTTATATAAACAACTTACAAGGATGAAACATAACATAGGTACAAAGACACAGTATGTGTACTGATGCAGAAATTATTTACTAAAGGGAGTGCTTGACAAACGTTTTCCTTCTCTATTTTTTAATAAAATTATGTTGAACTGACTGAGTGCTGAGATAGGAAGCTGCAGGATATAGGATCATAATATCAGTTGTGCAGATTGGTTGCCAAAAAGTTTTATAAATCTTGATACGTTTGATCAAATAACACAAACTTGGCCAAAAAAGTTTCGATGGAGTACATTATTCAATATGTTTTAATGAAATGTCTCATCAATGTGCACCATGCCAGACAAAGAGGATAATCAATAGTAAATTGAATAATAAAGAAAAAACTTTTTTCCATGTTCCATATTTGATTTGTCCGCGTGCTGTATTGTTATTTTTTGTTCTAGACAGTAATTTACAATATTTTCCATGAGTCAATTCACTGGAGTGAGACTATTTTGAAGTGAGCATGACTCACTTTGAAAGATTACTGGAAATACTACCTGATCTAACACAAACTTACAGACACCCACATGCAGTATAAAAGCTGGAATCTACAGGCATTAAGGTCACCTCAACCCAAACAACTTCCTCCCTGTGTGCCAAACTGCAGCCATCCATCTCATCCCATATGCATTATCTTAATATCTCTAATCTAATATATGTGTCCAGAGAGCCCTTTGGAAATCTGCCTCTCAATAGGAGGACAAAATGGGTCACAAGACTCGACCCAACCACCACTGCCATCTCTTTTCTGTTGATATCTTCCGTCATTCGGGAAAACAAAGTGTTCACACAGGCATGATGGCAGACTGCTGCATTTCATAGGCCTGCTCAAGCCTGTCACATTTACTGTAGATCGTTCTGTAGCTGTACCAGCCTGAGGAGGTGGATACCACAGATGTTTGCTGTAAAACAATGATATTGTGGCACAGATGAAGAGCTGCTGCCAGATAAGTTGTCCTAGGGGAGAGAGACCACCATATATTCTCTCTCTCTCTCTCTCTCAAACGGCCTCTTCCAGTTTAGAGCGGGGGTAGCGAGGCGTCTTTTAAGATCTGTGTGTTTCTGTGTGTGTTTGCTGTGGGGGGTGGTGGTGGTGGGTGTAGAGGGAAGTGTAAAGAAGTGCTGAGCTCAGCTTGGCTGGAGGCCAGGGGAAGACGCTGTGCCCCGAGCCAGAGAAGTTTCTTCTCAGACAATGATACTTAATTAATCCCTTTTCCCGGATTGTGTCAACAATGCCTGGATTAGCCCTATCTCTTAAATTCTCTCTGCTTTGGGAGAAAATAGGTTGTTGGCTAAGACATCAATGGAAATATAAAGACACTATCAGATGTCATTTGGCTCTAATTTCTACATATCCTCTACATCAATGGATATCATTAGTAACTGGCTATTAAAGGAGAGAAAGAAGCCCACTGGCTGTCTTTTTAAGATCTTAATACAGGGTGAGATGGATGAAAGGTTGATACAAAGTCCATTTTTATATCTATTCTGTCCAGTATAATAACAGGCAAGGACATAATGACATTAATAACATAACATGAATGGGATGAATCATGTGAGAAAAGGCTCAGAAGGAAAATGAAGGGATTAGGGATTAAACCTAAACTGACATAAGGTGGTTTTCACTCTCTCCTCCGTTCTCTGCCACTTTATGCAGCCCTCTATCTTATCTTTCTGGGTTACTTTCAGCCTCCCATCTGCCATCGTACTTTCACCCTTACCAGATACCCCTCCAAGACACAAACACACATCCTCTCGTCTTTTCCTGCCAC
The DNA here is from genome assembly GCA_946959425.1 of Argyrosomus regius. NCBI lineage: Eukaryota > Metazoa > Chordata > Actinopteri > Sciaenidae > Argyrosomus > Argyrosomus regius. Next base: position 13,032,976 of record OX336889.1, read on the forward strand.
ACTAGAGACAGGCAATGTTCTGTGATTGGAATTTGTATGCCAGACGCAGAGAGTTAAACCCACATAATCTCCTCTCACATTTAACACACACACACACACACAGTCTATCTACTCTGTAATCGCATTGCTGTGGGAGGCCGATGTCCGACTTTCCTGGTTCACATGTATGTGTGGGTGTGGAGCGGAAGGAGAGCCAGGCGCAATATTGTAGACAAGACATGGGTGGCTGGTTGAGGGGAAAGGTGCTCAGGTGCAAAGGTGTTTGGATGCAACCGAGTGACTGACTGTGTATTTGTGTGTGTGTGTGTGGTAAGGTCAAAGGGATAGAGAGGTTAATGTTAAATGACTGCCTCAGTTCTTGATGTCAAACTCAGCGAACAAGCAGAGGCTGAGGTGTGCAGAAAGAAGATGTGATTGCTGCTCGGAGCACGGCAGAGATGCTGAGACTGTAGAGAGTCATTGTTCTCCTGCCTACCAGCAAAAATTGGAGCAGATCCTCTGTGTTCAAAAATCTGAATTCAGGTCAAGTTCAATCCATCCTACCATTTGAATCCATGTCAATCACTCTCACAGGCTGCTAGGCTGACTGATCTGCACTTTCAGCACCACGGAGAGCACCGCAGTGTACGGTTAGGTGAGAAATAAACACGGAAGAGTTTTCACATTGAGCAAATACGGAGGAAACTATTAGCAGAATTTACCAGTGACAGTGACCTGCTTCTCTCTGATGACAAACGCTATTTTTAGAAGCAGAAGATTTTCATGATGAAAACAGTTTATTCGAGCTGTAAAAGCCCTCACAAAACAAACAATATCACTGAATAAGAATTTGTGTTCCGAATAGTATCATCCTTTTATATACCACTAATCACAAAATACTGTTATCCTTCAGGCTAGACTAGTTTCCAACCTTTTTTTGTCCAATGCAGCCCTAACGAATGAGCTCAAGTACTCATTATACAACTCTGATAAATGGGATGGCCTTCGTGGAATTGTCTGATCGTATTTCACTGAAAAAACGTTGGTTGTGGTGGATCTGTGGCTGCACATACAAGACCAAGTGATCCTGAAACTGTCAATGTTTGGTTTCGTCTTTTTTGACAGACTGCCACTATCACTTGAAATGGTAGCCGCTAGATGTCTCAACCATTTATCCATTTTGTATACCAATCTAGTTTAATGTCTTTCTTCATTTGCCAACCTGTACCCGTATTTTTTTTTATTATTATTATTTGCATCATTAATAGGAAGTCACTGATTTTTACTAGTGGTTCCCAAAGACCATTTTTTACTTGCTTTATCTGAATAATTTCTCAAGGCTCGATGAGATAAAATTATCCAGTAATAAAAAGATTAGAGAAAGGTTTGAATAGATAAACATATTATTGTCATAAGGAGTCCTGATCCCCAGGTTGGGAAACCAAACCTTAAACCATCACGTGATATCATCAAAAATTATCTTAAACAAATTCAAAACAGAATTCTCAGGGGAAAAAAAAATAATCTAAAAAGCAGCAGCTTATGATGCGATGGCTAATCGCTTTGTCCTATGGTATGAATTCAGGTCACTGAGTTCACATACACACACTCATGCACGCAAAGACAACACATGTGTACAACCACATGGAAGCAAGTCCCAGTCTACACTGCACGGATCACGGCCTCCAGCGGAAAAAGACCACTGTGACAATGCCGACCAGAGTTTCATGTCAAAACATCAAAATGCAATGACAAAGGATGAGATTCTAAAAACTATCCACATTTTGTCACTTGACATAAGGCTGCAGCTGTTGATCATGTGTGATATGATATAGACATAGCAGAGCTGTTATTTGTTGTTGAACAATAGTGGAGTTCTTATCTTATCTTCCCCGGAGCCCTGGCCTCTTTTGTATATCTGACAGTTGAGGTGTGCAAGTGGGACAGCAATCATGGGCATTGTTTTCATTTGAAAATGCAGTAGGCTGCATTAAGTAGCATGATTAGGGACATAAAAATTTTTTCCAACCAAGACTTTCCATGAAATTGGAATAAAATGTATAGACGACCACAGAGAAGCTAAAAAAAAAACTATGCCATCAAATATCAAAATCAATGTCAAAGATCACAATCAACTGCAAACATATCATGCAAACAACATCAAGCACAGATTTCCCTCCTTATATGGGCAACCTCAGATGGTTGTCAGAGTCCTTTCATAGCCCCAGGGTCCTGTTCAACCCTCTCCCCAGCAGAGAAAGAAGGAGCAGCACTCATCCGATCATGAACTGTATTTTGATTTTCTTCTTCAAGCCCGGATGCATTGATTACAATGAAGAAGGTCAGAGTGATTTGGGGTGAAACACCCAGAAACATCTTTCCTGTCAGCTGAACCCTTCACTTTTCTCGATATTTGTTCCTTTTTACACTCTTTTTTTAACCTTCGCTTTTCTCTCTGCCTGTGTTTCCTTTTCAGTTTTTCTTTTGACTCAAATCTTTCTTTGCTGTACACTCAAATACATTTGCACTTTTTTTTCCTGTTCTTGCAGTGGATATGAAAATTGAGTATGAATATGTATGCTGGAGAAGCAAGGATATTGCCTATGGTGAACCGCTATGCATAATGCAGCTTTTTCTGTCTCATCTACATTCATTCAGACACACACATACACACACACACACACACACAGAGGGATTCATACCATCACGTGCATAGAAAAACAGGGCTATAAATCCCTCTCCTTCTCCCACCCGCTCTCACTCTCCTTCAAACACACACAAAGTCACATAAATACATTTGAGATTGCACATAAACGTTCATAATAGGAAGTAGATTTTCTATGTGGTGAACCATGTAGCGCTACAGATAACAGCACACAAAACACATTCAGGCCAAAAAAAGAGCTGAAGCACTGAAGTCAGGGGCAATACAGCCTTTGCAGTGATGCTACAGGAAAACAGCAGAACATAAAAGGCAAAAGATATGATCATGTTTGATAGAGGGTGGTGCTCATTTAGTATACAATGACTCCAGATTGAGATATGCATTAGGGTTGCATGACAATGTGGCTCTCTGCTTTTGTGCACAGCCAGAAAGGAAGTAATTTCTAACATGGTGTCATTTCATTGGGAGAAACACTCAAGACAGAAAAAAAAACTGCATGGCATGATATTAGGGATGTGAATATACTATGCATGCATACACACATACAGAGAAGGGGGGTTAGGTGGTGGTAAGCAACCCCTATACACAGTTTATGCAGTGTCAGTAAAATATTAGGCAGCCATTTCAGCATTTGAAAATTCCCATCTCCCACTTCAAAAGGATGATTTCCGCTGTTGAAGTGAGTGTCAGATTTGTAGAGATGTTTTTTTCTTCATATTCTCCCTCAGAGACAAGGCCATAAATCGTTTGATAGTAAGCAGAGCAGGAGAGAGAGAGAACGAGAAAGAGAAGCAGAGTGAAAGGCGTAGTTGATTATGAGATGCTAAAGTGTGATTGTTGGATTATTTTGTCATTCAAGACATCAATCTTTCTCCGCGCGTAATGGAGAGGGCACCGGGCTACCGGACACTACTGTTGCGCGTAAAACCTGTTGAGTGAACGATCGAAATACACTCCTCTGAGTGACTTAGTGCAATAACAATGTTGTTGCTATGGACTATGAAATCTACAGCTGTGTCATGACAGATATTTGGGAACAGTCGGGACTGCTTTATTGAGAGTGCTGCGTGATAACTGAATAGGCTCAGTGCAAGGTTATCCCTCTTAACAGGTCCTTTCATGCACAATTGCTGACTAATACAATCTTATTTTCCTCAAGCAAAAGAAAAAATCGCCAAATCAATTTGTCAGGAGAATTTCCTGTTTTGATAAAAGAGCAGAGATCTGCTTTAATGGGCCTTCAAGACAATAACACAACTGAAACGATCATCTCACATCGATTTGGCCGACGTGCACGGTGTGTTTCAAGACAAACAAAATGTTTAGACCGAATGACTTCCGTTCAAATGGACGTGTTTGCGCTGCATGGCTCAAATGCCAAAAGCGGAGCGCCAACACTTGACAATGAAAACAGGCTTTGCTCGCCGGAGCACGACGAGAGAGGCGAGTTAACCTGAGAGTGACATGTAGCTATTATACCGTGGAGCTGTCTCTCTCCAAGAAAACTGACAGGTTGTGCAGGCACAGCGGGACTCAGAGGCGGAGGAATAAGACATATAGTGGCCCTTTTCGTGTTGGGAGCTGATGTGCCTTTTGGGAATGATCATGCGTTACTGGAGACATGCGCAATGGATAGATTTTGGGTTCGTTATCAATATCAGTTCGGTGTGACTTCGTGAACTCATTACAAACAAATCTTTATATATATATATATATATATATATATATATATTATATATATATATATATATATATATATATATATATATATATATATATATATATATATATAAGTCTCATATTGCTAGTAAGTGGGAGACAGACTTTTACTATTGATCCTGCAGTATAATTACCCTAAGACACTTGCACAAACGTAGGATTAAAACAACAAAAACTCCTACGCATACACCCTCTCCTCTCAAAGTTCTGTACAAATCACTTTTTGCAAACAGTTAACCTTCAACTGTATGCCACAGCATCCTTCACAGGCCACAAACAAGAAGAAATTCATCCGGATTTTTGAAGACAGAGACAGAGAAAACTCCAAAGTTGTCATACTATTTTCACCATCCACTGAAGCCTCAGTTGTCCAATCCAGACGCAACATCTCTGAGTGCATGGTGCGGGTGTAGCCTAGTAGCCAGCAGAGTCTGACTCATAGCGCAATTACTGGGCTCCCCCTCCAAGCACTTCTCCTCTAGTCTGTATCTGTTTTGATTCCAAATTTACACACAGCCCCATGGTCTGCAACGCCGCAGATCAGCGGTCGAGGCCGGGCTCAATAACACAGTGCTTGTAAAGAAATTAGAAATACTCTAAATACGCCAAACAAGTGATCTTACAGAAGACCAGACACCCAAACTACCTTTCATACTTCATATATGTGTTGGAATTGTCTTGACTTGTATTATTTACTGAAATCAAGAAAAGAAATGCTCTGACATGAAGTGACTGATCAGATAGTTCACTGTTAGGTCAGACACACACACACACACACACACACACACACACACACACAGTATGGGTGTAAGTAAAAGAAAAAATAGAACATAACGCTTAGTCCATCAAATACACAAGTAAAAATAAAGTGCAGACATGATATAGAAGCCAAAGTGTTTTACATCTATGCAGGATCAAGACTGCAACACAGTCTCAGTCATTCAGTTTAATGTCGAGTATGTGTTGCAGGGGGCCTGTCGACCGAAACTGGATAAAACCGGAATCACATTAATTGATGAAATAATTATAGCAAGAGCTCTGACTCCATCTCGATCATTCCATGGCATTTTTTCCTTGAAATTTCTACAATTGCTGCTTGAATCTCCTTAAATCTCACACCAAAAGAACTGTCCTTTTTATAACCGATTTAAAAAAAAAATAGACTAATTGTTATAATCATTTAAGCCTTTTCCCATTTCTCAGGCCCTGTTCTGGCCTATCAGGCCTTAAAAAACGGATTCCCACACAGCCCTCAGCTGAGTTTGTCTCAATTTTATTTCCATAAAATGACAAGCAACCTCCCAAATCATGACAAAGAAGAATGAGTGTATCCTCCTCCCCCCCTCCCCTCCCCTCCCTCTATCTATCCATCTATCCATCCCTCTGCTCTCCCCCCTCCTCTCCGCACTCATGGGTGCAGGTGTGCTGATATGCAGCCAAACCAAACCAACAAACGGTCAGTAATAACCAAATGAATGTCGACTTAATGACAGAAAAAAAAGGAAAAGGAAAAAGACGAAATTATCTTTAGAAATATGTAGTGGTGTGATCTGTCATACTGATGTAAAAACAACAAAAAAAATAAGCAGAAAATTGTGTGCCATTCTAGGAGGCGCGGCCAAGCCAGGAAAATACGCAGTACTAATGCATATGCATGTATGATAATAGACCTACCTTTCCCCCTAAAAATAAAGTTTATTAAATATTACACATATCTGAAATACACACAGCCACACGAGACAATAAATCACACTTGATTCGTGCAAAATGAGCGGAACATGGCGTTGAAAAACAACGGAAAATGGAAGTTTGTTTTCCACTGCGTTATCTACATCTCTCCCATCTCAAGCACTCTTTCCGCTCCAGTGGCTGTTTGCAGCCCCCAACCCTCCTCCCCTCACCACACACACACACACACACACACACACACACACACCTACACACGCACATACACACAGTACATCTCGTTCAGTCACGGGACAGGGCGATGTACAGTGTGTATAATCGAAATAGACCCTGTAATCCAATTACATACAACAGCACAGAAGTCCTCGCCGCAGCTGCAGCCTGGCAGAGGGCACTGCCAAGGCCAATGAATGAATGATGAAGACCAGGACCATGAAACACACCCACAATTATAAACAAATGATTAAAATGAATTAAAATGTGTTAACTAATAAGGTTTATAATCAAGCATCTTCAGTTACAGTGCCCGTGCGTAAAGAAAACGGATGAAAATGAGGTATATATATATATATAAAAAAAAATCTTGGTTCTTTTTTGTCATTGTGTAACTGTTACGAAGTAACATAAATTCATATACAATAAAAGAAATGAACATTTTGTATTTAAAATAAGCAAACTGAATCATTCTCTCCCATCTGCAGCATTTAGAGCGAAGCCAATCAGTAGAATCTGGTGCCACAGAAAATGGTGGATGAATAATTAGACCAGGGATGATAACAACTGAGTCTGCATAAACTGACACTCCTACATTTTATCAAAGAAAATAAACTGTAATATATGGCCTCGCCTTTTTAAATATCCAACTGGGGCACATTATCTACAAATTAAAGGCCAGCGCTCAATACCCCCAGCATCAGTTCACACGTCTCTCATAAAATGTATTGACCCTTGTTGCCACACAGCCGCACACACTCTTCAACACACTCACACGCAAACTGGCGTTTATACACTATTTTAGTGCATCTTCCAAAAAAACTGATAAAAAAGAAAAAAGGATGCTTTAACCCCAAGGGAGTGGGACCCCCCCCCCCCCCCCCCCCCCGCCCCCCCTCTCCTCCCCTCCTTCTCCACGCACGCACGCACACACACACACACACACTAACATCTTATTTGTGTTGGGACAGGAGAGAAAAAAGTCAGCATATACATTAAACTCTTCTGCCCCCCCCTGGACTTTTTTTTTTTTTTTTTTTTGCGAGTAAACAGCCTACAGCTGTGGCCAGCATCAGCGCTCGAGGTCGCCCGTCTATCCGTGCGCGCGCCTGCAGATCCTTATCAGCCTCTCCTATTCAACAGCCTCCATATTCACGACACCTCCACATATTCATCATGCAAAATGCAAATGCCGTTCTCTTTCACATCCTAACGAACGCAGAGTGCACTTTTGCATCTATGTGCGTCTCCTCACTGTTCATCCAAAAAGTGCATATTGATTTTATGCTCATGAGCTTTTTTCTGATCACGTTTTTTTTTTTTAAATCATATTATCAGCTAATCACTGGGAGACACTGAGGACGGAAGAGGAATCCGAGCTCTCGTTCAGGAGGAAAATGAACGCTCATCAGAAAAAAATGATTTCAAAACATTCAGGAAAAAGTTATCACTCTTCCTCCAAAAGGTGACTTAGAGTTTGATTTGACATCTCTGCCCCTCCTTGGAGAATGTTCTCAATTCAATTCAACAACATTCATCAGTCTGATCAGCTAATAAGTACGCACAGCCAACTTGAGCATTGCACTGGAGAGCAGTCAGCATGCAGATAAGCAACACTTGAAGAGACACATTTCCAACCTACCTTCTTGCAAAGAATACAGCAGAAGTAAAGTTACAAGCCACATGCCATTAAAAGCAGTTATATTTCACAGGAATGTTGTGCAGTCCCCCAAGAAGAGTGCACGGCGCAGCGGTCGGCCAGGCGAGGCTGCGTGCTGGACTGGTTCTGCTGATGCTCCCCGGCGGTCTCTCCAGCCCTGGTCCCACACTCTCCAGCGCCGAGAAACGAGCCGCGGAGAAAGTACCGCCTCTGCTCCCTGTTCTCTCCTCCCCTTACCGGGACAGGCTGCTGTCGCCCCACCCCCGGTATCCTAATGATGCGCCGTGATGGAGAGGTGAGCTATACGCACTAATGAGGGACCAAACGGAAACCACTGGGACCTCTGTGTTACGCGCACTGGATCGGGCAGCTTGATGGGAGTTCCGCTGGCAAAGTTCAAAACGTACCGTCAATACAAGTCATTTAAATTGTGTTTTTATGCAAGGAAGTTGCAAAGAAAAACAGCCGTTGGAGGAAAATATCTGCGCGTATTTCGCATGCAAATCTACTCAAGAATTTCCATAAATCAGTTGTCACTGCCTTAGCAGTGGTGCGGGCAGAGAGTGAAAGTAAAATTGCCAACAGAATGTGCCACTGTGAAGTTACAAGAGGACATGAGCACTTTGGAGCGTAAATTCCAGGTGAGGAGGAGCACAGAGAAGCTGCATCCTCCGTTTCATTCAAAGGGGAAGTGGGGATGCGCTCTGCGCACCGCACCAGAGTGTCACTACCAACCTCAACGCTCAAATCACTTTTATATGCATCAAACTAGACTAGTTTTGATATTAAAACACATCACGAGGGAATTATCTGCAATCCACTTCATTAAAAAGGTGCGTAGTGCGTATCAGGCTAATCCTGTGATCGAGCTGGTCGATAAATTCGATCTGTGAAACTCGCCCTTTGACACTCTCTCTCGCACACGCACACACACACACAGAGGGTGTAGAGGGGGATGGAGGGGCATTAAGTGTGCCCTCACAGGTACTGATCAGGGTCATCTTTGTTGGTTACTGACTGGAAGAATGCTTTCATCTTAACCATTTAGTTATATTAAATGTCCACATACACAACCTTAACAAATAGATAAATAAAATCTTTAAGAACACTGTGAGTTTGACAGACTAACTTTAAGCAAGAGGAGTGAAGAAGGAAACAGTCAGGAATTAGTGACACAAGCCTGACTTACACGTATTTACACTGTAGCTAAGCACCTGGCGTGAAGTGGGAGAGGATGCTCCACCTGATGTTAGCACCACTGCACCGACTGATCTACTGACATTTGGGGTTCATGTTTTGAACTTGAATACTTCTTTCCTCACAAACAAGTTTAGGGCCATCACACTTACACTTAAAAATCAATTATTAGAGAAAAAAACAATCATCTGAACCTCATGGCCTCTGAGATTTCAACGCTGCATGAGTTCAAAGCTGCTCTCCTCTTTACCGCCATTCATTTCAACACTTGAATGATCAACACACTATAAAATAAATACCAAAGCACCCTGATTGTTGTTCATCCATTTCAGACCAAACGCGGAAGCTCTACTCGTTGTCCACTCAGTCGTGCTACTTATCTGACATCAAACACCTTCTACTTGACATAACCTCTGCCATCACTCTTTCTGTGTCTCTCTCGGTAATGTAATGTGGCGTTTGGAGTGTCGTAACAAAAAGTAGTCCTGGTTGTGGAATAGAACTGAGGCAAGCTGTGGCCTCTCTCACTCCCACTGAAGAGCCGCTGTAGTGTGGCAGGCAAGGCAGCACACTCTGCCTCCACTCTCTATTATGTAACAGGTGGAAACACACACACACACCCACGCACCCTCTCTGTCTCTCTCTCTCTATCGAACAGAACGTGCACACACACAAACACCACCGCGACAACGACAGGGACACATTTAGAGTGCATGCGGGAACACTTCCATTATACATTCTGTACATTCGGATGTGCGCTCTAAAATTATATTTATAGATGAGCACATTTTCAGCTCTATGCACTTCCCCAGCCACAAACCATAGTCCTGGTTTAAAAGTGCAGCCTGTAGTGCATGGTGAGTGATATGGGAACTCTTGTTTAGGAAGCTGACAGCCCTCAGGAAATATAATCTGTCTAAGCATCATGTATTCTGCACCTCAATATTCTCTCTCCTCTCCCAATGACAAACTGGTCATATAACAGCACCCAACACCTTGACACTCAAACCAAGCTCCACCCAGTAGCCCTGTAAGGTAACGCATGAAGTCTCTGTCAGGACTTCAAAAGGCAGCGTGGCAAGCTGGTTAAGGGGCTGATGTGAGTTGGCCTGACAGCGCCAAGCAGGTTGTACTGTATGTCAGCCAGTGATCATCATGGGGGCTGACAGGCTGAGCTGGGCCAGCCAGGCCGGAGAAAAGGCAAGCAGCTCCCAGACAGCTCAAGCGACTGTCACTGAGGACAGGACCCAGGACAGGCTGCCACCACACCACTAAAAAAACCACAGCGCCCATGTGACTCATCTCCATCACTCTTCCCATCAGTCTGCTCTGTCGTTGCCTGGAGATAGGAAAGGAGGTAGGAAAGGAGGGGAGTGAGAGGAAGAGAGTTTGTTGACTGAGGAAGAAAAAAACGGGTGAACAGGACAGCAGAGAAACAGAAAGCAGAGGGAGGAGGGGGTGAGGGGCAGACAGAGAGAGTGATGAGGCGGATAAGTTAATGTGGATGTTAATGTTAATGCTCAGACAATCAAAGCTCCCCTCAGGCCCTGACTACATGCTAGGATCATATTAGCGCTAATGTATCCAGTATTAATGCACAGCCCCCGGCCCGATGAAACCTCAGCAAGGTCAGAGTTAGGAGAGGAAGAGGGCACGTGCTGCTACTGCTTAGCTCTGTGCAAGGTCACAGGGATCCAAATGAGAATGGGGAGAGAGCTGCAAGAATAGGGATCATGGTGGCAGATAGTGGTTGGAGGCAAATCACTCGATGATGGGTCAAATGGAGGAGTTATGTTCCTTTAAAAACTCCATCATGGCGGTTAAAAACGCCGCAGTTTGTGTTGTCAGTACTGAACATTGTCAAAACCAAGCAATGTGCCGCACAACTCCTTTTCCTCAGAGGGGGCCGCCTAGCTAGTTCTGCATGCCGCTGTGTATGAACGAGCCTCTGCATTAAGCTAATATGAATCACACACCACCATGCTGCAGTACATTAACAGGCGTCGACCAATGGAGAGTGTTTGCCTTTAACCAAGCATGCATGATTGTTGTGGCAGATGTGTGAGATTGTATCAGCACAACAGAGGATGTGTGCGTGTGTGAGCATGTGTCTACATGGCGGCAAGGCGCAGGACATATATTTCTGGCTGCTCTCCTACCCTACAGTCAGATGTGCATGCACATGTATTTGGGAGTTGCGTGTTTGCTTGAGTGTGTGTACGTGCTTGCGTATGTGCGGTTTTTGCACGAGAGTACGTGCGCGTGCACAGTAGACATCAAGGGGTGTTAATTTATTCAAATGAGCTGGGGAGGATAATGAGAGGAAGGGGTGAGGGGCGGAGGAGGTGCGTGTAGGGGGGCACCTTCTTCTGCTGGAGGTTCATCTCTCCATTTCTCTCTTTCCCCCTCTCACTTGTTTTCTCACATTTGCAAATTAGACTATTTGCATGGCTGAGGAGGAGGGAGGCAAGGGAGATGGGGGAGGAAGACGACGAGAGTGAAAAAGAAGACAGAAAATTTTTAAAAATTGGAGATGGGAAACGGTGCAATTCTGAGGCAGACAGAACGCCCGCAGACAAAAACACAACGTGCCAGGGCGATACCATCACTTCCAAGATGGCTGCTGCTGGAGGCGTCCTCTGTGGGACCAACCTAGAGACCCGTTACTGTCGCTCCACAGTGGGTGACACACAAACACACTTTCTGACTTCGACTGTGTTCCTCAAGCATAACGAGGCGAATGAAATTTGAACAGCTCAGTAACGGATTAACATTTATCTTTTGAATTTGAATATATTAAAGAGTGAGTCAGATGAACATGGTTGTGGCTTGTACAGAGATATCGATCAGAGATATCTAGTGACACCCAGTGGTCACAATTAAAGATGTTATCATAAGAAGATCTAATATTGAATTTCCTGTATTGGCTGATCTTTGCTAAGTTTTCAGTGGGGCAAACTAATGGGTGACTCCATTTCAAGGTCTTGGTCAACACATCGATAATGCCAAAAGTTTGTACTGCTGATCGATTCTTTCTCTCTTTAAAGAACTTTGGTGTGAAATACCAAACAGTGTGGTTGTTTGTTACATTTGTTACATTCAAATGAAGAAAGGAGAAAAATATCTGCTGTTTGTCTGACAAAACTGTCACATTTAACAATGCATACAAAATAAATAATCAGCGGCTCAGCATTGTTCTTGACTAGGGTGGATTACCAACCGTGCAAAGTGGACAACTGCAAATCGACTACTGTTTTTCTTTATGGTGCATATTCCTCAGTGTTTAGTCAAACTTCCACAAACTACCTGACAAACAGAAAACCAGGGGCCAGGTGGTATTTATTCCAGAGCAGGAGAACTGGTTGTTTTCTTGACAAATAATGAAGCTGCCATGTGTAGTCTGCTGTGTGTACCGTTCTTAGAGAAAACTTTGAGGCAACAGGGTACATGCACAATGCACAGAGTACAGCAGGTAAGGATTGGATGTGGGGGTGGGTCGGTCAATGTTGTTGCATTTTTTTCCCCTCTGCCTTCCATACGTCAAAACATGTAATAGCTAGATTAACGCTAAACTCCACTCTTAAATGTACCACTTCATTGACAGGTGTGTTCATTTGATACGCATACCTGGAATGTAACAGTGTGATCACAAAGTGATGTTACTGTACATTCATTTTCATTATCACATTCAAAATATCAGCTATACTATCAAACTTTGTCACAGGCATTTTTTATCTAGTTATTCAAAGTCACTTAGAAGTACCGTGCATGTAAATATCTAGCAATCTCCAGGGCACGTAGAGGGGTAGCATGTATAAATAAGGGGTGAACAAACAGAAAAGAAACTGTTTACACTCAAATCTTTACAGTTCTGGTCTGTTACATCACATTAAGTCGACAATAAACTGATGCGAGACAGAGCGAGAGAGAGAGACAGAGTTGGCAGGTGTGAGAGGAGGTTGTAGAGCTTAGCTGAGGGCAGACTTTCCATCTTGACCCTCTGTGCTTTGATCTTATCACTTTCCCACGCTTTAACGCTCCTGTACCTGTGTCTTACTAGAGAACCTGTTCCACATATACTCTCACGTAGACACACAAAACACACACTCACAACAACAAAATGTTGCTGCTGGACAAACAGAGAAAAGCCTTTTAGTCTTCAGCTTGTACAACTACAGAAATATCAAACTGAACATGAAAAATAAATCTCCGTCCATCTCTAAATGATTCCCTAAAACCATGAACTGGCTGACATGTTCCTTCATCATCATGAACATGAACAGTGTATTTTGAGTAGATCCCTCATACCAGTCAAGCTGATTCAATCAACGTACTGCAAATACTCACTGGTGTCCTTTTGTTAGAAACTACAGTGCCCTCTTGTCTGTTTATAAAAATTAAAGTCTACATCCCAGAAGCCTTATTACAGAAACTTTCAGCATTTAGGATTTCTGTTATGACAGAAACATGTTTCCTAACATCATTTAGATAAATATCCCATCTTATTTTAGGAGAGGAATTTAGCTCCCCCCAGTGAAGAATCATAATTTAGGATGGCAAAAATAACTGCCCAAAAATGGCAAAAATGGTGGCACCACTGTCTATATTTCAGTGTCAGCGAAGACTCTTTTCTGATCTGAATACTTTTTCCACCACCGGATTACGAGCAACATGAGATGACTTTATAGAGAACATTTTAACCCATTAAAATTGCAAAATGATTTTATTCATGAAGGGACGGCCACATTACACCAACTAGAACAGCAACCTAACAACCAGCAGAGAAACAGAAGCTTTGTTGTCTGTAGCATGTCATCAAGTGCTCAGGTTACTTTGTCAACACCTTTAAAAAATGTTGGTCAAACCCATCCATGCAAGGAAAACAGTGACCTTGAGGCCTTTTGTCCCAACAGTTCTCATCCTAAATGCTTATGGGAACACTAACTGATCAAGCCTCTCACACCTGTCTACATAGTGTGTTCATGTGTTTCCGTGTGTGTGTGTGTGTGTGTGTGTGTGTGTGTGTGTGTGTGATGTTATCAGTTCTTGTGGACTGTGTGATAAATGCCTTCTCATGCTTACCTCAACTGAAGCCCTTATGGAAAGCAGCTGACTTCAGGCCCTGGAGGCTCCGACCAGTAAAACCGCCTGTTTTCACCGCTTGGCCATGGGCTGTATCAACTTTTACAGCTTGGTCCTTCATTTTTTTTTTTTTCTTTTTCACAAATTCACGAGGCTGAGTGGAAAGAGAAAGAGAGAGAGAGAGAGAGAGAGAGAGAGAGCAGGGGGTCCTTGGGACTCACCCAGTTGACAGCTCCTGTCTCTGCCTGTAACGACTTATTTATTCAGGGATAATTAATCAGGCGCAGTTTTCTGGCGGTATGATTAATGCGCTTTGTCATCTCTGCTGCAGCGATGAAAATACAGTAGTCTATGATGCCACTGCTCGGGTTTAGCTGGCTCTGATACAACAGCAAAACGAGGACATCCTGTTTAAAGTGCTCATGTGCAGTGGGAGGAACTTAGTGGCGCATGATTTAGGCCCTTTCTGCAACTAAAAACTGCAACTTGGACTGGTTTTTCTTCCATGTTGGCACCACTGAGGGTGGTCTGCTGCTGCCTGATATGTCTCAGTAAAGAGTCCATGTTTTATATTCATGTCTCCAGTGTTTTAGTCAATTTATAGTGCCCCTATTTATGTTTTTATTTAATCTGATGTAATCTGCAGCGTCAACATTGTCTGATTTATTGTTCGTGACAGCGTCAGAGAACATCCATCAAAACTTTTGATTACCAAAGCAATTTTTCCCCCTACTTTCCCACAGTATTCGCCATCATTTCATGTTTCTCATCAGCAGCTTTCACTTCTTTTTCTCGGCCTGTCGAGGGAAGCTGTGACCGGTGAAGTTCTTCATCCTGTGGTCATGCTGGTCTTATGATGCCACCTTGTGATCATTTTTGTTACCACAAGTCTAAGGAACTAGTTTTATGGCGTGTGCTTTATGGATTGTTTTTGCAAAGCAGCTATTAAGCGTGCAACACTCCCTATAAGGCCCGAGTTGGCACCGTGACAAAGTCACTTTGCTATAGCCTGAAGCCTGAATCATCTGCATGCACCATGTCTAATGGATTTTATCTTAATAGATACTATGCAAATTTCACAGAACAACTTCACTGGAATAGGTTAAAAGTAATAGTATCAAAGTGATGAAGTAGCTAATAAGTAAATGAGCTTTTGAACAAATTAATAGATGGTAGAAACTTTTTATGGTACCAAAGATCATATTTTAATTCATTTTCCATGCTTTTTTGTGCACTTCCACATGTATCATTATTACTATTACCATACCTTTACTATACAACTCACTATATAATCTACAGTACTACCGTAGGCTGAGGTGTGTGTGACAGATGAACCAGAATTCAAAGCTTGCAGAGCACTTTTATTTTCTTAAATGTGTTGCTTAATGTTTTGGTGTGTGTTTGTGTGTGTGTGTTTTAAGCTCTGCAGAGAGAGAACATGCAAGTCAAACATCTTACCTGTGCGTGTGTACGATAAGTAACTCAAGTATAACGTGACGATGTGCACTTAAATAGACGCACACAATACGTGACTGCAGACAAAAGAAGAGGAAATGGAAAGAGGCGCTCAGTACAAGAGAAGTGACTGCACCTGAAGTGGGCGTGTCCTCTCCAAATAGGAGCGCTTGTTTTGTTCCTTTTCTGCTGCACATATGATCAGGTGATTCTTCTTCTACGTATACCTAATAGTATTTCCTTCTTTTTATTCAGAAGTGTCTCTCTTGTTAAATCTGTTACTTTACATTGTCAGTTGAGTATTTTCATATTGTTATTTTATTTTATATATTTGGTTCTTTTTTTTTTGTTTCTTTCTTCTTCTCTAAAGGCTAATGTATATTTTGGTATATGGTGCTTTATATTGTTTTAATATCTCTCAATGATTTGGCACCTGATTAGAGGTGCAACTGTGATATTGTTTTGTAAATGGATTTAAAATTGTGACGTAAAACAAATATAAACACAATAAGGTTACGCACACTTTATTAATACAAAAGCCTTAAATTCTTATACACAAAACAGTTGACAGCATCATAGGACATTCTGGCCCCCCTTCAGGTTCCTGGCTGGTTCTGCTGGTTTAGTCCTCTTCAACTGGTCTTGGCTGCAGACAATAAAACAGTAGATGTCATATTTATCTTGGTATGATGCCTGATAATACGATTTTCACTTCATCTCGTGTTAATTTGTTAAGATTAATCTTTATCATTAAATGTGAAAATGTGCAGAAGTTAAACTTTTTGAAGTTGACTGTTTTTGATTTTTTTTAAATGATTTGTACGACCAGTAGATGTCACTATAAAGCAATATGTAACTTAAGTTGTTTGACACCAGGTCCCTTACCTTAGATTTTTTTCCACAGTTGGTGAGCTTGTTGCCTTGAAAGAAAAATTAGATGGAGTGATTTGTTTTTTTCCAAAACTCAGAACTATTGTGTTTTTCTTCTAAACAAAGCTGCTCTGATAATAACCATGATGGAAACAAGAGGATGGGAATGAGCTATACATTTCAGCCCCCTTCACTCAATGAACATGGTTTTGGAGGCACTGTTGTTTGCATTCAGCCATTCTTTCCAGTAACATGCCATGTGATAACCCCATTTACTTTTCTCTTTAGCAGTAATACACACACACACACACACACACACACACACACACACACAAAGGATGTAGTTGTTGACTTACCTGCCAACAGAATGATGGAAAGAAACACAATGATCCCGGCGAAGACCAGACCTCCAACACGTAGTGTATGGTAGTCTACAAAGTCACATAGGAGACTGTCACCACACCATCACTGTTACCTGTGGAAACTATTAGTGTACCCTCAATTCTCTCTCATTTTACCCCACCTTTGTCCTTCTCTTTCCGTTTCCTTCACACCTTTTTAACCTTTTTAACCGCTGTCTCTCTTTTTTTTTCTCTTCTTCCATTTTCCATTATGTCATGCCCCTTTGACTCTCCACAATCTAGCTCCTATTTTGTTCCTCTATCTCTCTACACATGGCCCATCTAATGTTCACGTGTGCTGGCAGAAACTCCCTTTATCCTGTGCGTGTTTTCTACATTCTTTCTTTTAAGATCCACTTTCAAAGTTGGACTTACTTACCATATACAAAGTCTGCATCAAGGTCAACGTTTGTACCTGGGGATAGACATGAAGTGGACATTGCTTATGAGAAACATTCAGGAAAACATTTTCTGGTTAGATTTCTAACTTACTGTGCCATCCTATTACCAAACAGCCACATGTGCACAGTAGTGTTAGCACTAGCAGTGCAGATTTTGTGAACATGATTAGCTGTGGCAGAATGCCCGAATGTGAGAATGTGAGAATGTGAGTCTGAACCCGTGAGCCTTTGTCAAGCTATCAGGGGACTCTGTATGACCTATTTTAAGCTTCATATTGCTGTTCATCATCGCCCAGCATATGGTACTTTGAACAAACAGTTAATAAGTCATCCCTGCATTACCCAGGTACATCATTTACACATGGTTGTTAGTGGTACTGAAGAATGGTGTCATGTTAAAGTGGCTCTTTCATACATTGCCTGTTTGCGTATAATCAGCAGTTCAGCTGCAGTGTTACTTACCTGCAGAAGACATGATGTCTCGTCTGTGTGTGTGTGTTCAGTCGACAAAACTAGAGGGACATAATACAAACAGTTAGGCTGGTGATAACAGCAGCCACCAGCTGGTGATCCACCTATGTCTGCTGTTTTAAATAATTCAACCGCTTTTATACTCTTATACTCTTACTCTTCTTGCTTTTATACAAAGACAATAAACATATTCACCATCAGATCTTGCATCTGAAAACCATTGTTTGCA
The DNA here is from genome assembly GCA_946959425.1 of Argyrosomus regius. Classification (NCBI taxonomy): domain Eukaryota; kingdom Metazoa; phylum Chordata; class Actinopteri; family Sciaenidae; genus Argyrosomus; species Argyrosomus regius. Next base: position 13,051,004 of record OX336889.1, read on the forward strand.
AGAAAGAAGATTTGTGTGGATTTAGTTTCAATAGTCGCTCCATTTTAATTAGGGTAGTGACTTGCAGAGGCTTGTTTAAATCGGCTTATTCACTTTAGATGAGATGCAGCTGAAAGGCTCAGAAACTCTATATATACTGACAAATTGCCTCATTGGGTTCCCTACTACGGACTTAAGAGCAAAATGATTGCCTTGATCTTCACTGAGAACTTTAAGAGGCTAATGGCAATATTGATCCTCTCTCCCACACCCTTTCTTTCTCCATCCTTCACCCACACCCACACACCCACACACACAAACCCACACATACTGTATGCAAGCTTCTCATTTGATCTACATCTCCTGACCTATAATCATTAACTTACACAGATTAACAGAGTAAAAATTTCCCTTGCTGTCTCCATTTTGTTAAAGCGTGCCACTGTGAATTGTGGACTTCAGAGCTTTCATTTATTATGTGTCTGGGCCTTTTCAACGCACCACTGAGCATAAGGGCACACCGGACAGTTACTCATTAATATATTACAGCTCCAATATTCATTAACCTTGAACCTTGCACAGTCTTAGAGAGGTTATAGATGGGGCAAGACAGAGTAGCTGTGGTGACGCCCGCCTAATAATGCAGAATTGATACCCAATGATTTTAGCAGATAACCGCACCACCCCTAAAGTGCAGCAATGCCTCACTGCTGAGATTTCTTCAATGGGGGAGTAATTAACAAGAGCAGTGACAACACAGTACTGTCTGTCCTCTAAACCCACTTTCACGACACACATTAATTGGAGCATGTGTGCTTTTATATTTTACCCCATTAAATAATGGAGCAACTTAACTTTTTATGGTGAGGATGCCAATAATTTCTATTTTACAGAGAAATACACATTCAAGACATAAATCAACACCTCCAAGACATGGTCTGACATCATGCTCATGAAAAACGTTGTCCTGTGATCCTGCAGTAACAGTTTATACTAATGTTTAGGCATCTATAGTGCACACTACGGATTGAATTTTATGACCTGTGCATACATTTGTCTATAAGAAAGTAAGTTACTACTCACCTGAGCTATTGAAGGCTCTGTATTACCTCTGTCCAGGCGTGTGTGCGTGTGTGTAGCCCCGTCTGCATCAGGGGCAGGTGCAGAACAAACTCCCACCCTCATAGATCCTCCCTCTCTGACACCCACACAGACACACACACACACAAACCACCTGTACACACCCACAGCTATATTTCAGTCTAGCTGCTCAGTTACATATTTACAGTTATGTTGTGAAGTTTGTACTCTGGTGCTAATAAAAAGCTTAGATCTGCCAACCTTTGGAATCACATAAGAAGATCAGCACATTGCCGCTGGTGAGAAACACTTTTTCCTGACATACTTTTATAGCCCCAAGTAGAAGCTTGTAACCTTGATTGACTTTGACAGGAAATTACCAGATTCATTTCAGATGCTGTTGGAGGTCTGCTGGTGGAATCTGATCCTATGTTCAAGCATTAAGATTTAAGATGAAGACATTATGATGTGTGGTCAGGTATACCTTTATTTATTTATGCCAAAAGCACAACAGATTGCTACACAACAAGGCCTCATGCGTACATAGTGTTTACTTGTACAGTGGTCGGCTTTAAAACAAGAATACTCAGATTTAAGATTGGTGAAAGCCTAACCTGACAGGAGATTCACAACAAAGACTGTTCATTTGTTCTCTCGCTATGACTTAGCTGACATTACTGCTATTATTAATGTGATAAATAATAACAATTTTAAGTTCTCTTAAACTCAGCACTCAAACTTTGTCTCTCTTTTTTAGAAATGTAATACATGTATGACCATACAAAGCATTGTGACATTAGAGACACTGACTAAACAAGAAAGAGATAAGAAAGAAACCCAGGCTTCACAGATTTGCAGCAGTAGTGAGAGTATAAGGGGAAACTAATCATAGTCTGCCCAGTTTAGTTAATCTTGGCAGAGCTGGTGACGGAGCAGTGGAGTGGACGTGTGTGGAGAGGAAGGCAGTGAGACAGCTGATGCAGGAGCTCCCTCCACTAAAGATTCGGTGGAGGAGCTCGTGCAGATACCTGCAACCATTCCTGTGCTCAGTCAGAGAGCTGTGGCAGTTGAGATTGTCTTATATAAGGCTTATCACATTTACATGTAGAGAGACACATTCACTTGTGATACACACACAGTCATACATATATATAAACATAGACCTAAATGAATGATATTTAACTGTATAATCTTATCTGTAAACTATCTGTATTAATATATATATACTTATATATGTACGAAGTATATATGTATATATGTTATAATCCAAATGTGACAAACATTATCCAGGACAACTAACAAAATAAACAACAAATTGACAAATCCTAAAACCTAAAGGCAATAAATAGAAGTACAAAACGAAGAACAGCAGACCACACAACATTAAAAAGTCTTCTGGGGCTTCAAAGACAATCTTGTGTCAAAGGTGCTAAGACGAAGAACTGGAGTGAGAGACCGTCACAGAAAGGCACAGGAACAGACAAGAGCACTGAGGGACTGGCACAGTCACAACAAAGCACAACAGGCTAAAAGTTTGTCTTATCTGTACATATTACACCTCTAAACATATACCTCCCCTCTTACCCTGTCATATACCCACGTATAATAATCATCAATTTATCTACTGTTATAGTAGCTTGATATTAAATAAAACTGATCATCATTGTAGAAGGCAGTCCAGTCTGGTAGAGTTGCCTCAGTTCTCCGCTGCAGTCTCTGCAACCACTGTAGCTGAAAGAGGTCAAGGACGAGTGATTTAGTCGAAGCACAAATGCGAAACATTAAACTTTCCCACAATCATTTCTTCCTAAATGTTTTACTCCTTCTATGCTGCTATTCTCCAAGAGTGGTGAATTGCTGACCTTATTTTCAACAATACTATGAGCTCTGTTTCTTTTACATTTTAAGTACCATACATAGGGACAATTTCAAGGTATTTGATTTAAGTGTTATATTTCTGCTCCACTACATTTTGGAACTTTTTACAACTATGGTTATCAGTTACTTTGCAGATCAAGATGTTATATGCAAAGAGAGAAGCATTCAGGCTGTAGATGTTGATTTCACAGAGAAATTAACAATACAATATACTCACTAAAGATGCCCCACTAAAGCTAATAAAATGTTTGCTGTAATAAATGACTGATTACAGTTAAACAACTCTTTGATCTGATTTTTAGATTATATTGAAGTGAAACCTGAAACAGCTGGGATGGTATTAAATCAAATGTAAAATGTCAGCAGTAATTTTAAGTATATAACTTTATATAACTTGTAAGCTCTCTCTCTCTCTCTCTCTCTCTCTCTCTCTCTCTCTGTGTGTGTGTGTGTGTGTTTGTCTGTCTCATATGTACAGTATCAGTATAGACAGTCCCTCTCCCTCCTCTCCTTTCTCCCCACTGTGCTATGGGCACTCCCAAAGGGAATCTCAATTATGGATGTGTGTCAGGGGGTGAGCCAGAGGTGAGAGGAGCTGACAGAAGAGTTTAAATGTGCATCTTACCCTTGGGGACAACCAGGTTCTCCTCTTGTTTCTCTTCATCTCCAGGGGCCCTGAGGAGGAGATCCACAGGTTGTCATGGTAACCATATCATGTAGTATAAAAAGCCCTTAAACAGTCAAGCATTTAGAGGGGGGGGTACACTTACCTGGGCTTCTGGTTGATACTACAGCGGCATCGTCGACCTATAAACATAAGAAATCATTAGCTGTCTTGATCAGAGGTCTAATTAGTTGGATGTGTTATCAGTACCGCATGGTGTAGTAACATGATGTGGAAATGCAATAATGATTAATTAATTTATTATTAATTACTTTTAATGTGATTGTAACACTTGATCACACTGAGTGCATGTACGCATAATAAAATGATGCACATACACACACTTAACTTACTAAGAATGAGAAGAATGCCCAGTGTGAACAACACCACAGCAAATGCCAACCCTCCGATCCTCAGGCTCTCGTAATCTACAGAGGAAGTTGATGCCAGAATGCCACAGAGAGAGACGCAGGGGAAATAAATGTAATCAATTAGTGTCTCGAAAATGCACTGCTGATGGTCTGTGTTCACAGAAAACACATATTTTTCTAAACTTACCATAAACAAATGGGTCATCAGCTTTGTCTTTGGCATCTGTAAAAAAAAAAAAAAAAATAGAAACTACACATTTAGAGCCATGGTGTTCACATTTTATCAGTGTTGTAATTAAAGATGGTGAAATCAAAATCCGTTTTCTAGGTGCTAATCCTGTCCCTGTGCTATTTATTTATTTATTTATTTATCTCTTGTTACATGCTAAATAAGTGTAGAGTATTTTTATTACAAAAAAGTCTCCTCCTCCTGTGATGATGACTTATTTTGACCTTTAGGGCGGTTACATAAATGTATTGAATCAAATGTGATTTATTGTGACCAGCTAACCTCACCCATCATGTAAAACAACACTTGACTGTTAGCTAGTGTTTACATTTACAAACAATGTGGTTGAGGTCTAACATGTTCATTTAACCCTTATACTTCTTCATGATATAACACTGTGGGTGAGGAATATTTGGGTAAAGGTGAACAAGTTCACTAAGTCACTTTTCAGCAGTCCAATCATATGTGAAGGATTTAAATCACTCATAAAGCTCATCCACATCTCTTTCACATGGAAATCACAGTACAGAAAATAACCTTAGCTATTCTGTAGTTGCCATGTACAGATGCAAAAAGCAAGGCTTTAAAAAAAATGTCATTGGATGTAATTAAGGGTTTTGCAGGATCATCCAATGCCGATATTCTCGTCTGGAAATAGGATTTGAAAAAGTATTGTTTACACTCACACTCACTCACACACATTATCATCTCTCTTTCCTACCAAACGACCACTCTCAGCTCTTCAGCATTGATTTCACTCCATAAAAATCCATTTCTAATCAACACACAGTTGGGTCTGCTGGTTTGTGACATCTTCCACTGTTCACTGTAGTGGAGCAATCCATAAGGGTCTGATCTGATCCAGAAACCAATAGACCCATCTATGTGGCTGTATCTGAGGCGTAACCCCCATTAGAGATAACGTCAAGGGTACTCACCCTGTGTGCTGGGGTCTACAGCTGAGAGGCAGTGAAGAGGGGAAGTGGTTTGAGTCAGAGTGTAAGAGGAAAAAGGAGAAGGTAGAAACACAAGAAATTAGAGCGGAAACCAGTGAATGTTTTACCTGACGCAAGCTCAAGTTTGCAGCATAGCACCACATCATCTATTTGTAGTCTGTGACAACATGTGTTTACTTGTATTACATTTAATCATACACTATAAACAGACCTCACACACACAGTCAGTGACTAACCAGTCTATGACACCCACACGTTAAGCCCTAAAGAAGTAATTCATGTTTTGCCATACGAGCCCACACCCAGTGAGTGCCTTTTCAAGTAACATCACTCCCTCACCCCAACACTGCCTCCCTATGGACAATTAGTGTGTCTGCGAATGTGTGTTTGTATGCACGGATGTGTGTGTGCGCGTGCTTTGTGACAAGGGAGGTACTTACCAGCCACACACACCAGGAGTGAAGAGAGGAAGAGCAAAATAGTTTCCATGGCAACTGTTGACATAGAGTAATAAAGAGGGAGGGTGAGAGAGAAAGAAAGACAAAAACAAAACAAAAAAATACAGAGAGAGGTCTGTTTTACTTCTCCAAAGCACATATATCAACGATCAATCTGCGACATGAACAGCAACAACAACAATGAACACATACAGTTTATATATACCACACAGACTATGACCACACAGGCACACATACAGTAAGTGGGGTATGAAAGTGGGAATCACACCACACAGTACCGGTTCTATCCAAACCCCTGGAGTTTAACTGATGTAAAAGGCCTACGGATATATTTTTTATCTTGCATAACGATCCATGTTCAGAGCCTGCTTACATGTTCTCTTTTCCTTGCAGAGATTACTCCTTCATCCCTGTGGACACCGCACAACCTTGGCCTATTTTCATGTAGGCTATTCAATACACACACGCCAACTGTGTCTTCTACAAAATGTGTTCATATTAAACTATTCTGCATTGGCAAATACATATTGGCAGAGGTGTAATGTCACCCAGATACTATATTAACTATATTATATTGTTTGTTGGTTTGCCCATGATAGACGGTGATAGATAGATGGTTTATCCAATCACCTGGCCTGTATTTCTTTTACAAGCCTTTTACAAACAGTTTCCAACAATGCCAAGTCAACTCCCAAGATGGTTCTGAGTGACAGACAGGTTAAGTTACCAAGTGATGGACTCTAATGATTTCAGCTAGCACAATATTCGTGGCTTTAAATAAACTCAAACCCTTGGATGGATTGCAATGAAATTTGCTGGCCTGCACACATCCCTGTGCCCCTTAAACAACTTTCAAGATCCCCTCAGTTCAATTTTTTAATACTTGAATTCCCCATCAGCCACAGCTGGACTTTGTTAAATGCTAATTAAGAAATGCTAGCATCCTGATGGTGAAAATGGTAAACAATCAAATCAAAAGACATTACATCAGCATGTTAAAATTGTCATTGTAAATGTGTTAGCATATGTTAGCATTTAGTAAAGAGTCACAGAGCCAACATGGCTGTAGACACTTGTCTTGTTTTAATCATGGTGATATCTAACTGATCTGCAAAATGTTTAATTTGAATATTTCTCAGAAATGTCCTGACTTGTTTTTCCCCCTAGAATATATGCCTCTGAGAACTAAACTGTGATTGAGGTTTTATGGTTGTTCTTGCGAATCAAAATAAAGCACCTGATTAATGAAAAAGCACTTTGTGCCACTTGTCTGAAAATCCATTTAAAGCCACTCTCGACTTGATTTAAACGTTGCAATTTCTTCCTTTTCTTTCATTCAGTGTCATAGGCAAATGTCTAGGTCCTCTCTACGACTATAAAACTCCTACAAAGACAGATTTGAAATGACTACAACTTTCTTTTTCTGATATTTCAATAAAGCAATGGCCAGAGCACTTACAGCTGCACAAATGCACACATGGTAGGAACAACAAGTCATATAGAAATATGTGTGAGTGATCTAATTTCCTGTCAAATTCTCCAATGCAAAATACGTTTCTAGTAATGTATTATAAATTAACCTCTGGAAGCCAAACAAATAAAGGGGCTTGTATACTTTGTCAGAACTGTTGATGGTTGAATATCTTCAGGAAAGCCCCTCTCCTCAGACCTTTCTGTTGTTGTATTAAGTGGGAATGCACCCAACAATTTCTATAGCTCTCTGAAACCTACAATCTGATGTTCACACTTACTTCTCACTTAAATTGGCCAGCCGTAAGGAGGCGAGAAAGTAAACCCAGCTGGAACTTCTCTCTCTAGATCTCTTTTTTTCATTTGTTACACAGCTATTTGTGGCATTTCTCCTGTGAACAACCAAGTGCAACTCTATGAATACCTTCCAGGAGAGACTGTTTACTTTCATCTTCATATTTAAACAATCTCACGTTTCCCCCCCCTCTCTATCACTCCTGTCTGGCTTTTCACTGCTCGTTCTGATTGGTTAACACAGTATTGAGAGTAATGGTTCAGTACAGATGGGCTACAAGATTTGACTGCAATGCGTTTGATGAAGCTTATCAAAGCTCTAGACACAAACCATGTATCAAGCCTTTAAGGGTCCAAATGGCTTGTTTAACTCAGGCTTTACCACTCTTGTTTGAGAGTACCACCTGTCTGCCTACATGCCTTTATTCATTTTCATTCATCTGTCTAACTAGCTCTCGCTTGACTGGGTCCAATTATGTCTATCCACCCATCTGGCTGTTTGTCTGTCTTCAACCATATCAGTGGTAGAGGATATAGTGCACTTAAATGAACACAGTCCATTATAGTCATTAGCTGAGGTAATGGCTGTAGCTTTCCTGTCTCGTTGCTGTTTGTATGTTGGTGCTCAGCATGTTGATTTGTGAGCCCTCATACAGATCTGAGCAGCACACTGCTAACTAGGACATTTATGAAATAATATGGCACAAGATGACATCTAAAGGAATATAAGGCCTTTGACATCAATTAGTCTAATGGCATGTGAAAATCAACCCTATTTTTGTTTAATGAGATGCTTCATAGAATACATATGTTTGATTTGATATTTCTGAATGGAGTGCATTGATTTTCTTTCTTTTGCATTTTTTTACTTGAGACAAAAGAGAATTACATCTTACAGTAAGATTTTCATGTCAGTCGTGACTACACCGTCAAGACTGAGACCTTGTGAGGTGTTTTCTCAAGGTAACTGTCAAGTTGTATATTTTGTATAAAAAAAAATATGGTGCATTCAAAGTGGATACAACTTTTACACTTTAGTTAAAACCAAAGTCAGATATGAATGATAGGATATGACAGTATAGTCTTTGAAGGCATGCCTGTCAAAGTTTGAAAGAGACATATTTTCTTCACATCAGAGGTGATGATTGATGGTTGGCCCCAAACTGTACAACACTTACATTCAGTTCAGACACTTTAATTAATTAACACTGATCCAGCTCACGTACAGCAGGCAGGGAAATTATTCATGCTTGGACAGGTGTGCCCTTTACACAGCAGCTTATTGATGCTACTATTAAAGAAGATAATGTAGATGTTTTACAAGATCCTTTTCACGTTAAAACAATATATTTCATTATATATTTATAAAGGTCTGTTTATATTCCGGTACCTATCCACCTCCATCACCTCTGTACTCCACAACTAAACATTGCTTTGGTTGTTCAATAATCTGAACAAAACACAACAAATGCTGAACAAATGCTGTGTGTGGTGACACTACCTTTAAACTGTCTTTAAAATGACATATTATGCTCATTCAGGTTCATGCTTTCATGCTCATATTAACCATAGCTGCAGCGCCTCTTTTCACCGGCTGTCTGAAGCGCCCCTGTCTCTTTAAGAAACCCCTCCCACAAAGCCAAGTCGCTCTGATTGGTCAGCTATCACAAACCTGAGAAGGCACCGCCCACCACACTTCCAAATCAGTTCCTCAGGTGTTAAGGATTTTTTTTTTTGCAGTCAGAGAATCACTTAACCGAGTTTAGCTGCATTTCTACCATGCATACATACAACCACTTGTCAACCAAAATCTTCACCACCACACCCAGAACCCAGAATCACAAAGAAATAAAAAACAATGAACAAACAAGATACAGGGTTACGTTACAGGTAAATACTGCTAAATTTATTTACATCTCTGTCACATATTATGTTAGCATTTATGCTTAAACTGTAAAGTAAGTTTGTGTGAGAAGTGACCTAGAGCCTAGTGAAGTAGAAAGATGTGAGGAGATACAGAGGTAACGTGTTAGCATGTGTATGTATCACAGGATGTAATGTAAACACTTACAGTAATTACCAGGATGTGGGTGTGGAAAGTACAATGTGAAACAGATGATGTGAAACATTAATCAAGCAAGCATTTCTAGTAAAAAACAACATACACAAATAAATGTATAGAGGTCAAGTATAGTAATTACCGTAGACACCCATGTTTTATTCTCTATTCTCTATGTAATGTTACAGACCTGTGAAACTTACCATGAGGCAGAAACCTGCCTGGAACAGACTTTATCCTTTACCATATAAATATACCTGAAAGAATTACAGATCTTAAAAAGTAACTTGTAGTTGAAAAAACTACAGCTGCTGTTAGGACTCATATATATATATATTTAAATCTTTTCTGTCAAATTTATGCTTCAATTCTTTCAAAATACTGTATATTGTACTGAATGAAATCATTCATATTGTGATCAACACCATATTAAAGTTAAAATTGAATATGTCATTAAAGTGAAACAGAAATGTGTTGTGTTGCTTATAGTCATTATTTACTAGCTAGTGGTAAATCATTGCTAGCAAAACGCTTTAACATTTTAATTGTCATTGATGTTCAGTGGACCCCTCTGCCTGCAGGAACAGGAAAAATACATTTTTCGTGAAACCTTTGTGAAAGAACATGAATGAAGACATGAATATATTCATCACTTACTACTACATTTAAAAATGACTAAAACTCTCTTTATAAATAAAGCACTTTATTCATATCAAAAGAAGTGGGAATAATAATAAAACAGAACATGTCATCCATCAAGGTAAATGGTTCTGGTATTCTGAAGTCTCAGATGGTGATGGAGCTGTGTGGTGAATGACATGTCTCCTTGTGGATTCCCAGACTTTTCTCATGCTGCTGGTGGCTACTGTTCAGGTTGCCTCTTGACTGATGCACAACAACCAACAACTTCCTACTCTGATCCAGATACAGCTGAGATTCAGCAGGTCATTCTGAAAAACAGATCAGTTCAGTCAGTCAAGTTCAGTGTTGCTTGTAAGACAAATACATAGCAATATTAAAGTGTATCTGTGTGGTGGATCAGCCTAGCAGACAATATCCCTTGTTGCAGGTAACTGTAGTGATGTGTTGGCTTGTATACAGGTTACAGTTAGAGGTAACACTTCATCTGAAATGTGTAGTTATGGCAACAGCTACACACAGCGCAATAAATATAGCAAATCATTTATTCAATCAATTATTGAACCAGAAACTGATTACACAGAACATTGACTTGGACTGTAACTTAATCATGCAGTCTCAGTGCAAAAAGCCATATTTTCCAAGTGAGACTCTGTGGTTTATAGTACAATTCAAGACTATAAGATCAGGAGATGTTACACTGGAACTGTACTAATAGTGCCAGTAATACTAGTATTGCAGTAACGCTAAATGCGAATCAGAATGGAAAGTTTCTGAGTGTCCTTTATTATTACAACATTAACCAACATTACTTTGTTCTGTTAGAAGACTAACATACAGACTAACATACAAAATACACTGTAAAACAACATAAAACTGGGCAAAACTTACAGTTAAAGTTGGGTCACGAGCAGCCAGTAACAGTCCATCCATGAGTCAGCCCTCCATATAACAGATGCACAGTTTTCCAGTCGTTGTGACTTCATTTCAGTCATATTCCCATCAAAAATGAAAAAAAATCTGCCAGTCTTTCTCTTCCTCTGATGATGGGAGGAGCAGAGCAGTTTTCAGGCTTAGCTCTTAGCTTTGACATAACGCTAACATAAGAGGTCCAGCGCTTGCGGGAGGAATAAGTGGTGACCTTCTGGCACTCCAATTACCCAAATATATATGCACAAACACTGTCCCCTTTTAAGTGGAAATCATTTAAACACACCATAATTTGTCTTTGAAAGAGTATTCAGAACAATCAATAAGCCAGTCAAACAGGTTTGCTCACAATTTCTCAGGAATGTGTACTGCTTCAGAGTGCTGCAAGCCAGACTTTTCAGTGACTGAATGATTTCCTGCCATTGCAAATTTGATTGATTTCTAGATCTTTAAGGGTTCTTCTTTAGGGTAATACTGTGGCTGTGTCACCGGCTACTATGATGAGATATTGTTTGGTACATTTGACCATGAGCTACCTTGATACCCCCCCCCCCCAAATTCAGGCAGTGTACAGATAGGTCTGTCAGTGTGAGAGTAATGGAAAGGCAGAATGTTGGTAGGAAAGATAAGATTTAGCTGGTGGATGGAGTGGGGTGTGATGCCCTCTTGTGCCTCTTCTCACTAAGAGACTTGTTAATGGCATAGATATGGCACTAAGCGTTCAGGGTTAAGTGGCCCATTGGACAACCTCCACAGATCCTCGAGGAACCAGAGATAGTCTGGGGTTAAAGGCCAAGCAATCAGTCAGACTCAAAAATACTAGCTGTCCATTCACACCACAACATCTGTCCCTCTTTTTTTTTTTACAGAGAAAGGAAGCAGACCTTTATGCAATGCATATTTTACATATTTTGTTGTTGTTTCTTTTGACTAAGCCAGCGGCTTTTACAGCTGTCAATGTTTTCTAAATGATAAATTATTAAATGGTGACTGTCACTAAATGCCTTTTGTTGTATGGAGGCCCAGGATGACCGTAAAGAGAAAAATTAGGCCATGTTTTACCGCATTGAGCGCTCAGAATGTTATTGCGTGTGCACAAGATACAATTTGTTTAATTTGTGCACACGTGACAGTGAGCAAGATAGACCAGCCTTTCCTACTGAAGCATGAAGTACAGTACATCTTGTTCAGGTATTATGGGTGGCATGTTTTCCACACCCACATATTCTTAAACACGGACACAATGGGCTCGCCAAGCCTGCCAACTGTTCACTGATGATTAAAGACTAAACAATAAAATCAACCATAACTTGGCATTGATTTCTTCACCATAACAAAGCCTGCATTAAGCGCATAGGTAGACTATTAACATGCAACTACAACACATCTTAATCCAAGTATCATTGTATCTTGTGGCTATCAAAACATGGTAATTAATCATATCTTGTGCACAAGCTACATTGCCGAAATATATACATTTGTCTCGCTATCGCCACTCCAGGCCTCCTCTGTAATTTAGACATAACATATCTTTGGCGACTCTGTAGGCCTACGACAATTTCTTCCTATACACCAGTACCAATAAGCCTGATTTTTCGATGTAGCTCTATTTTATTATATATTTGTTAATAACAAAGTTTTCTGACCAATTATTTTGACCCTCACATAAATAAAGAAAATGATAAGATCACAGTAAAGAATATAACCTTTGTTATTCTGCGATACGAATCTCGTCTGAGGGGAGTATTTTAACCGTCAGTGGGTCAGTGTCACGTTTGTCCCGTGAGAATCCTTTTGGGTTTTTGGCAGCATGGCAATGCCTAGTGTAATGTATCATGCAGCTTTTCAGCAGCAGCCTTTCTCTCTCTAGGTGTGATACATGGCACCTAAGCAGTTGCCTCTCCATCTTTCCTTAACCTACCTTATCTGCACTATTGTTTAGCAATATTAAGTTCCAGTGCCAGGTTCCTGTTTGTCTGAGGTGAGGACAAGAAAGGGGCAAGCAGGGCGACTGTATCTGTTTAGGGAGGACAAGGAAATAGCAGGAAAGGGAGGATGTTTTCTGTAATGTGGGGACAAGAAAAGGGCAGGCTGAAAGACAGTGAGAATGGGCAACAAGCAGACAGGGACAGACATTATCTGGCAGGAGAGTAGAAGGCGAAGGGCATGCAGAGGAGACACTGTCTGAGGAGAAAGGACAGGAGAAGGGCAGTCTTTTGTATGATAGTGGCATCTCCTGTATAAAATACACCAAACGTTAAAAAGAAAGGTCAGGAAATGTGATGCGGTAGAGGAGGAAACAGGAAGGCAATCAAAGGCAACGGTAGCAGTGAGACAGTAATGTAGATTAGAGTGCTTAAGCGTCACAGAGACATGGAAAAATAATGATCTAACCTTTTGACATCATACTATCTGGCAAATGTGAGTCTCAGACAAGCTTAAGCTCAGTGTGACACAAACTTTTATAACACAAACATCTAAAATAACAACAATTCACTGATGAATTACGGGAAACACAGACAAGGTCAATGTAAGAAGAACCTAATTGAAATGATGCAGTGTGCCTACTGTGTCTATTGTATGTGTGTCTTCTCGTGAGACCACACCCCAAGAGCCCCTAACTATGTTTTTAGTGTGATCAGATGCTGTCCTCTTGGATGATAGTGTGATTTATGTGCAAGGTTTTAAATTTAAGGTTGATTGTCGCCATTTTGCCAAATCTCCCCATTTCACTCTACTCTTTTCTGATGATTTACGTCCATTTCACAGACATCGATAACAAATCAAATATAAAAGTCAATTGAAGTATTTTCTATTTTATAACATTAATATAAAAAAAAATGTAGGTTGCCTAAGTAGGTCATACCACAGGTCTCTATAACCTTTGTGGGGGAAAAAACACAACTTGCCCTCCTATACAGTATCTGCTATCATAATGATGTTATATCACCATGACAACAATGTGCGTCGTTCCATAGTGTCCTGTTATCTCCATGGTAACTGTCTCCAAATGAAAATTCTGGCGCCGAACAAGAAATAGGTTAAGATGACATATCGCATCGTATCACAAGGACAACCGGAGTCCTCACATAAACAGGAGGAAGGGGTGTGGCACGCAGCTTTAAAGTCTGGCTGGCATCCTGTCGGTTTCGAAGCTAAATCACGTTCGTGTATACATAAATACGTCAGTTATATAGTGGATGGTGTGAATTCAGCTGCTTTTTGCTTTTACCTGTGCGCGCCGACAACAATAACGCACAGATAACCTCTCCATTACGATGTGAACGCACAGCACGGATGGCACTGTCAGGTTTCTTTACCAAGACTGACTCACAATAAACAACTGGCATAATATATTTCAGCATCCAGTGTGTGACGTCTGCGCATTCATCCACTTTTGCGCCCCTCAACCTGTGGATCATCTGATGGAGAAGAAGAAGAACGAGCCATCATCCGCTTTCATTTGCATTTCCAGAAACTAGCAGTGACATCATACCAGACATGTGATATTTGGTTTTCTGTCACAAGGTTACAGTCGCCTGACTCTATTAATCACACTGGGTTTTAAGGCTTTGATCCGTATTTGCAAATATGTTTTGTTTTTTTGCCGCGCAGCCAGTAAAGGTTATAGTGATCGATGGCAGTAGACACACCCTCATTCTATACAATGATAGACAAGTAGCGTTGTAAATGGCATCTCTGCAAGTTAATGAGACAATGTCCAGCAGTGGGTAAAGACTGTCAACACCACACATGTTGGCGTAAAATAATTCCACTCATAAACATGCGCGATTCACTAAAAATCACACTAATTACATTAAATATTTACACTCACAATAAAGCTACTGGAAATAAATGATGATTAAAAAAAAATCCTTCCCTTCCAATCAATCTTTTATGTGTATTATGACCCATCCTGACTCCCATTTCTCGAAAAAAGAACAATAACAATAACACCATGTTAAGACATCAAATATGCGCGCTTATCAACTTACCTCTTGTTTCACCAGCGGACAGTTGGCCAACAAACTGAAATCCACCCAAAAAAAAAAAAAAAAAAAAAAAAATCAATCAGCTTGTCTCACAAGGCTTTTGTTCCAAATATTCTCATCTGTCAATATGTGCACAGTGCACACATCTACTTGTCTTGGAAAAATAGATGTGATGGATAACAACGTGACTCCTGGAGTGACTGCTTATTCAGTGCGTTGAACCCACTCTGTCGCTCCTTCTCCTTCTCCCTCCCTCCCTCCCTCCCTCTCTTTCACACACACACACAGATACACACACCCATCATAGACCCCTAGCATAATGCCAGCCCCCATGTATGATTGACAGCTTGTGATGGTCTTGTGTTCGTGCTTTATATATGGTTAATCACCTCCATATTAAAGGGTTTTCTTGATCTTTATTTATTGTGTGCTCAGTTTATAATGTTCAATGAACCCACATGTTAGACAAATAGAAAACTCTGATAGACAACATGGCAAATGTACATAAATATAATACACAGAGAACATATATACAATGATTGATATACAATGTCTGAACTGTTTCACATTGTGAGTCTAACGGTAGCGTTAGGTGCGCAGACAGAGTGCCAACTCAATAAGGGAGTCGAGGGTCACGCTGCTTCCTTCCTTCATATAGTGAATACTAAAGTGTCCTTTTTTATTTTAATATGGTAAACAAGTCAATATTGAAAAGCCTGAGATGTGTCCCTGAGAAAAAAACACACCTCTACAATCAAACAGTATCATTCTCTAACCAGTTAACGAGATCACAGTACAGTGGACTGTGTTTCATTGGCACAGAACACATAAGAGAAGGGCCAGCCATCTTTAAAGCTTGTTTAAAGGTGAACATATTGTATGCCTAAAAGACAGGTGATTAAAATCAAGAATGCAAGACTGAAGTCAGTGCATCGATTAGTGTGTATCAATAATCAGGTTTAGATAATAATTCACATAATACACCTTGTGACAGAGGGTGAATGTAGACGTGTGCAACATCAAGACAGAGGTCCAGTGTTCAAGTTGCGCATTTTGTTGTGTTGCCACTCCTCCACACCAGCATGCAACCATTAGTCTGTCCTTCTGTCTACATTATTTCTTCATAACTTGCCGTTGTAAATGTGTAAATCCATCCATCTCTCTGAGATTACTTCATAGTGCAGGGTTTTATTGGGGGAAGTGGGAAATGTAGATCAACAGCAAGACGCATCACGGCCTCTCTTGCTGTAAGAGGCAGAGAAAGAGTTAAGATGGTGAAGAACCTGTGAACTACAGTAAATCTAAATATATTTAAATAATTTGGATGCATGATGTTTTATTTATTCCATTCTTACCTGCATATTGCTGTAGACCCATGGCAAAACACTGCTGACTTTAGTGTAAACGCCAGGCTTGTTTTTCTGACCACAGCCAGCTCCCCAGCTGGTGATCCCCACCAGGTACCAACGGCTGTCTCCCTGGCACACTAGAGGTCCACCACTGTCACCCTGAAAAATACAGTTCATGCTCAGTTAACGCAAGTTCAACTCTAAAGTTTTTAGGATGTTAAGTTTCAGATTATTGTAAACCTGTTCTTTGACACTGACTGCTCACCTGACAGGAGTCTTTGCCTCCATCCAGGTCACCCGCACAGAGCATGTTCTTGGTCACGGCGCCTCTATACACGCTGCGGCTATTACACACGTCTGAACCAATGATGTCCACAGTCACCTCCATCAGGTCCCTGGAGACAGTGCCTGCATTGGAGGAAACAATATGCTCATTAATTTTTCTAACAAGGCTGTAAAAGATGTCAGAATAGTAGCTGAATAAATGTGAAAGGTTGCTCATCGGCCATTACTACTGGGTCTTATATCCATCTTTCTGAGTCGCTATGAGCCTCAGTAGACAGATAACAGACATTAGTCACTCTCTGATAGGTTACCTATGTTCCCTTAGGGGGTCCAGACTTTGTTCTGTGGTGCTCAGCTCAGCCTACCTGCACTTCTTCTGATGCCTATCTGCCTTCTTTTTGACTACTGCTCTACTGCCCTAGCTCTCTGGAGTTGTTTGTTGTTCTTGTTCCAGATTGTAATCCTGCCTTTTGACCTGGATCTGTGATCCAGTGTTGCATGCACTCATTTATTTGTTATTCTATCATGTAGTTTAAAAGCAAATGATAAATTGCTCTACCCCAGGGATACTTAAGACATTATTTCCTTATCCACACAGTAAAACCCAGTTTTTGAATGAACAAAGGGGATAAAATATGCATGTGTGCTCTGATCTGGTCTAATTTGACTTTAGATTATATGTACGCACCTTACTGTGTCTATCTGCTAATTGCTATGTGGGTAAACCACCATTATATAATATTCTTACACCAAAGACTTGTTTACAGGGATGGAACAAGTTTTCAAACAGTACTAGATCATAAAGGGCTTAAACTTTTAACAAATATGCAGATGTTCCGAAAGCAGATCATACGATGTGGCTTTTTTTGCTACAGTGGAAGCTAATGGAGATCCAATAAAAATAAACTATAAACTATGTAATTTGTTATATTTTTAGGAGAGTGTATTTTACTGTAGGTGTCTGCATATGCCAGCTTACCTGATCCTTCCTCAGTGGTGCCAAAACCTGAGGTCCAGCATCTGGTTCCGTCGGAAAATCGCTGGCCAGTGGTTGGCAGACAAGCCGGCTGAACTTTATCTACAGCACAAAAATATGTATTTTACTTCCACAAACACACCAGCAACTGTGTGTGCTTAAAAGGATAGCAGTGTAGACAGATGCACATACACACACACACTCACACAAACACTGGGCAAGAGCTGGGCAAATGAGATTACCAACAATATGACGGTAGACTCAGCCCAGCGCATTTAAAAGCTCAGCCTCAACAACAAGAGAAAAACATTTCCATGGTAGTCATTGTCCTGTGTATTTTACTCTACCCAATGGCACCATATTAGTTTTTGGTTGATGTTTAATAAACAAATTTATGAATGTACGGATCTTCACTACATGATGATGAAATTCTGTTTAAATCCTTAGATTTTAAATCCCCCTTTTTGTAAAAAACAAACATGAACAACAACATGAATGTGAGTAACTGTAAGAGTGACTGACCATTGAAAACAACTGGAGATTTAAGTTTAAGCAGAGCGACGTCCAGGTCATTGGTTTTGTTGTTGTAGTTCTCATTCAGTATGATCTTCTCAACTAGGTAGGGCTGAGGTAGTCTGTCCAGAGACACCACTCCACTATACACTTTCCAGTACTTTGCCGAGAGAGATAAAGGATTATTTCTGCAAAAGGGAAAGATACTGTTCAGTTTAAAGCAATAGCAATGGTGCTCATGTTTTCAGCATATATTATCTTTGAATTTTTGCATGACAACTTCCAAGAATAAAAATGATTATTACAATATCAAAAAAACAGGAAGTACACATTTTCTGTGTCAGTCACCTTGGGAAGCAGTGGGCAGCGGTCACCACAAAATCAGGAGAGATCAGGACACCTCCACAGACGTGGGATCCTCTGAAGTGGAGTGACAACTGCCAAGGCCACTGACCTATCTTAGCTATGCTACCCCCAATGATCCGGGATGTGGACTGCTGTCGACCACAGTCTGGAAACGGAACAGGAGACAACGTGAAACACTGTACAAAAAAACAGCTAAAACATCCGTAAGAGATAATTCAATATTATTCTTCGGTGAATTTCAGTTAAATGGTGGTGATAGAAAGATAATATTGTGTTACTGCTTTACAAAACTCTGTTCAGTGCATTGAACACCAATGTGTTCATTGCATATACTATACAAGTTTGCATATTTCCCTCGCATGGAATAGATTGTTATGTAAATGTCGAATGTGTGCAGCATTGTTATTTGCCATCTAGGCTTTGACCTCATCACTACCCACAAACAAACACCAAGCTCAACACAGCAGGTAGTGAGAGTGTTGACAATGACAGCAGATGTTGAAAGTGTCTGCATAGTTTTCATATTAGAGGTGTGCCAATAGGCATGGCAGCGCTGCTTAGGTAAAGATGGCTGAAAGGGTGTGTTGAATGCATGTTGTGGTGCCAGGAATATGACATGTACTGCAAGTGTTGCAGCAGACCCAAGGATTCGAATTGACTCCCTGAGCTAGCTTGCATGCTACCACTCATATTTGCTATATTATGATGTACAGTATCTCACTGTTGGTTTTCTCATTGTTGAAAGATAATATGGTCTGTAAAAAAGCAGCAAATGGCTGCATGTGCAGAGAGAATGAGAGAGCTTGTGTGTAACTGCGTGTGACACATGACTTTAGGAACAGATGGAGGCTCCTTACCCATACACTGCAGGGAGACAGTCTCCTGGTCTGGACAGGAAGAACTGTGTAATATGACACAATGAGAAAAACATGTCAGTTAACATGAGCACATACAGGAAACCAACTTCTATTTTTGCTGTATTATAAAAAGAGAAAATAACATATATAATAATAATAAATATTGATAGATGTAACACAATGAGATTGATTTCATAATAAACTGAGATTGGAAGGATCATAGATTAAGTCTGAACCGTGTATGAAACAATGGGGGAAAGGACTGGATTGTATACCTGACATTTACCAGACCCTGGATGAATGAAGATGATCTGCTGGTCAATGCTAAACCAATGGATTCCTGGGATTTAATTGCTTTGGTGACATAAGACCTGAAGATGGAGAGAAGGGCAGTTCAGAAAGCTGAAGAGATAAACTTACACACACACAGAGACCATTTTGTTGAAAGCAATGTCTGATTGGGCCTGAAAACTCATTCTGGTTCTGTCACACTGAGACACCCCAGAGAGACCCGTGGAGAATCAGTTCAACCCTAAACACACAGCAGCAGGTGAGGAGAAATTAGATGGATCTCAGTGGGTAAATTACAGGTTGGAGATAGAAACCCACATGTTCGCTAGCTGCTGTTGAAATTGGGTCTGGAAAAAATGACTAGCTAAATCACTCTTTCATGAAGTACGGGATAGCTCTGAATGATGATGGAAAATGGAAATAAATATTCTAATGTTGGAGTGCTGATCGAAAAAGGTTTTCAGCACTCAGCACTGCTGCACCAAGACCATTTTGTGTGTGTCGTTTAGGCACATTTTTGGTTCATGTTTCAGGTTAGCTTTGACAAAATTATAGCTGAGTCAAAATGGTGATTATTTACTTTCTGAATCCTAGCTGAGCGCAGGTCTGGTGAGCATAGCGCTGGTCCCAGCCTTTATAGCACACTGGTAGGAAGCGGCCATCTTGGGATGTCCTGACCTGCAGACTGTTGTCCTTGGCAAACCTCACTGCAGAAGAAGAGGAGGGAGACAAAAGAAAGAAGCCAACTTAGATGGTGTCGCTTTAGTGGGTTGTGCTTAACACTATGTGACAGCAATGCTGAGGCTTTAATCTGTGCGCTGCTGCTGTTGCAACTACTGTACAAACAGTGAAAGCACGAAATCAAATATGAAATAAATTAGCTTCACTTGGCAAGACTCAACAAATGCAAACATGCTGCTGTGTGCAGCTCCTTCCATCTTTTAACACAATTCCCTGATATGAGTTATATTAGTCATAGTTATATTAAAGTACTTTTATTAGTGTAGATTTAAGTTAAATACATGTGCCTACCATTGAATATTACCCCAATTACCAAACCTATGTATCAGAACTCAACATGAAGATCCTCTCGCCTATTTTCAGGGTATCCTTTTGGCTTGCAAGTGTCTGCCCATCTTGACCATCTGTCCTTGTATTAGTCTGGCGCTGGTAAGGTCTAAGTGTGTGCTTGTGTATGTGCATGTGCCTACTCACCACAGTTTGTTTCGTCAGTGCCCAGTTCACAGTCTCTTATCCCATCACATTGGACAGTATTGTTGCTGCAGGTGTCATACACTGGCAAAAGGTTTTCCTTGATGTGATCATCGCCGTCGTCGTCATCGTAGAGGATTGCTGCTGTTGCCAACCGGGTGCCATAACGAACTATGGTTTGGGTAGAGTAAGTGATCAGTGTGAGTAAGAAGAGGTATTTATTACTGTTATAGTTAATTAAACAGAATCTAGACACAAAATATGGACAGTAAAATGCAATTTAAATTAACATATCACTTCAGTTTCCCTCACTTAATGAATATATGCGGATATGTAACAGCTTTATCTATTAAATTATTAAATTAAAATAATTCTTTCAAAACATTGGAATGGAAATGGAGGGGGGAAATAACAGCCTTGTGGAGTGCTTTTGTTCTGATTTATCTAATATAAAAGTATGCCATCTTGCAAAAACAACAACACAAACAAGGGCACAGGAAACATTGTGACTAACATACACTTTGCATGCAGTTACAATAACCCAAAATAAATTATATTAATTAATATTAATGACAATGTTCAGTGATCTGTGTGAATAAGCACAGTATACCTCCAAGCCAGATGGCCAGGGCCAGCAAACCGAGCACCAGTAAGGTTCCCCCTGACCCTCCGAAACACTGGGCATTATTCTGGCAGCATCTCTTCCTCTTAGAGCTGGGGGCTGGACACAGACAGTACACAATATACACACATTAACAGTAGTCGAAGCGACTCTTTCTCCATTTGTTTTGTTTGTACACCTGCATCCATTGTATTCTCAGGAAAACATAGGAGCTAAGAGAAGAGAACACTCACGTATGCTTGGCCGTGTGACTGTGGGAACAACCACAGGCGGTGGATACTGGGGGATGTAATGTGGATGACTTGGAGGTGTCAGGCCAAAACCCACGCCATACACCACCTCCTCATAGGGCTTGAGTGGGGGCTGGGTGTGCACGGCAACAGAGTAGTAAGGAGGAGGGGGCTCGTTCTGTGAGGAAAAGACAAGGAGAGTAAATAAATAGCAACATGTCATTATATAGATACAATCCCTTATTATAATAACACACCATGTCATGTGAAGTCTTTATCCATTGTGTCATCCATTACCCTTGGAAACAGGACACCATTCTATATTTAAGATCTATTATATTATCAGTAGATAGACAGACAATAGATATGCAGGCAGATCACCTGCATGTTTTTGGTTGCCAAGACTAGGCACATAGCTCATTGTCCTCAATGCAATCCTAACACTATTATCAAGTCTAGGCTAAAGTCCACACCTGCGTGACAACCTTAGGCACAAAGACGCAAGTGATGTATCCAGGCAACAATGTTTAAAATATCAGTTCATTTTTTAACCTTTCTATGTTATCTCTTCTGCCCCTTTTTAATCACAGCTTACAGCAGCCATATCCAGTACTTCAGACAATTTAATCAGTATTTGGATTTTTGGGACAGGTAGGTTAATATCTATTCAGAAATCACAAGTGAAGGGTGAAGAGACTGCAGCTGAGACTGAGGTGATGATGCTTTTATGCAATTGGCCAAAGCTTTATTGCCAGCTCACTGTGACTGACTCAAAAACAGACACGGTACTTTGTGTATTAGTCAGACTCTCTCCTTGGTTAAACAATAGCCTGTGAAAATGCAGGTGATATCTTTTTTATTTCCGTTCCCACCATTATGACTCACAAAACTATGTTTGTGAAAGTTTCCTCCACACTATTTCCTTGTTCATATAACCATATTCCCTGAATATACCTGAAGCTTAGCTACTGTGAACTAGGATGTTGTGACAGAAAATACATTGATAGGAAAGGCCAAGAACAAGGATCAATTAGCGTTCAATGTTTTTGTGTGTTAGTAGGCTACTGTACGTGGTAATAATACAAAAAAGTTTAAGATAAGATGGTTGTTACCATCTCTACATGTGACGAATGCTAACTATGTAGCTAGAGCCAGCCGCTGGTTAGCTTAGTTGAAGAGTAGAAATGGAGAAAACAGCTTGCGTAGCTAACAAAATCCTCTAAAGTCCACAAAACCACGTCTGACATATTTGTTTTATTTGTACAAAAACCAGTTTAAAAGCACATTGTGTTACAGAGGATTGTGTTACACACTGTCTTGGCCACGCACTTCCCAGTGTCTCTGAGATCTTAAAAAAAAAAATTGGCTGCTGGCACTACCTTCATATTTACTGTACAGGCACAAAAGTTGCATGTCACGCTACAATTGCAACATGTAACTACTTATTATAGTGCTGTTCTGTGGAATGCAACCTGAGATGGTTTAAGGTGGTTGAAATGAATGGATGTTATGTGACTAAACTTGTTTGACCATTAAGTTTCCCGATCACCTGTTTGCATTGTCACGCACGCATTTACAGAAAATGGTTTACAGAAAGTTAGCAGTGAGACATTACAATCTCGAAGATTACTTTAAGTGTAGTTTTTTGTACCTAAATACAGTCAAAAGTTTCCACAGCATAGCAGCCGCTTGACACGTACATCACACTGGAAGTTTTGATAAGTACTACAAAAATTCTGAAATGCACAATTAAGGATCTGTTACTGCCTTTGCAATACAGTTAAATTAGTCTTAATTAGAGCAGTCTCAAGCAGTATTCTCACCAAATCTAGTGCACAAATAACCCTATATGATCTCCATAACTGTTATGACCCTTCACCATTCATTACTGGGGTCACACCTTCATAAACCGGTGGTGGTGGGGGGGGGGCATCCTTTGTCGAAAAAAGAAAGAAAGGAATTAATCTATCGAGCTGGTCCTGAAAAGACTCTGGGTGGACTTGCTACAAAAGGTTGTTTCACATGACCATTTCTATTGAATGCTGCTCAAGTTTCAAAATGGGCTATAGGCAACATACACCACACTTAATTTAAGTAAAATAGCTGAGCACAAATAGGTGGAGGAGCAGGTTCATCATATTTCGCAGCAGAGTGCACTTGGATCATCTTCCATAGTTTGCCTATCGGCCATTATCATGGAAAAGTACTGAAAAAGTTAAGAGATTAGGGATTCGCATGACATCTTAAAGGTCAATATTTCACAATAACAATAACTATGATAATATAAAGTTACAAAGCTACGCAACATAAAGTGTTACCTGTAGTTTTCCAGTCTGCAGGGCCTAAAATAAATCAAAGCACATACAACACCCAGTAGACTCTCAGTTTGGATAGGGAAACACTAGTTTATGTTGCAAGGCTATGGTTACAGATGATATCAAAATCTTAGTTTAGCCTTTTTCAAATAAAAAGTAGGGTTAAGTGTTCCTTTATAGTCTCAAACTAAATACACGTTGGATCATCTGAAAAATGCATTGTTACAAAGCTGAAAACATGGCTTTTTCTCAGCTTATGAAAAGTTGATGTTGTGAAGGTACATGGTCGTCTATGAGAAAGTGAAATGTGAGGTGAAGGCAGAAAACATTTTAACAGTCTATGTAAAAGCAATATTGAAACTGCTTCTAAGCTGCTCTCTAGCAGGTTTGTTATGCATAATCCCTCCAATGAACAGCACTTATAGAGGCCTCACAGCTATACAGAGATCAATACACTGAAACTCAAACAGAGCAATCAAAGAAGCAGATAAACCACTCATGGTCTCAGTGGCAAGTGAGTATCAACTTGAAAGAATGTTTGACTATTTATTTGAGGAAGGTTAAAGTCAGAGAACAGGCGAAGAGACACACTTGAACAAAAAGTCGTTTTTTTAATAAGAGAAAGACAAAGGAGGAACTTACCGGATCATGTTTTGCCATCGGACTCAGGTCAGCAGAGAGTGGAAAGTGGAGGTGAGAGCAGGTGTGTGGAGCTTATTCACATCCAGGTGTTTACTCAGTCACGGAGCAGCAGTTAGAGCATGGTGGTGCCACATTAAACACCTTTACTCTCTTCTTTCTTTTCTTCTTTTCTCCTTTCTACTCTTACTGTTTGTCACTGACTTTTATTTAAGCAACAACAGGTTGGCCTCTTGTCTAACACCTCCCACCTCCAGCCTCCATCGTTCACTCAGTCCTTCATTCTTCTCCTCACAGAGACGGGCGTGCCCAGTGCACCAGTTTTCCACCTGCCAGACCGGTTTCGGGACAGCCAGAGATTGTCAAAGCTTGTTTCACAGTATGAAGCTCCATTATGGCTCGAATGACACCAGCTGAGCTGTCAGGGTCTTGAACCAGATTGTCCTCTTGGTCATAGAAAGTGACCAATTAACTTTTTTAAAGTTATGGCTGAATGATTAATTTCAGTTTAATGCAGAAAGTATTATCTGCAAATTTTACATCCCTGACTCGTTGCCAGTAAAAGGAAGTACCAGAGAAAAATAGCTTTGTCATTGTTATTGAATCCAGTTAATAAAGCTAATGATTAAGGTTCATTCCCTTTTGTAAATGTAATTACTGTTTTTAAAATAGTGCGCTATTATTATAATGGCACACTGACCTACATTTCTCTGATTTCTTCATCACCTTCTTCAACCACTTACATTCTAGTTCCTCTCTGAGCTCCTAATATTTCACCTGTTTCTCATATTTCCCCTTTTAACATTAGTTTCTTTCACCTGAGATCCTCTACGTCACCATCACCGCCGTTGTTTTCTTATCCCCGTCCATTAATATAATGTTTAAGTTGACTTGTCAGGGTATGGAGATCCCACACAGTTGATCATTTGCTGTGTCTCCCTTTGTAAGCTTCCTACTGGTCAGAGTAGTTTTGCTTTTCAGTGCATTTCCCCTGCGTCTTTCACCCTGACACAGTTTAGCTTGCAGGTACTGTGTGGTAAGGGGGGCATCTGCCTCCACTGACTTGGTGCACCTGAGCACCTTCTATTGTTTATAACAAATCAACAACACATAGTTGTGAATATACTGTAGGGCACTGTGTTGACGGTCTATACACATACCACATAACCACATTGTCCTACTTTTGGGCATTTGGCACTCTCTGTAGTATGTCTCCTGCCCAATCTCTCTAATTACTTAATTAAATCAGTTTTAAAATATAGGTCAGGATTACAAGACATCTGAGGTTCAATGTTGGTCTATCTTAACTTTTATTATTATTTATAAGAAGTATCAACAGATATTCAATGTGAAGATGTGTTTATCTTGTACCACAACTAGAGGGTGATATCATATACAGTCTCTTAACATATGCACATGTAGCCACTCTTCACATACCGAGTAAATTCTAAGAAAAGTCCCCGTTATGAACAAAAGCAGATGATCTCTGACATTTAAGTGAAGCTCCCACGCCTCAGATTCACTCATCAGTTCTCTGTCAGCCTGCAAGATAGAAACTAAAAAATATAACACCAAAATACAGGTCCCATGGTTTCGTGTGTTTGCATTTACCAGGAACTAAAACTTAAACAGTCACACGTGAAAAGGTGAGAAACAAAAGGGGAAACCGAAGTCACATATTTGGCTCTGATTAGGAGAAATGTGCTTTCTTAGAATTGAGAAGCAGATTTTTGAATATCAAGTACTGACTGAAGTACTGAGTTTGAGCACTCTAAAACAAAATCAGCTAATGACTGACTTCTCTTGTGTCCTGATGCTTTTAACTCTAAGTGTAGTAATACTTGTATCAATGCTGTTTCAGCAGAACTCATTATAAACACCAGTTTAGCATGCAAACAGCAAGAGTTTGCTGTTTGCATGATGAGTCAAATGTCCCGTGAAGGATGTAAACATTGTATTTAGCAACCAAACAAGGTCATGAAAAAAACACAGGCTGGCAGTGATGTAATGTAAACAGAAGAGAGATAGTTGGGGTTGATTCAACAGTAAATATCCTTTTATTTTGAGGGGAACTGTATTATAAATCCATCTTATTATTTCCCATTTATTATAGAGCAGTATCAGACACAAGAGGAAAATCCAAGTTTATAGTATATGGGAAACATATAACAAGCATATCTTACATGTCAACCCACAACTACCTTTGAATTCAATTTGGGCTTAAAATCTGTGGAAAGGCGATAACAGGTCAAATGTTGGTGGTTGGTGCATTTATGAGTCAGAAGAGATCATGCAGTTCCAGTTATAGTGACTGTGGTTTTTTCCTCAGATGGCGACAGATCTTTTCATGCAGCAAGTTTCTGCAGAGGTCATGACTCAGTTCATCTCACTTTTAAGACATTTTAATACACTACTTACTACTCACACTACTAAATAAAGATCTAATGTTAGCCTTTATTTATGTTTGTTATTCAAATAATGTGTACTTTTGTTCAGTTGTTCATATCTTTCTGACAGAAACCTGGCAAAAACAACCTGCAATGCGACCAACCACAAACCACAGTTTTACAGACACAGATAGACCATGCAACAGGATGCAAAGACCAGTTGTGTCTGCTACTGGTTTGATTTGTACATTTTATATTGTGGAAACTAAGGAAGTAAAAAACTTTCTTTAAAGACACCACAGTACCTCTCCTACATAACTAATGCTTACAATTAATAGGTGTAAGGGGAATCCCTGAACACTTCCCCTTTTCTTTGCCCTGAGCCATTTACAATCCAACAGTCAGTTTATTTTTTGACAGCCCTCAACAGTAGTTCACTATACATCATGGGGAGAGTGGAAAGGGGAAAAGAAAACGTAAAAAGAGGAAGGAAAAAAAGTTTAGTGAGAGAGGCAAGAGAGAGCAAACTATCAGCAGCGTCACTGATGTAGCTCAACAGGAAACGCATCATATGAGAGGGAGGAGAGTTGAGCAAGAGAGGAAGGTATCTCGGGAGAACTATGTAAATTTAGTCAAAAGGGGGGAAAAAAACCAAGTCGCTTCTTATTTTATCCACAGATGAACAAGCAACCACATCAGTGACAGAACAGCTGCTTCGCTCGTGTCAACATTTTTCATGTCAGTCTGAACTGTTTCACAGTTAACCGCTGAACAGTCGTTGACGAGAGAGATGTTTCTACAGTTTAATTTACCTCGCTGGAATAAGGAACTTTATTGAAGGCTACTGTGTGGATTATGACTGAATGACGACACCTCTCCAGACAACAGAAATGGATACTGGCAAGAAGACACTAATTTTTGTCCACCTGGTTTTCTATATAAACTGTGTGTCAGGTAATTAACAACTTTTATTACACTGTATCTTAAGTCTAATTGTTTTAATCTTGTTTGTAATTAAATTATTTTGCTATGGTTATCCTGACGATGATTTTTGTTTTTCATTATAGCAATATGATTAGAATATGAGCAATATGATTTCCACTATGAAGATAAAATGGGGAATTTCATAAACATTTGTTTGAAAATCTCCTGTTCCCCCAGTCATGAAGATCAGAATGATTTACAAGAACACTGAAATTTTGCCAGCGAGACTTCTTTTTCTTCTCCTGACCACATTCTTGACTAAACAGTCGAATACATTTGCTTAGCATGTGTAGACCACATCTATGATGTTACATGATAATAAAACTGTACTTTACTTGAAGAAATTTAAATGATCTTGTAATAATGAACACTGAATGTATATCGCTTATTTTTTCTGTGGCAGGAGGGGACATTCCTCAGCCTGAAAACCTGGTGGTGGATATGGTGGAAGGGGAGGTAGTGGTACGTTGGAATAAGCCTGCGGGAGCCCCCTCAAACACCCAGTACAATGTGCAAATGGCAAAGTATGTTTAACTTCAATATATCCGAAATAACACTTCAGTGTTACACTGCATTGTTTACTGACTTCCTATTAATTTGCAATTCAGATTTTCCAGCACTTCATTTCCATTCCACATTACCTTATTTACCATGTCATGATCCATATCAAGTACCACAGAGATTAGCTAAATGCGGAGCCTGACGTTCATTGAAATGCTTGATTTTATTTAATTTTTGTATCATTCACAAATGCCACTCCTTACAGTTTCTAACTGGTGTATTTTTACAGTTACAGTAACAATGGTGAATGGACCACGGTGCACAGCTGCACAGGGATCACAGACCCATACTGCAACATTAGCAGCCTTATACATGACTATCGCAAGACTTACAGGGTCAGAGTTCAACTGGTAGCAGGAGACGCCGTGTCTGAGTGGGTCAGAAAGAAACTAACCCCAAATGAAGGTAAGCATATACTGTAGTTCTCAGTTTGGTTTGGTGACAGTGTAACATGGTTTAATATTGTATTTTGGCTAGTTAACTATTAACCTTTCTCTGTTCCTGCAGGTAAACTGCTGCCTCCCTCCTTCACTTTGTGGGCTACATCCAGCACTATAGCAGTTAAGGTTCACCAGAAACCCATTCTGAGAAAACTCTTTCCTTATGGACTCATCTATACCATCTACCTGGAGGACAGAGAACAAGATAATAAGGTTGGCATCATAAATAAAGGCACAATACGTGAAACAATGCACAACAGCATCAACCCTTTTCCACCAACCCTGTCATTAAAATTCAAAAAGATTGAGACTAAACTCTTGATGATAGGCAGGCCTTTTACAACACAGACAAACACACTAGACAACAATTATATACAACTGAATATATGGTGAAAAACCAAACTCTTTCATTTTTTCATTCTCATCTATCTGAATCAACATTGCTCATTTCAGGTAATATTGTATAATGTGGTCTCTATTGTTCAAAGCCTTGACCTGCATGACATTTTGATTTTTACTCAGACTACCACAGCGTACCTAAATGATGACATGGAGGAGGATCACAAGACTAAGACTTTCAGTTCTCTCCGCTGGGGAAGAGAGTACTGCGTCAGCATCAAGGTGGAGGGTAAAGGAGCAATCGATGACAGCAAAGTGTCCCCTAAACAGTGTCTGCAGCTGCCAGAGCAAGGTAAGAAAAACATTATGATGATGATGCATAGATAAGAGAAGCCATAATATATTAACAGGTTAAAATCTAAACCCTTTTACCTTTACCTCTCATGCCTATTAAACATCCTCCTGTTTTTGTTCCTTCCAGAATGGTTCATAATTGCTGTGGTATCCCTGTCTATTCTGGGTGTGCTGGCCTTCGTCGCTATCATAGTCATCATCCTCCTATGTTACCTGAAACGTCCAGAGAAAACACCTGTTGCACTGGTAAGTTCATTAAATTACAGAATATTTGGAGATATTAGTTATACAATCTTGCACTCTCAGTTATGTGGGAAACAGAACCTAAGGAAATTAAGGAGATAAAAATAAAAAGGAGATCACAAAGTTGGCTATGTATAACCAAGTGAATCACATTCTTGATTTTTGATTCTTTGTTTCTAAATGTGACTATGTAACTATTAAATAATGAATAATACATCAACCCCTGTCTTCTCTTCTTTTGTCACACCAGAAATCCCCTAAGAGTGGCTGGCTTCCACTTTCATTTGGAGAAGGGACTATGGAGGTTGTGACAGACAAAGGATGGTTTCTGTCCAGTTACAGAACAGAAGTGAAAAAATGCATAAAAGATCCAGTGACTCATGTTATTATAACAGAGGACAATGGAGAGGAGGACAGAAGGACAAGCATGGACAGTGGGGTCAGCATGGAGGCCAACTCGACTACGAACAGCGGTGGAAGTCCTCCAATGAGACAAGAGGACAGTGGCTGTGGGAGCTTGGGAGGACCAGAGAGCTCCATTAGCAGTCAAACAGATTACCCCTTGCAGGAGGAGAGGACCGAGCTTGATGTTGTTAGGAAGAGGGAGGACAGTGGGGTGGGGATGGGCTGCCAGCTACATTCTTCCTCCATGAATCTGGATGGACACGACAGAGAGTCTCTAAAGGAGGTTGTTGCTGGTGGTGACTATCGCAGACAGAGCCCCTCCTCTGTGCAGATTCATGCATGCGGTGACGAGGAAGCGTTTAAACAGATGCTCCCTGACTCAGTTTTGGCCGATGTGGTGACAGGCTACAGGGCTGGGCCTCAATCATGTATCTGCTCAGGAGCAGGGCAGTGCACTTGGTGTCATAAACAAGGCGTTTATGGAACAGGACATATCAAAGAATACAGAGCTACATGTATTGACAATGGACTACTGAGCGGCAAATGTGATTTTGTGGACTCTTACAAAGGGGGGTTTACATTTTCAAGCTATTGTCAAAAAACACAAATGGACACTGTCACAGTGGATGACATAGAAACAACTTTTATACAACTGGGGGAGAATTTCCCTCTGCTAACAGCTCTAACACCACTGTGCCTAATAGAGGAAGGAAAGGACTTTAACATGAACAATGTCTCTCTCTCTCTCTGTGATGTACAGCTGACAAGTGAATGATACACTGTAAAATGCATCAATGCTATTTATAAAATAATACTGACAAAACCTATTTGAGAGCTGCACTCCCTTTTCTTACAAAACACACTGTTTGAAACATGTATGACTTAAATTTTAGGGAGTAGAAATGATCCAAAAGGGGAAACACGTGAAGAGAAAAGTGAGAAAGCAACAGGTTGTTATTGAACATGAAGAAAGGAAATAGAAGTTGACACAGCTGGTGAATGGCTGTTGTTGAAGTCTCATGAGCTGCTAGAGACAGATAATGTAACGTCAAAGACCTCATTTAACCCTGTCACGCTGGGTTTATTTGCGATTGACTACATAGCAGTGTGCCGGAAGTGAAACTGGTGTGGGGAGCGATGCAGAGAAACGGTTAACAGTTACGTGCATTTGGACATTTTGAGATTTCTCCCTGACTATCTAACTCCACCAACAATGATACCCTATGTCAGTAATCCACCCTTAGAGGGTTTTTTTGTTGCCACTATTTAAATTAGAATAAAACACTTGTTAGTCACTTTACAGCAGACAAATTTCTCACTTGTCATTAACATGGTCATTATTTCACAAACCTTATGATATCAAGTGGTGTCAAACAAAAGCAGGATTAATCAGCAGATATTTCTCTCTTCATTTTAATGATGTGCAGGACATTGTGTCACAGATTATTTCATGTTCTCTGACTCAGCAGTTGACATACACATTTCTTATGACCTAAATGACAGACCTACTTCCTTGGTAAATATCTAGTAGATGTTATGGAAAAATAAACGTATTTATTGTGCATTACTGTGAATATAAGTGTCTCTGTTTTCCTACATGCCTTTAATAGAAACAATCTTCCTGGAATGTTCTGTGAATTTCATACATACAGAAAAAACCCAGCCAGTAAACACATGATGATAATGATTTCAGAAACCATGACTCAAAGAAACAGGCAAACAGAAGGAAAACCCTGAAACAACAAAGTGATACTTGCTGGAAAATAAATATTACATGTCACGTAGCCCTATCTGGGATCCCCACATGCAAATTCTGTACAGGAACCAGAACAGTAGTTTCGACCCTCTGCACTATGACACCAACACTTCCTCTTTCAGGCTTCCACTTGGTTTATTAAAAAAAAAAAAATTCCAACTTCACACTAACAGCAAAGGAAGAAAAACACTGTCAACAAAGGCTGTCAGATACACTTATCTCTAATATATATCTTCACATCAGACTGCCACTACTTATTGGAATGAAGCAGATTACTGACAGTGGTAGAAAGATCGTGTGACCTTACTTCTCCATGTGCAATACAGGGAAGTGAGAAAACCTTTTGCTGACCCTTAAGGTTAAGAAAACAATCTTTCTTTGAATTAAGTATCACATGTTGCTGGTTCTGCAGTACATGTCTGCTGATATTTACCAAATGTAGGTCATAGTTCACCTTCTTTTTTCCCACCACACTATGTTTGGCTGGATCAACTGGCCCTGGAGTAAATGTTTTCTATTGAACCTGAACTTGCAGATCAATTACAAGGTTACCCATGACAGTTTAACGGTTTCTCAGTTTGTACTGGACATTTTGCCAGATGAAGCATCTGTAGTTTCATCTGTAGTTTCATCTGTCATTTCAGTGTGTGGCACAGCATTTTAACTCACGCATATCAAATGATCAGTGACTGCCAGTAGCTCAGCACGAGTTAATGCAGATTGTCCAGTCATATTTGGTGGAGTGCAAATCAGCACAGCTGCAGGTAGTTAGCTAAAAATGGATTCATCACATTACAGTAATGTCAGTGGCAACAGAAAGCTATCACACAGAGCTATGTGTGTGAACAGAACAGTGCTACTGCACTGAAATTTGTTAAAAAAACGTGTATTTGGCAACCCAGTTTGAAGTAATTTCCTTCAGATTTAAAGAAGGTGATGGAAGTTTTATGAGCAACATAGTACTCAGGCATAAGAAACTAGGATTTATTACCCTTAACTGACTGGCTTGAAGTTGCCTTTTCCTAACAGAGACATTGTGAAAAGAGACTAAACTTTATTTTTTATTTTCGGTGGCATAAAAGGTCTATGTTTGATTTCTAATATAATTACAAAGTAAGAAATGCAGAGAAAAGCTTTTAAACATTGCAGACCCATAAATGGACCATACTCTTTACATGCTGTAAAATACTGCATCAACAGACAGAGCCTGAAGTCATCTAAATAATTTAAATTACAGTCATTAAAAGTGTTCTAACCCTTGACTGAACTTTATTGTAGACAGCTCATATAAAAAAAAACATCAGATACAGAGAAACATGATTTAGTTTCATTAAAGGAAAAACAATGAGACATTTAAGTTCCGCCAACCATAGAAAGTATCAAAAAGGTAGTAGATATGTGACTTTGGAGGGAAGTCGCCTGCAGCTTACAAGAAAAATGATCTGACTGGTTGCTGTGGTTGAGATGTTGTTGTTCAAAGGTTGTTCTCATCAGCAGCATGTAAGAATGTATGCATTTGTTTCTCTGTGGTGTGTGTGTGTGTGTGTGTGTGTGTGTGTGTGTGTATGTGTGGGTGGGTGGGTGTACGCATGCTCAAATCTTTACCACCAAAAGCCACAAAATGTCTGAGACACTTTTTATGACAAATAGCAAAACCCTCAAAGTGAAATTGCATATATTTTGCAGCATTATTAATTTATTATTTTACAGTGACAATAAAATTGCATAAAAGTACAAGTTTGCATACATGGTAGCACATGGTGTCTTTCAGTTTTCAAGACACAGATGAAGATCAAGTTTGACCAAGAGGCAGTGAGACATGACATCACAAAAAATTCAGTGATGTAAAAATAACACGGTTTTTCCCTCCTCGATATTCAGTTTAAAACATGAAAAATAATCAAAGCAGCAGTATACAAACAACAAAAAGACATCATGCATAGTAAAGTGGCAGACAGTGGGTGTGAACTGTGTCATGATGGTGGGCAGAATCAACTGGCCCCACCAAGTCAACTGTCATTTCGTGATGCTGCTGAAGGAGAAGGGAGGTGGTGACTTCTTTAAGCCGACTTTGCTGTTGATGGGAAGTCAGACCAAGATTACCCAAACATTAATACAGCAATTATTACAATCTGCAATCATATACAAGGAAATAAACCTCTGTATTTAATAGGCCTGTGTGGAAAAATACACTTACTTGAGCACTTTGTCTTTCAATGATGGCTCTGTAGAGGAAGAAAAGGAAACAGAAAGGATATGCATTTCAATATGACAATAGCAAGACAGATTCATCATATTGTAGCCTTGATGTTGGGTGTAATGTTGTCCAGTGCCAACAATCTAATGCCAGTTTTACAAGGTGAACGTATTGATAAGTGTTGTTTCACCAAAAATAACAAAACCATGCAGATAGTTTTGGGTTAATTCATGTAAATTTTGAGATATCGGTCTTTGAAATTCAATGGCAGCAACTGTGGATTCATTGTCAGTATTACTCTGGTTAGCTCAGACCTTACAGTAAACAGTTTTAATGCAGGCTATTTCTTAAGTATAAAGTAGTTCCTAGCTCTTCATAAACATAATTTTTCAATGATAAATTCAGCTGAGCTCCATTGTATTGGGGAGTCAGGCTGCATGACTCAATACCACCAGACGCACAACAGGAAGTACGTTTTTGTATCTGTAAGTTGGATTAATTCGACTCTTTAAAGCTCCACTCACCCTTTTTCTTACAGCAATTTTTACACTTTTTGCATTTGTGCTTGCAGCAGAATTGTACGATGGCAATGGTGAAGAGGATCGCAAGGATCCCGAAACCCACAGCGACCCCTACAGCCGTTGAGTTTACTCTGCTCCCTGCAAATACAAATATGGAGAGGTAATTCGATTACCACCATAGACTGACACATTTTCAAAGATTAACTCACAAGCATCTGAAGAATGATAAACAACTCAATAATGAAATGGTTCTTTTTTTTTATTTTACAGGGTAAAATCATACATTATCATACACTTGTCTGGCTGGCTGCTGGGGCCTAATTGCATCAATATATCTGTTCATTACGAATGACTATTCACTCTGATGAAATGAGACTGGGAAATCAGTCTCTGGGAAAGATGATGGCTCTGCAGTCTAGTAGGAGAGATGCTGAAATGACGAGTGCAAAGGAACTTTAAAAGACATAATACAGCTGTCACATGACATAAACAGCTGAGATTATGACATTGTCCTTCTGTTTTCTCTCTTAACTACATTAAATGTCCACAGCCACAGACTCTTTACTACTTAACGTTCTTAATTTGATTTATTGTTTTTAGGGACTTAAGTGACAGGAAACAAGCAGAGCTCAACGACCGTGTGAATTGTACAACAAGCAACACAACAAAACAACGAAAGACATTCAATTCAAAGAAGAGAGGTACATTTTGTTGTAACAGTAATGTCGTAGAATTAAAATAGTTAATTGAAATACTTGTAATCACTAACAATAGCATTTTTTTTAAGTTGTTAGTCGCATTTACTGTAAACAGAAAAGAAGTCAAGCATCTCAGCTGAAAGACTCAGACTTACCACCATTCCCCATAGCTGACCAGACTCTCCTCTCCTTGCCTCCCTGATGTTCGGTGGTGAGCTATGTCACTCAATTACTTGACTTGACATCAGTTTTTATTCAATTGTTTGTCTTGACTGCGAAGAACCAAAACACACGTACTCTTTATTCTTCCTCCTTCACTTACGTCTTTCTGTCCATGTCCCCATACCAGTCATTCTTTTAAAACCGGTCCATCTTCTTTCTTTTATCTGGCCTGTCTTTCCACCCTCCCTCCATTAGCAAGCGTGATAACAAAGTGGTTCTGACAACTTGTCGTTCTCACATGGATAGACATTGTTAGCACCTCTGCTTTTAAAATTCACACTGGAGTACTTTGATACTGCGCAGTATACCAACTTTTTACAAGACATTCACTCTTTTGTCTGACTGTTTCACTGAGATCCAAGAAACTTAGACAGAGCCAGAAACTCTCAGACACTCTGGTCTCATCAAACCTCAGGACAACTATCTTGTCTGTCAGGTTCCCACAGCTCCAATTGCAGCCTCTTCTTTTTCCCCCTCTGTAACAAATCATTAACCGACAGCCAGGTAATAACACCTGAATGGGATGGTGCATGGGGACTCCCTGTTGGATGACTGAGTTATTACACCTCTTCATCACCATTGTCAATAATACTGCTAGCCTGAAAATAGACTCAAGCATTTGACACAAACAGAAGCACTTTGACTTACAAAATTCCACTAAAAAAATGAAAATATACTGACAGCAAAGTTTGTTTTTTTTCCAGGTAGTTAAAATACAGTTAAACATAAAAAAACCTGTTTCCATACAGTTAAAATCTTATGACATATGCAGATACTATCTTGCTGTTGCATTTTAGTTTCTTCATCATTGAACACATGGAATTACCCACAGTCAGTCACTTTATTTTAAAATACACTAGGGGTAAATGACTAGTTGTATACTTATTCCAGGACTAAAGTAAAAGACATTCATTTTCATGTCTCAGATGACACTGACTCATGAAACGAAAGTTTCAAGATTTGTTTTGAGTTGCTACATCTTATTTCACTTTTAATAAGTGTTGGATGGACATGTAATAAGTGTATTACACTGTATCACATATTCTGGTGTGGTACCTTTTACAAGGGGAAAATAATATAGAACACAGACTGGGTTGTCATCAAACTTTACATGTACACAAGTAATGTATCTTACTAGGTAGTGCATTAGCTTCAAATCAGTACAGAAAAAAACATGTTACCCTTTATCTACCAGATGATATCAGGTGTGGCGGTGGGGAGTTTCCTGTCATCTAAGCAGTGGGCGATTGGCTCTGACGTCACAAGTCTAACTGCATGAACCACAGAGCATATTTAAGGTTACAAGAGAGTGTAAGTGTTTTTCCGTTTGCATATCTTATGCAGATAAATATGAATAAGCTGACAACAAGTGATACAAAAGTAAATACTCCTAAATACTTTTTTTTTTTTTTATGTATGCATCCAACTGTGATTTGTTTTCCAGATTCCAGATGGAAATTTGACCCTATTAGCTCAACCTAAATAAAGTAAATATAATTCTGGAAATTTTCTACACCTCCTACAGTATGATAACTGAGTCAACCTTTCTTTTAAACAACAGCAAATTAGTACAGAGAAATTAAAAGAGTACTGAGAAATTAAATGAGTACTGATAAATCGAGTTTCTCCTCAAATACCACATCAAATATACTAATTTCACACATTAGCAGAGTGACTTTAGCAGCCGTGGGTAGTAAAAGATTACAAGCAACGCACACAAATAAAAAAAACTTCTTTTTCCATGTGTCTTCATGGTTCTTTTTAGGTGCTAAGTACACTCGCTACACTAATGTGTAGCAATTTATAGATAAAAAGAAAGAAAATTACAGTTGAGCAACACTACAGCTCTTAGTGATGGCGCAAAATGACAATGATTTACAAGTCTCCAAAATGTCTGTTTAATGCTCACTATTGAGTGTCTATTTGCTATATAATGTAAAATGGCAGTTCCGATATAACCAACGCTATAGCAGCATCTACCCTAACCTCTAAAACAATAATGGTGGCTGCTAAGCCACCATTATTGTTTTTGAGCACTTCTCACACATCACCAGACACCTATAGTGTTAAACCACTTTTAACCACATTGTGCTTCATATAAGGAACTACTGGCAGCTACTGCATGTTGTGGCATATAGTTTGAAGCTAGGCAAGATAAATACTCTAACTAACACAGGAGGAACTTTGCTTTGCCCACAGACAGCAATACATTAACAAATTACTGGGCCTGTTACCAAAAACCAAAAGTATATAGGCTATAGTATGTAGTGTATTTCAGTTCTTGTCCTATG
This sequence comes from Argyrosomus regius, assembly GCA_946959425.1. Classification (NCBI taxonomy): domain Eukaryota; kingdom Metazoa; phylum Chordata; class Actinopteri; family Sciaenidae; genus Argyrosomus; species Argyrosomus regius. The sequence continues at coordinate 13,089,056 of OX336889.1, forward strand.
CTGAATGTCACTAAAGAGTCACTCTGTGTTGCTTGCCACACAACAAGTATTTGGTGAAATGATCTCATGGTTCCTGACCTCCAAGTTGAGAACCATTGCTATAGTGTAACAGGGTTGTTTTTGTTTTTGGAATGACAAGTTGTGATCTATCTGCTCTGCAATAAAATTAGTGAATATAAAATCTGAACTTTGTTACACTTTCAATTACCACTTTTAAATTAAAGTGCATCCTCACAGATCACATTATCCAATTTTAATAGTCCAAAAAGTGCGCAGAGTTGGGGTAAACTTATACCTTTATAAATTTGTGTTAAAGTTTTAATCTAAGTTGAGTGTATACTGGAGCCGTAGAACAGAATAATCTCCTTTATTTGAAAAAGAGTCAAATTCTGCTTTAGGCAATGGAAGGTTGATAATACAATGATATGATAGAGCAATCCACCTATCAGCAGCTTTTAAGGTCACCAATGAACACATTGTATCTCATTTGATAATCACTATAAAAACAAACAGGGGTTTTACAGGGGTTGTTGGACTTTGACTTCCTGAAATCTTGTTGCCAGATTTTTTGTTTTTTATCTCTGGACAGAGCCACGCTCCCCTGGATATGTTATATGAATTCTCTTAATACATCCATGTGTTCCTCCTGCTTCTAGTCTTTATTCAAAGCTAAGCTAACCATGCCCAAGTTTATTGGGTCTGTGAAAACACAAACTGATGTTTTATTTCATAAATATATCAAAATCTCAGTAGAAATATGGAATATATATAGTATGAAATACATATATTGTAAATAGCAGGTCAAACTATCAATTTTCATAAATGTAGGTTATGCCTGTGTGTGGGTGAGTTGTAACAAGAAGTGGAGTAAAAGAATATTTCAAGGAAAGCTCAGTTAGATTTCTTGGTAACATGGCAGCAAATGTCCAGGAAACATTTCATTTTACCATCACTTCACACAGAGGAGTGTCACTGATACTCTTCACTGTGATCACTGCAATAATAGATTATCAGGCAGCAAAGCACCATCCATGATATCATCTATCACTATGCCATGACTAATGGATACATGCTGCCTATTTAAGTTGCGTAACTTGTTGTATATTGCGTATTTCTCAGCAGACAGCACAAGTACTTCCTTATACTGTAAATCAACTCATCCACATTTTCGGTCAATTGAGACGGGCAGCAGCTGACAATAAAACCATTTAGAAAGTGGTTTGTGTCTTCACAGGATGGTGACGCAGGACTTGGATCACAAATACACCTCAAGATATGATTTGTATGTCTAAGATAACATATTTTGAAATTAAAATATAGTAAATGTAGACAGAAATTGTGTCATGTCATTATTATCAGACAGAAAGACATTCTTGGTGCGCTTGAATGTCTCTTTGTTCTATCCACTTCATTCATTGTTTGTTTTCCCATCTGTTTCTTTTGTCCTATTTCTAGGAAATGTCATTCATGCAGCATTTTCCAAATTCGATTGTTGTGAATGTTTCTATTTAACCTATAATGTATCAAATAACTGATCTGAATAGCATTCACTGTTCTGTTTTTTTTTTTACCACATATTTCTTTTGAATTTTAAACCTTTCTAACAATATTTGGCCCACTTCCCAAAAAAAAAAAAAGACAAAACAAGTTTGCTTAGAAAGCATGCAAAAAACTGAGGATTTCCCATACATTCTTTAGAGTCAAGCGAACATGACATGTCAAGATCTTAATTATTAACCACTCGTTGTTCAAACCAAGCTTCCCCTATCCCCTACTTCCCTAATATCAGGTTTCACAAAATGCACACCTGTGTGGACAAAGAAGTTGCCTTGACTGGTGGGTAGAGTGGTGGTTCAATGGCTTTGATGGTAAACTGTGGTGGTGGTGTGTGTGTGTGTGTGTGTGTGTGTGTGTGTGTGTGTGTGTGTGTGTGTGTGTGTGTGTGCGCGCGTGAGAGAGAGAGAGAGAGAGAGAGAGAGAGAGAGAGAGAGAGAGAGACACACACACACACACACACACACACAGTTGTTTGCGGTTGAAGTGGAGGGCAGAGAGGTGGGATGAAGGAACTCTGAAGGGTGTTCCCTGTTGTTGAAACAATAAAGGTCGGTTGAGAAACTCTTCAGGAAAAGATGCTAAACCTCAGCCACAGGGAATACTTCTCAACCAGTCTGATCACTAACCACCAGGTGCTTTTCTGACAAGACTGGCCAGAACTTAAAGCTACTTTACAGGTGAGGAAGAGGGCAGCGGTATGAGGAATGATGTTGTTTGTGTGTGCGTGCGTAATCTGTTTTCTTTTTTTATTTACTTCTGCTTTTCTTTTGAACGCTAACCATCATGGCTTGATAACTAATGTGTTTGTATGACATTTCTGTGTGGGAGAATAGAAGAATGAAAGGCCTGCTAGACGTGTAGCAGATGATTTTTATATGTGGTGATTTATTTTACAAACTCAGCCAATTTAGAGATTTTAGAAATCTATTCAACTTTAGTAAATTGACAATCTGAAAGGATAAATAACGCTTTGAAGGAAAGTGTTACCCAGCAGAGCCAGTGGTATTCCAGGGTGCCTCACGGTCCTGAAATATATTAAATAATAGGATTTAAAGTTAATTTAAAAATTCTGGTTATATGTTAGAAATACGTCCAACTTAAGCTCTTTTGCAAAGAGATCTGATCTGTCTGTTTGTATTTGTCTACAATTATTTTCCGTGTTCATGTTTCTTGGCTTTGTTCAAAATTGATTTTATAATCAAATGATCCTTCAACGCGATCAAAGATCACGCTGTAAGATCCCTGCTTAGGTTTCTCAGTGGTTTGTACAGAATTTGAATCTTTTGCTGCATCATTTGCAAGTCAACAAGGACCAAAATCATTATAGATCTTTCAAGCACACTGTCACAGAATAAGGAATTTAATTGTTTGACTTTCAGTGGAGTGGTTTTAGCTCCAGTTCCCTTAGCTGCCCCGTATTGGGAAATAAAAAAACAAATCATAGAGATAGCCCGAAACGAATCTGTTAATATGTAATCCATCTGGACTATAAACTGTTGTCCTTGAGCTCTACACGCACCCAGTTTCAACAGAAAGTACCAGTGATTTTATCAATAAGAGATGATTTCATTGACATAGAAATTAAGAATAACGAACAAATGAATTTCAGCACTCTGACGTGTACTGTGTTTGGCTGTCGTGCTGTGAGAGCTGATGGGATTATGAACAAAATGAAGCAGTTTGACGCAGCAGAACAATAAAGGCCTGGAGTCAAACAAGGGCGTACAATAGATTTATTAGATCTCTGAATTGCTCTCATATTCTCTTTTATAGCATGTGCAAACATCTTGTCAGTTATAGTTCAACCATGTCAGCCAGGATAAGCATTGTGACTGCACAATATTCATGTGCTTCATTAGAGGGAATGAAAAACAAGTGATTTTCTGTACATGCAGTGGATGACAGTAAATGACACAATGTATTTGTTTGTTCCCAATCACTTTACAGAAGAAGATCATGCACCAGATTTAACACCAGGGAGCAGCCTCTAAATATCTTGGCAACTGCATGGTAACCTGAATATCAACAAGGTTTATGGAGGTTTGACAGAAAGCCTGTGTAACAGTGTTGTCAATTTGGCAACTTTCTTGTTAGATTTAGCAACTTTTCTCACTCTTGTTGCTTTTTTTCCTTCTAAAAAGCAGCTAGCAACAAGTTGACTTATTCAAACCATCAAGGTAAAGGCGAGAAATATATATACATATTATAATTCATTCCCATGGCCTCTACCTTTCCTCATGCACCATGCTCACAGGCAGCAGTAGGTCTGTTGTATGTAGGTTTGAACAGAGAGCTTCTCTCACCTTTTTTTTAATGATTAATTTTTTTATTTTAAATATACAACGTCCCTGTAGTGAGTTGTGATTTATGTGGCTAAAGCTGTATCTATCTACCTTTGATATGGCTTAGGGATCTCCTTCTCCGTGCAAACAACAACCACAAAGCTTAATGCAAATGAGCAGTATGACGTCACAATGTGCAAATTAACATGTGGCATCATCTGCCCGCTTTTAGCCACTTTTGGAGCGAGTGCTACCCACTTTCATTGAAAAAGAGCTGGCAACACTGGTAAAGAACGGTCAGAGATCTTCAGCCTCAAACCAATCCACTCAGAATTACCTACCTACCTACTTCACTAAGACAATTGCTGAGTCCATAAACCAGGAGTGAGCTTTAAGGTTCATTGCTTTTAATAGTCCAGGTCAAGCAACACAATCAGCTGCTGTTTCTAACAATGGCTCTTTCTCTTCAGCCAGCCTTATCAGTCTTTTTTCCCTCAGTTGTCTATGCTCAGTGTCCCATAACATTCACAGTGGTTTAATTTTTAGAAGCACTGACCTAGTGACCACAGTGGTCATCAAGTGCATCCTTAAAAGGTAATTTAACACTTCAGTCACGTAGGACAGAAATTTGCTGCTGTACTACACAATCCAGTCAGTAGTGTCAAAACAGTTTTTGTGTGAGTGTGTGAGTGTGTTTGTTTTGTTTTGTTTTGTGTTTTTAATCAAAACAAGGTCACAGACTTAGACGTGCCTATGACTGCATGTTTATTTCTAATTCTGAATACATTTAAAGCATATTTAAATATATTTCTAATCCATGATGGTAGATGGTCCATGCGACCATCTATTGGCCTGTTTGGTCCTATATGAAATCATGAAATGTTGTGATGTTTTATGCTTCCTAGAGGATAAACGCTAATGGCATCTCTTCTAGTGGCACCATGAGGTTGACAGTTTTTATTTTACAGCCTAATAAAATCAAAATCTTGAGTCCTCTTTGTCCGAGGCCAAGACAAGACAGATGCAGTCCATTCCGTGACGAGACCAAGACCTTCAAAAGACTGATCTCGAGTACTACAACGCTGTCCTCAGGATCAATTAAAACAATGGTGGAGATCCCCCCAACCTTAAATTCGAATTCACTATCATCAATTGAATTTTTAATTCGTCCAATACTGACCAAATGTCATCACCAAATACAGTGGTGTCCAAAACTCTGAGAACACATTGATTATTTCCAGATTTATGTGAAAATATTTTTTCAGAGGATTATTATTATTATGAATCCAGTTGTATCCAAAGCATGATCAGTTAGACCAAAAGTTACCACACCATCAGATGATCAAAACATCAAACTCAGACTATGACACAGAAAAGCAACTTCACCACAAAAACAGAACTTGCTAAATAACAAACACAAAGATTCCAGTCAGCAAAAAAAAAAAAGTACTCCTTCCTATTTACTGTTGATGCATCTTATTTCAAGATGTATGGCAGTAACAGAAGGTTGTACGTAAGGAGACAAACAAAAGAGCGAATGCTGAAAACTGACATTCGCTCTGCTAAATTTGAGCACGTTTGCACACTTTACATTTACTTTTGCAATGATAGTTGCATTTTTTTTGTGAATCATGTTGGAGAGTGATGGCATATGGGGAAATGGTCAACTCACCACTTTGTAAACTCTGCTCGTGCCGACTCTGCTACCTGGCTGGACGAGGTTTTTAAATGTAAACATCAGAGTAAACTTCGTAGAAAAGATGGAAAAAGTGAAGAAGATAAATACCAACTACGATCCTGACCCTGCATCCATCTCTGCTAAGCATCCTGCCAGCCAACATACAGGTGCTGGGTAATAAACCAGACAACCTCCCTGTGTATATCAGTTTCCAGCGGGATATCTGGAACAGTAATGTCCTTTTGTCCCTTTGTTTAACCGAAACTTGGCCAAATCCTGGCACAGACAGAGCCATTGAACCAGGAAGAAGGTTCTGGATACAACCGGCCAGCACTGAGAGACTCAGGAAGAGTGTCTACCCTCAGGCTACTAGGATCCTCAATGAGGACACTGCCTAAGACTGCACAATGAAGAATACTTTTCTTACTTACTTATTTACATATCTTATCACAATCCTGTATTATATGATGTTTAACAAATCAACAAATTGTAGAAGCTTACGGTAATACATTTCACTATGATTGCACCTGTTGCAACCTGAAAATTGACCTGAACTTGTTGAACTTGTTTTATTTCACTGTCTACACCCTGACCAAAGACAAATAGCACTCCATTCTTCAGAGACACGCTACATTCTCTGGTTTGCATCCTTGTGGATTCATAGTGCAGCAGCATAATGACCTCAAATACACCTCAAAGCAAGACCAATGATTCCCTTTCTTGGACTTTTCTTGACAGTTACCTGACGTCAACCTCACTGAACATTTATGGGACATTTACTTGAAGACGTGAAAAAAACAAAAAACAAGAAGCGTTTTGGAACATTGTCAGATCATTCTGGGATATCTGAGTCATCAAGTTTTACAAAAAACTTGTGGAGTTCACGCCAGGCCAAGTGCACGCTATCATCAAAGCAAAAAAGCGAGATACCAAAGTTATTCTGAAAGTCACATACATTTTTCAAAGGCTCACTCAATTAGTAAGCTTGCATAGTCTTTTGTAATAAAAAAAAATATAGCATTGTATATAAAACAAATGCAAAACACAAGTATCTTGACTAGTCTCAGACTTCTGGACCCCAACTTACCTGCAAAACAGCAAGACAGCCTCAGCTGTACTTTGTGTTTAGTGCTGAGTTGCAAATGGTAGCATACAAACCTGCTGAACTCAGATGGTGAACATCATAAATATTACGCCTGCTAAACATCAGCATGTTAGCATTATCACTGTAAGTGTGGTAGCATGCTAGCATTAGTATTTAGCTAAAAGCATCACCGTGCCTATGTATAGACTTGCAGCTGCTAGCATGGCTGCAGATTATGGTAGTTAAGCCTCATGTCAGTCTTGAGTACATTTGGCATATTCCTGTTATGCTCATTCTATGACACATGGCATGGCATGACTCATAACCCGATGTCAGACTACTCCTGACTGATACCAACTGGCCTGTCAAAATAAAACAAGTGAAAGAAGACACACCTCAGCCTCAGGACACACTGAACACACAAACACACACTGACTGTTAACTCCATGTTGTGTCTGTGTGCCTTTGTATAGCATGTCACCACATCTTTGTTTTTGCATGCACTTGTATTTGTGCAGATGCGTGGCTGTATGTTTGGGTAACATTTGAGAGGCAAACAGACACTGGAGGGGAGCTAAAAAGTAAAGGACGCAAAAAAAGAATATGGTGTGCTTTATGTCCAGAGGGCTTCAAAAGTTTGGAGTGGGAGGGATGTGTGGGAGGAGGGACAAAACTGGGGAGGGCGCACAGGTAGGGAGAGATAAAGAGTGAGAGAAAAAGAAAGGAGGGTTCAAGTGTCAGGTTACCTGGTATATTTGAGTTTTGTTTTGTCAGCAGGGCTTGGTCATTCTAAAACAACTCTCTCTGAATCTACGGAGAGTCGAAACACAACGCTACACACCAGCACGTTTTTATTACAGCCCTGGGGTTTCAAAGAGGGGCAAGTCAGGCAGCCTTCAAGTCAGATTCAATTACACTGCCAGAGAAAGAAAAGGGGACACCGAGAGAGAGAGAGAGAGAGAGAGAGAGAGAGAGAGAGAGAAAGAGAGACTGAAGCCAGAGGAAAGGGACGAAAGACATACAGTAAGTTATTTGGAGTCCCACCTCCACGGAAGGAGGACAGTGTTTACTCTGTGCTCCGTGTCGGATGAGGTGCATCTGGACCTTAACAGAAAACACAACAGCATCATGTGGGTGAGTGAAACTGGAAGTAGTCTAAACATATTCATGGAAAAGATGGCAAGTTCGGTCACTGCTTTGCATTGGAGGGGTCATTTGAATATCATCATTACTGCATGCCCTGGTACAAAAGGTACTCTGTGTTGGCTCACGGTGTGCTCAACAAGTTTGTACAATGAATTACTGGCTCATAGCGGTTATGTTTTGCATGTCGGGAATGCAGATCTTCAACTAAAGGGTGCACAAAGAGTGGGATGTAGTTGATATGCTTTAGTCTATGTAGCCTTGTGCTCCACGTACAGTTTCTTGTCAAAGGGGTGTGATCAGCAGCAGCTTTTGGTGCAGGTGTGAAAAGAACAGTTTTGAGTTGAGTGTACTTGTAAGTACAACTTGATAGCAACATTTTTCCATTGCAACAACCACCTTCATAGGTCCACACACACATATGGTTATACATAATAGCCATGTGTGTTTGTGGACTTGCCTTTGTGTCAGTGAGTGCAGCTTACACTAACTATAGTGTACATTTCTGCTCATATAATTGTGCTTGTTTCTGCTTCTAAATATCATGAGTGGACTGCACTGGTCTAGATCTCTGCCTTTGATTAAAGCTCATCCATCATGTCACACATAGTGTCTCAAAAGCCCTTTTGTGAATGTTTCAGTTGAGAGGAACATAATCCAGTAAAGCTGGGAAGCAGAGGGGGGAACACCTTGTTGGAACAAAAGGCTTACCATGTCAAGGCTTTTATCTGTTAAGGCTGACCCAGTTATGCTTTTTAGCTGGAGGTGGAGAAGTTCCCACTAACGCTGGATTAACTGGCTTGAGTCCATCATATGGGTCACTCTGACTCAAAAAGAAACTAAATCAGGTTGAACATGTTAGCTGTTGACTGCAGACGTAAGACAAGAGACTTAGTAATGAGTGGCAAATTCCACGACTATTTTGATCTATTAGTCTGGCTCATACAATAGTTTATGTTAGTCATGGTACAATTCATCATACTGTATGTCATGATGGCGTGTTTTCCAGTATGTGTTTGTCCACTTACAGTCAAGGTCTTTAGCTATCTTTCTGGTTCCTCAGGTTGGACGGACCTCCTATATATGCTGTGTCATTAATCCAGACTATATAAATATCTCACTTATTCGACTACTACTGTATAACTTCAAGTGATAGTACGCTGGTTCTCAGACATTTTTTTTTTCCACTGTGATTTCTGCGCATTGGTATCAGCGGTGAGTGTGTGATTCTTTTGTGGGGGTGTACTAATTAGCATTATGTTAAAATTAAATTATTAGTTTACACAGAGGGGTGGGCAAGTAAATTAGGTCTTGAGCCATTAGATGGATGGCTACAACATGATCAAACTAACATCTAACTAACAAATTGATTTTGAAAAATGCAACTACAATTTCCAAAACACTCCTAAAGAGTGTCTTTTTGCAACTTTTGTAATAAAAGATGACGGATGGACCCATGAATGCTATTTGAGTATTGTGTTTGAGTATTATATCCCACGTATGTAGATCATTTTAGTTTTGAGAATAACTGACTGCTTGTTTGTTACACACAGGAGTCTAACTTGTTTGACATACTTTTACTCTGAGATATAGTTATTGCCATCAGTGACGTATAGGTTTGAATGAACTAGTGAATGAACTGGTCTAGTAATTGTAATAACACACATTGCAGGTCAAATATTGGCGACGTCTGTCAAGGAAGCAACAGAACTGTTTAAAAATTGTTTGAGCTTTTCAGAATAAAAGCTCTCAGTAGCTAGAAATAAAGCATCGCCGCAAAAAATAAACTCTCACGCTTTTATTTTGTAGGCAAGATCATTAAGAGGAAGTGGGTAACCATTGCTGCCTCAATGGATATCTATTTTAGTACCAGGTGTGATAGAAATAATCTGCTCTGATAGACATCATTGCTCGTCACCAGTTGCAGACCACTGACATAGAGGAATCTCGATTGTGAGGTTTTTTTAAAATCTGATTTTTTTTTAGGGTCTATTTACTGTGTGGCAACAATCTGATTTAACTAACAAAGAAGTTCAAATGAAGGATGAGCCTTTAATCTTCACTCTTTGAGAGCTGTATCATTTACATACATCCTGTTTCATAGTGAAAAGATATGACTATAAAGACATTACATGACAAATACCTTTTTTACTTATGTGAGATACCTAAATACTCAAAAAAAAGGAGAAAACTGAGAGATTTGACGATGCAGCATGGAGAGTAGAGAGAGAACATGTCTAGGTATTTGACGTATGTAGCGTTTAAGCTTCAAGTTGGACGTGACTATTTGAGATGTTGTCTTACATAACAGTTCAGGGAGTTTCAGAGTAAAACAGTCTCAGCCAGTAGAGCTGATTCATAGCAGGGTGAAAAGAGCCCTCTTCCCCAAAAACCCGCCCAACAACATTCTTTCCCCCTCTCTGTTAATAGTGTCCATACACTTTGCTTGTTTCTCACGTTTGACTGATGAGACCTGAAACAGCTGCATCAGCCATTATTTTTACAGATATGTGCTTTCAAAAGCTCTCTTTTGAGTACTTCCTTAAACTAAATTAACTACAAGTGAACTAGATAAAAGTGTGCCAGAGGGGATTTACCACGTATTTTCAAGCAGAAGTAAAATGAAAATTAGAGAACAATATATAACAGTGTTCCTCATTACCTGGTTCTAGCAGTTCCTCATGTAATCGTATAAGATTAGAGCACCAATTATAGACTGTAAATTGTCAATATGTTTGTAGTTCAAACAATAAATGAAAAGCTGTGAGGACAAAAGATCAGGTAGATGAAAGCACTCTTCAAACCGTCATTCAGGAGCTATACACCATCTACTAAAATCCTCTAAATAGGCCAGTCAGTAGCCATACTGATGTGATACTTGACCTATAACGCAGGATGAATCTTATTCACCTTCAACGAATAAAAGCACACATGCTATACTGTCTACTGTGTCTGCCAAATGTGTAAAGAGCTAGTGGAAATTCAGATTCAGTTGAGAAATGCAGCCCTCTTTAGCCAAATGACATACTGGTGTATCCTTGTAGCACTCAAAATCCCATAATCCACTGGGCCCTGGTGGAGTCATGAGATAATATGACAAAGATCAGTTTGGGCAAGTAACTTGAAAATATACCTCAACACACAAAGTTGTTAAGTTACTTTAAAGAGGCTATAATCAATATCTTTATGATAAAATATATATCAAATGACAATGTGAAAACAATGTGATGATGTCAAAGGGGGCTCTTAAAGTGATTAACCTGTAGATGTGAATAATTATTTGGTTTCTTTAGTCCTGTATGACAGTGAACTGGTTGTAGGCAAAACAAAACATTGAGGATATCACTTTGGGGGCTTTTAGGGGAATCAGTTTTCACCATTTTCTGACATTTTGTGGACCAAAAACTAATTAAATAATCGAGAAAATGATCGTTTTAATTAAAGTAATGTCAGTTGGTTTCTGTGTAAATAAGGTGAGAGGTGAAAGAGAGTGAGAAATATAACTTCAAATGACTGATAACCTTGCTACATAACTCCTGGGTGTGTAAATATGCAGCAGCTGGTTGCAAACAACAACTTAAAAGTTAATACACTGTGTGTCCACTATGTCCACAAATCTGTTGTTTTACGTTTACTCAGCCTTGCTGCCTTTTAAAACAACTCCAAAGCAAACACACTCACAAGTCTAATATTCAATATTTATGTTTTACATGGAAAACATGGAGACATTGTGGCATAAAGTCAACCAACGTTAGCCGCGTTGACACAGTGCATAGCAGCCCAGTCCTCTCAGTATGAGGTCACTGGGTTTACTTTAACTTGACTCCTGAACCTACACCCACCAGTGGGTAATGTAGCTAACAAGATACAACATTTAAAAAAGACAAGTACTCACCGGGAGTCGCCTCTTTCCTACTTCAGTAGTGGCTACCCGAGCCCCCAAACCCCGAGCACCAAGCAGCTAACAGTCCCGAGCTGTCGCTCCACTGAAGGGGCCAAAATGACCATCAACCTCCCGGTAAGAGCGAACAAGCCGACCCACAAATCTGCGGGCACGTTTATGGTTTAAAAATGTAAATATTTGACTTTTATCAGATTAAACCGGACCTAAAGGGCGACCTAAAATTAACATCACCGTCCAGATTAACAGCAGGGAGCCACAAAATATGAAAAAAAAAAAGACTTATGTCTAATTTTCTTTAATCATTGTTTGTTTTTTACTTGTCAAATATGACATAGTTTTATAACTTAATGCCACATTTTCATTTGTCAAGTAAAAATTTGAGGCCATCTCTTTTATTTTGAAAGGATAGCTGTGGAGGATCCTGCCTCTGTGATGTGTTGGGACATCATTTATTTTGTAACATATCCTACTCAACACAACACATCCTGAAACGTGCTGTAGACAGTTATGCAACTGGGATACAGCTGATATCTTGCTCAAGGATACTTGAGTAGCATGGGGATTTAACCTGGCTCCTGTGGTCGAAGCTCGACCACCCCTCTCTCTAAGTATCATTTGCATTTGATTGGAGTACTCACAGGGTCCCAGTGGACCTTGACACACCACACCCCACGGTACTGTACATTCAGAGTCTATCACTTTCATGATGGAGTCTGTCTGATAGCAGATAATGGGAATTGCCTGCAGCATATGGAGTGACTGACATGGCACATGGGTGTAATGTGATAACTCATAGTGGCAGACAATGTTTCATGTGTCCTTTGGGGCTTCTCTCGTGGATACGCATTGTATTATACACGTTTTATGCAAGTTTGTAGCAGTTTTCGACAGGTGGATGCAATTTATTCTCATATATTTAAACAACCACGTGGAAATAAACCCAAAAAGTCGCGTGCAAACAAAAATTCTGAGAGATCATTTCATGGGAACTTGTTTCGTGTCATCTTGTCTAATGTATTTTTATTATTATTTCCTCAGGCGATCACCCAGGTGCCTGAGGAAAGCATTGCACCATTGAATCCTAGGCAGCAAGGTAAGCTGACGGTTGGTTTCATGTTAACATGCTGTATGTTACTGCACTAATGAATGTTTTAATAAATGTCATGTTAAATATTTGGGAACTGTAGTGTTGGGATGTTATTGAGAACTTGCACCACATTCAGTGTGCCCTTATTTTTTCCTCATTTTTTCTCTCTCTTAGTACAAGCAGTTCCACGGCCAGGTCGCCACAGAAGGCCCATGACAGCCACAAAGACTCAGAAAGACAAGGCGTCTAAGGGGAAGAAAGTGTTGCTGACTGTCCTGACAGTTGTGGTGTTACTGGGCATACTAGTTACTGCAGGATACTTCAGTGAGTCACAGTTCCTGACAGTAGTCTCTTCCTTTAAAGACACATGACCATACCACAAGATGGCATCATATTTACAGCATTCACTGCTTGGATACTAGTTAAACATGTTTTGCAAAAGTCTAAAGTTCATGCCAGGGTTTTGTGCCACTCAGTGTGTATCAGGTTACCCACATAATGCTGTTCTAATCTTTGTTTCCAATGTGTCACTCCCTCTCTGTGCAGTTAAGCAGCTGATTGATAGCAAATATTTCTTCTGCAAGAGTTCAGTGAAGTTCATCCCAATTAACCAAGCCTGTGATGGGAAAAATGACTGCGCTGGTGGAGAGGATGAAATTACTTGTCTGTCAAGTTTTACGGTCAACACTACCTTTCCAGGTACACCTGACGCTGTCACGCTTTGTCACCACAGACACAAAAATAAGGCTTGAAAAAAAATTAATCTTCTTTTCTTTCTCTCTTTGCCGCTCTTCCCTCCAGTGCGTCTCACATCAGCTCGGCATGTCCTGCAGGTGTACAGCCCTGGCCCAGGTTGGCGGAGTGTGTGTCGTGATGACTGGACCGAGCAGCACACACAAACAGCATGTAAACAACTGGGATACACAAAGTGAGTTGACACCCACCAAGGATGAATAGATTGTGTTGCAAATTTAATGTCTGGGTTATTTGAAATCGAGCCTTACATCGTCTCCCTTCTGTTTTTACAGTAAACCTCAAAGCACCGGTGTCCCAGTGGACATGTTAATACCTTCCATGAAAACTGGACCATTCACAGCTGTCAGGCCTGCGACTGGGACTACACCAATACACCAAGCTACCATTGACCGGTGAGGAACACATCTGTCATCAGTTAGGAAAATTAGATGCTTCAACCTGACATGACTGCGTTGTTTGTCATTGGTACACAAATCTGACGTCACCAAGAAGTGTTATTTTGGAAAATATTACTGTGTGCTGTTTTTTTTTTTTTACAAGACACTTTTGACTTCTTCTTTTTAGATTTCTTTCTGTTTCCATCACATTTCATTTTATTCACATTGATTCTCCTTTTCTCTTTCGGCTTTAAACTTTTGCTTTCTGCTGTCGCCCCTGTCCCTGTCCTCAAGGTTTCTGTTCCTAAAAGACAAAATTTTCCACAGTTTTTGTTCCCTCTGTATTAACCCATATGAAAGTGAACAAAACAGTCAGGTATTTAACTCCCACAGGACCAAAAAAGTTCAGCATGGGGGTGAAATTAGGCCAACATGTGACTTTTGTCTCTGACTAATTTGTACATGTATAACTAAATATTTGATTAATGTGAGATTTTTTTGTTTGTGTGTTGTTCTAACAGCTCTGTATGCAAATCTGGATCTGTGGTATCTTTGTCCTGTTCAGGTAAGTTTTAATCTTAGATAAGCTACTGCCATCACTAACATGTTTTTTAACAAGGTAGACTGGGGCTAGTGGCTGATGGGTGACAGATGACACGGTTGTGTGACCAGTTTCAGTAACGGGTTCATACATGTCTGTAAGCAAGCAGTAAAACTTTTTCTCAGAAATGTATGACAGAGTAGTTCTTCAAATCAAAAAGGAGGAAAAGGAACATGATCTTTACTGTTTAATAGAAAGATTAAGATGGATAAATCAACAAAGACATGAAATAAAAGGTAGTTTGAAATGGACCGCAGTCAAGAAAAATAACAAAATACCTTTTGTTTATCAGACTGTGGACTGGTAGGCTCTCAGGACCGTATTGTTGGGGGTACAGATGCTTTCATTGAGGACTGGCCATGGCAGGTTAGCCTACAAGTGGGAGGCAACCACGTATGTGGAGGCTCACTGGTGTCACCGCGTTGGGTTGCTACTGCTGCCCACTGCTTTACTAGGTAAGTATAGTTTCCAATGACTTAATGTGTGCGTAACATCTAATACTGTACATGAAGTCATGCTCACACTTCCTCCTTGCTATCTTCGTTTGGGCCTTGCAGCAGTAAAAAAGAGCTGAGTCGCTGGAGAGTGGTGTCGGGTCGGACATACATGGGCACACTGGGAGGTTCCTATGTGGACAGGATCATACTGAATGGCAACTACGATGCAGCACAAAACGACTATGACATAGCACTGATGAGACTCAGCAGTCCGATCACAGTCGGAGGTTAGTGTAATTTAATCCTCATTAAAACACACTGACAGAAACCAATGCTCTTTAGTGATTGATTATGCTTATTAGCATATTGGTTAACTGACCTTACAGAGTCTGTAGTTGAAATTTAAACCTGAACAGTTACAGGCCAAACTCATACAGTATGTTCAGTAGGTTTTACTCTATTGCCCTCTACTGGTGTGCATGTCAAACAGCAGCAAGCTCTTGACTATAGATCAAATATAGATCAAAATTCAGCCAGTGTAATCACATGATAACTTACCTTAACTGTACCTTTAAGCAACAAAGCTATGACAAAGAGAAATAACCCTAAAGGCTAATCTCTGTCTTTCAGAGGCCCGCAAGCCGGTTTGTCTACCTCCTAAAGCCTTTGGCCTTGCTGCCAAAGCCACCATGGTCGTGACTGGCTGGGGATACCTAGAGGAAAATGGTAAGGAACCCTGCATGCTAACTCATCTCATCATCATCATGAACTGCTACCTATTAAACAATAAAAGACAACTTCTCTGAAGTTAACGTTAAGTTAATTCATCCCTGTTCTGCCTTCAGGTAATGTTTCTCCGTCACTTCAGAAGGCCTCTATCCCTCTGATAGACCGGGCTGTGTGTTCCAGCCCCATAGTGTATGGTAGCGCCATAACCCAAAGGATGATCTGTGCTGGTTTCATGGAGGGGAAAGTGGATGCCTGTCAGGTAACAGATCACTGATTATAATATTTCAACCTAACAGCTACATCTACAACTTTTAAAACTGGATCCTAGTTTGCAGAATATTTCAATGTGGATGTTCTCTTCTGGCAAAAGGTTTAGATATTAAAGTGTTGTTGTACTTTTCTGAATCCCAGGGGGACAGTGGGGGTCCTTTGGTGCACTTCACCTCCTCTCGATGGCATCTGGTAGGAGTGGTGAGTTGGGGCGTTGGCTGTGCTCGGGAGAGACGACCAGGTGTCTACTGCAATGTTGAAGAGATGCTAAACTGGATTAATACAGTCATTGAGGTAAAGCATACAGAACATGCTTAGTGTCTGTGTTAGTAAGGTTCACTTACTGGCTTTTTCTAGAAGATCGACTTAGGAACAAAAAAATGGATTGTTAAAATGAACTACAACATAGATATACCAGCTAGAGTCAGTTTTACTTAGCAAAACCCTTGCTCTACTATATGATCTACTGAACGTTTTTTTTTTTTTACTTTATTTCTCCAGAAAAACCCCTGAGTTCCTCCATCCTGATGAGCAATCACCCAAGAAAGCAGTCCAGTCCAGCTTGGATAGGATGTGAAACTAAAAGAAGGCTTTTGTTTGAGTATGGTTGACTGGAGAAGACACGGAAAGAGTGAAAAGGGGAAGTTAAAGATTGATAATCAGCAATGCAGATGAACTGCTAAGCACAGCCATATGCAAAACACTGCACATACACATACAGACACACACACACACACACACACACACACACAGATATTTCATACCACATATATATTTCAGGTGTGGTTTGTGCCATTTCAGGTTCTTATCTCAGGGGACAAGTATATTTATGTTGTTATGTGTCACCAGCCAGTCTGGGATGTTTGTAGCTTTTACAGTGGTTGAAACTGACAGAACAAATTCACACATTCATGCATTTTTAAAACAAGAATCTTTGATCGATAATGTTGACATGAGCACAAGCCATTTTAACTGTGTAGGTTTCAGACTGTCAGACTCAGACATAATGTATTTGATTACTATGTGCTACTGTATGATTTTAGGTGTGCAATGCGCTATGAGGGTTCGTATAATAAATAAAGGTGACAGATAGGATAAACCTATGCTATACTAATGCCATCAGAAGTCAGTGTGAAGCCTCAGGTTAATATCAATATTGGAAAAGTGACGACAAGTACAGGAGTTTAAAGCATTTATGGTGTTGATTCAGTTTATCTGATGTGTCCATATAAAAGGACAAACGCACCTTTTTTACAGCACAGATGATGTGCGTTCTTCCTACCACAGATTGATTTACATGAGCACTTTAAATGGAAAGTGAGAATTACTTGACCTCACTCTATGTGCAGATGAGAACTAGTCTAATAATGCACTGAAGACTAGAACTCAGATCACACTGTTATGTGTTCAAAGTGCCTCCACACTGAGTTTCAAAGTGCAATCAGATATCCAGCGTGCCTTTAGAGAACTCACACAACATGGCCACAATGTTCAGAGCAGTGGTCGCTGAGCTTTTGCCTTCACAGCTAAAAGGATATGAATGCAATTCCTAAAATTGTGAGCAACAGGGAGTATAGCATGTAACTTTGTGCACTCAGGCAAAACCCTTTCATTATTTCTTCATTTTGAAGGAATCATTCCAAGTAAAACAATTAATCAATCTGTGTTTTTTTTGTTTATTTATAATTCTCTGGTCTCACATAAAATAAGTAAAAACTGGCGCTTCTGAATTTAAAAATAATAGTTAACATATTGTATTATACTGTATATTAAAAATCGTTGAACATGAATGGCATTTCAAGATTTGTAAACAGTATGGTGAGTGTCATGACGGCTAATAACATTTGACTTGTATATATGGTACATTTTGTTGATGTTTATACACCTGTAAATATGTTGTATATATAATAAAGACGTTCTTTAACTTGACATGTGTTTTGTCACACAACTGACTGGAAAGTCTGTAATTGTATGTGCTGGAAACTGGATCTGATATTGTTCCAGTCAGTGTCATTCTCTTCCCACATACACACACCCTGTGGCGCAAAGTTAACAAAAGGAACAACAGGGAACAGGATTTGAATAAATCATTATATAAATTTTAGACAAAAGATGATGCAAATGACAATTATCTATCTCAAATGTCATACACAACCAGTGAAGCACACCTTCAAATAGCAGCACATTCTGTATGATTGTTAAATTATTAGATCTGATGATTAAACATAACTATAACTTAAAAAGAAAGTTTGGAAGCAGTTGCCCTGCTAGGCTGCATTTTGACAAGATTTTCTTCCATTAATGCAACAACACCTATAAGTTTTAACATGATTCTTCCACTGTCACTCAGCAGCTTCAACCGTATTATACCACCCCTTGTGGTGTAAAGTTGTAATTCTCTGCGTGTCAACAAAATGCTATTTCTTTGACTTTTCAGCCACATTTCAAAAACAAAGAGACAGCTGATTGTATATGAAAAAGCATTTATTATTTCCTGAATATCAGACAACTAGAAAAGCCAATAGCAAAACCCAACAAGGATCAATGTTGATGTACTAGCAGATGCGCTCCACCATTTGGTGTGTTTAGATGGTCAGAGGTTGTGAACACATACAGTCTTCTGAAAATTTGAAAGCCACTTCCAACTTCCATGTCCTAGCCCTTTCACCAAAACTGACTGATTGGATAGTTTTACCCCTAAACACAGCAGCCGATCAACTTCATTATCTCTTGTCAACATTAGACTGAAGCATGCACTTTGAAGAACAACACGTAAACAGCTAACCAAATAATTAGCATTTACAGATTTTTTTTTTGAAAATCAACAACATCAAAAAGTGTTACATAATAGATGAAATGATGATGGGGTTATCTCCGTGAACCACGGCTGGGGCCTTTGAATGGGTTATCCTGTATCAGGAAGAGAAAAAGAGATGAAGATGGAAAATATAATTAAAATAGTGGTCAGGAAAAACTGTAAAGTTAACAAAATTAAAATAATTAAAGTTCATTTTTGGCAAGCAAATATAAAATGGTAAACATTTTTAACATGCTAGAAACACTAATTTCTTAGAAAATGATATGGTTAAACAGTAATCCCACTTAATCTTGACATTTTAGTCACTTTTCACTAATGGAAAAACAATCATGCGGCCAGCCGCTAAGCATTCTACACAGATGCTACATATCTTTCTCTGGCCTCTTCTTACCTCATCATCATCACTGTCATCAAATGCAACTCCTCTAGATGACTGGCTCTGGCTCTGAGAGCCGTACTTAGTGAAGGATGAGGATGATGATGCTGCTGGTCTGTGGTAAACAAGCGAAAAAATTCACATTTATAAAAAAAACAGTAGTTTTGAATATATGTGGCTATTTATAAAAGACTGGACTACCTAACTGTAGATGAAAACAAACAAACCTTGGAGGGGGTCGGGCAGCTTTCACTACAGGTATGTCTTCATCTGAGTCATCAATTGTCATCTGGAGAGTGATAAAGATAAGAAGCATGGTTGGTGGATGGTACAGTCTGAATAAATATTAAAAATAGGGAGACGTGTGTGTGTTTACTGTGTGTGTGTACGTGTGTGTTGTCACTTGACTTACTTCATCTGCTGTGTAAGATGGGGTGGCTGCAGTCCGAGATGATCTCTGGGATGTAGCTTGAAACGCTGGAGAATGAGGTATAAAAAAAAAGAGACATTTAGATTCATACACTGATAAAACACAAGATTTCGGTGCATTCTCTGGGATGCCTCGGTCTGGCACCTTGTTGTATACGCAACATGAACCTGTGAGTCTTTATATCATCACTTTCACACACTCTCCTACCTTGCATAATGCTTTTGCTTTGGGTTGCTGCTGAGGATTTCTGAGAACGGCCCCGACCGGCCGGCTTTGGTTCAGAGGCAGCTGCACCTGGACGTACAAATGAGTGATTTATGATGCAATGCACAACATCATGATATACAGTCCTTCGTTTTTACTGCATTTAATGTAACTGAACCCACTTAAAATCTGAATTATCTCTGTGCCATAGCAGTGTCATTGAACAAACTGAAGCCAACTTTTAACTTATAAAACATATTTAACTTAAACTAATCAATGAATGACTAATGACTAACTAACTCCTCCATAATCCTATACAGGATAGCCCTCCCTGGAAGGTTTTTATTGTGATGCAGCTGTAGGAAGTGCTGACTTTGAGTATGGGTTGAGCTTTGCTTGGTAATAGACTTTCCCCCACACTCATAAGCCAAATTTTCAATAGAGAAAGCATGTCACTTGGTCTTTTGACCTCTCTCTGCTGAAATTTAAGAGGAGTGGCTGTTGCACATTTTAATGTCTGAGATATTTCGATCTGATTCCACTTATGTGACTTTTCTTACATATTTTTATCTGTAAAAACACAACTGGGAAAGCGTGAGATCTAAGAATTTAATTGTCACGTAATGCTTCACTGTAATTGTACATTATAAAAGAAGTTTATTGTTATTTATTTAAACTGCCACTCAGGCACTAAGTGGTGTATTTGCTCTGTGACCCTGCCTTGCACTATGCCTACATTCTTGAATAAACCTTTTGGACATCTATCTATCTCTCTCTCTTTATTTTCACTTCTATTCGTGACAGATAGATAAACACAATAACTCACCTCTCCCTCTCCCACGGGCACCTCGCCCTCTGCCTCCTCGCCCTCTGCCTCGTGTGGGAGGAGGCATTTGGACTGAGCCTTCGTCAGAGTCCAAAGCAAGCTCATCGGATATATCCAGATCTCCAGGGTCACCGCCACGCTCCAGACGGTGAGCTCTGGCTCTGTTGATAGCCTGAGAATGAGAAGATAAAGTACACACAGTTAGATATAACAGACAAAACAACGTTTCGGGCTTGTGTACATTGATTTTACACTTACTTCTTTGATTTCATTCTCTTCCTCGGTTGTGTTCTTTTTGGAGTCTCTGAATCGCTTGATCTGAAAATGTAAAAACACCCACTCTTAAAATGTCATATGACATCAGCTTCATCTGCCCTACTTCCCATGCATTCCCCACCCTCTTACCTCCGTGACTATATCCTGCTCTGTGGTTACTCCTCTGGCCTGGAGGTGGCGCTGTGTCTTCTCTAACTGATAAGTAATTAGCTCCTCAATGGCGTCTTTCTCATCTTTATCTACAAACTCCTGAATGGCTTTTCCCATGCCCTGCTCGGTCAGAAGGGACAGCTGCACAGTCTGTGAAGGTATGCACACACGCACAGAATACACAGTAGATGAAAATAAGCATTATGACACCCTGTGAGTTTGTAAGCGTGAATCCAGATGTGCACGGTACCTGCTCAGCTGCCTCAAAGTACTTTTTAACCATGTCTTCTACCCTCAGCCCCTCGGCTGGTGTGTTTTTTAACAGTGTGCCATAGTCAACTTTGACCTCATCTGAAAAGCACAAAGATCAGAACAATATTGTACATCGATCTATGGCGTATAATGCAGATCCATAGCTATGTATTTACTCTGTGTCAGACCTTTGATATTTTCCTTTTGCTCACGGCGTCTGAGAAAGTGAATGAGGTCTTTCGGGTTGGCCACGCGGTCCACAAACTTCTGGCTGAAGCGGGAAGTGTTAAAAGTATCAAAGCCTCCACTGTAGTCCACCTGGGGAAGGCAATAAAGAGGATGAATTGAAATGTAGCGTGAATATGAAGGTGTGTGCACATCCTGAAAGTGTGTCCATCTTACCCTCAGGCGAATAAGAGGCTTCTCTGGTGTGAGCGGACAGCCGAGTCTTTCTCTTTCAGCTTCTTCTAACATCTCTGTGACCTACAGAATGACACAAGAGATAAAGATGTAAGGGGACCGGCAAAGGTCCAGAAGGGTGCGATGAACAACAGATGTAAGACTGGCTCTGTATGTTTGTAGGTGATGTTAAATGATTGATAAGCATTACCTTTGCATAGCACAAGTTCTCCACCTTCTTTGTGACCTGGGGTGTTTCAGGTGTGAAGAGGTCTTCGTAGTCAGCCAGCACGACATCCTGGATGAAGAACTGACGCACTGTCTTTAAGGGGATCTTTTCCAGGTTCATCTTTTTTCCTTTCACCCTCAGCAGCCCTATGTGCCTAGATCCACACAAACAGAGTAGTTTGGCTACTTCAAAACACACTCAGAATATGGAGACTGAGAGATCATTCACTGTGTGTTTATGTGTCTATTTGTACTTCTTTGTGGCCTCTCCAGGGGACAGGGAAGTGGCTACAGAGCTGCCAGGCTGTGTCACGTAGAAGAGCTGCTGTTCATTTCTGGTTGGCGTTATCAAACACTCATGCTCGTGACCCCACACCACCAAGTCAAGAAAGTCATCCAGGAATTGTTCAGGAATGTAGTTAGTGGGTCCATGCTTACTCCTAGACAAAAAATACAGACAGAAATACATTACAATTAAACAAATGGGATTTAGATTGAAGAATATAGCGGTTTAAATCCTAAAACAACAAACTAGGCCTGGCTTTGTGAGATAATGCAGGAGGATTTGTTAATCCCAATGCATGGAAAACATGCCAACCTATTATTCACCCTCTTAAAAAAAACACTGCCAGAATTTTACTGCTTTTCTCCAAACACACATCTTCGATTCTGCTGAACCAAGATACAGAAGCATACAATATAACAGACTTTTAATTACACAGATTTCTAATGTTTTTAATATTTGGTTAACTACAGTGTGACGAAAATGTGCAGCTGAGCGTACACATGCGTGCACATACCTGTTCTGGTGGATGGCGAAGAGATTAAACCAATCATCTTGATCTTCTTTTGGTCGAAGCATCGTTACCTGGTTGTTGACAAACATCCTGTACAGACGTTCATCTGGGATGGAGCCTACAGTACACACACACACACACACACACACACACACACACATAATTAAGAATGAAACAACAGTTTCTATTTATATTAATTCGTATTAATTTGTAGAATGTTGATTAAGATTACACAAAACACACACACTTACCAAGACCATATAAGGCTAGCTTGGTGTTGCCTTTCTGCATGAGGATGGGACTGATCTCAATCCTCTCCACTGAGTTGGAGTGACCAAAGTGATTGACGAGTCCAGAAGCACTCAGCAGATCTAACGCACACAAACCTTCAGCCTAGAGGAAATTAAAGCCACCGTGACATTTAAAACAAACAACAGAGCAACAAAAGATGATCTTTTGTTGTGTCTAATAATTTTCTTTTATGTTGGAGACGACTCACCCCGGTAGGGTCATCGTGGTTACCGTGGATGCTGAATACAGGAATAGAGATGTTGAGGTTTTCATCCTGATAGTTAACCCAGGGGAACCTACAACACATCAACAACATGAATAACAACGTTAATATAGCATTCATTCAACAAGAAGACAATGTTTTGAAAGAATACACAGCAGAACTGACTGGGTAGTGTTGAAGTTGACAGTCTGGTCACTGATAACGTTGAACTGTATGGGAGAGTCTCCCATGCAGTACTGTCTTAACATAGTGATGCATGTGTGGAGGCATCGGCGTGACGGCTTGTTGTCATGGAACAAATCACCACCAAACAGGATGAAATCTACCTGCAAGCAAACAAGCAAGCAAAAAGAAAGCAGGTAAGAGTTTTGGGATGTACATTCAAGCAGACAGAGATATACATGAATATATCTACATCTATCAATGTTCACGTACTTGATTTGTCTTGGCACATTTCAGGATCTCATCTAGTGTGTTATAGGAGTCACTGCCACGGATAGCATCCTTCTCAAGGTAGCCGAGGTGAACATCTGTAGCGAGCAAGATCTTGAAGGTGTCCTCGTCATCCCTAGAAAAACAAACACACACACACTCACACTAGAGTCATACATGTGTACATTACCTGGATATAAACATTATTGAATGGGAGATCATTATTAGATCATTATATATTGTTTAAAGTTATAATAAACAGACTCACAAGGTGCTCTGCGAGGACATGATGGTCTGTTTACACCTCACAGGTTGTCAACAAAAGGCTTCCCTGAGGAAAATTACAGAAGTGATTATGTGACTGACTTCAGAGGCGCTGCAAACAACATCACAGTGTTATGTTATCACAGTAAACACAGTGAACTACGGCGTGTTTATAAAAATTAGGGTCACTGAACAATGCATTGACGTTTAAGCACATTATTATATATAATATGATAGATAGCTAACTAATAATCAGTGCGTGAAGTCGTAGCTGACAGTAACTCGTAAATTAATTGTAATTTATGTTATTGCGAGAATATTACGTTAAATTAACGTTAACTTTCACTTTACTAGAAAACCATTAAGTGCCTGTTATCATGCGATAGCTAACAGGAACCCAGCTCGTGTTTACATATTGGTTGGGTCTAAACTTACAATTAATTTGCCCATTAAACGTTAGGTAAATACTATTTGTTGGACATGCTATAAGCTACAACGTGGGAGAAACATTACCCACCTCCTCTGATGTCCCAGAATTGGTAAAAGTTGCCGTAAAAATCCCGGCAAGTCTTGCAAACGCTCTCCCCGCCCCTCACAGACGCCTCACAGTTATTGTAGTTTTATTCTGAAGCATCGCCGTTCTAAACTGTTTACACGCCACGGAGGAAAAACTACATTTCCGGTGAGCAACTTAGAGTACGTTTGTTTTATTTACAAACGCGCGCCGGTGCGTTGCTGTGTCTCAAATTTAACGTTAGCGTGTACGTGGGCAGTGCCTGACGGGGTGTCTTGTGATTGACATCATACACACCCTTCAGAAACCCTGGATTGTGTGTGGCTTGACAAGTGATGTTTTCTTCTCACAAGCCGTGTTAGCGCTGGCAGCTCTAAAAACAGCGGTTAGCTACCAAACTGTCAGTCGTAACTAAAAAGTGCTTTGCTGTAGCTTTACTTTAAACTAGCGGCAGCATAATTTGCATATTTTACTGCCTGGTTTAACCCAAAGCTGGCTGGACTGGCTGCATTTCAATGGACACTCTGTCAAAAACATCCGCTGCTGATGCTACGCGGGAGAAGGTAGCTTTACTAACTTAATTTAACTTCAAATGAAGACTGTGAAGCTGCTGTTTATGTTAGCCACAGAGCTAGTTAGTTAGACTGCACGAAAAGCTACCTAGCAGCAGTTGCTACAACTCAGATCAGCTGATGTTGCAGATCTAGAAGTTTCACCTTTTAAGTGTTTTATTTGACTTTAGCAAAGACAAACAAATCATGTTGTAACGTTAGAGCATGCATTTAAGGGTTTAGCTCATATTTATGTCACTTTCTGCACCTTATTTGCGGGTTTTTGCTCATTGTGAGATGCCCATTGCCGCTACAGCATCTCCATTACTGAAAATGTAAAATATTCTCCAGATATTATAGATGCTGTTCAACATTTAGCTCTGTTTCTGTTGCAGGAGCTTTGTCCACCACCACCACCCAGTGGAGTAGTGTCTGACACCCTTTCACTCCCATCTTACAAAGAGTACCCTGCTCACCGTCCCTTCATCAACTCTCTTGTGCATCACAAGCCTCAAACACGCACACATCTGTCATATCGCCCATCATCACCCAGTAAGGCACTCCCAGAGACCAGCAGTGCAGGTAACTTTAATTTGTGCATCTGTGTGTGTGTGTGTGTGTGTGTGTGTGTGTGTGTTTCTCTCTCATTCCCTTTATAAAGTTTCCATTCAGGTATTGTGGGTGTTTCAGAGCTCCATGGTTACAGCATGTACAACATGCAACATGATGCCGCACTACTTGAATGTCTCGGCTGCACTGACATCTATTCATTCTTTTACATGATCCCCCTCTGAGTTCCTGTCCAACCTTTCATTCTTTGTTATCTTATTACACTATGATTTTAATTATGCGCTCAATATGTTTGATCATATGTATCACATTCTTGTATCTAATCACACGTAATGTGTGTGTGTGTGTGTGTAGCAATCCTATCTGCCTTGAGGAACCTGCAGGAAAAGATCCGGAGGTTGGAGTTGGAGAAAGGACATACGGAGCTCAGTCTGCACACTATGGGGAAAGATTCATCACGCACACATCTGCAGAGTGATAAAGTCACACAGAGACTCTTTAATGATAAGGCCAATGCCGAAGGAGAGATAAGTAGCCAGTCCAACTGCAATCAAGGTGTGTGTACGAATAAGATGTTTTAGCCGACGTTATTTATTGTTGCTCCTTGTGTCTTACAGTGTCTCTAATTGTTCTTCACTACAGTGTTGATCACACACCTGGCTGCTGCAGAGTCTCGCTGTGTGAAGCTTGAGCGACAGCTGGATCACATGAGGAGGATGTTGCGTAATGCCAAGGCAGATAAGACCAGCCTGCTCAAACAGCAGGTAAGCCCAGTGACACGTCACAGACTTCTTCACTTAAAAATACACAAATAACACTGCATGCATGAATGTTTGTGAATAAAATCCTGCTTGTGAGCGGATTTTGTATAACTGTATTAATGAATGTATTAATTGTCCACTACATTTTCAGGTTACCATGGAGACGGCCAAGTCAGCTGATCAACAGTATGACACAGTGTCTGAGCATGCCCAGTTGGACAAGCTGGAGCGACTGGAGCAGGAGTATCTTCGGCTGACGCGCACACAAAACAACGCCGAGGTACACACAGACGCCGTGAAATGTCTGTTAGAGTAGTTACTGTTCTAAATTGTACATTTCTATGCAGACCAAATGACAGCAATTCCTCAAGCTTCCTCACAGCATGCCCGTCTGCAAATAACACAAAAAAAACAATGATTAATCATTTCTGTAAATCAAAAAGACATCCAAGATGCATCACAGGGGGTCACACTTTAATTAAAGGAGTAAGAAAACATAGTAAAGCATATTTTATTATTATATTATATTATATTATATTATTATATGTTATATTTTATTATTATTATAATTTCTTTACATTTTTGTTTTTTACTTATAAAATAGTTTTGCCTTAATTTGCCTTAATCTTAACTCACTTATAAGCTGCTCACAACCTCCACATGGAGGCCATAAACAAGGGGGTCACAAACCAAATCCAAATATTGGAAGCCTGTTGAAAACACTTCAATTATTATTAATTATTATGATTCTATCTATTATTATTATTACTACAATAATGATGATTGTGTGTCTGAATATGTCAGATGAAGATTAGGCAGCTGGAGATGAAACTACAGGAGGAGGAGCACCAGAGAAAGCTGGTCCAGGATAAGGCCAATCAGGTAATAAAGCTTTATTCTCTTTAGCTACTATTTTCTTCCTCGCACTCACTATTGACAGCTTGTAGTGTGTCTTATACTTTATAAACTTAGTCTATTGTTCTGCATACTGTATGCTTTTTGCTAAATGTAAAAGAAATTTCCGCACACAAACATTTTTTTGTGTGTCTTCCTTAGCTACAGACAGGCTTGGAGGCCAATAGGATACTGCTGAACTCAGTGTCACCTCGCCTGTCAACCAGACAGTCCAAAGAGAGGAGGTCCAATTTAAAGGTAAGGATTTTTACAGGGGCGGTTCAGGATTTTTGTGAGTTGCTGTTTCTTTCCCTCTTTATAAGTAGATGTTTGAACCAATGTGATAAGACAGCTGCAGTTGACTGCTTCTCTGCAGTGTTAGTACATCTGTGAATGACATGTTCAATGTTCATGTGCGTTTCTCTGCTTGGTGTCTTTCTGAAATTAATATTTTTTGGGTATTCATACTTCATGCTCCCCCATTAGTGTTTTCCTGTGGATCTTACTGGTGTTTATATTTATTTTTTCCTTCCAGAAATCTTCACCACAGCAATCGTCCTACACACAGCCACACTATAGACTGAGCCTTAGAGATGTACCTTTTGTTGCTGGAACGGTAACATGGACGTGCATGGATTTGTGGTTTTAGCCGTGGAATAAAATATCAGTTTTTAATGCTGCACTTCTCTTACTTGCTCTCTCTTTTCTCCTCCTTGCTGACTTTCAGTCAGTAGGCTGCAGCCACTCAGTCCGAGCAAACGTCCAGTCAGTTTTGTCTCTCCTGAAGCGACACCAGCCACACCTCTGCAACAGCCGCGTCCTCTCTAACGGCTATGAGACGGGTAGTCACAGGCATTTAGACACCTCCTCATCCTCCTCCTCCTCCGCTAGTGAGGAGGAGCTATCCGAGCTACTGCAAGCACTACAGGAGGAGCTGCGACTCATGAGTTTGTGAGTGTAGCTGCATCTGAGCTCTATGAGGAGTTTAGAACAGTGTTAAACGTTATTCTCTGTGTATGATTGCAGGGAGCAGGACGAGTTGATGAGGCAGGTGGAGGACAGTGTTTCTGAACAGGAAAGAAAAGAACTTCAGTCAGAGCAGGAGAGACTGCTGCTGAAAATGGAGAGGAAAGGAGAGCAGATCAGTAAACTCTACAAACACAAAACACAGGTAAGTTCTCGCCCAAAAAACAGCTCACACACAACCACACTGCATAAGCAAAATCACTCTGGTCCT
Source organism: Argyrosomus regius (assembly GCA_946959425.1). Taxonomy (NCBI): domain Eukaryota; kingdom Metazoa; phylum Chordata; class Actinopteri; family Sciaenidae; genus Argyrosomus; species Argyrosomus regius. The sequence continues at coordinate 13,117,454 of OX336889.1, forward strand.
TTACTCTTTCTTGTCTTTCCTTTTAGATAAAGAAGTTAAGAAAAGAGGCAAATTACAGGCCCAACAGCGGGAGCGAGGTGAAAGTGACTACCACAGTGTCCACCAGAGGTCGCTCTGCTGGAGTAGTCAAAGTGAGACCAGGAGAGCGAAGCAAGAGGAACCTGAGGCTGCTGAGAGACATGAAGGCTCTGCAGACCTCATTACGGACCTGAACCCCACCAGGACATGAACACAGCACCTTAGTTTCATCTCATTTGTGCTATCTACCTACCTATGACCATTATTTCACCATCAACACAGCTACTGACTGAAGATCACTACACAATATGGCAGACCAGTCGTCATGATCTCTTGAGAAAAATGTTTTTTAACTGTATTAAAAACATCGCAACACATCTGAAGAAAAGATTCTTTTAAATCAGACCTGAGTTTTGTCTATCAGTCCACTCAAAGTGCATTTTATCAAAATATGGTCAGTTTGTTGTCTGATTAGTCATCTTAGTGTCAAATGATTTATGACTTATAAAAAAAGAGAGGGCTTTAAATGATAATTGACTTATTCTTTAAAGAAACTCTGGAGCATATTAACTCAAACATCAGCCTGGACTCTCAAGTCTTTTACCAGCAGAGGGCATTAAAGTTCATAACCAGAGCTCAAATTGTGCTGATATTTAAATTTTTTTTGTAGGTTTCTGAGCATGAAAAACAAAACAAATGGACTGAAATGAGTCTCAGAAAATAAAAAAAATATTCCTAGTTTTGTTTGTTTGTTTGTTTGTTTTTTCAAGAAGCCAAAATCTCATGGTGCTAAAACATTCCTGGGTTGCATGACAGATTCTGAAAATTCATAAAGTGGATGCAGCAGCCAGTAGTAGGTAAAGAAACTGCAGCAGTGAAATAGTTTCATACATTTCTCTGCAGTGTGAGTAGCCTAATAATGTGCTGAAGGACCTAAAAGAAAGCTACTGTGCTCTGTTTGATTAAAATGGCAGAATCTTCTTGATTGACGGGTCATACTGCAGACTCAATATGCGTGTATGTGCACATGTGTTTTGTGTTTTGATCAGAATATTTGTAATTATTTCTACAAATATACATATTTGAATTTTGATATTTCTTTAACAATCATGGGTCACATTTCTGAGTGAAAACACATTTCTTTGAGAAATAAAGTATTTGCTTGCCTATGACTACAGTAGTGTTTTTATTTATTTGGATTTGTTTTAATGACAAATGCATCAGTTTTTTGCATTGGCAAACAGGCTTGGCCCAGTACTTGGTTATATTTGTGAATATATGACCCACCGTGCCCTTGTACCTGTCCCCTGCTGTCTCTCCTCTTTGACAGACCTGTCTTATCTACCTTTGATGCTGGTACAGCTGACGTCAATCCACACCAGACCTGAAAAAGATCATAAGGACCTCAAAACAAATGATCTGCAAATGTTTTATCACAATTTTAAGACTTTGTGCTTCATTGCATCATTTTAGACTAAATTTAGCTACATACCTTCAAGCAAACTGTAATTTAATACACAAAATAACAAAATAAGACTGAAATGACTCACTTTTTATACTTCCTCTACACATTAAATGAGCTATTAATGTGAAGAAAAGTTATTTTTTATTAATACTCTCTTCTGGCATGGTCTTTTCTAGACAAGAAAGTTTGACTTTCTTTGAACTAAACACAAATAATGAGTCCAGACAGAGTTTGCACGTACATTTGCACAATTTATAAATTAATGGATCCTGGATTGTGATTGCAACAAATCTGAAAAATAAATAAATAAATAAAACTGTACATATTTATTCCAAGATTTAAGAGAGCTAGTATCCTTTAGCATTTAACAGAATAAGGAAAGATGCTTACTGTCACATAAACTGTAGCTAATAAAAGAGCAACATGCAACGTTTTTTTTTAAAGTATCTGTGCAACAAAATAAAATGATATTATATTTACCTGTATTTATCATGAGTTGAAATATGCTCTTCTCCAGCCAAAAACAGATTTCGTGCTCCAGTCTGTCTGTCTGTCTGTCTGTCTGTCTGTGAACACTGCAGTCTGTCAGTCTCCATACAGCTGCAGCCTGAAGCGTTGGCTCTCCTGTATAGGTGAACTTAAGTGCGGAGTGAGCGATGTGACGAGGATACTCTGAAGGACAAAAGTGGTTTGAAGCTGGTCAAAGATATGGTATGCTTCTTTTACAGTTTTCTTTATAAATTGCCTGGCTTGTTTCCTCAGACCTTCACAGCAACACGTTTTACATGAATGCATTTGTCCTCGACAGTATGGATTTATCAACACCTGTTTGAAATCGCTGGTAGTTGAAAAGTTTGGCGAGGAGACGTGGGTCAAGCTCAGGTAAAAGAATATTCATATTTACTGTATTTACAGATTTGTTATTCCTGGTGATTTTGTGTAGTCAATAATGAATAAGTCTAATCGAGCTATTCTTCAGTTTTTATCATTAGTACACAAACAATATACTCTCTTCCCCAAACCATCACCATCATGTGCAGGGATGAAGCTGGAGTCCAGGATACATTCCTGACATATGAAGTCTATAAAGATGAAATCACCATGCAGCTAGTAGCAGAAGCCTGCAAGCTTCTAGGTATATTATTACCAAGTGTGTTCATGTTTAGTTTCAGCATTTATAATCAGAAAATCAGTTTTTAATTAAATCAAAATAAATAATTTTGTTGTCATATATTATACTGTTTTTGTTTTATTTCTTTATTTTATTTCTATTTTTTTTTGGCAGGAGTGAAGCCAGAAGTTGTCTTGAAGCAGTTTGGAGAATATTTCTTTGAGTTTTGCAAACGATCAGGCTATGATCACATGCTGCGGACTCTAGGAGGGAATTTATTTGAATTCACTGAGAATTTGGATGCACTTCATAGCTACCTCACCCTCTCATACAAGGTGCCTGATTCATGTGGGCTTTTTCTTTATGGAGAAAGCTGTGATGTTATGATTCATTGTTTCATTCTTGCAGGAAATGAATGCACCATCATTTCGGGTGGAGAAAAACACTGATGGTACCATGCTTCTCCACTATTATTCAGACCGCAGAGGACTCTGCCACATTGTTCCTGGTAATTAAAAACACTTCCTTAAGAATAAATGCCAGTTTTAACTATGGCCTTTTTGCATCACTGTCATATTTTTGCCACTATTTGATCAATGAAATTGACTTGCAGCAATGTCATGTAAGTTACATGATTCTTTTTTTGCAGGTATTATTGGAGCTGTTGCTAAAGATTTTTTCAACAGTGAGATAACGATGGAGATCGTCAGCCAGCTAGAAGAGCTGGAGAGAACTGGGAAGAAGGAGCATGTGGTTTTCCTGGTGACACAGTGGCCGGCTGTGGACGCTCGGTCCAGTAAAACACAATCCCTCGAGCCTAACCAACGTAATGCAAACATAATTTGGATTAAAGAGGTTAGCTGCATATACACTCTGTAGAGGCTAAGAGCTACTGTGGAAAAAATAAGCCATAACAATAAACATGATATTACTGTGTCCTCAGCCCCCTCATCAAAAGAGGTCCACTATTGGCTACCCTATGCGCAGGAGTCACTGGGATACAATAAGAGGCCTGGTTTGCCTTGGGAAAGGTACAATGCAGACACCCATAAACACACAGTCAATCCTTGGAGCATCAGGTTGAGCCAGCAGTCAGAGACATAGGCAGAACTTGAAGGTTTAATAAACTGTACCCAGGACCACCAACAGGAGTTGCATGTAGGTACCTGTAGCATACACGTGTCTTTATTTTAAGTTATACCCTTTGTCTAACCTAACAGGCAAACTGTTGAGGGGTTTTCAGCCAGTATACCCCACAACCCTTAACATTGATCTGAAGACTTTCTGCCATGCTTTTCCTTTCCACATAGTCTTCGATGAGCAGGTGCAGTATTTTTTTACTGTATATTAGAAGAGCTTTGTGAATTCCCATGTCTGAAATCTGCTATTCATGACTAACTGGATCATAATAAATTGATTGGGGTGATCCTGGTGGTGTCTGAGGTAGCTGGTGGTGCACCAGGCAGGGGTGAACCTCCAGAGGATTGTCCCCGGGCTCCAGACGATGAGCATCCATCTGGACCTTTACTTCAGCATTGTGCATCCTGAAGTCACCTTCACCATCTCCAGCATCAGGAAGTTCATCAACAGCCACTTTGTCCTGCAGACACGCAGGGACATGATGCCTGAAACATGGAAGGACAGGCCCATGCTGCAGCTCAGAGGTAGAGGACAAAACAAAAACTATAGATTGTCTACCATAAGTAAATATAAGAATGTATATTTGCTCCATGCAGGTCAGATGATCTGGATGCCCTCTTTGGACTGCATGCTCTATCAAGCTTCTCCTCTACTGAGAAGTCTTCAAGAGCTGGAGGAGAGGGAAATGCACATTTCCGACATCGCACCCCATGACGTCACCCGCGACCTCATCCTGCTCAATCAGCAGCGACTGGCTGAAATGGAGCTGTCAAATCAGTTGGAGAGAAAGAAAGAGGAGCTCCGCCTGCTGTCTCAGCACCTGGAGGAGGAGAGGAGGAAGACGGAGAACTTGCTGTACGCCATGCTGCCCAAACATGTAGCCAACCAGCTGAAGGAGGGCAAGACGGTAGAAGCAGGTTAATAAATATTCCATAAATATTCATATTAATATATATATATATAGGATTATATATATATATTATATATATTAATATATTCATATAAAGTGTTTGGGTGTTTGACTGTGGCTAATATGGCTCCTCAATGTGTTTGTATCTTCTATAGGAGAATTTAAAGAGTGCACCATACTGTTTAGTGACGTGGTGACCTTCACTAACATCTGCTCCCTGTGTGAACCCATCCAAATTGTCCTTATGCTTAACTCCATGTACCTCCGATTTGACCGGCTCACAACTGTGCACAATGTTTATAAGGTACAGACAACAGATGTTATTTTTTACCTCAGCAGTGGAGCAACAAATAGTGTAAGTCATTTTTTTAATCATATATTAACTGGATTTATTTTCCCAGGTAGAGACCATAGGAGACGCCTATATGGTGGTGGGTGGGGTGCCCATACCTGTCTCCAGCCATGTTGAGAGGGTGGCCAACTTTGCCCTGGGTATGATCTTGGCTGCCAAGGAGGTTATTAACCCTGTGACAGGAGGGCCTATTCAGGTGCAATAATGTTTGTACTGCATTTGTCAGATACACAGTGGTGGAAAGTAACTTGAATACAAATTTGAGGAATTTCTGCTTGTATTTCAATTTTATGACACTTTATACTTCAGCTCCACCATATTTCAGAGGGAGATATTGTACTTTTTACTCCATTACATTTATTTGACAGCTGTGTTCACCAGATACTTTGCAGATTATGATTTTACATGCAGCAACAGCTTATAATCTAATATATAATATAATTATTGCAGATTAAACTACCAAACATCATATGAAATTGTTAAAATTAGCTCCGTTGACCAACTACATTAAAGTACTGCTTACAAATGAAATCCAATTATCCAAAATCCCTATAAGTCATAACAAGTACATTTACTATTTATACTATTTTATTGCTAATACTGTACTTGTGTGTTCTCTTCTGTTGTATTTCTGTAGATCCGTGTGGGTCTCCACAGTGGTCCTGTTCTAGCAGGTGTAGTTGGGGAGAAGATGCCGCGCTACTGTCTGTTTGGAGACACAGTCAACACTGCATCGCGCATGGAGAGTCACGGCCTCCCTGACAAGATCCATTTGAGCCCAGATGTCTACCAGTGAGGACGCTCATATTCATGCGTGAACACTTTTGAGTTGTACCACAAACCCTGTGATGCCTTCTTTCTGATTTTCATATCCTCTATCCACATTTCACAGAGCCCTGAAGAATAAAAGCTATGTTATCCAGAAGCGAGGAGAGATCGAGGTAAAGGGGAAAGGCAGGATGACCACTTACTTTCTTGAGAGGAACGTAGGAGTCAGCGAGCAGCGGATTATGGGTGTCTCAGACCTGGAGGCTGGGGCCAGACAGCAGGACAGCCAGATGAGCGATCAGCCAGGCCTCCATAGATCAGGTCTGTTTGTTGTCTGAATTCTCAATTGAGTGATTCACTTTGCGTCCTTTAAATTGGTGAACAACTGAAGCAGATGTTTTTTAAATGTCCAACAGTCTTTGTCAGTGATACATTTCTTTTCCTCTCTCTCTCTCATGTTTTTCGTCTATACTGTAGCTTTTCAGAGGCAGCGCGGGGATGACCTTTGCCTGATCCCTATGAAATATGGAGACAGCCTGAGTGAACCCCCGTCATCATCACATATGTCTAAACCCCAGAGCAGCCCAGCCATCAAGCCCCGGGACTCAGAGAGCTATGGAAGCCTGCACACTGATGATCAATCAGAGGGTGGAGCTCTAGACCAGTTAAAAGATGGAGGTGAATTTGGCCAAACAGAAGTCAAATACACAGAAGAACATATTGATGGCATAGAACGTGACCGCAATGTGGACACAGAGAAACAGCAGTTGATTACCGGTGCTGTGGAAACCAACAATCAAAACAAACATACCCGAACCAGGTTCTGCGTGGTGCTGTGAACTGGTAATTACTTGCTGAATTGACTATAAATTATTCATCAAACACGGTTCAATGTAACATGTACCACTGAGAGTTAAACAGATGGTTTTTTTTGTACAGTATATCACCCTCACTGTCTAGCATCTGCCTTTTCTGTTTCCCTTGAGCAAATATGTGAATCTTTGGACGTAGCAGATCAAATATATTAAAGTTTATGCTTTGCTTGTAGCTCATGTGTCTGTCTGACATACTAAATAATAAATGCATTCGCCCTGACAGTGATTGCCTCCCAATAAATCTTATGAGCAGAGAAAATAAAAATGTTCAGCTAAGTGACTTTTCATTTGTTTTCATGGAATATAGTGAAGAAAATCAACATGCTTATCTGTGTGTGGCCTTAAACCAGCAAAATCTACCAGCTATAGGTGCACTAGTGTAAAAAGTTTGAAGTTCATTTGCTGTGTTATTATAAATGTAAGATTCAGAAAGCTATTTTTTACTTGTGTGAACCATTTCTGCTCAAACAAAATGCAGTCTTGTAAATACATAAATGTGATATTACTGTATTATTTTGACATTTTAAACTGACCCACAATAAGGACAAGAGTGAAATACAATGATAATAATAAATGAGCTTCTTAAAATCTGTCACAATTCATAACACTGCATATATCACAGATAATAGCTTATATTGCCTTACTTTGATTATCACACACTGCTATATTTATAAGGAGCTTTCCATACATGAAAGCAGACACTACAGTGTGCGATTTAGACTAAAAAAATACACTCTCTAGGAATGCAGTCAAGAAGCCGGACACATGTTCAAACACACATGTGGCCTTGACAACTCCATTTAAGTTTACATTGTGAAAAGAAACAAAGATGAATAAATAATGAGTACATCGTTGCTCACGAGGCCTGAGTCAGTGACCACAACTGTCCGTAAAAGAGGTGTCACCTGCAGGTGTATGTGTGCGTCTCACTCCAAAAACAACACCCCAGGTTGAGAGAAGAGTCCAGACATCTGATCCTCACAGCAGAGGGCCCCGTGTCTCATCACTGTTGACCGGGCCTGGATCGCCATGGCCGGATGAAAACAACACCTGTAACCAGAGTCTTCTGTTTGTGTGGTCAGGTGTGATAAAATCGGTCTGCTGGCTCACTCAGTAAGAGCCCAAACTACACTGACCTAAATGAAGAGGCTAACCTGTTTTGAGGCCACGGGGGCTCAGTTCAGTTTGTTTCATGGCCACGGCCAAAGTCTTAAAAAAAAAAAAAAAAGTTCTGCTTCTTCTTCTTTCAAGAATCTGTCTCACTTATTGAAGCCAGCTCTGTGATTTTAGGCTCCTCCTGGTGCCTGGTGAGAACCGGCCGGTTGGTGTAAATGTCATCCACGGGTAGAAGGAATGTGACAGTTTTTACTTTGGATCTAAAAGGATCAAAGAAATCACAAGAGTTAACCAAACTTTTATCAAAAATGTTGCTTTAAAGCTACATTTCACTGATTAAAAGTGTACCTGTACCTGTTTTTGTGTACATATTCCTGCAGGGAGTGCCTGTTGGTAACTTTCCCCACTTCTCCTTTAGTTGTGTTACCAAAGATGCCGTTTCCATGCTGAATTTCTTCTTGTAGTCTTCCCCAACCAGAGTCACTCCGCTGTGCCCTGTCTGTCCTCCCCTCTCTCATGGTGACCCCAGACAGGTTGGAGCTTATGGAGTACCTTCGGACAGTCATGACAGTGTTCTCTGTAAAATAACACGAACATTGGGTTTATTTACACAGTGCAGAGACAGATATGGAGGTTGAAGGTTTTCCTGTCCTTTTTTTGTTGCCTCATCTTTGACTTGATAAAGAGCTATCAAGTTGCATTGTGGGAATTGTAGGATCCAGTGGTTTTGGAGATTGGCCAAGGCCAGGATTAAAAATCAGGATATCACAGCTAAACATTTCTTTTAATCTGTCTTTTTTGAGACACACAACTTCATGGAAGTGTGATGCTAACTGTCTGGAGTGCTCCTTTAAAAATGTAATTTCTGCTGTCCTTTATTCAAAGGTTGTAACAGTGAACACTGAAAAATGATAGTTTAAAAGCAGCTTAAGAGCAACCACTTGTGCAATATCAGACCTTTTCCTCTTACCTTTGTATGTTCCCTCCAGGACTGGCGCAGACGCATTTCTCCTCAGGTTCACATAGGGGTTTTCCTCCATTCCTGCCCGCTGCTCTGCTCCTGCAGATACCGAGCTGCCTTCACCTGGCACGGCCCCAAATGACCGCTGGCCGTAGCCTCCTCGCAGCTCTCGGTTCTCCTCCTCCAGCTTCTTGATTTCATCGCGCATCTCCATGATGACCTGCGCCAGGCTGCGGGTGCTCTCCATGGTGCTGCTGCTGCGCTGCCAGTACCACGGCTTCCCAAAAACCGGCGGGGAGTCACGCAGGAGAAGCTCACCGCGCTGCTGAGGCTTTAACATGCTTCTTCTAGTGTGCTTCTCTCTATTCTGTGTGCCTCAATCTCAGTCCAGATCTTGTTCTGGGGCAGATTATGTCGCCTTTCACCACTTATACAGCTGAAAGGGCTCCGGTGATCAGCCAGCAGCACACAATGGATGTTTTATTAATCAGCACCCGGCGTCCAGTTTCAGGAAAACTAAGCAGGGGTCGGAAATGAAATGTGCACTGCACAAGAGCTTGAATGGCGGGAGAGCTACTAAACCTGCAGGATCACTGAACCAGCAAGTTTTTGACAACTTTTGTGGGCAAAACAGTTGCGTAGCAACTTTTTCCTCAAGTTTTAGCTCAAGAAAACATGAAGGGGATCAGATTTTTTTGGCACCTCCCTCTTCCTCTTGTAATACTCATGTCTCTGTTGGGATTACAATATCCTCCCTCTAAAATATTAATTACATCTGTCAGCAAGGATAAATCTAGGAATGAAACTGAGAAAAGGCCACCTTTTGGTATTTTGTCTGACTGTGACGCAGAAGATCATTCATAAAAAGATAGAGCATTAAAAAACACTGTATGCACAGTAAGGTTTCATTCATTTCACTCAGAAGACAAGGAGACAATTGGGGTTAGCTGGCCTCTAATTTAAGCCTACTTAATAAATGGTCCTCTCTCATGAATATGCATGAGGTTTGATAAAGGCAGAGGTCAGGGGGTTAACCCAATGATGACAGGCAGTCTCGGAAAAAAAACACATGAAAACAAAAGAAGCGTTTGATAAATAATACGAGGAGGAATCACTGCAACAGACATCAAATACAGACAGGCCGCACACAAAGGAGGAAATTACAGATAATTACACTCAATGGGGCGTCCACAGCCGGGATTGTATGGTCAGGTGCACCAATGGATCTCATGTGGCCACAGGTTGTAACCCATTATGAATAGACCAGACAGCCTCTGAGCACACCTGTAGCTTAGCTGGCCTGACTCCAACATAAAAAGATGCATGCTTTAAAATAATATAAAATATGAAATATTGTCAGGAAGAGCCAATAGCTACCAGGTAGGTTTGATGTCTGTGACCTGGACTGAATGGTGCTGGCTCACAGCAACCTGACCCCGCCAGAGTCTAGGTCGCTGGGAGGGAGACAGGCATACAGAAGCCGGTCTGTAGAGGAGAGAAACCCAATCAGCCCACTCTTTCTGGTTCACAAAATACACTGCAGAGGGGGAGGGAGGTGAGAGAGAGAGAGAGAAATACCGATTGGCTAGAAGGAGGGGAGTTTGTGAAGAAGAGCCAGGAGGTCGGTGAAACTCAATCTGCTGTACGTCAGGTCTGCGACCACAGAGGGAGAGTGAAGAGACCGAGATAGAAATGTGTCAGCAGTCTTGTCAGGTGGAGATAGGCAGACAAATGACAGAGACAGTGGACTGCATGCTGTCTTTTACCACAAGCTCTATGTTCAGGGCCACTTAACCTCCTTATGTGCAATACCGCAACCCCAGGCTTAGCATCAATAAATAAACAATGACTCTGCTGGTCAGTAATTATACCCAACTATTGGAAAAGATCATTCTATGTCAGAGTACATGCTTAATTTTAATGTAATTTAACTTCCAATGAAAGCTCAATCACAAGTTTTATACTCTTCTGTGTCCTAAAGTTGGGGCCTTCTTGCATAATAAATACATTTTAGCAGAAAGTATCTCTAAGTTGCTGTAACTACTTCCTGATGGATATTACAATAACAAGTTACTTTTCCATGGACCCACATATGTTATTTGTAGTTACAGAAAGGCAAACAGAGCACACAATAGAATATAGAGAAGATCATTTTGATATTGGATAGCCTTACAACCAAAATACTGTACGCGTGTTAAAAATGGCTAGTTGGCTAATACGACATGTTAAAATTTCATATTAAACCTTACGTACAACAAAGTCTACCAGGGGGAACATTCAGCAAATCAGTTAATGAAATGAATGAAGATAAGATGATTCAAAAACTCATCTAATTGTCTCCCTGTTATCAATTAAAACAAAATCATTCTCTTCATTAATTCCTTTTTCCAGATGGCATCTTAGCTCCTCGCACACACTAATAAAATAGTCTGGCTCAGGCATCAGTTGTGGTTATAGTGAAATATCGAGTCGACAATGAAGATGCAAAGCACAAAGGAAAACAGAGCTTCAGGGTAAACACAGCGGAGAACAGTCTGAGATCAAACAACAGACGGACACATAGCAGCGATGAGAGCCTCTAGGCTCCATCACATCTAAACAAACTGCTCTGATTTGGATTCATTTCGCTGCTGACTTTGTTCTGACCCGTCTGAAAGAAATCAATGATCCAAAACAAAGGATTGTTGCTTTTGGAGTCTGCTCCTTTCATTTCATGGAGGATTACTGTACGGCAACAGTAATCCTGCCTCTCAGAGTTAAGAATATGCTGAAACTCAAGTGCAATTGATGTGCAAACGCTTATTTAACAATGAAATATTTTTGTAATTTAATGGAATAAAAATAGCAGCACTTACTCTTGTGGCACTGGTGGTAGGGGGAGATGACATGACAGGTTGACCTAAAGTCAAATGCCTTTTTACTGGTCAGAATAACCCTCATCTCTTTTATCTGAAAGCTTTGATGCAGCAGACCCTTTTCATGTTTTGAGCTGGCCCTTTTAAGCCAAGTACCACTGCATATTAAGCTACTCTATTGAGAGTTACTCCTTGAAGAAAATTTGAAAGCAGACAGACAGCTGAAGGGTTTCACCCATAACAAATCATAATTCAACCTCTATTAACTTCTGTCTCATGTTTTAAGTCTATACTGTTACATGTGTTAAAACTGGAAACGATATAGTTGGTATGAGCAGCTGATAGATTTAAAGATTTATCACGCGAGCACCATCAACCAAGGCAAATATTGATTTTCTTCGTCTTTGTTTCAGTCTGAGTTTGCTCATTACACATTTCTATTTCACACATTTCCGTCTATTGTCCAGGTGAAGGACCTCACAATTATATATAATTATCTGCCGCCTGGTCCAGTCAATAGACAGGATATGAGGGACTGCTATGCACAGCTGCAGCCAAGGCACAATTTAATTTCAGAAAGCTTTTTTTTCTCGCCTCATTTCAGCATGAATGGAAACCTGGCTTAATGTGATTAACATAGCGAGTGACCTGAACTATAGGGAGAGGAAGTGATCGGACGATAAGGTGTGACGTCCTGTGAAAGGATAGAAGACGCACGCTTTGTCACCACGCCGACAGCAAGGGAGTGGATGAAGAAACACTGAGGGAAAATCATTTTGGACATTAACAAAATTTTATTTAAATGTTATACATAAAACTTTAGTTTTTGTTCTTTTTTTTTAATTCAGCTAAACAAATATTTATATATCGTATATTTTATAAAAAGAAACATTTCAAACATTTTAAATATTAATATTTCTTATTTACAATTCAAAACAGTACAGGAAATAATAACAGTAACAATGCAATTTCAATCATAAAAATGTTACAAAACATAATTTTTTTTTTGTTTCCGTTTGAAAATCGGCAAGCTGATATTTCCAGAATGTTAGCAAGGGTACAAAGTAGCAATGTGGAGCTGCTCTACATTCAGACAGGAACTGGAGGTGCGTTCAACTCTTCGGATGCTCCGTTAGTCAAAGATCTGTAATCCAAATCTTTTGTTCTTTTTTTTCACATTAGTCATCTTACAAGATGTCTTGAAAGTTTGAAGCACAATGATATTCCACAGAAAAAAAATGTAAAAATGCCATCAAAATGCACCGGAAAGCCGTATATTACATTTAGCTGAACGCACCTCGAGCTCAGTAAGGTCACTGTTCTCTAAGGGACAGGGTTGTGGAGAGAAGGCGCATGTTGTGTGTGTGTGTGTGTGAACATATGCACTGTGTGTGTATTTGTTTGTGAGTGTGTCTGTCAGTGTGTAAGCTGATGAATCAGTCGGCAGGGCAGGGCAGGGGGGGGGAATCCATATGACACATGGATCGAGTCTTTAAAACCAAAACAAACAGTAGCTAACAGTCCAGCAGCCTGGCCTCTACTGTAGATAGTCAAAGTTTTCAACGACAGGACTACAGACTATCACGACCACAGTCTACACACTTCTTCCCTTGTTTTCTCAGTCACAGTTCCACTAGTGCGCTGCTCCCTGCAGCGGGAAACAACTACAGTCAGAAACAAGCAAATGAGTTGCTTTGAGGCTCAAACTGGTACTCTCCGAAGCCATTTTTTGGGGTGGCGGGGGAGGGGGGGAGAAAAAAGAAAAGTCCTTCCCTGGCACAAAGAATTTCTCGTGTGTCTATTGGCCATTCAGTAGGCGCTGTGCCGTTCCGTTCCTGGTTGTCTTGTGTGAGGAATCTGGACAAGAGCGAGAATAAAAAGCTTGCATTGGAACAGGAAAATTCAAGTATCAGGACAAGCAGTTTTGGCTGTTGGATAGATTGGGATAGGCTGGAAAAAGCAAGTAGCAATGTGACATTGATGTCTTTCAAGAGGGAATTTGATGACATGACATACCAGTCTTAGAAAGAGCAGACAGAGAGCTGTTAGAGAGAGATGAGGTACTGGCAGCAAGAACGCTTTTGTGTAGCTGTAATGAGAGGAGAAGTTCAAAAAGAAGTAGAGAGAAGTATGAAGGTAATAACAGAAGCTGATGCACATGAAAACGTCTCATGAAATAACGCAAAGGAAAAGATGATGCTCATTACGCCATGCGACTGAGTGAGAAAACGACAACGACAGTGTGGTAACAATACAAGTCTGGACACTCATCGGCCATTTCATTGTGAGACCTGTTCATTCATGATGCCAGACAGCTCAGTCAGCATGTCCCGATAGTGAGCTCTCATCTCCTCCTGGTACTCCAGTTGGTCCTCCTTGATCAGACGCTCATTCACATCCAAAGCCTGACCACAGGCTTCTGCAAACTGCCTGCAGGGGTGGGCAGACAAAATTGTACTGATTATTAATGCTGTCAATTGAACCTGACTTTTAATGATCTACATAAGGACACTACAGATGTGTTGAACTCCATTTCCCATGTGCACATGCATGACATATAAAGCACACAAAGCTCTATTTAGTCTTTTACAAGGTGTTGGCTTTCCTTATATATTACATTTGCCCTGATAGAGTTCTCTTGGCTTTATTATCAAATGCTTACAGTGGACAAAAGCTTATATTGTTCCCAGGAGTATAAAATTACATCATTCAAAGCTTAATGCAACATATACACCTACTGTGTAATGCTAGCGAACAAAATCCACTTGACTTGTGCATTTAATCCTACCTGAAGATCTCCTTGAGCAGCTTGACCTGGTTGTCTGGATATTTCTTGGCATTCTTCTCCTCTAAAAACGCCCGCGCATAAGCCATAGGCCCTGCATTCACCTGAAAGGGGGAAGATCAGGTGAGACAAAACAAAACATCCAAATTCTCCCAGAAAAAAATGTATATTTTGGATGAATCCTCACCTTGACACTGACGCTACCCTGCAGTTTCAGCTGCAGCCGGATCATGTCCACCTCCTCCATGTTGCAGAGCTGATTGAGCTCAGAGACTTTACGTGACATCTCGTCAATGGCTACCTCGATCGGGTTCATTTCTGTGCTCTGCTGCTCCACCACCTGGATACGCTTCTTTAGGTAGGGGAAGCTGGAACTCGCTAAAGAGAGAGGGATAACAACAAACTGGTCAGACAAACTCGATGTTATAGCTCCAAACTGAGGACAGATATGTAAAGAAACACTTACTGGTCAATATGGTGCGTCTCTTGCACTGCTCCTCCACGTCTCCATGTTTCTTCCCTGACAGAGTGAACGGCGTCTCAAAAACGAAACGGTTGATGTTGTGATGTCTCTCAAAATCTGTTCTTTTGTCCTGCTGTTCTTTCTCGTCGAAGTATGGCACCACGTAGGTCACCTGAATGTAGGCGAACTTGGGGTCCAGGTCTTTAGGATTTACCTGTATTTAAAGGATGTTAAGCAAGCAATAGTAAACATTTGGTGAAGTTATACATACTGTCAATAATATAAGCCAGGCAAATCATTCAGTTTGTCTTAACAAATAACTTAAACTTCATAAACATGCCAAATTCTGTCAGTTACCTTATTGGAGTCTTGGATCATCTTGACGTTATCAGCTCCAAACTTGTCTGAGTAGAGTTTGAGTAATCTCTGGGAGATTTCTGACAGCCCTGTCAGCTTCGGCTCTTTGTAGATGAACTCTTTGCTCTCCTCCTCCTCAAAGAAACCCTACCAGAACACACACATGGACACGCAAATCAGCAAAGATAGTCTGCGTGTGTGCAAAGCAAGTGTAATATTTAGATCATGTCGCTTTTGCTGTCACAACACGTTGTATACATGTCAGTCTGATTTTATGTTGCCCTCTGGTGGTTTCTTGTACACACAGGCCATAACACGTGTTAGAACAACTCAGCCCTAACAGGGTGCCAATGTTAAGCTCTGGATGGGAGAGTTCAGAGGTCATTTTCAAAGCAGCATTGGAGTCAAATGTCAAAGGTGAATGAGGTTTATTAAATAGCATCTCCCTGTCCTGTTTGACACCAGCTCTTCTTAATGTTTAGGGAGGAAACAAATTCATCTTTGGAGATTATGGGAGGTAAAATGGACCACAGCAAGCTTGACACAAACCCTTCAAAGGGTAAGAGCAGCAGATGTTAATAGTGGCAGAAGGAGAAGAGAGGTAAAAGTGGTTAGCGCTGAGGAAAATGGAGAATCAAAGACATACAAAACTTACCGCAATCTTGATTTAGAATATAATTAAAAAAAGGAAGAAAAGAGCAAACAGAGAAATTAAGGACACTGGTCTCCTTATCTTTCCATTTCCATGCCTCATTGACAAAAAGTTGTCTCGTTCTCCTCGTTTCCAGTAGTGGGAAGATTTCATATTCACACTTCAGAGTGCTTCAGAAATACCATCCCATCATTAATAAATAAAAAACTGTGTCAAAAATCCAGTGCTTCTCCACAGATGAAGCCATATTCAAAGATAAACCAGGGCGCAATTCACCTATTACATCAAATATGCTCTTACTATTTCTAAAAAGTTAGGTCACCTAAATTACATTTTTTTAAATATATACTTTCCCCACTCATCCCTGGTGGCTTCTAGCTTACAGCGAACAGTTTCTGTTTTATTTGCCCAGGTATTTAGGTCTCTGCCACTGAGACTTCTGCTGCCTTGGTTGGAGACACGTAAAACATTGAAAAATTACATTGGAAAAACTAAAACGGCAAAGTCTCTTTGCAGAAACTGTGTGCTATTTTATTTATCCAATACTACTCGTAGTTTACTTGGGCTTACAAGATGCAAACTGTGGTGTACTCGCTGGATGTACACATACATGATCCATATATTCATTTTTATGATAAAGCTGAATGCATACAAGGACACGGGGAATCACTTTCTGTCTGCTGCAGAGCTTTAGCTACCGTTGTTCTGCTGTAGCATAAGTATCCATAGTTGAGTGTGTACAGTGTGGAGTTTGGACCGTCACTCACCTGTCCATAGAAAGCTACGCGGTAGTAGCGACCGAAGAGCCGCTTTTCTGAGTTCACCACCTCAGTCACCTTGAGATATGAGCGGTGGATGTCATAGTACAGCTCCGACAGCCTCTGTTGTCCCAGACAAACACACATGTATGGTTAGATTAAAGCTCAATACGCAGACACATACACAAAGAGAGGAAGGTGTTAACAGTTACCTTAAAATCACGCCTCTTTTCAAAGACAGCGATCACAGGTTTGTTGATGTCAGCGATCAGCTCGTGTCTCTCTGACTTCCACAGATAGTCCACGCACAGCTCCAGCTGCTCTACCAGGGTGTCCTACACAGTGCAGCAAGATCAGGAGGCATATCAGAGAAAAAAACATCCTTCAATGCCAGCATCTTCTCCAACTGGCAACAACGGTTATGTTTATAAAATGCTACTTTATGGAGCAGAATTCACCATTTTAAGATTAAGGTTTTGTCCAGGATTAAAGCCAAATACTGACCTCAGTATAGGGTGTGTCTTGTGTACCAGTGTCTTCCTTCATGGCACCTTCCTCTTTGACATTAGGGCTGATGCACATAAACGCTGCCCAGCCCATCGAGAACGACGCTGGGGTTTCAGACAAGTGAAAAGTGATGTCAGGGCGAGTAATTCAATGGATGTACACTTCCCATTAAAGGTCACACTTTATCGCTAGTGTTATGTTTAGCTTTAAAACAAACAGATGCATAAAATGCATCAAACACACACATTCTTGTATTTAAATACAAGAAGTTTTGCGTTGTTCTTACAGTCAAGCAACAAAAATTTTATGTGAGCGTGCTTCATATGAAAACCCCCAGTGACACTGAACATCTTATCCAGTGAGACTTGAGTGAACAGGTCAAACAGTGACAGTAAAAAGGCCGGACACAATCTCATATCATTAAGGCAAGAACAGTGGTCCTGAAAACATGTAACTGCACAGTGTAGAAAACCTTATCCATGACTGGAGTGGTTAAGATTTAAAAACCTGATGTCCCTTCAGTCCAAACCAAGTCCACCTGCCAATATGAACACCTTCCACCCAGCTGCAAGCGGTTTAAACATATCAGTGCACACCCACACCCTCCCACAGCCCCTTGTCTCTCCATCACTGTGTTCCGGACTCCCAACCCCGACCACCCAGCAGGCCCCAGGCGCACACACTCACTGTCTTGATCTCGGGAGGTAGTTAGTAAGGAGCTACAGTTAAAGACAGGGCTTTCTTCAGGGGACACACTGGACATCCTGGCCTTGTCAGCTCTCCAGTAGCCTGTTTGGTAGGAGCGGAGGAGGAGGAGGAGGAGGAGGAGGTTTACAAAATTCACGTCCACTTGCTTTTGCCTTTTATGCTCAAGGACAAGGCTCACGAATCAGCCGAAACTGCTGGCATGCTATGCTAGCTATTGGCACACGGGCTCAGTGAGTAAAGTGCATGCGAAAAGATGTCAAGACACGTACAGTACAGCAAAAGGATAGACACATGCTGTGGTATAAATGAGGAAGCATGCACACAGTCGAGGAACATGAAGCACAGCCATATGTGTAGATACCAGCTTCTATTTCTACTGGAAGTCGTGAATGGGAATGGTGTTTGGATGCAAAGATAGATCTATACTATCCAACTTCATTCCCTGTGAGTTCCTAATTAATCATCACACACTCTCACAGCACCAGTGTGCTCACTTTCAGGCATACACATCAACCCCTGTGATGATATGAAGGAATGAGAGTTGCAATGATCGTGTTAGCAGAGAGAAAGAGAGGTTTGCTGACTGACAAAAGATGTCCGTGAATGGACTTTCTGCCAAGAAGTTATCATGATGCACACACTGCAACAGCAACATCAGGCCTACTTGTGCACAAATATTTGCGCATACACATAAAACACACAAACCATGCTGCAAAAAGGAAAGTCAGAGAGCAGCAGCATGTGTGCACTAACCTCTCCTCTTCAGGGATTCAGCAATCAGGGCTGAGATGTGGATGTAGCACATGGCAGCCTGAGGGAAAGTCAGACACATTTCCATCAAATTTAAGTAATACAGTTTTGAAATTTCTGAAGTAAGAGCACACTAAAAAGTATCAGAAACATTTCTAACCTCTGAGAGATCGCCGTTGCGGACATGAACCTTAGCCATGCTCTCCAGCCAGGTGCGTCGAAGCTCGGGGGTGCTGGCGTAAGAGTTGGCCAGACTGTACTGGAGATCCACCAGCATCTCTGGATCCTTCTCATGCTCCTTCATTTGCGCTGTGGCCATCAGAACAGTCCTGATCCGTTTGGTCAGGTCCTTCACCTCAGCGGGGAATGAAGTGTTCTGTAGAAAACATTATAATATTCATTACTCTGAGCATGAAACTAGACAAATGAAATACCGCGCTAGACGCTGCTTTACCTTTAGTGGTGCATCTCCGTTGGCAAAATTATTGATGATAGCCAGCGACTGCTGAAATCTCGAGCCTCCAATGCCAGCATCTGCTATCAACTGACTCACTGCTTTGATAACCTGAAGTGGAACGAGGAGTATGGGGTGAGGACACACAATTCACAAAGCACACAATGCTGAAATTATATATTTGTATTACATTTAGTCTCACTGACCTGCAGATGTGAGCGGACTATAGACTTTCCCTTGGTGAACTCAAAGTTTTTCCTCATGAAAAAATACAGCAGGGCCGCTGCCTCCGTCTGGGTGGAGCTGGAACGGTGGTTACAGCACTTGAGGATCTCGTAGCACAGACAGCCGCACAGGTCTGCCTTGCCCTGGAAGAACGCACTGGGGAACTACAGAGAGAGACGAAGATGAAATGACTCGTGAGAAAAACAACGTGAATCTTCACTTAGATTAGTTATATGTGTACATGAAGTTTGCCTGACCTTTTGTACAAATTGCCTGAGTGCAGCGAAGATGTGCCGGAGAGTGGCGGTTGATTGGTTGATCTGAAAGAAGAGCAAGAAGGTGTCCAGCACCTTCTTCATCAACGCATTCTGTCCATCGTCCAGCAACAGCTGCTTCTGTATGGATGTATACAGGAAGAAAAAAGCAGAAAACACATTTTACAATTAAAGTTTCAACAGGCAATGTCATACACATTTTCTGTAACCGCTTATCCTCATCAAGGTCACAGTGAGGTTGGAGCCTATCCCAGCTGACTTTGGGACAAGAAGCGGGGTACACCCAGAACAAGTTGCCAGCCCGTCGCAGGGCCAAATCGAAAGGTCTCATCCAAAATACAGTTTTTAAAAACACAGATTCTTCTAACCACCAGGTGGCAGTAGTGAATCAATGGCTTGGATTTAGATTATGCATGAAATGTGTGCATGATTTACAGCAAGTCATTCTGGAAGATACACAACTATGAAAATTTCATTTGCAACAACAAAACAGTTCAGATTCATTTTGTGCATCAGAATAGTGGACCATTCTTTCTCTCTTGTCACGTTTTTATCAAGAAGTAGAAACAAAATTAGGATTTGAAAACTTTTTTTTAGAGTTAAAAAGCCAAAATGTGACTTTATTATTAATTTTAAAGGGGGGCTTCCTCAAGAAAACAAGATAGAAGATATACACAAAACGCCTGTATTGTGAGATTTAGTTTCAGGTTGTAAACTATGAAAGAACCACAGACCTTGTGATGGTGAACAAAGAGCTCCAGTACATCCAGCACGGTGAGGGACACCTCGGTGGATAAGTTTGCCTCGATATCTGTGGGACTCAGGGTGTCTCCATCCTGAATATTCCCATCTGGAAATAGATAACATATAAGAGTAACTCAAATCTGTCTCATTAACTATAGCAGTCAAAATATGTGTGTGTGTGTGTGTGTGTGTGTTTTACCTGTCTCCATCATCTGCAGCAGCTTGGGGTTGGTGAGAGCATTCTTGCCCCGGATGATGGGCATGGTTTGGGAGCGAGCATGTCGGTGACCTTCCCCTCCAGACGATGAAATCCTGGAGGCAACAGCAGGCATCAGCAGCTAGCATGAATAACAGCCCTCACACATATTGTTCAATACTTGTTTATAGATTTAAATAAACCTAGTGCCAACCATCTCTAGAGAGCTTGCATTTGGCATTCATGTCGCAAGGACATGCTGTTATCGGGGGTCTATTAACACATGGGATTACAGAGACGGAGACTGGCAAATCACACGAAACACTGCAGGTATGAGGAGGGGCATGCTGAGAACACAGGCACAGTCTATCACATGGAAACACACAGTGGTAACATCAAAGATGAATACAGGACAAGGATGTATCTATCTACATAAATCCAAGTGTTCACATTGTTGTTGTAGGTTGTATCTGCATTAAATAATCTATAGTTTCTCACATATTGTGCCAATCACAGATATCATTAGCATTACGAACAATTTCAGTAACCAAAGACTCTTTAAATCTTTAAAAGAGTTAAACTCTGTCATCGTGGCTGAGGTGTTTTCCTGGTGGAGGGTGATTACCATTGTGGGAAGAGGCTTGAGGGATGAGAGGACTGGGAGGGGTGGTTAGAGCCCTTCAGGGTGCCATTGGCCTGCGTGGACTGGGCCAGCTTTACTGCCGCTGCTAGCTTCCTGTTCACGAGCCAATCACATCAAAGCTAACATTAGTTAGTTTAGTCGAGACCATCATTGTTTAGCGTCCATCATTATCACCATTAGTCAGTTTTATTAACTATGTGAGGCTCAAGCATGCCTGCGGTTAATAAAAACGGACCTCGTAGTGTGAATGTAAACACTTTGTTACGTATTTGTAGCAACCAGGTCACACTGTTTTCCTGTCAGGCTAAATGAAATTCTAAAAGCACACAGGACAGGAGCTCCAATTTGACCTTGGTGTGATGAGAGCGGCTAGAGTCAGAGAGGAAGATCAAACAGGAGGGAGGTCAGCCAGATGGAAAGGTTAGTGGCGTAGCAGCAGAGTCGAGGGTTTTAGTTTGCCATTAGTAAATATATATAATGTGTAGAGGCTTGATGTAAGCGTTAATGTAAAACAGTGGACAGCAAGGAGATTAGGATGTATAGATGTGATGAAGCCGCAGCACAAATCAGCTTAGTAACTGGATTTCAACAAACAGATGTTCAACACATCATATTTTTATGATGTCTAAATAAAGCTCGATCAGGAAAATGACGACCAATGCACACAGAGCGAACAGTGTGTTGGCCAGCCAAAAGAAAGAGGAACACAGCGGCCTCAGAGCCCATTAAGGAAACTCAATCAAGCCAAGCAGCAGGTGGACTCCTGAGGCAGGGCGTGGAGACAGACCACTACAGGAATGACATGCAACACCAATGAGGAAAATGTGTTAAAGGATGTAAACAAAACTAACATACAGTGCCAGAATAAATTCACGGTTTGTTTACCAATAATGTCAAAACACAAAGGGTTACTCGAGGCAACGGAACATCAATAATGTGCAGCCACACTGACGATCCATTAACAGCAGCAGCATGCACAGAGGGGGAGGGCATGAGGCATGCACAGGGCGTGGAGAGACTACAAGAGCAAGGTCGAACACAAATAATTGTGTCACGTGCATGCGTGCATATTGATCAGTGTGTCTGCATCTTAGCTTAAGTCTAAAATATGGAATATGTTAAGAAGGTGAGGCCCCCTGCACAAACACACAAACTATGACCCTGACTAGGCCCCTGACAAGCTTATAAGCGTCCCACGGGCATTAGAACTCAACAAGAACACTCAATTTTCTGGATAGATTTTATTTTAATTCATAGGTTCTGTATTTTTTTCTTTTTATCTGTTCTCTTCTCACCAGTTTGAAGTGGGTGGAGCTCAGTTAAAAAATGCTGACGTCATGTACACCCACGCACCAATCAGGATTTAGCAATATCTGACGACAAACTGGTGACAGTTGTGGGGGTTTGTTTGCTCATGTTACCTGGCTGCTGTCAACCAATTTTGATCCAACTACATCCACAAATGTTCGATGAAGCAGATTTTCTTCTATCGTTGCTTTAATCATAAATATTTAATCCTACGGATAGATATTTAAATTTAAAAACTTTTTCAGGAGCTTTAATGACTGAATTGTTGTCTGACTGTCTAGCTTGCTGGCTGGCTACACACTGCTTGTATAATCCATCACTCCTGAACTTCAATGGGTGCCCACACTGACTCAGCCAGGCATCAAAGAGCCAATAGAGAGAGACACTGAGACAGACACAGGCGTAAGACTGTGAATCCCCCATGGCCCGGTATTACAGACGAATGTTAAGTAGCTAGCAGACCCAGACAGGCTCAACTACGTCTGAGAGCGTTAGCGAGGCTTCCAGCTATCTTTATTCTGTTAATGCCTCCACACACAGTAAAGCAGTGTGTTCTCCCAGCCTTTTGTTGGCTTACATCTCAGCATCTTATTGCTGAAAGGAAAAAGAGGGCTAATTTAATTAGCTGGGAGGAACCAGAAGATGGAGGAGTTGAGCAGTGCCAATGGCTCAGCTCCAGTACGAGCACACACACACATACATGATAACAACCCCCATCCTGTGCTTGCCAACTACTACAGTACAATATCCAGCAGTGCTTTTCTCTCAGCAGCAAGATCCAGGAGTTTCACCCCCCCCCCCCCCCCCCTTCTCTTCCTCTTTTCTTCCCTCCTTTACCTCTTCCCCTCTTGAAGCTCATCCTTGAGCGTGCGCACGAATACAGAACACATATTAGTATTTCTGCCTGACTGTGTCTGATTCATTTATTTGTGTGTGTGTGTTTGCACATACGTGTCTGAGTGGCTGCATTTGCACATGTGTGCATTCATGTGTGTGCATGATTATATGAATTATGTATCAGTGGGTGGAGGGGGGGTGGGGTGTTACAACCTTTAGATGCGGCATGTATGTTGAGTTAATAAGCTGTTTCCATAACTGCAGCAGCGTTACAATAAATGCATATGAATGAGGCCCGGTCCACGTCTTTGTTGTTAAAAGCAGCGAGGAGAACGGACTCACCTGGCTATGTGGCGTTTTCCGAGGAACCTGAAGTGCTGAAGACAGAGCCTGAAGACAAGGAACATGCAAAAAATATCTTGTTTTGTGTTTTGTAAGTTAAGAACAGAGGACAAATGAAGTGCATGTGATCAAACTGAGTTGCAACATTACAGTCTAGATGCTGACATAAACAGGAAACATGGACAGTTAATTAACTGTGCTGTTTGGTGGATAGGGAGCTCTCATTGGAATCACAGTCTGTTTTTCTTCTCTCTCTCTTGCTGTGTCATTACTTTCATCTGTTCCCTTCTGGCTACATTCTTCCCCCTTCTCTTCTCCTCTCCTTCTTGTGTCCCTATTTTCTTTCCCCTCTCTGTGCACAGTATAACTAGTCAGGCTAAAAAGAGCTGCGGTAATGCTCTGCACACTTACTCCAGGATGTTAAAGAAGTCTGAGATCTCCTGGTGAATGGCCCGGTGCCAGTACGACACCAGCACATCTGGAAACAGGAAACAAAAGACATCATGTTACACACACACACACACACACACAGCACAACTGTCGAGGGTTAGCCAAAGAAAACTTTCATAGTGTCAGTATCGTTATACTGAGATTGTTTTGGAGTGACTAAAACAGACATAGTTCACACAGTTACCAATTATTTGTGTTTTAAACCAGCAAGACTGCAGATAATAGAAAATATAATAATCCATACTACAAACTCAAGCTGATTTGTGAACCCCCCCATATGCATGTTTGTGAAATGTCATGTTTTACCCTCAGATATGGTTTTCATGATGTGCAAAAAGCACATGAGGAGGCTGCGGGTCTCTGCCTGGTCCAGCTTGTCACATCGGGAACCGTAGCCGATGAGGGACTGCGGTCGTGCAAACTGAGGAGAAACCAGAATCCAGACAGAAACACAGTCAGCGATATAATGTTTTTATTTTTATGTGAATTTTTGAGTTTCAGCAACCTGGTGGGAAAGCTTCACTATAATGCACGTTTTACAGGCTGATGTAGGATTTTAAGGTTCAATTTTACTACTTTTATGTCAACAAATAAAACATGAATAAAAGTCTGAGCAATCCCTGCCAAACTTTGATTCCAAGCAATGTGGAGAAAGTTTGGAAACAATTTTGAAATAATTGACTCCTTTACGTTGGGAAATAAAAATGACTTTATGAATGAAATATCAAATAACAGACATTACGAGACCGTCTTTTGCTAGCACTAAGGCTGGTGGTAATGGTGGGGCTGTTGGAGGAACAGATGGCTGCAATTTTTTTTAACGTCTTATAAAGAGACGTGAGAAAAGTGAGAAGAGAGAGATGGGGGACGATATGCAACAACGTCTGGACCTGAACATTGCAATTACATTTGAAGTCCTAGACCACCAGGATGCCCCAACTTTAGCATTAATTTAGTCGGTATTAGAGCATGTCCACCATCACTGTCTAAGAAGGGATCCAGTTTGTTTTTTTCTGCATACTCCTCATTCAGAAATCCATGTATAATTTAAAATGTATTGTGATTGACACACACTGAAGAAGATGCATGTATATATCAAACACATACAACAAATGTCTCTGTCTTTGACGGATCTGCTCGCTTCTCTGCCAGAGTCAAAAATAAAGACCATATGGGACGTGTCATAACACAGAAGGTGTTGTTCTTTGTCCTCACCTTCTCACATCCGTCCATCTTCTCACTGTTCCTGTCGCTGTTGCTCGGGTTGGAGTCCACACTGATCAGAGAACCACGAGAGTCGGCCTGGTTACCCGTGGCAACTGCCAGGGATGAGAAGGCTGGTGGAGAGCAGGGGGTGGGGGGGGGTGGGGTATCAAGTATCAGTGTCCTCATTCACACATGTTTAAATAGACACTAGGAACAGATAGAAAGCTGCTACCTGTGATGGAGTTGAGTACTTCTTTGGAGAAGGAGGCATCGACCGAGTTGCCATGGCGAGTAACAGGAATCACCCCTCCAGCCACCCCTCCTCCCACACTGAGGTCATCTCGAGAGCCCTGGTAGGGATGCAGACAGGGAAATCTTATTGTTTCATAATCCGGGGTATCATTTATCAGTTAAGAGAGCGTGCTACTAAGGAGCTGCAAAAGAGATTTCAGACATTACTTCACAACAGCTAGGCTCATTCAGTTTTTCAATTTAACTGAAAATATCTAATTATTATTTCTATTCTTACTTATTTCACAATGAGAGTAAATATTTAAAGTTACATTATGATCGACCAGTACATTTCTGTACTTCCAGCTTGCAGATGATTCATGTACAGTATTCATGAGGACAATGGGTTTTGTTTTGCAGCGTGGAAGAGGACAAACAGAGACAGAAAGAAAACATGTACATCATCCAGCAAATGCCTGTATCGTTTATAGTGATATTCCTGCAGTCAATCCTATAATAACTAAGGATGAGTCTGTGCTGCAAAGAATGGTACAAAAGTGTGTTCAGCCGTGGATGTAATACAGAGAAGACATTCATGTAGAGTGCATGATCCAAGGGAGTAATGAGAAGATTTATTTTGTTGTTAAAGTGACGGTTTAATGGTTTAAAACTTGTGTTGCTTGCTCTGAAAGTATGCTGGTGTCAGGTGTGTTCAGTAATGCCAGAAATCAGTGCAATTCCAAGCCAAAACTATAAAGATAAAACTGATGTTTTACCATAAATTACTGCAGGAATATGTATGAAAAAGTACAGTACACAGAGAGTCAATCGATCATTTCATCTCGACTCTTACTTGGTCACTAGAAGTGAAGTAGATGGGGAAGAGGTCCCTGAGGAAGAATCGAGGCATGTTGTCCAGGATCAGGCCATACAGCGGCAGATAGAGAGACGCGATTCTCGCCTGCTTCTCCTGGAAAGGCGACCAATGAAAGGATTTGAAAGATTGGTGGATTTTCTATGGCCGGTAACATTATCAAATCAACGTGTTTTTAATAAGCTGATAATGATACATTTAATATGTCTGCACAGCCACCTCTTCTCATAAAAATAAAACTGCACTTACAATGTGTCCACAAGATAATTCATCACTACTTAATAATTATCATATTTCTGATTTGACTGTCTGTATCTCTCCAGCCTTCGGGTAGATTTTTCAGTGCATTTACATCATATCTAATATATCCTGTAAGAAAATGTTGCAGTCGTTTTATGAAACATGATTTTCCCAGTTCTGCCTTTTATTTGGCCTCCGCACACATTTGGTTTTGACTGCTTTGACTACAGCCCCGCTGCTGTGTTGTGGTTGGCAGTATTTGGTACTGTTTAACAGAGGGCAGATTACTGACTCGCTGATCTGGACACTTCCCAGCATTCATTAAGACGTCTCCTCTGCCGCTCGCAGCTGCTATGAACAATCACATGTCAGTGTGTATGTGTTTGCATGAGTCACATTGGAAGAATTTCTACTGTGAGCTCATGACTCATTGTTCATGCCGTATAGTTTCCTCCCGTGTAAACATGTGTTCTGGCTACCTTGGTGGCATAGCGTGCATCCAGAGAGTGTTTGGCCATTAGAGTCTTCAGGGTGGCCAAGGCTAGATGTCTCAGGTCCTGCTCGTCCTGCAGCGCCAACCCCAGTTCTCTAAGCAACAGGCCGGTGAGGAAGTGCTTCCTGCAGAACTCTCCGGTCAGGTTGTACTCAGGCACCGACACTGAGGAGAGAAAGCATAAAAGATTTAAAATGGAAATTAACTGACGGCCATGTGATTTAAATAACGCTCGTGCCAATATTTGCTTCCCATCGGGGAGTTAATTAATCCATTTCTAAATAAAAATCTGGTTACAGTGAGCAAATAATGTAACAAGCCAATTTTCCATGAATCTCATTATCGTCAGACCGCTGCAGCACACACACATGCTGTAGCACAGACAACATTACAAAGTAATGAGTGAACATATTTACCATGAGTACTTTGTGGCTCTGGGGATGCATGGTCTGACATGGACAAACAGACAGAGAAAATGACAGAGAGAGAGAGAGAAAGAGAGAAAGACAGAGTGTTAATAGACAAATGAGAGTGAGAGCTACTTGATGTATGATTGATACCACATTAACACTGAGCTACAGGGTTTGACTCGGGCTCTTACCTGTGATGCGAGCGGAGGGTAAGGGCAGGCTGAGAGGGATGTAGTGTTCGTGGTTACACACCTCTCTCAAGAACTCAAATTTCAGCTCACACAAGACCTGCCAGACACAAAAAGATGTTATTTCACTCTTAGTGTGTCTAGTTACACACTGTATTTCATCCTAAATAAAGTGTTTCCCTGTGTTTTTTCACCTTGCTGTCAGTAGCAGTGATCATGTTTATGTAGTTGCTAATCAGCTTGAAGGTGAAGCCTCTGTCCATGAGAGTAAAGCAGCGCTGCAAAGAGACAGACAGAAATCAGACCCAACATCAGCTGATAAGACAGTGAGAGACAGATCATTTAACACAGATGGAGGAATCAATAGGCAACAATTGTAAATGGAAACAATTTTCATTTGCAGACCGTTTATACAGTTTGTATTGATCCCTTCCCAGAGCAACGGGAAACTGTACTCAAACTTTACTGGGTCCCAAAGCATCAATAACTTCTTTTATTACATTTTAAGTCCATGAGACAAAACATTTTCCCACCTTGACAAAAGCTGCTACAGCTAAGTTGGCACTGCGTGTCTCTTCTGCCAGGTCTTTGTTTTTCCAGAAGATGTGTTCGGACACCGTCTCCACCAGGGTCTCCATGCGGCTCTGGTAGGACGAGGGGAAACGCTGAGGCCTCGGAAGCTGCAGGAACACAGAGTCAGGATAACACGATCGTGCGCTGTGTCTTGGTACAGTGGTTAAAAATGTGATGTTTTCAGGAAAGGGAGAGAGTAAAATATGCCACCTTACCTTTACCTTGTCAGAGTCAACCAAATGTTGGGCCATGGACTTGACAATCAGCTCAAAGAAGAACCAGGAGAACTGAAACCAAGAAAGACCAATCATGTTCCAATAATTTACTTTATTGATTGACACAACTGTTTCAATAATTACTTATTTTACAATTCAATAAATCAACTTAATAGTAAGTATGAAGGTGGAGACAAACCTTCAGGACATTCCTGACTGCTGCATGCTCATTGCTCTTTAAGTCAAAGGTCATCCCCTTAGCCAGCTCCTCGTGAACGGTCCTGAAGCCGTGGGCCTCTGACTTGAACACATACTACACACAGGAGAGAAGGGAAAAGGAGCCACAGGTACTCAGTTAAAGGTGCACATGAAGTGAAAGCAACAAATTATTGTTATTTTCAGAATGGAGATATCCTGCTTTAATGATATTTTGGGGGAATTATTCGATTTTAGATGGACCAAACTGAATTAACTGAAATATCAAGAAAATATTCAGCTTATTAACTGACAATTGCAGCTCCGGTCCTAACCTCTAGGCCAACAGGGTGCCCTAATCTGCTGATTATTTTATTATTGATTCATTGCTTAGTCGACCAGAGAAAAAAAGTGAATAGTGAAAAGAGTCTTACAGCTTACAATGACCTCTTAGAATCCTTTATTTTGTCCAAACCACAGTTCAAACCCCAAATAAATTAAATTTATAATGATACAAAACAAAGAAAAGCAGCAAATTCACATTCTGGGAAGCTGGAACTACTATAAGAAATACTGTCAGCTCTAATATGTATTAAAAGCACAAAAATAATGTGGATGAATGTGAACAAAAGCACGTATAATATACAACCTGGAATACGGCAAATAAAATATCTTAAGTTAAAAAAAAACTACAACATGTGTGACTGATTTGATTCAAATAATATTACTGCATATTACTCAATTCATGCTACAGTGAATTCAACACCCATTTTTTCCCCCTCTTCTCATCAAACGCACACACACACACGCACACACACACACACGCACACTCAGCAGTTTAAATTGGGCACCACTACTACTGAACATCATGCCAATCTGTTACTATGGCAACCCCAGTTCCATTAGCTCTGCTAGTCCTCTCCCCTTACCTCCCACCATTCGTCTTTGCCACCACCTCTTCAAGCGCTGCAGTTTTCCTTCACTGTGGCCAACATAAAACAGGTCTTGTGGTTTCTCCTGCTCTCTTCTCTAATTCTCTTACTGATTTTTCCCCCCCTAAACAAACATGCCTTGTGTTTTTGATTGAGCCGGCTGAATGTCCTAGTTTGCCTCCTACTCAATCACCCTTTCTTCTTCTTCTTCTCTTCTCCCCTACTTCTTGTGTGTGTGTTTGCACTGTGTTCTGGGCACACAGCCCTAGCCACACTCCTGCTGGCCCAAACACACTCATACATACAAACACATAAAACCCCATTTTCAGTTTTCTTCTGAAATTGCAGAGAGTCCACTCCTTCATGGAAAACAACAGGCTTCAAATTTTTCATATGATCCTCCTGAGCACGCACACCCGTTACACACACACACACACACTTGGTCTATGTTGTCATACCTTGATATAAGAGTGCAGGTAGTGATCCAGGTTTTCTTCATGGCACTTTGCAACAATGTGGACCAGCACTCTGCAGACACAAGATGACAACAACAAAGAGTTTTATTTATTACAGCTTTTACCCTCAAGCCAAGACAGAAAACATCTGTCAAATGCTGACATATTTTATCTTCTTTGCTTGGCTTCTGAGAATATCTGGCAGTGCTCTGTTATTTTTTTTTATGATACTGGATTAATAAAACAATGAAACAAATAAACAAGAAAAAAAATGTGTTTTAGACACTACGTGCTATTTTCACTGTGCGCTTCGCACGTCCACTAAGCCCCCACACCCTGATGTGAATCCAGTTGTTGTGGATGTTGTAGTACCGCTGCCTACCTGGTGGTGGCAGTCGTGACCTCATCATTGTCATTTTGAGTCAGGACCTTGAACAGCTGGTTGAAGAGCACTGGCAGAAATCGGATGATCACTGGGATTCTCTCCATACTGAGAAGACCCTAGAGAAGGAAAGGCGGCGGCAGCGGAGGAGGAAGAGGTGGAGAAGGATGGAAACAAATAAGAAAATAAAGAGGAAAATCCAGCAGCGTTCAGTACTCAAGGTCCTGGTTTTGTCTCAGTCACAGTACATGAAACTTCAGGGGATATAGTGCTTTTGCTCTGACCTTCAGGCAGTTGAGGAAGTTGGAGGTAGGAGGTAGCGAGAGGTCCAGCTCTCTCTTCTGGCACTGCTGGAAGAATCGGTTCAGGTGGGGGTCCTGGCACAGAGTCCACGAAAATCAGCAGTTAGCATCTGCGATAAAACTTAGTGGACTTGTTCCTTTTTTTAATAACAGTTAATCAAAAATGTGAACTTCACTTCCTGGCAACTATTCAGTTCATTCTCATCTCAAACAATAAAGAACAAAAAACAAGAACAGCGAAAATGACTACTCATTGGTTGTCTGTGAATGTATTAACTTTTTTAAATGTCATGTTGATTCATTCTGTTTCTAACTTGTCTGTATAAACAACTTTAAATGTCCTTCATAAATCATGTATTTCATTTGTCTTTTACAAAGTACTGCAAGCTAAACCAAGCTGATCTGATTTACAACCCACCAGCCAATCAAGAGATTGCTGTGCAGCTCTCCAAACATCCTGGAAACAGAAACAGTCCATTTCCTTCTTTCAAGTCCTGCACTACATAAGAGGAAGTTACCACTTTTACCATCCACTAATGCTGATTATGCATCTTGGGTTCACATTGCATTTGTTTATACACTTTTTTTTTTTTGCAAGCTGCATTGTTTAGAGGCATCTAATGGTCCTTTTATGTCCATTTTACAGTTCCTCTTAAGCAGACACCATTTGTTTTAATTCTGCTGGAGAGAAAGCTGAGATGGAAAAACTCAAATGGCCAATCATTAAGGATCCCTGCCACCCAGATAACAGCCTTTTCACCCTGCTATGATCAGGACGAAGGTTTGGGATACACCAGAACAGCACTGAGAGGCTAAAGAAGAGCTTTTACTAGGATCCTAAATGAGGACACTGCCTAACACTATTTATTCCTTGTTGCTATTGTTGTTGTGTTCCTTTGAGGCTAAACGCTGCCTGTTCGCATTTTCATTTTTAAAGGATGTCGCGGCTGAAACCATCCATCCATTAATTTTCTTTACCACCTGTCCCGCTTATGTTCATGTGAGGCTGTAACCTATCCCAGAACTCACTGGGCAGGGCAGATGTCAGGGCATACCTTGGACACATCGCCAGTCCGTCACAGTATCAGTGAGCCAGTTAAAACAAAGAAAGCGAGTAGAGACTGCAGAAACCCAGCTGATGGTCTTACCTGAGTGTATACTGTGGAGACGACATTGGTGGACACTTTGAAGATAGTTTTTCCTCCATCGACCCATTTCACATCCGCTCCATTCTGTAAAACGAAAACACAGCTTGAGTCTTCAATGACATGCTGCAATGCTCAGTAACCTTCTTTTTCATTGATTAATCTTTGCTCCATCTCTTCTAATCCTCTCACCTTGGTGTTGCTGGCTTCTTTGATGGCCAGGTATCCAGGCGGTAGGTTACAGGAGACAGAAATGCTGAACTCCTGAGATGACAGACGGCCTTCTTTGAGGAGAGGCAGCCAAGAATACCCCACTGAAAAGGCACACACACAAATATGAAACAGATGAGTACTCAATGGTGGACAAGACAAACCACAAATTAACCTGCTACATAATAAGATCTACCACTAACTCACCTGGGGTCTCCAGGGTTTCTTTCCTCTTTGCATTGGTCTTTGCGTTGATGTCACAGGTGACGTGGTAAAAGGAGAAAAGAAGGTGGTGCTTTTCATGAAGCTGAGTAGGAAGCTCAATCTTCACCTGTGAACATAAAAACATGCAATTGGTTATATAACAAGCACCACTGAATGCTGCAGATTGAAGTTAAACATGCTCTAAAGACTGCTGAAGTAATTCAGGTTTTAATAATCTATGACGACCCTCATATCTATCTTTTACCTCATCGTAGAAGTCGGGGTTCTGGGAGTGATGCAGGACTGTGGAACAGGCTGACGTGGTGAAGACTGGACCTCCTGGCTTGCCATAGATGCACTAAATAAACAACAATAGAAAAAAAAGGGGCGAAATAAAGTCAGCCAGTTTCTCATCATAGACAGAGTTTAACTGCAGTATTGAGTATTGAGTCATATAAAAAACCAATAAATGTCTCATCAGCATGTTTTTGGATCACGTTCTACCTTTAAAGGTTTGGCAACTTCTTCGTCTGAGCTGCGGAACTCCACATAGACCGCAAGGTTACGAGCCTGCGAACAAGGGCACCATTGTAACATTAATAACTGTCCACACACACACAATGTGAATACAGTGAATAATAAAAGTATATGAAGTATGTAAAAAACAAGAGGCTCGCTGTAAACAACCGCACAGCTAGTGATTTTGGATCCTTTCTACAGCCTTCACTCAAGCTCCTCTTAAACTGTTCTTTGCGATATACCTTGGCGAAGCTCTTCTGGCTGTCATATTTGAGGTGTTTAGGGTAGACGTAGATGTGGTTTCTGTAGACACGGTGTGGCTGCGTGAACTTGGTGGAGTCTTGGACAAACTCCTCCACCTCCACAGTAGGCTGGTGTTTGCTCAGTTCTTCAAAGGGCTTCACCGGTACATAGGAGGATGTCACACAGTCTGAAAGCACAGAGTAGAGACAGTGAAAAACACATGACGGAGCTGAGAAGTGGAAGGAGGCAGATGAATATGATTGAATGCAGACAGAGGGGAAGTATCGCCTAAAAAGCGGACATACTAGGATGTTCCAGTGGAATGTAGTCGACCGCGATGTCAAGCGCTCCGGGAATAGTCTGCAGTTTGCTGGTCTTCTCAGCCCTGCACACACGGAAATTTAAATAAAAAGTTATACGAAGTGTTTATCTTGCCTAACTGACCTACTTTTTATAGGTAAAGTCTACAGTCTGCCTTACCTCCTGTACTCCGTTACCAGCTTAATCAGGTCATCTGTGGAAATCTTGTTGCTCTCCTGTTTGAAGAGCGGAGAGAAACGAGCCTCTCTATCCAGTGCTCCATGGTTGTCCTTAAACACCGGCCTTTAATAGATAGAAAAGGATTAGACACTGCAAAGAGAACATAATAGACACACTTCAAAATGTTTGGACAACTGAGCCTCTAACCAGGAGCACTGACCTGACGGACCAGGCAAACGGCATGCGGTACTTTCCCAGTTTACTACAGAACTGTTTGTTGGATTTCAAAATCTTCTGAGCAATCTGCACAAGACACAAACACACAGAGATGGACGGAAGGTTAGCAACACACACCACAGCTGATATTTTTAAATACAATGGGATGTGATCAGCCCTAAATTCTATTTGAACGGGACAAGAGTGACAGACTAAATCAAGGGTTGTTTAATACAGTAACTCTGGCAGCAGTTTGACTGTCTGGTGATTCACTTAGCCATTTAGACAAGGACGACATGGAGCACTGCCAGTGGGGCAGCCAGGAAATGCGTTGGGTAGGGTTTCGGAAAAACCTAATTTCTAAACTATCCGACCCGTCTGGCATTCGGTGATGAAGATAAACTCTAGTCTTACAGGAAAAACATTTTGAAAATGTCATGCATTAAACTGTTAGAGTAGATTAAGCCATTTCCCTTGCAATAACGCCCCTAACAGCATGTTTCATGAAGCATTTTCCCCAGATTGCTTCAAGAGATAAGACCATGTAAAAGGTTTCGTTCTGTGTTGTTGATCAATAACAGAAAATGAATCAAGCGTCGTAAATACTCATTCAAAGCTGTCAGTGAGAATGAAGAAGTTCACTTTCTGACCTTGCTGGAGTCTGTGTTCTTGATATAAGGTTCTGTCCCACAAGCAATATTTCCCATCAACACCTTCTCTACTCTTGCCACCAACACTATGTCCGTGTGGGGGTTGGTCACCGAGAAGATGGCCTACAATGGAGAGTATTGGAAAAGAGATAATAAGAGTCATTCTACTTTTAAAATGCAGACATGCGGGGATGGAGGGAAAGTAACATCCTTGTACCTGTTTGGGAAAACACAGCCAGTGCTCCAGGTCCAGGCTGAGGTAACAGTCTCCTGGCTTCTTCTCAGCAGGAGAGCACAGCCCATTCTCCTGACCTCCGACCCCCGTCCCGCTTGTACCGTTACTGCAGCCTCCGAGCATCTGACGCACCGTCTCGTGGTTGAGGTCTACGTGGAAGTCTGCAGACACCTTTCTTCCTTCTCGTACATCCAGCAGAGCCAGCGACACGAAGAATGGTTCAATCTAGTAGAGCAGATTCAGCTCAGTTATTCTCTTTATATATAAAACATTAAACCTTTAAGAAGGCTTTTATTATTTACTTTATTTTATTTAAACTTTGTAGCTCTCAGGAGGTAGAGCGGGTCATCCACTAATCAGATGATCGTCGGTTTGATCCCTGGCTCCTCCGGTCTGCATGTTGAAGATTCCTTGGGCAAGTTACTGAACCCCAAATTGCTCCTGAAGGCTGTGCCATCAGTGTGTGAATGAGTATGAATGGTTAGCTCCTAAAAACTAATGAGCAGTTGGCACCTTGCATGGCAGCCAATGCCATCAGTGTATGAATGTGTGTTAATGGGTGAATGAGAAATGTAGTGGAAAAGCACTTTGAGTGGTCAGAAGACTAGAAAGGCGCTATATAAGTACAGTCCATTTACCAAACTGTTTTCAAACTGTCTGAAAGCATAACGGTTTCTAATCCTCACATTTGTGACCGGTCCAGTTTCAGTTTCGTTGATGCAGCCCTGCAGCATGAGGTTGAGCGATCGGCAGGTTATCATAAACCTTCTTCCCAGTTTTTCCTCAAATGGACGTACTGATGCATTCTCAACCGATGAGTGCTCGGCCCGTGGACTCCTCAGAACCTGTGATTGATAAAACAGTTTGTTACTTGGAGGCACCAGAGAGGGAATCATTGAGAATGACAAACAATGAAGATTTTTTACGAAGGAGTACAGCATTACGACACAACATAACTTAAACTAAATAAAAGTACAGCAATATTCTTTATGCTCACAGGAGTATCAGGGTCCAGCGAGAACAGATTCAACCTCTCTTCTCTCCTGGCAGAGCGAATTCCTTCATCTGTCTCAGAGATATACTGTTATGGAAGAGATGAGGCAGACAGACAGTCAGAACAACTTGATGATAATAATAAAATGCTTATTATGAATTATGATACCAGTAAAAACAGAAAGGTTTTCCTGTCTTTGCTTTTATAGTGGTGGTATGTTCTAATGGCTTTAAGGTAGCCTTCTTCTTCAAACAAGCACGGTGGTTTACATTCAGTGTTTTAAAATGCTTAGTGTGCATCCTTGAGGTCTACCGAAACATGACAAATGCACTTCCTTCCTCATGAAATATTCACAAAGTTGACTTTTTGAATGACTTGAAACCAGCACTGTTCAGATGCTTGTTTACACTGACGCTCGCGGTCTTATTCGTTCGTGTCTTTTGCTGAAGCATTGCTATGTTTCTTGGCAAGTTACCTCCGCCAACTGTTAATGGAAGTGTGAAAACGTCTAACAGCAGGAATGCATATCTCATGCTTGAGCTTGTACTTGTGCATCCTTGTGCAAAACAGTGCTCCATAGCAGCAGAGAGTTATATTGTTTTCTGAAAATGAATTGTTTTAGCGCACCTTTGCTAGTTCTGGATTGATGCCGTTCTCTGTCGTAGTATCTTCGTTCTCCTGCAAACAGCAGTCACTCAACGACAGGTCAAACACATCTGGAGAGAGAACAAACACATCAGGACTTCTTAGAGAGACTTCTGCATATGAGTGATTGACTGGCGTCACTGAGTGGATGGGAAAGTTTATCTAAGCAGTCCATTTTCTCCCCGTAGGTTAAAGGCCATATGACATTTTCTAAAATAGGTTCAGCAGTACATTAAATACACAGTAACCACAGTCAGTAGACATATCCATCTCAG
Organism: Argyrosomus regius; assembly: GCA_946959425.1. Taxonomy (NCBI): domain Eukaryota; kingdom Metazoa; phylum Chordata; class Actinopteri; family Sciaenidae; genus Argyrosomus; species Argyrosomus regius. The sequence goes on from OX336889.1 coordinate 13,153,991, forward strand.
AATAAAATATGACTCCATTTGTGGTATTTATGGATAATAGGCAGGCTTCTGCAGAAATATAACCTTCATGGGTCTGGAGCAATTCTTCCCAAAGGCCATGCTGAACAAAATAGCTAATTAATGGTAGGTGACCACATGCTCGCAGCCTGATTTAGAGGCATGCTAACAGACCACAGAGCCATGACGGCTGAGGCTATTACATCATTCCACCACTTTTCACAGGGCCAAGTCTCAAGACTGCTCTGTCAGGGTGTGTTATGTTACAGGCCCAAGCTCTCAAAGAGCTGCCACATGAAGTTTTATGACTTTTGCTTCCATGTAAAGTTTTATTTTAAATAACAAGGTATGATGTATTAAACAAAGGTGGAGTCAAGGTTGGTGTCAGGCTTCATTTCCTGATGGTGATGTTACGGACCGAGCGCCAACTCAGCAGGAATTCCTCATTAAGATCGAGGCTAGATGGCAAATATTATTTAGTTAGAGGAAGTCAGACGGAGAGGAAAAGGTTACATTTGTGCTGACACAAAGTTTAAAATCATTCCTCTTTTAAGCACCATGATTTATACATGTGTTGAAATCATGCTGAAATGTCCTCTTTGTCTTTCTTTAAATACCCCTTTCGCCTCTAAATTACAATTTCTGCTTCCATCCCTTTTGCTCCTTCCAACTGTTTTTCATTTTCTTCTCTCTACATCCATAGTAGGTAGACTTTGTGAATTCCTAAATGCAAAAACAGATCCAATCTCACCCTGACGATGGTCGGTGAGGTCCAGACTCTTGCGGTCAGGAGCCGGACCATCGTGGGGACTGATCTGTAAGATGCGGGTCAGCGTGCTAATCCACTCCTCCATGTCCTGCTCGCTCTCCGCGGCCAGCACGAAGTACGTAACCTCGTTCATCTTCAGCTCAAATGCATGTTTCCTTAGACGGTTATTCTTCAGGGGGATGAATGGAAGGATGGAGAGGATAATGTGGTTACATGACAAAACCAGAGCTTGGTTTGGATTTTTGGAAAATTTGACTCCTTCTTTACACATACTGAATCAAACTTAGTTTCTGGTTGTCACTCTAAAAATATCTAAAATACCATAAAGCTTACTGGAAACAGTTTTTCTTCCATAGAACATGTTGAATCATGCGTGCAAAGATTAATTTATTAGCCATGGCTGAGGTTACTTGTATAAACAGGAAGTCTTATTCAAGTGTGACATAGCATCATTTCTTTCTAATTTATCTTCACAGTTTTGTTAAAATTACCATTAACAGTCACGATTTATTTGACAATGATAAAGGTAAACACAAGTCTGCATACACACACAATTAAACTGCAGAGGATAAAAACACAATAAAACTAAAAACTCATTTCCATTGTGGTCTTCGTAAGGAAGAGGAAGCTGCAACTCCCTAACCCACATACAGTACATCCAGCAATTACTGTAAACTAAGCCAAACAAATGTTTCTTTAAACTGCATGCAGAGACATAAAAATGACCTCCATGAGGTTTGTCAGTCACTGGGTACGTACAAAAGACAAAAGGTTAAATTCTCCCCTTAGAAGCAACACAATGACAACTTGAGTTGGGCATTCTATCTTCATTGTGCCCTGCATTATCATGCCACGAGCCACATTTTACAGCAGTACAACTATAAAACACAATGTCTCCTCACAAAAGATAATACACGCTCATTTAAAGTTAAATGTCACTTCTTTTTGAATTCATCCTGCCACTAAGTTTTGTTTTATATAGAGTGATACTGATGAAGGTTTTGTGAATGAACAATAGTTAAAACATTTGATCAAAGTTTTGGTCTGTTTTCTTTGCTGCTTTTTGTGTCTTATTTTGCAGTAATGTGCAGTAGTTTGGCCTGAAAATCCTCCCTATATAACTCTGAATACACCACTCAATATGTTTATAGTATAGTGTATACTTGTAGTGTATATTACGCTGCACTCTTACTCATATGAATGCTTTAAAACCCACCTGTACCACACCAGTGCACGAGTCAAGGAAGATGCACCCTTTGGGTTCCTTGGAAATCTTTTCATCTTTGTAGAAGTTCATGATGTAAGAGTTATCTGTCAGCTGGGTGAGCTGAAAATATCTCCTCTTGAATGACTGCACAGATAAGAATAAGGTTCGAATATGTTAACCTGGTTTAAAGACAGAGTCACAGAAACAGTGGGAGATCTAGGGATCAGGGTGAAAAAGCACATCAGACATTTCCTCACCCGAACAGTGATGCTATTGTTGACAGTGCTGTTAAAGTTCCCTTTGTAGAGCCAGCCTGACCGAAACACACCGATGCCTCCCCCTCCACCTCCGCCGCCACCTCCCCCTCCTCCTTTGGACGAGGACAGGGAGGTGGTGTCCTGTAAAACACAAATACAATCAGTTATAGATGCATTAGCTTTCCATTCGTCCCTCTGACAGAGGGGCAGATGATCAATAGCGAAAAAGAGACTTTCTGAGACTTATTCCATCTTAGGGCGGCCATTTGTCAGTAAAATTATGTTCATAAACAATGTCCCACTGACCTGTAATGAGCCAAATGCACTGGCAAAGTATATTTTAACAGCTTTAAGGCCGCGATAAACTGATTTAAACATGAGGCTCAGGATGTATCCAGTATGTAATGCATTCATTCTAAAAGCATTTGTCAAAAGAAGATGGTCATTACTGACCTCATCCTTGTCCACGTCCTCGTAATCAATCTCAAAGGAATGGGATGGCAGCTTCTCTGCCTTGTACAGTTTCCTATAAAGGAATGGGGAAAGCAGAGAAGAAGAGGAAGAAGACACATGTGTGACTCTGATAATGAAACATATTGATGGAAAGAGAAAATGAATTTAATTAATCCACTCTATTTGAGTAGTGCAAATGAGTGTGGGTGGCTGACTCCGCTCCATCGTTCTCTGTCAGGAGTCAACAATAGGTAGTCCTCACTCGATCCCGCTCCACTGATTTCACAGGCTGGCCTGGTCTTTGTGTGCGAGCCATGGGATAAAATGCCTTTGTGTGTGTGCTGTGAGCTGCAGACAGCTCGGCTGCAGTCTGTGGAGGATAACACTGGAACCACCCTCTGCTAAAAGTCACACAGTCATAAAAAAAAACCCTCTTAAGGGGACTATGTTTAGAAGATTTCTGGTGATTGCGGCCTGGCCGCTGACAGAGGAATGCTAATATTGGCCTGCACAAATGAAAATCGCTCCACTCAATCACAGTGGTGACAACCACACATATACAATAGCTGTAGATCCCATTGTAGTATGGTTTCCCTGGTGTATTTCACTACAAATCCGTAAGCCTACAGTTTATGGTTGGTTAGCTTGTTACCCATATAAACAAACAAAACAACAGTAATGGTTATTCTTTTACAGCGACAGGCAACATAAGTTAGCGTGACTGTGCTCTAACTGGTGTTTACGCTGCATCTTTCTTTATAGTTCATCCCAGTTGTCAGTTCAGAGGTTATGTGAACTGACTGAAAGAATACAGTGGCAACCCATGGGACAGAAGAAGGACATTCCTGCGGTTGAGAGCAGTAACTGCAGGGCCGCTCTGGGTCAGTCTCGCTGGGACTGACACAACTCCAGATGACTGACTGACAGGTTGATTTAAATAAACGACTGACTGACTGACTGACTGACTGACTGACTGACTGGGTGTCTGACATTTAAAAAAGCACTGAAAGTGAACGTTTGTTAGAGAGGAATGTCCTCAGTTTTCCACTCTTTCTCTCTCAACACCGTCCACCATCTTGTTCTTGTTAATGACCTTCCACCTCTGTGTTACAAATTGTGGTTACGCTCGATGTTAGCGGCTACTTCTGGGTCGAAGTGTTTATGAGGTAGAAAGTCTAGTATGTCTTAAATCAAGTCAGAAAGTCAAACAAATCTGAATCTACTTTTTTTTTTTAATTTCCATATGATAATATATTTCAAGCACATGAGAAAATATGCTTCAGACCACTTTTAACATGATTAACAGAGTGTTGCTGTAACAGAACAGGAAACGCGCACACGTATAGGAACCTTTCATGAGTCTGTTTAACTTTTAGGGAAATGCACTTATTTGTTTTCTTGCAAATCGATACCACGCTCATGTCTGTAGGCTAAATATGAAGCTACAGCTAGCTTAGCTTAGCATAAAGACTGGAAGGAGGGGGAAACAGCTAGCCTAGCTAGCCTGTTCACTGGTAACAAAAGTCACCTACCAGCACCTCTAAAACTCACTAATTGATATGTTATATCTTGTCTGAAGTCAAATATACAAATATATAAATGACAAGTTGTGATTTACGAGGTTTATGTGAAGGACTATTTCTTGACCAGGTGTAGTTACTCCCTGGTGTCTCCGCTGGCAGCCTGCCAACATCACGGTGATGACAAGACTCCAGAAATTCACTGTGCCTGGCCAAGAAGTGGTCTTCATATCTCAGGCTAGAAGCTTCCTGCTTTATGCTAAGCTAAGAAAACCAGCTTCATTTAGAGCGGTATCAATCGTCTTTGCTAACACTCCACAAGAAAGTGAGGTGTATATCCCAGAATGATGAACTACTGCTCTAAATCTCATACAGCAGACACAGGAGACAGCGAGTAAATTCAAAGTGTATTACCTGGGCAGCAGGCGGTAGTCTCCAGCGTAGTCGTCATACTTGAACTGGACCACATTTAGCTCAGAGTTGTAATACTTACATGCCTGCAGGAGAGGATGGAGATGATTAAATATTAACTTTCCAAAAATGATGGCCTCTCTGGAAAAAAAATGGACCTGGGGCAGCTAGAAAAGTCTGCAGACAATGAAAGAGAGCTAGACTACAATACAGTCAGACCTCAGCTCTCCTGAGGCCTGGTTACTGATGCAGGCTGGGATTCATCATTAGATTATTTAAATTATAAAGAAGAACTGAATTAAGACTCTGTCCCCAAGGAACCTGCAAATAAAGTTATCTTAACATCCTAATAGATTACTTGTCTGTCTCAGGGGTTGAAACAGTACTCTACTGGAAGACAGCTTCACATCCTCTGTCTGCTTGTTGAATGTTGCATCACTATTCTCTTTTATTTGTTTAGAAATATTATGATCTTTGTTAACAATGTCATGAATTATAAATAGACATATTATCAGTTACAGAAACCCCCCTTAGACAAGACCACACACACATGCAAAGAGTCAGACACACAAACGCTACTCTCCAGTGAGTTGTGGCAGTACTGTCTGGGGAGTTTCCGTCTATTTGGATATTGTTTCTCCACTGAGGCCTTGAGATTATGGCTGGTCGATTTGAAAATGAGCCCTGATAGCCCTAACTTACATTTACACACACAGGCAAATACACATCAACACATCTGGTTTATTTTAGAGGCATAGTGTAACCGCTCTACCGGTATCAGGATGTCCCAGAACAGCCTAAACTGACAAACCTAACCACCACCAACCGAAACTTTTCCCCCTCCAAACCACAGTGGCTTCAGTTAAGTCGTGTACACAAACACCCCCACACAGACAAATACACTCACCTGTCTGACCAGCAGACATTCAGCCTGTAGTTCTGCCCCCTCTGGAACAGTTGACTTGAGAGTCCGACTCTCCTGAGGCACAGTGGATACCTGGAGGGACAAAAGGATCAAAAAGGGACCGTTTACATGACAGGAATTATTTTTTAAATTGATTTATAGCAGCGTCAGTAACCACCTTGATGCCTCCACTAACATAAAAAAAAAAAGAATACTTTAAGGTAGTCAAACATTAATCATCAAGGGGAAGAAAGGGCAGAAGATGTCATGTGTGGGTGTTATTTAGGTTTTTATCTACTAACTAAACTGATTACAAGACAAGATGCATGAGGATCTGGATGGCTCATCATCCTCTCAAAAAACCCCTCGAATAAAATAATTATCGATCGTCATCACCCACCCACCCATCTACCCACCCATCCATCTGCTCTCTGTAAGCCAATTACTCTGTTCTGTTACAAGTAATACAAAATCATGGCCAATGAAATTTCTTCCTATGTACATACAACACATAGTTCTGCTCTAAATAAAAACACATTGTACAGATTGACGACAAAAACTTGACAACTTACAATAAATGAGTAACCAAACAGTGTGAATCATATATTATGACCTCCACAGACACCAGATCTCAACCCAACTGTCAAGTTTTATTGTTATAGCCCAATAAATCTTCCAGGACCGACAGCCATACAAACAAAACATCTTTTGGACTGACATGTTAGACAGTGGATCATCATAACACCAAATGAGTGAGTATCTTTTAGATGAATGGTGTCCATCAGGAGCCTTCAAGCTATTGTAGAGGCTCGTGGTGGCCCAACATGCCACTAATACACTACAAGTCCTTTAATATGTGACCCATCTGTATATCAAACTGTAGATAATCTACAACACTTTTGCATCTCACCACACTGTCAGTTTAACCATTAATTAGCCTTTATAGCAACATGGCTGTAAGGATGTTGGTCTGTCAATTTGTTAAACGGGACAGAAAAAAAAAACTATTGGATGGATTGCATTGAAATTTTAGTTTTCATCTCTTAATTTCACTTTGCTCTATACTTTGATGATGATTAAAAACCTGTAAAACTGACGACATTCCCATCAGCCTCAGCTGGACTATGCAAATGATAGCATGCTAACATGTCAAAACTATGATGATGAAATGGTAAACGTTATACCTGCTTACATCAGCATGCTAAGGTTTTCACTGTGAGCACGCTGATGTTAGCGTTTTGTTTTTGCTTATCACGACTCCTTGTCAAGCTTTATTGCTCACATATTAACACAACGTGAGTGATGACTGGAGAGGACATGCAAAATGTTATCCAGTATATTGATGTAATATTCATTCCTTCCTTCATGGAATTCTTTCTGGTTTTATTGCAGTGAGGATGAATAATTCAAATCGAATCTCTTAATAATTATTCCATTTCTCAGTTGTGGTTAGACCTACGACTAATAATCTAATCTATGAATCATGCAGCTTTTATTATAGTAGTAATATATTTTATGAACCACAGAAACATTCAATCTTTAAGGTGCATATTCATATTCAAAAAGAAATACAGGCATGTTCTTCCAAGTATGCAGGATGGAAATGAAAACAAGTCAGCATTAAAGATCTTTGTGCGTGAACAGACCTACTTTGATTTATACAACGCAATCAGCTGGCTGGAGCGCTGAGCTCACTAACCAACTGGCAATGAAGCAGATCTAGTAAATGCCTTTTGTGCATTAGCAATACTCTGCCAAGCCACTTTCACTTGCAATTATGGAAATTGACTGTAGGCTGCAGAGACAAAGAAAATCAGAGGAGATTGTGTTGTAGCCAGACAGAGCTGGGAACCAGCAGAGTCATGCATTAAAGCTACAACTCTAGAGGTCCTCACAAGAAAATGTTTCCCTTTACCACAAGCAGCCAATTAGGTCATCTTAATGTGCAGTGGATCTGCGTCTGCAGAAACGCATTAGCACGGTAATGAAAGTACTAATGAACAAAGAGCTAAAGGGAGCCGGAGAGAATAAATTGTTGACTGTAATGAAAAGACTGCAATGCTTAACATGCATGATTAGTGTGAATAAGTGTGTCGCGCTGCAGTGCAAAACAACAACTTATCCTTGTCAAATTAAGAACTGACAACTTGGAGTGGGTCCAAAATCACTCCCTATTTACTATATAGTGCAGCCCATTTACTGTGTACCACTTGACTTAAGTGTCCCAATTATGAGTGTGAAATTAAAACACAATATTGTGCCTTAAAAAGTTCCCACAATGGAACACAAAAGGTCCATGGTGTGCCAAAATCACACCGGTCAGAGATTACTCAAAATGACAATTGTTCATATATGTCCAAGATCTGAATTTATTGCTAACTATATAGCAAATAATAGTGAATGATGTAATGAGGGAATGATTTTGGTACAATGCCAAATGTCTGTATGATTCTTTTTTTTTCAAATTGTTTTATAAACTTGGTTGATGCTCAATTCTTCTTGCCAGAGCTCCAGTCATGACTAAAGTAGAAGCCCAGTTTAGCCCCTGCAATATTTTTTTCTTTGACCTAATGTTATGAGACATGTTTAATCACTTGATTCATTATCAGGTCTGCAGTTAAGCTGAGGGATTAACCTTAGTCAAACTCAGCATCTCTGCTACTGAAAAAAAACCCTGCGGATAATCAAAACTGTATTTTGGAGGAGAAGGAGCAAAGAAGTAATATTTATCTTCATCTTATTTACCAATAGTAAGGCATCTGTGTGTTTGTATGAATCTCTTTTGGTTAAATAGTGCCAATCATTTTAATATACTCTTAAAAAGAGTGACTTAGAGATTTTTTCAGCACAAGGTGCTGTCCTTTTTATATCTTGATAGTCTCTTAAGGTTTCCTGTAGCCATCAGTGGTATCATGTTCATAAATGTGAAGAATTGCTGCTTTTTCTTTCTCATTGTAAAATGAATATGTGTATTTTCTGTTACTGTTGGAGCCTGAATATGGACCTTTGTTGCATGCCACCTCCCCTCTATATTTACCCTTGTTTCCTTTAAGCTCTCAACTGTGCAAGGTCTAACAAAAGGCAAAAAAAAAACTTTCAAAAATACATCATACCAACCAACTTGCAATGAATCAAACAAAGTGACAAATAACTCAATAATGAACATTACCCTGATATATTTGTCTGAGAACCAAGACTTAAACCAACAGATTTAAAGAACCTTCTTTCTGACCGCATTAACCACTGAACCATCAGACCACCCAACACACACACGCTTACCGAGAAATCATTGTCAGGGAACAGGAGCAGGTCTCTGAGAGGGTCTTCCTTCAACTCGTCCCCCAGTTCAGAGATGACAGTCTCATAGTCAAGAGGGTCGATCAGTTTTGGCTTCTCCTGCTGCAAATGGAAACAGACATGTGGTCAGTATTCAGCTGTTGCTGGGTGTCAAACCTAAATACGATAAAAAAAAATAATAAGGTGCAATAAATATGATATAAGCTGGGATCAAATCTTTCCTGATTAGCAACATTTTCTAACTTTAGACTATGTTCTATTTGGAAAAAATGTCTTTATTCAACACTTTTATTGAATTTTATTGACTAAAACATTTTTAAATTCCCTAATTTAAAGTAAATAAAGTATCAGAAAAGTAATTCAAATGTCACATTACCATATTCAAACATTTTAAATATAGATAACCCTCCTAAAAGCTATTTTTATTTCATATCTCATCTATTACCAGTCATAGTGAACCACATTATTCTTAAAGCATGAAGATTTTATTAAAAGCAGTATCCATGACAGACACAGTCATGATCATTTCCTGTGTTTTGCCATGACATCATTAGGGACCTAAAAGAAGAAAGAAGAGGAAGTGACACCACAGCTGAAGCTGAAGCTGAAGCTAAAGCTCTGACACACACCACAGAGAACAAGTTAAATTAACTGAGAATAAAAAAAGAAATATCAGATGCATAGTGTGAGGCAGCTTCATTTACCGAACACTCAACATGATACGGGTGAATTTTCCATTCAGAGAGTGAGAGCTTCAACAAGCAACCAGATGCACATATACAGACACCTTATAACCTCAAACATGAAAAACAAAGCTCAACAGTTGCGTCGATACTATATGTGAAGCAAGTTTTCACACAGTAGTCCAAACCCCATTTCACACACCGAGTATACAAACCACCAAACTAGAACTTGTTACAATGATTACAAAACACATTTCTATTTTGTCAAAATGATTTCAAACTCCACTGAAGGGTTAGGTAACTGGGGGTTGAGTCACACATACTTTAAACGTGTTTTACAGATAGAGGACAGTGGTAGTTTACTTCTGTCATTCAAAGAACAGCAACAGCAGCAAAGCGAGAGCTGTAGCAGGTTGTGGTGAGGCACAGCAGAGGAAGTAATGATCTCTGGTTTGGTTGACATGCATACAGCAGCAGGCCGGGCCTGTTACCCACCACAGCTACCTTAAGAGTCAGAACAGGCCTCCTGGCTTTGAACCAAGAGAGCACAGAGAGGAAAAACAAGACTGTAACTCAAATAAAGGGGATCTATGCTTGAGGGCAAACTGTACCACACATACTCTGTGCTGTTAATATTAACCCACATGCAGTATTATAAATTAGTATGCTGATTTACACACTTAATATGATTTATACTCTGTCCAGACCGATAATATATTCACCTGCAGTCGTGTTGTTTTCTACTTCTTTGCTCACTCACTCAGACTTGTCAAGCAGTGTTACAGCACATACTGGCTTTTTGAAAAACAAGTACTGCTGAAATTAATAGTTGATTGTCAGCAATTATAATAGTTATTACAAACAAAACAAAAATGTGAAATATATGTGCAGCATTTAGCTTCTTAAAGGGAATGATTTGCTACATTTCCCTGTTTTATATCATTGAAAATGAAATATCTGAGTTTTGAGCTGGTCAGACAAAACAAATCAACAATCAACAAAATATTTCCACATGAAATTTCCTGACACCTTATAGACAAACAATTAATAAATTAATTAAAAAGAAATGCTTGACAGATAATAAATGATGGAAATAATCATTATCAATCGTTGTAGCCCTGACAACTAATACAGTAGGTAAATTAAAAATGATTTCACGTTTGCTTTTCTGGAAAACATAATGAGCCAATAAACTCCAAGAGCAAAGCAACAAGGAGGAAGGTAGATTAAGCTTGAGGTTTTCATATGCGCATAGTGACTTGAACCTGACCCATGTGACGTCAGAGTAAATGTTTGAGGGGAGAGTCTCGCTTTCCCCTCACGAGACAGACAGTAATGAGGCATTAGCTCTGTTAGGTGTGACAGACACCTCATTTAATATGCCAACTTCAAAGTATTCTCTTCCCTCTGGCTCTCTGGCTCTGTCACAGAGTCTGACTTAATGTCGTGTAACAAACAAATCTTCAAAAGACGAGGTAATGAAGCACAGAGATATCGCGAAACACTGATTACAGTATAATGATCATAGGCTGCGGCCTATAATCATTAAAGCTGCATAAATCACAATTATGACTGACAGCATATAACACATCTATACCTAACCCAACATGTAAGGCACTGATAGTAAACTCTAGCCATATGACAGTCATTAAAATCCTAGTTGGGAGTGTAACACAGTGTATACATGACTTGACGTTGTAACAACTAGCAGTGACAGAAAGAGAATACATACAATGCTCAGGCGGTTGAAATCCGATCGCACTCGTTTGCTCTTTAGTTTCTTCCTGAAGGTGATTTTGCTCCTGAAGCTCATTGTGAGCGGAATCAAGTGTGTACAGTGTTAAAAAAACAAAGCAGCAGAACTTCCACAATCTGAAAAGAGAGTTTAAGCTAAATTAAAAGTGAACTAAATAAATGCACACCGCGGGGCATGTGCTCTATCAGAAGCAGAACTAACACTGAGGGTGGGTTTATGGGTTTGTCATCGCACGTGGATGTAGAGGAAGTTGATGTTTGATGTCCAATAGACACTTCAGTATACACACAACCACCCCCACCCCCACACACACACATACACACTGTATATATATAGTGTGAGAGAAAAAATAGAAAATCCCCGGTGAATGAGAAACACAGTGTCTTTCACTTTCTGACAATTTAACAAGACAATGTTAGAAACTTTTATATGTACCCAACAAATTAATCAATATTTCACACTCCATATAACTAACTGTAAATACATGCACACACACACGCACACACACATAATAAGGAACCCATCTCTTCAGTTAAGCACTATCATGTACTCACACACACTCAAAGTCAAACTCTCAGCAGCTCATCTTCTTCTACCCAAAGTTATCAATATCACACCGGCAACCTACATATGCACACAGAGGTATGAACTAGAGCATGAAAACCAACAACTTCCTGTTCTAAAGCTACGACCGTCCTCCTCCTCCTCCTCCTCTAATATGTCACTGTCTGCAACACACCGCACACATATAAAAAAAACATGTGCATAATAAAAACATACTGAGGTATTTGCTGATGCATGCCTCCATTTGAAATAAATGAACATAACACAACATAACATTTATTTACTCAGTGTTTGTCTGCACACAAACAAATACTCACTTCCCCCAGATTAAACCTCAGAGCAGAACAGAGATCTGCAGAAGAGGAAACAACTCCTGATGAGACGACAAACTGATATACCTGCGGCGCTGCTAACACATGTCATAAAGCTTTATGTAATTAGGATTTTTGGGAGCACTGATGGATTATATGACACAGACAAATCTGTACTCTATAACTATATTCCACTTTAAAGGGTCAATCGCCCATATTCCAAAAGCAAAATATATTGTATCATTTATGTAACTCTAGTGGTTAAAACCTGCACACATTTTGCAGTGAGATGTCTAAATTTTATGCCTCCTCCCCTCTTCAATACAGTTTTGGGGCTCACAGCATTGAAATATAATAGCTGAAGAAAAATCAACACCAACAACTCCTTCGGTATCCTTGTTTCACTTAGTAGAAAATAGTTCCTATAGAAACAATGCCCATGGATTACCCACAGTATCTGGGACACAGTTTATTTTTTAAATGTAAAATTTCAATGCTGTGAGCAACAGAAATAAAGTGCCATTCATCTCAATTGCATTGGTGTGGAGGCATAAAATTCAGACACCTCAATGTAGAATATGAGGAAATGAAACAACTCTATCTGCAGGTTTTGACCACTAGAGGTAGATAAGTGATACAGTATGTACAGTATGTTTACCTTTTATAATATGGGTGAATTGACCCTTTAAAGCGGATTACAGTGCATTGATTTGTCTGCGTCCTCATCAGCACATTGTATTGGATCAGAGGAAGTTATCTCAGAGACACATCTCCAAACCAAATCTGAGCAAACAGATACAGCACTATCTGCACAGCTAGCTACCACAAGAGCAAAATGGGAGAATAAATGATCAGGGTGTAGGGTTTAGTGGCACCTAGCAGTACAGTTGCAGACTGCAAACTGCTCGCTTCGCCCTCCCGTTACAAGCACGTAGGAGAACCTACAGTGGCCATGAAACTCACGAAAAAACTCTAGTGTTTGGTTTGTCTGTTCTGGCCTACTATAAACATGATGGTGCAACATGCTGGACTCTGTAGCAGAGGACCCTCTGTAGATATAAAAGGCTCATTCTAACGAGAACACAACAGTTCTTATTTTCAGGTGGTTATACGCCGAATATTATATTCCATTTCTGCCAATAGATCTTACACACTGGAGCTTTAATGCATTTGTGATCCACTGTTCTTCACTCTCCTCTTAGTGTAGTAGTATGTGCTATATTTTTTATGTGTAACTAACAGCAGTTAATGACAGTTTTCTTTGGGCAATTTTGAGGTTAAAGTGCAAAAACTGTTTCACATGTGTGAAATACGAATGTGTGAAATGCAAAGGTTCCTTATTGGAGCTGGCATCCTGCTATTTATGAGATTAATGATTCTGCAGCGTACACGTCTTATGAGTTAAACTTTGAAGTTCACGAGACAGTGAAACAACAATGTGTCTCTGCAAGTCTACTAAAACATTTCCAAGTAAAGCATTAATCTTAATGAACTGTATGTTTTCCTAATTTAATAACCGTTAATAAGCCTTTGATGTTTTGCATGTGAAACATTGAATCATAATTATGCTCTTAGCACTGCACTCCTTCAAGCCTATTTAACGTCAGCAGCAACCTCCTCTTCTTTCACTCTTTCCCCGCTCCATCCGTCCTCTGTTCTGCACCAGCTGCCTCAGCTGGCTCCATCCCTCCAGTCCTCCCTCTCATCCCCTCCTATTGCTTCCTCATCTCATCAAACATCCTCAGCAGCAGCGTACTCCTTTATTTCTTCTTCCTTTGATTCTCTCTCTGTCTCTCTCCCCTGTTCCCTTGTTCTCACCCTATTAAACATCCCTTTTAACATCTCTCCTTCAGTCCCCCGCTCTTCTGTTTTCTCTCTCTACCTCCCTCTTAGCAGGGGTGAGAAAGAGTGGGTGTCGATGTTGGTAAACTACAGCTGTGTGGAGGGCACAAATAGAGCACTAGACTGGTGGCTCACAGCATGGCTTTCCTCCAGCATAACTGTGAACAAGAGAGCGAGACAGAGGGAGAGGAGGGGAGGGCGCTCTGAATTAGTCCTAAGACAAATGAAAGGCAGAATTTATCTAAATGAGGAAATGATGAAGAAAAGGTTGAAGAGAAATCGCAGGGATCACCTCTTATCATCCTATCATCCTGTTAAAGGTAGAGACGTGAGGAAAGTGTGACAACAACAGAGAGAGGAAGAAGAGAAAGAGTGTGAAAGACTGATAGGGGATAAGAGAGAGAGACAGAAAGAGGGGGGAGAGACAGCTGAGACAGGCGAGAGGAGGAGAAACTAGACAGAAGCCATCTGCTTTACATCATTAGAGCAATACGAGGTCTAGGGAGAGACATAGTGGGACTAATGGGGATTCATACTTCTAAGCAAAGTCGCTCCTCTGATGAAAACCAGTGTTCTCTACTTTTGTAGGGCCAGTCTGACGTGTTGAGTTAGTGGTGAAGAGGCAAAGACCCTTTTTTCTAACTTTCCTGCCTTCTTCCAAAACACACACACGACAGTGTTTTTGTGGTAGCTGTCTACTTAACAGTCTGTCCATTCAGCTGTGTGAAGGTCATACTGAAAACCATATAAAGAGCCCTCGTTCCGCAGCGAATGGACAAATAATTCCCAATAATAACACATCTTGTCAACAACCAGCTAACCGACCAGTAACACATTATCAAATGCCACTCAAGAGGTCAAAGAGGATTGACAGTGGCCAAAGACAGACTGGAGGACTTGCATTTTTTTCCCTGGCCGAAGTGTCAATGACAGAGGGATAGCCTGAGTGTCAAACTTGGAGGAAGAGGTAGAGGGAGATAAAGGGGGTGTACTGTATGTCTGACAGCCAGGGGACAGTGTTCCAAAGTCTGTACAATCCTGTATCCTTAGACTGGAAGCCATGGTTGCCATACAGCCTCTCTTGACATTCGCCCAAGCAAATGGAAACAGTTTTACTTTTTACCCTGACAGTAACGAATTCTCACTCAGTTTAAAACTAAAGATACTTCCAAACATTTCTACTGATCAAAGTTGTAGATAAAAAAAAAATTTCCTGACCACAAATAAACTTTTCAAGAAATTTCCTGACCAAATTTGACCTTTGGAGTTCCCCCAGGCTCTATACATGGGCCTTTATTATTCCCCATCTTCTCCATTTTGTTGCTGCTTGGTGATGTTGTACACAAGTTTTATTTTTATGCAAATGATGCAGCTGTACTTTTTTCACTTGGTTCTTTCAATATCCAGCAATCCGATTCCCAACATGAGTGTCTGATGCAATTATATGTCACAAAACCTTTTGAAGCTTAACACAGAGAGGTCTGGCACAGACACCTGACTAAGTAACCACGAGTGAATCACACACTTTAATGCTGTCTTTAATCATGAAACTATGCTGCAATATTGAGAACAGTGCTATCTTTGTTCTTTTTTAAACAGGTGGCTATTTGAAAGTATGAAACTATTCCCAACATGACTGTATTACTATTTAAGGTAGAAGTGTCGAAACTTCAGTGTTGTTGTAGCACTGATAAATCACTTACTCTGACATGGAGTTATCTCGTCCTAAAAGAGGTCACTAGTTTCTAGTGAAGCCTTATACAACACAAGAATCAGGAGACAAACATGACTTTGCAGTGTAAGCTATCCTGACTCTTGTTTGCCACAGAGACCAGAAAAAACGGCCAACAGCAGAGAGACGGTTTATGGAGGGAAAGAAAGACAGGAGAGACAGAAAGGGCGACTGTAAAGATCCCACCCTGCCAAAACTCTAACATTTTTTCCACTGGGCTTACAGAAACCAGGGTCTTTCTGGGAATAATAAAAAAAAGAAAAACTGGCCAACACTAACGGATACAGATACCAAACAGATGGCTGACATGCAGCACACTGGTGAAGAGAAAAGTCGGTAAGAGAAAACACACATGCACTTTTATGTAATTCATTCATCAGCTCCTTCATCCAGTCATTCATTTTTTCAGGCATTCATTCACTCACACAACTCCCATCCACCATCTTCTTCACGGTTCTGTCTGAATAGCTATATTTATCATCTTCTGAGGGCCATAGGCAGAGAAAGCAGATTTTTCCCACAGAAACTAGATTCCTCATGTCTGACCCCACCAACCCCCCTCCTCTATTTTCCTCCCTCCATTTCCGTCGTTCTGCCTCTCAGCTGTGAAGGGAAACAACCAGGCCCCAATCGTTGATCATACGTCATCATCAATAACAGAGAAAAAGAGAGTTTGACAAGGGAAGGAAGAGAAAACAAAAGAGAATGCCAGAAATAAGAAAATTAAGTTTATACACATGGTAACAATTGCTCCTTCAAACAAGCAAAACTGAAAAAAAGACAATTTACCTTCCTGGCTCAGGACATCCATCCATCCATCACTACAATTTAAAATGCACACAAATACACATTCATGCACATCCAAATATGATGCACACAATTACTCCAACCCCACACTACCTCCCCACACATGCATTAGGTCAAAAGTTGATGGGGAGTTGGAGGTGCTGGTTACCATTACAATGATGGTCAGAGGTGAGGTGGTAGTGGTGTAACCCTCTAGGGTGGGAGTGGCAGCATCCAACGACATCTGGTCCTGCCGTGAGCACATGTGACCGCAGTCTGCCCCACCCACTGACCGTAGGAGCAGGACCACACTGGCCGAACAACCCATAATCCACTGCTGTTGACTCCCAGTCCAGCCTGATCCCGTCCAGCAGTAAAAGTGTCACCTGAACTTAGGTTAGTTGTTAGTATCAACCTGAGCTCAACTCTCTGCCCTGATGACACAGTCCAGTTCGGTCCACTCAGCCCCTGGTCCAGCCAGTGGTGCTGTGCTCTGTTCAAGCTCAGTACGATAACTCCATCCTACTCTACCCTCCTCTGCCCTGCTTCACTTCAACCAGTCCTGCCTTGCAAGCTTGTGTCTCTTCCCTGCACTGCTCTTTTCCAGTCTCCAGCTCCTAATGTTGCTGTAGCTGAGCTTACACACTGGCAGTCTTACATGGCTCTCCCTCTCTCTCTTTCAGTCTCTCTCTCTCTCTCTTTCTCTAACACACACACTCACACACACACACTGACTGCAGCTGTGCACGGTTCAGCCCAGCCCAGCTCACCCAACAAATCACAGTCTGCAATAGCTGTCAGCTGACCAGAACCAGCTGCGACACACAAACACACACACACACACACACACACACACACACACACACACACACACACACACACACACACACACACACACACACACACACTCCCCAACACAATTTTTCTGTTTTTTATTCTGCAGCATTCTCCTTCACCGTTTTTCTTCCAATCACACCAGTGCTTTCAAGTCGGAGGTCTGCTGGCCGTGTTTGAGCATCTGCAATTTGTGCACAGAAGACAGAACGAAAAGCGCAGACACGCTATCCCACACTCTGATTTGGTAAAATAAACTGTTTTCTTTCCTTTTTTTTTTAATGGTAAAAAATGTGTGTTTATGCATATGCATGTGTTTGCTACAGTAAATTCAGCTTAGTGTTCCAGAGTGGAGGTTGGCAGAGTGTGTGTGAGGCTCAAAGGAGAGTGTTGGGGAGTGGAGAGAGAGGCCAGTGAATGGAAAGTGGTTGGAAAGTGAGGAGTGGGTGGCTTTGCAGATGAAGCGAGTATGTTTTAGTACTGTGGAGTTAATGTGAAATTCCCCGGACTTTGGTTCAGGCAGGCAATAGGACACCAAGCGGGTTTTAGGTAGGCCCACAACAAGTGCTCTAAATATAAAATTCCATTACATCAATTGTGATGCCCGTGTGTGCCAGCGACAATCACTTTAACCGCTCTAATTGTTCTCATGTCACCGTAACATCTGGTCTTGCTTTTCTTCTTTCATTTTCAATGTGTGTGGCTAAACGAAAAGAAAATGTGCATCTGAGAACAAAATGGTTTTCATATGTTTTGCAGCGATTTTAAATTCTTCTCATTATAAAATTCCTCTTGTTCCTCCCTGCCAGTCGTACTTGCTGAACCAGCGGTTTCAGAAACGATATGGACACAACATGAGTTCTGTCACCCAAAGGTTTCTGAAGGAAAGCTTTGAATCCTGTCTACTAGAGCCAGAAACATTTACATTTTTTTGCCTAAGGGGGAGGAGGTGAAGAAAGATGGAGGTGAACAAGAACAACAAATTGAATGTGACAGGCTAAAAAATCTGTCAATCAAACACTGTCCAGAGCATACTTCTCTTTTAAGCCTTAATATTTCCTCAATGGAACAACTATTGTTAAAATCACAACCAAGACACGTAGTAGAGGAAGTAAAAATAAAGGCTGACACTAACGCAATACGGAAATAATTTAATAATGCATCCGTTATATTAAAAGAAGAGAAGTTAGAATACTTTTTTATGCTGATTTCCACACAGTTTTCATGGAGACAGCATCAAGAAACTATGACAGAAACTGCAAGTTTACATGTGGGCACTGTCAGTTTGTCCAAATATTGGAAGGATTACTGAAATTGTCCTTATTCTTGAGACAAATAAGGAATTAAAAAACAACTGGATTAGCTGAAAAGACAGCTAAAAACAAGATTTTTTTTTCTTAGCTTATGAAAAGTTAATGTTTTGAGATACACATTTTTCAGCAATAAGACCGTATATACATAAAAAGAGGTGACAGTATGTATGATTTAGTGGCATCTAGTGGTGTAGTGGCTCATTGCGACCCCCTCTCTTCACACTATCCCTGTGGGTGTGACACATACAACCTTAGAAAAGATCATCTTGGAACAGAAGGAGTAGAAAAAACACAAATACATACAATCATGTAAATTCGGACTCAAAGCATCACTGAAAGGGAACAAGTTACCTCTACATGGGGTCATTCGAGGCTATATACACATTTGACCTATAAAACATTATAATTTAGCTGTACGCATGCATTATTTTCAAAGTCTGTCAGTAGATCTGTAATCAAGTGACACATAATGTATAGGTCCAGGCATTTGCATGCACTCAGCTCCCTGCAGAGAGTAGGAGGTAACCATGGTGATGTTGTTAGGTCATGATTAAGGTCATTAGTGTCCATGACAAAGTGACAGATAAACCCACCCAACACCTACATAAATGCTCATTATTATAATGCTTTACATAGCTAAATATAAACAGCACAACACACACAAACACACAGAAAGACGACACGTAAGCGTGTGCACGTACGGAATTGCTATTCCTCTCCCACACGCTGTACAAATATTAATGTGCCCCACTCAGTAGGAGTGCATGTGTCCAGTGCAAAGTGGAGAGAAAGCAAAGCATTAACCGCACCCACCATCACCATCACCACCACCATCACCACCCCTCCCCAACACCTCCAAAACCTCCAGCCTCTCACTGAAGGCTCTTCAGTTCAACATGCCTGTTAGCAGCAGCAGCTAAAACACACAGAAGTAACAGAGATGGGCTTTGTTTGTATGCCAGGCCTCCACAATGGTCCTGTCATGCTAATATGCCCACACACTCATGCCCTGTAGATGCCAGCAAAGTCCTCATGTTACACGGCTAGCTTGCTGTTGCACTCGTATTCACTCCGCCTGCCTTCACCCTGTTTTCAAACACAGATTATATCACCGTGCTGCACCATGCTCCCATCCCAATGAATCCACACACTTAATGAGGTCGACTTTTGTGTCTTCCACCCCTATTATATGTATTTGTATTATATTTCTGGTGGAGCATAGGTATGTAACAGTGGATGGTGGTAATATGCTGTTGCTATGTCTACACTTCCGTAATTATAACATGAAGAAGAAAAACCAGGAACAGATCCTGTTACTGCATATTAAAAACATCAATTTCAACCTTCTGACCTGGTCACATCACACCCACGCTGCAAGCCTTCACGGATGCTGTTACAAATTATATACTGTAGCCATCAATTCAATCAAAATCTTAATGCAGAGCCAGTGCAGGGGGTTAACTGAGGGAACAATATAATAGCTACAGTCTTCTGCATTTTATTATTTTGTTGGAGCCCTTTTTGTAATTGTTTCATTCATCTCCTTTAAAATAAAAAAAGAGGCAGAGATGAATTGAAAGCAAAAGACCCGAGGCGACTTTCAGAGAATGTGGAGGAGTGTTGAATAAGTGATGAGGACCTCGCACTTCTACAACAGAGGAAACTGACACATCCTCTGTGGTTGGAGACACGGACATGGAGATGATGCGGTGTAAGGCAGCTCAGCTCCCATGACACCTGTCCACAAGTTCGAGTGTGTTAACAGAATTAAATGAATCACACAATAAAATGGGAGAATAAACCTCTACAAGGATAGTGTCACAAACCAACACCACACACAGCCGTACCACCAAGCACACGATGACATGGCATAACTTCATTTTGTCCTTGCTTTTTCTGCCACTATCACTTCCTATTTATTTTCATTATCTGTAACTCAAACATCCAATTTCTGAACTCCCTTGGATAAATAATAAAATCTAAAACTGTACATTTGATAAGTTATTTTCTAGAAGTTCTGTGGAAAGTATAAATGGTGCTGTTCTTTTGAGGAAATGGAGACTGTGTTAAATTGGTCACTTGGTAAGTACCTTACTTCTGACTGTGGCTTCTGTTCTTCTTCTAAAGAACTTAAAAAGTCAGTGGTAGCATGTGGTGTTTTACCACCAAGGAAGACAGAAGTAGTCAAAAATAAAATAATATATATATATATATATATATAATATATATATATATATATATATATATATATATATATATATATTACTGTCTTTACTTAGTTATGTAGCAATGCCACAATATAATAAGTTCAGTAGTATTTTTATCTTATATTAACATGTCCATGTCCCCCTTCTCTGTGTGACCGAGGTCAAGCTATGTATAAGTCTGAACCTCTGTAAAAGGATGACATCATCGGGGTGTATAGGGCAGTGTGCCGCCATCATTTGTGAAGTTAATGTCTTCCAGCTGTACGGCCTCAGTCTATATAATATCCTTCTGTTCCCGGCAGAACTGCTCCTTCGCTGAACAACGCTGAAGGTGACAAAGCGGTGGTTATGTACGCTAGATTTACAGGAGTTTGATGTGTGTGTGCATGCTGTGTACGCATGTAGGTTAACTATTTAAACAAAAGACAAACATGAGCCATTTTACTGACTTCAAATACTTCAGCCAACTAGGCCAAGTAGGAAACCACAGTCCATTAAAACTCCTGCACGCTGCCTTGTAAGCAGTTAGCTCTGCTATAGTTAGGTTCCCTGTAGAGCTGGAGGCTGACTCATGGCAGCGGTGTTTGATGTGGTGCAGAGCTCCACTGAGTTTACTTGGGAAAACACTCTCCTGTTCCCATGGTGACCACAACAGGAAGGATGCTGTCATTCAAGGGTGCTGGGTTCTCAGCAAACTACGGCTTGGCCCCGGGCACTCGCAGTGCAACAAGAGGGACACAGGGGTCAACCTCTTTTGGGCTGCAGTACCCCGCCCCCCCCGCCCCTGTTCTCACACATACAGAGCTTCTCTCTGATGTGCTGCAGAGACGGAGAAAATACAGTGAGGACGAGAACTCTGCAGACCACTAACTCTCACATGAAGTTAATCTGGGATCATTTTCTCAAGAACTCAACTACAGATAATTTGAGCAATTACTTGTCACATTTTGATCTGATTGGCTGAATGAGATCAAAACGAACTTCATCAAAAGACCAGTATGTTCCTGCAATTATTTATAAGACGTGCGGTTACAGTAGAGAGTAGCTCACGTTGTGACTATTGTATTGTTTGTAGTGTTGCTCGTGTTTTAATATTGGCTCAAACTGGTTGTGATGTGCTGTTCTTAGTAAAACCTCACTCTGCGGATGCAAAACCACCTCCTGCACAAACAGGAAGACAGACAAACTTGATTTTTACCTGATGGTACTCCAGATATATTTATGCATGATTGAAGACAAAATGTCTTGCTAAGCACTGATTGGGAAAAATATTTCAATAGAAATTTGCAATGTGGTGCTTTGTGATGTTTCAGGTGGTTGTATACTTTTATTGTGTTACCCTGCTGTGCTGCAGCTGTGGCAAAATACTGCTTGGAAAATATGTGCTTTTGTACCGTCATTCTGAATCCGAAAGAGTGGATGTAAGACTATTTCTGTTCAAGCACAGCACTTTGAAATGGAGGGATTTTCTGATTCTGACTCAGTTTGGTCTCAAGTCCCAAAGCCTTTTCTTTCACCTTGTTACTCTCTCTTTCTGTCTCTCCCACACGTCAGATTTGTTTTTGTTTCTGTTCCCATCTGCTGATTCCTGCCTATCACATGATGCACAGTTATTTGTTGAAGCGGCAAAATAGAAGCACTTGTGTTTGATGCAACGGGTTGCCCTCCTAATGCAAACACTGGAGAAATTATTTCATCAAATAAGTATTAATCTGCTTAATTGCGCAACCTTAGCAAAAAAAAAATATATAAATCTTGTTGTGAACCTGTGAGAGAGACTGTGTGGAATGTCTGACACAGTTTTATCTGGCTCTTGAGTTGAGCTCTTCCCTGGAGGAGGTAACAGGAAGAACCAAGCTCAGAGCCACCACCACACACTGCCAATGCCATCTAGTGCTGAGAAGTCGACACGGCAGGCTGTGTGT
This sequence comes from Argyrosomus regius, assembly GCA_946959425.1. Lineage (NCBI taxonomy): Eukaryota > Metazoa > Chordata > Actinopteri > Sciaenidae > Argyrosomus > Argyrosomus regius. The sequence continues at coordinate 13,176,759 of OX336889.1, forward strand.
GGACGTCGAGCGTGCCTCTGTGCCAGTCTCCACACCTCTGTGTAGCAGCTGCTCTCAGAGCCACGTCTCTTTAATGAATGACCTCCAGGAGGCGCTCTGTGTCAGAGATACTATCTGGTCTTCTGGCAGCTGGTTTGTTTAGAAAAGGAAGCTATTAAAATGTCTTTAACTGAGAACTAAAGTCCCGAGGCAGGAGGGATGTTGGGGGAGGGACCGAGAGAGGGGAGATGAGGTGGAGAATATGGGAGAGGGGAAGCTGGTGAGAAACAACTGCTGAGAAGGGGGGACATTGTTAAAAAATTCCATTCGTGATCCTTTAGACTCACCTTGGTCTTAAAATTCACCCACCTACCCTCAAAAATAACCAACCTCACCTCCATCCATCTTACCTTCCTTACCTGAACACTTTTCTTTACAGTATTTCCACTTTTTCCATGAAAACAGGAAAGATAACAGACATGCACACATCTTGGTTCATGGGACAATTATATCTGCAGGATCTGAATAACTGGCTGTATTATAACAGACTTTTTATATATATTAATTAATATTATATATCAATTAAAATAAAGCCTGAAAGTTTTAAAAGGTAAGAAATCAATGGGAGAGTTATTGAACACAGACATTACTTTATCTTTAAAAATGTTAATAAATAAGACATCAACTGTAAAGTGTATGTAAAGGAGGAAACATTTAAATTGTACGCGTCAGATCCTTCAAGAAACACTTTTAGTCAGGTGGTAAGCCACCCAGATCTTTATACATCCTATTTGGTGGTCAAGTATATTAGTAGTCAAACTCATTAAAATGCTAATTTTCCCCAAAATGTTTTGTTTTATTTTTCAAAAGTAGATTAGTTTGTAAGATATTTGTAGAGGTGGTCTTTGTTTGTGGTGAGGTGACCCACATCCACTATAAAACCCTGTGGCACCCTTGGGAAACAAGCTAGACTTTGTGATGTTGCAAGGACGTTATTGTTCCTTCATCTGCTCTGTGAAACACTCCTTTTAGCTTGGACTTAGTGAATAAAACTTCTACCTGTCTACTTGCCTGTTCCGTTGTGACATTCACTCACTGACTTAGATGTTCATGAAAATACGTGATACGGGAAAAAAAAATAAAAAAAAAAAAAATCTGGCCTGTGAGACGCGAAAAGCACAAGACTGCTATCATTTAGCAGCTATGCAGCAGCAGAAACACACACAGCTACTGTACTGTCACCAAGCTGGTGTCTCATTAATTCATTTTCCCACGTGGCATCTCTCCACATCTCCCTGCTGTTTCCCTCCCCCCCCCCCATGTCCCATATCGGGCCTCAGCCGGCAAGCATAGTCTGGCTGAGGTCACCGACTTCTTACTCGCTTTGCAATAGATATGCAACAGTACCCATTCATCTGCAAATAAATGAGGTAGTGAAGCTTTTTTTTTTTGCTCTGTGCGGTACTTTTAAAATAATTGACGGTTAAAATGAGAAGCAAAGATTAAGTATCAGCTCTTACTACAAGGAAAGTTTAAGGTAGTGCTCAGAACTGCTCCTTTAATCATGATTTTCCATCCAAGAGAGAGAGAACATTAATTAGAAACAGAAAAAGGACCTTCACTGCAGAGGGAGAAGGTTTCTGCCAGGGAATCTGTTCATCAAACCTGACAATACTGGAAAGAGTACTGCAGGAACATAATAAATACCAGTCTAGTACGGTAGTCGTGATTACTCTCTCAGTACTGCCACGTATCTGTTGTTTCTCTGTGATCTTATCTGGACCATTTACACAGCTGTTAGACCTCTCCTGTTTCCTGTCCAGGTAAGAGAGTCTCCAACCAATAAGATAGTTCACCGACTTCTTAATGCTGGCCAAGTCAAACTATAAAATACCCCAAACTCTCCTATACTTCCTCTGAGCATCTGACACAAGGAAATCGTAACTATTCCTGAAGCAATTATTCCTAATGATTTCTGCTTCCTGAAACTCTTCTAGCTTGAAAAATGTGTCCTCAGTCTGAACCTGCCATATTCATCCTAAATCAGGCCCGAGCCAATATTTACTTTTATGTAGACAGGCCAGAAACACATACCAGCACAATGGATACTATGGTTATAAGCTAAGAACAGTCACATCAGCCTGATTCCAGCCTGAGTGAAAAATAAATCATAAGACTTTATGCCAACCCCCAATCTGCACCCTCACAGTAAAGAAAAAGCCCACTAGAATGCCTGGTTTGCAATAAATCATTCAGTCATAACGCCTACATATGACACCTACACAAAGCCTACATGTAACCTCTGTGTAACCTCTACACCAGCGCTAACTATCTACCAGACGCCCACTCAGCACAGCTCCCTGTCCCTGAGGTCCCAGTTTAGACGGAGGACGCAGCTGGTTTGAAGACTTTTCCTCATGCGCTTTCATATGTATGATCCTCCCTCACCCCCCACCCCCCCCCCGACCCCTTCTATCTCCCCATTGCCTCCCCAATTTCTCTCCCCTTCATACAGATTCAAAATCCCTCCCCTGTCTCCCTCCCTGTGCTTTTTTACTCCCTTATTTCTTTTGCAGATCCAGCTCTTTGGCTGACATTTAAGGCGCAGAAAATTGATGTACGCACAGAGGAAGATACAGAGTCAGGCTTACGGTGAGCCAGCACAGACCCCCAGAAAGGCTTTAAATCCAAAACTGAAAGAGGAAGAAGAAGCAGAAAAAAAGACCCCCGCCCTCTAACATCATCATCCACAAGTATGACAGACAATCATGAATCTTATTGTTTCTTCACCTTTACTACCTTCACTTATTGAGCATTTTGGCTCAGGGTTATGCTTCCTGTGGGACGCATGTCAGTGAGACACATCTTTGTGTCAGTCATCATGAATAGCAATGAGTGGTTCTCTTATTGTCAAATCTATCCCTTTTGTATGACTAATTCCCACCCTTGAGTCCTAGTAAAGTGACAAGTTAAAATAAAATGGTCAGATTTACTCGGATTTCCTTTCGTATGCTGACTAACTTATGTTTGTCCTTTTCAATCACAGTCCTACTAGTTCAAAAAATACTATTTTGAGAAATACTCATTTATTTTCTCGCAGAGAATTACATGAAAAGATTGATACCACTCTCGTGTCTGTATGCTAAATATGAAGCTACAGCCAGTAGCTGTCTTAGATTAGCTTATCTTAACATAAAGGCTGGAAACAGAGAGAAAAAAAGCCAAACTCTGTCCAAAGGTAACAAAATCCAACCACCAGCATCTCTAAAGCTCACTAATGAAGACAGCATATCTTTTCTTGTCGTCGCACTGAGGTTGCTAGGCAGACAGCGGATGCTTGCTGCTGCTGCTGCTGGCGGAAAACCACACTGTATCTTTTTTACAGTACAGTTTTGGTACAAATCTTGAAAAAATAGTGAGTTTTAGTTTGAGATGCTGGTAGGCAGATTTAGTTATTTAGTTATCTTTGGACAGAGCCAAGCTTGCCATTAAGCTAACTGGCTGTTGTAGCTTCATATGTTCTGTGGTGCCGTGGTATTGACCGAGCAGTATTTTCCAGAATGTGGAACTACTAACTAACTAAAAATAGAGATAACATATACTGTCGGCTGAACTTCTGGTTAAACATCATTTGTTTTGGCAGCCACACACATATATTTAAAAATGTAAAATAAAGTAAATTTAGGTCTGTGCCACGATGATTATTTGATAAATTCAGTTTATCTTTTTTGTCCAGTCTTTAGATAATTAGTGTAAAAGAAGGAAAGAACATATCTTTTGATTCATTAACAATTTAACCTGTTGTCAGCAGTCATATCTTGCCAGTTATCTTGCACTCGGACCAGTTATGTCAGCTATGTCGCCCTGTGTGCTGCTACTGAAGACAACACATTATCTGTCAGTGAAAACTATCTGTTCTATTTCTAACAGGGTCCCAGGCTCTGCAGACATAATAATATGAGTGCATGCTTATGTGCTCCTTCATATTTGTGTATATGTGTGGGTGGATGCGGGTGGTGGTGAAATTTTAATAATGGCTGCTTGTTTCTGTCCCTTTTGTGTTTAACTTTCCTGACACCAGGAACGAGGGGACAGACTCAGTCAGATGGGATTATTGGTGGGTCAGCCAGGTTGATCAAAGCTGGCGGGGGAGAAGTAAGACAGGCAGAGAAAAAAGGGACAAAAAGATCGTAGAGGATTCGACTGTGACTTTGAGGACAGCTTGTACAAGTGGAAGACACATTTTCTTTACATCTTTCCAATCTGTTGCTTAATTAGATCACTCCTGTACTCTCTCTGTCTCATGCTGTCCAGCCAGTTTTAATGAGGGAAAGTCCATCTCACGTATAACTGCCGCACAGTGTGTATGTGTGTCTGTGTATGTGTGATACAACAGGGCGAGGGCAGCAGGGCACAGGGGTCGGACGGTAATGGCGGTAGCATATTCAGGCCTCCTACTCTGGAATGCAGAGTGAGGGAGAGACACAACACTGCAATTCACTCGCACATAACTATTCTTAGTCCAGTATGTGAAGTGGACTCTCCCCCCTCCCTTCCTCCCTTCCCTCACCCACCCTCCTCCCCCTGGGGTCTGTGGAAAGAGTCTGGACGGACGAGTGGACATGGTGTCTATTAAGGTTCGGGGCAGGGTTGCGAGGCTCGATGGAGAGTTTTAGAGAAAGAGGGAGAGGATAAAAGTTAAGCTCCAGTGAGGCAAAGCCCGGTCAGCTAAGTCTGAATGGAGCAGTTCACTGGCTGTGAAGCCTCTCCAAAGAGCCTATTGTAAACGTACATTGGCACAATGCATGGAGCCCCGGGGACCTCTCTCTCTCTCTTTCTCTCCCTCTCTCCCTCTCTCCTCCTCTCATGTGACCTCTCACAAACACTGACATACAGACGGACACATACTTTCTCTCGATCCAGTTTTCCTACCTAGACTAAACAGACTTTTTGTCTTCAATGCAATTCAATTGGCAGTGTGACACTACAAAGTTACATGCATTTCAACTGGATGGGGGAAAAAAAAAAAAAGAATTTCCTGTGCTCGCACCCAGCACAGACACACACACACACACACACACACACACACACACTACTGAGATCACTGTGCAGCATCACACAGAGTTCAAACAGTGGGGGGATTCAGCCAGAGACAGTGTCACTAGTGACAGTGACAGGCTCAGATTTATTTTTTTTCTGTGTTCTCTTTGCTTTTATTTCTCTGTCCTTTCTGAATGAGTCATTGAGAAGATGGGGACAGACACACACCAAGGCCTGGCAGTGCACGGTCCTACTGTTATCGGGCAAACATGGCTAAGTCGTCTGCAGCTCAGTCATAACAAATGTCAAAGAGCTATTCATCTCCTCTAATCCCTCTCTCTATTCTCTTGTCTGCATGTATATACACACACACACACTCACCGGTGACACTAGAGGCATTCACTCAAAATAACAAGGAGTGAGAGCTGAAGAGCTGAGTGAATGTAAATCCAGTTGATTTTAGAGAAAGAAAGAGGGAGGAGAAAGGAAGTGCAGGCAATTAGGGAATTCATGTAGCGACGGAAAAGGTAAAGCGAGAGAAAAAGCAGAGCAGAGGGAGGCAGGAGGTAAGACGTGAAGATATAAGAGGGAGAGGTAAGCAGATGTGAAGTGTAAAGAAGAACAGAAAAGTAGACGGGGTGAGAGGAAACTTGACAAGGAGGAAGAGAGAAAGAGTATCTGTCACCCTGCTGATGAAATCTCTCAAGTGATATGAACACACATTTAGCTTCCACCACATGACAAAGGCGGCGTGAAGACCTGCACAGCGCGGGCTTCTCTGAAAAAGCTGCACACTGAGTTATTCAGAGAGTGTGTGTGAGAGAAAGAGACACTACATCCTGTCCCACATCGTCAGAGCGTGCACGATTGCAACCATGGAGGTGATGCATTCACAATCTGGTTTGACAAACACTGAGTATAAGGTACGGCACACACGCAAACTGGGGTGGAGAGAGGAAACCCAAAGTGATGTTGAGAATTTGATTAATCACACGCGTCGGCTTTCAGTTGGTTGCGAAACAACGGACCAAAGAAGTGACACAGATGCAAGATAAATAATACAGTTTTAAGATGAAGCATTCTGAATGTCGAGCACTCAAATATATTATTCATTACTGTTATTATCAGACATATTACTTTTTGCTGTGTGTGTCTGCTGAGCATGACCAATGTCAATGTCAATTTATCTGCTGTATAATGAGGGTTTCCCTGAGGAAAATGTTTAGCAGAGGGGGTCACCTACTTTGATCATAATACATATTATTTTGTGAATAGATTTCTCTAGTAGAGTAAAATATGGAATTTGCTATGTGAAATAGCTCTGATCTTTTTAGTTTTATTTCATAAAAGTGATTTATATTTCATTTCATGTTTTATAACCTTTACTCTTACTCCCCCCACACACTATAAACCCTGATAATCATGTAAAGTGTTACTTTAAGAATTCCACTATGTTAAAAGCCAAAAGCTCCTTTCTTTATTGTTCTTGCTGGGAGAATTTCTGTCCTTTCATCGTCTTATTTATATGATTATACAATCCGACGGTGGTATGATTTCCAAAGCTCAAACTTATGTAAGAGAATAACTGTATTGGCAGGCAAATAAATGTTTCCTCTGTTGATTTGTGAGCCCGACTCCATGCTGATAGAACATTTACATGAATGTCCACAGGGACCTGAACAATTACGAGTGTGCAAACACACAAATGTAGCACAAAGATACTCACAATTGCATGTACACTCAAACGTGAGCCTGTTAAAGTTAATCAGAAACCATGACATGCAAATACTGAACATTAACAGTCTGCTAAACATGCAAACACATTGTCTGTCATAGTCATAAGTTATCTGCAGTAGACACTCCTCTGGGAGGTGAGACAGATCTCTCTGAATCTCTCTCTATCTATTCTCACGCTTCCTCTCTCATTCTTTTCATGGGTTTCCCCTCTTTGTGGTCTAGCTCTCTAAAATGATAAGACTGGGGACATCTGAGACAATTATAAGCAAGATTCCGGCTCCAGCTTCTCTACGGATCCTGTCCTACCTTGCCCTGTCCAGATGTAATAAAAGGCATGTGACAGAAATGTGGGATCAGATGCAGAGCTCCTTCAACAAGCCAGCCCACTGTTCAGGCTTGCCATCGTGCAAGCAATAACATCACAAGAGAGACGCAAGATGGATTAATCAAATGAAATAAAACACAGGGGGTGATAACAGAAAGCAGTTGAAGGAGGCGGGTTACAGATACAGTTAAAGGAGTAAGTCTAAGATCAACAGATCAGCAAATTAATTTATGAAACACTCGGGAGCGTGGGAAGAGAAGAGCGATGGATGAGACGAAATAAGATCTTTACTAGACAGGGAAAAAAGTCGAGATATGCAAAGAGTGATAAGAGTGCTTCCTGTTAGAATTCCATCCCAATTGACCTTTCCCTGTTGCCGTGGTAACAGAGGCATGGCTGCGAGAAAAAAAAGGCTAATTACTGGTAATCTAACTGGTCTCTCTCCTCTGGGACAATTGATTTTCAGCATTTACAGTCAGACTAACTCTCATGAGATAGACATATTAGTTGGTCTTACATGCTGCCAGCGACGGACTGAAGTGACACTGACAATGCTCTCCACTACGGTCAAGTCAAGACAAAAAAAACAAAACAAGCTGAAACTGATGTAAAGCGGTTACAAACCTATATGCAGACTACAAGATGTTTTACATAGACTATATGGTTGGTTTTGCAGAGCACCACAAGTACCACAAAGGCACACAAATACACACACAGACACATACTAAGCTGCTATGCATGTATGTTGGTCAAAAAGGCAGGTCAGCAGTCATGCACAATGCCTCCCAGGCAGTTGACATGATGTGTCATGAGGAGAGAGCAGCCAGACTGACAGCACGTCATCCAACGACCACACACAACCGCAACACATCGCTGGGGCACGCTGGGTAGACGTGCCCCCCGCCAACAAATGACTGCTTCATGCTGTCTGACACACATTTTAGCTCCAGACAGACAGACAGACAGACATGCCCAGAAGTGGGATAACAGAAACACACACATGCAGAAGATGACAAGAATAAAGCCGGATGACAGCGAGATACTGGCCGATGTATACAGATTAACAGAAAGCAGAGAAAGAATTAGCTAATCTAATGCGACGAGTGAAAATGAGGGGAAGAAAGGAAAGGAAAGGGAAGGAGAACTAAAATTCCTTTCCTCCACAAAGTAAAGTGAGAAGAGTTGGCTGACAAATGGGATAAAGCCTGAGAGTGAATAAAAAATAGAAAAGATATGCTAAAGGGAGGTCAATGAAATATGAACACCCTTTTTCAATATTCAAGAACATCCAGTGCAAGCTTTGGGTCATATATAACACATCAAAGAAAAAAATACAGGAAATGAACTTTAACCAAAGTGACTTTTTTTGTTGTCTTTTTATGTATTAGAGTGTGAGTGTGTGTAAGGCCAAAGAACACATGCAGCTCTCCGGCAATTAGGTTAGGAGAACAGGAGCATGCCCGTGTGCATGTAGGTGAACCGCATACAGGACCACCGTACCAAAGGTTTTTTTTTTTTTTTTGCATGTTTAAGCCCATTAACTCTGAGTCACATATATTTTACATCACTGTCAGCCAGTTTCCAAAGCACTACATTATTCTGTTTTTACAGTGACTTCATACCGTCCAGGCAGCTCTTACACAATGACAATAAAAACTGAGCTTTTTCTCTCCTGACTTGCTGATACAAGTGCAGATATGACAAAATACTCCAGAAATTCTTTGAGCTCAGTTATATAACTGTTTTCTTGGGCCTTCAAAGCAGACATTGGTGCCAGTATGGCGCTAAAATAATAATTATATGAGCAATAACACTATTTTTAAAACTAAATTTTATATTGTGAATTTAATATTTTGGGATTTTGGACCATTGATCAGACAAAACAAAGAATATGAAGATTTTACCGCGCTGGAACTAGGCACTTTCTGACATCTGTAGACGTGACAGTGATCAATATACATGGATTGCATGAATAAATGAATTGACAAAATCGTAGACAAATAAATAGTGAAAATAACTGTTGGCTGCAGCCATAGCCAACATGATTATGAAAACCAACTGCAGAGAGTTTGCTTGAAATAACCAACAACAGACACCTTTATTCATAATTTGCTTTCCAAAATGGTTGGCAGCAGCAACAATGTAAGAATGATATAGTGATTGTAGTTAATAAGCCAAATCAGGACAAAAATACTGGGGTAATAATTAAACCCTAACATTATAGGATTATCTCTTTGACTGGAAAACAAACACTGAGTTTGTAACCAAATGGAAAATTCCCGGTAAACGCCTGGAGACTGGGAATGGGCACCAAAAATAGTCAGTATGTGATCAAGCATGAAGCTAGTACCATAAGGGCACTGAGGATGCCAAGCACAAGTAGTGGCATTATCTGCAGCCAAAGAAAGGCATGACCACAGTGATAAAACACCAAACATTATGGTAGAACGTGGAAAAATGCACAAGTGTTCATATGGCGTTAAGCAACGAGCGCTAGTGACTGCATACAAGCAACCCTGTGCTTCTGGGCAAATAAACTGAGCTGCAGTGAGATGCCAGGGTGGGCAGGTTGGCCTGAATGTCTGGCTGTGTGGTTGGTTAGAGTGGCTGGCATCCTCCAGGCATGGTATGACATGTGGTTCATCCCAGCAGGCAGCCAGAGTCACAACAAGAATGACACTTGTGTCTACACGGCTACGCTGCTCACTTTAGCTGAGAGTCATAATAAACATACTTACCCGGGTGCCAGCAATGGGTCTAAAACGCTGTAAATTTTGTTGATTTCAGGCATCTTTGATACAAAACCGGCTTCATTATCTTATTAAACATATCTTGTCTGTTTTTATGTTTAATTTCATTATTATTTGATGTACAGGAGCTCAGATCCAGACAGAGGCCAGAAAAAGATGTAATGGAAAAGATCCCCATGGCCAACTCTACATTTTTAAAAACCAAAACTCAACCACCATTACATTCTTCATTCTTGTATCTATCTACCCTTCCATGCTCCCTGCATATTTGAGAACGGGTGGGCTGACCACTATGAGAAACAGTGAAGCAGTCAGAAAGCAGTGATTGCTTTCACAGAGCACTTCATCAGAGGAAAATGCAGCATGCACCAGGGGGATTTACCAGGTATCATGTATGCTATATACTCACACACACACACACACACACACACACACACGCACACACATGCACACACAGACTTCAGACTTCTAATCTGACTAAGGACCCATGCAGAGCAGTGGGGCAGAAAGAACCAGAGGAAAACAGTGCCCAAACTTAAATGTAGAGGAATCTGAATCAGTGAAGGCATGGAGAGATGGGGAGCAAAGTCAATGGAGGGGCGGGGTAGGGTGGTGTTAAGTGAATGAGGGGGAAAAATGTCTGCTCTGAAAAGAGAGAGGGGGTCAGTGAGAGAGAGAAAGAGGCTCACGCTTCATTGAATGTTATGCCATAGGGGCTGATTCTGCTGACCTGGTTTCTTTCACCAACAAAAGGCCGTGCATTAACACACTCGCAAAAAAAAACGTCCACACACATGCACACAAAGCCTATGGACATTTACACACCCACTTAACTTAAGCCTGCGCATACATGCATTATACCTGCACACTTACACACATGATTACTTTTCTACACAGCTTCCCCTCTATGTTTCTGCTTCCTATATATGTACATAGAATGACTTCAAGTAATTATTTATGCCTTTTTTATATCTTTAGAGGCATTCTCAAGATACAAGAGAGAAGTACGACTAACCAGTCTGTCTCAGTCAAAGACAAAAAAAAATAAAAAATACCCCCAAAAACCCAGATGTCTTTGCACATACTGCTGATCAAAGTATCAGTCATACTTTCCATTTCAGTTTTTATGGTTACGAAAAACAACTTCTGTGAAATGGTTGACAAATTCTGCAAAGAAGTGGGTGTTAAGACGATATAAACTTGACAACTATTTTGACATCATGACAGGGTGTTATCCACTAACAGTTTTGCAACTGATAATCGAGAAAATGTGTTGTCACGAGAAGAAGTATCTATATTCAACGGTCGAAGAAGTACTCATTACACAGAATAACTCATTTCAGAATAGTATATATTACAGATTTATAAATAGTGATGTATTATGTGCAAGCATCACTTTAATGTTGCAGTTGACAATGGTGGAGCTAATTTCACTACTACTATTTTACATACTCCTGGGTTGTTTACAGTCATGTATAACAATACATCATAATTTATTTGTTGATTATATCTTGTGTTAATAATCTGAATTATTATCTGGTTGTGAATGTAGTGGAAGTATAAATGAGCATAAGGAGTAATTGTACTTAAGTAAAGTACATTCCACGACTATCGAATACTACTACTACTATCATATTGTCCACCTCTTATTCAGTATGTATCTAATCCACCAAATACTTTATATTTTTAAATAAACTTTAAACATACTGAGCCAAGAGTGTTAATGATCATATGTTTTAAGGCCTACTGACACAAAACCACTGAGCAGTTGCCCAAACAGAACTGGTATTCATAGAAATACATCTGGAACATCAGACTTCTTATTTTTCCTAATAGGTCTTTTTCAAAGCTAACCACTTTGACTTGTCATAGCAGGAAAAGCATGTGTTACTAATAACACCAACAATGGCTTTGTGATATTCAAGTATCCCACTAAACTGTGACAGTGAGCCAGCATGCACAATGCCAAGAGCATGAAACTGAGGCAGCCATCATTCATTTTATCACTTACACGTGCTTCTCCTGCTAAAACATGTCAAAGTGTCTTAAAATAATGACGGCTTTAATGAAGAACAGAAACATGTTTGCTAGTCCATGTCTTCATTAGCATAGATGTTTAATACTATAAAACATGTTGATAACTCTGACTATCTCCATTTATTTCATCTCTTCCCTTTCTTTTGAACTAGTCACTGTGGTGTACTGTGGTGTGTTTGGTGGACAGACTGACTTTAGCTGCGAGGCTTTTAGGCGAGGCAGTGAACCTCAATGTGTTGTTACTGCAGTTCAACATGTGTACCGGTGTCCTAAATGACACCAACACAAGGTGACCCACCAGTCAATTTCTACATTCAGTAAGGGAATCAATAAACACTATTCTGCTGTACTCCATTTGGGGACATGATAAATGCACACTGTCAGTAAACCTTTACTCTTAAGGCTCATCTATTCCTGGTCTATTCAGCGGTAACATCTGGCTGTTCAGAGAGAAAAAAATCTATTTTCCAGCAAGACTTCATTCATCAGTTATTTTCCATTTTAATCCTGTTGTCTGCCATGCACCTCATTTGAAAAAAACAAAACAAAACAACAAAAACACTGATTACATTCTCCATCTTTATTCCAATCAATTCTCACTACGCTCTGTTCTGCATGTGTCCCACTGACACACTAACACCAGAGTGAAGAGGATGCAGAGTAACAGCAGAGAGTGACTGGAGTGGAGTGACCTTTCTCTATGCTAATCTCTACAGAATGGACACACACACACACACACGCGTAAATGTAAGGTTGAGGATTTGTCCTCTAACAGATGAATCCAAAAGGACATCATCAAAACACAAATCCTCCTCCTTGTGTGTGTGTGTTTATATGCGTACGTGTGCTTGTGTGGCTGTTTTTTTTTTTTTTTCCTTTTCTTGGATTACCCCTCCTCCCACTATTTCATGTGTCAATCATAGCCTCTCATTATAAGGCGTGACACACCCACTGGAGCACACATATCATACAATTCATTTTAAAATAGCCTGATGATAAAAAAAAGAGTCGTAAATCAAACACTGTGATCGAATTTATCTCCCTCTCTCTGCTCCTCCCTCCATCTTCCCTGGTGTGTCCATGCACCGCTGGACAGATGTAAACCGCTGCCTGTGTCATACCGCATCCCACTATCCTACTACCAAGCCGCTATTTACTGCATTTCATTCACTTCAGCCAGCCACACTGGAATAAACTCCAACCCACTTGGGGATATGATAGGCTCTACGACTTTATAGCCACATTACCAACCAATAAGCGGCTTCTTTTTCCCCAATAGTGTGAAAGAAATGTGGCGATCCCAGCTCCTTGTGAACATTATGCGTTTATACTGAATCGTTCCCTCTGCAGGATCAATAGACAGAGGCTGAACAGCAGTGCTGCACCGCGCTGCTTATGCTCATCCACTGCAAAGAAAGATGCAACATGAATGCCAATGTCAGGTCCGCCAGAGCTGCGGTGCAGTGGTGCGGTGCGTCTGAAATCTAATTCACTTTTACTAGAAATCTGTGCAAAGCTCAGAGCAGTAAAGATGATAATAATAATAAAAAAACATCGGGCCCACAGGTGGTGATGCGTTTTTTTTTTTTCTACTACCACCATGTTTTTACAATTCATACGGGTCTACTCACCGTCACTGCGGAGTGTCTGACTGCGTTGCACGCCGTCTGCCGTATCTCCGCCGCGCTCCCCGGTTTCAGCAGGTTCTTGGTGAATCTCCGGGTCGATTCGGCTGCCATCTCCTCATCTGAGCGGCCACCAGAGCACAATTCAAGCCTCGTAGTTTCTGCTGCAATCACTCAGACCTGGTCCTCGCTCCCTAACATGAGCCGACCGAGCTGTGTTTACACACGCACACACACTGTCACACACACATAAGCATACACGCTTCATACACACACACAGACACCCCGTCGGTCCACACACACACGCAGAGTACGGAGTGCAGAAGATTGCCTGTGTCAAACTAGCGATGAAATAAAAGCAGCACTTCCGGTTATGTTTTACAAATTAAAGCACATTTTTTTGCTAAGGCAAGTGAAATGGACTCTTGAGTGAGAGTGGTGCTTTTATTTTGAAGGGTAAGAACATCAACTGCATTTTTTCTTTGGCAAACTTGACACATAAAAAGAAGCAGATAATTATCAGTGCTGCAACTGAATTTTATTTTCCATTAAGCTTAATTAACATATATTTAAGATAATATATTTTGAGATATTTTAAATATATATATAGGCCACTGAAAGTAAACCCAAATGTATCTGCAGCCCTTGGATCCATTCAGCATTCATTTTGTCTAAACTGCTGACATTGATTTGGTCAGTGTGTTTGAGGCTATACTGTATACATCATCCATCTCAAGGGGAGCTCTGAAATGTCAACTACTCATCAGCAGTCCAGTCACGACCAAGGAAGGATGGAGCAGCATTTACAGTGGAGGTTAGAGGATGTGGGAGACACACACAGACCAACAGCGCCGCACAGCTGTAGGAAATGGTTAAGACATCTTACTATCATAGACAGGTGAGCTACTGCAATATAGAGAAATATGATATGAAATGGAATATAGCTTGTTTAAACAGTCTATTTTCATGATTGTTTATTTTTGCAGTGCTTGTTTTTTTTTCTTCTCTCATAGTATGTTTTATTTTTATGTATCAACATACCAAGGGAAAGTCATAGTATGTGAAAACCTACTAGGCAATACACCTGATTCAGATTAAGTTTGCAGTCGGCTGCTAGTTATTAAATGGAGATACTGCTCAATAGATGTTGGTTCACAGGAGGATTAATAATCAATTTTTCTTTGGTCAGCTTTTTTTTTTAACACAGTAGTGTTCTGCCTCCCTCTAGTGTGCATAAGCAGCACTGTAGCATAGGCGTCAGGTCTGCAGTCGTGTGGGACCAAATCACCCAAATTATAAAGAAGTTGAAAAGTGTTAAAAAGTGGTATTAATGAAGATAGTTTTGTTTTATTTACATGTATTTTAAGACGTCCGCTCCCGAGACTTCTATCGCTGTATAATGAGTTAAATTGTGACTTTGTGGTGCATTAAAAATAGAGATGTTAATTAAATGAGAACACTGAGCAGCCAGTGTTTCTAAAGAAACATTGTTATTTGGTATCCCAATAACCAAAAAAGTTCTACAAATGTAATTAGAATAAAACAATATTTAATCATTTCATCATCAATTTCCCAATGAGTGAAACAGCGCCCCTCTGGGCTCTAACGGCTGGTCCATGTCAGCCAAGCTGTGTGGTCTAAGTTGGTATTGCACCATCGATCAAGTCAAAAATGGAGGGAAATGAGGTGAAGTTGATTTAAAACGTATCAAACGAGATAAAAGGCGAGGTAGGGTCACTTTCATGGCTTAAAGAAACTGTGAACAGACAATCCTCTAGGAATAAATAAAAATAATTAAGTAAATTGAAGCCAGTTATACTTAAGTTAAGAAGAAAGTTCATAATTTAAGCTAGCTACCGTTAGGTGAATCGACGTTAGCTAACGGTAGTTTAAAAGTATCATACTAATGCACTAATGGTAAAAGTAGTTAGCCAGCAGGGTCAACAAACAAACCAACAAAAGACCATCACCACGACAAGTGCAATTGGATATAACACGACATGGACAGTTTATAAAGAGGACTGGACTTCATGGACAAATATAAGGTGAGTTAGACACACCACCTGTCTCTTTTGTGTGTGTTATGTTGGTGTTGTGGAGGTTACATTATGGTGTACATTTGCTGTTGTGTTATTGCATTACACAGTCAGCAGAGAAGTGCATACAGGGTTTTTAATAACTTATAATGTCTCCAAATTTAGCATTTATTTGTTGTTCAGTTACCTGTTGACTGCGTTATTTGTGAGAGAGGCTGTGCAAAATTCATTTTTCAGATTTTGTTGTTTTTTTTTTTTTAGCTGTGCTCTATGAAGAGTTTAATAATGTGCTTTCTAGCTGTGAGTAAGTCATGTATTTGATATATGCAGTGATACTGTCTGGTGTACAGTGAGGTCCAACAGTCTGTGTCTGTATCATTTGTCATTGCAAATGTGCTTAAAAAAATTAGGTGAAAAGTTTGCTTTCATCGCAGCATGCACTTGATTTGGCATGGACTTTGAACCTATCCCAACATGACAGCTTTCCAAAGAGGTTCTGTGATGAACGCTTTGCTTTTTCAGTCTTCAAGCGCCCTCATGGTGGGGTTGAGGTCAGGTAGCTGTGGAAAGTCCATGACAGTCAGGACTTCTTGGTCTTCTTTGGTCTTCAAGTACTCCTTGCAAAGCTTTGTGATAAATTTGGGGTCACTATTCTGCTGCAGTATGAATCCTTCTCCACAAAGATGCAAACCAGAGAGTGAAGCATGTCTCTGAAGAGTGAAGTGCAACTTCTCCTCTGTCAGGAAGGAGTCAGTTCACTGTCCACCTCCCAGAGTAGATAAAACACCCCCAGACTTGAATATTCTCCCCACCATGTTTCACTGTGGGTTTGATACACCGTGGTATCACTCTCTCTCCTGTTCGTCTGCTTACATACACCATTCTGTTACTGCCATAAATCTAAAACTTGGACTCATCAGTAAATGGTTGGACTTGTTTACAACCATCCACTGTGAAACCCTGGTGTTATGTTGAAGTATTATGGTGTGTGGCCTTGTTTTCCCTCCTGATAACTGTTTTAGAAACTGCTACTGGTCCTCTGAGACCACTAAAATACAGCCTTCTTATGACAGTACATTTGCTGATTGGAGTCTTGCGTTCTTTATTTAGCAAATGCTGTGTCTGTGATCTCTCGGGGAACTAAGTTTCATGTAATGATCTTCTTATGGTGTGGTCACTTTTGGTCAGCCTGATTGTGCTTTGGATACAACTAATGCAGTTTGTGTTTGTGTTCCATGCCCTGCCTCCTTAGAAACCTTGAGCCTAGCCATGATTTAACACAGAGACAGCCCCTCTTTGCTGAGTATAACAGTTTGACTTCTGACTCTTTCATTTAGTTCTGAATCCTCAAACCTCTGATTATTTCCAGGTTTACATGAACATATTAGAGATTTTTAATGTGGTTCCCACTGTATATACAGTATTTGTATGCTCAGATAAAATGTAAGAAATATGTATAAATTATATCTAATATATGTGACTTATTTATTTTTAATGTGATTATAAATATGTTGTCTCAGTGTTATCATGCAGTTTACTAATTGCACATGTTGTGGTTTGTTGTTCCCTTTGTTGGTAAGATGACATACAGTCTTACTTTATACTTTAATTCTTGAGATGATCTGTCTCACTTGACTTCTGAACAACTTCACTGCTAAAATGAGCACTCAGTTTCCAGATTGATTTAACTGACCATCTGAATGAACAGAAGGTTCCTGTCTGGCCCTTGTTGTTTCCAGTACTACCACTGGGTGGACATTTGTGTGCAGAAGACTAAAAGGGACGCCCTTGTCTTACCTATTTATGAAGATCCCACTCAACGTTTGCAAACTACAAGTATTTTGATCATAGCTTCTTTCTTGTGAAATCTTCACAAGGGATGTCCTTCATAGGGACTTTGACTACAACCTTTTCTCTGTAGAACAGTAAATGTTAATATTAGTGATTAACAGTCCCCCCACAAAGAACCCTGGAACCACATATTTATCTTGCTTATATGAAGATATTGGTTTTGAGTGTATGGTCATGTATATGATGGATTGAATGTGAGGTCAAAATCCATTGGAAATACACACTAAGTTTCCACTTTATTAGGTACACCAAAACTACTATAATGCAGTCTAATACAGCAACCCTGCAATTAATCATATCCTGCCTTTATGGAGGTTATAATGTGTGTATATGTTTTAGAGAAGTGTTTCAGGGTCGTTCTGAAAGTCTGTAGTGTCTGGTGTTGTTATGTTTTGTTGTGTTAAACTGACAGGTGTCTTCAGTATCTTGTCCACCCATTTATATTAATAGATTAAAAAAAAAAATAGAATTAATACTTAAAAGAGTGAGCCAAAACTGAACATTATAACTGTCATGAAGGTAAGATTTATTGCGATTCTGTAGTATTAGACTTAAGTTTTTAAATTTGTATACCAGATTTGATCTCTGGGTGGCAGCAACACATCAGGTATTAGATGATCCTGTGTGTCTGAGCAGAACAGACCATCAGTGTGATATTAGCACCAATCCTACAAAATGTATGATATATGATGTATGACTGAAGAAGATAACTATTAAATCTTCCAGCGAGCTGACAGACAACGAAGGCTTTGGGAACACACAACCTTCTCTTGTCGTCACAATTAATCTGTTCCATCTGGAACAGATAAAATATATATTCTGTGAAATACATGTGCACACACACTCACCGGCCACTTTAGATATACTTTCCACCTCTTATATGAGTTTAGTAAATGTAATTCAGCTGGTAAAACACACATGTTGCATGTCATGTTTGCGAGATTCAGTTACTGTTTGACCAAAGGTTAAAAGTTCCTTGCTGGACACCTCCGCTCATAAACCATCCCTTCACACAACTAGCATTTATGTTTAATTTTGATTTGATGTCTGTTGCTGTCCATCTTGACTAGGACAGTTTGCGTTTGCAGAGACTGCTGCAATAAACAAAACTGATGTGAGAATGGTAGGCGTATCCTAAAAAATGTGACGGTCCTACTACCTGCAGGCAACTTTAACACAAGGACAGAAGTAAAATGGCCTAACATGCCTGGCCAGATCGTAGAAAAGTACTTCTGTGGTCCAGATATCCGACACAAGCTGAGCACAGCCAAAATCAGTGTGTACAGAAGATATGAAACACCGTGTTAAGCAAAGAGGTTCTGAATACATAAATGTAACTCCATTACCAACAGGATGTGTTGTATTTATAACTTGACAGCCCCAATCAATTGATCCACGGACAGACTAATGAATGTTGCTTACAGAACTGGCGGCTCTTTGATAGGGTAGCAATAGAGCCGTGTTTGAATATCACAGTCGGGCTTCATAGCCTCTGTAGTCTCCAAGTCTTGATCTATAAATGGACCACAAAATCTGCAGAAATGGTATAAAACTACCACGTAAGCATGGACAAAGTTCCTGTTAATGTTGTGTTGAGTCTTTGCCCTGAAGAATACAGTCTCCCACAGTAGTTAGGTAGTGACATTTACTTTTACCACATTTTAAGACACACTTTTAGCTCTTACCACAACCCACCATGTCTGTGGTGTCTAGCCAAAACCTGAACTCTAACAATACAAGTGTCAAACGATATCTTGTTACAGCTGAAGTTCCTGCCCAAGTAACAGAATCTAATCAATCACAGATTACTGTTAAATCAATTTCATCTTTGTATTTTCACCTAGCATAGCATGGGACAGCCTCTGCCAAAAGAAGTTGCCTTTAATTCACTTCAGAGTTGTCTTACGGTACATGATATGTCTCCTTAGCTGGCTAGCTAAACCATCATATCACCAGGATTTTGTTCAAGTTGGGAGGTTTTGTGAACCTTCAATGTAAAAGTGCCGTGTGAGGTTACTGGGGCTAAGCTAGCTGTTCATGCTCAGTGAAGTTCTAACATGTGGTTGCGTTTTTAGAGGTCCTCTAAAGAAAATCACTACGCACACATTTGTGTTGTTATTTTTTCCGCGTGTGAAACATAATGAATTTGGTTTGCACATTAAACTTGTCCAACATTGCTTCTCTGTGGGCAAACCAGTCCTCCGTGGTACTAGAACATGCAGCTAATAAAGTGGCCACAGAATGTAGAAATACCATTTGGACACATGACAAAATCTTGTGCGGTCTGACAGACATCCCAGCTCACCTCAGAGCTGCAGACAGAGGCAGCCAGCTGGGGAGGAGTGGATTTAAAAAAAGAGGATGGAGGCAAAAGAGCAGAAATGAAGAAGACAAGTAAAGTAGCCAAGAAATAAGTGCTGGTGTATTCATAAATGATAAATCAATCTCAAAATGGGTTAGCCAGACAGTTGTGAATGCATTGTGAGTTCTATCCTAATCCCAGTCCTGTATGGCTGACAGTAAATGTTAACTCAGAGGTGAAAGTGAAGTGCAGGATATGGAAAAGAGAAAATAGAGCTGCCAAGACAGAAAAAAGGGAGTGAAGAGGTTTGGTGAAATGCTGAATCTCTTCGGGCAGGGGTTGGACATAGTGCAGCTTTAGGCAGCCTATTTTTCTTGTCAAGTCCTCAGATTCAATAACAAGATAGCACTCTCCAGCGTCCACAGGTTCCTCAATTCAGGACTATCTCAAAGAGGGGGGAAAAAAAGAGCATTTGAAACCTTCGGGGAGAGCAGCAGGATCACATTTCTGCAGGCCTGGCTCTGCCTGAGTGTCTAATTCTAATTTCCTCTTTCACAAGCTAACACAAAAGGAGTGTATGTCCATCTGCAACAGGGTCCCCCAGTGGGGAAAAAAGAATGGTGGTGTGTTAGGGGTGAGGGTCTGATGCTTGCATGTGCACTGCTGAGTGTGTGTGTGTGTGTGTGTCAAAGATGTGGATACGATGTGTAGGAGAGTAAGTGACTGGACTTGTGTAAGATTGAGAGAGTATGGGAAATGGGAGCTTTTGCCAGTGGAGGACAAGCTGATGGTGGATATACAACCACAGAGAGAGACTTAGATGAAGGGAGAAATGCAGTGATATTAAAAAGTAGGTGGAGAGGCAAGAACTGAGGAAAATGAAAACAGTTTGCAAATAACATATGGACGCTTTGGCGCTTCCAACTGTGGAGGACAAGTGAATGTCAAGGGGAAAATCCGCCATATAGCTGTAGTTGGATTTTCTTTTTTTTTTTTTATTCTAAACAAATCAGGCAGTGAAGTCGATATATGTGAACTTGAGCAACCTTCTCCTGAAGGTAAAAAGGACAAGAGGACAGAAGCTCTCATTGGTGAGATGTTGACAAACCCTTTGTTTGTTTTAAAACCCCATTGTGTAACTTTACTACCTTTTAAAAATGTTATTTTTTTTACCCAGACGTGATTAGATGAATAGTGGCTCTATGATTTACACTCTACACATCCGATTATTGAGAACATTTCACAGCACCCACCACCAACTATTTCACTTATTTTGGTGAAACTGGATCATATTTTATGGAGAGAATGTTTTCTGGTTTTCCCTCTGATGTACTCCGGCTGCTCCGTCTTCAACTCTCTGTGATTTCCTGATGGACAGTAAAGTAAAGTGCTGTGAACTAAAGCTGCTGTTAGCCAATGTGAGCTCAGTTTGTTAGCCGAGCTGTCTGGACTGAAAGCTCAGAGCACCAGGGTTAGTGTTAGTGTTTGTACCACAGGCATTTTGGACCACCAAGAACAAATACGTTTTTCAGGCCTGAGTTGTGGGAGAATGTTGCCAGTGTTGTGCCAGAACTGGATATAGGCAAGCGGGCAATATAACCGGGCTCAGCTGCCTCTATGGACATAATAACAGAGGCACTGAAAGGGATGGTGAAGTGGGAAGCCAAGAAAAGAAAAGGAGAGAGTGACTGAGCAAGAGAACAAGAGTAAATCTGGGACTGACTTTTAGTCGTTGGTCAGAGCTTGGTGAAATAAAAGGCCGAAGGACAGAGCTGGGCTTCTTGCTGTTGGACTAGTAAGTAATATTAGCTGGCTGCTATGTCTTTTGTTGTTGCACTTGACTGTACTGTACATATTTGCAACAGTGGCATTGCACTCTGAAACTTTGAAAAAAACAATTTCTACAAAATGTTGCTTCAAGTTTTCTTTTTTTGCAAATTCTAATCTGAGCTTTGCAAACTTAGCTATCAAATGCAAATGCCCTAAACAGTAAGTTGATATGGCTGGTGTGTTTGTCAGAGATGAATCATCTCATAAAGAGCCACGCGGTCATAAATGTACAGTGCAGAGTT
Organism: Argyrosomus regius; assembly: GCA_946959425.1. Classification (NCBI taxonomy): domain Eukaryota; kingdom Metazoa; phylum Chordata; class Actinopteri; family Sciaenidae; genus Argyrosomus; species Argyrosomus regius. The sequence continues at coordinate 13,198,513 of OX336889.1, forward strand.
CTTTCCAAACCTCACTTGTTTCATAAATTATATTGGCTAACAGAAGCACACACTGCACACACGTGTGTGAGTAAGTACATGCACCTCGAGCAGGGTTGGGGGCTGTAAATATTTCTAGATAACCAGCCAAAAAGAGAGGCAGAGGAAAGTACGGAATTGGTACGGCATATTTTCACTAAATGCCAAACACAAACAGACACATTTGTTTTAATACTGTCCAATACTTTTTTGGTATTGTGCACTTACTGTACCGAAAACCTCTGAATGCCAAACGTTTTCACCAGATGCATGATCATATTCTCACTCTTCTTAACATATTTGAGCAGATAGTTCAGATTTAATTCATAATTTTGCTGATTTTAGACTGGGTCTTTTCAAGCATGTTCTTGTATTTGAGAAATTTCACTCCATATTAAAGAAAAAGACCCTAAAAGCAAGGCATTAAGCACAAATATTATTTTAGTAAAGGTACCAAAACTCAAGTATTATATTATTTTTATTATCGTCTTATTTATCTGCCAATTATTTTCTCATTTACTCGACTGTTGTTGGTAAGAAAATAGTAAAAAAAAATGCCCATAACAATTTAGAGAAAAGCATCAAATCCTCACATTTAAGAAGTTTGAATTTCGGAATATTCTTTCACTCAATTTATTGATCAATTGACTAATCATATCATCTCTACTGTGATGGGAAATATCTATGGATGCCATGTCTTTATATACATAGTGTAAATATGTGCGCTTGCTTTACGTGCACTGGTAAATATATACATCTCAGTATGCTCACTGTGTTTTTTTTTGTCTTTATCTTTCTACCCACTGAAAGTCGACCAGATATGTGAAGTGTCACTCTGAGTCCAACACAGATTCCCAGATACCAGTTGACATGCCTTTTTTATTTGTTTTGTACTCTTACTTTGTAGCTTTTCTTTGTGCTCTTTAATAAATGAATAGCATTCATCTTCTCTTATCCCTCTATCATTCACTTACCCTGTGTGTGTGTGTGTGTGTGTGAGTGTGTGTATGTGTGTGTGTGTGTTTGCATGTATGTGTGTGTGTGTTTGAGAAGAGTGTCTGGTGCCTGGGGTGAAATCAGGCAGATAAAAGGCAGTGATGAGGTCTGGATCGTCAGCATCCTGACAGCTGTAGATTAAATTAAAGAACTTCTGACAAATCAAACAGATTTCTCTCTCTATCTCTCCCTCTCTTTCCCTCCATCTCTCTCTCTCTCCCTCTTCACCCCTAGAGCCCTCATCAGGCGAGCTGGGTGCGGAACTTGAAACAAAATGGATTTCATCTTTAAGGGCTTGGGCAGGCTTTGAAACAGCACCAGCTGCTGGGCCTGCTTGTCTCTCTTTTTCTTTCTCTTTTGGACTCGTTGGCTTGCCTTTTTTTTTTCCCAGATACTTCAACAAACTTGAGCCATATTGTGACAGATAAAGGTAGAACATCAGTACTTCAAAAACTGACAGTAATTGAGAGATGAAACAGACACATTTTCCAGGTTCTGAGAGGCCCACTCCGAACGGCACATCAAACGGTCCCACTCGGGATTCCAGGGAATGGCAGAGAGCGGCGCTCCGCTCCCACTGGATCTAAATGCTGCCGTAATAAGATGTTAGTACTTTCTAATGTGGTCTATTGGCAGTTAAACCTACTCTGATATGAAAATTCAAGTCAAATAGGCTCACTGCTGATCCTGCGAAAGCACACGCACACACACACACACACACACACACACACACACACACACAGATGCTCAAAAAATAGCTACTACCATCATGAAAATATGTCTGTCATTGAAATTTTACCCCCTAATGTGTGGCCCTCATGTGACTGCCAGTCTAACATTACACAGATTTATAAACGAAGCCTAATTCAGACACATGCTGCCCCACAAAGGGAGTAACTGACAACTGTGTCACAAAAAGGGTTGTTTTTTTGTTCTTCATACAGCCTCAGTGTCATGTTATCAGTCTTGTATCTGTAGCCTTTATATTAACATTTTGACTGTAATTATAATCGTTCCACGTTGTTTTCGGTGAATGTCCCTTAGTGAAATCCATTTAAAAATAATAAAATATACCAAAGCCCAAGATTAGCACCATCCGCTAGCCAATTGCTTATTAAAATATGCGAGTGGCTGGTGGACAAAAAAGTTAAAGAAAGTTTTTTTTTTTTTTTAAATATAATTTTTTCTTTTGTGCTTGTTTGATGACGAGGAGATAAAGTGGGATATAATTTTTCACACACATTATCATGATCATATTTAATGTTGATCTGCTGATTATATTCTGGATTTATCTTGGTTTGGTTTATAAAATTACAGAACATAGTTATAGTACATAGTTTTATCAGTCCAAAAGCAGATTATATTTAGTTAACTATCATATGCACACTGAGCAGCCACTTCATTAGATACACATGTACCAACCAGTGTGATCCAAACTTTGCCATAAATTCTACTTTTATGAATGATTCATTTATGTTTCATTTTTTGCTGACACTGTCAGAGAGGTATTCGTTGAACTATTATGTTTTACGATTGAGGTTGTAGTTTGCAGTTGTGTTGAGCAGGACTGCATCATGTTGAGAGGTGTTTCTAATATTTTGGCCACCCCTTTTACATGCATGAGAGGGCCATAATATTAGAAACACCTTTCAATATAATGCACTCCGGTACAATAACAGCACACACTAAAACCTCAGTTATAAACATACCTCTCTCTGACAGTGTCAACAAAAAACAAAACATTATAAGCTTCGTAAAAGTTGAACTTATGGCAGAGTTGTTGTGTTGGATCACATTAGATTGTACCAGTGTACAATGAAGTGGCCAGTCATACTGTGTACTTTTGGTGTTCATTTTATTGGTTATTCTTGTTTTGTTAAAGTATTATTTATATTTCTTTACATGTTTGAAATAAATCTATTCTGTCCCATACATGACAAAGAAAAGAAACAAATCCTTACAACTGAGAGGCTTTGGTATTTTTGCTTGAATTGTTTATCGCTTCTTTACTAATTAATTTCTTGTTGAAGCGAATCGATTTCAACGACTAATTGTTTTTACGTCTACACAGAAATGAATGTGGAAGGTTAAAGGAGGCCCCAGGAAGTCATAACTTAAAAAAAAAACAAACTAAATCATAGTTTAGTGAGTTGGTATAAATTTGTGAAACAGCCTCGATATTCATTGTAATGAATTGTATTCATCACAGACGGGCAGAGGAGTCCTTTAATGAGGGGTTCACCATAAAGACCACAGATCATCTCCAAGAATCTTTTCAGTCACTAGAGAGCAGTATTGGGCAGCGATGAGAAAAGAGATGCCAATCGTGTGTGTGTGTGTGTGTCTCTGTGTGTGTGTGTGTGTGTGTGTCTCTGTGTGTGTCTGTGTCTGTGTGTGTGTGTGTGTGTGTGAGAGAGATAGGGAATGTAAAAGACTGTGTGGACTCAAAAAACGAAGCTTCAGCAGCTGGCCAAACAGACTGAGCAGGGGTTCAGGCAAGAGCTGTGTGTGTGTGTGTGTGTGTGTGTGTGTGTGTGTGTGTGTGTGTGTGTAGGAGAAAGAGAGAGAGAGAGAGAAGGAGTGGTGCAGACTGCTGAAGAGAGGCCTTCTTCTTACCCGACTCCTCGGCCCTGCTGCTCAAACCAACAGAATTAATAGGCTCGTTTGCCAAGAAAAACACTCTAATCAGTGGGTTTCCTCTCATTAAAAGTTAATTAGTTTGACACGAGTTTCCTGCAGAAGAAAGTATTGGCCACTTAGAACTCATTAGAGCCAAAGGAAAACATCACACTGAGGAAAGCTGGAGGAGAGGAGAGAAAGGAGGAATGGGGCACACACACATTCATACACTGTAACACACAGTGCACTGAAAGACTCACGCTAGCTGGCACTTGTACTGATATGCACATTACTTTGTTATTCCAAAATGTTGATGACATATGTAAACATGCATGCCAGCACACATATACATCTAGACACACATCTAGTTACATACACATGTGCACACACACACACAGATAGACTGTAAGTTAATTTAAAAGAGGTGTCAGTGATCCTTACTTTTATTCCTTGATGGTGTCAGTAGTAGCAAGAAACAGTTACCCTGGGCTTTATATGTTTATACACAATGTGTACCTGTACTCTTTTAAATAGTTTACTACCATACAATAAGTAAGTAGCACCACAGCTGCTAATATTCACTGTCACAAACTTGCAGACTACTGTGTCACACAGTGACTACTTCACTGTCACACAGTGATTCAGGACAAATATGAAAATAATGTAGTTCAAGTTTTGTTCAAGGACCAACGTTGAAAACAAGTTAGAATGATGATAAATCAGGTAGCACCTTCACTATACTATACGACAGGAAATCTTGGATTGGATTGATGACTTTTTTATCCTCATACTGTCAGTTCACATCATCAGGTCTTTTGCTGTCAAACAATGGCAGTAGCTTTTGTGATTACAGAATCTAGTAAATACCTTCACTGTCGACAATGCACTCACCTTCACACAGAAAGCCCCTCTTTAGAAGCCAAAAGAAAGTTCATACCTCCACCCCACCTCACATTTTTATCAAACACTGACAATGATAGGAGAGGCGACAAATAAAAAAGAACCCAAATTAAATTGTAGTGAAATAAAGGTCAGCAGGATAATATGAAAAATAACTGTTATTTTCCCTACATAACTCATACTCAGATGATTCACTAATGGAACTTAATACTGACTATGTTAAAACAACATATCAAACATATTTTAATATTTAATATACTCAAAACATATAAATACAAGTACGACTTAACACATAAACATTGCTTATGAAATTATTATAGAGCATTTATGTGGGTCTTGAGCCGAACTGAAGCAAATAAGTGAAGCGATGACTTTAACAGACGATGACTTTGTTTATTTTTTTAAAGTGATAAAGTACTTTTCACAAAATTTAGACAGAAAATGGAAATAAATTCATTTTGAAATTGATTTCCACAATACAATCTTGTGCTTCCATTACTTTGCCATACTGTATCTGTTATACAGTACTACACTGTAACACTAAAGCAGGTGTGGAAAGCTTCTCAGCACTCAATATTTCATTCAACACATTTCCTAGAGGAAATTACAAGACTCACATTGGAGACAAAGAGGACAGAATTCATAACAGACCAGGGAGAGAGTAGAAAGGAAAGAAAAAATGTAGGAATGTGTCTGCTAAGTAAAAAAAGAAAGAAAGAATAAAACCACATCTACCAGTTTAATGAATTATTATCAGAAATTACGTCCGGTGGATCTCAGTTTCCATTTGGGATGAATTTGGGGTCTCCCACCCTACACTGTTAAATAGCATCGGACACACACATACACTCCCAAACCCTCCCCCATTTCCTCCTTCGCTCCATCTCTCCACTGCTCACTGATCTGTCCAGTCTGCTCAGACTTCCTCTTCTTAATGAATCATGAAGTTTGACTTGTTCTCCTTAATAAGCAGTGTTTTGCACAGAGCGGGTGGAAAGCGCAGAGTTTGTTTTCCTTTAATTAGCCGGGCAGGTTCCCTGGGCACGGGGCTGAGGGAGTGAGAAGGCCCGGGCCCACGGAGCAGCATCAGACGAGGAAATGCTGAGAAGCGGCTCGCGCTACCAGGTGGCCGTAAGACGAATGGGTGCGGGCACAGACTGAGACGGGGCAGGAAACATAGAGGCATGGTGCTGCGAACTGAAAAACAATGATAGGAAATGTCCTGGAGAAAAAACACACCAGCCAGTGGTGAAAGAAGGCTGGAAAGAAGGAGGGAAAGAAAGACGAGGAGTGAAGAAAGGAGCGAAAGAGTTAAAAAGGAAAGAATGTTATGTTGGAAAAAGACAAACAAGAAGAAAGGTAGAAGAATAAGAACTGCACTTAAGTATCATTTTAAGGTACTTTACTTGAATATTTTCATTTTATGCTGCTTCATACTTGTATTAAACTACATTTCAGAGGGAATACATATACTTTTTACGGCATTACATTTGTCTGACACCTCTAGTTACTAGTTATTTTGCAGATTAAACACCACTTCACAAGCTTGAAATTTAACAGCAATTTCATTCAAATCGCAGTAATCAGTGGATTCATTCCCAAAGGTGATGTGAATCTGAACTTTAACATGCAAATCTGCTGCTGACCTTTGAGAGAGCAGTGAGCCAGAGTCCGAAATAGAGGACCTTATCATAGCTTTACCTGCATTTTACACTCCTCTGTCAAAGTAGAAACGTCTACACAGATTAAATTATGAATAACTTCAATGGTTCAGTTTAGTTTAAAGATTCATAGTCCTCAACTCTTTAGTTTGTCCACTTTTATTCTAAGCTACGTGCTCACGTCACAGTTCAGCAGTTCAGTACAAAAGTGGTCTATGCAAGCACTGTTTATAAGGTTTATCACTTATCAGTCACTTACTCGGACAGTAATCACACTGTGATTGTTTCTGTGGCATTTGCAGTCTTTTAATAAACAAGTAACGTTAGTTGTATCACAACTTAGCAGACAATGGTGCTCTTAGTCACCAGTTAGGGGAGCTCCACTGCTCAATGATGCAGTCATTGCCAATGGTAAATCAGAAAAATCAGTTCAGTTTTACAACTCTGTGCTAAAGATTCATTGCACATACAGAGAACACCTCTAGTCAGTGGTAGAAATACATCTGTTGAAGAAACATCTGAACTTATTGTTCCATTAGCAACAGAGCTAATGAGCTTGCCACCTAACAGTTAGCAAGTTCTTGTTGAAAACTGTTTGGAAAAGGGCAAGCACTTTAAAAAATAATCAAAAGGGCCCATTCTGTATATTAAGTATTTGAGATTGTATTTTTACAGATTGGTATTGTTACTTTTTGTCAAGTAAACAAGTTTTTCTTCCATCACTGGATATTAATCTTTGAAATTTCCTCAGAGAGATGAACAGATAAAGTATTTCAAAGTTGGCACTATGACACAGCACAACAGTCATGCTCCATTACACAAATGCATAAAACCAAAGATGATTAAGTGTAAGAGCATGATGGGACAAAGATCAGCATGGCCTTTGAATGGAAACAGCAGTTTCTGGAGTGTTTCTGGTGTGAAAGCATGAAATAACTTGAAGCAACTTGAATTGTTGTAACTGAAGATACACCAGAGTACCAAAATAATCTGTTGTTTAATCGAGGCTCTGAGCTATTTGATATACTTAAACACTGCTGTAATCAATTCAAAGTAATCCTCAGAGCAGCATTATTATTTTGACTGCATGTCTCATTGTGATCGTGTGTGTTCGTGTGTGTGTGTGTGTTTACACGTGGAGCTGCAGGATCACAGGTATAAGACTCTCATCAGAGCGAACCTTTGTAGAGTCAATATCAGAGGCTTCACCTCAGAGCCTGACCTTTCCAGCCTGTCCTCTCTCTACAACACCGACCACCACAGGCACACACACACTCAGACACACACAAGCCTACACCTGCACGATCAATCTTCCCCCCGGTCAGTACGACAGCAAAGCACAAAGCCAATCACATCAACACAGTCGGGATGCCACACTCTCCCTCTGACGAAATGTCACTAGAGAGGCTATGTCAGGAGACCTCGGGCCTGTTAAACATCTGAGTGTGTGCGTGTGTGTGTGTGTGTGTGTGTGTGAGAGAGAGAGAGAGAGAGAGAGAGAGAGGGAGGGAGCAGCATATCTAGAAGATTCTGGTTGCAGATGAATAGAGGAGTGCATATGGATTGTGTATTTAGCTGCAGCAAGAAAGTTAAGTTCTGTGATTCACTTAGACTCTGACCCTTTAACTCATTTAGCAACAGATGATGGACTAACCTTATTACCAGCTGGTATTTCAGCAACTTTTGTATTACAAAGCTGCAGAGTTGAGCTTTGTCTACTGAGAGCACCCTGGAGGCTATGAGGATAATGCCATCGTGCCGCATTTCAATAAAAGGGCAGCAGTTGATAGGTGGTTAGGAGACATCCAACTAAGAGTAACGCAAAACAATAAAGCTATAATATACTTTCATTAATTCATCAGGAAATCAATTTACGTCCTGCAGACTCAGGTCTTACCCTGAATGATTATGCTTCAAATGCACTAATTAAACAATGAGGGATCTTTTTTTCCCCCCGCAGTATATTATAAAAAGGACTCTGGCCAATCAAATTTATGATGGAGCCTGGCCAATACTGTGTACCGTATACTATTACCTTACCTGGGTTACATTGTGTTTTCGTGTGAAGTGGGATGCCAAGACGAAGCTTCAGAGCCCATCTGAGTCTCACGTCCTACAGACAGCCGTCTGCGTCTTCTCCTGCCAAGCTCACCTGGACTGCTTCACCTGTGCTTGTGACCCAGTGGTGCAGTGCAGCTCTGTATGCGTAGAGCTGTTGGCTGAATCAAAGAAAAGTGGTGTGCAACACTGCTACGCGAGAAAAAGGTTAGCAAGGTGTAAGACATACACTCACAGAATGAGAGTAGCCAAATGGCGATTCTTTGGCGAGCTTTTTAGTGTAGCATGTAGTGTTATGTGCTGCTAAACACAAATACATTATTTAGAAAGATAAATATGGCAGAGTTATTTAGATCAAGTCAAGCCAGATCAGTTTCATCAAAGACCAAAATAAACAAAAATACAAATTTGTCTCAAGGGGCTTTAGAGATTGTACAACATATGACAGCCTTTAACGTGGTCGATTTGGATAAGAAAAACCTTCTTGTAGAGACATAACAATTGTGAAATATGAATATGAATCAGAGCAAGACAAAAGCTGGGCCCCTCTATACCACAAAGTGCTGGAAAGAGGACAGACCACATAAACATACATAAACATTTAGATGTTTTTACATTTTATGATGTAAAGTAATTCTACTGTAAATTCAGATGAACGCGGGCTCAATTTGTTTGGTTTCGTATTGGGTTTGTGCTTATAAAATGAACCGAAAGTCGTAGAGTTAAAGCTCCCCAATAATGTTTCTATGATAAAACCATAAAACAGTACAATGGAGAACTGTTTATGGCTGTGATCAAACCGCCACAGGCCTTTTTCCAGCACACAGTTTGACTTGTCATAGCAGGAAAAACACAGGTGTTACATACAGCATTAAAGACAGCTCTGTTCTATTAAAGGATCCCAGTAAGTTGTGATCTTTTAATGCAGTGACAAGGTTTTGGGAGATAAAATGTATTTCTACACTTACACTAACTCGTGTATTTTTGTCCTAATGATCAGACTCCACTGTAAAAAAAATCCCCAAACAACAATCATTCCTCAGATATCAGACTAATGCCATATCTTTCATGTTATTTATGTCATTATGTCTGTTTTGTTTTGACCAACCTGGACCAACTAATGGTAATACATTTAAAGAAGCTCCTACCATTCTAAAAAATAGATTCTTCATTGACATGTGATATATTCATATTGTTACATGAACAAAAATTTTAAAAAAACAACTGTTATATCATCCACCCCATCCACTAGTGAGATCACAGTGAGGAAAGTGTAATATGTGTAGCGAGGAAAATATTGTTAAAGTAATCTGTATAAAGAGAACTGCACTTACAATTGGTTTGTTTGAGAATAGCTCTGAGGACTATGAGATCAATTCTGGCTGGCAGCACCTACGTTTCAGACATCAGAAACATTTGCATTGTTTGATTGTGGATAAACCAAGTTTAGACATAAGAGTATTAGCCCTAAGGTTCGCCCTGTGCTTTGTGTTTTTTAAATATATATTTATTTGTTTAGGGCAAAGTGGGGTTATATTTAGAGAGATTGATATTCTCTATTTACAGAATGAATTATATTAACCAAACAAGAGGTCACTGGCTCTGGCTAGCATGTTGGGGCTAAGGGAGTGTCTGGAGTTGAACAATATCAGCGTAACCTCTGCTTTAACCCCACATATGAGCACTATTGATTCATTCACTTTGAAGAGGTCCTTGAAATTGTTTCGATGAGGAACTATCGTGGCAGTCTATTGGGGCATCCAAGGCACCAGTCCAAATGAGAATGTCTCCAAGCTGGAGACAGATAGACAGACAAAATCACAAAGGCTGTGAACAAAGACAGACAGACACAGACAAAGAAAAAAAAAAAAAGAAAAAAGGGAGAAAAAGAGTAAAAGAGCTATAAAAAAAACAGAGAACTCCTTGTTTCAGAAACAATGACTTTCCTGCCGATAGAAAGCGATGCCTGAGCTGTTGCAATATCCATGTCTCTGACAGAACTCAGGGCGTATCAGGCTTATTGCATTACCTGAAAAAAAGGGAAAGGGTAGAAATAATCAAAAATGCATCAGAAATAATGCACTTTTCAGACTCTATCCATCATTGTTTCGGCACCCTCGATCCTTTACGAGAAGTGAGTGAGCGGAGGGAGGGGGGCGAGGCGCTTGCTCCCGCTCCCACAGCCAAAGAGGAGGATGGGTAATTAAATTGTGTGTCGCTCTCTAAGAACTAAAATGAATGAAATAGATGAATGCTATTGCATTATGCCACAATCGTGACCTGCAGAAAACTAATGGCAGAATAATAGTTTTAGGTAGTGGCTCTATTTCTCTGATGCAGACAGCCACTTGAGTGAATATGCAACCGTACTCGCAGTCAAAATGGTTTGTCCTCCACCTTGACTATGTAATGGTCTGCCTGTCTGTCTGTCTGCAGTATGCGTCTATCCCTCAGTCTGTTGGCTTGTCGGTCTGTGACCTTACTTCCTGCACAGCTGTCTTTCCATCCATACATCAACCCACCTTTCCCTCCCAAGCTGTCACGCTCAGATCAACCTATTTACCAGGCCAACACGGAGCCCAAAGTGGCTGAACCGATTTAGTTTTTTTGTTTCTGAAGCAAGCAGCCAAACCAGCAGTCTTTTTCTCTATTCAGCATGCCTCCCAGAGATGGGGGCCTTGCTTTGTAGTTTGTTGACTGTAAAGAGCTGGGAAAATTGTCCTGAAATCCTGAGCAAAAAGGAGTGTAAATAAAAGATCAAACCAGGCCTGTGAGCAGAACCAGCGGCCTGGTACTCAGTGCAATAACTCACCACGCGTCACCACGTATTAACTTGATGCGTTCAGCCAGGGTGGAGAGAGGTAGCCAGGAGCTTTTTCCAGCTGCTCTGTAGTACAGTACAATCACCTGAGGAGGAACAGCATATTCCGCTGTAAAGAAAGGCAGCTTATTGAAGCTCTGAAATTTGATGTTGCTCATCGAGGAGTTCTTGCTTTGCAAAGATTAAAGAGTCTGCAAATGTGTGCGAACGAGTGTGTTTTCTGCCTGCTTAAAACGTATTTTAAGCTGCAACAAATCTCTCAAGTTTTACTTGCGGATGTTACATGGCTGAAAGTGTTGCAGCATCTACCTCACCGCTACTAATCCATGATTGTTTACACTGCAAAATCAGAATGGAGTTTAGGGTAAAAAAAAAAGAAAAGAAAAGAAAAGGCATGCATGATACTTTCCACAAGATTGATTTTGCCACCCCCATGTGGCGCCTGGCCAGAAGATGGCAGCACCCAGCTATGATTTGGCCTCCTCTGATCTCTATTGTGTCCACCGGTCTGTTCATGGATACGCTGCGTCCAATGATGGATAGAGATGTTTCGTAGCTGCGCTCGCTACACAGTGTAGGTCACTGGGCTGATTGGGGGCCTGGTCCTCACCACTGCACTCTACATTTAAACACGCTGAACCAGTTAACCGCAGCATTCCTGGATCGGCCCACGAAGCATCAGCTGATCAACAGAATCGCTCATGACACATCCTGGCAGTGAATACTAAACATAACTTAACAAATAGCTGTCTAGGGAAATGAATGAGAAGATGCCAGCCGTCTCTGAATACACGAGTAGACAAATATACACAAATAAATGACTGCTCAAACTTCACAATAGCCTTGAAGTAAAAGTTGTTGTCCTATTGTTAGATATAGACAGCCGAGGTTTATTTCTGTTTGTATATGCTGGAGGGGGTTGTAGCTCTGCTCCTGTTGGCCCTGTTATTTGATTTCCTCTTTTACAAAGGCCACAGTCAGAGCTCATGTCAAAAGAATGCATGCAATAACAAAACAAGCTTGACTGATAAATACCCTCTTCTCAGTGTGTGTGTGTTTTAAATGTGTGTGTATCTTCAGGGCTGCGCTGTTAGTGATCTTCCTCGAGTGCGTCTGACAGAAACAGTCTGACACACAAAAAAAAAACCAAAGCATCTTCAGACTCTTCCAACCCTCTAATGATGTTTAATGATACCTATCAGTGATGGAATACACACACACACACACACACATTAACACACACACACTCACACCCTTTCAAACCCCTCCAGGAGTAGCAGCACCTTGCCGACTGTGGAATTACAGACAGGCGATAATCAGGTCAGCCCGCAGGTCCTCCGGGATTGAGGTGTTCATAAACATTCCTGCTGCTCTTTTGTGTTACTTCCTGCGGTAAAACAGCAAGGCGCTCCAGTCGAGCCGACACAGGCTAGCTAGTGCGTTGGCTCGCCCCTGGGTGCACCATCTCCGTCTCTATGTGGAGGTAGACACACACACACACACACACACACACCTTCTCTGGGATATTAAAACACACTCAGGCTTCATGTAGACATATCATCAGAATATTAACCACCTTATTAGCATAAAAAACCCTCCCAGTCATCTACATCTGATTTGACATTTGGCATTGAAATCAGTACCTCGACTTAAAATAATATCTAACAGCATTATACATTTCTTTTAAAGACTGAACAAATGTGTGTGCGTGCATGTGTGTGTGATATTACTTGAGGTTGATACTCAGAGCCAACTACCTCCTCCTCCATGTACGAACCTTCTACAAACAAAGACCAAAAGAATACAAAGGCGTGGGTTCAGTGCATGCCTTTTTTTTTCTCAAGGATGTCAGCCTCTGCTTTTCAAAGATTTGACTCTTGCTCTGCAGTCAAACAAAAACCTTTTGGTAAATTGATTAAGCTCTCCAAACTTTTCAGGTTTTTTGATGCAACTCAATGTGAAAAGTTCAATATTCCACTTGCTCGCACTGGAAAGTTCACAAACATTTTGTCTTCTTGTCTCTTGTCAGTGACCCGGGGCCTTCTGTTGGAGCAGGTGCAAAGGGGGTGTTGACTTTTTTTCTGCTGGGATCTTTTACTGTTGAGAAAAAGAAGAGATAAACATCTCCTCTTTTCACTGTGACAGCTCCAGCTGTATGTTCTATCTCAGGAATTTCACTTTTTTATTTTTTTTTTGGAACTTGTTGCGGTCGCGAATTCACCATAATTTCATTTTCTGGCACGCGAGGACACTTTTTCAGAAATGCGAGTAAGATTAAGGAAAGTAAGATGTTTATTCCCGGGTTTAGGTTTATAGTTTTCTTGAATTCTGTGCTGCCCGTCGTAGTCCAGCTCTCGTTGCTCCGTATTTATCTCCATATTTTGGCTCAACATTTGTCTTTTGTTGTACCCACTGTCATTTAACCTGTCTTGTTTTCTGCTTCATTTAATCAAAAATGACCTGATTTTAAAAAAAAAGAGCCAAAGCTATAGAAATCTTAAGAACTTAGCTAATTCTTCTCTATTTAGGGTACTGTCAGTAAAGAATTTGATATTTATGCCTCTTTTTGACGGCATTTTTCTTGCATGACTGTTCTTGACATTAGATTCTGTGTAATGTTGATGTTTTAATGATCAAACTCATTTCTGTAATCAAACTCTACCTACAGTACACCACCAAACCACAAAATGGGCCAAGAAACACAAACCCCTCACTAGTAGCCGCTATTAACAGTGTTTAAGTTAGATTAGGGTGGATTTTTCCCTTAACAGTACTTTATATAATATCCCACTCCACTCAGATTTTCTCATTCTTCCTGTCCTTTGTCCAACCTGTTTTTTAGGATATTTTTTTGCCCTTTTTCAAGCTTTTATTGTATAGAGACAGCTGAAGAGCGACAGGAATGTGGGGAGAGAGAGATGGGGAATGACATGCAGCAAAGGGCCGCAGGTCGGATTCGAACCCTGGGACGCTGCAGCAAGGACTGAGCCTTTGTACATGGGGCGGTTGCTCTACCAACTGAGCTAACCAACACCCCTGTCCAACCTGTTTTAACACCACTTTTTCTAAGCCCTGGTTGACCTGTCCTTGGCTACAACAGGCCAACTCAGATGCAAATACTGTCCAGACCTTGAGAGCAGTGCGGCTCTTCGTCTCAGCCCTCCGCAGTGTCAACATGTCTCCAGCAGAGCTATGTAAACAGCTCAGCCACAGCACAGGGCCCACTGTCAGAGCCTGATTACCCCAAAACAGCCCCCAATCAAATGGAAATATGAAATAAATCACAAGTGACTAGCTCTGCTTAGAGGGTTGGCATCAGTTTGCTGTTGTGGCTGATTCTGAGGGTCAGGTTTAATGCATCAAAATAAACAAGGCAGACCAACTTTGTTTGTTCGCGCAGCAGACTACACAAGAAATATTTTGTCTTTTGCTGTTTTGATGATGAAGCTCAGAGAGCACATATGCCGTGTCTGAGTGATGAACAGTGGTGGAAGAAGTATTCAGTTACTTGTGTAAATAATAACAAATACCACAATGTACAAATAGTCCATTGACGGTTTGACTTGTATAGCATTATTATCACAAAAATATAGCAAAAGTATCAAATATAAAAAGACTCATTATGCAAAACAGGTCTGTCAGTATTATTATATTATTGAATTATTATAACTCATGGATTATTAAAGTGAAAGCAGGATTTTAGCGCTGTACTATGGCTGACTGAGGTGGAATTATACATTAAATAAATTACTTTATAGACTGCTGGGCATTTATATGCATCATATAACAGTGCATCGTATTTTGAATGGTCATTTAAAACATTCATCTGCAAAGTACATAACTTTAGTTGTCAAATGAACAGACAAAACAAGTCTAGAAGTGAAGTGAAGTGAAGAAGTAAAGCAGAACAAAATTTTCAAAAGTTCAAGAGTTGTACTCAAGATCAAATACCCAGCGTTGTGAAGATGAAACTTAAAAGAAGACACAAGGAAGGAAGAAAGAAAGTCTGCGTGAAAGAAACAAAACAATGGTCCAAATGAGGAGGATTAAGGCCTAAATCTGATATAGCCTACTGTCTGTGTGGGACTGAGGCAGTGGTTGTGGTGTTAACATGATGCTGTAAGTGTGATAGCCCTGTAATACCATGTCATTAAACTGTTATGGTTACACAGCTGAGTGGAACAGAACAGTGGGTGTATAACCTTGAACGAGGCAAGGCTCTTCAAGCTTCAGTCCAGCAACAATCTATAGGGCAGAGGGGAATGTGCAAGTGTATGTGTGTGTGTGTGTGCACACGTGTGTGTGTGTGTGTGTGTGTGCCTCGTCACAGCGCCCAGTCTGATTTGTATATTCAACATTACAGTTTAAATAAGCACAAAGTCCTTGTGCCACTTCTCAAGTATTTGATCAAAATCCAATATATCTAAGTTGAGCAGAGCTATGGCCCACTACCCAAAGAAAATACACTGACAAACCCTGTTTCAGCTTCGAGCCTTTACACAGGAGTTATAGCATGAGAAAGAGGCAGAGATGTTGGCGGTTATAAAAAGGGGAATTTCAGTTTTGCCTTTGCACAGTTGTTTTGTGGGTTATTTTCTTGCTGCAGCTGAATGTTTACTGTCATGACTCACTTTTATTATTTTAACTCCAAATGACCACTGAAAACATGAAGACATGCACAAATTGTTGACTGAACCTAGTATGTATAACAAAAGTTTAGCATCCTAATTTGAAGAGTGTTTATAGAGCACAACCTTGCAGGCTCCGTTCTCATCTCGGTCCAAATGTGGTTACACCTCTCTTCCTCTGTGCCAGCATCTGTCTCTTTCTGACTATGTCTCCCCTCGCCACAGCTGGGTCACAAACCTTTAAAAAAAACATCTAAATTAAAAATCTCTGTCCTGACCGATGTTATTACAATCTTTAACATGCCAGTAAACATTGATGAAGGCGAGCAGTAATGTGACCTGCATGTGGATTTATGCAGCCCTGCGAAGGCTGGCTAGCTGCTGGGTGGGTCGGTTGATGGTGCTGGGAGACTGGGCTGTTGTCAGCCTCAACACTGGCCCTCTGATCTCTCTCTCTTTCTCTCCCTCTCTCTCCTCTGCTAACAAGCCCTTTCATTTCCTTTCTGGAAAATCTGTTCTTCATAATATCACACACACAGAGCTGGAGTGGGAAAGTGGGAAGACGCCAAGGAGAGAGGCAGAGGGAGTAAAAATTTAGGAAATTTTCCAGACAAAAAGACTTGATTCTTACCATATTTCCATTCCATGTGGATGTGGCTGGCTTCCAATGATGAGTACTGACTGTGTGTGTTGGTCAAAGATATAATTGAAGGTTCACTCTCTGGCTGTTGATTGAGTGATGCTAAACAGTGCAGGCAAAGATGGGATTATACATACAGAAGCTGCAGGGTATGGATGAGCTTTGTGCTGCACCACCAAAACCACAAGACATAGACCAAAGAAGAATGAATGCCCGAGACATCATGTTCTTTAATAAAAACCCACCAGGATCGGGTATGGCATGTCAAAACTGAAAATAACATCCACTCTTATCACAGTACTGTAGTATTTTATGTAAAGTCAAGTCAAGGCAGAGTTTATTATAGCCCAGTATCACAAAGCATGCCTCAAATGGCTAAACAGCATTGAGCAAAACACACAAAATTACATATATGCTGATAGACAACACATTTCAGGGAAGATTCGGCACATACCAAACCTACAAATACTCAGTAAGAAATGTACATAAGTGAGAAAACACATATATACATAACATTGCAGACATAGTTTAGTATTTAGGAAAGACTAAGTCAGGTTTAAGGCTGATGTGTAAAGATGAGTTGAAGATGAGCCAACTGAGGTAGAATTTGGGTAGGAATATGACAGTAAGAGTAAGCCCTACCACCTACTGATTTTTAATTTATTTATGTAATAGTCAGGAGATGAACATTTTGGAATATTAGAGCCCCAGCACATATATAAAGAGTAACTAAAGGTGATTAGTAGGATGGTTCAGGTCTATGTAATATTATAATATAAGTTAAAAGTAGAACCTTGAAGTCAGATCTAGCATGTACAGGGAGCCAATATAATGAGATGATATAGTCAAATTTTCTAGTTTCGGTTAATATCCTGGTAGCCGTATTTTTAGTTTGCTAATAGTTGATTTAGGTGTACTAGTAGTCAAGCCTAGAGAAGACAAAAGAATCTCGGTAATATTTCATAAATGGAAATACGCAGTCTTTGTAAAATTATTAATGTTCTTCAAAGGAGAGATTGGGATCAAAGAGGACAGCAAGATTTCTAAAACAAGGGCTTTGAGAAATTGTGAGCCAGCTATGTTCAGTGTGAGAATTTATTTTTAATCTGCTTCAGACCAAGAATTAGCATTTCAGTTTTCTCAGCATTTAAAAGAAGGAAGTTAGAAGACTTCCATCGTTTCATTTCTGGTATGCATTCTTCTAGTCACAGCAGCAGATGACAGGCGTCACGCTTAATGGAAATGGAAAGCTGAGTATCATCCGCATAAAAAAAAAAACTAGTTTGTAACTATAGGATAGTAGAATAGGGTGGAGCACAGACCTCGGTGGCACACCATATCTACCTTATTGTGGTCTGATCTGAACAGTTGTGTGAGACAAAGTGAGATCTGTCAGACAAGTATGAACTAAACCAGAAGAGAGCAGTATCAGTGAGACCAATTTAACTTTCTAGGCAATGTCATAGAACATGGTGATCAATTGTATCGAATACTCCGCTTAGGTTTAGGAGCACCAGTAGGGAAGTGAGAGTGAACTGAGCCAGAATCTGAAGCATGGAGTAGGTCATTAAGCACTTTTGTGAGAGCAGTTTCTGTGCTGTGGAATTTTCTGAAGCTGGATTGATGAGGTTCATGCAGATTTCTGTGCGTTGCTGAACTGCTGCTTTTTCAAGGAATTTTTAAAAGAGTGGCAAGTTTGTGATTGGTCTATAGTTAGTTATAGTTATAGTTAATCAAATCACAGTCCAGTTTATGTTTCTTTAGGAGAGGCCGGATGATGCCAGATATAGGCAAAATTTCCACCTATAAAGGAGCTGTTTATTATCTCTAGTTATAGTGGACTGAGAATTGGATATAGGTCCTTAACAAACAAACAAAGGAATCGGATCAAGGAGGGAGGTAAAATTGGGTCTTAAAATTCTGCCCAGGGTAACTACTTAAAAAGGTCAGAGCCAACACTGATTTTTGCTCCCTGTGTATAAGTGAATACATTTTAATTGCAGTAAAACCATACCTAAGTGAACCTAATATGCATTTTTGTCTGTGTTTTCCACAGTAATTTATATAATGGATTTGTAAAGGTGATTCCTTCCTGATCCCGATCATAGTTAAAAGAATCCCATGCCCACAGTTGGTAGGAGACAGGATGCAAACTGTGGCTTCTGATGTCACATGTATTATTGACCCAACTATTCATCCAGAAATCCCCCCTAAGATGATTTATAGCACTGTAACCATGTCCTTCCTTTTCAGAGAGGACAGTCCCTGGCACCACCAAGAGGTCATTTGTGAGGTAAACATAAAGAGGTAGTTTTAAAGCAGTAATCATTTATTTTTGTCGCTATACAAATTGTAAACACAACCTAAGATGTATTGTCACCATATAAAGTTATTACGGTGAACATGTTTGAAGAGAGTTGCCTATTTTTATAGAAGACACATCATTAGCAACATTAGCATCAATTTATATAATATTTATGTCCACCTTTTATCTTTGTTTTGGCCTCCACCATCTCCTGACGGACATATCCTAATGCTTAGCACCTTAATGCTATGTTGTGTTTACTAGCTATCTGCTAATTGTGTTTGTCCGTTGGTGCTGGTAGCAGGTAGACCTTATTAGACCTTCTATGAGAGTGAATAATAAAATAGCATGCCATATAACCAAAACAAAGAGCTAAAAAATGCTAAAACGCCACGTAGACTTGAGGAGAACTGCAGAGTCAGGTGATAATTTGTCACCACAAGAACTCCTCTCATGTTACACAGTCATTTGATCGGTTGTTAATATAGGAAATATTGATTAGTGCAGCTTTAAACAACCCAGGCTGGTGAACTGCATGTCTGGTTGGCTTGTTTGATACTGGAAAAAAACTCATGTAGAAAATGTATCCGCTGAAAGAAGAAGGCAGGATTAACAATGAGATGAATGACAAGCTTTGTGATGGCAGGAGGCAGTAGTAACTCGGTATAGAGCCCAGCATTCAGCTTGACCCTCACTGATCTCTGCTGTCTATAGCACTCAGAGCCAAAGAAAGCTGATTCACTTTCAAAAAACACATCACTTGTCAAAAGGAGCTGTCAGACACTAAGGTAGGAAGGCACTTCAATTAGAAGATACAAAAGTAAGCCCCTTATCCTGGATGTGACGTTTCTGTTGATCTGGCATTTTTCTCCAAAAAGAGCACAGAGACTACAGAGACCAAAGAGGAAAAGACAACTGAAGAAAGAGGAAAGAGAGTCAGAGAAGGGCAATGTAGGGAGCTACAGAAACGTGTTAATAGAACATACTAGATAGTTTTCTGCATGTTTTGCACATTTAAACCTGTGTTTTAACCCATTACCCACAACCTGCACATACAGTAGTCTACGAACCATTACATCAGCACTGACTGCCATCCGGTTTCCAAACTTAACCAACATTTTGGATTGATTCCTTCCTTGTAGGCAGCTATTTGTTCAAGTTCATGCCAGTGGAGTATAAATAGCAACTTCGAAAGAGTAGTTAGAAAAGGTAATACATCACAGTTTACTGTATTGACATGAGCTTTATATAAATTTGAAAAACAAAGGCCAATTGTTTTTTTTTCAAATTTACATAATGCTCATGTTCAAACATCCGAGACTGATGGCTGATGGCTGTTACCACTGCCTTTAAGTCAAACTTGAAAGACGAACTGCATGTTATGAAATTGATAATGATGAAGATGATTGGTTCTTGCATTAAGAAAATTACTCATATCTCAGAGGTCGGAGCAGACATTCGATGACGCAAGTCTGACCGAGAAGGTTAAGAGTTTATTGTGAAGGATTAGCTATTTCAAGCAGGTTTCAGGTCACGTTGATTTCCATACAATGAATTGAAAACAATGGCTGTACAGACGGTAGCAACTCAATATAAAAAAACAAATGGTAAGTTATGATAAATATGTTATATACTGTACATGTGCATGATTTGTAGATGTGGAGCTAACACACGGGTACAGTAATTTAAGCAGCACAACCGTTCAAGAAGGAAACGAGCAAACTAAAGAGAGCCAGGGAGAGAAAAATCTATGAATTAATTTTCTTATTCAAACCCATTTTCTCCTTTTTTATTTCCTACGCCTTCCTATGTGTGTCCTGTATTCTATCCTGTCTCTAGATGTCTTCCTTTTCTCTTCTTCCTTTCACTTCCCGTAATATTTTATATAATTTTCACTTTTCTCCTTTGTCTATTCTCACCTGTTCCATTCTTAAGAACATCGTCTCCTCTTCCCCTCTCCCTTGTCTTGATTTTTCTTTCCTCTCCTCTCCTCCCCCCTCCTCCCTTGAGTTCTGTGTTGAGAGCACAACAGTAGAATTTGTTTTGCTGCCTCTCATCAGATTAGTGTTGATTTTTCTGCCGCCAAGCTGCAGTTCAGCAGAGTGGATGAACTTCTTTAACTGTTTATCAGAGGCGCGTTTACACTGCAGCGATCAGCGGCCCCGCGGTTTGTTACCTGCCATTTACTATGAAATAAAAATCGATGGATGCTGGAATGTGATTTTATGGGCCGCCGTTATTGAGACCAATGATGATTTCCTGCTTAACAGGATATGGAATGTCAGTCCCACTGGTGTGCTGTTTTAACAGCGGAAAGCGGCCTTATAAAGTACTCGTGTAGCAACAGCAGTTTTCAGATTTGTTGGGATAACTCTGCTTGACATTTGTATCCAGGAAATTCTTTCAATAGTGCGAAAGTTGTTTGGTCTCACGGTAGTTGTGTCGATCGATAAGCAGCAAGTCAAAGTTCAGTATCAAATCATAATATCTGTTGTTGCAGCTTGAATTAAACATCCTGTGTGCTGCCCTCATAACTCCCCTTACACTCTGTCATTTACCAAACTACAAGGGATTCAGGGCTGCCCACAATAAAAACAGTAGTTAACTTGAAGCCTCTCCACTCGAGTGGACTTGTGCGCCAGACAATGATGACACAGTGTCCTGTCAAAGCAGTAATGACTGAGATTTACACTCTATTATTAGAGCTGGGCCCCTTTGAGCTGCCCTCGGAGACCCCTTCCTCTCTCATCCAGAAGGAGGACTGAGGCAGAGCAACAGATCACAGCTAATGCACTGAATCACCGACCACCGGATAACATACTGATAAGAGGTAAAATTATAGTGTTTGGATAAGTGTGTGTCTTTATCCCTCCTGTACTTTTAAGAAGTCACAAATTCAGACGCCAGATTACAAGATGTAATGAAGTAGCCACATGTGAGTGTGCAGAAATAGCAGTGGACAAGGTGACCCAGGTCTGCATGTTAACCACTCATTATAACACTTAGTAACAGGACAAGAGGATGAGTGAGGAAACAGGTTTTTAGTCAGCACAATGCATGTTCCAACACCGTCACTCATAGTACTCATCATTTCTCATCTGTGTGTGTGCTCAACAAATACACGCCAGGTTAACATCTAGTCACCACTAGTCTTCAGCCTAAAATAATACTGGAAAGCTATACGAGGCTGGGTAAGGTCAGGGGTTTGGGGCACTCTTTTCTAAACATATCATTCAATCATTAGTGTGTTTTCCACTAAATACACATGCTACCAAAGATGATAAGCATCAGGAACACCGGGGGCTACAGGACAGGGGTCATGCAGCTTTAGGGGCCACTCGCTGCATACCTTCTCAGTTGCATTAATCTTTTTTTCTTTTTTTTTAATTCATCTTAATGTGACTGCAGAATCTCTTTTCCGGTAGAGAAAGTGTAAATCTCAGCTGTCAGATGTTTCACAGTCCCCAGACCCTCCCTAATGAGGTCATATACCTCCCTAAACCGATACAGAACATGGAAAACACAAAGATGAAGATGTCCTCACCAGGTGTTTGTCGAGCATCTATTCTCCCCTGTTTGGCAACAGCCACGCACTCCACATACAGGCTGGCAAATAGATACATAGACATAGGAGAATTTCCCATCTGTCGTTCATAAACGTGCATGTTTGCACATACACACTGGTGCACACACACACACACACACACACACACACACACACACACACCCTCAAAGAGTTGTAAGCTCCGGGGGACGGGGCGCTGCTGCCAAAGGAGGAGCAAAAGGGAGGCGAAGGGATGGGCAAAGAGGAAGAGCAGGGTGAGAGGAGGAGAGGAGAAAGGGTACACTGTCTCGGCAGGCGGTTCAGAGCTGCCTGGCAATGTCACCATGTCATCGCCATGGGAACACAGAGCCTGCAGACTCTTTTGGACTAATAGGCAGTTGTCAAGGCAATGATAAGATAAATGCTGCGTTTGATGGAAACATAGAGCGATGGGCCTGATAGGCACCAAGAAGCCCAAACAATCAGCAGAGAGCCGCGGAGAGGGGAGAACCGGCGGGGTGGGGGCGGTACAAGGCAGGGGGTAGAGAGAAAGGGAGATAGAAGGGAGATAGACGGGGGGGGGGGAGAAACAGAGGATGGACTCCCACCGGACAGGCAACGTCAAACCTCTTTCTCTCCCTCTGTCTCTGCCAGGGTTTCTCTTTGTCTGCTGGGCCTGCTGGCTTCTTTCTCTTGATTTCTGCCTCGTTCCCCATCTTGCTATGTGACCTGCACACTAACACTTGACTGTAGAAACAATCTAAACCTGCTGCTATGTGTGTGATATGTTCATAGACACACACACACACACACACACACACTCACACACACACACATGTGTAGAGGGGAGGGGGGGTATGTGCTTATCTAATGTTGAGGATTGAATTCAGTTAGCCCCGGTGGGATTGGGTTAGGAGATGTCAGAAAGATAGATGGGCATCATGCTACTACACCCCAGCCCCCCCCCCTCCTGAACCCCTCAAATTGTTTTGCATGTGTGTGTGTGTGTTTATCATACACGTACATGCTCACATAACACATCACATCCACCCACGTGAGAATGCAAAACATTTTATAGGTCAGATACGTTTTAAATGCTGCACAAAGGAACGGGAGGTTTATATCATGTTATCAAAAACTTAGCTGGAATATGTCTTATCTTTTGCGTACATAAAACGAGCTCATTATATTACATTGCAGCTAGTATCACACACATGCTGTGTAATGCAAGGAATAGTACTTGTCACACAACTCGCACGTGCCAAGATTGATGCATACTGGGAATCTGGTAGCTGTCCAGCCCGTCTCACTGATATCTGTCCTGGAATAGAGTCTGTCCTTTCGCCCCAAGGATCTCCTCTCATGATGATGAGGCACTTTCAGCTGTAATCTAATGTTTGATCAAAGTTATGGGAAGAGAAAAGGAGAGAAGAGAAAAAGAAACACGACACTGCCTGCAGTTCACTGCTCGCCTCGATGTAAACATGTGTGTATTCACTGTTGGCGCTGAAGCCGTACCTCCAGCCTTTGGCCTCTGATTGGGTTCTCCTGTCAGTGTTGTGGTCATGTATTGATTTGCAGACAGTTGTACAACAACACAGTCTGACTTCTCTTTCTCGGTTTTCTTTCTGCCTCTGTTTCATATGCTTACATACACACACACACACACACACACACACACACACACACACACACACAGGGCAGGGTCATTTGATCCGGATCAAACAAGTCATTTTAACTCTGAATGAGATCACAATCCACGTTCAAATGCTTTGGATCCTATAAAAGCTTTACAATATAGACATAGATTATGTGTTTCTTCTGTCTGTCTGTGTCACACAAATGCATGCACACACACACACACACACACACCCCCAAATAGACACACACTACCTATATGAGTGTGTATGGCCCGTATGATCTTTTCTCCAGAGAGTCTGATGCCCTGAAGTAATGGCTAGCCATACCTGGCCATAGCTGCCTTCTCATGGCCTCAGGCTACTGCTTAGCAATTCCACTCTGAATACAATGGGCTGCAGGCGTGCACACACACACACACACACACACACACACACACACAAACCCATATACATCCAGCAGCCCTCTTTCAAAGCTGCTGTCCAGTAATGAATTTCCAGACCTTGGAAAGCTCCTTCTGATACACTTCAAACAGGTACTAACAAAAAAAGACAGACTACTCCTTCATCTTGCCCTACCTCCACTGTCTGCGCCTCTATCGCCTCATGAAACCCAGACAAAGTGCATTTATGGATCAAGACCACCAAAACCAGCAGTATGAACCTAAATGTATCCTTCATATCAATTTTAAGAACATAAAAACTAGAATGTTCTTCTGTAGGACTACGTCAACCTTTTATAAACGAGTGTCTACATATTCTACCTCTTTATCGTGTCTCCCTCTCTTCTTCCCGCCGGGCTTTGGGATGGATTTATTTTAACTTATTTGTTGTCTTGACACTGGCTAGTTGTACAAAGGAGCGAGTCGCAGGAAGAACAGGATCCACATATGAAGACATGCCAATCACAAGGCTTTAGAGAAGGCAGGGAAGAGAGAGGACAGGAGAGGTGTTACAGGCAGCCTCTCCAACCAGCGTTTGAAAAGAGAATACATTTCTGTCACACTCACTTCCCGTCTGCTGGATCAGCCGGTTTGAGACACACACAGACACATACAGGTGGATGCACACAGCAGGCATCTTGTGAAGGTGGCTGGCTTAAAAAAAAGAGCCTACTCTTATATCAAATGAGGCTAAATATGTGCTTTCATACCGTTTATATGCACAAGTATATTGTTTTTACACTTGTGGTATTTCCTATTTACTGTACAGACACAATGGCGATCTTCACATCTCTTTGTATGAGCGAATATCAAATGTTTCCTTGGCTGTAGACGTAAAAAAACGTTATTACTGAACATGATTCAGGATTTTGCAGAATCATCCAATACTGATAATCCTGTTTGGCAACAGGGTTGGAATATGTCAACAGCATTCAAAGGTTTTATGTGATTTCCTACATCTGGAGCAGACACTGCGCTGGTATGACGACTCAAATATTGGTAACAAGGGTGTGTGTTTTTCCGTGTATATGAGGGCAGGGTGATGTAGAGTAGTGTAAATATAAAACCCTGACTTCCTGCTGTCTCCTCCATTATGGCAGCCGCGGAAACTTAATCTGCCTGAGCACTACAGCTGCCTGCCAGCCTACCTCGCCGCTGTCTGCCTTTGCTCCACGTCGCTTCTTTCCTGCCGTCCTCCAACTGTTTCCTCTCTCTCTCAGCATCTCCCTTCGCTTTTACACTCACTCATTTCTAACCAGTTTTTTTCCGTCATATCATTCGTCTTTGCACACACGCGCGCAGACTGCATGTTTCTTCTTTCGCTCTTGGTGTAGACCCTACGTAACCTGCTTAGGTTTCCTGTTGGACTCTCTTACAGTCCCTGTTGGGAGAAAATGACAGGACGGCAGGAAACGGTGAGACAGACAGATTGAGGGAGAGAGGAGGAGACGGGAGGGGGGTGGCATGAGCGAAGGACAGGACAGGACGGAGAGAGTGAGACATTAGCGGCACGGGGCGCAGTGGGCGGCAGCCATATTTATCTTCTATTGTAGGTGTGGTGGCCCCTATGCGATTATCTAAGTTCCTCTTCTTTTTTTTTTACCTTGACCTTGCGCGTGGAGGGTATTTTCCAGTCAGCAGAACGCTTTATCTCTGAGAGCAACAATCAATAAGGATAATTAATGATGCCCGCCGCAATGATAGCCTCAGCAGTCATTACCAGGCATTAATCCATGCAGTCAGAGGAGGGTCAAGGCCGGCCGCATCGCTCACCTAGGGGCGGGGCGCAAATTAAAATAATCTACACACTGGCTGCTCTGTCAGGCCTTTTCTGATGCATTCACCTCCGTCGGACCATAATTAAAGATGGCCCATTGCTAGGTGGTGGGGCGCCAGGGTGACAATCCACTGCGATGTCTCTTTAATATACAACACTTAGCCCGGAGGATGACACTAACAGCAATCTGCAGGAACTCATCTCACCTGCAAGCGTAGGAGGGTGGGTTTTTTTTTTTTTTTCTTCCTTCTCTAGATATGCTGGGACATAAATCAAACGCACAACATGCAATTTTCTAATAACGCGGCGCCATCAGAAATGTGATTTAGCAGTAAATATAATTTGGTCTGGGTGTGAGACATATCAAGTGGATGTATTATCTTTGCAGTAATGCTGTGCTTAGAGAATGAAATATCACAAAGACATGTTTTAACAGGTGATCTTAGGATAACTCTGAACACTGGGGACTGGTATAACGTCTTAATATAAGATGCAACATTAGATAGTGTGATAGATGATGTTGAGCAGATGATGTCTTTCCAAGAGATTCAACAAGTTTGCCCTGAAAATTAATGTTAAACCAGAAGTTAAAGCACGAGATTCCCGCCACTGCAAGAAAAATACAAATCAGATGAAAAAATGTCAGCGATAGCATCTCACTTTCATCTGATGTGTTTTCCAGCAGAGAAACACAGCCCAGTAAAATAGTTTTATCCTCTTTATTCACCTCTGATTGGCTCTAGCAGCACATCAGGGGGAGGGAGTGACGGAGCCTCCAAGTGCCCACCTTGTTGTCAAGGACATTTACATTTACAGTTTAAAGTTTGGAGGAGAAATTCAGCTTGATTCCATAATTCATGGGTGACATTTTCATTGTAACTAAACTTTAGGGTAAAAATTGGAAATGTGAGATTTAATTTCCTGTAATGTTTAAATTACTTTTTGCTTGGCCGGCGTCCAAACGCAGGGAAGCGCCGAGGGGCAGAGAAGAGATGTTTAAGCAGAGGTTGCTCTCACTGCCAGCGGAGAAGTGAAGAGAATCTATAATAATGAAAAATGCATTTATCCTCAGCTGCCATTCCTCCTTTTCTCCCCTCCGAAAAAAACATTGCCGTGAAAAACGCATGTGTATTAGCGAGATGGAGTAAGGTGCGTGTCACATTCAACATGCACAAGCAAAGTGAAGAATAACCATGTCAAATTCAAAAAAGCCTTGAGTGTGTCGAGTTGGAACTTATCCCGAACGCTGAGGAAAGTCAAACTGCGAGCATCAAGAAGGGCGCTTGATGATGATTGACAAGCATTGGTTATATCTCACTCCCACGCATGATTACGCCTTCTTCATCTATCCTCCAGTAGCTCTCTCACCTTCAGCTCTGTTTGGTTTAAGTGAAGAGGCGTGCAGGCTCAGCGCAAGACACTCATGTGATTTCTATTGAGTCATTCTCACCAAGTTAACTTCTTTTTCCCCCGCTTTAAATTTTGATCTTATTAAATGTATTACTGGTCAGGAAACACGTGAGCCTAGGGTGTGAACTCCAATTGTAGCACATCCAAATCACTCACACATGCAGGCTCTCTGTAGTCGAAGAACGTCAAACATACATGTGCAAGTAAATGATGTGCTTACGGTGCACAGAGGCTCCTCTGTAGGTATTTCTCCTGATTAATTTCAGTGAAACCAGCAGTGGAGATAAATGTTTGATATGCCTATGTGGAGTAAACACTGCCAACAGACTTCAGGAATATGGCAGTCATGTTGAACATTTCCCAGCAGGCACTCTTGTCACTGTGACATTTATTTTTTTGCTTACTTTCACATCACATCACTGGTGATTTAGACCGGCAAATTAAACAGAAGAAGAAGCATAAATCTCTTCCTTGCTGGCCAATATACACCTTCTTCAGCAGACATAGTCTAATTTTTCCCAGCATTGTAACTGTATACTCATGTAGTCATGAATGAATTGACCTGCTTTGATGTTCCCGTAAACACATTCAGTTTTTATTCACAATTGTTCAGTGAATTCTACACGTTATTTTTGTCTCCCTTGATTGTTCTTGCTAAAAGTGTTTTCCCCCATTTTCTCTCCCTATTTCCGTCCAATAAGGTAATGGAGAATTACAGAGATTAGTGATATGCATATAAAAGACTGTCAATCATTTAAAATTAATTCTGTAAAGCGTCTGATGATGTGATGCTTAGATTGCTGATCTTCAGACACGAGCCGTCATTAGGCAACGGAGGGAGTTGTTTATGGAAAATGGCCTCTTCTGCTGCTTTGAGGACAAAATGCTAAGTTTATGTTTTCTGCTTGTTTTTTTTTTTGTTATAGTAAAGTGGGAAGGGAATATGAGGAAGAGCATAGCTGGAGTGTTGTTCATTCGGTGAGAAAACGTTCATATTCTTATCTTACATTCATATTTTTTTATCACAGAAGCATTGCGAGGTCAAAGGTCATATAGTTTTTCTAATGGATTTCATACTGATTTTTATGGGCTTGTATGCATGTGTGCATTATCATGCTTACTTTCCGGACACGTGCCTTTTTGTACCCCCTGTGTGCACCCTGGTCTTGTCATCGGGTTAGCCGATAGGTATTCCTGATATCGCTGAAACCTGCCAGCTGGTTAATTAGAGCAGGCATCCAGCCGCCCTGGCTTCATTTGACTATCAGCCACCAAGCCACTTACTCCATAATTTCCTGCCTGAATTGGAGGGCTCTACTATCGGGCACCCAGGCAGATCGGAAGTTTCCCTTTATCTCCTACATAAAGCCAGCAAGCCGCACCCAAACTAAGCAGGCCCAGCACCAGAATACGCACACCATGATGATTACAAGCTGAGGTTGTGCAGGTGAACCACAGGCGAACTTCAAACCTACAGCAAACAACAGGTAGGGTTATTTTACTGTGTGTGTGTGTGTGTGTGTGTGTGTGTGTGTGTGTAACGGTAAAAAGCTGTCAGAGCTTTCAGGTCTCAAGTTTGTTTTGTTTTTTTAAAAACTGCAGCTCTGTGTGTGTGTGTGTGTGTGTGTGTGTGCGCATGTGTGTGTATTTCATATTGGTGATTACAAATTCTGCGCGTGTGCCCTTCCCTGAGTGTGTGTACACGCTTGTCGTCCACCGTGTCACACTGCCTTTTAACTTTTTTTTTATTTTTTTTTTATGGTTTTCTCTTCATTAATTGAAAACATGACGGGGTGCTCTCGGGGCCTGATGGATGGAGCAGGAGAATTGAGAAAGCCATTAGCTTTACTGGAATCACAGCCTGTCAAGCAGTCAATACACACTGCTTTATGTGTCTGCAAGCAAAGATGGAACAATTATTCCTTTTATTAGGCAGCGGCAGACACACGCACGCACGTGCGCGTGCACAAAGACACACACTCGGCGCATCACAGGCAAGAGGAGGGCAGCAATAACGATCAGCTAAAATCAGTCATTCATTACTGTCAAGTACACCTGACTCTCAGCTTATTAAAAACAGGCATAATAGGAGGAAGGAGATCGAAAAACTTAATTAGTAAACAATTGCGATTAGTAACCTTTGGAATAAATAGACATTTTCTGACTTTGACTTTTAGAGCAGTGTTATCATTTATCAAATTAAACTACAAGCAACACACACACATGCACACAGACACAGTTTGCATTTAATTTGCATATGATCCCGTTTCTACACAGACTATCTGCTCAGAAGTCTATATCCATACACACCGCTCCACGTCTATTTCTGGATGTGGATCACAAAGCTGTTCCAAGTTTTTATTGTGCTTTTTAATGAGTGTTAATGCATGATAAACACATGCAAAAACATGATGATCGGAGAGCTATGAATAGTGCGAACAGCTATCCACAGTGTCCCTGGCCTCCCAGCCCCTTGTGGGGGTCATGGCCCCTCACTGAGCAGCGTTGTTCAGCAGGAGGTCACGAGTTCACGACCCAGGGGCTGGTTTAGTAATATCAGGACACTGCGGGCTGGCTGTGAGAGGATAGCTGCGGCTGCGATCAATACTACAGGTACGGGAGCAGCAGAGATGTCTCCGAGGTGAACGGCATTATCAGAAAGTACACACTGTAGAAAAAAAAGTACGTTTATTGTATATAAAGAAACACAATTTCTCATACGTGAAGGGATTGTAGTGTAACCGTCACGATTATTGACTAATATTGCAGATAATAACAAAAAAAAATTTGGAAATGCAACTTGAACTTCTGTTGTTCATGGGAGCGACTGAACTGGAAGACACTGAGGACGGAAACATGGAGGAAGTAAAAAAGAGTGTGCCCTTTTTTTTTCTTTTTTTTTTTAAACCACATCTCTGCCATTGCTATATAAGCGGTAGAGCACTTTACATAAGATTTATTACATCCAAGCAGAAATATTATCTTCTGTGGGTGCCATTCATCACCCGGGCCGTGAGACGCTGTGAATGATACCACCAAATTATGTAGATCAGCCATGTCTGAGGGGACGATTCAATTTGGTAACCTTGGTAACCCCAGGTACTCTGAACACCCTGACTCCCTAACACACACACACACACACACACACACACACTTTTGGCACATCACTTAGCAAGTTCAAATACTAAAACACACATAATCACAAACAAAAAAAAAAAGACATTCATGTCATGTTCAACACACGAGCAGACAGTATGAAAATCAGCATGTAGTTGCTGAGAGTCAGAGGCCATTAAATGCATAGATAGGTGGCTGATGTGAGGAGAATTTGCAGGTGGGACACAAGATATTAACCCCTCGGCCACAGATCAGCTTCACGTTCATCTTTGGGGTTTCTGTGGCTTGGTCACGTCTGTGAAAAATGTTGACCAATAGAAACACTTACTGTCAATGGCATCCTCTGATGTAGTTTAATGGGCTAGATCAACCTTGTTGCCAATGCAGATTTTTTTTGTTGTCACTGATTGTTTAACCCGACACCAAAAATGAAAGAATACATCTTTTATTGAGTTTTTTTCCTTTTTCTCTTTTTGTCTTGTTTTTGTTGGCTAAAGCCAGTTATAGTTTTCAATTTCTTTCTGCCATAATGTGGCTGTAGTTAAGCACGTTTCTTCTTCATGATCAGGACTAATACTGTAGTTTACAGAGTCCATTCCATATACACTGTCCTGCCTGACTTACATTTGCTAAAAAACTACAGTGCCCAGCTGTTTGAGGAAAATACTTACCTTTTTTCAAAAGTGTTAATGGATGGGCAAATACTTTCTTGGTTTTGGTCCTCTCATGCCAATCGTTGACAATACGCGAAGGAAAATATACACTATATCGTTTCAGTCTGAAAGATCTAAAAATAAGAAGGAAATAGTAGATAAGTTTGAAGGGTTGAACCTTCCTAAGGGTTCGAAACTGAGGATAACTGTTGTTCTTAGACTTTAAATTGCTCTCTTTAACAGAAAGAATAGCTTTTGTGTGATTTAATATTAATTTCCAGAAACCACGTTATAGACACAGTTGCTAAAAGCATCACACTGTATGCGTTATTTCTATTTCATTTTAACTTTCAACCTTGTGTTTACGCTCACTTTTATTACCTCCTGATGTTAGCAGTGGTCCTCCATGGATTTCAAAAGTCCTTGGCGCGCCTCTGCACATCATTGATCAAAAAAAACTGCCCACATATTGAAACACCTGCAACCTCAGTCATAACCCCTCTGGATACAAAGCATTATTATATAGTATTTATCATATATTTAATTGTTTTGACCCAGATATTATAGGGCGGTATTTCTCTGCTGTTGTTCAAAGCACACAGAAGTGTTTTGTATAAAAATTATACAACTTGCTCTGAGCCCAGGTAGGTGTATCATAATTACCAATCATCTCTGAGCGTGTTCAGAAACAGGCATCTTTTCCCCCACTCACTGCCGTTTACTCCAGCGCTGAGCTGACTCAATTATGATGCAAAAGGGTGTTTTTGAAAAGCCTGGCTCATTTCTAATTAAGCCACACACTCATACCTATTTGTAGCTCATGTCCTGACATAATGCAAATGCTATGTAAATTAACTGCACTGATCTCCCGCTAGCTCCGCACTCAGAGCTCCTCGGAGACTAGCAGGGCATTTAGTCATACTTTATACTAGTTTGGTTTCTCATTGGCTGAAACACAGGCAGAGACAGATATACTGATGGTTCCTCTAGGAAACAGACAGCACCGCAAATAATTCTTTCAATTGTTTTCCATCTCAAACCTTTCTCCTGCCTTTCTCTGTGCTCGTCAACATATCGATCAGTAATGATTATCGCTGCTTGAGTCATCCCTTCTGTCTCTTCTTCCTCTGGTCTCCAGATGCCTTTACAGGCTACAACATGCCACATCCCCAGCCTGCAGAGCAACGAGTGGGCTGTCTACCCCTCCCTCCCTCCATTTACTGTGGCCCCCAGCTGAGGCTGTTTAGACAGGCCATTAACACGCTCACTCTGCCGTCACTAAACAACCATACAACGGCTGGTTAGGCAGCTGACTGACCGTATCTGAATGCCATGGAGGGGTTATGGCCCTGATCGTGGCTCTGCTATTGGCAGTGATGTTAGGCCCTCACATTTGATACTTCCCGGAAGGATTACAGACTCATTTCTCAGGCTTTGGTGACGCTGCCTGGAATGCCTTTAAAATTACATTTACTGTTGTAGCTTGAACTGTGCCCAGAGCTCAGGCAAAAGAATAGATAAGTCAGTGGTGGTGTTAAGCTATCATTTCATATATTATAGACAGAGTTATATTGTTAAATAATATATAAATAAACACTGTATGATAGAGGGCGTTTAAATTAAAGGGAGTCAAAGTTCATCCTTGACCTTGGAAACAACAAATTAGAAAAACCACAAGGTGTATGTAAGTTTTTGATCATATCACATGATCTTCATCAGCTTATGGAGTTTGTCTACTTGTCAATTTCCCATTCTTCTCAGAGCATTTGTGTTGATTCATTTATTTATTTAAGTCTTCATTTAACTGATTTCATTTTATTTTCACACCCACAATTTTAATAACTCCCTTTATTATTATTGTGTGAAAACAAAGAATCCCTCTAGTTGAGAAAACAGTCCCACCATTTAGTGTCTCCTCAAGAGTTTTCAATTAAATCTCTTGATCGTCATCAGCAGATGCTGTTCGCCTAGCTGTCATTGAATTTTAGGTGTTCAATAAAATGTATTAAATTAAGTATTCATTAATAATCAAATTAAAGTAATAATTACTGTAATCAATGAATGCTTTAATCGCTCATAATGGAAATTCTGTAATTTCATAGCAACTTGGCAAATCATATGATACAATCAAAAGCTCCACAACACCTACTAAATGGACCTTGAGGTGAGATTCTCTTTCTCTCTAAAAAAACTAAAAAAACAAACATGTTTTACATACAAATAATAATAATAAATGTGAATTCTGCTGTAGTGCAAGGTGTGGGACATGATATGATAGTGTAATTACTGGGAAATAGACATTAAATTATGATATGTTCACCAGTAAATAAGATAAAGTGTGATTGTTGCATCGATTTCAACCGCACATTATGAAATTAACATTTTCAAGCTGATGCCGTTACATCTGCAGGCGAACCATTTCTCTTGTAATAGAATTAGTCCTGATTGTAGTTATTCTGGTGCCGAGCCACCCACAGTATTACTCTGTGGCAGACTTTAGACAAACATCTACAGTATTTGAAATCATTTTAAATATTTGAACAGCCAGCGCCTGTAGTTCCTATACAAACTTAGCAAGATAGAAAAGAAAAAAAAGATCTAGACATACGATAATCTAAATCATTACAGTTAATGTGTCCAGGTCTAGACTTTGCTCTCTCTTGACTCATCTGTGCCACCAGTCATTTCTTTGTATTCTTTGTCTCTTTTTTGTTCTCTCTCTCCATATCTCTGTGTCTATGCTCAGCCCATTAATTGTGCCCGAACAGTGCCACATGCCTCAATGAAAATAAATTGCTTTTAATTTGGGCTTTCCTTTTCGCCACGGCCGGCATCACTTAATTTCATTAGCTCTGAACCTGTAGAGCGCTTTTTCAAAAGCGTCATCTCATGGACGCACTTGAAAATGAAAAGAAGCTCCGCTTTTTTTTTTTTTTTTTTTTTTTTCCTCTTCCTCTTCCCTCCTCGCTCCCTCTCTCCTCTCTCTGCGCTCCTCAATTAACAGAATCGTTTCCTTTCAACTAAAATGAATGTTATTGAAACCAATTAGCATGGACTGGAAAATCTCTCGTTAATGAGGGGAGTGTGGGTGAGTAAACAGGAATGAAAAGATGAAATTAGAGAAGAGGCTCTTCTTGTTGGCCTGGAATAATGACATGCTTAGTCGCCTAATTGTCTGGTGAAAAGCACCGCTGCGATAGTAACAGATTGCGGTGTTCATTAGGCAGCAATGGGCCACCTGCTGCTGGGGCGGCGAGCCCGCAGTCCCCGTACACGTGTTTATCCCAGGGGGCACTTTTTTTTTGGACACAACGCTCACTATGAAAAGCAAATGAGCTTGCCAATATGCTGCAATGTTGTGTCCTTATTGCCAAGGCACAGAAGCATGATATGTCAAATCAAATGAAATGAATGAAACCCAATAGTGTGAAGCTGGAGGGCTTCCTCTTTTTTTTTTTTTCTTTTTTTTTTGATGTTTAGCGGGAAATGACCTATAAAAATACACGGGTTAGCAAAACTATGTAATTTCATTATAAATCCTAAAGATAAGTATTCTGTTCATTATTTCTGTGATCATATCTCATCACAGGGCTCTTTATTGCTGCTTTTGAGGCCCAGTTTGTACAGAGCGTGAGGGTTGAGAGAGGGATAATGGGCCTCTAATTGCAGTGTGGATCAGGATGGGAGGGGGTGGCATTCTCCCAGTATTTATCCCCCTCCATGAAATATTTAATGGCTCGCCGGGAGAAACAAACACTACACATATTCTCTAATTCATAACCTGGAGATAGCCTCAGACGTAAGAACACAACGCATCCATATCTCGATCCCTCCTCTTTGTCTCTCGCCGGCTCCGGCTCCTGTTATTCCTGACTACACATAAAGAGAGAGATTTAAGAGTAGCCGCTCCTAAGTGTAATGTTAATTAATTCATAATTAATTCTCGCATTAAGGACTAAAATGGGGAGCACATATTCTTAAGCTCAGTGGGGTCCACGGTTGCTTTGAGGCAGAGTGCAGAGTGTGGATTTTTAAAGAGCCATGACCCCTCCATGTACAAAATAACAAAAGTCGTCAGCTGCAGCTTCTTTTCAGCCATTTTTCCACTCGTTTCAAAGCATCATGAGGCGTGTGTATGTCTTTTGTGTATGAATATTTCCACTGTGTCTGCATATACTACATATCAACATTGTTTAAGAGTCATCCATGTGGTCTGGCACTCCCCAACAGACCTCCGTCAGAATGCAAATAAGTCTCATTGTTGCATGTTGCACCGTCTACAGCTGTTGGCCATAATTATCTTGCAGATAACTTAAAGGGTGTCAATTAAAACGCTGCTCTTTTTTACTGCCCTCATCTATCGCCTATGTGCCCTTCATGCACCCCCTCTGCCTCTCAGGGAGTTAAGGTGAAGGTTCAGGGTGAGAATGGAGGGAGGGAGAGCGAATGTGGGTGGGGGGGGGGCACAAGGGCTGCTCTAGGATGTTTTAGTAAAGCTGAATTGTTGTGAGTCATTTGTGTTAAGATATAAAGATCCAATCAGATCCTCTTGCTTTGAACACTGTGCCTGTTTGTTGCATTTTTATGTGGTGATTATGCTCACACGGAGGTTGAACACATGAGCTAGATTCATTCATGAATTTCTAATAAAAACAGGGCGAGTCTGTCCCTGTGGACCTCCCTCTTAGGGCCAAGGTTTGGGTCTTCCTCTTGAAGAGGCTAAGCGTACCCTAGATGCTCGCTCCACCCTATTCACACCACATGCACCCTCCCATAACCCGCCATGATCCCTTTCTGCTCCCCTCGGGGACAGTTCAGTTTTTGAGTCCTGGGGTTTGGCTTCACAACCTCTGCGCAACACTGCAGTGGTTTCAGTGCAAGTGATCACTGAAATATTTGACTTTGTTTACAATCATAAATAACCCAGAATGCAACCTGGGATAGTGGTTTTCATGCCCTGTACGCATCATCTGCATTATTGTATGAACACTCAACAAGCATAAGACTCAAATAAATGTTTGCTGTCTATTTCAAACACCTGAGGTACCAGGAGACTGGATTAGACTTCATGGTTTATCATAACATAATTTGATTAAAGATGGAGTTGATTAAGCAACATTGGTTTGAAGCTCGAGTATAAGTTACAGCAAGGGAAATGTAATCAGAGCTGATTTTTGTTGTAGGATGCAGAATTATAGGTGTTCAACAGCACCATGAAGACCAGACATGCATCTAAAGTGCGGCTATGAGCTTTGTAATGGAAACACAGATTACATTTTAAATTATGTGTGTATTTTAAAGGTCTCTGGGGAGTTCAGAACAGGAACCTTTCTTTCTCTCCCTTGAGATTCCCTCTGCTTAATTGATTTACTTTGTGCTCAGTGACACACCCCTTCACACGTGCATGTGATCAGCAAGTGTCAGGGCCGAACACTGGGATCCCCCTCCACACACACACACACACACACACACACACACACACACACACACACACACACACACACACACACACAGACAGATGGGTCACCAGCTGTGACATGACAGGATCTGCTGGGGGATTCAAAATCAGCCCTGAACAGGGTTGCAAAATTCTGAAATTTCAAATCAAAGTTTCCATGGAAATAAACAGGAAACTAGGAATTTACAAAATGTAAGGACTTTGATGTTATTATGGGGTAAATATATTTGATGTATGGTATTAATGCTCAACTTGCAAATAGCACATGAAAATGTGCTAGCTGATAAGTTAGACACACATTTCATTGACTGTTTAAGAGGCTATCTTATCATGATGCTAGCCTTACCCCAATTACTAAATTACCCCCAATTTCCAGTTAATTCCCATACATTTTCATAATTCCCATGGAAAGTTTCCCATTTAGAAATATATATATATATATATATATATATATATATATATATATATATATATATATATATTTATTTAAAATTCCCCAGCTTAACTTCCCAAGGAAAGTTTCTGGACATTAACTGAAAATTGTCCACCCCTTTGCAACCCTAGTCCTGAATGCTAAGATCAGAATGCTCACAATGATAATGCACACACGTTGATGTTTGCAGGTGTGATGCTTATCATGTAGGCATGCTGAATTTGCTAATAAGCACTGGTCGAGTTTTGCTTAGTCAGAAATCAACGTAGTGGTAAAATTTTGACCTGCTGGTGAAAAATCTTATGACAATCCATCCAGTAGTTGTTGATATCTTCCAATCTGAACCAACCAACCAAGCAATATTGCCAATATGGCTAAATCGAGGCATAGCGGTTGGTACTTCGGGAGCAGGGACAAGCATGTGACAGGCCGGGACACATGGGGACCACGAGTAGTCTTTAGGTATTGATGAACGAATGAATTAGGAGTTATTGAGGAGCTCATTGATTGT
This sequence comes from Argyrosomus regius, assembly GCA_946959425.1. Taxonomy (NCBI): domain Eukaryota; kingdom Metazoa; phylum Chordata; class Actinopteri; family Sciaenidae; genus Argyrosomus; species Argyrosomus regius. The sequence continues at coordinate 13,236,142 of OX336889.1, forward strand.
AAGCCAATTCAGGATTAATGGATGCCAATAGGTTGTCTTGGTTCTTGAATAGTGGATTAGGGTCAGAAGAGATGGTTACACTGATGCAGTCCTCCACTTCTTTCACCACTTCCTGCTCCTCATTCATTCTCTTCCCCTTCCTAATGCTTTCGTCTGTTTATAGAGGCTGCTTGGCTAGAAACAGTCCGAATGTTGACAAGCTCTATTGTGCATCACCATTGAAAAAGTCCATTTTTGTCCCTGTTATTTGTTTTGGTAAATGCATGTTGTTTGTTGTTTTGTTCTGCCTGCAGATGTCTGAGTTTAACTACACAGTGGGACTGAGTGGAGCTCTTTCAAATGTCGGGTGACAAGGTGGTGATGGATGGATGGATGGATGGGTATGCTACATTGCTAAAACTACTATCTGAACCCAAACAGCTGGCTGTGCAGGACTAAAGTTTCAGAATGTCTCAGTTTTTAAACTTTCTCTTCCTCTGTGATTTGATAATCTAACTCTTACTTCCTGGTTTTATAATCTGACATTTCCTGTTTAGTCAAGCATTTCCTTCTTCTGGAGTATACAGAGTGGAGAGGAGGAAACTGGGGCCTGTTGTACTGGATTTGATTAGGAGGAAGTGTGTCTCTATACACTCTTTCTTTGACCTCAGGAAAACAATTATTGTCTCCCTCCAGCCCTGGTCCACATGTCACTTTCCTGGCGGTCAATGTCAATGTTGTAATTGTTGTTACATAGCTATTATTACATTATTGCCTTTTCTAGCCAGCAGCATGACTCCGTTTGTCTGCCTGGCAGTCTGTCAGTCTGTCAGTCGGCCCATCGTTTTGGTCCAGACTAAGACATCTATTGGATGGATTTTCAAGAAATTTTGTGCTGACATTTATGGTCCCCAGAGGATGAATCCTACTGACTTCGATAAAACCTTGACTTTTCGTCTAGCACCACCAGCAAGTCCAAATTTTTACCTGACATGTGAAATATCTCAACTTCTGTAAGATGGATAGGCACAAAAATATGCACAGACTTTCATGGTTCCTAGGTGATGAATTCAGATGAAGTTGTGTCTTTTTCCTCACGAGGAATAATAACATTGTTGATTCCTTATCCTTCACTAGATGTGCCATCATCAGGTCCAAATTTCAGTTTTCAACACTCAACTACAAAAATAGCTACATTTGTCCCAGCTGTTATGTGCTTAGTGCTAATTATTAAACGTTAAGGTAAACTAAACTTGCTAAACTAGGATGACTCTGTTATGTTAAAACCTCACAGAGTAGCTAACGTTCCTGGAGATCTTTTAAACTTGGTCATAAAACAGTTCTGCTAGTTTGGTCGAAGTGGTTTAGATATTACACTACTTTAAACTATCCTAATTATAATGGATACAGTTTGTCTTTGGTCTTTGCTTTTATAATTCCATATTTAAACTGTAACAATATTAATCTGAATGCAGATTATTGAATTAGGTTGCTCTAAAAATGTGTGTTTTTCCTATCTGATAACATGCAGTCCTGATGTGTAATGGTCCATTGCTGTTTTTCTGACAACTTTACATCCAGTAGTTGAGCCATAATCCACTCCAAATACACTTTGATCCTGCTTTAACCGCAAATAGGATTTGGAAAAATAACATTGTGATTAATGCATGCTAACTACATAATAGAACTTAGAAATGTAATTAACAGTAACTTCCTGCACCTAATTGGTATAGCTCTGTTATTCATTAGATTCCACTGAGGACAAAATATGGGATATTAGATGCATATTAGAGGCATTACTTTTTGATGTTAGGAACACAGCTTAAAGAGCACCATTTATTATTTATTGTCTCTTGTTTTCACTCGGGATTGCAGCAGTGAATACAGCAGTTAGCCTTACTTCTACCGGGAGCTTTCAAAACCGCTTCAGTTTAAAGTGCAGGGCGTTGCTCTCGTTGAAAAAGACAAACTGACTGATGCACGGACATTCAGTTTGTCAGTTGAAAAAAGACAGGTTTTGATACAGAGGAAAAAAAATCCCTTTTACTCCCTCTCTCACATACACAACAGAGTGTAGAGGTTGCGGCTTCAGTGAGCACTGGAGAAATAATTTTTAAAGTTTGTTCTCAGCAGGTGACGAAGCTCTGCTGCATGTTTCTCAAACCTGCTAAGATTTTCTTCTCCCTCCGCTCCACCTCAAACAAAACAGACATGCTTCGGTCTCACAGTTAACCTAAAGTCCTTTTTTGTCCAAATAATCCCAGGAGTTGAGGAATAAAGCCTCTTCTCTGCATTCCTGTTTGTGTTTCTACTGCAATTGAAGAAGCCTAAGGATTAAATTAGATCAGTAATGGATTAAAAACAACAGCTTTAATGGGGAAACAATGACACATAGTCCTGTTGCTCTTTGTATTTACTGTTGTATGACTCTTAACCCCAAATTCCACTGGGCACGGATGCGCCACGTTGTGTGTGCACCACGGTCGCTGCAGCAATGTCAATGTGTCAAACCCCACCGGCTCCCCCGTGGTCCGTTTCAGAAGTGTCCCAGAAGCGGGCCTCCGCTCGGGTCCGTGGTGAATACGCGGCTGTTCTATTTTTGACGGATGCCGCGAACAGCCCGCGTCAATTTTCACAGAACAGCTCAAGCCAGACACAGAAACAGCATGGAGAATCCGGACGATTTTCAAAATAAAACACCCCGTGCAAACTGCCGGTCATAAAAACAGCCAAAAGCACAAAACAAATGAACTATGTAGCATATTTTAACATATAGAAACATATTTGGAAGCACATAAACCAAGGAAAACTACCAAATCTAAACAAGTAAACAAAGTCTGACGGGCTCAACGCTCCTGGTGGGGTTTGAAGTTGCGTAGAGGATGTTTGAGTTGGATGTAATGAAAGATATACAGAGGCAAAAAAAGGGGAAAAAATGATGCTTCATTGGTGGTGAACCTATTAGCCCCAATAGTCTCTGGTTCCTCTGGTCGAACACAGGTAAAGTTCTTCCAAAAGTTCCTCAAAAGGTTCTTATTTGATATCTCAGCCAAGTACAAATCACAGCGAACAATCTGAGTCTGGAAATGTGCATGGATTCTTTAAATATTCATATTTAATTATGAAGGCTAGTTTTGACCTCCTATATTTCAATATTGTTTCTTTTCATTCACTGAATTATGGGCATAGAGGCTGCATTCAGTTAATTTAATGCATAAATGTTTCTCTGTCAGAAGTTCTCATTTGTGTTCCACTAATTTCGGATCTCTCTTTGTAAACTATCTGACATCTGAGTGCCTCAGTCGCCGCAGAGATTTAAGCAGAGGAGGTGGTAGATCTTGGAATATTGTACAGCGGAGCATATGTGTATGTGCGTGTTAGGGTCATGAAGACAGATTGACCATACACTGGGGGAAGAAACAAGAAAAACAACAAGCAAAATGCAAACACAGGTGACAGAAGGACTGCAGCTTTCAAGTCACCATGGTCAACACAAAACCCTGTTCTCACAGCCCCTCTTCTGGTGTTTAATTCAGTTACCACCTACTAATATTACAGTACAAATTCGGTATACTGTAAGGAAAATATCTGACCACCTGTTCCCTAGATTGTCTGAATTGATTAATTAATTAGCAGGATCCTATGTAATATACATGAATATAATGTGCAAACTTTTTCCATTTCCTTCTTGGAAACATGAACATTTGTTTTCTGTCTTTACTCTCTTTGACAACAAAAAAAAAAATGTTATGTGGGCAACAAAATGCCAAACGGTGTTGCTCATCTACATTTTGAAACAAGCAGGCTTCTCCTTGATGGCGTAACATCACAACACGCACGCGGCACACTGCATGCTGTCTCACTTCCTAAAATCTTTTGTCACCTACTGCAACAAGTGTCCCATGCAGGGCGAGGGCAGGACAGTGGCCTGATGGGAAAATGGGAAATGGGCTATCATCAGGCTAACAGGGCACCACGGTCCACTAATCAGATCAGGAAGCTGGGTGTGTGTGTCTCAGAGAGGGAAACCGGTGTGTGTGTGTGTGTGTGTGTGTGTGTGTGTGTGTGTGAGGTAAACTCAGCAAAGCACTAATGGCAGGCATGTTTTAGGAGTGCAGAGTTTTAGGCATCACTTGAGTCCGGCGCTGGGTGCCTTTCCGGGTCCGTGTGCGCTGTCGTCTGAGCGTGAGTCAGCTGGATGTAGAAGAGGGTAAATATTTAGGTCCAGGAAAGGAAACATGTATTTCCCCTCCCTAGCTGCAGAACAATAATTCCCTCCTTCTCCTGCCTTCTGTGTCTGCTTCTCAGAATAGCAGTAATTATCACACTTCCCTGCATTCATTTGAGGACCTCATTGTCCCGGGCAACTACGGCCGACTGCAACAGAAAAAAACTGTGGTGACGTATTCTTGTCAGTTTAGTCATTTGATTGTGTATATGTTGCTTTTATATACTGTACATATGTATTGTGAGTATTCAGTATGCTTGTATAAATGTAATTTTTTTTACCACAATACCTTGGCAAATACTATACAATGGAAAGACCATCTGATAGAGCTTGTCCAAAGACCAATACTTCATCTCAATTTGATATCATAATTCTTTACATGACTCTTTACTGTAAAAGTAATCACATTACTGTCATGCACCACTGAGTTGGAGTAATTTTCACTGATATAGCCTATGAGGTGTTGTCACTCACAAATTTGCCTCAGAGGGGTTTTGAAAGCTGTGATTATTATTTTATAGGATGTTATTAAAAGCTAAGGAAAAAAAAAAGCTTTAAGGCCGGATAGATTTACAATGGATGTCATATCTCGAGTCAACAGCAAAAAAAAGGAGAAAAACAAAGCCCTTCAGTTGGTTTTGGAGTTGTCAAACCCAATGACCACAATCGTAAGAAAATACCAGTTTTGTGGTTTTCACACAACAAAAACTCCTCGTTGATTGTCACGTTATAGTGGTTGTGGTCAGCTTGAACCCATGTTGGTAACAATGGACTGGTGTTCCACCAAAAATAGGCATTTTACTATCAAACTCGATTCGACTTGATTTGAAAGCTGAATGGTTGGTTTGTCCTTCATATAAACAGCACCTGCTGTTGGCTAAAACTTGTCTTTGGCTACAATGGACTCCAATTTTAACAGTAAATTGAGTTTTAAATTGTATTTATTCCTGGAAACACTAATCACAATACTGTGATGTATTTTTAAGAAAGAAAAACACAAAAGGAGAAAAAGAAATGCTTCAATTAGAAACTTCTCAAATATTATACAATTAGTAAAAAAAAGAAAAACAAGATGAATTACAAATAAGTATATACATTTTAATGCAAAACCACATTTGTAATCTGTAGCACTACTAAAAAGGTGAAAAAGTTCTGTTCATGCATTATTTAGAAAGAGGACAAAAAAAAAAGAGCTACGCTCCGATACAAGGTTCAAGTCTTTATCTCAGCCAGCTGTGCAGTCAACCTACGGTGCACACACACGCATAAACATGCACACACACACACACACACCATATCTAGCATTAGAGATGTTTGACGACACAGACTAGTTGACTAGTCCAAAAGCAAGACATATTTTACATTTTAAAACACAAACTGCACACACACAGCCAATGACTCTGTGGAAATGTGACTTGAAATGGTAAAAATATGATATCAAACATTGACATCCACAAAAATATCAGTAAATGTTAAGAATTATGAAAACTTAGTTCGAAAAACAGCTCATTCTGCTGTTCAGACTATTTCTCAAGACCGTGTAGGGGTGGCAGATATGTGGCAGGGTATTTTCTTTTCAACGCCAGTTTCCACCGTCCTTTTTCCGCTGGATGCTATCATCTCAAATAGATTTGTTGTGGTGGGTTAGATGGGTAGAGAGTGAAATCAACGGGTTGAATCCAAAAGGCAGACGAACAAAGATGACATCTCAGCGTTAGTGCTAGGAGGGGGAGCTGCGTAAGGATGGAGCACTTAATCAGCGTTTTACATCGATAAAGCGTAAGTGTTAGGGACTATTCGACTAATTGTGCACATCCCTAGCCAACATCTCTGTAAATATTGTTTTCTCCCATCTTTTTTTCAATAGTTGGGTCACATAATAATACAGTTTACAGTAGCACACAAACCGTTAGAGGTCAAACAGTCCTGAGAATAAAGGCCTCACTTCTGTCCGTGTTATCATTTTAACTTAAACAGCTGATTGTGATCAAGACAAAATCAATATCATGTGCCATCAAAAGGAGAAAGAGCATCCACTTATGAATAAATAGCACGTTGATCGGAAAGCCAATACCACTCAGCGATCTGAATAACGGGGGCCAGCCGATAAATGATCAGAATTAAGGTGCCGGTCTGATGTGACTGAACCAAACGTCAACACAAGCCGATGGGAAGCCCGGACAGATTATTGGACTGTGACAGGTTCAGAGCAAATGCACAAGACGTGCCTATGAGGTGCTGTCACTCAAACACACACACACATACACACACTCTCACATGCACATACACATTAGTGTCTAAAAGATACTTGATTCTGACAAGCTGATAAATCAACATTATAAAGCTTTACTGTCTCCTTTTGCGAATACGCACACACACACACGCTGCCCAGGAAAATATCATCTTATTTACAATAACCTGACACTCCACTGTGGTGAAAACAGTATTAGATTCTTGATGACAAATAAAGAGAGTGAGGAAGAGAGGTGGAGAATGACGGGAATGTTGGGATGGGGGGGTTTTCTTGGGAAGCTGCATTTTTTAGTATGCATGTTGATCCTGTTAGGCTGAAATGCAATAACAGATTCGTGGGTCCGCTCCACAGGAGGAAAGACCCTCGCAACTCTCTTTGACTACCTTCTATTTATCATCTGCACATAGACTGTCGCTGGAAAGAATATATTGCTTTAAAAAGTCGCTGCTGTAATAGCATTGATCTAATTTCCATAAATTTTCATCTGGAATTTGATATTTTCTTCATCGGTGAACAACATAAACTATTTAAAGAGGATGCTGGTGTGGCAAACTTTTCCTCCCGTCCTTAAATTTGCTTTTGGATATTCCCCGGTGATGGATATCTCAGCAGGAGTCAGCGTAGGAGGGATTCACATATTGGGCAGCCAGGGAGCACACACTGGGGCACACACATACACACAAACCACAGATGGAGTAAGCTTCATCACAACATCCACAACCCTGCATGTTCCATTCATAAATCATTTACTTTCACTGTCAGGTCTAACTCTTTTCAAAGACTAACCTATTTATTTATTAAATGGTACTGATAAATCCCCAGTTTGTCTCTAAAGTGCAGAAAGTCATCTGTTTGACCTACTTAACCTGTTGTTTCATGTCCATGATATAAAACACATGCATACACATTGCAGTAGATGGCCATAACAGGAGAATCTAATTGACCAGATTGATGTTACTGTACATACTCATGCCTCTTAAAGGTCCAGTGTGTAATATTTAGGAGGCTCTATTTACAGAATATGGCCGGAATTGAATATAATACTCGGCAGGTCCTATTCCACGGAGTCCGCCGTGTTGTTTCTGTTTCTGCAGTAGCCCAGAATGGACAAACCAAACACTGGTTCTAGACAGGGCGTTTTGCATTTTCTTACACCTTTTGCAGCCACCATAGTTTTACCATAATGTTTGAAATGGAAGTGTGAGTGCAAGGGGTTGAAATCCACAACTACACCGTTAACAGGCAGCTGTTTTTAGCAAGAAAACTCTGACAAACCGACTGTACGCAACCTCTCTCCGGCATCAAATGACAGACACTAGCTTGTGATAGTTTCACAATGGAGCATTTCACAGCAAAAAATGTTTCTTAGGAGTTGGTGGAGATCAAAACAGCTACAAGCAAAGTAACAAAATAGGTTAATAAAGTGGCTAGAAATGCAAGAATGCTAATGTTTCTCTGTGTTTGCTGGATGTGTAAATAATCAATGTTTGCTAACACACTGACGTAACCATTTTAGAAGGCCATATTGGGTTAAAGGTGTACCAATATGTGTTGTATGTGACGCAAGGCGGTGGTTAGAGTTGAAAAGATTGTGGTCATGGTTAAAAGACATTAACATTGACTGGTTGGTAGGAGACGGGATGCAAACTCTTAAAAGTCAAAGTCACACAGTTTGTTGACTGAACCATCCACCCACAACCACCTCCCTGGGAGGTTTTGCGTCAGTGTAATAACTCCACACTGCTTATACATTTGCTTCTGAGTGAGGACAGTCATTATTCTTAGGACGCTAACTGGTCACTTAACATAACACAGAAAAATGCAAACATAGAGTCGATGTGTTAAGAATTTAAACAAACAAGCATCTCTTTTATGTTGGATCCGCACATCATTTCTCTATCCTGCGTGTGATGATTGATGATTGGGTATAATAAGCATACATGGTGTGATGAGAATTAGATCTATGTAAAAGCACGTTAGATTGATGTTCTTAAACTACAGTCACGTTAAGCATGACTGGTTAGATGCTGATAGTAAAAGGCAGCAGGCCAGTATGAAGAAGGCAGAAAAAAACAGTGCAGCAGGACTGTATTGTATCGCCATCAAAGACATCAGTCCCAGAGAATGTCATTATCTCTCTACAAGCATCTATGTCCAGATGGCCCCCAACCTGCTGCTACCACCACCCCACCAAGAACAACAGTTTGTGCATCTAGATGCTCACAAAGTACAGGCTTGTGTATGCATTACATAGTTATTCAAACAAATCTACCCAATCCCATTATAAAGATATTGTCTTACCGAGTAGCCAACAAGCTACGAGATGCTGTAGAAGACTTTGACCAGCACTAAGAGAAGGTGAAGGGACCACGTTGCACCCGGTTTGGCATCTTCACACTCGGATGTCAGGTTTGAAATCGATTTTAGTATTTTAATGCAAACTTTCAAGGGTCATCAAGGCCCTGCTCCTGGCTACCTCGCTGACATTTTAACCCCTTATGAGGCAGAGCTCAGCTATAGATCCTCAGGCAGGGCTCTCTTGGCTGCTCCCAATTCTAGGCTAAGGACAAAAGGTGAGCAGGGTTTCACTGTCAGACCTTCTAAACGCATCTAAAGTTTAGTCCGGTTAAATCAGCATTATGCATTGCATCACTTCTAAAGAAAACTTCATTTTGAAAATAGACAAATTCATAACTTATTCAGCATGTTTTGTTTTTATCAGTGCAGCTTTTCTGTTTCTTTAAATTGCTCATTTGTTAAAAAAATTTGACCACTTTTTTTGCACTGATTGTTTTTTTGAGATGTAACTTTCATGTGGAAGAAATTTGTTGAGTCATTTAGCAACAGGCGTAGTTTCAAGCCCGATGAGGCAAGTTGTGTTTTTGGGCTATTTAAATAAAACATGACTTGAAACAATGAGGAGAACTGTGGGTGAAACAGGAGGTGAGAAAGGAGGAAATAAGTCTGCAGAAGATTTAAAGTTGAGACTTGGAAGACCTGAAAGCAAAAACAAGCGATGACATGGTTAAAAGTCCTGAATCAGCTTCAAGATTTGAGCTTTAAGGACTTGTGATTTGACATGTGACGTGATTTGGACATCCCCAAAAAGACTTTAAAAACAGCTCTGACAAGACAACCGGTAAGAGACGCAGGAGAGCAAAGCTAGTAGGTGATGTACGAGACAGTGCGTGGGACAACGCATAACTTGGTTGGACTTTTGTTTGGAGGTGAAGGTGAGACTTTGTGGAGAAGTAAGAGTGAGGAAGCATGCATACAGACGACCGGAGGGTCTGACTGAGACAGGGGTGGGAGGGGGTGGATTCAGGCAGCAGGTGAGTGTGTGCCACCAGGGGGATTCATCTGTCCTGGGTTCAGACAGGGCCTCATTAGTGAGCAGTGAATTACACTCCAGACACGTCTTTATGTAGACTAATCATATTACAGCTAGCGAGCTCTGCTTCACCCCAGGGGGAGACGGGGGGGGGAGGAGGGGGGGGGGGAGAGTGGCGGCGGAGGTTGGAGAACTTTACAATCTGATTTGTCCGGGAGAACTCAATGTAATCTAGCACCTCCGACTGACACCGTTTTATCTATCTGTCCATCTATCTGCCGGCATGCGTCACATGACTCCACCCCGTGCTCACCGGCTCTCGCTCCGTCTGCCTCTCTACCTCCTCAGCGCACATCCACCCTCCAAACTCTTCCTCTTGCCTTCCTCTCGCCTGTTTTCTCTCCCACCTCCAACCCCTCCACCTCTATCTTCCTCCCAGCTCACTCACCCACCCACACTCTCCCTCCAAGCCAGTGCATCCCTGCCCCCACGTTGTCAGTTCTGACAAGCTGCTTTAATGGGCGATGTGGCGCGTGCCTCTGACCACTGAGCACAGTCATTAACCTTCACTGGCATAATTGAATTCAAGGTTGATTGCTCGTGACCCTCCCCCGTGCCGAGGTCCCTCTCAATGTACATATTCATTACAGGGCCCCGGCTCTAAATGGATTGCACAGGGAAAGCTGTAGCAATCATCCAGGCCGCTCGGCGGGGGCAGCGGCACGCTGCTCGGGGGCCGCGAGGGGACCGTGGACGGAGCGATGGAAGGAGGGAAAAAAGGGGAGGGGCACTAATTGCATGCTAGAGGAAGAGGATCAGATTATGAAAAGAGTGAGAGAATGAAGATGGATCCCCGTGACACTGTCAAATTAAGGGCAAGCCTTGTAACGCGGCGAGCCACTGAAATGTACAGTGGCACCCGCTACACCAGAGGAAGAGGGGAGATTGGGGGGAGGAGATGGAGATGGAGGGAGGAGAGAGAAATGAAGGGAGGGGAAAGAGATGAGAGAGAGGCCATTGAGGCTAAGAGAGAATTGAATGTAGAAGAATGAAGTAATATAGACACACACACACACACACACACACACTGAGTGTGGACACACACACACACTCCCAGGCTGGTTTCCGTGTGAAGGGGAGCATATATCACATCACCCCGGCACCCACCATTACACCACCCCCTACAATACACCACCGCCGTCACCCCCCACCACAAGCCAGCAGGTCTCTAACTCTCCCCTCTCTAATAGCTGTCAGATTACTATCAGCCAAACAAGACATCCAGCCTCGCCTCCTCCCCCTTTTCTCCCTCCCTCCCTCCCTCCTCTCGCCCCCGACCACTACGTTGCCATCTTCCACATTACCCCTCCGGTCCTCCTCTCTCTCTCTCTCTCTCTCAGCTGTTGCCTTCCTTTCTCTCTTCCCATCCACTAACACAACCTCCACCTCCTGTGTTCCTTCACCCTGTGGTACCCATCACCTCCTCCAGCTTAGCTACACCTCCTCTAGCTTCCCCTAAAGATGATTTACCTCAGCTGTGAGAGGCTTTAAAGACCTAAAAAAAAAGGGGATAGAGGGTGAGAGAGGAATGCTGTTTGATCTTCCTATTTATGCTGCACATGATTGCAAACAGATTTTTCGGAGCTATTTGAAACAGTTTAGAATTTCTTGTGGTAACACTTTTTCTAATTAGACGCCCTTTATAAAGACTGCATGAGCTCGGACTGATGGCTTATTATTGGTTAATAAAAGATGTATTAATGCTTTAAAGATCAGTTATGATCTGTTAATAAGAACCACTTTTGGGTTGCCAAGTTGTGAAAAATATCTTTGTCTTGTGTTTATCCTCCTACAGTACGACACATTTTATTTTCAACAATACCATTTCAATTGGACTTAGTCAGAGTAAGTCAATAATAAAGCGTCATGAGTTATTAGCCATGCTAGTTGCTAGTTGTTCTGCCTGTTGCTCAGTCCACCACTTTGGTCCAGACTAAAATACATCAACAACTATTGGATTGATTGTCGCTAAACTTGGTAAAGTTATGGTCGGACATTTGTGGTTCTCAGAGGATGAATCTTAATCACTTTGGTGAGCCTCTGACCTTTTCTCTAGCACCACCATGAAGTCGTTTCGTTTCTTATTGTCACTAATATTGCTTGGATTGTTGTGACATTTGCTACAGATATTCCCTAGAGGATGATACTTTAGTGATCCCCTAACTTTTAAGCTAGCATCATATCAAAAATGTTGTTTGATATTTTAGTTTAAATACCTTCAGACTAAATACCGGCTATCATCTAATGGTGATTTAGCCTCCGCGGCCAATGGACAGTTTTCCAGGGCTTAGCCAGTGGATATCCGGACCAAGACTGCCATTAGCAATTTGATATGCAAGAGTGACAAGAAGAACACGTTTCTGCAAATCTCTCTATAAACAGATATCTGTATATGAATGGCGATAACTTTTAAACAGGCTAATCATCACCAGATGATAGCCGGTAGGTTTTGAGATTGCATTTTAGCCAATATGTTTCATCTTCTTTTGCTCTTCGCATAGACTGTTGTAACTAAAGCCTGCTAAAACGTGTAGGCCTAAGTACAGCCTCACAGAGCCGCCAGTGTGGCTAGTGTCGAGAAGGTAATTGTCAAGCAGTCCATTGGTCATTACTTCCTGATGTAGTAAGCTAAACAGACTGGAGGAGAATAATCACCTGTCAAAGAGATTCATTTTCCAAATCTTGGCCAATCCAAAAGTTGGTCTTGCTGTTGGTTAATAACTGATCTAAAGAGCATTAGTAAATGATTCATTAACCACTGATGAAGTGAGGCCGTTCTTTATGTAAACAGTGAATTCAGAGTTTGTCCTTTTGTTGGCCTTCTGCACTGCTACTGTCGTCTGGCCGGAAACCTGTCCGCCCTTACAGACAGCCAGTGGTCCTCAGAGAGTCATCCAACTGTCAGTGCTCTGTACTGTTCCAGCCTCGTGAATGTCGGCTGTGTGCGCGAGCTGCGTGTTTGTGGGTGTGTGTGTGTGTGTGTGTGTGTGTGTGCGTGCGTGCGTGCTCATGGACTTGTGATCGTCTTTTATCCCCCCTCATCATCACTAACAGGGTTTCCCAGGCTCTGGCCAGGAGAGTGTGGGTCACAGGGCAGGAATCAAACAGCAGAACAATGGAGAGCTTCCTCTACTTAACCTCCTAATGGGCTCTCAATGGCTCCCCTGGCTCCCTCAAAACTATCAGCCACTGGATTCACTTACCTCACTACACCAACCAGGGTGTGTGTGTGGGGGGTCTGAGTGGTGTGGACGTGGCACACTGCAAAGAAAGCGTGTGTGTGTGTGTGTGTGAATGAGTGTAGGTGTGAGACAGAAAGCCAGACCACAGACAGACAGACAGACAGAAACACAGAGGAGGTCCAACTGTTTCTGATGAGCTACGTGTTTTCTTTGTAATGGCATGCAGGCGGTGGATGGGAGAGCGAGAAGTCTTATATTCTCACAGCCACCTACTCGTCAAGCTCACATGAAGCGAACGACCCCGCGGTAGCCAGCAAAACACATGTTCTCAGGTGTGTTTGTACTGACGCGTGCCTCCGCTGACCGATATAGATGTCCGCATATGTGAGTGCACAAGACTTAGCGTCGAGGCACTCGGCTGTGCTAGTTGCACTTCAATAATTACTTTCAGCGCGTGCTCCATCCCTGAGCACCTCACGGCCCCCAAATCTGCACAGACAAGTGGCCTCATTTATTTCCATGGAGGAAAATAATTTAGCAGCGTCGGGCGCTAACGAGCTAGAGCGGAGGGATTCCTAATTAGATTCACTTTGTTTGTGTCATTTTAATTACGTTGTGGTCCCCAGCAGTGGAGCTACCAGTGATCCTTCAGTCTCTTAGCGCTGCTGCCATGCATGCTACTGCACCGGGTCCCAGATGAGCTTTACAAAAAAACTAACAAACTGAACTCTACTTCCTGTCAACCAAAGCTATGACAGGGCTGGGGGTTTATGTTAATTTGTCGATTCTGAGCATGTTTGGCTGCTGTGTCACTTTAATCTCCTAAAAGCACCACAAAGGTCACTGTTTTCTGATGCAAACAAATACACCCTTTCTAAACTTTTTTGGTGATGAATCATTATTTATTGCTGTAAATGAAAGGCATGGGGGACAGCTTTTCCTGCCTGTGTAGTTTTAAGCGGTGTGTTTATGTTCTGCTTTTGAAGGGAAAGCTTCACTAAACCGAACCACTTTGAGGTTCCTTTTGAAGTATTCCCCCAAGACACGGTTGCTAATTATTTGGTGTTTCATGATGAATTCAGCTCAGTTCATTAGACTGTTTTAACTGATGTTGCTGTCTTAGATCCTGTCTGCTTCAACGCGCACACCGAACCATTTAGATAATTGAGTGATTAATTGATACCTAATGATCAGCACGGACCTTATGTTCTACTTTCATTTCAAACTTGACAACTTATTATCAAGTTATTACATGAAACTTGCGCGCGTTTGCAGCAGAAATGTGATGTGGCGTATATTCAGGTGAGTTCCCTGCAGCCGTTAAGACAGGCGGTGTGAGGTGTTTCGCCTCATCTCATGTGAAGAGATGTTTTAATAAACTAAATTTAAAAAGAGAAGCAACAAAGAGAGAAAGAATTTATGAAAGAGGGGAAGAAAATAAAAGAGAGATAAAGAGAAACCCTTGAGGTGTTGTGGCATCCCATCAGTGCTGTTGTTAGTGTGGCTTTCATCCCATCTGTCCCATGTTGTGTGATAGTGATCAGTCTTCAGGGACCCACCTCCACAGATGAGGTCAGCCTCACCTGTCAATCACATCGCTCCGGGCCAAGGCCTGGTCTGCCAGGGTCACCTCAAGCAGGGAATCCCAAACCCCAGACCTCTAAATTGGAAACACTTCTGGATGAAGAGGACAAGATTTAACCCTGCTGTGTGTTAACAAACAAATTATTTAAATGAAACTATTAATTATCTCGGTTTGAGGATATTCCCTGTGATGGAATGATGCAGACAATATCTGAATCCAATAAAAACAATAGTAACACATTGTAGTCTTGATCTCTGTAATGGAAAAGGTTATCATTCTAAAGGGCATATAAATGCACTGTTGCCCATAAAGTTGGAATAAAATATTTTTATCTCTTCTCATGAAATGATTGTGACAATGTGATTTATTCTTGATAGATAAAGTGTATCTTTTTTGAAAACTTTGCCGATCAATCGCTTCCAAACATATCACAGTGAAAATTAAACCACAGTTAGCATTATGTGCATAAATAAGAATAAAAAGAAAATTGTTCCAACTTTACGGGCAACAGTGTATTTCATAAAACATATACATGATAATGAACTAATTCATAGTGTAGAGAGCAGAATAAATTATAGCACCATCCACCAGCCAAATGCCTGTAAAATATTTTGCTTCACTCACTAGCCGAAAACAATAATGCTAATCTAATATGTGGCTAGTAAAAGTTGAACATTCAATAGCCTGTGGACAGAAACATTAATTTCGGACCCTGATACTAGTGCAGCGATACTAATTTTGTAGTGGACTTGTGCAGTGATTTATCCTTGGAGTGGAAATAGTTTGATATTTTGAGAAATACTCTTATTTTCTTCTATTTAATTTGTACAAAAACGGTAGAAACAAATTCACCTTTCCATATCTTTTGGCTGGGGCCATTATTTCTTGAAGTCTCTGCTTGTTGCTTGGCAACTGCTCCACCACCATGAAACAACAAATCATCTGTTTTTTTTTTGTACAGAATTAATTAATGAGACATAAAGTGTTCATTAGTGAGCTTTAGAAGTGCTGGCAGGTCAACCTTGTTAGCTGGAGCCAGGCTAGTCGTTTCACCCTGTTTCCAGTCTTTGTGCTAAGCTAAGCTAACCGGCTGCAACCAGTAGCTTCATGTTTACTGTTCGAACATAAGAGTGGTATCAGTCTTCTCATTTATCTGTGCACAAGAAAGCAAATTTCCCCAAATGTCAGACTATTCCTTTAAAACTGTCAGTCTGTTGGACGTGACCGTCTGCTGCATGTGTGCGTGTGTGTGCCTGAATGTCTGCGTGTGTCGACTAAAACTAACACAGCTGACGTGCTGTATAAACATCTGAGCTGAACCCAGATATCTTTTTGTCCAGGAACAACATTTTGAACCTGTAGGACAATGCCTGCACAGAGGCTACACAGCTGTGTGTACACACACACACCGAGGTCCATTGCTGCAGGGTTATCATACTCAAAACAGTCACCAGAAACACCTTACAACAGGAAGACAGTAGCTCCACACCAGGGAAATGTTAATGTTCCTACTGTTCTTGGAGATGACTTCTTCTCTCTTTTTTGCCAACATTCTGTACAAACATGTTCTTTTCTCTTGGTGTGATACAAGCAGTATGTTGTAATGTGTGTATGTCAGCACTGATTGCTATGCTGCATAATGTAATGCAGCCCATCTGTGATTGCGAGTCAAGAATAAAGATGCAAACTTGTGGGTAAGATGTACAAAGCCTGTATATTCCTAATATGCTTGTGCTTGTGAGAAATAAGGACACAGCCAAACACACACATACACACACTGCTGTGATGGGCTGGCTGTTTTACAATGTGGGCAATTTGGATTCACCAGAGGGAATTGTCTTTTCTCTCACTGAAGCTCATGCTCTCTCTCCCTGGGCACATACTCTTATCGTTCAGAGCAAACCTAATGAAGACACGGCGTGCACGTCTTCGTCAACACCTTACACAGTCTTGTACAGTGTATCTCAAAAAAATAGATGCTTTTATTTAGCATGATGATTCATAACTAAGGTTGTAAAATTCCGGGTATTAACAGGAATTTATGGGAACAAATGGGAATAAACCGGGAATCTACAAAATTGAAGATTGGCCCTTAATAGGGAATTTAAATATCGTTGGGGAAAATATATCATAGCATAATCTTGACTAAAACAACCAGATTTAATGCAAGTACACTTACATTCACATGCACATAGCACACTGCTTACTGCAGGACTATTGAGGCCACGCCCCCTACATGTACTGCGCATTCCTCCATCACATGCACAGATAATTTCTAGAACCCTGGACCACCCAGAGCACAAGACAAGCCACACATCTGAGCCCGTGGACCACATAAAGTGAGGTGAGTTTTGATGATATTATGGGGTAAATATATTTGAAAATGTATTCATGCAGTAGATAGCTAGCTGATCTTATCACGATGCTAGCTTACACCCAATTACTAAATTACCCCCAATTTCCAGTTAATGCCAAAAAAATTCCCATTAATTCCCAAGGAAAGTTTCCAATATGGAATATTTACAAAATTCCCAATGTTTCTGGAAATCAAACAGAAATGTTCCACTCCTTTGCAACTCTATTCATAACATGGCTAAAGTGGTCAAACCCTGTAACCCTTCAATTAATAAGAAAACTTTCAGTAAAATCAGATGTGGTAGAATTTACATGCGTATCATAGATGTGCCATCGCTACACATCTCTCACCTCTGTCACAAGATGCAATATCAAGTGTCAAGAAGAGCTGGTGTCACTACTCATCTGGAAGACCGACAGTAACAGCAGTTTAATATTATAGGTCAGATTGTACAGCTCTGGAAAGTTAATAATGGTGGTAAGAATTGCGTTTGGTGAGCATGCGGAGCTACAGTGGGTTACAGCTTCACGAGTGCAAGATGACCCTTGTGTTTTAGTGGGCACATTGTTATACTTTAAAGTCTGTTTAAAGTAAGAATAAATATGTGTTCTGAGTTTGTCAGACCAAAGAAGAAAGTGTTAACCACCCAGCCAAATTTGAATGATTAAAAATATCAACAAGTTTATGAAATTAGGTGTCAAAATCAGGTAAAAATGATTCTCAGCTCCAGGACTGTGGGGGCGTGTCCGCTGAATGTGCTGAAGCCACGCCCATTCGTGGGAGCAGTCAAGCAGCAATTTTGAAGCGACTGAAACGTGTCAGATGAGTTCAGAAAATGACATGACTAACTCTGAAACACTCTGAGCGAGGTGAATTAATCACTATCTCTCTGCTAGCGGTGCATGTCGATGCTCAGGGTGGCCTCAGTGTGTCATCGAGCCAAAATCCTGGACTGAAAACTGGTGAAAAACAGTTTTAACCTCTAACTCCACATTTCAGTAACATATCGTTCAAAGTCTTTTCACGTTTGCAGCAACTATTTTCCAACATATTTAATATATTTTGAAAGAAATCTCTGAAATGCCTTTACACAGACTTTAAAGGTGTATGACTAATTCAGCAACATGCAGAAATTACTCATGCATGAGAACATCATGAGTAATTTCTTCAATTAGGTTAAATGAATGCGGACTAGACTCATGTTTGAGGACACTATTGATTATCTTATGAGTGCTGGTAGAAGTGAGGGCTGGCTGAGGGCTTAATGATTCCTGTGAAGAAATCACCGTGGAAACGGTGTGTTGGATAATATCTGATTAGGACAGTTTTCTCTCTGAATAGCTGTTGGGTATTTTGAATAAAATAAACTGGCAACACAACAACAAAAAGAGAAAAAAAAAACGCTTACAAAAATGATTGTGTGAACAAACAACACTACTGGTGCTCTATTTTAATCAAAGCTTCACTGAGGAGAATAGGCGTTGAATCCAAATGTCTAAAATCTGTCATATTGACGACTGTGATATTTGTATAATTAAAAAGGAGAGGGTATCGTCTACCCCCATATATGATATGACCGCTGCATTGATGAAATTATCTATCTTGAAATAAATTAATATGTTTATCAGGTACGGAGGACAATTTAATAACTCACCTGTCAAAAGTACCAGATTATGTCTGGGGAAACTGGCAGCTGATAATTACCCACAATTCATGCCAGAGGTTTGAATCTTTGCAAAAGAAAATTGATGAAACACAATCTAAATTAGGTACAGTAATCCATTCCAGGTTATGATGGGAAAAGGCCTATGTAAGGTGGATAAATGAAAAAGATTCTTGGGTTAGATTTACATAACCATAAGAGCTCTTACAAGCTCAGTTTCATTCATTTCGCCGTCACTCTTAAGTTACACAGTTACTCTCTTTATGTGATCCATTAGGAACCGTTTTCTCCACAGAGTGACCTCACACACACACACACACGCTAACATCGGACTGATAGGACTCTGTCTCATGTTCAAACCACCTGGATGTGGAAGTGCCATCCGCTGTCCTCTCAGGCCACATGCTAAGTGCAGCCTCAGGTCTGTACATCTTACTGTCGTCTCACTATCAGGTTAACGCTGCCGTGTCCTAATAGATCTCACTTAATGCATCCTGTGGTCATTTATGGAGAAATAAATAGCAGCCCAAACCCACTCTTACTGTCTCACATATTCAAACATGAGCTTGCAAACACCGAGCGTGCGGTGACTTAAGTGTGACATCACTCTTCCTGTCCCTCAATACAGTTTGTTGATGGGTAGGGCAGATGTATGGTCGCACAACCTAAAGTGAGACTTTTGATGGATCAAATAACATTTTCATACAAGTGAAAAATGTTGACATTACAGTGTTACCTGGTTTTGTTGGACCAGTAGCTTATGATAGCTAGATGGTCACCCCACATTGCTAGCCATGTAGTCACACCAAATAAATGGTTAATAACCTAAATGATCTTATATCATGTTACAAACCAGTTTTTTTTAAGAAATAGACACATATTTGCTCTCTTGCCAAGAGTCAGATGAGAAGACCGATGCCACTCTCATGTCTCTATGGCAAATATGCAGCTGGAGCCAGAAGCTAGTTAGCTTAGCTTAGCATAATAGCTAGAAACAGGAGGAAATAGTTAGCGTAACAAAATCCAGCACCTCATAAGTTCACTTAAAACATTATATCTTGTTTGTTTAATTTATACAAAAGAGTGTAAAAACAACAATTCACTGTTTTACAGGTGTTTATCTGCCGGACTATTGCTTGGCCCGGAACAGTTGCCAGGCAACCAATGGAGACTCCAGGAAGTTACTGCTGCAGATTCAAACCAGGTGCAAACAAACAGTGTATAACTCTGCAAATGCAACTTTTTTTAATTAGCTTAACATGTCTAGTGTTATTAAGATGTAACTGTTAGCTCTGGAGGTAGTGTTGTTTTTTCCAGTAGATGTTATGATGCATGAATGGTTGCTCTTAAAAATTCTTGATATCCCCCTCTCTGAATTACAACTCGGAGGATATGAAGGATTTTTTCCATGTGGCCACATGTGAATAAATTATGTATGATATGACGTAAACATGGCATACATTTAGATCAGGTTTAGGACACACATTTGGTGTTTCACATCGACTAATGATGACTTCTTTAAAGGAACTGGCTCAAATATCCATTTCTTGCAGGTGACTTGGACACACTCACGCTGTAAAGTCAGCTCTATCTCTCAAACAATAACGTAAGGAGAGTATTACCATCATCTCGTCATAAAGCAGCCACTTTCCAGTGAAGTTTTCCAACAAGTGCTGGGATAGATGTGTTCAGAGCTCTGCATATGGCAGACAGCTGGACCTCTGGCTAGAGACAAGCCGGCAGAGGAGAGGCATGGCAGGCGGCAGAGTTTTTAATCTGTCTGTCTGTGTCTCCTCTCTGTTATTAACCTCACGCCCTGACAGCCTGCTCCCCGTGACACTGACCTGCTTCACCTAATGAGCTACCAATTACTACAAATTAGGCGAGAGAGAGGCCACTGCTATCATCCACTCCACACAACTCTTCTCAACAGTTCTGTGGGATTTGGATGTAGCGGGATGCTCAGGTGCATTTTGGATTTCTGGAGGTGTGATGTTCAGAGAGGATGCTGTTAACATTGTGTATGTGTTGCTGTGCTGTGCACTTAGAGCTGTGCCTTGGTGCTTTAGCCTGGCACCTCTAGTGAGTTTCAAAGATCATTTGTATTTGCACCTGCTGCTGCTGTGCTGTGTCTCTGCGTGTGTTTGTGTGTGTGTGTGTGTTTGTGTACGCCCACATAGTTGGTCTTTAACCTTGCACACCTGGCTACTCTGCGAGACCAGCTTCTCTCTGGCCCATCTCGATGTTTATTCATTTATTTATGGGAAGCCTGGAAATCATCGCCCTTGTCTCGGTCTCCTGTGGCAGCGAGGGAAGGCAGCCCAAATTTATGCATGGCAGCAGAAATTAATTAGGCATCAATTAACTCATGCTAATGTGTATGCATTGAATTTTTTTTTTTTTTTTTTTAAGAGCCCGCCTGTCAACTAATTTGTAAAAACTGTTTCACAGACACGTCAACAGTCGGGAACAGACAGTGTCTTGTAGGCTATTTTCTCATACACAGAGAAAAATATGAAATCAGAGTGGAATAGAGAAAAGCCTTGAGATGTTAATAAACAAAGCTGGAGGAGGAGGAGAATGTGGCCTGCAGAGGTCACAGCGCTGGAGCTTGCTTCTCCTCTTCATTTAAGTGTGTCCCTGGCCTGAAATGGCCTGCAAGCTACACACACAGAAACACACACATATTCTCAGATAGAGGGAGAGAGTGAGATGGAGGGAGAGGAAAGGGAAGTGAGGCGTTTATTTGTTGCTTCGCTCTTAACAGGCTGCTGGTTCGGCAGGGAACCCCCAAAGGTAGAGTTCAGAGAAAGTGTGTGAAATGTGTGTGTATGTGTGTGTTTTTAGCCCTCTGTCTCAGCGCTCTCTTTTGCCAGGAGGTTTCCATCAGCTCTTGTGTTAATAGCGGGCTAGCCACTTCAACAGCAAAAGAACTGGTTGTCTGGTTTATGGAGAAAAGTCAAGGGATCAACCTGCATACATGAACTCATACAGTGTATATAAATATACAGTGTGCACAGAGAGTTAAAGAAAGAGCTGAACCTATCGTATTAACATTCTATTTTCAATATTTTCTATGCTGGCTTGTGTCATCAGGCTAACAGTAAATACATAATTAGATGTCACATTTTTCTTTTGGTAGCCAACAGAATAGGACTGAAAAATAAAGCACAGCTCAGTCCAGAGCAAAATGTTTCATGAAATAAAATCCAGCATCCAGCATCGAGTAACATGCCCTGTGTCATCTGACTGCTGATATATACGATGGTTATCTAGCTATCTTGCTGTGTTCTGTTAACCTTAGCCTGCTCACATTGAGGACTCTTAGCAGCGTACCGACAGCTTGATCAATAGGTCAGCGTGCTGACAGCAGTCCTCGGGGTCCTCGGTAGAGGGAGAGACTGGGTGGGTTAAGGAAGGGGGTAGTTAAGGGTGATCACGTATCCCGCAGACAACAGAAGCACCTAAAGAAGTGGGATGAACAAAACCGGCACACAAAACACTCACTTAACAGATGACCCTAACCCCAACCACCATGTAGTCTGCTCTCATTCCATGATGCCAAAAACTGAACCTTACAAAAGGTCACAGGAGACCAATTTGAGATTTTCATTTTCTTCTTTTTCTGCTCTGTAATTTCATTCTCATCAGCCACATCGTCATATAGGCCTGCTATGTGTACATTTTAAAGCAAGGCTATACAACATAGGCCTATATCGTTTATCCCTCGCCATCAACAGTTTGCATTTCACCCCCCTGTCATCCGTCTATGTAATGACTGGACACAGACAGCCCACCCTGAATTATTCCTACTTATGTGTTATTACATGTCCTGAGCATCCACCCTGTCCTCGTGCCCGTCTGCATGACAGACAAATAAAGACTGTGTTATGCACATGGGAGATGCCGGGGCAGATAACCTCACATTTACATTCAAACGGAGCTTTTGACAAAGCCTTAGCAACAGGCTCCTTAATCAGCGGGTTGGCTGCGCAGCCCTGTCCTGCCTTCTCCTCTCCTCTCCTTACAGCCATGATCTTGAGAAGGAGCTTTAAATTGGAAATTATTACACATTAAACCCTCTGCGCACAGGCCAGGATCGAACTGGATCAATATCTTGCCCGGCACAATAAATCAGTTGCTTTCTCTCCGCTTCTCTCTTTTCCCCTTTGCTTTTTCAAGTGGCTATAGGCCACTGCTCAACTGGAACATATTTAAATTTTCTTGTAACAAATTAATTCCAACATTTTCTCTTGATTGAATTAGGGCAAGTGCTGGTGCTGTCACAAGTGTTTGGGCTGCTCCTGGGGAGAGACAAATTGCCAGGCCTGGACACGGGTAACAAGCGGTGGTGTTGAGTCGCTGATAATCTCCCCACTAATTCTCCATTACAGCAAAATGAGGCCATAAATCTTCCTGACAGCTGATCGATGTAAACATTGTTTCCCCCATGATTGCCAGCTCTCCCAGCGGAGCTACTGTCCGCTCACAATCCGCTGAAATTACTCCGGCACCAGCCCTCCCTCCCTTCTTCTCCCTCCCTGGAACTGGTGTGTGTGCGTGTTGGACTGGCCTGGCGGGGAAACCAAAGTCACTGCTGTCCTGTCGAGGTGGCCATCTAATTTTAGCTCAAAGCTTGCTAAACAAATGGAAAATATTAATCAAAATGTCTCCTGTTTAACCACTGGCACGAGCAATTCTTTATAGAAGAATGATTGTTCTGCTACGGTGCGGTCACGCGGTGTTGCAGGTTGAATGAAATGAAAAAGACTGTTGAAAAATGAAGGAAATAAGAAATAGAGGGTATAACATGCAGTCAAACAATGATTTCTTTTCTAAATGTAGCTATCACTCCTCCTCCTTCTTCTGTGTGTGTAATGGCATTAGGCAGAGTAAACGGCAGTGAAAGATTGAGTTGTCAAACAGTCAAAGCACAAGGCTCGTTATCAGCGTGTTCACTGTCTGATAATATTCTACACCATTATTAAAATCCAATATGCATGTAATTACAGAGACAGGGATGCTGTTAAAACGTGTCGTCTGGCTATAATCACAGACAGAGAAGGCCATTTTAAGACATGCCACTTTAAGAAATGTGTTAAAATGGCATGTATAAAGCATTTTGGATACTTATTTTATTCACATATTGCAATAAACAGTTTAAGACTATAAAACTGAAATTGGTTTCAAGTAAAAACCAGAGGGTATACTCATGTGGGCAGATACTGGCTGCTTCATTTTTTATTTTTCTTTATCTTATTATCCTCTTGATCTTTGTCATTTCTCAGAGTTATTCCTGCACGTCAGTATCTCTGCCGCTCTCTGACATCTTGCTTCTGGCATGATTCTCTGTCTGTGAGTTTGCTCCTAATTGGCTGGTTATTTACCACAAGTGCTGATCAAGAGTTACTCTACTTCTTTTTTTTTTTTTTCCAAGAGTAAGAGAGCCGGTCAAGACAAGCTCTCAAAAGTTTGATTTATTGTACAAAGACTAATGTGTCTCCTTATATTTCTTTCTTTTGAGCCTCCCGATCTTGTTTTTCTCAACTGGATCTACTTGATAGTTAGGACATAGACAGGACAGGCTCTCAAATGACCAATCTACACTTTATATCTGTAGCATTTATGACAGGATTGTTGTATTACACTATATGTTTAAACCATACACAAAAAAACAAAACGA
The DNA here is from genome assembly GCA_946959425.1 of Argyrosomus regius. Lineage (NCBI taxonomy): Eukaryota > Metazoa > Chordata > Actinopteri > Sciaenidae > Argyrosomus > Argyrosomus regius. The sequence continues at coordinate 13,260,463 of OX336889.1, forward strand.
GCTTGCACTGATGCAATATTGGGTTAACTATACCCAGTGATGTTATTTGTTTCTATTACTGTTGGGTTATTTACTCTAACCAATCCATCTTGGGCAAATCCGCACCTCACAATTTACCCCCAACGTCAGCGTGGGTTGTACTGTACTATTCATGTAGCAAGGAATAAAGTAAGAGTTTGTAGAACATCAGATTTTCTTACAGGAAACGAGGGTTGATATCCTGACTAGCAATTAACATTATTATGATTATCTTTTTATTAACCTCAATCTTCTAACCTAACCTTAACCCTGAAATAACTGAAATTTGCCCACCTATAGCAGCAGAAACAAGTTGTGAACACATTGACATATCATCACCTTCTACGTTGATGTCGTTTGCAAACAGTTGCTTATTTACACATCCAGCAGATATGCACCAAAATCATTTATTTTGTGTCGTGTTTGTGGCCACCATATGAATGTAAGTCCAATATTCACTCTCTTATAGCTCTGTTTTTGGTCTCTACCAACTCTTGAGGGAAATATTTAGCTTTTTAACTGCTAAATGTTGCACTGCGTTCACCAGCTAGTTGCTAACTGTGTCTATCTGGTATGGAAATCCAAATGATCTAAACTGTTGCAGTTTTGCATTCTTCAAGATGATACTCATAAGGGATGATGTGCAATATGACCATGTATACCTTGTACGATAGAAACATGTGTATAGTTTATGTTGTGTTTTTCACAAATCACACTCTTTACACAATGATAAACAGTTTGGATGATGCTTTGAGTCGGGGCGTGGATGCAGCATGCAGGCAGGAAATTTGCATACACAAATAAACACTGAGAAGAGTGAGCATGGCACAGAACGAGGTCATTCTGAACAGGAGTACGACCAGCCCAGACAAAACATGGAGCTTATACCTAAAAGAGGTTGCATGGCACTGCTGTGGCATGGACGGTGGTTTGAAAAGAAATAGATATAGATAGATATATATAATAAGAAATAGGCCTTTCCATGTGGTCATTTTATATAAACTATTTAAGATAACATATACCTTTTTTGTCCCAGAGTAGAAATTTGACTTAATAATACGACACACAGCTGCAGTCAACTTAAATACAACACACAGCCCACAAAACAGTACATACAATACATAGATATTCTAAAAAAGGGAAATTGGATCATAATAACAATGAATTGTGAATTTACAGATAATGCTGTGATATGTATCGTTGAATACATATATCAGGATATTAAATTTTGGTAATATCACACAGCCCTAATACTACCAGTCCTCTCTCGTGTACTGTACATACTGTTGCACTCTTTGATTCGGGTACCCTCTACTTTGCGGCTAATGTACAGCCTCTTTTCTCTCTCTCTCTCCATTCTGTCTACTCTGGCTGCCTGTATGGGAGCATTTATGAGTCCTGTGACCACGGAGCACCCAGGGGGCATGTGCGACAGTCCGGGAGACATCCCACACTGGCTCTAAAGGTTACTCAGGCCAGCACTCCATTGCAATTGGTCCCTGTCTGGCTCTGTCACTAGCATTATGACTTCATCACCCTTGAGAGGAGAGGAAGAGAGAGAAAGAAAAACAGTTTGCACTCATCCGTCAATGTCCATCTCAAATTACAGCTCAACCAATCACTGGCGAGGATCAATAGAGAGCGGCTAGGCAGGTTGTGTGTGTGGGGGGGGAGTATGGTGGTGCGACGGAGGAATGAGGAGAGGAAGGGAGGGTCTGAAGATGCCCGCTGAAAGACAGAAGAATAACTGATCAATACGGAAGGATGGATTTTGTCATTTTGAAAAGGGCTGTCAGAGGGTCGTTCACTCCCACCTGCTCAGAGCTATATCCTCCAACTCAGGCTGTGGATTACACGTCAGTCCATCATGTCTCTGCCTCGTTCACTACTATCACACTGTTAGCATAAATCAGAACTTTTGGAGATTTGACACTCTCGATGAGCAGGTATTATTTTCATTGGCTATCAATTTGCATAGTTCAATGGTGTACCTTCAAAGGGCAATCTCAAACAATGATCTGTCTCTGCACGGTTGTAATTGCAAAGCGATACTCATTATATCATTTCATCCGACGCCTCCTCCGCACTCCGAGTCACGGTGTGTGTTGAGCCTGACCCCTGCACTCTTCCACGCATGAGGAGAGGAATATACACTGCCTGTACCGGTCTGATGAGAGCCGTGTGCGTGTGTGTGTACGCTGGGTGATTAACTCAATAAGAAACAAAGATCTCCTTTATTGGGATGCTCTCTGCTGTAATGGTTGTTTGATTGGAAGCCAGTTGCTGTATTGACAGGTGAAGTGGACTGATTAATGGGGGCTTAAGCCAGTAAGGATAACAGTCCTTCACTTGGCTTATTTAACTCTAAAAGAGTGACTGATGGTCCACTGCAGGGGTGTCGTCTAAATCACTCCCTGCTGAAGCCTCTAAGCACTGTAATGGAGCCATTTATGCACGTCCCTCTAGGAAACATTGATTTGGAGGATTTTAATACAACCCTCTGCTTGCTTTTGTTCTCAGCATGTGAATGCTACTGATAGCACTTGAAGCTAATTATAACTAATAATTAGAACCATCAAAATGCTCGATATTCAATCTTAAGGGCACAACTGTTTCTAATTCTAATAACCTACATGATAGGAGATACATTTTCCCCAAAGGCCCCAAGAGACTCGATAGTAAAAGAAATACGCTTTCAACGAGAACTAATTACTTTCTGTGTGGTAATTAATAACCTTAATAGTAACCCTGGGTCAAGAATGCATTGATACTTTTTATTTATGAGTTAAAAGTTGTTACAAAGCCCTTCCACTATGGAACCACTGTACCATATAGCCAGCAGTGGGCAAGCTGTCTATTACAGTCTGTTGTATACTGCCTTATGCTAATCGTTTGACCTAAGGTGCAGAGTTTTAAAGTAAGGCCAGAGCAGTAAAAGGAAAAGTGGTTTTAGTCAAAACAAAGCGTGCAGAGGAACTGAATGAATATAGAGTATCAGTATTATGTCTGTCATGAGGGTCAAAGGTGACTTGTTTGGGGCTTGGTTGAAGCTCTGGTTTCAATTCAGTGGATCAGAATAGCTCAAATTGACACCAAGACCCATCTGCCCACTGAATTAATCCTCCACTCTCTTCCATTTGGTCGTTTTTTTGTTTTCTTTATCAGCTCCATCCATTTCTTTATTCATTCAGTTGACTTTTGAAAGGGGAGAGGTGACATGTCCCGGGGCATGCATGTGTTTTTTTTTTTTTTTTTTTTTTTTTTTTTAAATCCAGCGATTTCAAGTGTAACATTTGCAGACTGCAGGGTCACTGGCAGTTATATTTTCCCTCTCCCTCCTCTCTCCCTCTCTCTCTCTCTCACCCTGTGAAATCGATCGTTTGTTTGTGAGGAGCTCAAACGGAGCAGGAGAAAGATTCAGAGCTCTGCTGGCAACGCGAGCAGAGCAGAAATGCTGCTGGGGAAAAGAGGTAGGCAAAAGTCAGAAAACCTCCCCACTCTCACCGTCAGTGCACATGACCTTGGGGCCAGAGCGAGCGAGCTAGCGAGCGAGCGGGCGGAGGAACCGCCCAGCATGCGTTGGTGCATACTCAGAGGAATTTGGAAGGCAGGGTGGAGTGCGGGTCTGCGAGACCTAGCCCTCTGCTTAAGTGAGTGCAGATTAACTGAAATAAAACTTTTAAAGGTCAATATAAATTTGATTTGATGTCTGCATACTAAACGTTAATCACATTAGAACAAAGTTACCCCGCTCTTTGAAAAGGCTGCTCTGTTATGTTAATCTATCTGGCTGTTAAACATGAAGGGCAAGCAACAGGTGAGGAACCTTTATGTGTGTCTGTGGCCCGGCAAATAGAGAGAGACTGTAGCGTAACGCAGACAGTAGTCGACAGTAGCTGACACTGGCTATCAAACAAACAGCACATAGAAGATGTCTGCCAAGGAAACCGCCTCTGGTGAGAAACACAGAATGAAGGAAAAAGGGGGAGAACGGAGCGAGAGAAGATGACAGAATGACACACGGGGGACAGAAATGTTTGTTTTAGTGTGCGCCCCTGCCCGTGTGCGCAGCATACATGCACTGCATGCTGTGTGTATTCGCTCCGTCTCTTCCTCTTGCTCTGTCATAGCCGTCTCAGTGGCGACTGAGGCACTGGAGCCCCACGGGGGTCAGCCATGTAAGGAACATAAAAGGCCAATTTAATTTAGCACGTCCGCGGCTACAAAGTATTTTAATTTCGACAGCTGTGACTGAGGAGTTAATATTTGACTTGTCAGAAGTGGGGCCAGGGCCAGTGAATCATTGTAATTCTCATTAAGAGGCTCTCCCCCAGCAGCACCCTAATGCAGAATAATGAAAGTCAAGACGGAGTGAGCTTCTAATGCCAGTTGAGGCCTATCTTTTAATATTCCCCTCTTGATGGATTAGGGAAGCGGGAAATTCATCTTGGATCATAGGGCCTAATTTAATAAGGGATCATTCCAGGAGTATTGCATTTTATAATAATGTCATTTAAAGTGTCGTCTTCCATTTTTACTGTCCCATATGTATGCTTATATAATGGTGCCGGAGGGATGTGTTTTTACAGTGTTCGGATCTCTTCTGTGTCCACACACCCCCTCCAGACCACACTACACTGTCTCTCTGTGGTCTGCCGGCTCTCAACTCAGGTTTTCATTTCGTATTTTGGTCATAGAGCCAATTGAGTGAGCAGTTATGAGAAGTTCAGTTACTCCAGCATGTTGCTGTTTCCTCAAATTATTCCTAATAGCATTTAGGGAGAATCACTGTGATATGAGTGTTGGGATTGTAAATATCACCCAAAGGAAATATTATAAAGATACATTGCATTTGCTCCATCACAAGCTTCTAAAACCTCTCCAAGAGAGGCAGTGCTATATTTATCCAACCCACTCACAAAAGAAAAATGGCTTTTAGGGAATAAAGTAAACAAATGTGACTAATATGAAGAAGTGTTGACGTTAGCAGCAGCACACAGCTTACAATTATACCTCGTATAGGCTGGTATAAGTGAAAAATGCTGGATTTTTACTGAAAAAGCATTCATGTTTTTTTATATGTACACGTAAGGCTCAACAGAAAAATAATCACAACATGATCTTTGTCATTTAGAATTTACAATTTTGCACATATAACATGTTAAACACGCCTCAAACCAAGTTACCACAAAAAAGATTATAGTAATGCTTTTATTAGCAGTGGTGCAGATACAGCGTGCTCTGCGGGCCCTGAATATTATATTGCTTATGTTTTTTTCCATATAACCTCCAAACACATATGGAGCAATTACATGTAATATTGTTTATTAGTACTGTTATTAGTCTTCAACAGCTCGGAGACAGCTGTGTATCCTTCCAGTTCATAGACTAAGAACTGAGTCCTGTTCTCATAAAATGATTGCCGGCTTAAAACAAGTTTGTTTGGGTTTGAGAAACAGAGGCCATGGCTGCAAAAAAAAAAAAAATCTGTTTATGCAATATTCTATATTACTGAAATACTTTTTTCATTTTACAGCTGTAAACAATACAGTATATCCTAGTGCAAATTGCCCATGCAATGTTTATCACTAAAATTACTCACTACTTGATGGAAAGACTACTTTCACAATGATCTCATGTTACCACTCAACTTCAGGCAAGCAAGAAAAACTTCATATAGCTCAATGATGTGTTAAAATGATTTTCTCATCAAAATAACTGCTATTTGTCTTCCTGTTGTTGCTTAAATATTACTTCAGGCCAAAACTGGCAAGTCTTACTCAAGCCCACTAATGAACATGTTATATTTTGTTTGTTTAAGCCATTCAAAAACTGAAGTGTAAGAACAACAGTTTTAGGCGAGTTATGTGCTTTCCAAACTTTGTGCTAAGCTAAGCTAATCAGCTGCTAGCAGTAGCCTGAGTATTCCCAAGATGTTGAACTATTCCCACCTTCTGTTGTATGTAAAATGTGCGACAAACTATTGGATTGATTTAATAATATCATGCAACATAATACAACACCACCGCAAACCAGTGCCTCAATAATTATTCCATTTATTCCACATTAAAATGTCTAAAAACTCCTCAACCTGTGCTATACTGTATAATTTGTTGAGTTACGTGGCTACATTATCCCAAATGTTACCAACAATTTTCAAACCCAGACAAATCCGTCATTTTATATGAGGTTAATGGTGTGTTTTATAAGATCCCTACACTTCCAGGGAAACATGGGAAACACCAGATGATATTTCAGAGAGCGAGGAAGGAAGTTTGCAAGCTAACTAGCTAACTAACCGCGCTATTGTGCAATTTTTCATTGCTGTTTGCTGCGCGTTCTGTTGGTAAAGAAGACAACAACTCCCATGACCCCATGCTACTCTGTAGTGGCAGGAATTACATACTGTGTGTCTCATCAAGTCTCATCAACAGTAATACATGTAGCACTTCCAGACATATATTTATGAAGAGATGCTTGACTTTTTTTGGGTCATGACTTATAGACATTATTGCCATGAACCCTCGCAGGTCTATGAGTCTCCATCACATTTCGGTTGCAGTGTGTGTTGTACATTTAGATTTAGATTTGCTGGCATTGATTTAAGTTAAACCAATTCCTGTCCCCAGCCTCTCTTAGGTGGTCCAACAAGAGCACTTCCAGCGCACAGTGTGTTACATGTGACCCTTTAAAAGGGTCCCTGTCATCATTAAGATAAGAGGCAGTCTCTCAAACATGCTTTAGCTCAACAAAGTGCTTCCTCTTTGGCACACTCATGTCTTTGGCACCTCCGTCAACCTTCTCCTACATACTCTCTATCTATTCAGCTCATATCTCACTGCCCTTGTCCTCGTAACCCGGCCTTCTCTTTCTGTGCGACTCTTTAGTCCACTGAAGTCCAAATTCATTGTCAGTCAGTCAGTCAAAGGATTCAGGTCGCAACTTTAAATCTAGTGTATGAATATCACTGCGGGTTGAGAGATATAGTTGTTTTCAATCGGCTGGCTTCCTTCCTCTCTATAACACAACCAGTTATCTTCCACAGCAAGTGTCAGCTATTTTAGGATGCATGCGATATTCATTCTCTATACGTGTGTCACTTCCTTGAATTTTTTTCCATTGCAAAACAAAAAGGGAGGAAAGTTTTGTTCGCTAACAGCACACATTTTGGTGCTTAACTTTTAGAGAGTCACTCTCGTAGAAGAGAAAGCAAAACACTTTCCCATTCTGATGAACCCACTGAATAAACACTATCTTGCATTAAATTGTGTGTAATACCAACAGCTACACTGACAAAACAGTCACTTTCTTTGTTTAGTTTATGGGGAAAAAAACAATATAAAGAGTGTCAGATATGAAAACTCAAAGAGACAAAGACACACTGAGAAGTAGCGATATCACAGGAGGGAGGGAGCGCGAGTGAGGGCCACGTTGTGAGATCTATTTTTACATCCCATTTCAGAATGAGATAGTGTCCTTCTCTCACACCTCCCGCTATGGAGGAAGCTAATGCAGGCCTATTTAATTAGATGTTGGCAGATTGTTGAGCCAACACCGTAATCCAATAGAACCACGCACCGCAACGGGGTCCTGCCTCCTCCGATGCCTCCTTGGCCCCATAATGCAGCTCAGTCAGCTCTTCGCATTTTGTCTGCCCTTCTCTCAGCTTGTGACATCAATTTACATTAGCCTGCATTGAAACAAGATGCATTCTCCCCACCAGTGACTCACACACACACACACACACACAACCCACTCAACCCACTCTTCCCAGTTGAACTTGACATGGTCCCCCACCATTATACATCACCATTTCATGCTCATCTTATTAGCCTATAATAAGGCATGCGAGTGCGTGTGCTTGTGTGTGGTTCTCGTATGTATTTATCTTCCAGCCTGGGGACAGCGACTTACATGCACTTGCCTAAGGAGTAAATTACCATAGCAATACAGCTGTCAATACTGCTGTATCAATGAGGGGACACAAGTGGCAGGATCAATGAAAACATCTGAATAAGATGCCCTGGATGACAGCCACTTTCCTGCTTTAAAATTCTATTACTTCTAAAGCACTTGACCTCTTGCTCCCATATTCTACTCCCCCAAAGACTTATTAATATACAGGAGTAGGTACTTAGGGTAGGTAAACTTTAATTTTCATGGATAATGCTTTAATAATGACTTTGGATACATACAGTAGGTGATTGCATGAAGACACAGTCCACTGTCATAATGATCACATTAAAAAAAGAGTTGCTTAAATGAGAATTAAATGAGCTGAGTGAACTGGAACCAAGATATTTATTCAATAGATTTCTGAAAAGATTTTTATGGCATTTATTTATTTTTTATTATTCATTTTAAAGTTGAGAAATGTGGTAAATGTGAGCGACAAGGATGGCAACAAATATAAGTGGTGGAAAAGGACTTAGTACCTTTACACAAATTTGACATACTACAGCTTTAGCTACTACAAATTAGGTTTTTACATACAAAACATATAATGAACATAAACTACTCAACAGTTAGCTTCACCTTGACCAACTGCAACAGTAAAATGCTACTTACACATTAATGCAAACATGAATTATAACATAACTTAACCATGTTTGTGGTGTTCCTTCCCTTTTCTGTCATAAATAGCATGTTAAGTTAAGTTGTATTTTATTTTGTTTTTATTATTTTCAATTAAAAAATGGTGGGGGGTTGTGGGGTGTGTTTTGCCTTTACTGAAGAGTGACATTCGAGAGCTGACAGTAAACATCGGGGTGATGTGCAATACTTTGCCAATCTTCTTTCTTAATACTCTTTACTTTACAGCTATAACTTGTATTGGACAGCATAAACAATGAGAATAATAGCCAAGAACATAATAATAAATGAGTCTAAAGAGACACAATCTTGAGGGTTTTAACATAAATAACCAACTTTTACGTCATCGTGATGACTTTTGCAGCTTCTTTGGATGCGTCCCAATCAATAATCAATTTCATATCATAAATAAAACATTTTGTTAATGTTTACACATTCCTTATGTCACATTTGGACAAAATCACAGTGCATTTCTCGTAAAAGTTATGATGTGTTTGTATGCAACTACCGAACGAGAAACTGTAAGTAAATCGCAACGAGCATATCCATCACGGAGTTGTATGTTTTCTAACATCAGTGAGATGTATTGATTTTTGTACGGCACATACGTAGATTTATGGCTATGTGAAAACAACTTACAGCTTTATGAGTATAACATTTACAGTACACAGGTGATTGATGCTCGTACTGAAAACCAGGGGCTATTTTCCATCGCATCTAAACTTTGCTTTGACCACACACGTCTGTCACCAGTTCAGAGAGCATTCGAATGCGGTTGACAGATATATAAATGGTCATAAATGGTTCCCCGGACAGAATGTTGAAAAAGCGTTTAACCCCAGAATGAATGATCCTGGACCTCCCCGGATTTACCCACATTAAAAAGACACTTGAGCATCCTGATACAAATATTGGGTGATTTGTCGGTATTTTTGTCATTTTCATGACATTTCAAAATGACATTTTGTAAACTTCAGACAGCGTGAATACAATCAATATGAGATGAGTTAGGCCTGTGTTTCCAAGAGGCTTTTTGTAATTTAAGAGTCTGTGTACAAACATCTGATGATTGAAAAGCAAGTACTCGATCATACTCACACACACACATGATTGGATCTTACCAGCTTGTAAATACAGAGCGGCATGGGCCAAATGTTTAACATTTACTGTGTGCCCCTCATCACTCTCCCTCTCTTTTTCTCTCTCTTTCTGTTTTAGCATTTCATTTTGTTCCCCCCCTTTTTTTTTTTTTCCTGAGCCCACAATGCACACATAAACCCATACACACAAAAATGCACACAAACCCACTCCCCAGTGCTTCCACAATACACCAAATGTCACCTTTTTTCGATGGAAACAATACAATCCCCTCAGAGCCACTAGTGCCCACAGGTCTCAACACATACACCCTTGTTATGTCTTCTTCCCAGGGCAGGGAGTTATACATTATGTTATCTCCCTAATCTGCAAACCAGCTGCAACTGGAAATGAATTAATAACAAATAAAATGCACCCAGTGCATAAAAATGTGTAGATTGCCCTGGGGCACCTAAACAGGAAACAGTGAAACAATTAGACTTCTTGTTTTGTTCTGACCTCTGTTTTGTTTTGTTCTACTTAGCCGCTGAATAGAAGGAGCTGGAGATAGAGACTGTTGTTTTTCTGTGTCTGTAATCACCACGGTTAAGCCTCCATGGTCATAGCAGGGGTCAAATCTGTGTGAACACCCACTTTTCATCCTACAGTGAAATTAAATACAGTGTTACAGTCGAGCTCTATGAATGCTCTAATTCTCCGCTGACTGCAACCCACACCAAGTGCTGCGGTTAGCCACCCAGGCCTGTACGGCGCACGCATGCGATAACAGGCAGTGATATGGCGTCCTAATTGCTGGCCTGAGTGCTATTGGAGGGAGTTTTCAGCAGGTTTCTTTTTCACTTTCACTCCATTTGATGTCTTTGAAGTTGGTCTTTTATCTGCTGTTGCTCCTGATGGCTGTTGTCTTTGGTGCGGTGCTGTGTGCTCACTGCTCTTTGAGCACTCCTAACATGTAACAAAGGCAAGCCCTTAGAGAGAAGAAGAAGAGTAAGGGAGTTCTCTCTCTCTCTCTCACACACACACACACACACTTTCTCACATAAATTCACGCACCGAGCACTGATACAAACATATACAGTCACATTTAGCCACAGCCATTCACGTGCAAAAAAAAGAAGATGCCTCCGCTGTCAGTAAAAAGTGCTCTGTCTGATTGTTTAACGTGCCCTGATTTGATAAAGGGCCAAGTGCGGGAAATGAGAGAGTAGTGTGTTTGTCTCAGGGGTTGTAGTGGGGTAAATATAGCAACAAGACAGCACCAGTTGATATGAAGGATTCCATGGTGTGGAGTGCTGTTGTGACTCACCAGGCTATGATGATGTGTGTGTGTGTGTGTGTGTGTGTGTGTGCGCACTTGGATTCATACATGTCCAGTGTTGTTTTCATAGATTTGATGAACTTGAATATAATTGGCCCACTACAATCATCCAGTACAATGGAAATAGAGAGAGAGAGAGCGAGAGCCACAGCTACAGCGAGAAGAAGCCAGAGTGAGCCTGCATGGCTGGCTCCCGGCTGGCTGCGTTGGGTGTGTGTGTGTGTGTGTGTGTGTGTGTGTGTGTCTTAAGAGTGTGTTGAGAGGAGAGTGAGAGCGCTGGTCGTCTCCATGTCTAATCAGGAGAACACTTGTGTGTCCCCGTCTCATTGTCTCCTGGGCCCCTCCAGGGCGGAGGCCCCTCCACTCCTCCACTACACCTCAGGACATGCTGATATAGCTGCCGGTCCAGTTCACACAGGAATAAAGATTTTGAATTGAATGTAGTGGAAACTGCAAAAATGTCCTTCAGCCGATGCAAAATATTACTGGAAATGAATTATCCCTTCATAAAACGATTGTTGTTTTCATTAAATACAGAAATGTCCTTGTGGTGTACTCAATAAGGAGTAGTGACACTTGTAATTTATGGCATTTTTTTTTTAAATCTCATACTCTGATATGTATTTCTTAACCTTTAAATCATTTTTTATGCCTTGAAAGAAGATTAGAAGCCTCAGGCCAAACTTTTCTACATGAAACAACTGATCATAATGTAACTAATGTGACATAATCACTGCGATGAACTTGACCTCACTTTGTGGTCGCTACAAGTTTCAAAAAAAACAAAAAAAACAAAACACTGCTCTTCCTGAAGTACAGTCGCAGGACAGGCGCGCCCCCGACCCCCGGTGTTTCTGCTCCATCGCTGGGTAGCTGTGCACGCTCCGGCTCAGCAGTTTCCCAGTTCCGTCTCCTCCATTACTGGCGAGGCTCAGAATCAATAATTCAATAGTTTTGGCGTCTAAATCCTGCCCCAAACGGCGAGATACACAAACACTCCAGACTCTAGTGCAGACTCTGTGAGATCAGTATTAATTAATAGCTAAAGACATTGTGTTTTGTGTGGAAATATCGGAAGGGTAATGCGATCTGGATTCCTATAATTATAGGCTCCCGTGTCAGGTGTTTATTAAATGTTCAATAAGAGGCGGTTAAGATGTCAGGAAATGAATCAGGCAAATTTGTAAGTCAAGTGAGGCAGGCGTTATTAATTTTTTTTTTTTTTTACAAAGACATTGGCTTTGTTTCACTTTGTGAGCTGCCTGTATATTTTCATGCATAATGCCAAACTTTAGGTCATGACACATAAACCGGCAACATTTTCATTCAATGGAGATGGGCACGAGGCCAGATTCAAGGCGGAACATGGGGATTCACAACTGGAATTACATCGAATAACATTAACCTATATTACTTTATGTAAAAATGTTTACTTCTGACAATATCTCAAATATTGCTGGTGGGGGGGAAAAAAAAAAAAAAAAAACTATCGATTTAAGGCCAAATATAATCTAGGCATTTAGGCTGCTGAGTGCAAGCTGATAGGCTATACCACAAACAAACTCTCACTATAATTAAATTAAAAATGCATCATTGTTTTATAGAATCATTAGGCCGTTGGGGTTAGCTCGTTTAATTATTGCAAGAATAACGCAGCGGTTACAAATGTAAATGAGTAGCCTCATAATAATAATAATAAAATAATATTATAGGCTAATTGTGTGCATTTCAAGTGCTTCACTGCTGCAAAAACTTTATCTTTGAGCCACTGAACGGCCCCTGTCTCTTTATCCTTTATCTGCCAGTTTTCTAGCTTGTACTGGAAATTACCAGTCCTCCTCTCCAAACGCTCCATAACCAAATGATGAATAATGCATCGGTTTGGCACGGCAGCAGCAACAGACACCCGTGTTACTGACTAAACGGGCCTGTCACAACTGTGACGTTATCAAAAGACCTATACCCAGGCATGAATTATTAAAAATCTATTGACCTCAAAGCCACCATAATAATAATAATAATAATAATAATAATATTTTAGCTGATAAAGGCCAATTAAGAATGTAAAAATAATGTCAACTCATTAAAGAAACTTTAGTTAATTTATTGTAGGAACGAAAAACACTTTGTTTAGGTGGAGTCACGTTTCACATGTGATGGAAAAAGTAAAACAATTTTCATGAATATTGTTTTTTTTTTTCTTTCTTTCTTTTTGTTTAGAAACCCGTGCCTCAGGTAAGTTCACTGTTCACTGTTATAAAAACATCAAAATTACATACAGAAAGCACATGATTTTTTTTTTTAATACACGGAAATAAAGTAAAATACAAAATGAACAAATTCCCCACAAGGCATTCATAAAGCCACTAAATAATAAAAATAATGCATGTTTTCTTGTGTATAAACATATTTTACACGTGCCCGTACCGGTTCGCATACAGTCCTCGTGTTAACTGTCATTATGCTCGTTTGTTGTCTGTGTAGCAGATGACATAATGCTCTCCTTTAAAAAAAGAAAAAGAAAAAAAGAAAAAGAGAGGACGAATCACCACCTTTATATGGACACTAGATCGGGTTATCCTGACAAAAAAGTTCAGCATAGCCAACACATATATTATAATCTCACATTTCTGGTGTGTCGCCTATAGTTTCACCTTTATACCAGAGGAGGTCCAAACAAGGTCAAATAGGCCAAACATTCAAGTGAGTGAGAGAGAGAGAGAGAGAGAAGAAGAAGAAGAGTGAGGGGAGAGGGAGAGATGGCTCACATCACATCATCCGTGGAGACAAACTCATGCAAACACTGCTTGGGCATTTTTTTGGAATTTTGGAAAAGAAAAAAAAAAAAAAAAAGGAGAAACATTTCGAATATTGTCCTTTGTGTGTGTGTGTGTCAAAGAATTCCTGCTCTGTCCTTTTACAGAGAAAGTGTTTTATAACGAGGCCAGCCTCTATATAGGTTCAAAATGAAAACATAACATTAATAATAGAATATTAAAACAGAACAACTGCAGAATGGTTCGCCTTGTTTGACAAAGTATCGACCGTCCCAGCTGCATCCTCCTCCTCCTCCTCCTCCTCCTCCTCCTGCTCCTCCTCGGGGGTGTCCCGCCGCCCCTCCTCAGCCATGTAGCTGCAGTGAAGGACCCTGCGTAGCCTCGCTATCATCCCATCCGCCAGTTTTATTTTTTAAATTTTTTTGGCGTCCAAAAAAAAAAAAAATCACATCTGTGTAGGCTATCACGTCGCAGTCTCTTTTTTTCATTGTCTGTTGTTTATCTCATAAATAGCCTATATTTTTATAGTTATACTCGTCGTCCTTCATTAAAAAAACAAACATAAATATCGTCCTCGGATAATTTTTTCTCACTTTGTCCTTGTTCACTTTGTAAGCGTTTATGGTCAGTGTCTCTCGGTCGCGAGGACGTGGCAGATAGCGCGTGCACGCCTCTTGTCCTCCAGTCTACCTGGCGTCACAGTCCCAGCGCGGCCGCGTGCTTTTTGGCCTTCAGTCTCAGGTCGGCGATGCTGGAGTTCTTGCTGGTGTTCTTGGCGGCGGCGGCGGCTGCCACGACCGAAGCGGCGGAGGCGGACTCGGCCGCGAGAGTCGCCAGAGGCAGCCCGAAAGGCGGCGCGGGGAACATCATGTAGGGCGCGTGCGCCGCCAGGTGAGAGTGCAGGTGGTGCTGCGCGTGGGCCACGGCGCTGTCCAGCTGCAGTTGCGCCTGCACCTGAAAGGAGAAGGGCGGCACGTTGCAATGACTATCCTACGGGACGGGACGCACGGATGGGGGAGAGAAGGGGGAGAACATGCGTTAACTTTGCAGTGGGTTGTCTGAAGGGTCATTTCTACTAGTGTGACTGTTGTAGTTCAAGTATTAAGTGTGTACTGCTGTGAGGAAGCAGGGTGACCTAAGAGGCAATCATTTAGCGGGACTTGAGCGGGTCATTGAGCAATAAGCCTATCACAGGATGTCATCTAGTTCATGGGATATGATACTGCAACTCTTGTGAGTCAAATTTTGTTATAATTTGGACATCAATCAACCTTTCATGACCTTTGAGAATCTCGGGCATTGCCCTACAGCTTGATAAACCCAAGACCAGGCCAGTGGTGCTCAAAGTGAGGATTTAAAATAATTAAATTTGACTCCTCTGATCAGATCATACTGCTCCTTTCATGCACAATTCATTCAGAAATCACGTAAAATAAGAAACTCCCGTTGTCCTCCTACACCCTGCAGCACCAGGCCTACTAATATGGTTGCCTGCCCCAGTAAAATAACCATAAAAATAGTCCATAAAACAATGGAGGGAATTTTCCAATTAAGGTTGTACAGGCTACGCTGTGTTGGCACAGTGTTTTTTGTCAGTGTGGTAATAAGAGTTTAGTTACCCCCTACATTGGAACTGGAGTCTCTGCATAGCACTTGGGGCAGAGCCCTTTGCCAAGACAGCAGTCCGGGGATTGGACTAGTTTTAAGACTAGACGCTTCAAAGTAACTTGCCTGTTGGAATGGCATCCGTAAAGCCCCCACGTTGACATATGGCGCTACACGACATGCTTCAAACTGATTCGCTGCTCCAATCAGGACTCCTGCAAAAGACACAGACGATAGCATCATTGTTAGAGGATTATTCAAAACCAGAAAAAGAGAGCTGATTGTCGGTAAAAGTCCAAGATGCACAGTCACTAAAGAAATCAGTGTTTTGATGGCTTAATTAACTGCAAATTAAATCGCAACAGTGCGTAAAGATGAAGGATGCTGCGTCCATTTGCATTTCAGCATGAACAGAAAATAATAAAACAGGAATAAGACAATATTTGTATGTGTTTGTGGGAGCATGCAGGGTGTAAAGCGTTACCTTTATGTAACTGGTTCTCCTGTTTTCTGCATTTGGCTCTTCTATTCTGGAACCAAACCTACAGGGACAGAAATTAATTAGAGACCTACTGATTGGCAGCTGCTTGTGAGGCCATGTGTAATTCCTCTCAAAGTGACAACAACCGCAGAAAAACAATATCCCCGAGGAGCACTGAAATATTAATGACACTGCTTAACCCCAGATTTGAATTATTACATTTAGTCTACAACAAGGGAGAGTGGGGGGTTGGAACAGAGAGAAGAGAGGAGAGAGAAATAGTAGTGCAAAAATGGAAAGTAGTAAATCCACGAAAAGGGGGGGGGGCACTAAAACCGTATTAGGAGAATAGAAACACCCTTGTTGGAAATGTGCAGGACTATTGGACTATAATAAATAACCTTGTCAGCGTTGGTTTCATCTTTCTATAGATTAGTGTCCCCGAAGAGTTGAATGGGACTCTCAGATATCGAATAGCAGCAGTGCTATTACGGTTTTGGACATCAGAGCAAGGCGATCTGAGAACATCTCCCTCTTTCTCTTTCCATCTCCCTCTCATTAAATGACCGCTGAAATTAATTACCCTTATCTGCAGAAAAAAATCCATGTCAGAGAAACGCTTAAATGCCTCGCAGTTTTGTCTAATCACCGCCATAACGCACACACACGCACGCTTCAAAGACAGCTCACTCCTCTTTTCCTTCTGTTGAAATCGACAAGCGTCAATTTCAGAGAAACGCCTTGAAACACAGATTAAACGATTAATCCTGCTTTGAGTCTTCCAGACAAAGCTCGGGCTAAATTAGCCCACAATACAACATGTCAATCTGCAATCTCCCTTACATTAGGTCCATATACACAGAGAGTGAAAGCATGATTGAAATATCTTATTGATTTGCTTGTCAGCTGGCTTCATTTATTGACCACAGTATATGTCAATCGGAAGTCCTTTTGTGCACGCTTGCAGGTATAATTTATTGCGATGATAAAAGCAAATGCTCTGCTGTTATTGATTGAAGCAGAATTTTAAAAAGAAATCAAAATAAATGTGTGGTCTGTGCATGCAACTGGTAAAAAGATATAATGCTCTAACAGAGAGAAAGAGAGAGAGGGAGCTGCTCTTGATTTGGGTAGAAAATAATACATAATTTATGCAAATCCCCGAGCTGTGCTCCTTGTTCGGGACACAATACGCCTTATTGGTGAGATTCCAGTTCAGGCCGGGAGAGCCCTGCAAAAAGCTGGCTTTTTTTTTTTTTTTTTTTTTTTTTTTTTTTAAGGGGGGGTTGGAGGGTGAGTATAGGGATGGGGATCTTTTTGGGTCCGTTTTATGATTTCTTTTTTCCACAACCAGCGCCATATTCAGTGTGGAGACAAATGCTCGGTGCTCCCCAGAGCCGGGGCACACACGGGATAAAAGAGTCTGGAATAAGATATTATAGGGTTTTGATAAATCTGATGAGAGGAGTTGTCTATATGTTCATTGTCCCCCTGCTCCCGTTACACAAGACATGTCTGAGCCCCCCCCCTCCCTCATCTCTTTACTCTTTACTGAGCCTTACTGGGTTTCTGCGCAGATGGTCTGTCCCCATGAAAAACGACAGCATCTCTGACAAACAGGGCTTTTGGTAACATACACCCAGAAACTGGAGGCAAATATTTGTTTCGCTGGATTTGGACAATAAAGATTAAATCGACTCTCGTGATACGAGCAGGGTCTAATTGGAGATAATTGACGCAAATTACATAATCAAAACACGCTGAGAGGAAAATAATCAAATCAGAAAAATGATGAGGAAAAATAACATTTTTGATGAACTTAACTAAAACTTCCAAACACTCATGGGGGATCCTATGAACCGTTTCACAAATTCAGGCCTACTGTTGCAAGTGTAAACCTTCTACATGAGACATGAAACACCTCCTCACTACAACATGTTATCATCCTCACACTGTATCTATGCGTGATGTATGCGTGAAGCTTATCATAACACAAATTATTAAAATCCCTCCAGGAAAAAGAGAAGAAACATGGGAGACTGTGCATTATTATTACACCCTCTTCTTCTTCTATTATTATTATTAGTAGTAGTATTATTAGTATTATTTAAGCATGTGTGTCACTGTCAATATATTGTTTTTGACGCACACACACTCATGTAAACACTGCCACGGTGATGATCATCTATACTGTTGTTAATGATAATGAAAACAAATATAATTTCATTTATTATTTTCCAGTTTTTTTGATAATGCACTTTTAGATTTCAAAGATTTAGAATAATCATTATTATTTGCATAAACAGTAGCAGTGTTTATATTTAATTTTCTGCAGTCTTCCTACCTGCACTCGGGCCTCCGACAGTCCCAGTCGCTGGCTAAGCTCCTCCCGCATGAAGGCGTCCGGGTAGTGGGTCTCGTCGAAGAGCCTCTCCAGCTCGTTGAGCTGCTCTAATGTGAAGTTAGTCCGACTTCTCCTCTGTTTGATTTTAGTCTGTGCCTCGTCCTCTAAAGGCTTCGAGTCCTCTTTCCTTTCTTTGACGTCCGTGTTGCCTGTGTTGCAGGCGACAAGAGAGCGAGACACATGAAACATCATGGAGCTGGAGTTGACCTCCAATACATGCTCATCACTGCGGCTATTGATGAAATATTTCAATGTGTTTTTTACTCTTAAACATAACGTTTATTCTCATACAAATCACAAAACTGACGTTGTTACATTGTCTTATTCATACAGTAAAAAATGAACCAAACTAACTCATCTGTGTGCAAACTCCAGATTAAAGAGTAGAACTGGAATAAATGTGAAATAAATGTGTTTTAGAGCTGCTAAAAACTCGTCATCTTCACAAAAAAAGAGCGAGAAATTATCGACCCACACCAGATTGAAATAAAACCCAGATGTTAAGAAAGAAGAAAAGAAATAAAGACATGCCCTCCCAGCCCTCAAAGAGCACAGAGCTATCAGACCTCGGATGTTTTGTAGAGCTACATAAAGCTCTTTAATTATTAACTGCTTATAAATATGCAACGCTGTGCCCACTGTTGGATGTCTGATACATGCTTGTCGCAGTTCCGCTTTTAACCACGCTGCCCATGACGAACAGATGTCATTTTTAACAAGCCACCCAACTCTAACATATCTTGTCCTGTGTGTTTTGTCACATTTTGTGCAGGTTTCATAATGCACGGTGATCAGACTGCAGGGCAGCTGCTTCACTTTTCTTAAAATGTAAAAAAAATACAATAAATAAATATATATGATATAAATAAGCGGAATTGTTTGTTTGGAAGGCACGGCAGCAATTCCTGATATTTAATTAAAACATTTGCCATTTAAAGCAGCCTATAATTTGATGTTATCCCTCATTTTCTTTTAATCCCTTATTATTTTTGTTGTGCGATTACATATTTAAAAAGACTGTTACGAAAAACAATTTCTCCACCATCTGTGTGTTTCATATTTGTAATATGAGCTCATCAGATTTGTATTCAAACCATCTACTATTGCACCTGACGTGCTTTCACACCTGAAGACAGACATCTATGCACACCGAGCGACTATGCAGAAATGTCAGGGCTTGATTTGCACCTTTCATGTGCAGTGATCTGTCTGTCAGGTGTTTGACACGCTTTCTTTGCGTTCAAACATTTCCATTATATATAAAAGAAAGATTCCTGACAATCAGTGGCGCGTATATGTAATGGATAAACTATTTGTACATCGTAAGGCTTTCCGAAGAACTGGCAAATCAAAGACCACAATGCATCTGTGTTACTTTTAGAAACTCGTGATATAAAAAATGCAAGACATTTGGCTTTTCACATTATAGAAGATTGGTTATTAGTTTGCCACAGGAGGCCTTGTTGTGTATCATAGTCCTGGGGTGGGCCTTTTTGATGTATGAAATCTATGAAATTAAACTTTTAAACTGTGCCACGGTGAGATATTGCTGCAAGCACCTTATTAAGATAAAACAAAATATCACGAGCAACAAAGCCTGGTAAAAACCTATAAGGTGGACGATTTTAACTGTGCATAACTAACAACTAATGGACAAAAATAAATGCTACTTTCAGAGATATCCAGTTAAATATTTCTGCTGTAAGTTGCAGAGGGAACGACATTGTTCGGCTACGAAAATCTGCCACATTTAAGTTGTTTTAAGTCTGTTTTGCAATTAAATGCGTGCCTGCGATGTTCGATCAGCCTCTCTAGACTTCATTACTGCTCTCTAAGTCCTCTACACATCCCTGTTGATGAACACCATGCAGTCCTACCGTCAATGAGTTTGGGGCTCCCGGCGTCCCTGATTCTTTCCGGCCCGAGCATGTCCGTTTCCCTGCCCGGCGAGAGCGCAACGTTCCGGGTGACGGCTCCCGCTTCCTCTCGGCTTCCCGGCTCCGCGGTTAAAGACTCCCTGCTTCCTGCTCGCGTCGACCCGGTCTCCAACACCTCCCTGTAGGTTATCACTTCCTTCTTCTCCTTCACTTTCTGATCGAAAGACTTAGACACGAAAGCGGTGAGCTCTTCCATCCCTGCCTTCTCTCCTCTTTAAAAAAAAAAATCTCTCACACACACCACCACACACACCACCACCACCACCACCACACACTCTCTCACACTCACTCACACACACTCTCTCCCTTTGCTCCACGACAGCTTAAGACATCAATGGTGTGGCTCGTTTTAAAGTCGACCCCTTGAAAATGATACGAGATGATGATGCTGCCAACTCTGGAAGAAGGTAAAAAATATAGAAAGAATATATCTTCTCAGCCAATTCCTCCTCCTTTGGTAGCGGAGTTGGGAACCTGCTGGTGATCCTCTATTGAAGTCACAGTATTTATACTTTGCGGCGCCTTGCCCCCTTGATCCGTGCAAATTACCTCCCCTCAGGATGCCGGGATGAGCCCCCCTTCCCCTTCACTGATATGGGAGAGAGAGAGAGAGAGAGAGAGAGAGAGAGAGGGAGAGAGAGAAGAGGAAAAAAAAAAAAAAAAAAAAAAAAAACATTAAGCAGCCCCGTCGCTATTGGCCATTAATCCGAGATTGACAAGAAGGACTAATTAATTTAATTAAGCGCTCATTCGCTGCTATTGTCCTGAGTTAGTTTTTTAAACACCCGGGAGATGGTCATGGATCTCTCTCTCTCTCTCTCTCTCTCTCTATCTCTCTCTCTCTCTGCAGGGGTGTGGCTTAAACAAAATCTGAAAAAAAAAATCAAGAGACGAGAGAGAGAGAGAGAGAGAGAGAGGGAAGCACATGGATGAGGAGTCCTTCCTCAGTATATCTCTGTGATCTGGGGGGAAAATAAGTCACAACGATGACACGGAGAGAAAAGAGGTAAAAAAAAAAAAAAAGAGAGAGAGAGGAAGAGAAGCAGAAAAGCAGACCAGCTGGGAATGCCGAGAGGAGCAGCGACGACTCCTACGAGGAGCTTTAGAGGAAGCTCAAGTGAACATATTTGGCTTTAACCACAGTTGCACACAGTTGGCTTTAGGCCTGCTACATTTATCTATAAGTTTTTTTTGGTTTTTTTTAATGCATCCAAGTTGTCGCTTTTGATTTGAAGCTGCACCAATCAAAAATGTAATAAAATTGTTCATATAATAAAATAAATGCAGCAGTTACAGGCCTGATTTAATATTGTAATGATAATAAGAAACGAAATTATTATTATTGTTCTTCTTATTATTATTACTATTATTATTTTTGTATTAATGTTATTGCACATGTGCGACCCTAAAATGTGTGCCTGACATGAAAGTTTGGGGACCCTGTGAGACCAATCATTTAATGTATCTATGCAGCGTTGCTTTATGTTTCTAATCAGAAATTATGTAGGGCCTATTTTAAATTGTCATCATTAGTGTGACTATAACGCTTAATATTAATTCTCAGTGGAGTTTTTAAGCCATTAGGATGTTAAATAGCAGCTAAACGTTTAATTATAATGCCTCTTGCGATGCGTTTGCCATTGGGCTCACTAATTAACGTTTTCAACTCGCTTGCTTTTTTTTTTTTTTTTTTTTTTTTTTTCCCCAGCTGAAATGATTGCATATATTTGCAAAAATAAATAAACAATAGTTCACTTGCGGTGAAGGTAAGTGAACGCTGCGCAGAGAGCAATTAAGTGAGAAGAGGAGGCAACATATAGCCAGACAAGAAACAGGATACAGCGGGATTTTGAAAACGTCGGGATGAATTTGATGCAAAATTAAGCGTGTTTATTGATAATCTATATAAAGCCCTATTTCCACACAAGAGCTCTAACAATTCCCCTAATTAAATATTAACGATGTTTCAGCTTGAACCTTAGGCATTCTACTATTATTTCTGCTGCATCTCAGAGCAGGATGAATTCCTAATCGCACATGATGAGCAGCCTCTTGTATCTATTTGCAGTGAAAACCCCATTAACTTGTTTCTATCAGCCATTCTTATGCACCTTATTGATTCATTCACTCATTCGTGTTGTCAGCGAAACACTGGTCGTTTCACCTTCAGTCCCGTTATGTGTGTTTATTTTTTTTCTTAATTCATGAAGTAAATAACTATTCTGCTTTGCTTGAAATGTTTTGCTCTGTCTGTCTGCCCTTGAAGCTCTCTGTGTGTATATGTTGGTATAAAACCTTATTATCTGACTGGATGGTCTCATGCAAATTATCATTGACAGACTCACACGTGTGTTTGCTGATGTTATAATTTGGTATTGTCAGATCAAAAATGAAATATGAGTAGCCCAGGGTATTGATATACATGAATAAACATGATAGCCCTATTAATTTAGAATAGTTTCATCTGATGGAGAGTGAAATAAAAAACGGCAGGCGATGTAATAGTTAAAAATAATAAGTGAAGAAGGTGCTGCTCCATTTATTGACCCCATAACTCCATATTTATGTCAGTGTTATTGTAAAAAGTGGACACATCATCCAAAAATCATCAATCATGGAGATATTATTCTTTACCTGTAGCCTCATTGACTGAAGATGCGCCATTAAACCTCAAACTTGATTAAAATTAAACCACTTTGTTAACGTTGGTTTGCATTAATATTAATTTAAACTGTTTTAAATTAAACTTGAATGATGTTGTAGTATTTAGGGTTCATGTGAGGCTGAAGGGCAAATCATGAACACCTGATCGATTGCTCTGTGTTCGGCTCTCTGCTGCCTGGACTCGATCGATGTTCTCCGGTTTGATGAGTAGAGTCTTTGTGAGCACAGTGCATGGCTGAATTGTGGAGCTTCACTGCGATTTAAAGGTGAGGAGCGGGCTTTTCACTTCAAGGGTACCCTTTCCTTATGTTTGTTACACTTATATCTGCCACGTAGGGTTCACTGACTGCAATGTGAGACGTGTTTAACTGTGAAAACGGCTGGAAAGCGTCAGTCTGAACACAACTACAGCCAACCGTTGCTGGAGTTAGCACAGTTAGCTCGCTAGTTAGCCTCCACAGAAAACACGTTTTTTTATTTATCTCTTTTTATATAAATAATATGTGCGACAGCAGTATTATTAGAGCTATAACATATAATATAAGTGCCATTACTGTTACTTCCCTTCATGTAGCCAGTTGATAAGATAAGATACATGTTGTGTTAGCTGGCTAAACAGACGTTTAACCGTTACAGGCTAAACAAACGTCCAACCGTTACAAAACGGTTAATAAACGGTTAATAAAACATATGCTGATATGACATGTAGAGAAGTGTACTATGCGCTTTCTTGTGTGTGCCATGCCAGCTGTCGGTCACTATGGGTCGGCGCTCGTCAGATAGTGAGGATGACAGTCGGAGCAGGAGGAAGAGAAAACAGCGTCGCCGTTCATCCTCCTCCTCCTCGTCTTCGTCTTCATCCTCCGGCAGCAGGGTGACCAGCAGCCGGAGTCGGAGGTCCAGTCGACGGAGCCGTTCTCGCTCCAGAGACAGGAGGTAAGAGGGAAAAGAAAGTTAGTTTTCTTAAGTGCCACTAAGCTAAATTGATCATCTTCACTCTGGTTTAAAATGTGAGTCAAACATTTATAAAGTAAAGTATTGTTTGTACATTTATTATCTTTTTATGGTCGCTAAGTGTGTAGTTTTCTTTCTTTTTACAGCCGATGTAGAGGCTAAAACCAATGGTCCTTGTGTGAAGACTCTGAACCCCTTATCAGTTTGTTAAACTTTAGGATACTCATGCAGTTTTATTGAAGTTACAACCCAGTTATAGTTGGGTTTTCACCATTATACTTTTTGCTAATATTTTTAAAACACATTATCAGTGCAGGTCTAATAGTTTTACTACTTTTATGCCTTTTTCACCGCATCTTCTGGCTTGTCATAGTAGGAAACGCATGGGTGTTACTAATAACATCAACGATGACTCTGTTCTGATAGACCTTTTTCACAGCAGCCATCTCGATATGAAACAGTCGGGTCAGCGCAGGTGTTTCCAATGATACTAATAAAGTTCTGTTACATTTATTGTAGCAGAGACTTTCCAGTCATGCACCACAGCAGCACTCTGACTCTGTTTGACCTGAATGGACCGGGACCTTAATTAGTATCATTAGTAACGCCCTGTGTTTACCTACCATTTCATGTCAAAAAGGCTGCTTTAAAAAAAGGTCTATTAAATGTAGCACTAAGTCATGACAGTGTGACAGAAGCAAGTAAGTAAATAAAGAATGAAGCCGTCATTAGTTTGATTATTTACTCCCGTGCTTCTTCTTAAAATGTCTTATGTGAAAAAGGACTGTCGTGTTGTCGTCATTACACAGCAGTCCGTTATTTGACTGCTTTTAGAAAACAATGGATATTGTTTTGCTGTGGCTTCAAAAACATATCTATGCAGGGTAAGGGATAGATGTTATTACTGACAAATAACTGATATACTCATTAGTTTGGATTTTATGTAATTCAGTGTTTTCCTCAACATGCAGCAGCTGAGTTTGAAAGCCAGAGATCACAGAAACTAGAAAAGTTTGTTTTGGTTTGTACGTACATCCTTTACCTTCAGTTTACACAAGTGTTGAATTCTGATTTTGTTGTTTATATTTTCATTTTTTAGTTTTCATTGTAGCCCAGTAAGTATTATGTACACTGTATTCAAGACAAATTTCATAATGGGGTCCTCTGCCCAGAGGACTGGATATGAAGTTTTAATCGATCCTACACTATTTTAGTTGGTCACATGATATCCACTTAGAAGTGGATGTTTATGATCACTAATATATCAAATGAAACTAGCATTTTTACTTTACCGCGTCATTTTAGAGATGAAATTTAGGACAGACGTGGCTGTTTTACATGCCTCATTTTGTATCTAGTCAGACAATAAATGAAATGTGAAGGCTGAGACATGTTAAAAGCTAATGCCATTTTTCTCCTCATGTTTACAAAATCGCACACTTTCTAACTAAGCCGTTTCAGAGGAACAGGGAGCTTCATCAGACATCATTACAATCGGCTAGTGGCTGGACCTGGCCTCCTCCATCCTTCCACAGCTGCCACTGGCTGTGTGTGGCTGTGCAGACAAGGCCAGTTGATAGTAATTATTTATGAGGCTTGGTCAAGGTCCATTACTGCTGATTGGAAGTCATTGCCTGGCTGTATGGGGTGGGGCTGGGTGGGCAGTGTAAACCCTGGGACCACAGTCTCTCATGTATTAGCCATATGTTTTGATCAATTAACCAGGACCTTGTGTGTGTGTGTGTTTGTGTCGAACTAGTTCCTTAAATAGGCTCATTTGAAAGACGACACACATTCTGTGGCATTTCCAGCCTGCATACATACAAATGGTGTAAAGAGACCTCACATGTGGTCAAACAGAAGAGTGTTTATTCTCTTGGCTGTTGACATCATGACTACATAGTTAACATGCTTGCGTAAAGTGAGTGTTTGTGTCCATGACTATATTTGTGACACACAAAGAGGGAGCCTGACCGGAGAAAAGTGTGTGTGAGTGGACAAAAGGCATTAAATCCAACTCGCTGAGGTGTTGTATTCACGTGAAAGGCTTCAGTGTTAACCAGCACTTCCCACTCGCACGTGTTCGAGCCATTATGTTTTTATTATATTACGTTCCGCGCAGCCTTCTGAGAAAATGTGTGAGCGAAAGCACCTTCCGAAAAAACCTCAGTGCACTACTGTGTGTTTCTTCTAATGTGTGAAGTGGTTGTATGAGGGCTCTGGAACTTATTTCATAAGGCCCCGCTCGTGGGATCCAGCCTTTTGAATACTAATGGATCTTTCCTGCGCTGCTCTAAGTGGTACAAATCTGGTTTGATAGTTCAGCCTCTGTGTTATTTGTATTGCTTTCCTTTTTCTTCTCTTCTCCTCTATCTTGCAGAGCTCCCATAGGACCGCATATGTGTTTTTTTTTTTTTTTGTGTGTGTGTGTGTGTGTGTGTGTGTGTGTGTGCTAAAAAGATTGGGATATTTTTGGCTTTGGTGAAACAAAAGAAGAGATTTTAAATAATGAATATTGCTCAAACTGTTTGCGCAGTAAAAGAGAGAGGAGGGGGAAGAGTTCTGCATTTACATTCACCCCCATAAATGCCTCCTGCTACATGATATCAATAGGAACACGGTGTGAGTGTTGTTTGGAAAATAGACGCTACGAACACTGCTGTAGCCACATTAAAGAGCAGCGGAGCACCAAAGGGCCCCCGTGGAGGAACTGTAGGGCAGCCTGCATGGCTCTGCTGCTCTCGGCCCGTAGACGAGTGTGTTTGCTAATGCAAAGTAGCCGTCAGCGGTGCTGATTATAGGTGAGGTTGTCTGGGACATGAGGTCGTATTTGCTCTTGGACTGAACAGCAAAGCAAATTAGAAATACAGCATTCACTTATGGAATAATACAGGAGCCCATAGGGGAAAGGTGTGATTTCTTAGGTTTGTTTTAAGAAAGAAAAAACTATACAATGAAGGTGACTGACTGTAAATGTATATTCTCAGAAACTGAATTTCTTCATGAACCACTCTGGGCATTCAGAAAAGATTTACACGTTGCATCGATGCAGTTTTGCCAAAAACAAAATGATTAATTGTAGAAACTAGAGCCCCGCTCTCTGTGTGATGTTTTGTTATAAGGATCCTGCCAATAATAGAATTAAATTAGTATGTTTTCGGTCTGCGTGCTTTAGGAGAAGAAGACGTTCCAGCAGCAGTTCATCCCACAGTTCATCTCGCAGGAGGAGGAGTCGCAGTGCGGAGAGAGACAAAGGGAGGAGCCACCGCTCGCACAGGTCACGCAGCCGAGACAGGAGGTAACTCCATCACACACACACACACACACACACATACATACATATTCACAAGCCACTGTTTATTCTGCACAGTTTAACTTTTTATTTAATCTTGGATTGAGTCACCACTTTAATTTGAATTTTTTTGAAGCTTTGGTGGTTTCGCTTGTGCATTTTTCCTACCTCATATTGTTGCCAAGTCTAATAATAATGATAATTATAATAACACTTTATATCACATTCAATATTTCTAACAATATGTTTTATTCATACTGAAGACAAAGTATATAATGCATGAAGAGAAGGAGTGATGAGTGATGCAACATCGTATAGGAGCAACAAAAAAATTCGACTTGAAATGCTTTTTGGGTGTTTGTATTACAAATCAGTACGTGGAATGCCACTGCAGACTTTTCTTATTAAAAAAGCAATAAGACTTTTGGAAGTTTACTTCAGCGTAAACAAACACATCATTTCGTATTTATGTCTCATGTCATCAGATGGGGCCACATGGAAACTTGCGTCTTCGGTCTGGATTAGTATGTTGCGTGTACTCGTGTCTCGGTTTGCCCCGACTATCCATCTTACTATGCGAGTATTAATGAAACAGAGACAGCAGGTCATATGCAACACCAGTCCAATCATTCCCAAATCTCTTCTGGCAGCAGCTCTCCTATCACTCATTAATGCAATTAAAACATCATTAACCATACACACTTTGTTGAATTATGATTATTATTATTATTGTTAGTAGCTCTTTTTTTTTTTTTTTTTTGTTGCAAGGGGCTAACTTATTCATGCGAGACTAATGTGTACACACCTGCACCGCACTTCTCACGCACACACACATACAGCCATAGTCAGTTGTGTATCCCTTTCAGAAACATAATGGCAAAGTCTCTGTGTGTGGTGGTCCATGTCATTAGCATAGCTAATCTGGTGCTAATGAACCAGTAAACTGTGCTGTTTTTAAATCCCTCACACACACACACACACACACACACACACACACACACACACACATAAAAACATGCACAGACGCACAATTGAAGAAAAGGTTGTCATAATATATGCGCGAGCGAGGCCCTTTGTTTACTTGTGTATGGCTGCGGGGGAGAGCAGAGATCATTTTAATCACAAAGGAAAAAGTGTTTTAATATCTTCATTACGGAGTTGTCAGGGCGAACGGATGGTGCAACACACACGTTTTGACATAACAGTGGTTGATGGGGCCACAAAAAGACACCACACTTCAGCTCTTCAGCCTAATGGTCACTGAACAATTTGTGGCTTCAGATCGAGCAACACATTTCCATGTTGCACCGTGAACTGAAGCCATTTATGTGGAGAATTTTGGCCAAACAGTTTTCACACATTCTCCCCCTGCTCTCTGTGGTACGGTGGCAGTCACTCACAGCGGCACTGGTGATTAAAACATCAGTCGAAAATGGCATTACTGGTGTGGTGTGAGATGAAGGGTGGAGGGGATTTGGGAGATTTAGAACTACAGTCGATGACATCGGTGTTTACAAACGCTGTACTGTGATTAGGAGGGTTGCGTTGTGTAATCGGCTTAGCGGTGAGCGAGGAGCAGGTGGGTTGGGCTGGTGTCGGTGGGAGTGCATGGCGGGGAGTTACGAGGTGGAGGCGGCGTTGGAGGTGGGGATGTGCAAAATGATGGCATTGATGATAAATTTATGCAGTTATGTGACAGCAGCTGCAATTTGTGTCTGCGAAACTTTGTTGTTGACGTCCACGTGTGTGCTCCTGTTTCAGCATTCCAACAAACCAGTGGAAATTTTGGTGTGTCATCTAATAAATGGAACTAGAGCTAAAACGATTAGTCGATAAATTGATTTGTTGATTGACAGTAAAATAATCTTCAGCAAAAATCCAGTTCCAGCTTCTCAGATGTGAGGATGTGTTGCTTTTCTTTGTGTTATTTGAGAGTAAACTGAATGGTTTTTGGTTTTAGACTTTTGTTTGCTAATTTGTTAATCAAGAAAAGAATCTAGAGATAAATTGATACTGAAGATAATTGTTAGTTGAAGCCCTAAATGGGACTAACGAAGACAAAGCATGTGAATATTCTGTATTCAGTGTTTTCTGCAGTACTTGGAGTGACTGTAGTATTATAATCTTGTACTGTACAGCTCTGTTGTGGGATACTGCACATTCTGCATCCACTGTGGTCGTGGGATGAAAGTAGGTTGGTGTGTACTGTGCACAGGTGCCCTGACTGCCATTAGTCAGTGTGTGTGTGTGTGTGTGTGTCTGGATGAGGCTGGCTGAGCTGGCTGAGAGGCTGGCTGATGGATCAGAGGAGGATTGAGTGGACAGGACCTCATGATTGATACGCAGATAGGATATGAGGTGCTGCCCGCCACCCCCACCCCAGCCACACCGACCCGGCACCACCTTCAGAATATGAAAGAGAGGAGCAAGAGGGAGGCCGAGTGTGCCGACTTGGGAGAAGGAAAAAGAAAGGGGAGAGAGAGAGGGTATGAGAAGTTCGAGGAGAATGGAAAAGTGTGGAGAGAATAGGTCGAGTAAGTGCGGGAGAGGGAGGGAGAAGATCCTAAAGGAGGAAAATGAAGAGGAAAGACAAAAGCGTAGAGAGAACAGATAGGCTGGAGAGAGGGACATTATTCAGAAGAAATGAGAATAATAACGTCTGCATCAGAATATTGCTGGGGAGAAGATTAGGACCATAGTGGGGCCGTCGTGGGTTGAAGGGAGGGAATATTATTACCTTCTTTTCAATCTCTCATGTATAAATAAAAAATAAAGAGATACATGAAATAAGAATAATGCTCTATCTTGTGTTTACCATCTACGGTTGCTTACTCCGTCTCTCCTCTCTTTCTCCTTTTTTTCCCTGCCCTCAATCAGAGAAGGGCCAGGTCCCCCAGAGGCAGTCAATCTTGCCCTGAAATGTAAAACAGACAAGAGGAGCAGATTACCTATTTGCCATTAATGTTTATTCTCTTTGATGTGAGCAGGCATATCAGGCTGATATGTGTGTGTGTGTGCACCTGCCTGTGTGCGCACCAGCAAGCGAGCATGTGTGAGGTTGATTGAGCGTATGCATGTATGTGCAGATTTGCGTGAATGCATGTTCATGGGGAGGGGTATGTCAGGGCCTAGTCCACTGGGGGGGAGAGCAGAGTGGAGCATGGCAGCAGCAGCGTACAGTGATCTGATGTGTACCCAGTCCAACAAAGACGACGCAGCCTCTCATCACAGTCGGATCACAGGCACGTCTTTAGGTGAGCTCCGCGGAGCGGTGTAGTGCTGGTGCTTTCATGGGCGGCCACAGCAGGGGTTAAACGTGTGTGGCTCAGTCAGTCATCCTGTCAGTCCTTCATTCACTTAACAGTTAGCTGCAGAGGCGTTGTTAGAAGACATGGTGCGACAAATCAACCACTTGACCCATCAAAGAGAAGCTGAGCAGTACATTCATCGGTGGATATTCACACATGTAGGCATGTGCGCCAATAGGTGAGCTTATCCTGCAGGGCACAAACAAATGCTTACAATTTCCTCATTAATATTTGAAGGGTGTGTTGAGTTAGCAGGGCAGAGTGCTAGCGTCAGTGTTTAGCCTTGCTAACACTGGAGCGGCTTCATCACTGGGCTGCTGTCACAAGGAGAGTCAGACCTCTAATTATCCGTCTTTCCCCTAGAGGAGATAGATAGCCAGCTAAACACACCACCCATCATGTTGGGCGATCGGAGTCAGGATTATCTTGGTCATCCTGGAGCCACGGAGGCCGAGATGAGCTCAGATCTGGTGCTGGGAAAGGACTGTGGGGGTGTTTGAGTTTCAGTTCAAATGATGTGTTATGAAAAAGCCCCCTGGTTTACCTGCTAGAACATCAGGTTAGTTCCCAGTTTTGATCTCCTGCATTGAAGCTAACATGAAAAATAGAATGTAATAATAATAATAATGAGACACTTGAATCATCCCCTTAGGGACATTCTGCTGCCCTTCTTTGGAGAGGTCACAGGTCAGGGTTGACTAAGGAGCAGGGCCCATAGCTTGCTAGTTACATTTCCTTACTCTTCTGGTTATGAGACAGTCGACCACTAAACCCTCGTGTCATGTCTCGCTGCTGCTGGAACTAGGTAATCTAGATGTTTTAGCTTCATGACATGAGCTCTGCTCTCTACACTGGAGATCACAGAAGAACTCCAGGCATGTGTGTGTGTGCGCGCAGGGGTTGAGCGATGGCCTGGTATTTATTTCGCACAGCAATTTTCCCCCTGTATGAGATGAGGTGTCGTACATCTGCTCGATAGCTTTTCCTGCCTTTGCACCGACATGGAGCTCGCGCAAGGTCATCCAGTCGTCTTGGGGAAACAGGGAGGGCTGAGGTGAAGAACTGAAGGGAGGAGTGCAAAGGGTCTTAGAGGGGGAGGGTGGGAAGGTAGGGCTGTTGAGTGCAAGAAGACGGAGGTGGGGTGAGAAAAATCAGCGACTTTATTGTGGGCGAGCCGTGTGGCCTCGCTGCTTTTCATTGCACCTGGATCAGCAATCCATTGGCAGGGTGGAAATTCTTCAGCGCATTTGCGTCCAGCTTATATTTATTCACACAGTTTAGAGTGTGTGTGTGATGTGGCAGGTGGTTTTGGGTGTCGCTGGCTTCATAAGGGAAACAGCCCTGAGTGTGTTTTGAGGACATGACAAGTAAAATCTGGTTTCTTCAACAAACCGCTGAGATCTTGCCATTATGAGAGAACCATAAGGCATGAATGGTGGTGCTGATGGATAGGAAATAAGATGAGGAAGAATGCGAACAACCCCTAAATCATTTTTCTTCTTTAAGTTGGAGTATCTCACTTAGTGCTCTCACAGTTTTATAGTGGTTTTAGGTTAGTGTAGAGTGAACTATACTGGAATTTAAGCACAGGCCTCCTGGCTGTTTTTCATCCATCTGTCTGTTATCCCATAGACTCTCCACATCTTTTCTTCTCCCCCTTTCCACAGGATGACATTTAGCCCTCTCTTCCTTCTTCCCCTATTACCAGACTTGCAAAGTGTTGATTTAAACTGAAAGATGACCTGGTTTAGCTCGGCTGCGTCTTCTCTACTCCATAAAAATCAACATGCTTCCAGTCGTGAGATCTGAACGCGTTTGTTGTTGCGTTTCTCCCTTTTCCTCTCTCTCTGTCTTACTCTCTTTCTCTGTGTTGTCTTTTTTATTTATCCGCTGTAAAGGCCAGTCAAGCGCTGCTCGGCTTTGTTGTCAGAAACCTTTATTTACCAAAGGGAGGAATAAGTGACTGACACAGACAGCCTCTTTCATCCCCGCCTCGCCGCAAGCAGTGTTCCCCTCTACCGCCAGAGGAAAACCCCCCTCCTCACCCCTCACTTCTGCCAAGCCGCCAATCCCCACTCCCCACCCCACTCCATCGCACCCCTCCATCCTGCAGGCTCACAACACACTAGCCCACTCCCCTGGGTAGCAACCTAGCTGTAGAGTCTGCACTGTGTACATGCACACACACAAAATACAGCTCACAAAAGGCATCACACCAGTCCTCTCACACAGACGATCAAATGAGCGAGTTAGTCCGATAGTCCCAAACAAAGACTAGTTTAACATCAAAGAGTTGTCCCTTTTCTCTTTTTATCCATCTGTTAAACAAACTGTGAGTAATGACACATGAAGCCTGTTGTGTTAGAGCCTTGGCTGGAAAGGTAACTGTTGTGTGAAGTGGGAATCTCTCAGGCATCAGTTGCCTAAACAGTGCGTCAGAAATGACTCAAGCACACTGACTTGTGTTTTAAATGACAAAGTGATTTCAAAAAGAGTTCATCTTTATCTCATTAATATGGTTATGAAGAGAGCTTATTCTGTCAAATGTTGCAACTTTGCTGATTTTGATTAGGGAAAAACATTAATATTTTGAATATTTCTTACAAAGAGCTTTTTCTGCAGACATCTGAGGCATATGAAGTCAGAGTCATTTGTGCATATTTTACTAGTTAGCCTACCTGTTCATTCAGATGAAGTGAAGGTTAAATATGTAGGATGGTAAGATAAGATTTGAAAATATAAATTTATAGTACACGTTCAAACTTGGACTTAAAAAAAGCATATATATTTTTTTCTTTTTAGAAAGCTGTGTGAACTTTATGATTAATTTAAGTATCATAGAGTTACTTTATATCTCTATACTAAAGCCAAAATGTGTCTGTTTAATGACTGAAACACAGTTAGTATGGCACACCTACCATTATTTCTCTGGTAGAGACACACTTGCACTGTTTTGCAAATGAAACCTCTATAATGACAAAGACTAATACGGTGCATTGTGTTCACTTTCTGACAGTGAAAAGCCTCGTCCGTCTGGCCAGACCAAGAGAAAGACAGAGACAGAAACGCTTTTAGCTCTGGCATCGGAAAATGAACACCAAATGTATCTCTCTCTCTCTCTTTCCTTCTCTGTCGCTCTCTCCTATTTAAGCTTCTTGAAGTTCTTCCAAATTGGGTTTTAAATGCCAATTAGGAGGTTGAATGTAGTAAAATAAAAGCAAATGCAGGCAGGATGGCCTCACCTTCTGGCTGGTTAGGCTTCAGAGAGAGCCGAGCCGGACCTTTGGCTCCCAGCGAGGCTTTGAGAGAAATATCCTGCCTAATGAACACATTAATTAGAACCATAACTATTTATAAGATGATAATTAGAAACGAAGGGAGGTAAACTGGGCTTTTCCTGCAATTAATGGAGGATTAATTACGGGAGCTAATGAAGTGGATTTTTGAAACGCGTGGAGGTGAAGTACAGAGATGTGCAGCTCGCTTTGTGATCACTGGCATAATTATTTTCTCCAGCGCCAAAGCGTTTGAGGCCCTGGTCCTCGCCGGCTCAGGCCGGCTAATAAGCATCATTGCATCGTTATATATGCACTTAAAAAGACTTGCCACTGAAATGACTGTCTAATTATTTCTAATTGGCAGGCCCTGTGTGTTGTCATTGAGCTGTTTGGAGCCGCAGCGGAGCCCTGGGTCTAATAACGCTCTGGGCGGAGAAGGAGGGGGAGAGAGAGCTAGAGAGACATTGATACATAAAGAGAGAGAGAGAGAGAGTAAAGAGGAAGGGGGCCTCTACCAGTTGCCTGCTGCTCATAGCCGGACCTGCACATTGCCCCCCTGTGCCACACGCCCAGCAGGACAGCAGGTCCTAGAATGACGCCCTGTGCACTCAGAGGTCACTTTGCCAAGTAGCCGATTAGCAAAGTTTTA
This sequence comes from Argyrosomus regius, assembly GCA_946959425.1. NCBI lineage: Eukaryota > Metazoa > Chordata > Actinopteri > Sciaenidae > Argyrosomus > Argyrosomus regius. The sequence continues at coordinate 13,294,838 of OX336889.1, forward strand.
TTTTATCTGCGCTTATTTTCCCCCCTTTTAATTAACAGCTTCTGCTCTTAATTTATGCACAGATAAACGCCACCGTCTGTCCACAGTTCTTCTTTTCACTCTTAAACATGCAACACACACACACACACACACACACACACACACACACACAAAGGGAGGTATGTTTATGTGCTGTGTGTGATTCAGTGGCCAGGTTTTGAGCCAGTCCACAGAGACCCATGCTAAGAGAGCATGCATGGACAAACCTCAGTCAGACCTGCTTACCTTGTACTCTAGTTGTGCTCTGGCTCAAACCATATGGACACCATCATTCCCCGAGACTCAGAGGAAGCGTGTATTATGTAGTTAGTGTTTACAATGTGCTGGCACAGTCAAAATCCAGATTAATACTTAGTGTTGACTTTTTAGTACACATTTATCAATTAGGTTTTAAGCATTTCTAGCTAAATAAGTGCATGTTTACACTACATTTACATTATTTGAGGCATTGATCTCCATTTAGGCTGTGTCATATTCACATGTGAGACTTTGCATGTTTGAGAATGATAGTGTTTGAATGATGGCCTAGGATTATGTGCGTGAGCACCTCACTTAACTCGTCCTAAGCAGAGCCATGTGCGTTATCCTGCCAAAAAACACTCCGTCTCCCTCTCTCCCTCCCGGACAACTTGAGAGCAAATTGCCAGCTAATGGAACCACTGCCTGCACTTGTCAGTTCACTTTGGACAAGCGAAGGAACCACACAAACACACACACACACAAGCATGTGGTTTCACTCACACGTTTAGTAATTTATTTGTGGAAAAAGAGGAGAAAAATGAAAGAGAATGGCAGAGAAATGAAACAAGGATCATGTGAGCCTTGACTGAAACCTTGACAATCTTTTTGAAAGTAATGAAACACTTTCTCAGCATGCGCATGAGTTTTTCTATTTGAAATTTGTCTTCCTTTTTTGTTCTGTCTATCCATTCGGGGGGTTTTGGCAGAGTCGAGGACATGAGGAGGAAGTGGAGATAGATGGATCGCCCAAACGATATGTGGCCAACTGTCATGTGATTGGCTGAACAAAGAGCAGAACACTTCTGTGACTGGTTGAAAAGAGAACTCGACTTTGCGATTTTGGCTTGAAATCAAAGCAGGAAAAAATGTAATTATTTTAAATGCAGTCAACAGTTTTTCGTTGGTGTGGAAGTTTGCCAGATTTGTCACTAAACTCTGCGGGATATTGACAAGGGGGATAACAAAGTGTGCGCCCTGTCTCTCATGTGCTACTGCAGATGTGTAATGAATGACATGCCGTTGCTGTAACATGTAGCATCATTTGGATCCTGCTTTCAACTACACATAGAAGATCAGAGCAATCTTTCACTTGAATGAAAATAACAAGATAAAAATATAAAGACATCAAATATTATATTAAAATCAGCAGTAAGTTTCTGTAGAGATTTTCCTCCATTTGGTGACCAGAAAAGTTCGATACACTCACAGGGTGATATTGCAGTCATCATCTGTGGCTCGTAAAAGAAGGTAAAACATGCTTTCTTTACAGGCTACTTCTAAATCTGTGCATGGGACATGTAGACTACAAGAAGCGACAGATGTTGTGGAGGGGAGAAGTTTTTTTTTTTTTCCCCCCCTCAGAGAGGTGTAGTGTTTTCTCTTTCCATCTATTTCTTGATCTCTCTTTCTGTGTTCGTCTCTCTCTCTCCGTCTCCTTGTTCAATCTTGACAGCAGTTCATAAAAAAAATGATTTTTAGAAACTTCTTTATGAGACAAGCCTCTGTTCTGTCAGAAGACAACTTTATGTTATTCCACTGAAGAGGGGAAACTAATAGTGCTATGTTTTTTATAGGGCACTATTCCAGTTGTGTCTTGGGTGTTTAATTAAGTGTAGTTTCCCTTTAGTAGTGGAATGTGTGTCTGCTTTTTGTCGGCCCATTCCTCTGTGCCTTTTACAGTCCACCCACATGGTTTGTCTCAGCGTTTATGATTTTTCTTATACCAGAGTTGTGAGGTTCCTAAATCACTTAAGCACACGGGGCCGAGTGGGTCCACATTTAAACAATAAAAGCCTGTTATGCTAAGGGCCCTCAGATCTCCCACCACTTCATAAATACATGCGTATAAAAGGCAGAAAAATACATCTTCCCTGACCAGAGAGAGAGGGAGAGCGAGCGTCTGAGAGCACACCTGCTAATTGGAGCCAGCTTGATGTGAAGCACGCTGCTCTGTCTTCTCCATAAGTCCCAATCGTTTTTTTTCTTTTCTATCCCCCTCTTTTTTTTGTTTCCCTGTCTGTCCTTGACTCCCCAACTTTAATAACCTTTTTTCTTTTATCTTATCACTACTTCTCCCTCCACAGCCTCTCGCTGTCCCTCACGTATTGCCTCCCCACGTCTAGTCTGCACTCCCTCTCCTTCTCCTTCTCCTCCTCGTCTGTCCTTCGGCTTTTTCCTCCCACCCTGCTTTCCACCCGCTTACAGACGGAGGCAATGACAACCAAAACAACTCTCTCCTAACTCGGCGTAACTAATTGTTCCGGGCCGTGATCGATGGAAGGAGGGGGAGGAAAAAGTGGGGTTTCAACTGCGTGAGTGGCTGTGAGCGAGTTGGCAAGTTAGCACCTAGTCTGAGTGTGACCTCCACTTGACCTTGTGTCTGGGCTGAGTGGCTGAGCCAGGGCCCCCCTCGGCTCCAGCTGCTAATGGGTGTCATGTCGAGCTGCGGCTGCACAGAGGTCAGAGGTTGCGGGTGCACACCAGACGGCCAAGTTTAGGATTGCGATGAGGAGGCTGAGTGACACTGGGCATATGCGCCGATGAAGACGTAGGGTAATCAACACGTGCGTGCGACGACACACACACGGCAGCGTACATATACACACATGCATACACGCCCATGGAAACCACATCTTGCTGCAGAAAGTCATCTTTTCCCTCATCGTTGGCTGGCCGTTGTAGGTTCATATAGATCTGAGGGGTCTTTGAAGGCCTTTGAACTCGGCTAAATGACTTGACCTTGTAGCTTGTGGCTGTAACCGTGTGTGTGGGTGTGTTTGGGTGGGTATGGGGAGAGGGGGGGGAGTGAGTGGGTGGCCTGCATGGGGTCTCATTTCTGCTTCACAGCATAGCAGGGCATTGCAGCCGTTTGTGTTGACGACTGCTAAATTAAAAGCAAACTGAAGATTATGACAAATCTAAACATTGCTTTTATGAAGCAGAGGGGGACGAAGAAAAAACATTTCTGTGAATCTTTCATGCTCTGTCTTTGCTGTGTTAATTGTGCTCACAATCAGCTACTTTGCAGTGGTTCCTTGTGTGTTATTTAATGTGTGTGTGTGTATGTATATTTATGTTTCTGTGTGGGTGTGCATGGTGGATGACTGAGTCTGTGTGTGTGTTTGCACGCAAATGCGTGCATGTACTATGAACCGAGGGAACAGATAATGTGGCTGCTTGGAAGGAGGAAGCAGCTTGGGAAATGATTTCAACAGCTCTCATAATTAGAGGAATATCATAAATTAAACTTGTGTCTGCCGTTGCGTTTGAAGAGCACTCAAAAGTAATAAATTCTGGATGGTTAACATATTTGCATTCCATTCAGCAGGCAGCGTCAGGCAGGAACAGCTGTTTTCCACGTCTTTTGGCAGCAGGAAATGCACATTGCTCACTCAAGGTGCTTTTAGACACATTGAAATGGCAGAAAAAAAGAAAAGTGACTTTTAACTTGAACATGAAGCTGCTGCTGTGTGCTCTGTCACTGGAAATAACTCGGCGGGGAACAGCGCATTAATGAAGTTCTTCAAATATGGATCTACTCACTTTCAATAGGCCCGTTTCTTTTTCAATCTGTCTGTTGCTTGGAAAAGTCGACTGGCAAGCTTTTTTGTAGTCTTTGTGTGTGTGTGTCTGTGTGTGTGTGTGTGTGGCTGGAGAGCACAGTACTCAAATCTTAGGTTTCACCGTTGGATAGGTCTGCACTGCTACAGTCTTATATTGTATTTGTCAAGTCCAGTTTGGGCCAGATAGCACTTTTTTTTTTTTTTTTTATAACAGTGTTTATCGAATGTATCGCTGTATAGTCTATCTAACATTACACAATGTATATTGTTTAAAGTCATATTGTGATTTTGAGTATTGTGATATAACTTGCCATTAATAGTTATTGTATCAGTCCATCTCCACCTCTGGGCTAGCCTCTGTTCCACCGTCTCTCGCTGTCCATTTTTTTTGTACTTTTTTTAGACGATTTCTCTCTTGACTCTTTCTGAAAAACATGATACTGTGATTTTCTGTCCATATTTTATAAAGCTCCTGCTTTATGTGTGACTACTGCTGACACTAGTGAAAGCAGACTACCTCATAATTTTCACAAAGAGATTAACCCTATGGCTTTGAAGTTGTAGTTTTGTTAAAATCATTTTGTTGAAATGACAAAGTGATCAGATTTCCCTAGACAGCACAGTAGTAGATAGCCTTTTAGCTTAAAATCGAATCATGTTTTGGATTTTTAGAAAGATTCATGTGCAATGGAGAGTAGTAGTAGTAGTAGAGGCTGGCCTGGAGGCTCGCTCTGTATTGACATATTTAGCTTTCATATATGAAGATGGTCAAAATGATGTTAAGATGCAAAACTTTAAGTTAAACACTTTCAATTCAAAATCTCACTCACATTGTTGCAATCAATAATTTTTATTCCATGTCAGTAATACAATATCTAGCCAGGAAACCGAGATGAGCATTTATAAACATAATAACACAACTGTTTATTTATGTCCCATGATAACTCTTCTTTTGCTTTTAGTGTGTTGTTGGTAAGAAAAACTCTGGTCAGACAGGGGTCATTGTCGCCAGCGTCCACTGAAATGTGATAGGGTTAAAGTTACACAGCCATTAATCACTGCTGCTCCACACTATGGCCTAATGGTCAGGGACGCTGCTCGGGGCATCACTGAGTACATCACTTGCGATGTACCCAGCATTTGTTGGGTATTTTCTGCCACAGGACAAATACAATATGGACACAGACTTTGTTTTGTCTTCCCTACAGAGGATGGTGGTTGGGGGAAAACGAAGAAACAATATGCGTGTCCGTAAACTGCTGCTCGAATAGGAGGAAGATAAGGTTAAAGCAACAGTGAGGATGATTGGTCTTTTTTTGTGTTTGTATTCCCCGTCCCTACACCACGTAGTATGAATAATGATTTTACCGGGGTCAGATTCCAGTGGAGACGTTCACCTGTATCTGACACTAGTGGTATCGCGTAGCTGCCATTAATGTCCAATTTTCAATGAAAACAGAAATAGAATACAGACTGATAAGGGTAACACACCATCCAGCTTCACACCCGACCACATAATTACCCCAATGGGCTGTGGTGAGGGATCATATCCTGGCGCGCACCAGGGGGTCAGCGGTGATAAGCTTCAGCCGAGCTCCCAACATGCAGCATAATTACTCTATTGATAATTCACCAGGAAAATGGTCCCAGCCAATTGCAGAGCTCCGATTTAATGGATTGGACGGCGAAACGAGGCAGGGATGGAGGAAAGGAGGCTGTGAGGGGGAAGCGCATGTATGTGGGGGGGTTGTACGTGGGGGTGACCAGCAAGAGCCTTTTATTAGAAATGAAAATATGTTTAGGCCATAGGGGGACCCATTTTCCCTGGAGATAATAAGGCCAATAAAATGTAAAGCAGGGGAAGAGCTTGGCATGGGGTCCAACTGTGGCTGTTTATCTGTGTGTGTCCTGCATTAGCCCATTTATCCCCAGCCTCAAATTAGCTAATCATTCTCCAAGGGGAAGGACTTGGTCAGGAAATTGACATTTAGCAGCATAGGCTCACTCTATTAACTACAGTAAATTTAATTTGCTGCACACCCCAGAAGTGGGCTGTTTTCTTTGCCATCAGAGGGAGAAAGGGAGAGGGACACAGAAACAGAGAGAGAGAGAGATTGTGTTTATTGCATCTGCTGCTTCTGGCCACAATTCGCTTGGCTGAAAATATAAGACTTAGGCTTGGAACACTGCAACTCTGTTGTATTCCCTCTCATGTACTGTTGATTACAAACATACGCAGGCATTGTCAACACATAGATTCACTCATTCCAAGGTCTGTTCGGGCCATTGATGGATTATCTCGCCTGGAGACTCCAAACCCCAAAAATGCCAATGTTTTTCTTTTCCTTTTTTCCGTTTGCTGTGATTCTCTGACTAGCCTAATCGTAGCACCAGTAAACACTGTATCAAACATGCATCCTCTGCCTGTGAATCGGATATTTCATAATAATTATTTTTTGATAATCAACTCCAGTGTGTCTGCAGAATGCAGTGAGACTGGCTTTACTGTGGAAAAAAAGTTATTAATGCAGAAAAAAGGGGGCTGTTGCTCAAATAAATATGGTATTATCATAACTAGAGCTGAAAGATTAGTCAATTAATCAATTAGTTGTTTGACAGAACATTAATCTGCAACTATATTGATAATCAGTTAATCACTGAAGTCATTTTTATTAAATCAAAATGCAGCAGTTTTAATCAGTTTTTTAAAAAACCATTTGCGAACTTGCTGTTTTTCTCCATCTTACCTAATTGTAAACTGAATTGCAACAATAATATTATTAACTGAATTTTTCATTATTTTCTGACCTTTTCTAGATAAAATGATTTATCCTTAGTTGTAGCCATAGTTATGACCTTAAATGTAACAATTTTTTGTCCTCTGTGAGAGTTTGGACAACAAAAAGATGTCACCTTGGACTCTTTGGAGTCCAATAATGGAAATAATCATAACTTGTACTGTTGATTGAACACTTGTCTTCATGAAACTTTCTGAGCTGATTCATGAACTTTTCATAAATGAATTATGTGCTAAATTGATGGTGGTCATTGTCTGACCTTTGCTTATGAAACAGGTTTATTCACTTCTGTGAAACTTCAAATAGTTGAATTTTTTTTGTGTTGATCTTTTTTTCAAAGAGAGATTCTCTTTCCGAGACCTTAAACGAGTGAAGCTACTCTCCAGTGATCAGGATCGCCCCAGTCTAATTGATTGCAACAGTTGTCAGAGTGTTGTCTGTTAGGGTGGTGACAGGCGTCTGAAGAAAATGATTAGTTTTCTGTCGGGAGAGAGACAGCTCTGGATGTCCCAAACTGCAAACTAATAAAGGGGGGAAAGCAATAAAGCTCGTGGACAGCAGGTTTGACTGTTTTTATAGACAAATCAATAAAATGATAGATGATGGAAAATAACGGCATCTCAGCTGCCGATTTCTACTGGGGTTTCAAATCAAGGTCCTCCCCACACACACACACACACACACACACACACACACACACACATACACGAACGTGCATGTACACTGAAACAGGATGCAGACTCTCACACACACGTACACACACACTAGAGCAGAACATCTTGAAGGGGTTTGTCTGCGTTAATAAAAACATGTGCAGTGACACATAAATAAGTGGTTATGTTTTGGTCATTTGTGTCTCTCTGCGTATGGCACCATATTGAAGCATGAGTTACACTTTCAATTCTCTTTTTGCCGCTGTTTAAATGATGTGCGTGTAACTGTGTGTGTGTGTGTGTGTGTGTGTGTGTGTGTGTGTGTGTCTTCATGTTTGTGTGTCATAACTAACAGAGTAAATCTCCCACTGTAAATCTTTTTGAGACCAGAGGGCCAGTGTCAGGATCAGTACTGAGGACAGGCCTTCCTCTGAGCCCGCCTCTAATTGGCTCCATTTCTACAGTGTCTGTGTATGCGTGGGTGGGGGGGGGGGGTGGGTGTGTGTGTGTGTGTGTGTGTGTGTGTGTGTGTGTGTGTGTGTGTGTGTCATGGTGTAAGTGATTGTATATAACTGTATTATTAAGTCCATCCAGTGAAGGATGAATTTGTCCACTCCAGGAAAATTTTATTCTTGTGAGTTTTATTTTAAGTTCCCATAACAGAAGTGAACTTAACATTGTTTCTATGTGTTGCTGTAAAGTCACCATCTTCACCATGTCACATCAGGTTTGGTGCCATTTATAGTAGATTTTATACATGTGACATTATGTCATTTGCATAGGAACAGAAATCAAAGCTATATTAAGGAAAGGAATAAATATTTGCTGATTTGCTGACTCTTGTGCATTGTGACTATTTTATAATACAGTCTTTAGAGTTTAAAGGGAGAAGAGCCATGGATTTTCTCACCAAGCAACGAACTGAATCACCTGTGCTGCAGTGCATCCACAAGATGTGCTTTCCGCAGTGGGGACACACTCCTACTATTCCTATTTCTGTTTCCTATCACTGTTGCCGCACACATGCATAACTGACAGTTAAGTGAAACATTCTCAGCCACATTTTTGCTAGGAGTGATCTAAAGGCATTCTGGGAAATACAGGCAATGATTAACTGAAATAGAGGCAGACAAGGCAGAAAGGGTGAAATATAAATTAATTATAAGACTTAGAACAGCTATTTAACACTGTAATAACATTTGAAGTCTCATTTGTGGATAGACCACTAACATCTTGCTTCTTATTTATTCAAAAACTTTTTTAGTTTGTTGTATTATCAGTGGCTTGTCAGCTGCAAACTGTGTCTCATCACCTTTACTCTCTTCCAGGTCTCATTCTCGTCACCGGCGGTCCCGCAGTAGGAGCGGCAGCCGCAGCCGGCGAGGAAGCCACAGCCGCAAAAGGAGCCGCAGCCACAGTCGCCGGAGGAGCCGCAGCAGAGACCGGGACCGGAGCCGGCGCAAGGGTCGCGACCGAGACAGGGAGAAAGAGAAGGAGAGGGACAGAGACAAGGACAAGAGTAAAGACAAGGCAGACAGAAAGGGGTAAGTGATGAATGTCTCTGCACATGCAAGCATACACGTACAGGTAGACTCAAACACACCAAACAAGTGCTGGGTTGGCCCAGCTCAATCTAAACCACAGGCTCCTCAGGAGTAAAGAATATTTTGGCCAGTAATAATAGAGACTTAAATATGGAGCTCAGTCTCTGCTCCTGCATCTGTCCATCCATCACTTGATCCTTCCATCCATCAGTCCATCATTGCCTTTCTTCTTCCATTTCCCTTTGCAATCAAGCACTATGCGACACTGGCCTTGTAATGTGATATAATTCCCTCTTGTAAGAGAAGATGTCATGGAGATGTGAGAATAGATGGTAGGTAGGAGTGCTGCACAGGTCCAGTTTTTAGAGAATATTTTGGTCACTAGATGAAGTCTGATTTCTTTAACTCCACTTTTCACCCTTTGGGCCCACCCGCAATAAGCCGAGAGACATAACAAGATCATATGCATCTCTGATGGGCTTATATGAAGAAAAAAAACAATAAATGAGAGCTCCTTATTAAGGTGAGAAATGCTGGTAAATGACACTTGCAAGCTTATGTCTTCCAAAGGCTGTAATACACAGTAGAAACAGGTTTAGAGTAGAGGACCTTTAAGCAGTGGTGCACTGCACTACAGGTCTAACTACCTTAGTGGCCTCTGTTTGCCTCTACCAGAATAGCACCCTCAATCCCTCCCCAGTGTGGTGTGCTCTAATGTGATTGGAGGCCACTGTAATACGACTGGTACCCAGTTGTTGTCTGTCATATTGAATGGCACAGATGTGTGTATCAGACTATGGATCCCATGAGTGGTGCAAGACCAGCTGCTGTGCTCCACATCAGTTTAAGAGACTTCAGCTCCCCCCGGTAAACTGTATCTATACTCATTGTGTCGTCTGTGTTTGTCAGTGAACAAATAACTTTAGCATTTAAGTGCATAAACTGAAAACTGTGTATTATAATGATCAACTCAAACAAAGGAATATTTAGAATACTTTGCACAAGACTTGTCAGAGAGGAAACATTTTAATTTCTCAGCTTTTCATTGGACTTACTAGCAAAAATATGCAGAGAACCAAATGGCAATTTCTGATTTTATGACTGTTTGATCTGACTGAAAATGATCTCTATTCCTCTGATGTATTCTTGATGCAACACTGCAATCAGATGATGAAACTTATCACTGTAGTAATGGCCGTAAGACAAAACCGCAGTACATCTAAGAACATTTTTGAAACTTTGCTGTCAAACTGTCACAGCACTTAAACAACTTTTCCTGGAAATTGTGTGTGTGCTGTATCTCATTAAGTGAAGTGAATGCTAATTATTGAGGAAATGTATCTTTGACAGTGAATCTTAACTGAGATTTTCTTAAACACAACACAATTTTATGTATTTAGCAAGTATTCTACTGAGTAAAACATGCACATGATTAGAAATGAGGGTTAGGAATTTACATATTAGTCAAGCTATGCGTTCCTGTTTGTTTAGAATTACACCATTTGTAAATGCTCTTTCAGATAATGATAAGTTTAGTGTACTTGTTAGTAGATAGAATGATAGAAGAGATGCATTTTCCATATATTTAGCACTTGTTTTTTCATCGTTACGGAGGCTTTACTGGGCATCAATGAAGACCTTCAGGCTCAAGATTTCTCCGTGTGAACAGAACATGGAGATTTGCTTTTAAAGGAAAAGTGCTCGGTTTATTCGAAGCTATTACATATTGCCTTTCTTAGATCAGTATCAGGGAAACAAATAAAGCTAACAGTGAAATGTAAGGCCAGCAGACTATATCTATTTTCTTATTAAGGCTTCAATATCCTTCAGCATCGATAGGAATCTTTTCTTTTATCTCTGACCCCGCTTTAGCTTGTCTGTGTGCATGTGTGTGTGCTGATGTACGTAGTAAGTTTGTTGGTGTGTGTTTGTGTGTGTGCATTTCCACCTGTGGCAGCGTTAATATATTTCAAACTGTCTATCCTCCTATCTGGCCTTCCAATTTAGTTAAACCTATGGTGGTATGAAGTTGGAATAAATTGGGCTAAACCTGCCATCATACATATAGGTGATATATACAGTACACATATATAGATAACCCCGTCTTTGGTTTCCTTAAATCTGCGTATTAAAATGGTTACTTGATTATTAGCTACATATAATTTGCTCTTTTTGATTAGAAACACATAATCTTGCTTAAAAAATAAAGTATGCAGGTTTCTTTATCACTTCAAGTCACAATTAAATGGATGTATTTAACAGTCTTGCTTGTGTAATTCAGAGTTTAGCGTTTAGAAAAAGAAAGGCAGTGGGTGGAGGGGGTGGATTGTTCAAAAATGTATACTTGTTTTTAAGATTTAAGCATGAATTTTACATCCACTGGAACAGTATTAGTGTCACCAAAGAGTGCTCAAAGAAAGTCAAAGTAATGTGATTATTACATAAAAATTCACAACATTGCAATTTGTAGCATTTAATTTTAAAATGATGTATATTTAGTGACATGATGAAATTATCTTAAATTATTTTGGCTTTGTCTCCATCACGACATAATAATATTCCGAGAAGTTAGTCTACCTGTGGACCTTGATATGATGTTATCAACGTCCAAAAGCTGCCTGACACGGCTGCTGCTGTTATTCCCGCAGATGCTCCCACAGGAGTTGAGGTGCCTAACAACTCCTCTTTTAGCAGACGAAAGGCAGAAGCTGTGAGATGTTTCAGGAATATGTAAAACAAGGCTTTCTACAGTGTATCCTGTCTCTGACAATCCACTTCTTTTCCCTCTGTCTCTTCCATTCTTCTTCATCTGCTCTTAATGGTGATGGGGGTAGGGTCTTTATGTAAGCCACTGATCCTCACCACTTACACACAAACACTTGCACGCACACACACACACACACACACACACTGTAACACTCCAACCTCATTTACATCCAGGTTTCCTTGCTGGGTGGTAGGAGAGGAGTGAAGCAGTGTGATGTTGATGGCGGGGCGGGGTGGAGAAGAGGCTCAGGAGCTTTATAGTGTCTGTCAGGATGAAAGAGGGGCCCCTCAGAGCGGCACCCTGACACTGACTCTGTGTGTGTGGTGTTGTCGTCATTAAACATTTAACACTCCTCTAGTATGACAGCAGGCAACTTGGTGCTCCAGCGGCATGTTTTCATGCAAAATTTATTGAAAAAGACGAGCTGTTGTTAAGAGATCTTGTTGCCTTTCACCAGTGGCAAAGGGTAAGTGGGTGATTATAGGGTTCTGTGTGTGTGTGTGTGTGTGTGTGCGCGGGTGTGTGTTTACCCAGACTAGTGTACAGGGTCAGTAGGTCAGCTTTGCTCTGTGTAATGCCCTGGCTTTGTATTTACAGAGATAACAAAAGAGCTTCCTTTAAGAGGTTAACCTACCCTAAAACTGTTTGTTTGTTTGTGTTTTTCTTGAACGCTGTGTATATTTAGCATTGAGTTACATAAACCTGTGGTTTCCAATGTTTGTTTTTTTTTGTCTGACATACCCCCTCAGCCCTGTCAGATGTGCTTCCTCAACACCACCCATCATGTTTCAAATATGTTTATTTAAAACGATATGAAACTGTTAACACAATTTTTTTTTATTATTTAGAAAACTAGGTATTGTTACAATATTTTTGTCATACAAGACACAGCAATCCCGAAATTGTTGATGTTTAGGTTTGGTCTGCATTTGTCCCTTTTAATCCTTTAGTTTGAGGAATCTATTTTTATCTTTGTGCACGCTGGCTAACTCGTTTTCACACACTCTTAATTGCAGGATGTGGCGTTAATGTGTAACAACTGACTCCGGCTCGTGGGAAACTGAGGCATGCTGGCCGTTAATTGGTTATTGTGACAATAAATCTACTAAAGACCAGCCTCACACAAATTTGTAATCCTATTTATGTTTATTTTCCCCCTGAACATAAATATGTAGATTTTATTTTAGCAAATTACAACTATTTATTTTACTCAAATTAGCTGAGCTATCCGGCAGTCTCTCCATGTTTCCCTTGGGACTCATTGAAAATGCCACGGACAAATTACAGAGATGAGCACAATCCTCATTTATCTCTTTCCTGTTGTCTTCAAAAACAGTCATATTATAGTGCAATAATTAACACACAGGCACACAACTTAGCTTTGATTCTCAACCTGCATGCAAGTGGACTCCTTGTGACTCGAGTCGGGTCAGGTGTCATTTTTATTCATTCATTTATTTATTTGTCAGCGTTTTTTCCTAAATCGGAGCAGAAGAACCAAACAGTGTTAACAAGAGCACATCTGCCCCAAGGCAGATAATTCACAGAAGTGTAATTTGAATTCCTCACCTGATGTCCCACATGTGATTAATGAGCAGAAATGTAGAAACTCCAGTTAATGGCTGTTTCTCCACAGAAAGTGACAGGTTTTAAAAAATATATATTTTAAATTACAACTCAGTCTAAGTGCTGCAGAGGTTCAGACTTTAATCAGGCTTGAAGGACTTTGGTTAGAGTATGGCTGGAGTACAATCAGTGTCCAGTTTTTTTTTTTTTAACTTGTTCATAATGTTATTTCATACATACCCTTCCCTTTCCATGTCTGTTACCTTCCTCAAACTCAGCTCCTCCGTCAAAGAATTTGTCTGCTTTCAAGAGAAGTCTTCACTCCCTTTCCTTTGGGCGGCGCTGACCTCTCTGCTTTCCTCTGTAACCGTTCACCAAGGTAGCGTAAGAGCGTGGGCTGGTTGCTTTACTCCACATCCTCAATCAGAGAGGTCTGTCCAATTAGGCTGAACTCCTTGTCTGTGCCGGGTCATACGAGGAGCATTGGTCCATCTGACTCAATTTCATGTCATTTGAGTGAGAAATGGGCAGAGGCACAGAGGGCAGTGTGGAGACCTCTCATGGCAGCAGAGAGCCGTCTTTTCCCTGTGCATGTAAAACCGAAGTTGGTATAATGAGCTTAGGGTTAAAGAAATGAAATGACTGCCTACCTTTCATTAAAGCCTTTTTGATGTCTTTGTCTATGAACGAATAATTTAGTTTTTCTCTACTTTGGAGGGTCCGCGCTTCAACAGCATCCATTGTTCATGCTCGTAAAATAGCTTATTTTATGACTGTGAAGTCTTTAAAATAAAGCATGTTTGCCTTGACACTTTTGTCCACAGAGCAGTCCCCACCAACCCGCCCATTTCCATCTCTTTCCGTGAATGTGATTGTTTAGTAATTCCTCTCATTACTGTGTTTTCCCCCGACAAGCTAAACAGAACCCAGCCTCACCACAGGGGTCTCATCAGGACCTGCAGGCCTCAGTTTGGCTAGCTTTGCTCCATCGCTCAGCCTTAACCTCTGGAAGCCTAGAGGCTGTGAGGCAGAGAGAAAATAAAACAAGGCCCTAGACACAAGCACACACACATTCGCACTCACTGCTGTTGATTTTCTCTCCCTCCTTGGCTCACTCCGAGGAAATGATTGTCTGCTTCTTTGCCTCTGTTGAACATCTATCAGCTCATTAGTGTTGGTAATACACAGAGAAAGTAAGTGTGTTTGTGTGTGTGTTTGCGCGTATGTAGCCCCTGCCTGCGGCATCTTCTCAGCCTGTTGGGAGTGTGTGTATGGGTGGTGTGGATGGGACCACTGGCTGCTGCTGTGTGTGTACGTGTGTGTGCGTATGTGTCTGCACTCTTGCAGGACTGTAGGCTGTGTCTGGCTCTGGGAGCGGGTCTGGGGAGGTAAGAGAGACTTCAAACACCGTCCTCGGAAGGTTAGGATACACTCACATTGACTTAAATCAATGAGCTGTAAGTGTGTGTATTATTTGTGTGTGCGTCAAGGGTGGTAGCCTAGTGGCCAGGAGCAAGAAGAGACATGGGTGAAGCTGAAGAGGAGTAGGTGTGTGTGTGTGTGTGTGTGTGTGTGTGTGTGTGTGTGTGTGTGTGTAGTTTGGGTGGGGGCTTGATGGTTGGATGAGGGTGGGTGAACTAGGAGTGATGCCTACATGCAAAGGAAAGGGTGGACACACACATACACACACATAGGTCCCAATAGACAAACACATGCGCACACAGAGCGGTGCAGCTGTAGTGTTTCTTGGCCCATGGCTGAATGTAGTCATTAGCTGCTTTTTTCCACACAGATAATGAGCATAGATTGGATAGAAAACAGCCTGGCCTTATAAACTCAATCTTCACTAGATAGACATTTATTTACACACTCACACGAGACAGACGAATGCCCTGTTAGGACCTGTAAGCTGGCTCCATGACCCTGCTCCAAACCTGCTTTTAAGGCAGAAAAGAGTGAACAATATAATGAATATAGGTTTATGTGTAAATTGCAGTAGGAATATTATGGGATTGATATCATTTTAAAGAATGCCAATGCAACTTCTAGCCCAAGACCATACATTTAGCATCAGAGCTCCATGAATTTCAGCACTCAATCAAAACATCTCCCTGCACTGCCAGGTTGCAGAGGTGAGATCTAATGGCTCCTAATTGCAAGATATACTCTAAAATGAGCAAGGACACAGACACGGCATGTGTCAGCATGTTCACAAAGGTGCAGCTTAGATGGTGTTTACAGTCTAGAGAAGTGACCTAATGACAAATGTAGTCACAAATGCAAAAAGTGTAATTTGAGGTTTGAGGGCCTGGGACTATATGAACTGTATGAACTAGATTTTATTCTTGTTGGCTCTAGGATTGTATATTGTGTTATTTAACTAAGTGGAGAAAGATCATTTTCTTTCAACCAGCATTGCCCTTGGTCATTGATAGTATCGTAATTAAACTCAAACTGAATAACAAAAGGCAGACACGAGTACACGAAGTCCAGGCAAGCAGAATCTGACACAGTATACAGCATGAGCATACATATAGGGAAATTGGATATATACATTTTAATTAACAGATTAGAAGACAATGTTTTCAGAATATATTATTAATTCACACTGACATATTTGAGCATTTAATAAGATAATAGCTCAGAAAAGCTTAAGAACAGCTGAAAATAATAATTTCAAGAGACTTTTTTTTTGTCTTGAGAGTGAGTTACTGTAGGAAATGCTGTCTATGCCTGAGAATGACCTCTCTCTGTTCTGTGTGCAGATTTGTGTCTCAGTCGAGCGAGAGGGGGAAATCTGGCCACTTTTAATCACAGGAGAGACACCCTGAGCGAGCGATAGAGAGCTGTGACAATCCACTTAGTGCGCTCTGTAATCTGTTTAACCATTTAGGGAGTTGTTAAAAGAGTATGCAAACACTCACACACATTAAAAACACACACTAGACGGCCCGCAGGCTTCAGCAGTGCATAGGGCAGTCTGCCTCCTGAACTGGGTAGCGATTCACTACTGTAACATGTTTAGAGTTGTGTGGGTGAGACTGTGTGTGTTGATGTGTTTGAGACCTGCTGTAGGCACTGAGAGAGGCCAGGCCTGGAGCATGATGACAGGGACCAGACCCGGCCAAATAGAAGATCCCCCAATCCAATTACCCAGCTCCTCTCCTCTCCTCTCCTCTCCTCTCCTCTCCTCTCCTCTCCCTCTCCCTCTCCTCTCCTCTCCTCTCCTCTCCTCTCCTCTCCTCTCCTCTCTCTTTCCTCTCTCTTTCCTCTCCTCTCCTCTCTCTTTCCTCTCCTCTCTCTCTCTCTCTCTCCTTCCTCTCTCCTCCTTTACGGCCCTGTCTTAGCAGGAGCTAGTGATGGCAGTCCTGGCTGCTGTTGAAGTGGCTGGCTGCTCTGCTTTATGGATCAGAAGAGGATGCAGGCGGGATTATAAGCAGCAGGTTATGAGCAGCAAACATGACAGGCCAGCTCCGATTTAGGAGGGTTATGTAAATGTGCTTGTCGACAAAATGTGTTTCTCTGCCCTCAGTATTTTCTCTCTCTCTCCGTCTCCGGAAAAGCTGGGTAGTTTTTGGTTTGCAGGAAGCAGAGTGGTGGTGAAGGCAGGGAGGGGAGCTAAAAGAGAAGATTGTTATGGAGAATGATGTGTAAAAGAGACACACCGTTAATGTTTAATTTTCTCCAGACTCCAGTGCTTATTCATCTGCACCAGGGGCAAGGAAAGGTGTTGACTGGAGTCTTTATGAGAGAGGCTGAGAGTGAGAATACATTATAGAGAGAGGTGTTCTTTTTAGTTGGAGAGAGCAGACAAAGTAACACAGAGAAGAGAGGGGGGAAAGATAGACAAGACAGAGGGAAGAGGAGAGGTTTCAGTTCGCAGAGAGCACCTTTCGTCATGCATTTTGACCTCCGCTGCTCTGAGACAGAAATACGGCTCTGCAGGTCTTGCCTAATGGCATTGATCATTAGAAGAATACCTCCTTCAGACTGAGTAAACAGCGCTCCAGACATACAGTTAAGTACCATGACTCAGTTGTGGAAGTAAATATTGCCTGAGAGAAGCATATAATAATCATTCTCAGTGGAGGTTTCAAATCGGCAGCCATTTTCAGAGTATTTTCTTTCAGGAATGAGCCGAACCAAGAGTTATGAGCGCAGTTACCAATCACATGAGCGTGTGTGTGTGCATGAATGTGATGACTGAAGTGATGGAAGTACTTATTTGTGTCACTGATAGAGTTGGCGGTCGTACACAGCTCATATCGTACATTGAGTAGCCACGGAGAAGTTATGAAGCTATAAAGCCTCCCTTCTCTCTCTCTCTCTCTCTCTCTCTCATTCTCTCCCCCTCCTACCCATTTAGTCTGCCACTTTTTCAGCAGTTTAGATCTCCGGGCCGATGTTTAATTCATTTGTACTAATGTCTCGCTCACTCGTACTCTCCTTCACTCTCATGTGCTCCGTCTTGCTCTCTTGCCAGTCTAGTCCCTGCTGGTTCTCTAATAGAGTTGTTTTACCTTGTGTCTCACTCACTGGCGCGCGCGCACACACACACACACACACACACACACACACACACACACACACACACACACACACACACACACACACACACACACACACACACACACACACTGCTGTTCACTTTTTGCCAGGAGGGCATATGTCAACTGTACTTGGGGTTGGACGATATGGTTAAAATCATTCCCTGAATATCGAAAAATGATATTTTGAATTGGGATGTCACAATATGGCAAATGTGGGTGAAGAAAACATGGAATCAAATGTTTAAAGCAGAGAATTGAGCTGTATTGTTATGTATTATGAGATCAAAATCCTATGGATTTATACTTTTTTTGTTAACTTTTAATCACGTTTTACTTGGAATCACTTACACAAGAAAATGTAAGATCACAATCCACTGAACAGCTGCAGCTCAAACACATTAAAGACTGCCATCCGATATAGTATCGTGATGCCAGTCTTCTCTGTCATCACACTGTGTATCTCTCACTTCCGTCAGTGAATTCTTGAGACATTTTCAGGCTGTGTTGGAGCATCAGCACTGACTCATTCATTTTGTTTTTGGCCTTTAAGTCTAACTCAGAAACTCTGCTCTGCTCCACCATGCACTTTTCCCTCTTCGAAGGGTTTTCATCGATCTTTATTTCCTCCTCACTATCTCGCTATCATTACCTTTTTTTTATGCACCCCTGCCTCTCTGTTTCTGCCTCTTTCTATGCCCAGATCTGACTGCATGGAAAGTATGTACAGTTGTGTATAAATATCTTGGGCACTGCTGTCTAATCAACAGAGCGGAATATTTCACTTCTTCTCGTTCTCCATGTACACACTCATCCGCGCAGACCGACTGAAAGTCTGTCAGTGCGGAGATCTATGTGGAAAATGTTTTTAGGGAAAATGGTGGAGTATTTCAGAAAATGAAACCGAGTAGCCAATCATCTCGTTAAATTTTCAAACACACATGAGTCACACTGAATAATGCTCTTGTAATGTTCTGGCACACATTGGCCACAGTTATGTTGAGTGTGTGCTTGGGGAGAGAGAGGTTTTTATGTGGTCGTACTGTATGTTGGCATCTGCAGCGAGTAAGGCTGGGTATTATTTGAAATTTCCGGAAAGTGATGATGAAAAAATGAAATGATGAAAATGAATTTGATACCTTGAATCTAAATTTATATGAAACATGCTTTTCTATAAAAGGCCTTTTTTTAAAATTCATTTAGCAAAAGAAGCCACATATTCTGAAGTTAGAAAGACGAACTGAAATTTGCCTGCATAAAAACTTCCCAGCGCTATAGTTGAGTTGAATGGATTCAGGTCTTCAGGTTTTGTTTGCAAGGTGTCAGCATGTAAGCTGTAGCAACCACTCTGTCCTAAGCATCTGTGTGCGCATGTAAGTCTGTGTTGTGTTCGTTAGTCTATTTGCATTAGTGTGAGACTTGGGTTAACTTTTCTTTGTACCACTTTTCCTTGAAGTCTACACACACACACACACATGCTCAGGCACACACACACACACACATGCTCAGGCACACACACACACACACACACTCTCACACTCCTGACATCTCTCCCTGTTGGCCAGGCTGCAGAGCGCTTGGGGCCATGTTGTTTTGTCTTCTGACGGACAGACAGAAAGAGAGAAAAAAGACTTACCCTGGCCAGTGATTACGCCAGTTTGACACCACAGACATAGACAAGGGGGTGTGAGGGTGGGGTTGGGGGGGGGGGGGATCAGTGCATGAAGAGAAGTGAAAAAGGCACCGTAGAAAACGGTGTGTAGATGATATGAATAACAATGTACGCGGTGTGTCTCCCTGGACCCTGATAACCTGCAGACCGGAGCCCGCTCCCTGTGACAGGCTGGCCTTTGTGGCCACTTTATCCCGCCTGTACACTTGTAAGGTAGAGCCGGGATAATCGCACCTAATCTAATTAAGGCTAAAGAGGGCCATGACTGAGGCTGGCCAGAAGCAGACTGGGCACTCTCTCACGCATACACACACACACACACACACACACAAACACACCAACAAACACAGCTCAGCAGCAAAATCCTGTTTGCATCAGAAAAATAAGGTTGTCATATTGATTATGCAGATGAGGGACTAACGGGGGCTAACTGCCTCATGGCCAGCCGGTTACAGCTGACACAGGCTAAAGGGAGGGATACAGAGAGAGGAAGAAAGGATTAGATGTAGCTTGCTGTTTTCTTTCCAGCATTTTGCATGTACCAGTTTTAGGCTCAGAATGGCATTGTCCCTCCTTGCTAGTGTCTTGTTTGGTGAGGTTGAGACCAACAGTGTGCATGCAGTACAACTTCTAATATACAGTTAACTGGTTTGAATCAAAGAGGGTTACAGTAGACATGACGAACATGACTTAAAACCGATGCAGTCCGTTTGTAACAACTTAAATGACCAGAAAAAAAGCACATAATTCAAGAAGTTTAATGTTTCCTGACATTATGGTCAGCAGCTGCTTGTATTACTCCAGTTTGCAAACAAATATACAGAGACTGATTCATATATGCAGTAAAAAACAAGATGAGATCAACATTTTGTGTGCTTTGGTGCAGCTAAGGATTATTTTATTATTTCTTTTAAATGTATTTCTTTGATAAATCAAAAATGGCTCTCACAAGATCTATAAATGTCTTGTTTTGTGCCCTACAAACAGGCCGAAACTCGAAGGTATTCCAATTAAATTCATATACAGCACCATACAGAAATAAATGATGAGAAGCTGGAACTAGTAAATATTGAGCATTTTCGTCTGATTAAACGACTTAAACGATTATCAACTTATCAATTACTTGGCTAATTGTTTCAGCTCTACTTCTGGGTACAGTTGCTTGTAAGGACATGTTGTGGATACATGGCTATTAATAAACTGTGTAGGTGTGTGGGTGCCTGTATGTGTGCACACTTGTCTTCAGGTGTGCGTGTGTGTGTATTGTGTGTGTGCAGCCAGCCGGCAGCCAGATTGCTATTTCCCCCCTTGTGCCCCTATAGAAAGGCCTGGGTATTCTCTGGATGAGGGTGTGATGTACAATTGAAGGGCAGGATTGAAACTGATTACCTTGTTAACTCCTGGCACCCACTGGCAGCTTGAAATAGACCTGAGCGCCAGGGCCTGATTTGCAAATGAATTACCTCTCGCCTGGCCCTCCCCTTCTCCCTCCCCTCCACTCCCCCGTCTTCCTCCCTCCCTCTCTCTCTCTCTCCCTCTCTCGTTCCTTTTTTTTTCTTTTTTTGTCCACTCGGTGCCAAGATCATCTTTTTATATTGTGCCATGACAGATGCTGTGCCGGGCTGCCATTGTTCCCCATCAGTTTTTCTGGGGCTGCGAGGAGAGCCAAAAGATTTCCACATGTGATTTTAACACAGGCGTCCCCCCCTGCAGTATAGCCCAGTGCTTTATTCTTTGTGTACCAGTACTGCAATCTACGGAGTTCTGGAGCAGGCGGAAATGTTGGGGAGTGTCATTGTCTCCGTCTCAATAATGGAGAGGTATTTCTCTGATTAGGAAAGGTTCTAATTGGGAGGTATGAAAAGGACCGCCGGCTATTGAAGAAACCGCGGGGAAATTGATTGCTCTCCATGTCTCCCTTTTGCTTTTTCTCTCTCTGTCTTTGTCCCGCTCTCCCTCTATGTAACACACTAAAAAGAAGTCAATTTTCTTTAAAACTTGGCCCCAGCATTCAATTCCCCCCAGCGCAGAGTTGGTGTGTATAGGCTGAGAAGAGGGAGATATGGGCAGTCTGTAGGGAGACACACTTGCTGGATGTTGTATGTGTATTTAAATACACGTGTGAATGGATCTCTGTGTGTCTGTTCAGTTTTAGCTAAAGACTGTTCCTCACCCGTGATCTAGTGCATGATTCATTTCTTTAAGGGTCAAATAAATGTGAACAGGTCCCGTCTACTTCTGCACAGCACAGATTTTCTTTCTTCTATACTCAAAATGCAACTGAAAACTTATTGTTGATGACATTGTTTCACATCTAAGATTCAGATTGATGTCTTGTGAAATATTAATGAAAAAAAGTATACCTGGATTTTTTGGCTAATAATGATGTTGACATTTGAGAGTTTAAAAACATTTTACAGTATAAAAATCAACTTGTCAGAGCTCTCTAATGACAAACTATGTGATAGTGATATCAACTTATCAGCCAATATATATACCAATATTGATAGATCTACAATAGGCTAATATCAGCCTGGCATATTTATCGGTCTAGCTTTAGAAAAAAATATAATAATAAAGTATTTAGGATAGTCACCTTTCATTTTTGTAATGGGTCCCTTCTGCCCTTCCCTTCTTTTTGATGTTAATTACAGTCTCAATGATCATCTAATTCAGTAGTACTGTTTACACATTAACATCACTAAGTGTTTATTAATGAAAAGTTCTCTCACACTTTTACCTCTGATGCAGAGACACCTGTTTCTTATTAGAAGTTATGATGAGACATGCGTAATAGAAATCTAGTTTCTTCACATTTAGTCCTTAAATTCCTGATCTTCAAGTGTTTCTAGCACTTTTCTTTCACTTGTGTGTTGTTCATGGCCAGGTGTCAGACATGGGCCACATTTGAACAGGTGTGTGTGTGTGTGTGTGTGTGTGTTTATCACAGAGAGCAGAAAGGCCGGCCATAAATCAGCTTCTTCCTTTCTTATTCCTCCTTTTCTGACTTTTTTATTGACTGCACTTAACCCTCCCTCAGAGAAACATTAAGTGCTGAATTTGTTAGCCCCATTTTTAATGGACTGCTTTTCTCCACCATTTTGGGATTATGCTAAAGTAGAGCCCCCTCCACTGGGAAAGTGTGGGGAGGGGCAGCTTGTGAACTCGCGAATGTATGCGTGCATATGTGTGTGTATGCACGCCGAATTACATAGAAAGCATAGAAGCATAAGTCTGTGTTTTGTTCCCTCTTGTGTGTTCTGCATGGGAGAGTGACAGCCTCTGACTTACCCCTGCATTATCCCTTCGTGTGAGTGTGCGTGTCCCGCCCCCCCCCTAGTCCTCCTCTTAGCTGTATAAAAACCCTGAGAGGTAGCTCTGATAGTACACACAAGAATACAATTTCAATTTCAATTGGCAGCCCTGTTAAAAAGGAGCTATGGAGATGGCAATCAGGCCTGGGGGAAAGCTGAGCTCCCTGTATTATTGTGCTTGCGTGTGTGTGTGTGTGCGTGCGTGCGTGCGTGTGTGTGCGTCTGTCCCTCGACTACTTAATATCAAGCTTTTGCCTTCTATTAGTTAAACAGGCAGATGTCACTGATGTGGACTGTGTATTAGTGCATTGAGTGTTTATTTCTGTGTGTGTGTGTGTGCTTGCGCTGGTGTCCCCATCACATTGACTCTTTAATAAATATGCCTGCCATTCTATCAGCAGTCAAACAACATATGAATGCTCAATGACACGCTTGACAAGGCATGCAACTGTGGCAAATGGGGTGCACGCACACACACACACACACACACACACACACACACACACACATACACACACACACACTCTTATGAATGATGTCTCTTTCATAGCATTACAGTGTCCTGTCTCCCCTTTGCTGCTTCTCGTTTTAGCTCCTCTCCTCGCTATCTCTGACTGATATCAGGTTGAGAGGCTGCTGTGGGCCAAAATGTTATTTCTGCAGCTGAAGTATACAGAGAAAAAAGATAGGGACACTTCAAGAAAGGAAAAACGCTGAATCGGTCTAACAACTAGGTTATAGGTTTGTAATCTTGACATTTTAAGATTAAACTAACCGACAGATAATTCATGTTTTAACTGCTGTCCATCAGACCAATGCCATCATCATGAAGTTTTGACTGCTGTTTGTTTTCTACCATTTTTAAAGACCAAAGGAGTTTAGAAAATAATTGTTAGTCTGAAAGCAAAAACATGATTTCATCAAACTTGACGACCTAAAAGAAGGTTCGCTGCATTAACTCCCAGATTTAACTTTAACTTTATTGTCCCTGACGGGGAAGTTTGTCTTGCAGCAAGGTAAAACCTGGAACACACAGAGATGTAAGTTCACGGATGAAGGCATATAAAACACAATGCAATATATAAAACCTGAATAAATGAAGTGACACCAGGAAACCTTGAGTTGATGTTTAGCTATCGCCAAAAAAACATAATCAGCCCCCTGTTGTTAAATGGTGAAACTAGTCATCACCTGAATTTTTATGAGTATTTACCAGAAGACTGTTAGACCTGGTCTAAATCTCCAGCTGAAGGGCAGAAGCTCAAACTCTCCACACAGGATGAAGAGGCTGTAAAAGATGTCAAATTTTTTACAATTTCCATCAGTAAATTTGCAACATATGCGTGTGAAAGCATGCAGTGATGTGTTAAAATGTGCTAATGTTTTTATCGCGGATGCTTTAAATGTTGATTAAAGGTCAGTGCAAGACCTTCTGGTTCAATTCACAAATCTCATCCATAGTAAACAGGCTATGATGAAGCCATAACAGAGACACAAATAACCGCTGATGTGGTATTTCACCACAGTTATACAACACTTAATAATACGAAAATGACATTGCCACAAAAGTGAAACTATGACCATCATTTTGATTGACAGGTAAGGCTGACTTCTGACAGTGGACAGTAAAAGGGTTAAATCTTCCACACTCAGGACAGCATGTCTGAGAGGTAATGCATGGCTGATGAGTGCTGGGCTAATGGGCAGCTCTGTTAGCTAGAAATCAAATGACTGCCCCTGCATTTTAAGTCCCTCTGTCGCCTCCATTGACTGACTGAAGATATTTATCTCCATTGTGTCAAGGGGTGGGGGGAGGAGGAGGAGGGTTCAGGTAAAGGGAAAGAAAAATAAGAGTGGGGGGTGAGGAGGAGAAGGGGGAGGGCATCTTAGAAAAACCTGAAGCCCTAATGCAATTATTAGAAACTTGACCACAGATGACAACTCATCTGGTGCCGGCTCTGTAATTAATTGTCTGCTAGCAGGAGCACAGGGGTTTGGGAGGGTGAGGGGTGAGGAGGAGAGAGCAAAGAGAGAGAGAAAGAGTGAGGCAGGTGGGTGATTGGGAGAGGGCAAAATGACAGGCAAAGGGAGAAACGTGGAAGGAGAATGAGGTAAGATGAGGCAACAGCTTAAAGATCCTCGTTAGAGTGCGAGAGACGGTGAAACAGAGCATGTAATGTGAATGATAGAGGCAGAGAGAACGCACGGGCGAGACGGCGAGAGGGAAAACTGTGCGATCGGATAGGATAAAAGACGGCAGATAAGAGAGCAGGAATGAGAAACGTGCAGACAGTGTGATGGATCCAGTGACCATGTTAAATTGGTCAGTATTGACTTTGCCAGGGTTCAGTTTAACACTCACACTTGTTTGTCCAGTTTTACTTAATTGACCTTGGATAACTAATTACCATTTCCTGGAACAACAGTACATTACTCTTCCTCTGTCTTTGCCCTCCCTTCCCCTCACTTGCCAGTCTTTCTGGCTTGTAGCTGTTGCAAAGGGAAAAGAGCAGTAGTCCACATACGAAATACCAGAAACTGAACGATGCAGCGTTTCACTACCAGTACCAGAAATTCCCAGAAAGACTTTTTCAGGCACACGTCATGGCAGGTCACAGCTTTCAAGGTTCAGTGTCTGTCCATTGGCTCCTGCATCTCCAGGTTTAGCTCGCCTGCTTAAGAATGAGTTCAGATCCAAGATCAGTGTTCACGAGGGATGCACCGATCCGCTTTTTTCACCTCCGATACCGATATCTGAGGTTTAGTATCAGTCGATACCGATACCGATACAGAAAAACAGCGCGGAATTACGGTAACAAACGGTATGTCTCATTGTGTGGAAAAGACTGGGATCATTCTTTTGTGCAAGGCAACATCAGACTTGACTTAAACATTTCTTTCCTATTTTTTAAAAACAAATAAACAGATATGAATGTACTGAATTACTTATTTATTTAATAACTGTGCACCAGTACAACAATCTTAAAAAAACCAATAGCTTCACAAGCTTGATAGACATTCGAAATAAACAGTCAGTTCTTTGTAATGGTTTAGTTTAGTGCAAAAATGATTTTAACATCCAACACAAAAGTGGACGTTTTTCACCTCTTTCCTTCATCTCCTTCAAAGTTAGCTGCTTCATACCGCCTCCGCTTTGTTTACTCAGTTCAATGAACTCTAACTTGAAGTTTTACCACCGCCCCTCGGAACATTTACTGCGCAAGTAGCCGTCGAGTTTGTTGGCTGAGGTAGTGTGAAAAAGTTCCAGATAGCCGCTCGCTCCATTTTTTAAACGCCTTTTTAACAGAAGATATTTTGACAGTGTAGGAAATGCACAAGTGTAAATAATAAAATTAATGATGGCTGAAAGCTGTTTTACTGCTTCAGTTTTAGGGTCCTGAGACGTGTGCATGCTGACTCACTGTCACAACCTGCTGGGACACCTGAGCCATCGTTAATGTTATCGCTAACACCTGTGAAGTCAAAATGTCTAAAGGTATTATACCAAAATGTTCCTAATTGAAGTCATTGACTCATTTTGGGAGGCTTCTATCTTTCTATGAGGGCAAACTAAAACATGTGGCGTGACTGCCACGCCTGACACAGCAAATCACGAATCACTGTCGCTCTGCTTCATTCCTGTCTTTCCATGTCTTCACTTCATCTCCCCTTCCATCACCCCCGTCTCCCTCCCTCCCCGTCGCTGCTGTGTGCCGGGGCTATAATGTGCTCCTATGGTTGTAGTAAGCAGGCCACAGTGTCTCTGAGGCCTTGTGCTACACCACCATTACTATCTGGCTTGCCTCCACTACAAATTGGATGAACAGGCACTGACACATTTTCAATATTATTACATTAAACCAAGTGGATTTTGATTGATAACCTAATATTGGCCTAATGCAAAACATCAATCATGGCAAGTATATTAATTATTTAATATTGTGGCGTAATTCAGAAATCGATGCCGCCTCTGCGTTGAAGGCACAGAGAACGGCGGGAGGGAGGGAAGAGCGAGATAAGGAGAAAAGGAAAGCTCTGTCCCTGAAGACCTCAGCAGATTATATGATGTTTTGAAAAGAGAGATGAGGATGTAAAATGGTGTGTGTGTATGTATGTGTGTGTGTGTGTCAGCTGTGTGCTTCTAATGGATAGAGCGATCCCTTCGGCCCTGGTGTGGACAGCGCTGGACAGCTTGCCCTTGATAAAATCAAGACAACACATGACAGAGTGCGAGATTAAATGCAAGTGAAGAGCTTAATAAAGGCTGGATCACAAAAATAAAAGACAGGGAAAAAAACGATGCGGTAACAAAAAAGGAGAGCGAGGGGGAAGAAAAAAGTGAAGGGAAATGAGTGGAGGAGGAGGGATTGAGCGCCGCGTCTCCCCTGTGTTAGATTGTTTCTCACTAATTGCGCTTCATTAGCGGATTACACACACTGTCACCACGGTAACAAATGTCTTGCTGTCTGGTTGCCGGGCGCCCGTCATGTATAATGAATGTGGCGGGGTGTTTGTCAGAATGTAATGTAATTACAGCTAGATGAAGTTTGCCTTAAGTGGTTGACTTGTCTGCATGCGGCTCACTGACAGAGCACAGAATAAACAAGCAAACATCTTTTCTTCGTGAGTTTGTATTGTTGTCTTTTCGACTCATTTCTTACTTTTGTTAATATTTCTGTTTAGCATTTCTGTCATTCCTTCAAACCATTATTTAGAAATGTTGATGATGTGGGAATGGCTTAGGTCTGTGGTCTCACTGGGTATGGGACCTGGCCTGATGGATGGATGGATGGATGGATAGATGGATAGATGGATGAATGGATGGATGGACGGAGGAAAGTAGGGGAGGGTGGGACGGATTAGACAGTATGTAATTTTAGAGATGGTGTAGATTTACACTGTGATGCTGCTGGCTGCATTAGCAACTGAAGCCTGTCGATAAGCCTTCCTCCCTCTCAGCGCACACACACACACACACACACACACAAATATACATGCACACACACAGAGTGAAACGCCACAGCCAGGGTGGAGTTGTCAGTAATGGGGGCCAGAGTTGGATTGGGGGGGAGGTGCCGGGATCGGGGACGGGGGCTGTTTGTGTTCTCTTGATCTGTTGATTTCCACTGCTGCAAATTTGAAATGTGCCAAAATTGCATCTATTATTTACTGCCAATTTGCTCTTTTTAAAACCAACTGACCCTCCCTCCCTCCACCTCCCCCCTCCTCTTCCACTTCCTCGGCTCGCCATTCTGCTGTTGCTACCCTGATAATCACACACACATTTTTTTTTTTTATTAATTCACAGATAATAAGCTCCGAGTTCTCTCTCTCTGTACTTGGAAATTATTATTATGACTGCCAGCAGTGTTAGTTAACCTCTGTCTGGCGTCGACACAAACACACACACACACACACACACACACACACACACTTCAATCTGAAAGGTTACAATTAGGATAATTCTTAGTTATCAATTTGTTTCTCCCTTTTGATTAACCAAAATAATTTCGATCATCAAGATCAGTTTCTTGCACCACCATTTCCATCCTGCTCACTCGATAACTGAAAGAGAAACATTATGACAGCTGACTGTATTCCAACCACAACTGAAACAATTAACCGATTCATCAACTAGGTCATAGACTAAATGATAATCGTAATTTTCAAGCAGAAACAGCAAAAGATTTATAAGTTTTGGTTTCTCAAATGTGAATATGTTACAGCTTTTTAATATTCTTCAGTATTCTAAAAACTCAATATCTTTGGAGTGGTTGAGTGGTTGACACGACATCTAAAGGTAATTTCATTATTCATGGCTCTTTAAACTATATGCTGACATCCTGTAGATGAACAATAAATCAACTGAATCAAGAAAATAACGGGTAGATTAATTAATAATGAAAATAATCTTAAATTGCAGCCATAATTCTAGCTTGAACTGTTCATAAAGCACATCTGAATAGAGTTTGTTCTTCTGTCTCTCATGCATGTATTTATGTGTGTGTATTTTTTGGTGTGTGTGTGTGTGTGTGTGTGTGTGTGTGTGTGTGTGTGTGTGTGTGTGTGCGTCTGCAAAAATGTTCTTCTTATTAAATGGCGTTTTGTGTCGGCACTTTATTTACAGTGCGGGAAATGTGTTGTTGTGTTGCAGGGACGGCGGGAACATCAAAGGCAGATTAGAACATCTGGTAAGTTCTATACGACACCCCCCGTTATCCCCCATTTACACACACACACACACACACACACACACACACACACACACACTTTGATATCTGCATTCCTAATGAAACCTCCGGAATTGGAGCTGAATACCTGCAGCTAGCAGGCAGGGAGAGACAGAGAAACAGAAAACAGTGTTAGAGGGAGGGTAGTGTCTCCCCTAGGGCCTGGTCCAGCTTTTATATTAGTGATTCATTTATCCCCAATTCTGTCCAACACACACAAACACAGGTTATACACTCTCTTCTGCCTCATTTAGTGTTTATTTTTGCATACCCGTTTGCACATGGATGTAGAAAAGGATCATTTTTTAACCTTTTAGACATAACCGTTGAAACACACACACGCACATACATGTCCTCCCTCCTTCTCCCTCCTTCTGCCAACATGGGGCCTTTCCTCAGTCTTCTCCCATCCACGAATGGAGGGCCTGCTGCTGGAAACGTTCTCCTGGGACAGCCCTGAAAATTTAATGGCCAACATTTCCAAGGTTTCTCTTGCTACTTGCTTTAATACGGGGTCAGAGTGCCGTGCAACAAAGTGAAAAGGTTCTCTCTCCTCTTTTTGGGTGGGAAGGAACCAAGGTTTGATGTGCCCCATATTCCAGGGGATGAATTATAGACAGGGGTCAGCGAGGGTCCCGGCTCTCTATGGATGTCGGATGCCCTCCCTCCCTTGCCTCGCTGCATACTAAACCACAGCTCCCAGCACCCTACGCAAATGACCCTCTGCCCCACCACGCGCTACGCAAATGACCCTGAATATGCCACACAAATGACTGACCTCGAAATTCAAACAGTTCGCAATAACTCTCCACTTGAGTGAGCGGAAGATGGAGTAAAGTTGACCTCAGATTTCATCGTTGTCAAGCTCAGTTGCAGAATTATTGCTCATTGTTGTTAGACTTAAGAGATAGATGAGAGTAGAGTGGAGAGTGAAGTGATTTAGCCTGTATTGTGCTCACTGTTCACGTTAAAACTGCGACTTTGACTTACACCAAAAGTTCATTCATATTATTATTACATGCACAGTTAAAAATTAACACTGTTTTTTTTGTGTGTGTGTCTTGAGGGCACTATGTTGTTTATGAATTTCTCACTCAGAATTCAGACACTTAAATAAAATGACAAACATTAAATGTGGTTCACGATGAAGTAATGGTCTAGTTTGGCTTTGGAGATGTCTGTGGGAGGGTCTGAAGGTGTGATTGATGTTGTACTACATAAAAGGTGGTGTGAATTATTCAAGAGGGGATTACATGCATACACTGCATTAATCAATATGTGTATTGGCAGTTATATCTGGGCAAACATTAGGCAGTGTGCGTCTCATGTTGAGATGAGTCTTCCTCTTAAAGGCAAATGGAGGAATGTGAACTAATTTCAGTCGATATTTTGCGCAGACAAATATCTGTGTATGTACTTTATATAGGAGTTTTTACACTTATCTGGCAAAGATACAATGAGTTATATATCAGTCTATCTTATTTTTAGTTATAAAATGTACTAAAGTTATGCACTGTAGGATAGAATAGGAATGTAAACTGGATTGTCTTTTACACAATTATGTCTCAGCTGGTATCAGTATGTGAGTATATATGCATTAATGTGAGGTTTCTTGGCAGGGATTAGTGCGACCACTTTGTATGTTTTATATGTTTTTTGCATAAGTGGATCTAATAGGACAGATTATAGCATGTTTGCATTTGTTTCTTAGTTACTGCTGTGTCTTTATCAGGGTAGCTCAGGAGTTAAACATTACACATTTACACACACACACACACACACACACACACACACACACACACACACACAAGCACACATTACTATGTTTACCAGTGCATTTTTTTGTATATATGTCTCTGGGAATTTGAATACCTGAATACTAAGTGTTTGAATTTATGGGTGTGTTTATGCTTATGGGGAGATTGCACCCCAGTAGTCAGCTTCCTGGGGAGCGCAAGACTCTGATTACGATTCGGGACGGAGAACCGTAAATAATGCAGCTCGTCTCCCTCTGAGGTTGAGTTGCCGGGCTGTTTGAAATGTTGTTTCCCCTCAATACTTCACACATATATCTCTGTAGATTTCTAAACGGGCATTTATGACTTTCTGTTGATGTACTGCTCTTAAGATTAGTGCATCAACCATATTGACACTCATCATGGTGTCGCCAAGCTCAAGTCATTTTCAGCTACCTTGAACCTGGTCGCTATCTAGGAATCACTTTTTATTCTTAAAGATGATAATTCACTTGCCAATAATTTAAATAGCTGAATAGTGAATCAGTTGCGATAGCTGTGACTGTTATCTTGTTTATTCATAACAAAAATAATACTAAAATTTTCAAGCTTCTGTTCAAATAATTGCACTTGATTTTTCATGATAAATACTAACGTTACCGCCTCCTGTTAAGTTAACAGTCTGAGTGAAAGACTGCTGCAGTAATTAGGTGGGTAATTAAGATTTATGTGGTCTGAGGTTTGTTTTATTGTTTGCGTTTGTTTTGTTTTCATATTTCAGCAGATTGACTGAGCGTGATCAGCAGCAATACAGAGAAAAAGACTCGAGTTAATTGCTCCCAGTGCTCTGCGTTAGTGTCTGCTTTTGTACACACATGCACATATGAAATACACAAACACTGAAGTTTGAGTTGGACGATTCCTTGCTCTGGGAGAAATGGAGCGATAGTGAAAGAGGTGGCCTACAGCAGCTAATCAGTCCAGATGCACAGCTTCTTAGAGAGAAGTAGAAGAAAGCCAGCAGCTCAATCAATACACAAGGAATCAGCCTCATCAGGATTACTGGCTCAATCAGCAGCTGCACCCATCGTTCTACCGCGCACACTGCCCGGGGAAGGATAGAAGAAGAGAGAGCAGGAGAGGTTGAACAGAAAGGTAGTCAACCGTTCTGGGATGGGAGTTTGAACAGGACGTGATGGTGGAGACCAGGAAATGCTGATTTACAGGTCAGTCCAGGACTGCAGGTTGAGTTGAGGTCACGATTCACAGAAAACTGAAATGACACATCTATGTTGTCGTTGCATTTTGTCTTGATGGGACATTTGCTTTTGTAGAAGTAATGTGTCTTGTCTATAGAAAAAAAATATGATTTAATTAATATTAATATAATAATTAATAACATCTATACAATTACTTTAAGTGGAATTATTACACATTAAGACCCGTGTGCGCATAGTTTTGGGGAGATAAATGCTATTGGTTTCTTTTTTTTAATTAAATCTTAAAATGTTAGTATATTGCCAGTTCCGTATACATAATGAAGCTTTCCTGTATTGAATAAAGTCAGAGTTAATTTGTAACACAGGCATTAAGTGTTTTTGCATCATTCAAAGGCTGAAAATGATCCCTTAAAGATTGTGACTTTTATTTGTCCAGCAGGATTTCTAGCCTACACCCACACCGACATATTCAGTTCACACAATCAGCTGGATTTATTTGATTTGTCTCTTTGTTAAATCTGCTGTCAGTGAAACGCTTCATTGAATTTCTGTGTTGGTTACTGGATGAGGTCAGCAATGTAAGCTTTACTTGTTGCTGCTGCCATCAGGAGTAAAGTAACTCAGGGACACATCACATGGTTTCAAACTCAGTACAGCAAAGTATGAAAAACGTACTCCATTTTGTTTTAAAGGTCATGATGGCACATGAAAATGCCTAGAAAACAAAAAAAATTACATTTTTTAATATTGGCTCTTCTAACTTTGTTCTTGGAACTTCTGCTTCTCTGTGAGCTGCCCAGCCCTCCTTATTTTATCCAAATACTATTGTACAGCATACAGGGACGGGTTTGTCTCTTTTGTTGATGCGTCGCCAGATTGCTGTACACATGGCTTACTTCAGCGATGGCTGGTGTCATCCCAGTGTCCCTTGGTGAGTTGAAGAGTTTACTGAGGCAAATAGCCTTGTTGGCCTACTGACAGATAGGCAACAGCAGCTGTAGTCAGGACAACACACTCACACACCAAGAATGTGACAACTTGCCCTCTCGCTGAATGTAGCGGTGAGTTCACCGAAAGTCATCTTAGTGTAAAAGACAAGAAGTTAAAGAGAGTTCAGCGGTCAGGATACATGATAATTTCTTTTCTTTATTCTGATTCTTTCGCGTTAAACACTTTCTCTTTATCTCACTGTATCTCTTTCTTTGTGTTTCTTCCTCTCTAATATGATTGTATAGGATAAACAGCTCAGAGAGAGAGATGCTGGACAGATAAAGGATGGGGAAGGGAGGAGGGGGGCTGGGCTGTTGATAATCTGCAAACAGATTTCCATGCTTATTACACTAATGATTTCATGATATTTGATGTGGTGGCGGGGGTTGGGAGGATGTGGAAGCACGGGCGGAGGGGGGTGGGGGTGGTCTCTTTTTCTCTCTCATCTCGACGCGCGGCTAAATGATGGAGTAATTTGAGTGACCTCTGACATGGGGCAGGCCCAGACGTAATTGCATGTCATTCTGGCATGGAAGGAGGGAAAGAGGAGGAGGTGGAGGAGGCCCCCTCCACCCCCACCCTCTGTCTTTCCCTCCTTTCTTGCATATCACTTGTTTTTCCTGTATCTCCTTTTCACATGTCCCCATCACTGTCTTGCTCTCCGTCTTGTTGCCCGTCTCACTGTAGCTCGCTCTTCGAATGTTTCCAAAAAAAAAAAAAAAAAACACACACCCACCAAACAAAAGAAAGATTGCATTAATTTTCAAATGATGATATTACATTAAGCGCGGAGATCTCATATATCAAAACGTGAGAACTACTCCCTTACTGTATGTGCTTCATCTTAATGGTATCGCTGGATGTCAAGGGCATGGAGGAAATTAAATCGGAAAGTGCAGATAGACCAAAGAAGATATTATCTCTGGATGATTGCAGTTTTGATAGGTATTCCAGTGAATTTCATTTTCTCCGGATGGGGAGAAGATGAGTTAGCCTGCACATTTGCTCATTTTTCTTCTACATGATTTATGTGAGTTGAGTATAAAACTCTCTCCTTCTCTCCCCCCCTTCACCCTCACCGCCTCCCCCTTTATCGGGAACACATACATGCATGCGCACCCACACGCACACGTACACATACACGCGGTAGTAAATTACTGCCTTTGAGTTGTATCTTGGCTGGGGCAGTTTACGTGAGTGTACGTACGCGTACTTCGTGTATGGTTGTATGTGGGTGAACTGCAGTGCGTGGGGTTTTGTGTATTTGTATGCACGTGCATGTTTTTTTTTGGTGTGTGTGTGTGTGTGTGTGTGTGTGTTCGTACTTGTGTGTCTGAGATAGCAGCCAAGCCATCAGCGGGAATGATTCCAGGGAGACGGGGGAGTGTCATTACTCAGACTTGTTTACATTCTAAATACGTAATGAAATCTTGTTGGTAATAATGACGGGAATAAAAGTTTGGGAAATTGTAAAAGTGGTGAAGTTTGAGAAATGAGCCCCGGCCTGTGAAATAGCATTTGGGGGCAGGAAACGACATTATTATGCAGTGCTCCTGCCTGCCTTAGACATGAAGATGAACTGCTGGCGGGCCATAAAATGCTGTTAGCCCTAGCCTGAAGTATGGCACATTGTAAAAGAGCCCTGATCCCATATTGCCATTATATATAAAAGTATAGCCATACACAACATTATTTTTCATATAAGATGAGCTCAGATACAGTGGCCCAGGCCCCCCAAATACATACACTGATAGGCAGATTTTTTCCCCCCTCCTTATAAAATATATAAATAAACATATTGCCATGGAACCCATCTCTGCCCTGATCTTATAGACCTCGATATTAAAAACAGAAATATTGCATTTTCTAGGGGCTCTGTTTTCCCCTGTCCTCTTTTGGGTATGGGATATATCTATGTGTTTGTTTGGGGGAGGTGGTGGTGGTGGTGGTGGTGGTGGTGCGTAGAGGAAGAACAGGCGATGTGGAGGAAGACCGAGCAGAATGCAACAAATGAAAGAAAATGGAAACAGATGAAGACTTTAAAAATATAATGCCATGAATATTGAGCATATCAGCTCCAGCATAAAGAGTTACGTTGAGGCGGGTGCAGTGAATATGTGTGTGTGTGTGTGTGTATTGAAACTGTTTATTGACAGATAATAATGGTTACAGTGGTGCAATTAAGATTAATGTTACAGTAGGTGAACTTATGACCCATGTTGCTCAAGATAGTGTTTTGGAGATATTTGGAACTGCCGGGTGAGTTTACTCAAACCCATGTTGTATTTATGTATTCATTCATTCATTCATTCAGATTCTCAGTAGGACACAGGAAGCGGGAAAGAGAGGATACCATGTGACAAATGTCCCTGGATTTTACTGGATTTCTGTGTAATAACCATTCATCGTGTTTACAATATTACGATTTATCTGTTGACCTTGAGAATTTAGTTCTGCTAAACTTTGTTACAAACACTAGTTTTACGACACGATGTTTATGACACACTTTTTACAGCAGGGGTGATTTTATTTCTCTAAAAACTGTTAAAGAAACACACTGGTCTTATTTTAAATTTTCTTTAGAGGACATACAGTAGAGACAAAGACATGAGTCTGTCCGATTGGATTTTTGTGTGCTAACAATGAGCATACACCATGATGAGAGAGTGTAATTTGGCTTATCTCAGCATGACGACGAAAATGATAACTTTTTGCATTGTCTTTAAAGCTAATCTTTACGGACTCTGGCTAAGTATGTCAAAATTATGTAGGAAATTAATGTTTAAAGTGACACAAAATGATGAGATAATAGCTAATTGATACCTTTTGAAGGGCTAAAAATCAGCGTTATATCACTTCAAAAACTAAAAAGATTAAAAATAATTGAAATGTTTTGTACATAGTGGCATACACAGTTGTAGTAGAGACAAGCCGCACTTGCTTTGCTCCTTGGAGCTGCCTGGGAGATGATGGCTTACTGTGTCGGCCTATTCTAGAGCTCAACTAATCATCAGGAACACCGGCACTTCTTCACTCTCTCTCACTCTCTGACCTACAGTCTCTATCTTACCCTTCATTGCTTCATTGTCCCGCCCTCTCTCCCCCTGGTCTCATCCTCACTTCTTCAGTTTTTGAGTCACGTCTCATTTGAGCTTGTGACTGAATATGGTTATGATAGATTGAGCGAATGATTATGTATCATTAGATCATGTCCAGAGAGGATGACTTAAAGTAACTGCACGTGTCGCTATTCCACCTTTTAAGTCTTTGCAACACTATGAAGGTTTTCTGCTCAGTCATAAATTAATTCTTGTTGTTTTCTGGTATGATAGAGTGAGTAAATCATTTAGTGAGAGCGGTCTGACTATCTGACCACAATCTGGCCAAAGAGGGCTTATCTGACCTGCTCTGCCTTTGTGCCTGCTCTAACAGGCATTTATTCATCTTCTGACCCACCGTACTTTGCTTTGTCTGCTTTGCCTCAGGCCCAATAATAATAATAATAATGATGATAATAGTCCCAGTCGGACCAGAGCATGACTACAAATAGATGAAATTTCCTGCATGCAGTACCTCATTATACACAGTGTGGCATTGTTTTTACCAATTCAAGTGAGGGTTATTTATTTTTCTAATGGGATGTGTTTATTTTTGACTAATGGGACAGACACTAGGCACTTAGGCTCAGTGAAGCATGTCTCAGTGTGTCTGTCGTCACTGCGGTGAGGTAAGCGAACAAGCTGGAGGCCTACTGTGAGCATGCTGGACTTCCTGTCACATTCAGGGCAGGAGTTAGCCGGAGTTAAGTGGGTGTAGGTGTCACTGCTGCTGACAAAACTCCAATAACGGTAGGTCCTCTTATGAAAAGGAGGATGTTTATAGAAAAAGGTTCCTTTTACACCTCGACAGAGAGAGAGGAAAAATGCATTGCCTATGGTGTTGATAATAATACCTGCACCATACATGCATGACTAGGTTTCAAAAAACACATATTCAGAAAGGGCTCTTAGTGTTTCAGCCATGGGGCACAAGAGACAAATATCTCAAAGCCTGAGCACATAAAACTGAAACACTTATTGCTTGCAGTGCTTGTCAGAAGGTGTTGCGGAGGAAAGGAAAGAAGGCAGGATTCAAGCCTCTCCATCAGGCTCCTTTTTTTTTTTTATTCTTTACAAAACTATTTTTGTCACTTTTCATGTGAACAACCGAATGCAACACTCTGACTGGAAAAATGGTCTGAATGTGTGCATCATTATCTACATATTTTTTAAAAAAATTCCCACACCTGCCTCTACGATGTCCAGATTGTCACCCTGCCTTCAAATGTGCAATTTTGCATCCAGCGTGGCATGATGACATGTCGTACTCTGTAGTTCTTTTAGCCTTTCAGACGGCCGTGGCACGATTGGTAAAGCAGGTGGTCAATTAATCTCAAGTTTTGTGGTGGCTCTCCTTGTCTGCATTTTAAAGTGTCCTTGAATGAAAGACTGAACCCTAAAAAGCTCCTAATGAGCCGGTCAGCTCCTTGCACAGGAGCCTAGCCGCCATCGCTGAGTGTGTGTGTGTGTGTGTGTGCCTGGGTAATTGAGAGGCATTGTAAAGCACTTCTGTTAACAGCTCAACGGTATATAAGTACAGTCCATTTATTGTATATATTACTCTATAACAAACCACCTTTTATCAATAGAAGTCTTTCCACTCTCTTTGATGTCTGATCCTGTCTGTTCTCTCTCTGTCTATATTCCTGGCCATTTTTTTTATTTCTTCTCACCTTCCCTCCTCTTCGCACTCTCTCATTTGTCTGCTAGATTTCCTGAGCTCTGAAGAAAACAAAAGCAACTTTGTCTGTCTGTCTTGTCTTTTGTCCCCCTCTGCCTGTTTCCCCTTTCCTCACAGTGTGATCATTTAAAGCCCCCATAAGGAGAGCGCTGCTCATTGCTAACACACACTCCCACCTTACTTCTTCTAAACACACACACACACACACACACACACACACACACCGAGTCCTTCTCTCTGTGTCTCATGTTTGTTTGTATGCGACAGAAAGGCACAGTTCTAATTGAGGGGCGAAGCCACTTCAGATGCAGCGGGTGCCGCTCTCCCAGTGGGGGGAACACAGATCTGCCTCTGGGGAGCACAATTAACGCCTTTTTATTGTTTACTAATGAATTACACACAGAGGAAGTGGGTGTGCATGTGTGAATTAGAGAGAAAAATAAAGAGTTTGTTGGGTAGTGTCTGTGTGTGGGTTCTGTATCATTATGTTTGCTTAGTTGTGAGCTGACTTCTGACTACCTTTTTACTTTACTTGTGATGATAATTTGATATAAATTAGCCTGGATCAGCCTCCGTTTAGTTGTAGATAGGAAGGAAGCACAAACCTGATTTCTCTTCTTCTTGCCTGCTTTTAATAGTAATAATAGTAATTCATAATCACTCATGGCAGAGAACTGTGATGTTCTTTATTAAAACTTTAAACATGTCGGCCACCTCTGGCCACACTCCACCTACGTTAAAGCAGGTGATGGGGAAAAAGTGACATCACCGATTTAGATTAGCAAGTTGCTTAAAAGTTTCAACAACAGCAGACAATGCAGCAGATTTCTATCCTGTTTGATTCAGTGTTGTATTACCCACAGCTGGCAGGAGTAATGTTTGTGTATATCTGTGTGCGCACTGAGGATGCATGGACTAACACACGGCCTAAGGCCAATGTAAACAAATGCTAATGTAATTACTGAGGGGGCGTCGTAATAAACTGTAACTAAGATGATTGCACATCACACAATGATCAGGTTAGTTAAGCTGTGATGTGTTATTGCTTTAAATGACTGGTTGCACCAAGGCTGATTTCTGTGTCGTTGTAATTGTTCGGCAGGCTAAGCCCTTTTTACCATTTAACTGGGATCGAATCCTGCCCAGGACTTTTATTTTGTGGCATGTAATCCTTCCTTTTGCTGTAAAAATGTTCCCATGAAGGCAAAGATGCCCAAAAAAAGCAAGAAAAAATAGACAGAATTGTTCCCTGATCACTTCTTCATGAGGGGGGCATGGAATGTGTGTGTGTGTGTGTGTGTGTATACACATCTGTGTGTGGGTGAAGGCCTCAAGTGTTCTTCATCTTCTCCGGCATAATAGTGATTAGTAATTTCAGCTGTCGAGCAGTGCCAGTCAGTGTGAGCGTGATCCACCCTGTCACCTGCTACAGGGGATGCACGTGCACACACACACACACACACACACACACATCCATGTTGCATTAAGTGCGCGTCAGTCTGTCTGCACTGCCTTGATGTGCGTTCCATCTAGAATACAGCACCCTGACATCGCTACATTAAAGGGGGTCATTATATTTCCCTGGCTGCCACCGAAAAGTGACGTTTTTACAAAGTGACAAGTTTACAGTTTGATAAATCAGATTTTTTGCGGTGGGTGGGGTGGGGAGCCGGGAGAAGGAACGGTGGGAGTAAGAGCCGAGTTGTCTCTGTTGGAGGAGGAGGAGGAGGGAGGAGGCGGGAGGAAGCGCTGCCTGTCAGCGACGCCCCGGCCCTGTCGTCTAAATGATGCTCCCAGGCAGCGGATTCAGATCCCATCCCCATTAGCATTTAATTTCTCTCTAATCCTACACAGTCTCCACCACTGCATGGTAACGAGGGCTGCCGTGCCACGGCAGTGCCGAAAAAACCTCAGAGAGCAATCCTGCGAGCGTGCTCGCCTTTTACTGCTCGGCGCCCTGTCGTAGCTATCATTCTTCCTTGACAATTAAGACCCTCAAATCTAATAGCAGTGATATTGGAATTACAGCAAGGCCCTTTTGAGGGCATGTCAGGAAAAAAAGGTTGCCCCTCCCAATACAACTGTCAAAGCACAAGGCCCTCCCCCATTCATGCCCGCTAAGCGTTTCTGATGCACGCACACACACACACATGCACACACACACACACACACACACACACACACACACGATGGGAAGGGGAATATGTTGAGTCTTTGGCTGTGATCTTTGTAAAATGTGCTCTCTATGCCCTCTTATCCAACTCTCCAAAGACTTGTTACAGCAGCTTTTGTTTTCTCTCTTCTCTTCTCTCTCTTTGTCTCTAAATTTCTCTTCATCTCATCCTCATTGATTCTCCCTGGTGTCTCAGAGATGTTGTTGCTTTCTGTTTTTCCACTAGCAGAGCTTTTACAGACGACTAGACTGGTAGATTGGTGAAGTTGTCCCTTGGTGCTCTGCAAGGACAGTTTGACTCTAATGGTTGCAGTTAAAGATTATCACGGGTAAAATATATCTCAGCCTGAGGGACGCAACCGTTTTTTGAGCTGCATTATATACAGTGGATAAAGTTGTAACATGGAGGATGTCTGCACATGAGCGGCACTTTGTGATATGTCAGGCAGCAGGGTGGTATAGTAAACACGTAGATCATCCTTTAAGACAACGCTTAAGAAGGTCTTTGCCCTTGAGCAACGTACTGAACCTCACTAGCTTGAGGCTATATTCTGTAGTTGTCCCTGACGTTTGTCTAAGAAGAAAACAATTAAAATATCACATCAACTAATTTGTTTTATTTTACATGTTGGTTTTTCTTCTGCAGACTCCAGCAGAGCAGGCTAAAGTTCGAATGCATATGGTCCTTCAGGCTGCAGGTAAGTGGATGATTCTTCTTCTTTCTCTTCCCTCTGATCTTTTTTTGGGTTACAGTGTGGTTTCAGGCCCGTTCCCATGATCTGACGCTTGCCAATCCCGGTCACTCGCTCATTCAGCGATGCTAACTTGGAAGGCGGTGTGCGATAATACCGTGTAGAGAAGTCAGCGCGTCGTCCTCCTCGCCCTATTGAGTTGAATCACTCATTTCCTCAGCAGAAGCTCGTCTCTCGCAGGACAGTTTTAGCCATGCTTGCGGCAGTTGCTCTCAAACTTTTTCTGGCATGTCCAATGCCTGCAGTTTTTTTTTTTTTAGCAGTCATTAACTATAATTAAAAAGGAAACAACAAAAGAGGATCATAATAACGACCACAATATCAGCAAACTGCTTTTGAACAAAATGTTTATTGCACATTTGACATATATACAGTTGCTTTCTCGGAAAATCCCAAAGAAAAGGAAAAATAATTATTCAAGGTTTTGGGAACCAACTCCTGTTTGTTTACTTTACATAAATCTTATTCATTTATCTTAGTTTAACTCCATATTTTTCCCTTGGTCATCTACACGCCTCCTGCGGTGGTTTCATGCCCGCCCCCCAATTTGAGAACCAGTGCTCTAGGGAAACTTTGATTCATAAACATACCTTTGTGATATCGCCTCAGGCTATGGAGTCAGTATAGCAAGCGTTTACAATGTATGTGCGGTAATATACTTGGAGATACACTGAAACAAATTGTACATTTAATGCATTTTTATGCTGATTTATTTGATTTCTTCACTTTTATGCCTATATATGACATGTCACTCGTGAGTACAATGGCCTGAGGTCACCACTTACTCTGATCATGAAAAAGGACAGCACTTATCTGTTCAAATGTAATGATGTAACCTATGTTTAATCTCGTCACTACCTATCAAGATATTATTATTATTGTATATTGGAGAATTATTTTGTATTTTAGCCATATTTCTCAGCCCACTGAGCTCAGAATGAGCCACAGTCTCATAAACACACTCACCACTGTGGATCTGGACGGGTTACGTACTTGTTTTCCCACACACAGACTCACAGCACACCTCCCAAAACACACACGCACACACACACACAGACAAATACATACACCACTCTCCTGCTCTCCGTGTTGAGTGCTTCTGGGCCCATATTCACTGCAGCTTAATTTCAAACACTCCTCCCAGTACATAAGTCATAGATGTCACCATGCACGTGGTGTATATATTCCAGTGTGTATTCGAGGGGTAGAGTTGCGAGCCAGATGTGACAGGCAGAGATTGACTGTGGAGAAAGATGTCTTCATGTTTACAGTCATGCGCGTGCACGCACGCACACACACACACACACACACACACACACACACACACACGCACACATACACATATACACAGCCCAGCACTTCAGAACAGGGCTCTAATTTCACCACAGGAAATATATGAAAGAACCAGGCATCTATACATCATCCATAAAGCACCCAGCAGCCACACACTTACCTCACTTAAGACTTGTTCTGCCGTACTGTAGGCCACAGAACAAGGCTGCAACCACTGCTGTGATTTCACTGATGTAAACTTTGTGAGGCATATTTTACATACTTCATCATGCTTTGAAATGACTCTACGTAGTTTACATGTGGAAATTTGAGATTTTTATGCAGTCTGGCACAATCTGACTTCATTTTTTCCTCGCTCAATTATGTTTTTTTTGTTGTTTTTTTTTCTTGTACATCAGACACCCAGTGCTCCCTGCCCTGCCACCTCAGAGCTAATGCTGTACTAATGGTGGTGAAGCATCATAAAATTGAGCATGTGGCTTTGAGTGCAGTGGGCCAGACTGGTGCAGACACAGGCCCAGGGCCAGACACGGGACTAGAGGAGAGGTTTTAATGCACTGGACATGTCTCTGGTTTTCCTCTCTTTCCTGGAGGCTTCCAAAAGAACAGGTTTATGGCTCAGTCAAATGTTGTCTTCACCAGAGAGCCCAGGCTGGCCTGTGTCAGGCCTTCGGGTGCCCGCGATCATATCGCTCATAATGATCTACATTAAATTCAAATGACAAAAATGATGTTGATAATGATAAAGCACTTTATGTTTGGTACTTTTTTGACCCTTATTTTCTGCCTTTCTTTTGTCATTGTCCTCGCTAATTTAAATCATGTTCGTATAATATTGCGGATGTTTTTTTAAGTCCTCTGACCCTGCAGCTGCTAAGTCTCTCACTGCCAAATTTTCTTATTATTCTCTCAGTTTTAATTTCTCATGTCCCTCTCCGTCTATCTGTCCTCTCACTCTCCATCTCACTGTCTTTGTTCCAGTGCTGTTAGCGGACAGAGGGAGATAGGGATGGAAAGAGGGAGGGATGGAGGGCG
Source organism: Argyrosomus regius (assembly GCA_946959425.1). Taxonomy (NCBI): domain Eukaryota; kingdom Metazoa; phylum Chordata; class Actinopteri; family Sciaenidae; genus Argyrosomus; species Argyrosomus regius. The sequence continues at coordinate 13,337,749 of OX336889.1, forward strand.
AGAAGGAAGCAGCAGATGTTGGGAGGTTGTGTGAATGTTAATGTCCTGACGTAGCCGTGGAGCTTAAGCCTCCTCCTCCTCCTCCTTCCCTCCGTTCCTCTCTGAGCGCCCGCCAGGCTTTCTCTCTCGGGGTCTCCTGACATCCTTAAAGCCCGTGGCTCTCCACTCCTCTCCTCTTCTCTGGTCTCCTCCACCTCTTTCTCTCCCATCCCCTCCCTCTCCTCCTTCCCTCCTTTTGTCCGTCTATGGACTCTCTCTAGTCAGTAGAGAGCAGATCATCCCATGGCTAAAGCGGCTCAGGCCTTTGTGTTGGGGGGCTCTGTGGACCTGTAATGAGCCCCCTCGGCTGGCCCGCTGGCCTGCTTAGCACTCACTGGGGGCTTTGAGAGAGAGAGAGAGAGAGAGAGAGAGAGAGAGAGAGAGAGGGAGAGAGTGTGTGTGTGTGTGTGTGTGTGTGTGTAGTGGGAGGAGGAGGGCAACACTGGCCCCCAATGAAAGAGCTGGATGGATATGTTTATGGGTCACTTCCTGCTTGGCCTACATATCAAACACAACACACACACACACACACACACACACACACACACACCATATTTCCAAGACAAACTTGCTTGCTAATTTCATCAATAATGAGCTGATTTTCCCGATTATTTTGTTTGTTTTTTAACTTTAATTATTCTTATGTACATGATATTTATATGAATAAAACAGTCCTGATTATTGTCATAATATGCTTAAGATGTATACATAAGATACATACATTTTAGATACAAATATCATCAAGATATTCATCATTTAATCTGAAATATTTGACTTTATAAGATGGTCATTAATGTCAGAAAATTATTTCATTTTGTTTTACTGCTTGTCCGTGCTCAGGATGTGTCATTAGAGCCTCTGTTGGTCAGGTTGCAGTGAAACCTCCAGCACAGACTGAGGACGTTTCACTGCATAGAGTTGGACAGTATGTATAGTATGAAAATTATGTCATAGCAAAAACAGCAGTGTCCCTATTATGTATTCATGTACTATGAACCACAACATACAGAGTTCTGTCACTGTTTGTCACTTGGACGTCCATACTTTACAAATATTCATATACTCTATCAGTCTTCAAACCTGCACAACCAAAGCACTTTTCATTCATTCATATGTACTTCCATACACACACACACACACACACACACACACACACACACACACAAAAAGAGCAACCACGACACCCATCTATTATACTCTTTTCTTTTCAGCCACTTGCTCGGTTCTTGGCTCTTTTCAGAGCAGTGTCCATTTCCACTCAAATGAGCATGAGCGCTGTGCACGGCAGCGGGCCTCTCCTTATCCACATGTCAATAGGGAGTGTTTGCAGAACACCCACTAAGGACCTGAGGGCCAAGGGTCATCAAAACCTCCGTCTTCTCCCCATTTGAACCTTTGACAGCAGCAAAACAAACAATCCTTAAGATCTCATCAGAGGCTTGAACTTGGCAGGGGCTCGCTGGTCTGAATTAACTTTCTGCATCGGTTTGTCTAAGTTTGACACCTGGCTGGAATTGGTAGGAAGAAATGTTTAGTAATGAGTTTAATAATGGAACTATCTCACAACTCAGCATTTGTTTATAACTAAAGTTACACAGTATCGTGCTTAAGGTCTAAAATAGTCAACTTGTCGAATTAAATCGGGCCTTAATTATTAAATTAATAACTTTATTTAATTTATCTTTAGTCTATAATAGACACTTTTCTCTCCTAATATACTTTTTATATAATATAATAGTAAAAGTGATACAATTCACAACTAACTAACTACTTATCTAAATCTCATTTGATTGAAATTGGCAAGTTTAAAATGTAACTTAAATGTCTTTTTTTTTTGATGATGCTTTAGATTCTCCCACTTTTAGCAATAATCAAGCAGGGAGAAACTTTGAATATTAAAAACATAACAACAGAACATAAAACACATGTTATTTAATTGTAACTCATTTCCTGGCACTCCTATTTAACACTAAGTGAATATTGTTGAGACAACAGCGACTGGTCCATGGCCAGAGCTGATCAGGGGTGTTGCGTTAACATGATGTGTACAGTATCCCGGACCGCTGGCTCACCAGGAAACCCGATTTAACTAAAGTTTAAGGACTGCCAGACATCTGTTTGTGTCTTTCTGTTATGAGCATTTCTGTAGGAGTGTGTCTTTCTTGTTTGTATCTGTAAGTTTTTCTGTCTGTTTATATCAGTTCTCTGATCGAGTGACAGACATAAAGAGGCAAAGGGAGGTGGGGGAGCTCAGACTAATTCTTGCACAGTAAATACGGGGTATTAGGCTTCTGTCGCAGCAGGGGTCCTGAAGAAACACACACACCCTTTCTCTGGAGCTCTCCGCTTCTTTCCTCCGTCTTCCTTGTGCTTCCAGTACCCGCTATCCCTCCCACCATCACAGCCCACCCCCTTAGGCCCTGACAGATGTGTGCTGAACAGACCACATACATGGAGGGTGTCACCTTACCCCCTCTGGAACTAAAGGGCTAATGCGCCACATTTAGGAGGCTGCCGCCCTTTGTTCTGCCAGAATAAGAGGTGACCGGGATGGGGAGACTGACCTAGCTCTTTACATGGCCCAAGTCTTCGTTTTTATGTCCCCGCCATCTCTGCATATTTTTCTTTTCTCTAAAAACTCTTTGAAACTTCTGTACGTTCATTGTCATCTCCCTACGATTTGGAAGACATCTCTGTAATGCAGCACTGGATTTGTTAGCCAGTGAATTACAGTTATCACACATTATCCATCTTCATCATATCGCCGTCACTCTGGTCATAGCGCTGCTTTTTGTGTGACATGACTATGGTGGTTGTCACAAACGCCTGTCAGCTGTAATCTTCATCTCAAACGTGGATTTGTCTGTAAGAACACAAGGGAATTACCCAGTAATAACTCCTAACTACATGTTCTCTTTGCTAAATGTGTTATTATAACAACAACAGGAGCACGTCACGCGACTGTGAGCAGTTTGAACTGAAGTAAGGGCTTTTGCTGTAATGAGACAGGGGGAATTTTGAGCCAAAAGATGGTAAACAACTTGATGACTTAAGGATGTGAGTATTTAGTTGTGAGGTTCACAGATCCTTGTTTTTAAATTACTGCAGTTGAATTTGGATTTTCTGATTTAACAGTCAAAGATCAGAAAGAGCAAAAAGACAAGCTGAGAATAAAACCGCTAATCATGACTCGTAGTTTAATGATTAAAATAGCCCAGTCCATGGAGAAGATTTGCTAATGTTCACCCTGCAGCCCTTTTTTAAACACCAATTTTAAAAGCCTCAACTTAGCAAATCAGCAGAGATGCTTCCAGCTTAGCTGCATTGTAGGATTTCAGTTTGATGCTGATTTTGGTTTCCTTTTCATCTTCTTTTACTTGAAATGTTTGCGTGAAATATTCAAGCATTAATCTATAAAATGTAACAACATAGCTTCCGCTACGTTCAGATAAACAAAACAATTACAGCAGCAGAAATCCCCTTTTGCATCTGTGCAGGAATGTCTCTCCTGTTGTCCTTTAGCAGGATAATGGCACTGGGGTGTCCTGTAATTTAGTCTCCGTAACCATTGATCAGCTGGATTTATGTGCCATTACCTCACTGTTCCAGTCAACAGTCGTAATTATGTCTCACAGAGAGAGAGAGGGGAGAGAGAGAGAGCAGGGCCTCCAGTTACACAGGACCAAATACCTGAATAAGCTTTTATCAAACAGCCCCTGCCGCTCACTTAGTAGCAGATTGACACTGGTGGCAGACTGACTGACCTCCAGATGAGAGGGGTGGATGGATGGATGGAAGGGTTTGTCAAGCTCGGTTAGGGAGCCATACCTCATAGTAGGAGCCTTGTGCCTCAAGCTGTTGCTCTGACCCTCTCAAAAGAAGTCTGTTTACGCTTTAAAGGTGCATGTGAGTTTAAAGAAAAGATGTGTGTTTGAAATGGATCTCCATGGTCCTCTGCACCTACAAGTGTGTTTTATTTATTTCTGTAAGAAATAAGCCTTCCAGTTCAAAGGTGTCTTTCATTGGCAGGGCGGACTGAGTGACCTAAAGACTGCATGGATCAGAGTTTTATGTACAATTGATTTTTGGTTTGTTTTATGGGTATAATAAACGTACGTCCTGCTGCTCCCTGGTTTTCTCTTTGCTATAGTAAGCGTGTGATACTTCCCTCACCCCGCCCACCTTACAGTGCTGTGGTTGCATTTCAGTTGCAACATTTTACAGGGACTGCTGTGCAAATCTGACAATGAAATTAGAGCTGCAGTGATTAGTTGTCATAGTTCATCAACAATCGGCAATGATGTTAAAGTAAACATCTTTGGCTTTTAGACTGTTGTTTGGACAAAACAAGAAATTATAAAACGTTCTCCTTGGACTTTTATTACATGTTTTTGTCATATTATGACCAATTTATATTTCAAATTTCATATTACGACCAAATTAACCAAGAAAATCATAGGCGTTTTAACATTTAATTAAAATAAAAAGAATCAATTAGAGCTGAAACATTTTGTTGGTTGATTAATAAGCATTAATTATCAGCTATTTTAATACTCTAATGTTGGTCATTTTAGGTCATTTTGTGGCAATAATATTCAAACACTCTGCTTCAAGCGACTCACATGTGTGAATTTTCTGTTTTTTTGTTGTTGTTTTTTTATTGGATGAAACGAGATGTTTAAAGACATCTCCATAGACATTTTTTTACTATTCTCTTACATTTCATAGAAACAAAACAATAGATTAGTTGAGAAAAGAACCGTTAGCTGCAGCCCTAAAAGCGATTGCTATATTTGATGCATGAGTAGGTGTTGTTTGTGTTTGTATTTTGTTGCTAGATTCCATGTTTTTCATATTTTGTTATCGGTTATTGTTATTTCAGTAATAGTTGTCATCTCATTTTCCTGAGATTGAAGGTCTAGGGTGTGAAAAATACTTGTCAAATTAGTGTACAACTTTCCTTCCCTTGCTTTAGTGAACAGTATAGTATACTGTACTAGAGAGAGCCACTTAGAGGAAATTCTCTGATTCTGTGTATGTGTGTGAGAAAGAGAGGGAGACAGGGAGATTGAGAAGGCTTTGTTTTTCTTCTGTGGGCAGATTTCAAACAGCATCTGGTGAGCTCTTGAAAAAGACGGTTATGAGTATGTTCAAATCCAAACTGAATCATTTTTTTGCTCCCTCCTTCCTCCCCCTTCCTTTTCCTCTTGGAGACACATGGTGATATCTTTCCCTCCTCCCTCCCTGCTTCTCCTCTCTCAGCTTTGCTCCCTCCCTCTCTTCTCCTCTCAACATGTAGACATTTCCATAACAGAAAAAGAATATTTTTAATTTGCTGCTTTCCATAATTTTGCAACATATGGTATAAACGATTTTGATGCAAATGTATGTGCTAATTATTTGCAGACGAGCCTTAAACAGACCAGCCATTGAAGTGGAATGAAAGCAAATTTGCAATCACCTTAAATTTTGCTAACCATTTACTGTTAAGTAAACTTTGCTAAGTAATTTAATTACCTTGGACCGCTGGCAGGCGCTCAGGGCTTTTTTCAGAAGGCGGTGAAGAGGGAGGCTGAATGCAAAGAATGCAGAGCGAGAGAGATGAGAAGGAGAGAGTAAAGGCAGCGTATACTGCCAACAACAGTATTACTTTCTCACCATGTGGAAGGTATTGCTGGAAAAGATTCAGCTGCCGGGGCACCTTTGCGAGGGAACGGCTCGGTACAGATGGGAATCTTTTAACAAGTTGTCCTGTGACATCATCTGGTTTTTAGGATCTCTTTAACTTTGTGCGTTTGTGTTTCTACTGTGGGTTTAATGGATGTAGCTGTCTGATTGGCCCTGAAGTAGACATAAATGGATTGCAGCAAAGTGTAGACCTGTGCATACCTGCCTTCATGATTTGTAATCATTTCTACCCTCTGACACACTATTCTTCATGTTAAGGCCAGGCCTGCACAATAATGCCAAAAATTTAATTGCATTTTGCCTAACACTGTGGTCATGGTTGTTAATCATGATCGTTGGTCTCAGTTAATTTATGTCAAAAATTCTGAAACTTTGCAGCACTTCTGCAACGTGGCTCACAGGAAGAACGTCCTCGGTTCAAATATTTGCACCGTGCGTTTGAAAGGAATTCATCCCTTTGGAAGTTTTCATATTTTATTTAATGTGGCTTTTTTTTTTTTTTTTTTCCAACATAAATTTGTCAATAAAAGTGTCAAAGTGATCTATTTATAAAATATAGAATACAAGTATTATATAGATCAGTCATATAATTATTTATGTGTTGATGATGAAAATTAGTTTCAAGCTACGATGCATCAAATTTTAACAATTATTTTTAATATTTCACATTTCCTCTTTACAAATAAAATAAAATAAATAAATCATAGGAGATCCACAGTATATACGATGATAGACTGGCACCTTATCGAGGATGTTTCCCTGCCTTTCACCCAGTGCATGCTGGGAAAAGCCCCAGCCCCCCTCTACGACCCTGAATAAGAATAAGCAGGTATAGAAAATAGATGGATGGATGATCAGCGCTCCTGTCATACATGGACCAGGATGGGTTGCAGCAACAACCTTGGCCTTCGTACACTAATCAAACTGGGTTCTTCTGGCTCTTGGGATGATTGAATTGATTGGTTGTGTTACTTTAAAGGGCCGCAACAACTCCAAGGCTTGTTTGATGTCACTTTGTCTACAATTGAAATATCTCCTAATTATCAACACTGACACATTTTGGTTAAATGATTCTGTGTTTAGTTATTTGTGTGTTTTTTTTTTTTCTCTTTGTTCTAATAATTTTTTAAAATAAAGCTCAAGTCCTTTGTTACACACACTTTAACACATGATACCTTAATATGCAGCTTTTGCTACATGATTGAGTTACAGCGAACGCCAAATGTAAATGCAGCCAAATAGGATGAATGATGTGGCCACGACACCTGTGACTGCATGCAGTGCTTCATGTGAAAAATGGAGGAATACTTGATTAAATAGTGGGTGAAGGGGGGAGGTAGCTCAGACCTTAGAGTGGGAAATTGCAAAGTTGACGGTTCGATTCCCAGCTCCTCCTAACAGCATTTTAAAGTATCCTTGAACAAGAATGGGTGATTATGTGCGCACATGGGCGACACAATACATAACATTAAGTGCTGCAGCTGGTTTCACGTTAATCTACTGATGAACATTTGGAGGTGGCGACATCAAAAGATATTTAGCAATTTGCGACAAGGACAGTGAAGAAGACTGAGCTGCTGAACAAGTATGTAAAGCTGAGTCGTTAACGCATTATATTTCTTTTTTTCATCCATACAGAAACTGAGATGTAAGAATGACACCTTGTGTTTTATATGAGGTTATGTGCCAGACTTTTTCATGGCCAGGAGCCGAAAAGCGAACAAGCTTATTTCTAAAAATGTCAAATTATTGCTTTCCTCCATTGCCATCCTCACATGTGAAGCTGACTGAGCACTTGGCCTCTGCGTTCGTTTTGTAAATGGTTTACGAACCGCTGAATGCAACAATTCTGATAGTGTAAACGTAAATGTGACAATATGCAATTAAAAACTTTACAGCTGTATTTAAGGTGGTGTTGGATGCTGTTATGGCAACAGCCAGCGGTACAGAGAGAAAGGTACAGTTCTGTAGCCTCCCTGCTGGACTGCATCAACAAGCTGTAAACACACTGGTTAGCTTCTTAAAGATTTACATGATCAAAAAAATCTGACTTTGCTGTTATTTTTCTCATCTTTATCAGCTTCTGTAGGATGTGTGTGTTGGGGGGGGGGGCGCAAGGCTCACCCACTGATTTCAATTAGAAATGTAACTGTAAAAGACGTTTTCATCCTTTCATAACCAACTGTCATTTCAAAGGAGTTAATACTTCTCTCAAAGTTTTTCTTTTTTCTCTCATCAATATGACCTCCTCTAGTAGTAAAAGTTGAAACAGTTTCTTCTTTCCTTTCACACCAGCGAGGCTCCACAGACACCAACACACAGGAAGGCGAGGGCTGGGATGGAATTGAAGTAATAAAAACCTCTTTGTTTTAGTTTGTATTGGACCATTCATCATCACTTTATTTAATACGAGGCTGTAATTGTGCCATCCCCAACCATCACTAATGGCTGTGTTCGTCTGTGTTTGCTTTGTTGATGGAAATGAATGAAATTAGGATAAACAACCGCAGAGTCGCGTGTAATCAAGCCCTGATTAATGTACCAGCGTTTCAGCGCCGTTTCTCATTCCACAACACCTGATATCTTTCCCATAAACAAATTCTGTTTGTCTAAATGAAGAAATTAAATGACGCATTTGATGAGTTTATGATTGACCCGGTCCGGCTCGTGGCTCATTATTCTCTGTCTGTTGAGGCCAAGAGGTATGTGACTAATGCTCTGTCACTTCCCACACAAGGATTTATCACCACCACTGATTAATGGCAGCCAAACAGCATTTTAATAATTTTATGATTGTGGTTTCTGGCAGTCACAGAGAGAGATCGAGAGAGAGAGAAAGGAAGATAGAGGGTAGAGGGAGGGAGGGAGGAAAGGAGGGGGTGTTTAGAGGGAGAGGGTCCAAAGAGAGAGAGAAAGCAACAGAAAGTGTTCATCCCAGATTAAATGTTTTATGCCATTGCAGGCTGTGCAGACGGGAGGCATGATTATGCGCCGTATGAACATCCCCATGAATCTTCTTCTCGCACTTGAAAAGTATTTCATACACATGTTTAATGAATTTCACCCGCCTCATTATTACATTTACTTTTTCCAGTGGAAAGCAACAAATTGGCAACAAATCTGTGTAAAATACCTCAACAGTGAGCGATTGCTTCCCCCCGGGGAGCGAAATGTGGACGTGGATCGGGGGAGTGGGGTTGATTTACAGGTTCGGAGAAGGAAGGGGTTAAAACGTCGGCGTGGCAGGTGGAGATTATGACATAGCTCGTAGATTTTATGGCACAGGATGATATCTTACAGCAGATGATCAAGGGCATTAATGTTTAAGTCCCGATGCCAGACCAGTTTAATCATGCCAAGCTCTAACATTTTCTGTTCTTCTCTTTGTTTGTTTCCTAACAGTCGCTTACATGATCCTCTCCTGCTAAATGCTCTGGCAAGGCTTCACACTATATTTATGCATCGTGACCAGTTCTCATTCAGTTACAGGCTAAAACAAAATTAGGTTGAGTCCATTCATTTGCTGTTTACCGTATGATATAACAGAAATAAGGTGCAACAATGACTTTTTTTCATATCTACACTATGTAAGTGTTTTCCAGATGAAGAATGATTTCAGATAATTACCATATTTTCTACTTTGTTTTCATTTCATGGGAAAAACTCATTACAATGCTAAAAGACGTGGTTGCTGAATATTTTCAGAGGATATGACTTTGTATTAGTTTTATTTGAGATACTGACGTTTTGCTTAAATCAGTTTAAAAATAAAAGCAAATCATGAGCAGGTCTTTTTCAACATGCTAACACTATTGACCAATCAATTTAGCAGCTAAACTGCATCACTTACTTAGATTATATAAGGATATATATATATATATATATATATATATATATATATATATATATATATATATATATATATATATATATATATATATATATATATACATACACACTCATGGTGTTTCTGTGACTAGTCACTTTACCAGAGGACTACGAGAAAAAAATAAAGAGCGGGAAAAGAAAGTTAACATCAGTGAGCCAGACCATGGTCACTGTCTGCACTAGCGTTTAGTAATATGAGCGTAGACCTGCTGTGGCTTTGCTCTGCTAGTGATCTGCAGAAGCCTGTGTGTCTCTCTGTGTGTTAAATGAGATTAGAGAAATGATAAAACTGACAGATGTAAGCATATGTTAGTTTTGTGGAGGCACTTTTTTTGTGAGAGGGCATTTGGGCTCTTGCCTGATTATTATCCTGGATCCATCACAATCAGCCTACAGTTTGTGATATGTTTTTTTTCAACTGATAGTTATGGTGTAAAACGCTAAATAGAGAAGTATGTTCTTTATTTCGATAGCAACTTTCAAACCACAGTTGCAAAGTGCTTCACGGGTGCAAATAAAATACAACAATAATGTCAGGAAATTGTCATGTAGATCAATAAAAGTAAATATAAAACATTACAATAACAGCCATGTGTAAACAAAGACCTTTGCGCTATATTTTTAGTATTTGTCTCAAGCACTTTGTATTCCCTGTCCTGACTTCATATTTAATGAAAATGTCTCATAAACTAAAGGAAATAGCTCATGATAGAGCAGCTGTGTATTAAACTAAAAATCAAGCATTCAGTCATCATCATGCACCTGACACCTGTACACCAGTGTGCTAACACATCATGTGTTTAATATATACTTGAGGAAACAAAGAGTAGTTGTTTTAGTTTCAGATAAGTTAGTCTTGAAGATTACACATTGATTATGTGAAGGCAACCATCTGGATAACTTTGGCAAACCAACTGCAGTGTTACAGTGCTAAAATACATACTGACCCAAACAGGTTTTAGGCCTGAAAACTCTCTGGAAAAGCTTATTTCTTTATACTTATTTTAGATCTGGAATTGATTTGGTGTCAGCATACTTTAAACACCCTTATTATTTAAGTGTTAGTTATATTTTATGACCTGCTTTTGCAAGATTGATGCATTAGCACGTGTGCACGAGCTTACATTTGCGTTTATTCTCATGGGGCTGAAGAGTTCAATTCTGCATGCCAAGGCACATATTGTACTCACTCCAATGGGTTTGAACAGTGTGTGTTTTATTCCTGCCACACCAGCAACCTTTCAAAGTGAATGTTAGTTTGAATTAGATTAGCGTGGGTCATTTGTCCTCCTAACTCAGAGACACAGGAATAAATGCAGCACGGCTGATAAACATTTAGACACCTGTCGTCTCCAATCTCACATTCCCGGCCTCAGGAACAGATGGAAGTGATGAGTTGTTTCAAACTCCTAATGGAGTTCTAATTTCGTACAGATTGCGCTTGTTACCCTGCCCCAACTAACACACACACACACACACATACACACACACAGCTTAATACTTCTCTGTTCTTTCTACTGTTACATGCCTCCGTCTACTTTGTCTCTCACTTTGAGAGTCTTTAGAATTACAGTATAGACAAATCTGGTTTGTACCCACATAAAAAAAGCCACCTTACTGCGGTGGTGATCTCAGTGGTAAATCCAAGCATCAACTCTGTGATGTCTATAAAGTTCTGAACTCTAAATATGTCCAGGAGATCCTGTAGAACATGTTGATGGTCTAAGAATCAACTTTTCTACATAATTTTATTCATTTTGAATCGCCGACACTTTTATCCAAAGTAAATTACAGTAAGTGCATTTAAATATAAGAATAAAATATTGCAAGAATCGTCTAAGTACATCAACATCATCAAAAGCTGAACTGCTTCACAAAGATCTAAGTGTTACATTTTGAAACAGTGTAGTTTATGGTCCGCTGTGAAACATGTGCAGAGTGTAATAAGAAAGTTCAACTTTGGAGGAAGACAAAAGGCAAAATCCACAAGGGTCTGCTCTCATGAACTATAATTAACTTCCATTAAATCCTCACTGTGGTGTATTGTGTGCCACGCCGATAACAGACCAGTCCAGAAACCACTAAAGACCATGAAGCCTGTGGTTTGCCATTGAACTCTTGCTAACTGGGTACTTTGTGTGTTTCCTGGGTGAAGTTCCAGGGTGGGCTCAACTTTTTGGGGTTTATCCGATTACAATTCAAGATATCATGCAATGCAAGTTTATTGATTTATAATCAACTAGGCTGTGGTTGGACAAAAACTTTAATGTGTGTGTCATAACCAATTTCAGTGGAGTGTTTTGAGAATGAATAACTTCCACATTAACACAGACTACCTGTGTGGTAGGGGTGATTTCCAGCCATGATTAAACTAAACATTCATACTTTCACAGTTTAAATGTGTTTAGTTTGACGCTGCCACCACTGTAATGGCAGTGTCGCTACTATAACATATAAATCAGCTGGTGGATTCATCTCTATTTGCATGTGGTCACTTCCTCTCAACACAAACTGTATTCTTAGCACTCGTGTCCTGTCTCCACATGTCCGTCTTCCCTTACCCCCGTGTCTTCATGTCTTATTCATTCAGTCTTGGCATCACATGTGCCGTCCACACTCAGACATAACAACTCAAACAGCCCTCGTCTGTGCAGCACAGGGGGCTGATGACAGAGACATCCACCCTCGTTCATTCAAAAGGGCGGAACTGCCACATTATTTACAGTAGGCCACACGCACGCATGAACACACACATTTACACCCATCTAAATTGTTCATTTGTCCAAGATGCCGCACCCAACACGTTCCCCTTTCTTCCTCACTCCTTCTGCAGCCCAAACCTAGTGCTTCCAACAGAGGAGTGAAGAGAAATAAACAGTTAATTAATCCTCCATTGGCCCAATCTTGCATATTTCTGCCTAATTAGTAAACCAGGCAATAAGGGGCCCCTGGGTACCGGTCTCCTCCCAAGCAAGGCCCCGTCTCCCAGACCAGAACTCCAGCTGTGTGTTTAAGGAGAAATAAATATCAGAAAGTACATTGCTCCTCTTTCATCTCCTTGTGCTGAGAAGAGGGAATTGCTGTGGGAGAATTAATGTTCATTTAATTTCCCTTCTTTCTTCTGCTCATATATTTGCATTCTTCAGGTATTTCTTGTCTCTCCATGTTTCCCTCACTCTCTCTCTCTCTCCCTCTCTCATATACACACACAGAACAGGGCCTTTTTCATAGCTACTACATCTGCAGGACACATGTTCAGCAAATGCACATTTGTGCGCACCATGAATTAGTGCGTGTTAGCTTAAAAGAAAGATGTCCGGGCCTGTATCTCCTGATGGTGAAAGTATGTTTTTCTGATGTCTTGAACATTATTCCTTGTTACCAAAGGCTAATCTGTCTCCCTCAGTTTGATTCATGTCTTTTTAGAGCCAGTGGACAAAACCAAAGCCAATCCAGGCTGCAGAGATTGATGTGATCAGCTCTGTTCATACTCAGAATAAACCTATCTTGATCTTCGGCTTTGTGGACACATTTTTCGCTATCTGGAGGCCAGACCTAAGTGGCCTAGTTATAATAGTGACTGTCACATACCTGAGAGGTCACAGCGGCCTGTTTTTTATTTATTTTTTTTTTTTATTTACTGCTACTCATATTAAATTTATTTTCTGCCATATTCTGTAAATATAGGCCCCTAAATCCTACACACTGGACCTTTTAAATGTATCAGTATCTGTATCAAAAGTAAGTTGACTGCCCTGAAACTTTAAAATCATGTAAAGGTTTTTCTTTCTGTTTTCCTACTGAATCTAGATACCTTGCCGTTTTAGGAAGGGCTGTTTTTTTGGTTATCTTATGTCATCATTTTATCTCTTTTTTTGGTCATTGTATTTATATCTGTGAACAGAGACATCTCTCTGTATAATGTAACACACTTCACAAACTGAACATTATAACCTTCAGGAAGGGGAGATTTATCACAGAACTGTTGCACTGGGGTGTCGTTTAGCTCAGTTGGTAGAGCGTCCGCCACATGTACAAAGGCTCAGTCCTTGCCGCGTTGGCCCAGAGTTCGAATCCGACCTGTGGCTCTTTCCCGCATGTCATTCCCCATCTCTCTCTCCCCACATTTCCTGTCACTCTTCAAGCTGTCTCTGTCAAATAAAGCTAAAAAAGGCCAAAAAAATATCTTAAAAAAAAAAAAGAAAAGATTTGCACTAGTTTAAGTGAGGTGTATCAACTACAAACAACTGAGTGTATACACTGTGTAATGCACAGAACATTTAGATATAGATAGATCACATATTTACTGCACACCAGTAGAGGATGCCCCTTGGAAGGAAGACATCATTGGCATCATCTGTCATTGTTTGTAGAAATACACTTATATTAAATACTTTGCTTTGTATTGCGCTCTGGTTTGCTGGGTCCCTTTTCTCTTCTATGTGTGTGAGAGGGGAAACACATGTATGTGATCTATGTACAACCTCTCTGTCTGAGATTAGTTGAGCTGCAGTAGTGAATTAGATGTGTAATCTTATTTCTAATAGTGACAAACCTTTTTAATCCTCATTCTGCCCCGGCTTTAACACAACCAGGCATGACCTTTGACCTTGACTTGATAGAGTTTATGTACTTACAAAAGCTTATGGGAGACCTGATTGCTCCTGCTGGGCCCAGTTCACTAACAGACGAGTCGTGAGAGAGAAAGGGGCGGACACACAAGGGGATCCTCAGTTTTGACAAACTGTACAAATGACAAGTGGTAGAGGTGAGGGTGGAGATCATGAGTGTGTGTGTGTGTGTGCGTGTATCAGTGTCTGCTGGTGGGGGTGTCTCCAGATCAGGACTAATCTACGGGATCAGCCGCAGTGAATAGGCTAGTCGTTATTCTGAATTGGCCAGGATATGTCGTTATATGATAGAGAGCGAGGGTTTAAATCCCTCAGCCGGCATTGTTGGGCCTTATGTACAAGCTGGCTTTTCTCCTCACACACACACACACACACACACCAGTATGAGAGCAAGGATGAGCATTCATGATAAATGTATAATCCCCACACACACACACGCCATTAAACTCCGGTGGATTACAGTTTGGGGAATTACGGCAGGGATTTCTGTTGTCTCTCTTTCTGTCTTGCTCTTTCCTCTCCTCCTCTGCTTTCACTGCCCTCGCTTGTCAACAGCCCCACTTGGCCCGGGCTGCCAATCCAAAGCTTTGATGAGGCAGTGTCAGCTATTTGTTTGGCCAAGCACAAATGGATCTCTGAATAGAAAGAGTGTATGAAGGAGAGGGAGAAAGAAAAGCTGAAGGAGAGGGAGAATGGCCATTCTGGCGTGTGATAATATTGAGAAATAATCTGCCACCTTCTTCCTCCTCTCCTCCTTCTTTCTGTTGTCTCTCTCACAGGTCTGTCATTCTCTGCCTCCCTCCTCTCTCTCTCTCTCTCTTTCTCTACATTCTTAACTCTGTCTCTCGCCCTTTATCTCTCAAACACAGACTGTGCCAGTGTCGGCTTGCAGCTGATTACCGGTGTAATCACTCACATTTGAGATGATCTGATAGTAGAAAAGGCCTACAAATCATCTTAACACCCCCCTGAATCCCCTGAACTCCTTCTCCTGAAGACGGCGGCCAACAACAACTTCTTTATTTTTGTCCTCAATATTTTCTTTCAGAAACAGTAGGCCAGAAAATTCTTGCAGAAAAGCCCAGTTAAAACAATGCCTGGGTAAGCTCATTCTGCCAATATCCACCGCTTATTCCAGTGTAATATAAACCCTGGATTTGCCAGTGTAAGTAGATTGGGGCACAATGTAAGTACAAGTGGAGTTTATGTAGCTAACTTTGTACTATGTGGCAGCTTGCTGTGTCTTAGTGAGGGCTGCTCTCCGCCTTTGTCAAGATTGAGTTTTTAGAGCTTTCAGTAACCAACAACCGGCTGCTGCAACTGCAAGACTTAATGAACCTGCAGGTTGTTTTGTTTACTGGCGATTGTGTTTGTGCATCCAACAATTGTGTTTTGATACTGAGAGCAGAGAACAGCTGAGAACAGTTCTGGGATTTTTTTTTGTGAAGTCACAGATGCTTTGGGAAATGAAATCAACACCTGTTAAACTTTTAACTATGTAAAAACTTCATAACAATTAAGTTGTGATTTGATTTGATCCAATATATTGCAAGTATTGTGTCTAACTGCAAAGTGACCTTAGATTTTGGTTTCTGATCTCCATTCAGTTCCATTTTGCTTTTTGTGTTTACTTTGGTTAGGTGCATTGTCATTTAGCATTGGCCAGAATCACATTGCAGTCTTTATCCGGAGCCAGAAAGCACATTTTCATCTCAAAATATGGCGCTGCTCGTAAAATCTCCTCGTAGTTTGCTGGTTTGTGCAGCTGTCTGTGTGCCAGGCTCAGTGGATTGTCAGTAGATGTCTCGACAGTGTCATAAAAACTTGTCAAACATGTAGGATAAGACATATGATGGTATATTTTGTAATACTGTGGGAAAGTTAAAGTTGACGTGTGTGCCTCATTTTTCTGTGAATGTTAGATTGTTATATTTACTGAAGAAGTTAATCAGTGGTTACGAAGCTGTGTCTTTTGTCTTGCTGTTTGTATGCTATGTTAAACATGTTTATGAGCTCTCTATGTGACCTGAAAGCTGCTGCTTCAGTCCCCATAACTGGTTTGGGTGTTTTGGTATACACTCATATCACTGAAATGCTCTTGAGTAAGACATTTAACCCCTAACTGGAGAAGTTTAGTTCAGTGGCCAACAATGTCAGGCAGTTGTTTTGGGTTGCTCTCAAATGTGAGTGCTCATGAATAGGTTAAGATTCATATTACATGACAACATCACTGTTTCCTTCCAGTCTTCAGACTCGTGTTGTTACTATAGTAATTGGATTAACGTCTATAAATGAATCAAGTATGATTTAATAATGTGACTGAAACTAGAGGAATAGTCAGAAGAAGCTAAATACATCGCAAATGTTCTTAATTGCCTTAATTGAGTTAATATCGGAAAAATAAACATAATCACTGCACTGAAAAGCACCACAGTTTTTCTTTTGTGTGTGTGTTGCAGCTTGGGAACTGTTAATTACACATGAAGGAGTCCCCTAGCAGCAGGCTTGGAGCCCTAAGGGGCCAGTGGTGGGGCTGGTGGGACGGGAGGGAAACAGATTACGGCGGTCTCGGGGCAGCAATAGATGGCCAGATGAACCAGCAGGGGCCCCTTTCTTTTATTCATTCCCCCAGTGGACCCCTCCACAGGTCCTGAACATGGGGCCTGCTCACATTAGACCAAGACTGCATTTTGGAAACAGTTATTTTGTTAAAATAATTGTTATAATTGAGCGTGTGAAACAGACAAAGTTGAGGATTTGAACTGTTTGAATGGTTTAGCATTGAGTGATGAGGTTCAACTTGGCCAGAGTCTGCAGATATGGTTTGTGTGTGTGTGTGTGTGTGTGTGTGTGTGTGTGCCCATCATATAAGTCCCGTAACATACTACTGTATCGTCTTAATGAGGGGTATGTGTGTCTAGTGGTGATAATCCCGTCTCCCGTCTGCAGAGCCCCAGTGAAACCTCACTAAGCCACTTCATTCACTTTGATCCGGTTTTGGGGGACAGTTTAATTTCCCATAATGCCGTTGATCAATGATTTCCTTTCAGCACTGATGTAATTAGTGGTTTTAAGCCAGTTTTGCGCTCTTATCTGACTGCGTTTTAGGAGGGGGGCTGGATTTTATTATTGAGGAGTTTTAAAGAAAAATCAATATCAGCTCACCGAGAGGGTTACATGAGCATATAAACACACACAGGGAGGTGTGTGTGCATGCGTGTGTGTATGTGTGTGTCTTGTAGTAGTAATTATATAGACTGAAAAACACAAATCTTATCCATTAACATTAATCTGCCTTTTATCCCTAACCTACACCATTTGGTGCAGTTTAGATAACTGTGAAAATTAACAGTCACAACAATTAAAACAGCTCTTATGCATAATTCATCAAATTAAGATATAGATCTGGTATTATGCTATTAAGAAAGGGTTGTTTTATTAATTAACTTGATTAAGTGGTAAGCTTGAGCGGGGTGGCCTGATTGCAAATGGTCAAATGATTAATACAAGCCATTGCGGGTGTCCTCACTGATGTTCAAGTGCTATTAGCGCCTCAGTACAAATGAGTAAAACCTTTAATTCTATAACCACGTTACAGACCTCTCAGCCAGTGCCGTACTGCATGAAGCATCACTGTATCTCATTTTGGCTGTCGAACACGCTGTAGAAGCATTGATATTGGCGGGTGTCAGAGGTTAATTAACTTGGTTTGTGGACTGTTATGCAACAGGGGAAAACATGGCTCAAATGTCTGATTATAAATGTTAATGATAAGTCTGATTCTACTCAGCCTTACATGGAGTCCATTTAAATGATTGCTTTTTCTTAGTGCTGCTGTTTGCCAAAAGAAACGGGATGAACGTTGTCAGACACGCGACTCATCGGTGGTGCGCTTTAAGGCCATTACACGTGTTTGTTCTTAAAAGTTTCTTGTCCAGTGTGAATTATAGAGCTGTCTCCAATTTGAGACAACTCCCAGAGCCTCACACCTGTTATTTGGTGGGCAGAGTTGACCTCCTCTCCACTCAACAAAGACAGAGACCACTGGCTAAATGCAGGCTTGCGTGTGCATGTGTGTGTGTGCGTGCTGTATTCAGCCACACGCAGGCTCAGCTGGTGTTAGTAAACTTCATGACATAATTCCATTAAGGCATTTAAATAGAAGCACAATGACCTAGCATTAAGTTGATTTAATTTCTGCTGGCGTAAATGTTAAACACAATCAAATAAGCTCGTCGTGGTTCGAGAACTGTACAGTGTGTAGCAAAGTAAGACTGTTGTCTTAAGTGGTTTTAATTACATATTCGTCTCTGGGTTTTGCAGCATTGTTGTTAAAACATCACCAGCTGTCTTCAATTTGTTAGAAACAGATTTTTTTATTTATTGGCCTTCAATTTGAATAATTATATTTTTAAATTTAACACAATACAATATTAAGCTCAACTAATATATAATAAATGATCATGCCAAGACAGATTCTGTAATAGTTTGGCAGGCTTTCAGGCTTTAACTCATTATTTTCATCATCATGTAAGTACACTGTCTGTTGATCAGTTAATTGTTTGGTCTTAAAATGTCAGAATTTTTTACTAAAGCCCAAGATAACATGTTCATATTGCTTGTTTTGTACAACTAACAGTTCGGAACTCAAAGATATTAAGTTTAGTATAACGGAAGACTTTGAATAAGACTAAGAAAAGCAGCAAAACATCACACCGGAGAAGCTACAGCCAGCAAATATTTGGTATTTCTTTGTAAAATATGACTGACACTTTAAATCATTATAAAAATCGATGTCTGTCAATCAACTAAATAATCAACCCACTCGAGTCTGGATTGTAAAAGTGTCAATTTTATGTATTTTTGAGTGAGAGGCCATTCTAGTTGTTGCGCAAACCTCCTGAGAGATGTTATTATTTTAGACTTGAGGGTTTAATTCTCTGAATCTTACAATACCTTTTAGACATTTCTATTCCCTGTTGACACCTCCCTGACAGTGACCTTGTGGTCATTACTGACCAGTAGCCTTGTCTCTCATTTACCTGACTTTCTTTTGAACTAAGACCTTTCTGCAGGGCTTACACGCTCTGGAAGGCCAGAGCCTGAAATTATCACCAGACCCTCTGCCAAGGCCTGACCAGGTAGTCATTACTGAAAAAGCCTTTGAGTTTTTTTAGCCTTTTGAAGTGTGTCAGTACTTAGAGAGATAACAATGCTCGTGCCCTTTAACCTTGTCGGGTTCTTCAGCTATGTGTGTGTATGTGTGGACTGCCCTTGTTTCCATTTGGCTGACCGATCTTTAAAGTTGCTCACTGGTCTGGTTACAGCCAGGGGATGAGGCATGGCATTGAGTAGTTTCAAATGGAACCAAACTAAGCCTATATGCAAACAAAACCCAGGGAATTAGGGGAACTAAGCTGGGCTGTTCACAGTAACTCCTCGGCCAACGCTCAACCACAGAAGAGGAGAGAGTGAAGGAGAGGAGGGGAGCGAGTGAATGAGCAAGGCTCTCTGAATTCTCATGAAGGGCCTGTTCTTTTAATTGTGTTGAACAAAACAACAGGGGCTAAGTAATGGGGTTTTAAAGTGAAGCACATTTGGATAGATTGTGTAACGCCCTGTGTGGGTGTGAGGCGGGGAGCAGAGAGGAGAGAGGGAGAGAGACACAGAGGGCGAGTGGGCGGCATTGTGTGGCAAGAACAAAAGGCGAAAGTTGGCAAACGGAGGCACCCACTGAAAAGCCTGGAACCAAACTGGCCGGCTAATTACTGACATGCATTGTCAAGGAGGAGGAAACACAACAAAACCGGGATAAAGATTAATTTTATACCTCATCCTCCTCGCTGTCAGACACACAGAAACAAATCCTGTAAATTGAAAAATAAAAATAAAAAGACGAGGCAAGCAGATAGAGGTAGAAGGGATCAGAGGGATAAATCTATGGGAGTGTAACCATACAAAGCAGTACTAGTAAGGCTTCCTTTATCCTGTCAATCCCTCCTCTCAGACACATGCTATAGACTTGTCTTTAGGTTTCTGAGCTGTCTCTTCTCAGACTCTCCCGAAGAAAAGTAAAGAGTTTTGGGGAAGATCGGCCCTGAGTGCATGTAAAGTTGCTGCCAGTGTTCATATTTTTAGGTCAGTTATAAAAGAAACACGAGTCTAATATAGTGCCAAAGGTTGCAGAAGTGGCCAGAATACTATATAGAGGAGTGCAGTGAGGAAACACAGAGGGCAAGATCTTGAGTGGGTTGTAATGCAGAGATATCTTGTAGAATAATTTACAAAGAGAGATAAAGAGGAAGAGAGAGGAAAAGGTGGGAATGAGCACTCGGATTATTAATATTGGTGTTTTTTGTAGAGAACGCTAATGTCTCCTGACATGTTTGTTCTGCATCCAGCTCTTTCAGACTTTGGTCTGCCATTTTTCTCATTCTTTGCTCCCTTTTCTTCTTTTTTCTCTGTTCTATTTTGACAAGTGTTTCGAAAAATCACTTGTCATCCCCAAACTATGGCTGCTATGCCAGGCTGCTTTTCTTTTCCCTGTTTTTTTTTTTTTTTTTTTTTAAACCATGGAGGTTTCACAAGCGTACATCGGCGATTTGGAGATGAAAGAGATGGAATCATCCCGATTCCTGCCCTGCCACTGAGCCGCTCAAACTCCCTGACAAAGCTGTCAGACTCCATTTTGGCTCCAACTGCCAGAGTAAACTTGCTCTGCCATTTACAATCAACAAGAGGCAGCGCAAAGTCCCGCTCCAGCCCGTGTCAGAACCCTCCGACTGCTCCCCTTTTCAGAAGCATTAAAGTGTATTTTCTCCCCTTCTTTCTCTCTTCGCAGTACGTCTGTCTGCTTATTTATCGCTCTTTTCTCCTTCTTTCTTTCTGTCTCCGTTGTGTATCTTGCTATATTTACTCTGGTGGAAACACTGCTGAGTGTAGTTAGAGATGTTTACAGCCGACATAAGACATATGCATGGGAAAACACACAGGTAGTCATACTGTACACAGACAAGTTTTGATCTTGGTATTGTTTGTTTTATCATATTTTCACGGTCTTTGCTTATGTTTGACAAATCATCCGCTGTTTATTTTGCTCTATACTGTCTGTCTACAGATATTAAATTCCTCGTGAGAATAGTGAAGACGCTCCTTTGATATTCTGGTGATGTCTGATAGGCGGCTGCTATATGGGAAGATTATTACTGACTTATTGCAAGTTAATTCCAATTAGGGAATTATTTCCAAATAGGGAATTCCTTATTCTCCTAGTTTTTGGCCTCACATCAAGGGATCATGCACAAAGTGACATCACAAAGGAGTGTAGAAATTTAACTGCCAGTTTCCAACAGCTGAACCCAAAAAAACACGCCTTTTCAACACATTGATACTTTTACATTTATTTTTATTACCACTTGTGAATTTAAAATCAACTATAACTTGCAAAATAATTTAGCAATACTTACATGTTATGGACTTTCCACGTTGGGGATTCCCTGCCTCTTGTGCCCACAGTACAGTATACACTTCTTTCAGAGCCGCAGCATCAAGTTGTTTCATTTTATATTTATTTTATTTATTTTTGTTAGGTAGATCAGCTTGTGAGTTGTCCTGTTATTATTTATTTTTTAAATTATTTTTCTGTGATGCATGTCGCCGTCACAAAACCAGGAGCTGCTGAGTGTCTGTGAGGACACAGGGAGGGCGAGGGACAGCACACACAGACATGAGAGAGACAGAAAGAGGTAGAGAAAAGTAGGGAGGGGGGTCGCTTGGCTTCTCTCCAGCAGTGGTGCTCCTGGTGTGAGAGAGGAAGAGTCTCCGTTCTCTTGACTGGGCTTTCAAGTAGAGACACCCAGGAGAGAATGAAAGAAAGAGATACACAGAGGTGAGAGGGTGCAATGAGATGTTTACGAAGAAATGTTTCAGCTTTGCTCCAGGTTTACCACCAGTGTTTAAAATAGAGCTGCAACAATTATTACAATTAATCCTAATATTTGCTGTTTCCACCTTCTGAAACATTTTTAAGTCATTTCAAGACTGTTAGTTGGACAAAAATATTAATCAATTAATCAAAAGTAATCAATAATGAAAAAAGTAGTTTGTTGCAGCCCTACTTTAAAATTTTTAATATTTTTTTGTCATGTACAGGCAAATAACTGTTTCAGCTTAGCTCTTCTCACATTAATCAGAGCACTTGATAGCAGTAATGAATTATATTGATTATCTCTGGAGTTGGAGACTTTAGTCTGAAGTGACTGCAGAGAGTTGTTAGTCAACCACTGATGCAACCGTATCGCAGCCCTACTACGAAAGTCTTATTTGAGCGCGTGTTTGTATCTGTGGCAGTTTGTGCACCTGTGCCACGGTCACTTTTTCATTACTTTGAAAATAAAATTATTTCCTGTCCCGTTTATTCTGCCTCGCCCAGCCCAGCCTCGCACCATCGGCTCGGCGGGTCTCAGCGTGGCCCAGCTCGGCTTGGAATGAAACGGCGCGTCCATAATCTCTGTGCCGGCATGTTAATTTTCAAGTCAAAGGGGCAGCTCCCTTTTCATCACGGCGGAGGCTGTGGAATATTCAGCGCGCTGCAGATGTTCATGAATAATGTCTGTGGCCAAACCCCTGGCTGAGGCTGGGGGAGGAGGGATAGAGGGGGTGAGGAGAAGGGAAGGGGGCTGGTGGATGGGAGGTGTGGGGGGGGGAGCTAGTGAGGCCAGATGAATTACACGTAGGGGGGATCTGACAGGCGGCGTGGAGCTTTGTGATCATTCCAAAGTTCTAATAATCTCTCTCACCTTCTCCATCTCCCCAGTAATGAAAGAGAATAGGTGATTGCACCCCGGGCTATGTTCCCCGCGTAATGACTCCTCCAAAGGCACAGAGCCGCCAAGGAAAAATGAACTTTGAATGAGCGTCGAATTGGCTCTGACAGAGTGATAGACCGTGACACAGATTCTGTAGCAAAACAGACGTAGTGCTAATTGATTATCAATATTTTAAGCAAAGTGATGAAAATAAGCATTAAGAGATGAGAAAGCGGGAAGAGAGAAGGGAGTACACTACCTTCAAGGGGGGCTGTCATTTGTCCAATCTCCCTCGCTCTTTCTCTCCCCTGTGCTTCTACCCCTCCTGCGGCCAGGCTGCCTCCCCCCCTATCTCCCCCACTCCACCCCCTCTCCCTGGTGCCACTCTCAGCCTGCCCGCTCCCTCTCTCATGCATACTGTCTTTCTGTTTTCCTTCATCATTTTAGAGTTAATTGCCAAATATGTCCCTGAACTTGTATTAATTTTGGAGCGCTCTGCTTTATTCATTTCTTCGCTCTCACCTGCGTTTCTGCCTCTGACACTCTGCTGAATCTTGTTATCAGGCCAGCGTTAGTCACCTCGTCCCTCAGAATGTGTAATTTCAAGAGTTCAATCACTTATTCATTTTTTTTTTCTTTCTTTAAGAAAGAAAAGAAATCAAACACTTTATTCAAATGCATTGTTGGCAATGTCAGGCTGTGTCTTTTTGTAAAAAAAAATATAAAAGAAAATGAATACACAATACACTTTTACCGGAGGAGTATTACATGTATACTCGACCCACCATCCGTGAAGTCCACACCAAAGAGCAGGCAGGGACTAGCCGAGACCACCAAGTTTGTGTGTCTATTCTGCAGTGTGTGTTTGTTCCTGTAATGTGGTCAGTTGTGCTGAGCCCCATTGACGCCGCCAGGGTCCCCGCTCTCCTGCCTTTCTTTTCTAAGTGGCCGCCCTTCTGAACCTTCTTGTGTCAGCACTGCGATTAGCGGCTCCAGTTTACCTTTCATGTGCGGGGGTCCTGATGGACTTAGTCTCATCTCCCCCACCACCACCACCACTACTACCTCCACCGCACACACATGAGACACACACTCAGTGGTGTGCCATCACAATGGCACCCAGCAGGCTTTCAGCAGGGGAACCAGAGCCTATTCTCCACCATTCAACAGCACGCTCAAGTGCATTCACACTGGACTAAATGAACAGATACAAACACACACATGCACACACGCACACACACACACTACGCAAGCATATTTTTGTACTGAAATTGCAGCACTTTTACACCTCATTCTAGCTGGGATTGCACAGTTTCACTGAAGTATTTGTGTCTAAGGAGAGCTCTAGACAACATTTTTAAGCTCCAGTCATTTTTTAATCACATGTATAATATTTATCTTTGTATGGCAGCTTTTCTTTATGACTGTGTGCATTTTTTATTCTTTATTTGAGGTTTATATTATAGGACTTTGTGCCAAGATGTGATACACTTTTTGATTCTATGAATGCAGCGTGACCTGATTGATCCACTTGGGTCAACCAACCTATATTTAAGATTGCCTTTCTTTAAGTCTGGTAAAATGGTGGTACACAGACCTGATGATCATATCTCACTGCAAGCAAAGAATAATGTGTGGGAGTCTTTTGCCCTGTACAAGCAAATATTGATGTAATGTGCAACCTTCTTGTTTAATTTAGGAATTACTCACCATTACTATAGGTCCTTGGTTATAGTAAATGATTATAAATACAGAATGTTTTGTTTTTCATAAGTAAAAAAACAAAAAAGAATGGTGTGCTTATTTCTAGTCCAAGTACCACTCACAATTTTATTTGAACTAAGCTCATGATTGTGTTCCTGAAATGGACTATTTTGTTCGGGAACAGAAAGTACTCTGTTAAATTTGTAAGTATTTTTCCAGTGGGACCAAAATTGTAAAACATTGTAAGAAAACACTGCAGGGGCCGGCTAAATTTTGCCTTAATCTTTGCAGTCATAATCTCACAAATAGATGGAGGAACTGCAGTATGTACAGTGATAGAAAAGATGCATTAGGGTGTTGCAGAAGCTGCATGTGGAGGCTGGAGGATGTGCTAGCATGCACCTACCCAAAAGCCTACATATCAGGGTCACGGTGATAGCTTACAGAAGCCCCAAGAACTGTGATTGTGAAATCCTACCACTGGGATCACTAGAGCACGTTGATATGATAGCATAAAGCCCACCTAACATTTTTGTTAGTGAACATTGTTGAGTGTGGAGCAACAGCTGGCGGAGGGATCTCAGATTTGGTGGCAATGGATGTGGTGTAGCAAAGGCCATCTGATGGGTGTGTGACCTTATGTTCATCTGTTGTAACACTTCTTAAGGCTTAATTCCTACCAGTCTGCTTCTGTCAGGCATAAAATGTAAGAAAAGCTGCTCTTCCTTTTTTATTTCTGTGTCCCCGTCTCTTGATACAGCTAAAGATGCCTGCTGAAGTTTCTCACAAAACAATGCAACATGAATATTTTCACCAAGACCATGGTAAATAACATTTCAGATAAAATAAATCTAGTCTAAATGAATGTCTCCAGACTGTTACCAACAATTTATTGCTACAACAACTGGCTTTGGTTCCTGTACTTCCTCAACAAGTGAGAGCAGACTCTCTGGCCACAGAAGACAGCTACTTGCTGGTTGGGTGACACAAATAAAATTGCCACTAGTCCAAGCAATAAAAGATTATTTTGTAACTAACATATGCAGACTTTATATCCCTTTCACACTGAAGCATGAGTGGCCTAATGTGGGCTGAATTTTTTTTTTTTTTTTATCATCGTACAAGGGATTTGTCTGTAAACGAGGTATCACTAGCACAGACCTGTTCCAAGATTAAAAGATGGAAAAGGATGTAAAGAAGCAGGAGAGTGTTTAAAGAGAAAGAGCGTAGGAAAAAGATAACAGAGGAGAAGAGAAGGACGTAAAGCAGATGAAAGAAAAAAATGGAGAGGCGGTGGCATGTGGAGACATGACAGGGTTGAAGTTGAGGGTGAGATGTCATTCAGAGGCCCCAGGATGCTTAATATTTTACTGTGTGATCTCTGCATTATGGATTTGGTCTGATTGCCCTCTCAAGAACAGTTATGCACTTACATCTCAGTGAAGTTCTCATGACAGAACTTTTAAATGCATCTAAAAGGCACGCATATCCTCCCACCAAACCAATAGAATAACACAGTTTTAATGTAACGCTTTACTGTCTTCTGTAAGCCCTAAAAGGCAAGAGCATTTGCATGAACATATGATATTTCCATTGTGAGGTTTCAAGGTTGAACTTTGTTTGACCTGGTGGCTACATTATGGAAGCTTTGTTGTTAGTTTCCCCCTCAGGCTTTTGTATGTGCATGTGTGTGAGCTACTCTTATGCCTTATGTGAATATTTTGGCATCCGTGTGTGTGTGTGTGTGTTCCTCAGGTATGTTTATGTGTGCATGTGTGTGTGCAGCCCATGGCAGAGCTTGGTCCTCAGAGGTAACCTCCCTCTCTGATCTACCCTGACCGCTGGAGGCCTCTGCTCCTCCCCACCTTTTCTGAAGCTCTCCTCTCTGGCCCAGGGTCCGAGGCTTCCGTCTCTCTGGAGAGCACTGATGCAGCAGCCGTAGAGTCAGGGGATACTCTTTCGCCCTTGGGTCTAAAGGGCAGGTTGGGGTGCTGGGCCCGAGCCACCCACATACATCGCGAAGACCCCACTGCTCAGCTGCTTGCCCCACACGAAACCTGCTCTCAACCCCCAGACCTCCTGTGCAAGGTTTTGCCCAAAGGAAATAAGACCCACACCCCCAGTGTTTTGTTTGGAGCCCATCGCTGTGTGGTGCAAAGGGGTTGGAACGTGTAATTGAGGATTATTGAACTGATCTTCCTTTTTATTCACTTAAAGGTCCAATGTGTGTCCAAGATTCATTAACATGTAAATAACAATTATGTTTTTGTTACCTTAGAATGAACCTTTTATATCTACAGACACCGCATGTCCTGTTCCATGTAACTCGTTGTTGAACCACCATGTTTCTACAGTAGCCCAGAAGGGACAAATACTGGCTCTAGATAGGGTGTTTTACATTTTCTGCATGTTTTGCATCCACCATAGTTTCTCCATCACACTAGGAAAAAAGGTTGTGGTGACAGGGCTGCAATCAGCAACTGTGCCTCTAGATGCCACTGAATCGTACACACTGTTCCTTTAAGACTGATTGAAATGTGTTATTTAGAGTCTGTCTCTTAAATCAGGATAAACAACTCAAAGGAAGCTGCCTAATTGAATTGCTACTCGCAGCTTGCCACATCGGACAGTTTGACACTTAAAGTTAATGAGCTGTCCTGTCCTGATCAAGTGGTTGACTAATCGGTCATTAGGGTCCCGGTCTACCAAGACAGTTTTAACCAGTTAGTTGTTTTGTGTAGTCTTCATGGGATTACTTTTTAGTATTATTAGTCATAAGTCTTTACCATCAGCCTGTGAGAAACACTAGAAACAGATTAGTGAAGCAACTATCTAATAAACTGTAGTTATTACTAACAAATCTGCTTTTCGATTAATTGTTTGGTGTTACACAGAAAATATTTTAAAATGGCTGAAAATTTCTGTAGCCCAAGGCGGCTGCTTCAAAATGTTTGTTTTGGCCCAACAAAAGTTCAAAATCCAAAGACCTACAATCACGTAAGACAAATAAAAGCAGGAAATCTTCAAATTTGAGAGGCTGGGATTTTATTTTGTCAGTAATCAGTTCTGAAAATTCTTACAGATTGATTTTTGGTCTATACCTATTTCAGCTCTAAGATTCTTCTACATGACTACATCCTCCTGTGGGTGAGCCATAGAAACAGTCTGACTTAAGTTTTTGTGAAATGAACAAAGAAATGTTTTGACTCTTGGTAGACCACGAATGTTTTTGTTGTGAGCAGAGTATAACTGAAAGAGAGAGAAGTAGAAGATTTCCAGTCTTAGCGTCATTGAAGAACCTGTGAAAATGCCCACAAAGATACATTCTATGTGCAAGATGTCTCTGCAAAGACTTTTTGTTTTGAGTATGAGAATGGAGAGAGGTGGGTTTTGCAGTTTGGCAGGAGCGGCGATGGCAGCGTTGGCCACTGGTCAAATATCAGTCAAACCAAATTTGTTTGCATGAGCAGAAACATGTTTTTGTCTCGAGATCTTGCATCTATAGAAATGAGCTGTATACACAGTAGGGAAGCAGACGTTTACATCCCATCAACCATATGTTGGCCTTTGAGCACTGAGATATACTGTATGTAAAATATGGATTTGAATTTTATGAGTCTGTGTTTGTAGTGTGCAAACACAGAAAATGAACTCTGGACAGAGCTACCTCCTGTTTTTCCTTCACCTCGTTCCTCACCTCTTCGGGTTTGACAGATGCAATCTCAGCATGATCACTGAAAAGGAAAATACAAACACAGAGCACAGGTGTCTAGAGTTAAGAGGCTGTTTTAAAAAATTAATAGAACAAATGTTGCATAAGGAAAGCTCCAGAGTTTTGGATGTCAGTTCTGTTATAGCCAGTGTGGGTAGGGAAAGTCTAATTTCTTCACAGATGATCCAAACTATCCCTCTGACTTCATGTATAACACAGTGTAGAGATTAATCTAGTTTTTATCTGCCACAACACAGTGTCAGCATGCAGTACTGGCAGCTTGCATCTGGCTCCTTCATTTAGGCAATCATTCCTCTCTGAAGCATCCATAACACCACAGGAGCACAAGCCCTAATTGATGCACCCCCACCCCCCGAGCATCAGAATATAGCTGTGAAACAAAACAAAAGCTTTTCAGACGATTGGCAATGAATAATTGATTGATTTTGTAAGATATCTCTCTCTAATTGTTTAGTTGGTAAATATTTCATGGGTGTCGTTAAATCAGCCTGATGACAGACGCAGAGGGCAGCCTGCGATGAAGATCATTCAAGTTCAGGTCTCATGTCTTCTGCCTGAAGGAATTCACTGTATGATTTTCACACACAGTGAGGGATCGTGTGGTTTCAGCTGAGATACTCATATACAGTCCTGGCTACACCTTCAGGTGTTTTTGTAGTCAGGAGACTTTTTTTCTGGCCCAACACAAGTTGCACAATGTCACACATGAAATACTACTATATGCCTGCTCGCCCTTGAATGCAATTAAATGTATTCTGCTGCTAAATATTTAAATTACTTCGTGTTGTATCTCTTTATGTCTGCCCATCCAATCAGATACATTTCCGATGCATCCCTTGTCAAATTATATTTTACAGCTACAAGGTCTAGATGAGCTGGTTTTAATAGCAGGTCCTGTACAAACACACAGGCACCAGCATTTAAACACACACACACACACACACACACACACACACACACACACACACACATATAAAAGCAAGGCCTGGCTAAAGCCTCATGCTTATGTTGTCTGTATGCTGTGCCACCTAGTGGCTGCTTCAGATGTTGCCTCTTCCCGTGATTCATTTAACCTCTCCACCTGCTGTAGATTTCTGTATCATCACACTGCTCCCACAGATGCAGCGGGTTTCTGCCTCATGCGTCAACTTTTTTTGCTGCCTTAAAGTATCGAGTGTTTGAGCAAGTGCTGGGTCATTCTTAAGATAACCTGGTCAGGTCAGATGAAGAACATTTACCAGTTTAGATGCAGTGGTATTGATAGGGTAGTTCACATAAAACCTGCCCATAAAGTGCCATTAAATTTGATTAGACTAGTTGTTTAGGAAATGTTCAGCGAGAAAGTTTTACCAATTTATTCCTTTTCTGTGCTTTCTCCTCTCTGATATATCTCACACAGTACATGTAATGTGATCCCAGCTTTGTTTGTGGAACCCAGGAAGACAAGTAAGCTTCTGATTTAAGCTCATCACTGTCTCACTCTCTCTCTCTCTTTCTCTCTGTATTATAAGTTCTGTTTACACATAGTAAAGTAGTAGCTGTAACCTCCAGGCATCCTGCATTCAAAGCCTCAGTATTTCTTGAATATAAACAGTTTGTTTTGGAATACAAAACTTGTCTCAAATGACAGAATTTATCATCCCAGATCATTTTTGAACTCTCTGACAGCTGCAAAAAAAAAAAAAAAAGAAAAAATGCATTTGAAGTCTCTCTTATTGGTGGAGCAGCAGCACAGTAGAGCTGCTATAAGCAAATGGAGCAATGTTGAATTTAGACGATTTATCACATCTGTCCTGTCTGTCTTCCTTTTTGGTATGCTTGTCCACTAAATAATATTTGAAAAGAAATAACACTGGAATATCTTTCTGGTTTTATAGAAACTGCTGCAGTTGTTCAGTTACCTGGTCAATGAATCACTGCCACTTTCAGCTCTTATTCATAAATCAATGTTTTCCTTAAGCTTAATGTAGAGTTTAGGATGGCAAACTGTGGGGGGGAGCTGTGTGATGGTATTGTATGCCTCATGTTTGGATCATTCTCTTGTATCTCTCTTGTACCTGTATCTTTTTCACGGAGTCCATTATTTCTTTGTGGCATTTGAATCCTTAATACGATGCAGGACCAGCCGAAGCATCCGAAATATATGTTCATGACATCGAATGATATTAAGATCTTTACACTTGGCGTACATGGATGGACTTGTGTTGTCAACCTTACATCATAAAAATAATTAGTCATGATGTCTTGTCTTGTTCTCACAGCTGTCAATGAACAGATGTAGATATTTTGACGTCTTCACTTATTTTGAAGTTCCATGCAACAATATGTAATTAAGTAATTCACCAGATTTGTCAGCAAATTAAGTTATTTATCTTAATAAATCTGTTGCACGCATTTCATTCTCTTTACTGAGGGACTGTGGCATTCGTATACGCTGCGATATTGTCGCTTCAACAATATATCGTCCTGCACAACTATCCAGATGTCAGTCTGTCTCCCCAGTAGTTTTCTGTCTGTCTTCTCACCTGTCTGTCTTGCCTGTCAGGTTCATTATACGTCAGTTAGTGCACCTACCTGTCTGTCCTCCAGCCCCATTGTGTTCTTATGTTTCTTTGTCTCGTCTTTCTGCCTGTCAGGGCTGTTATCCGTCAGCATTGCCACAGGTCTGTTTGTCTGTCTGCCTGTCTCCCGACCTGTCTGTCTCTTATTTATTTATTTATTGTCTTATCTGTCTCTCTGGTATTCAGTGTTGGTCGGAGGCCCGGCTGCCGAGCTTCACTGTAAAGTGCTCGGCTGATTGGAAGGGACATTTTTCCAATGGCGCTGCGCTGCTTCTAATATTCTGTTTGTCGTTGGGTGTGAGGCTGATTTATCACGCCTCCTCTCCTGCTGACATTCAGATTCACTTTGATTGGCGGCTGGACGGAATGACACCCACCACTACCAGCGCCACTCACACCGCACGTATGCACGAACACACACAGTCAAATGTGATGTTCTGCATACTTAGTCAGGTATACAGTGGGTATGAATATGCCTATTACGCCAACACATACTGTACCAACTTACATTTATACGTGAAGACATGCACTTGCATACATATACTCACTCGTAAACTCACACAAACACACAGACTAAGTGGATAACTGTTGTGCTGACCTCTGTCTTCAGCATTGCTAGTTTGTAAGTGTTGTATAGAGTTTATTGAACAACGTGGGCAGGCTGCTGCTCTTCTGTTGTTCTCTCACCTCACGAACTCTATAATATGATAGCCTTTCTCACTTCTAATACTTACTGTACCCGGCCTAAGGCCCAAGCTACCACACTCCTGTGTTGAATAACATCTCTCTCCTTCTTTTTCTCACCCTCTGTCCCTCCCTCCCCCACCCAATCCCTCCTTAATAACTCTATAACTCACCTCAGCCTTAGATTTAATTGCTTATCTGTGTGTAAACATATTAACCCTCTGCTGTATCTGTTTTGCCGGCGTCCCGGGGGCCCGACAAGCCTCTCTGACTGCCGTGCCTTACATCCAATGAATAGTCCTTCTCTGAGTGGTAATAGGGAATCAGCATCGTAGCAGCAAGCATTGGCGGCGTGTAAGAGATAAATCAGATTGGGGGTCTTGCTTTGCCAGTTTATTGAATCTAAATTGCGTGCGCGCGTGGCCCCCGCCGGCCCTACACGGCCCATCCATCTCCCGGCTGATAATGGAGCGGGCCCGATTCCACCTGGTGGGAGCATTATTACATTTCCCCTCTAACGAGACCCAGCTAATCCTGCCAAGGGAGGAGGACAGGAGAGAAGAGAGAGGAGGAGAGAAGAGAATAGGAGAAGGGGAAGAGAGGAGTGAAGGAGGATGCTTGGGGGAGGAGGAGAAGCAAGAAGGAAAAAGAAGGGAGGAGAGAAGAGCTAGAAGAGGAGATTCTGTAAGAGAAAAAATGGATTGCAAACATCCTGGCAGCCTGCCTTTTCCTCCCACTCTCCCTCTTTCTCTCTTTCTCACTTTCTTCCTCTCTGTTGCCGTGCATAAAACATCTTCTAGCGCCATCAGAGCTACATGGCCCCTGGGCCCCTGAGCTGCAATTACGCTCATAATCACAATGCGATTTTCACTGACGCTCTCCGCCCCTTCCTGCTGCCATCCCTCCTCTTTCCCTCCACCCCTGCAGCCAAGACTGAACGAAGTCTAAATGAAGTGAAAGGCCTCTCCTCTCCCCAACACCCGGCCGTTTATTACCCGCTCTAATAAAAGTCCATCACAGAATTATCCTACAATGAACTGGAGCCACTAAGTTGCCAAGAAATATACTTCCAATAAGCGGCTTCTGCACACAGACATGCCTATATTTCTAGATGTGTACAGCTGTGAGGCTTAAATCTTTTTACATGCTTTTTACAGCCGAAATATTAACAGGCTTTTCATGATAGTGCAGCAAAGTGTGTTGCTCTAATGTGTTTTTTTTAATTTTTTGTAGTTTATCTTTTTTTTAAAGCAGAGCTCCTTATTGATGTAATTAAATCGTATCCCTGGCTCAGCGCTCAGGCCTACTTTCATTGTTTTGAGGGGGCAGGAGCCCCGTGAGGCAGCGCACTGATGAGAGATGGATAAACAGTTTGATTTGCTGCTATCGCCCCCAGGCACAGTGTACTGGAGAGATGAGCAAGAGAAGGAAGAGAAAGCATAAAAAAAAAACAGGGAGGGGTGGGAGAGGGCAAAACAGAAGGAGAGAAGAGAGAGTGAGAGGATAAGAGAACCTGTTGGGGGAGGGATGAAGGGATAGAGGTGGAGGATAAACATGCAAACAAAAAGAGGCAACAAATCACTCCTGTTGTTTGTGTGCACATGTTTGTGTCCTGCAGGCAAGGCTTTTTCCTCTTATATCTGCTCGTTTGTCTGTTTCCCTCACTGTCAGTTCTTCCCTTTTTTTCCTACATGGCCCCCATCTATCTGACTATCTCCCTTCCCCTTATTTACCCCCCCCCCCCCCCCCCCTCCCTCTTTCTCCTCCCGTCTCCCTCCCGCTACATCACACCACCAGTACCGCTCTGTTTCCTACCTGCCTCTCGGTAGCCCCGAGCAAAGAGGGAGCTGAAGAACACAGAGTGGAGTTCACTTGCACACACACACACACACACACACAAAAACACACATTTGTGCATACAAGAAAACTCATGAATGTACTTGTGAACACATACAGGGTAGTGCAGCCCATGGTTTGGTTTTTGGCACTCAAACACACACAAACATATTACATTTTGACTGTGTTAGCTAAGAGAAATAGTTAGGTTAGGCATGCCCCCATACACACACACACACACACACACACACACACACACACACGTATGCCCTAGCTGAGGGAGGTAGAGGAGGGTTCAGTCATCCATGTAGAGTCATTGTTAGTAAAGATGCGGAACCTCCAGACTTAACCAGCCATAACGGCAGCGTGACAGGTTCTTTGTCTACGCCAATTACTGAACAAAAACAACACCACAGTCACAGAGAGACTAGCGCAACCCATGGCCTCCTGCATCCAGAAACACACACACACACACACACATACACACACCGGCTGATGTGTATGTGTTGTATTTTTATGTAACATACTTGCTTGCAGTGCAAAGTCTAACACAAAATCAGACACAAAACGAAACACACGTGCACGCGCCGGCATCTCAAGTGGTGCAATAAACCACATTCGGACACCCACAGCTGTGCCCTAACACAAACATTCTGTAAGCGCTCACAAACACTTACACCCACTCTTATGTTGTGTAAACTTCCCCAAAACAGTGCAGAGAGCTCCCATTCTCTTCCTCCCCCCTTCTCCCTCATCTGCTCACTCTCCTCTTCTGTTTCTCTCTCTTCTTTTCGTCTTTTTTTTTTTTTTTTTTTTTCTCAAAGTTTAAACTCATTAAGTGTAATGATATTGGAGACTCAATTTTACATAGCTCACTCATCAACCAAGTGAGATAGCAATAAAGGCAAATGGCTCCGCTGAGGCCCTAACGCTGCAAAATAAATGATGCGCCGCAACGGAAATGTAATTAATTTAGAGGCAGTATTGATAGTCCTGCCATACATGGCATTATATTTTTTAATGTGGCTTAACATCTTGATTATTCAGGGGGAAAGGCGGAGGAAAAGGGGAGCCGAGACAACATGGCTCACGATGAGAGATGCTTAAAATGCTCTGACGAGTGTTTACTCCCGCTGCCTCACTTTCTCTTAAGCTTTTCATTATGCCGAGACGATAAACACCTCTCAGGAAGATACGCTGACTTTTACAGGGGTGTGAAGGGAAGGCAGAGAAAGGGTGCTGTGTGGTGGGGAGAGGAGGAGAAGGCACGGTTCATGTTTTTTTTGTTGAATTGTACTCTTACTGTTCCAGTGATGTGTTCTTTGGTAATTTTCTGCTTTCTCTGTGATTCGGATCAATTTGTTTGAAAACACAGTATCTCTAACTTTTGTGCCTTTTAATTTACCCAAAGGGTACATTAATTTACTTGTTTTCACTTTATTTTCACTACAAATATATAATCATATATCATAATATAATTCTAACATATTAATTCATTACTTTATACCTTAATTAATCTTTGAAAACCCATAAATATTTTCTATAATAAAAAACATTATGAACGGTACCCAAAGTTCTGTTTTGCTCTTAACTCTGCCGTCTGCTGTCTTTCTTTTCAGCTAAGACGGACGAGGTGCTGAAGGCTAAATTAGCCAAGCGAGAGGAGGAGGCCCGCAAGAAACTAGAGGAAGGTGAGTTATATGTGTGTGTTTGTGTGTCAGTCGCAGTTCCAACATGTGCACCAGTATCAAACCAGTTGTAACACAGTCACAAAAGAAAAACAAAAAAGCAAAGCATGAACACAATGTAATATGTCACAAAATGGCAAGATAAGAAATAATAAGAATAAGAATTTGCTTTGTTTTATATATTCTCCTCCATTAAATATTACCTTTGAGGAGAAAAATATACAAAATACAAAAAAAGTTCATCTTCTGGAACATTTTTATCTAATTAGAAACAAAATTCAAACTTGTTATTTGTGCAGTTTTATATTCTTTATGAAGCTTATATGCCATGAATATGAGCCAACAAGTGCAGGAAAGCAAAATATGTGCATGGAAAAAGCTTCACTAGCTCCTGTTTCTCATGTCGGGTATTGCAGTGTTTTTTATAGTCTCTGCAACATGAGTGATTTTACACACAGTATGTTTACATTAACACATACACATTTGCGCCCTTGTCTTGTAAAGACACAGGTCATCTGTACTTTTGCAAAACATGAACTTGGAGATACTGATTACACTCCTTAGTTTTTATTAAGACAGCTGTAATCCACATAAAGATGCATAGTAGATGTGCAGCGCAGAAATGTGCTTAGCATTGCAGGCAGTAAATTTATCCTGCCAACCTGAACCCCTCCACCCCACCCCACTACCACCAACATAGGACACACACACACACACACACACACACAAAGATTATCTTGATACACATTCAAATAAAGTCAAGAGTAATTTGCAGTGGATATGCTAGCAGTAATAAAAGTCCTTAGATAGAATAATGACCCTGGTCCCTGTTCTGACCAGAGCATGATATAAATGAGAATATCAAATGTGCCGTTATCAACTGCACTGCGTGTGTGTATGCGCATGCACACACAGGGATGTGTAGTCGTATAATTTGTTCTAGTGTGGGTGTTTTTATATTGCTGGGTTCTCTCTCCACTCTTTCTGTGTCATTTTTAGTGTTTGCACCGAGCGGGTATGGCAGTGTGACCTTTAAAGTTAGCTGACCTTTTAGCCAAATGAAAGTCCAGCCATCAGAAACTAATTAGCCCTGCACTCATGCTTTGGTTCCCCAGTCCTGGGAAGAATTTATTCTCTCCTGTTTTTTTGTTTTTTTGTTTCTTTTTCTTTTCTGCCTCTTCACCATTCTTACATTAATATTATTCATTTTTCTCCGTCTTAGTGCTCTGTCTCTTCCGCCCTCCCCTTTCTGTTTTCTCCTCCTACTTTCTGTCTCACATACTCTTTTTCTTCCCACCTCCATTTGTCCTCATCAACCATTTCCACCTCTCTCCTGCCCTCTTCTCTGTGTCTTTCTTACTCTTTCGCTTCTCCCTTCTCTGTGTGGAAGCACTGCCAAAGTGGTGACTAAGTGCCTTGCTAGGGGCAACAGAGTAAGGCTTCCAGTCAAATAGCTTTCTCAAGCTCTCAAGTTTGCACTGCACTGTTGCCTCTTTTTGGATTCAGTTGACTCTTTCTGCCCCTGTGCTTAAAGCCCTCTCATCCTTCGCTCAAACTGTTCATTCTGTGTGAAATTAGGTGTTGTGCTTATGGAGCAGTGCAGTACAGCATGCTGTGCAGACGCTGCCTTCGAGGACGACCGCTTTATGCCTTACCCTGCACGGGGACACATGAAGTGAGATCAGAGAGGCTTGACAAAGTGGCCCTGATGATTTGCCCTTGCCTTGTATGCGAGAGAAGCCAGTGGCACCATCACAAATACACATGAACACCACATCCACACACAAACAGAGTCAGCCAGCTCCATCCTCTTTTGCCCTTCCTCCCAGCGCAACTAAAATGGAGGAGGTGGGCCACTGCTGCTGCTTAACAGCAGATCATCAGGGGTCTCCTTATTCCCCGCAGGGCCTCTCAGAGGTCAACACAACTAGAAAGTTTACACTTGAACCGCTAAGTCAACTGAAATGAGAAAACCTTTAAAGGGAATAGAGGGGAGAAGTGAAGAACACTACCACCTACACTCCTCGTTCATAAATAGATTCGCATCCTAGACTGGCAGCGTGTTTGAGTTAGTTTAGCTCTAATCGAAACCACCGAGATCTGATTCATGTGAATTCTATGATATGCAAGCTATTATTGTAGCGAACTGTGACTGTATTGTGCGGAGCCCTGCGAGAAAAGAGGGGTTTTTATCAGCAACTGAGAAAGAGAAAGGAGAGGATCAATAACTGACCCTGTGGTCATCAGTTAACAAAGTAGTGTTCACTTAAAAGGAGTGTTTGGCTTTCTGGTTAAGGGCAGCCAGATGATGCTAGTGGTTGAAAAAGGAAACATGTGATATGAAAGGTTGTGAGAATAATAGGGGAGTATGATTCCTTTGTTAGTTGGATGCCTTGTTTAGGCTATTAAAGCTGAGAGATGTTGTTTGTGTGCCCAGGAGGCTTTTAGCTAACATACTGTGTCCAGCTATAATAAGATGGACTGACTGGCAGTGTAACACAGACTGTTACTTTACTGTTAGCTGGCACTTTACTGAATAACAAGAGTCACTGTGTGGCAGTACTGTACTGTGTGTAGGGCTGGACAAAAAAGCAAATATCAAACTATAAAACTCTGACCAAACTAAACTTACTCATGTGTTCACTGTGTTGTGATCCGCTATTAAACCTAGCTGTGCATCAGGAGTGTTCACCCCCCACATGTTCTTTTTTTTTTTTGCTAAATTTGCTGATATACCAACAATGAGCCCAGTGTGTTTGACTAGTCATGGATGAAGATATAAGAAGGGAGACAATATGTGAAAGAAAACGTTACGGGTCTGTAACTTATTATTTCCATTTCCTTAATGAAATGTAATGAATGAAAAATGCCTGTTATTATTTTCCAATACCAATCATGTTTTGCACATTTAAATAATTATAAATAATAATAATAATAACCCAAAGATGTTCAGTTTACTATCTATCTATATACTGTCTACACTACTATATACTACTACACTATATACTACTACATGCTGATATAAGCATCAGATCTTCACGTTTTCACGTTGTTGCCAGTCAATGTTTGCCAGTTTTGCATGAAAAAAGACTGAAATCATAATGATTTATCAAAGTAGTTGTTGATTAATTGTCAATTAATCTTCCAGCTGCTTAAAAAATGATGTTAAGTATGTTTTTAAAAATGTAATTTATTTTAATATAGATTTCAGATCATGTTGTTCAGCCTAGTAGTGTGTTTCTTATTAATTCATAATTAATAATAATAATAATAATAGTAATAATAATAGTGTTTATTGTAGATCTGCAGAGCTACTGCTAATACAGCGTAAACTATTCAGTTTACATAATACGTTGCACTTTCATCTGCGAATGACAAAGTTTAATGGGGAGAAAGAGAGATGTCAAAAGAACTGCCTCCATTGCTCCTCCCTCACTAATATCATAACTGGGTCAGGGGTTAGTTGTGTATATGTGTGTGTTTAAGTGTGTGATCAAGTTTGTCATCAATCTAAGCCCCATTAGGCTCTATTAAGACCTCGTCTTAACACACATCACATCAACATGATCAACCAGTTGGTATGAAAATTGGTGTCAAATGCTCGATAACCCCAGTTCATTCCCACACACTGACTTGCTGCTCCAAACCGTACTAAACACACACACTGTCGTCCAGTGAAATTTGGCGCCTTGAAACAGCTCTTCATTTGTGCAGCCACTCTCTGACATGCAGAATTATGCAGATATGGGTGGACACTAGCCTATAGCCTGCGGATGGTATTTTAGCCCTTATGCTGCTCTGTCCCCATTACCTCAAAACCACCACCAGATTGGGAGATCATATATTTTAATGAGACGTATAATAGCTCTTTAACCCATATCATTAGGGGAATATATACCTACGATTTGCTCTTTTGGCAGTTAAACGAAAGGACTGTTTCCCTAATTACGCGGTGTGTAGGACAGGTCACGGGTTGGGTGTGTACCTGTCTGTGTGTGTCTGTGTTCAGGAATTATATGACCATTAAATATTCAGCCGCAGGCCCCCTCCAGCTCCCCCCCCCCCACCCCCCACCCCCTTCACTTCCTCGACCTAGCATCCATTAACGCCTCATCACCGTTTAACTAGCCCTGTTGTCAATCACCACAGGGCCTCGGCTGAAACAGAAAATGTCTGGATTTGGTTTCTCGCCTTGTCTTGTTCAGCATATAGACATGCGTCTAAAACATCTGAAAACAGCTGTAAGAGGCCTCAGTCAAAGACAATCAATATAAGTGAAATATCATTAAGGGTGCATGCGCCCGCACCGTCATTTGTTTGAAATAATATTTCTCTTGTTAGGTGTGATTACATGCTCTGCTAAACAATTTGTCAGTCAGCTAAAATTTCCGCTCTGCCTGCAATACCGTTGTGGGTGTGTGCGTCCATAATAAATGATGTGATCCCTTTTCTAATTGAAAATAATAACTAATCCGCGGATAACAAGCTCTTGTATAATCCAAAGCCATATCCCTTCAGTTCTGGCCTATCTCGGCTGTAATAAAAGACAGGAAATGAGAGGCAAGTGAGAGTGGTGGCTTGGACATTGACGCTTAATGTAATCTGCCTTGAAATCAAATTATTTGACCTGGAAAGCCTAACAATACAAAACTCCTGCCGGGCTGCTGTTAAATATTTAGCACGTGCCTGTCATGAATACAAATGGTGCGCAAATTAGAATCTACAGGCGCGTGACCCCCATATCACACCCCTGGAGCACAGGGGGGCTGGCTCTGCTTTAAATGTTTTAATTACCGGGGCCATGGTGTGGCGTGCCACGCTACCTCGCCGAGCAGCATCGGCGTTGCCCAGGCTGCCACTTGAAGGACAAGCGGTGAAATTCATCCGCGGGTAAACACGAGTGATCTGGTGTCCATGATCTCATCACATTAACTAAAACATGAGGATTCAATAAGGAGAGTGTCTGAATTATACCAAGCTATAATTATAGTTCCCAGCATCCTCTCTCAGGGTTGAGCATTATACTTTTTTTGAAGCTTTGTTCTCTCCACTGGCTACATGATCTACCGTAGGACTCCAGGGAGGCACTGTATTGCTCTTGTGCACTCTGCGCTGAAGGAAGATCTGTCTCAGTGATTTTGATGTAAGAAAATCTGGTTTGTATCGATTCAGTATTGATTAGTGGAGTTAGTCTCATCTCCTGTCGTTACTTCAGATAAATGGCCTTATTTGTTGTGTTATTATGTTCAACACAATCATGCCAGGAACAGTCAGAGGAATATTGAGCCGACACTTCATTGGCTTTATGGCTTCTATTTGTTCCAGGAATTAAAGGATGTTTTCTGCCTGCATAGCACTGCAGTGAGAGTGTAATCAATTACACCTTCACTTTAAAGGTCTGTTTCAAACACAAACTTACAGAGGGAACGTTACACGCCTATTTGTGATTTTTGTCCTGCCTAAATAATGATTGATTTAGAGATGAATAGTGCCACAAATTTACTCTAGCCATCTCTCTTTTTTATTTTCTCCTCTCTCCTCCCTATTCATTCAGGTTTGTGGTTCCCCCCACGTTGAAATGATTAGTTATGCAAGGCTTGTAAGCACTGAATCAGAGTTATGGTCCCTGGGGAAATAAATTTGGCAGAAAATCAGTGTGAGAAGATTTAATTATCACGAGGAGACCTTTTTTCCTTGCCTTGGTCCACTGAAGCCCAAACTCCTCTCTTCCTCCCTCTCTCTCTCACCCCTCTCTCTCTCTCTCTCTCTCTCTCTCTCTCTCTCTCTATGCACAGCTCCACATGCTGCAGCCAAAAAAGCGCTGGCGTGCAGCATGGACGCCAGCCCTCTCCTTGCCTTCCTTCCCCTCTCAATTTGTTTCATTGCACGGTGATAAGCCAAGCAATTACTGCTTTATTGATTTTTCATCACTGCAAATTTAAAGTTGATTTTTTCCCCCCCCCCTCCCTACTTCTCGCTTCCCCTTTCCTCCCTCGGAGACGGCTCGGCAAGGTGATTAGGTGACCTCCTGTCCTGCTGGTCCCGTGAACGAGTGGAGGCGCATGCCGAATTCTGCTAACCCCGTGTGACCCTTGTTGTCCCGGGATAATGGGATGCTGATGCTGCCTGCTGTGTGGCTGTCACTTCTGCAGCCACGGGGGCCTATAGCGTATCATTTCTATAAGGATATCTATGGAATGACTTGTTTGACTTGATAGTAGCCTAGCTATCTCTGCCATAGGCTAAATTACACAGAAATTGACCATGCAATCCTACAACCTGTGTTCACTCAGGTCAAGTGGACAGATGATTGACAGCACCCTTTTACCCTCCATGATTGGTAATCGTTTCTCGGGTCACCCTTATCAATTAACCTGCTACCAGTAGACCGATGTA
This sequence comes from Argyrosomus regius, assembly GCA_946959425.1. NCBI lineage: Eukaryota > Metazoa > Chordata > Actinopteri > Sciaenidae > Argyrosomus > Argyrosomus regius. Next base: position 13,379,404 of record OX336889.1, read on the forward strand.
CGTTCAGCAACTTCACTTTTCGATTGCAGATTTCCTGCCCATGCTATTTAGAGTCACGCAAATTTGTCAAAACTTAAATAGTTAATATGCATTTTTTAGGTTTTTATTTTTAATTGAATCTAGTTAAAAAATCAATATGTCTATTTCAGTCATCATGACGTAGCCTTACTATTAGGAGATTAAAGGTCGACCAGTAGTCTAACAGGAAACATTCCCAGTATGTGAAAGTGGCTTCCACGTACACACACACACACACACACACACACACACACACACACACACACACATGCGGGTGTCTGGACATGATCATACACAGCAGTAGTGTGTTTGGTGCCGTCTAACAGGGTGGTCACACTGCTGTGATTAGACACACCCGCGAACTGTTTCAGGTCAAAGTGCTGGCATCCTGGGTGGCTGTGGCCATGTGGTGGCCCCCGCAAGGTTTGTCATTAGACATCAGAGGTCACTTAAGAGTGTACTGTGTGTGTGTGTGTGTGTTTTAAATGTGGTGTGTCTGATGATTGTGTTGTTGAAATGCTTGAAGTGGGAGAGATGCCTATGTATCGGGGGGCTATGGTGGCACTACACTGTGGCATGAAGATACCAACACTTAGCTGAAGTTTACAAGAGCATGAAATCAAAAAGTAATAATACATACTGATATACGCATAGCAACTGTTTTAAACCCTTTAATGACACTGTGTACTGTGCCTGCGGTCTTTAACTGTACTTCCACATACAATACATTCAAAATGTTGAAGTAAGTAATTTTTACACTTTGACTAGAATCACGTGATGTGCCAATTAACATTACTTGGCTTTAAGAAAATCACGAGTCATTCAGGGACGAGCTGTGCCTGGCTGTGGGAAATTTTGAGAGAAGCTGGTGGATCTGGGTGTCCTGGGATAGGGTGACAGACATTAAGAGGATGTGGAGGAGAAGTACACCATTTTATACATGTGCACACACATAATCAGTGTGTATCAAGATGGGCTGATACCCAGCTGACAGAAATCAAACCTATTAGGTCTGACTGGACATTAAAGTCACGCAACTATTCATGCATTTTGTTCCTGTAATTTAGGCCATGAAGGAAAATAATTTACAGTGCGGAGCTCTGGATTTACATGCAAATGATGATGTCACTCTTGTTTTTGGGGGGTTTTTTTTGCACAATTCCCTCCAATAAGGCAGAATGCAACAGAAAAAAAGGCGGGTAATATATTACACACTGCCAAGGTTATTAGTCTACAACTGAGGTCAGAAGAAGAGGAGGTGGGGGGCATTTGCCTAATTAATTACTACTCAGACGCACACGCACACACACACACCCGCGGCCATGACCTTTACTAATATAGTTTGTAGCAGACCACACAAACAGGAGTCTCTCGGCCTTGCTGTCCCTTTTCCTCTCTCACCAACACACACACACACACACACACACACACATACACCCACCCTGTCAGGAGCCAGCAGAGTGAAAGGGAGAATCAATTACAACCCAACTAAGGGGAAAGAGTTGCTTGCTTGCTTGATGGCTACATGTCAAGAAGACTATAGGTCACGAGCCGTGTGTGTGTGTGTGTGTGTGTGTGTGCATGTGTGTGTCCGCGCCCCTGTGTATTAGTGTATGTGAAAATCGAGCCCGTTTCCTGGATTCAGATTACATCATTTTCATTTTAAAGACCTTGCTCCAATTAAGTAATTAGTTGCATGGTGTTTTCTCTAATTATAGAGTTGTTCATAAAAGAGCTGCTGACCAGCCTGGGATCGAAAAAATGGAGACCGCTGCACTTTTTATTTCCTGCACACACACACACACACACACACACACACATATGCACAGCCTAGTTTAACATCAAGTTAATGCAGTCAAATGCATGTTATTTCTGGTAAAGGGCAGGGCGGGACTCTATATTCTAATCACACTAAAACAGCACTGTGCTTAATAAAGAGCTCCTTGAGTCTCACAGACAGATTACTGTAGTCCAGGTTACTGAACAGTTAGGAGAGGGAGAGTTTAAGGTACCTTTATCTATGCTCTGCTGTATTTTTGCAGCACGTCTTCATCATCTTTCAAAGCCTCTCCTATTTTACACTAAATCCATGCTGTCCTTAAATTGTCATAATATACAAGTGTTGCAGGGAAATATTCCTTCATTTTCTAAGTTATAGACTTAGAGGTGTGTGGCTCTTGCAGCACGCTGACACCCTCTTAAATACGTCCTGAAATAACAAGATTAACGAAAGCAGAACTTTTCACTCTGAGAGAATAGAAAACAATAATGGGAAACAAAATTGAATACAAAATGTTAGGAATGCCACAGGTCCCCCTTTCGAGCCCGTCGACAGAGAAAGTGGCTGTGATCTTGAAGATCTCACCACTCAGCCTGTGAAAGCTTCACTATTTAATGAGATTCTGTGATGCTGCCCAGGCACAGGACATCGGCTAACACTCATACTGCTCTCTTTCTCTCCTTCAAACACACACACACATAGCAAAAGAAACACACACACCTGGTTTTGGTTATGACCTCTATGTTTGCAGTTAGCACCATGCAGTCGGGTCAGCAGGAGCAGTCAGGTCTTAGCTAGGATTTCAGATAAATAGCTTTTATATGCAGTAAATATACAGTAGATGCTTTAAACTTTGTTTGCACTAGTTTCCCGAAGGGTGGAGCCACGAATGCGTTATTTATACACGATAGTGATAGGTAGAATGTCAACAAGGCACCAATAAACATCCCTGATGGATTGCAAATTCCCCATTTGAGCCAATTACAAGTAAATACTGTATGTTATCTTTTTTGAGCTATAATGCAAACAGTGCATTTGAAAGCAGGAATGTAGCATGCGTGGCATCATTTTCCCCCCAAAATGCGTCTCATCAAGGTCTCATATGTTATGTCTGAGGTTTCCATGACAGGTTACATGAGTAAACAAATAATGCAGAAACCCTTTAGATCAGTCGGTGCAGTTATGATGGCAGAATCAAACAATTACATGCATCATCATTTCTTATAAATAGAGTCCATGGCTTCAGATATTGTGCCTGATAGATGGATGGAAGAATAGACTGGGGCCAATCTCTTGTTCCTTCCCATGATTTCATTATGGGCGCAGACAGAAGGAGGTTAAACACATGCATTTAATTTTTTTTTTGTACACATGTGGAGAATATACTGTAGAGTAGCTGAACCAGGGTCAGTTGAGGAGAGGAAGTTGAGAGGATAGATGAGCAAAATAGGGTTGAATGATAGAAGAGAGAGACGTGGTGTGAGGGTGGGGGGGTGAGCGAAGATCTGGAAGGAGATAGCCAAGCATGGCGCGTGGCTGCCATGTCATCCTGTCATTAGCAGGTTGTTTGGGCCTTTAATTCATCATTCAGACCTTTATTGACTGGAGAGTGTGAGATCGCTATCACTCGGAGACACTAGAAGGAGCACACGCTTTCCACTCAGTCACCAGCTGCTCTTCATTTCCTGATGCCAAATAGATATCGCATAAGATATCACATAAACATATCACATGCCATTATCTGCTAAGGTCAAATAATGCTCCAGGTTATACGGCCATTTTAGTCAAAGAATGTGATCGTGTGCGGCATTCTGCATAACTTCCAGAGAACTTATAGACCTGGCAATTAATATAAGGAGCTTAAACTGAGCATTAGTGACATGTGACAGGCCTCTGATGACAGTGACAGGAGTCGTCAGGACGGCAAACTCCACAGAGACCAGTTGACACCATGATAACAAGGTGAGCACCACAGGGGATCACTTGGCCTGTGTATGTATTTGTGGTAGAAGGTGCATTGTTAGGAGACATGGATTATGGAGACATGTGGCTTTTTTGGAGAGTAGGGGGAGTAGGGGGTGGGGTGGGGGGTAATATATGAGTGACTGTGCGTATTATGTGTGCATGTGTGGTCTCGTGGGAACGCACATTAGACTGGCTTAGCCACCTGCTCTGCCATTGGACATCTCCCTGCTCACACGCGCACTTACAAACACATACATACATATGTGCATACTCCTCGGGGACACACTCGGGACATCTGGCTCAGCCTGTCAGAAATTTCCCTTCATTTCATGTGACCTGTTGACCCCCGGCAGCCACAGGCGTCAGACAGGCATCAGCGTCACATCTTGTCATTGTTGCAAAGCCGCCATTGGTGGTTCACTGCCTCACAGATCAGGGCAGGGGAGAGTAAACTCATGGTGGTTTAGCTACTCTTGACTTTTGGATTGTTTTGATAGTTCAGGTGTTTCTCCGCCTGCCTTCTTACTGATAACCTCTAGGTTGCTAACATGCATTTGTCTGCTCTGGTTATCCTCATCTCGTCTCTCTCCCTCTCTCTGAGTGCATCCCTTTCTTTCTCTCTTTCTTTTCCGTCTCCCTTACTCATTGAGGTCTCATTTTTCACTGCCTAAAGCTGCAGGGTATTAGTTATGCAAATATTGACGTGCAGCTTTGCCCTGCTAGCTATCAATTGAAATCAGCAAATCGATGGGCCTAATAGCTGCTCATTAGCCAATTGATGCATTTCCAGGGCTAACATCAGAACCTGTCAGCGGCCCCTAATCAATAGAGTCTAAAAGTATTACCTAACCAAGGCCCACACCAGACACCTTTTTAATAACCTAAGTTGGCTGTCTGGCTTTCTGTGTAGAAGTGGGGCAATAAGTCTGACTCGATAGTTCTGGGCGTAAGCAGGAAAAGCTTAAACTTCTCTGTCATATCGACAAAATATTTCAAAATATCAGCATTCCTAGACACCGAGCAGACACATTAGCTTCCTTAATTTATTTGTTTTAGTGATGGTGTAATGAAAATCCTCATCCACGAAGCAAAATGTCTCACAGAGAGTCGTTTGGTGCCGATAATGAAATCTCATCAGTCGGATTTTAATAAGTAACCTATTGTTTCATTTTTTCTGTTGTTGTTCAGTCCAATTCCCAGGCATGCGTTGGAGCAGCCTGTTGTTTGGGCCTGGAGAATCGTACGGTAAAGACTTTGATGCAGCCAGGATGCTGCTGCTGAGAACGGGGCCAGACTGGAGCCCCTCTATCGCCCCTAGCACACAGCCCTGCTAAGCTTAACTCAGCTGTTTGATGCCAAGCGCTGCGAGTGTGTGCCTGTGTGTGTGCGCAATGTGTGTGTGTGTGTGTGTGTGTGTGAGTGTGTGTGTTTACCCAGCTCAGGGGTTACATAAACAAGAGCAGCTAGCCTACAGGTAAGACCCACAGGAGACCAGCAGACAGAGAGAGAGAGTGAGATGGAGCGCCAGTCTCTTACCTTGGCATTCCCCTGGTGTTGTCGCCATTGCTGGAGTTGGATATTCACTAATGAAGGGCGAGCTGGAAAATGACTAAAGGAGATAGTAAACAAAGTTACTGCACACGCACACACATTGAATACAGTCATACACGTGCGTTAATGTAGTTAACTTGGTGGAGGGAAGCATCAGTGCATGTGTTTGTGCGCATCCCTGATGTATCTGGGGCTGCTGCAAAGAGATGGTGAGAATGTGGGCGGATGGGGGATTGGAGGCGGAGGCTGGCAGCGGGGCAGTTGGCCGCTGGTGCAGAGAGAGGAAGAGCGGGGAAGGGGATCGGAGGGAGGGGGGTACAGCGGAGATAAATCATTAGAGAGCAGGTTATTGGAAATGCAGGGAGATAAAAGAGTGAAGAAGCCAGTAATTGCCTTAAAGATCAGACTACAAAGCATTACTTTGGATTTTACAAGGCCAGCCAGCAACAAAAGAGCAGTAATTTATGAGCTCAGTGTAAAAGAATAGCATAATTACATTAAAAATTAATGCTAATGAGGGCTAAAATGGGGAAGGTGGTTATTATGAAAGTTTGTATTCATCTTCCCTGGGTTGAATGATGGCTAGTGGCTTGATTAATGGCTTAATTTCTATCAATTAGCAGGCAAAAAAATCTCCACTGAGACGGGCCTAAATTGAGCATTGAATTACACATCTTTACCGCGGTGCAGGGAGAGAGAGGGGTAGGGGGGCAGAGGAGGGGAGGAAGGGAACGTTATTGAAACCTGGGAAACCAAGAGAGCTGCTGTGTGCGAGCGCGTGCACATGGAAGCCGGGCATGGGTTACAAAACTTGGATAAATGTTTATCCTCATGTCTTCTCAGAACAGGGCACTGCATCAGTGCTGAGGTTTCAGAAGACTTTGTCAGTGGTGTGATGCTTGGAGGAACACACAGAGAAGGATGTTGAAAATCCATCCATCCATCCATTTTCCATAACCGCTTATCCTTATCAAGGTCCCAGCTGACATTGGGCGAGAGGCGGGGTACACCCTGGACAAGTCGGCCATTGGAAAAAAATAGCTCAAATTTAAATCTTTGTGAATTTGAATCTCGTTTGAAAAACATTATATTCTTTTTGGCAATTCTAACTGAGTTTTTCCTCCAGTTTATTTCTTTAGTATAGTTCTAACTGTGCTGAAGTCAAACTAACCAGCCACAAACACAGCAGCACAGTTTGCCCTTTCTTTGCAATGGCCTGTTCATTTTTAATACATTCATTAAATGCCTTTAAGCTCTCTGTTTGCCATATAATTCCAAAACACCATCAAAGATTTGCCGCAATTTGTCGAGACCTCAATAAAACAAGCAGTTAGTTTTTTGTTTTTTTTTTCCTTTTTATTTATTTTTCTCCCCACAACAAGAGCTGCGGTAATTTAGCTGGCACGCTAGTGCACTCAATTACTGGAATTAATCAGCAGCAGCAATATATTCAGCTCGGCTGCTCTTGATTGACAAACTGTAGACCAAAGTCAAGTTTACAAAGACAACAGACCAAGGCCTCTGCTCCCTGTGTTGACATGTGTTGTTGAACAGCTCCCTCTTCTGGCGGGGGAGTGTAACTGCTGTATAACGCTCTAATCTTCAAGGCTGAAGCAGATGAGCTGAAATCTGTTTTCATTGGCTGGTTTGATTTTCTCTCCCGTCTTCTGGTCTTAATCAATGAAGTGGACAAACAGCTATTTAGAGAGAACAATAGCCTATTGATTCTGAGCCACTCATCAGCACCGCTGTCTGTCCAACTAATTTCAGTAATGAGATGGCAAGTGAGTTTTCTGACTCCCTCTTTTATACACACACACACACACACACACACATACATACATGTATGGGTGTAAAGGACACTAACGCACGTTAACATAGTGCTCAGTCACTATCCATTATTGTAATCTGCAAATGCAAAACAAAAGTTTATTGATTGAGTTTGATTCCATTTCCTGGTTCGCAGTAATGGTTGTAATGCATTTCAGCATCCAGGCACAGATGCCATAGAGAGCTACGGATAACCTAATTTAAAGCAGTACATACTGCGCATTTAATTGTCTACTTTTGTTTCTCTTTCCTTTCTGCCTGTTTCCTCTCACTCAGCTTTCACTTTATCCTCCTCTCATCACTAACAGAGAAGCGTTCCTAATGCGGTGACAATTGAGTCGACCTGTTAAATTAATTTCCCAGATAATGTGTCAATATTAAATATCAACTTTGACCTCTCCAAGCTGCAGAGTGCGCTCGCCCAGCTAGAGTATTGATTTTTGTCTGCCTCTAAGCTCGCCAGGCCCGCACTCAAAGTCCATTATTTTTGATTTTCTCATGAAATACATATCTTTTCCCGCTGACATCTGACAAACAGCATATGGAAGTCATTTTATCTACTAATAATGTGTTTGTCAAAAAGTCTGAGGTCTTAATGGATTCCTGCAGCGCTCACGGACAGCCCAGCAACAGACGGGCCTGCCAAGGAGATGCTAGCAGATATGGGGTGTGTGTGTCTGTGTGTGTGTGTGTGTGTGTGTATGGATACATGTCAGTGTGGCAGTTTGTGTGGTAGCTCTTTATGCAGGGCATTCATGCTCAAAGGACTGCAGAGAAGGGGTAATTGAAAAAGTGAATTATATTTGTGCTGAATTAATTGTCGGGCCAGTCACAGGCGTTCGTTTTCACTCAAACACGTGCACACTCACACACCCGAGCAGTGAGCGGTGGTGATAGTGGTGTGAAGGACAGGCCACAGTCTCCAGGAGGATATTGGGCCAGTGTTCAGACTTCATCTAGCAGCCCAGTCAAGGTAATGACTATTTTTGGAGCTGCTGTGCAATGCGTCTCTGCTCACATCTTCCCGCACAGGATGACAAGCTGATAGTCTGTCATAGAGGAAGGCTTAATTCCACTTGTCACTCAGTTGTCCAATTCTGCAGTGCATTTAAATCAAAACTGAGTTTGTTTGAGTGCTATTATGAACTATAATAGGGTGTGTGCGCCTTTGGTGTGCGTGTGAGATAGCATGTGATGCTTTGCTATGAAAGCCGGAACAAATATTCATTTATTCATTAAACACCGGGCCCATGAAGATCTGTTGTGACACCCTTTCTGTAGCTGCTAATGGATTGAATTAATTCCTGCTATTAGCTCCAATTGCACGCTGTGTGTGTGTGTGTGTGTGTGTGTGTGTGTGTGTGTGTGTGTGTGTGTGTGTGTGTGTGTGTGCGCGTGTGTGTGTGTGTGTGTGTGTACGTATTAATGTCAGCCATGAGTGCAAAGTATGTAAGTTTTCCAGTAGTACTTATATCCCCATGTTCTGTGTGTGTGTGTTCCCATTTGTGTACTTGTTTTCATGACACAGCCTACATGAGTGGAGCAGAGAAACATGGATGTCTGCTGGATTGACAGATAGAGAGATGGGAGAGTGCAGGAGAGGACGGATAGATGGGGGAGAGAGGGATGAATATTGACTGATCAGTGGAAAGATTGACAGCCAGAGAATAATGGGAGCATTCAGACTGTCTTTATTTTCCCGTTGCTAACTTTCCTGGCACACCTATTTTTGCCCTCCTACGCTACGACGACTGCTCTTGAATTCTTGAAATGATTTATTATCTGATATGCAGAATCCTGATGTGTTTATATCCGAGAGTAATTTACTGGAAACCCTTTCTGTCTTTTTGTTTGATTGGACGAGCCAGAGCAAAATACTTTCTGATACATGAAAACTATATGAAACCTAATCACATTTAGTCTCCATAATGAAATTCCATTGCAGTGAGTTTGTGTTCATATTTTGATTATTTTAGAATGCATTATCTGAGTGTAATTCACTGTCTGGCTATTATCTTGTTAGTATTTTTTTTCCACTTGCCTTTTGTAGTAACTCTATGCCCTTGGCTAAGCAGGAGTCCTTTTTCATGGAGGCCAAGATTAAAATAGGGGAATATCAGATATTTCATATTGTATGTGTCAAAGAGCATTATACAGAGAGATAACATACAATCAACTAAGCCCGGTCCAAATGAAATCTGGTGCCTTTCAGAGAATGACCAGGCATGGCTGGCCCTGTGTGTGTTTGTGTGTGTCTCTGGATGTGCGCATGCTTTTGTTCATAGCCTTCCTTCTGTGTAACATGTGTTTCAGAGGGAACTTCTGTGGAGGAGCAAGTGCGAAGGATAAAGGACATTGAGGCCATCGAGAGTGATTCCTTTGTTCCTCAGGCTTTCAAATCATCCAGGGATGATATAAAGGTGCGTTCTGTCTCTCTTTCTCTCCCTACCCCTCACTCTCGCTATCTTTTCACTCTGTCTCTTATTGAATTTACCTCTCTGCAACGCTGTGCCGTCTGTCCAGAGACAGCCCAGACCAAATCAAACATTCATTCAGCACCGTTTGTTCCGACCTGAGATGGTTTCATCAGACGCTCCACTGTTCACCGCCTCCAAAGCGGCAGCACCCACACAAAAGCCACAGCAGGCAGCAGCCATCCTCTGTCTTCCTCCCTCTGTCTCTTTCTCCCCCCTCTGGTTGTGCAGATGCAGACAAAACACAGAAGTCATTATTGAAATGTCTCTGAAGGAGCAGGAATTAGATTTGTTGGGGCTCATGGCTGTTTTGAAAAGATAGGCGACAACATGTGACAGCAAACCTGCACAGACGTTTGGGACACATACTGGTGAGTCTGACAAAGGTCGAGACCCATGTGGCTGCAGCTTGGCCTGGACTAAGCCAGTCTGCCCTGGCTTGGACAGACCGCACAGATTGCACAGTACACTCTGCCTTCTCTTCCTGAGAGTGTAAATGCCCCCTCTCACATATTGAACCTGAAACTCAACCAGGTTCCAGCTGGGCAGCAGCTTGTTCACATCCAGATCATCTCCACAAATAAAATCACACATCAGGTTTATTCTCACACGTGTATAAAGTTAGATTCATACTGTAAAAATGTTACAAAAATGGGAAGCAGTTCTGCAATATTTTAATCAGTTGCTTTATAAGATTAAAGTTCTTTAATGAAATACAAATTTAAGTTTTTTAATAACAGCTTTTCATTAGTTTTCATATTAATCTCTTGGGTATTGTCCTCATAATTAGTCAAATATAACTTAAGATATCCAGACGATTCATCCTTAGTTGGGAATATTTCAGAGTTTTATAGCTGTATCACATCTTTGGCTGTTGTGAAGAGGGTACTGGCTAAATATACTGCACATTTAAACATTGTTTCATTAGCATAGAACAGATATCTTTGGGTTATTTGTTATTTAATTAAACTGATAATTAATGAAACCTTTTAAAACTAAATAGGACTAAGGATTTTTAAGATTTCAAGAAAGCTGCGTTCATTAGAAATGTATATTCAGCATATTGTTACAAAGAATTGTGATTACCAGTTCGACTGTCTGATATTTGGCACATCACCGTACTTATTAGCCAGTGTGTTTTATATCTCGCTCACTTTTCGTATCCTGCCAAATGAATTTTAAATAGATCTTTCCAACTGGGTAAACATTTGCTCTGGGGCTGTGTTTGAAACATGAATGGACTTGGCAAAGTATTAATTTTGATATTTCTTCTTCATCAAGTGCAACAAGGAGAACTGGCCATCTTTCCAAATATTGGGCTTATTATAGTTTTAAGGAATACCTCGAGGGATGGAGGAAGAATCGGTTGTAAATATCACATTTCCTTCTGTCAGACTCACAGCAACATGAGGCCGACAGAGAATCTTCATCTTTAAGCCATTTTCAGTCATATAGAAAAGGGAACATACTTTTTTTTATTTTTTTTTTTATTCAACTTTAACAAAATGCGACACAAGTTTTGACACAACTGACAGGTGTTATAAAGCTGATCTCTCAGTGAATATTCACATGAGGCCTCTCACACTGCAGTTGCTGGTTTATAAGAAAATATAAGTTGGAGAAACACATGCACACGCAGATGACACATATGACTTAGATTCAGGATACACGCTGATTACTATCAACACAGCTTTCTAGAAGCTTATTGCATGAGCCAGACTTTCACTGCCATCTGCTGGACAAATGATATATCGAATTTAACTATTCTCTTTTCTCTCTTCTGTGTCCTACAGATAAAGTATGTACTGCATACTTTATCTATAATGTATATAATATGTAATATATACCAATCTTATGCTATATTGTTTAGCCTTCAGTGAAATTAACAAACTTTTATGTTGTTATACCTACAAAAAATTATGCAATGTGTGTTCCATAAGACCTCCATTCAATTGCAATTTGGGAAACTGTTTCCTAAACATTTTATTTATGTTTTATTTTTATAATTAATTCACATGTTTTGCACCTATAGGTAGATCCATTTCCTTTTAGTTGTATGTTTATATAAACTCTGGCTAATATATTCATTTTTTTAATGTTGTTTTCACAATGTATTAGTTGAATCTACAATTTATAATCTTATATCTACTCATGTTTCTGCGTCAGCATGTCTTTTGGTACTCTGACACCTTTTTGCATGTTCTGTGTATTTCTGTGAGTTCAGACTGAGCCAGCTGAGCTGAAGTTGGAGTTGGACCGAGCAGATTCTCAGGAAGTCACTCTTCCCATGTCCATAGTCTACAATGACACTGACACGCTCGCCCATCCCAGTGTAAGTTCACACACAAGGCAATATTTCACTGCTAGGTTTAAATTTTTCTCTTTGCTCGAACATCACACCAAGCTGTCGTGCAGTTCGATAACAGACTTTTTTTTCTTTTGGCACACATAAAGCTCATCTCATCTGGTTTCTTGTCATTTTATCCTTTGCTACCGTCTTGTTTTTATGAGTGTGGTGCTTATTGATTGGTGGACAAACTTTGCAAAGTTTTTCTTTTAAAAATACTACTGCTGTAACTAACACCACCACTATTTACACCATTCCTGCATATTCTGACACCATGGTATAGGACACTGCAGTATAGTAGATTATAGCCTCCTAACATCACCTCCTCTCCTGCCTGCAGACCAATGATGAAAAACGAGAAGGAAACTTTAAACTCCAATAACGCTCCCTGGGGCTTCCCAGTCATCTATCTCCACTGGGGAAACTAAGTTATGCCCTGACATATGCAGATAACCCCCTCAAATACACACACAGCCCCCCGAGCTGAGATGCGCACACATACACACCCTCAGACAGGCTGATGTATGGTAGCAATATGCCCCAGGCGGGCCCCGGCCTCAGCTTCAGCTCCAGCTCCACTTCCAATTAGAACAGATGAGTCCCATTAGCCCAGCCCAGATACTGTCATCCCACACACACAGCCTCATTAGCACCATGACACCAGCGCAGGGCCGACAGACAAGAACTCACTGGTGTTGAATCTAACACACAGATAACATGCAGCGTAGGTTTAGGAATGAAGGATCGACGTGGCCGGCGTTGCTCTACAATCTGCATAATAATAGACACATATCGTCACATAGACGTACAGTATGTACATGTCACCATTAACTCTCACACAAACACACACACAGTGAATATAGAAATGATCTTCCAATTTCTCCCTTTGCCTCAGCCCCTTGCTTCTCAGTCTCATAGTCATTATGTTACTTCCTAATAAACAGATGCCTTCATTCATCAGACAGTTGCAGCAGCAGTTTTATAGCCCTTTTACAATCAATAGCATTGCTGCTGGTGATGTACTGCGACGAATATGCGACACGTGTAGGCCTTTTTCTGTCACCAGGCTAACACACTGCTGGGCCCGCTGAACTGGATGAGTTATGTGTTCTAAAATAAAGCTTATTTTCTAAAGTTTAGTACGAAGTGACAAGGCAGGAAGACAAGGAAATACTAATGAGACATGTAAGATACCACAGCTTGCACTCTAGTATTAGAGCATCATCGGTGTGACTCAGAAGTCCACATTGAGGTCACATGAGTGTCAATGGGCAGTACTGACAGCTCCGTGCCAGGCTTAGGAACTTACTAGGAAACATAGCTCATTCATTTCTGTCACATTCTTCATGTGAGATGTTTTGGAAGGTGGGACTGAGTGGCCCTAACACTACACATACAACCTCTGTCATCAGGAGTTGGTAATGACTCATGTGCCAGTGTGGACTGTGGGAATAAAGCTGCTCTTAGTAAATACAACAGAAGCAATTAAGCTGGAAATGTGTTGAGGTGGCCAACAAATTCAACTGTAATCTTTCAATCTGTAAAACATAGGACGGTATCGTATAAATATCATCATAAAAATGAACTATATGGATGACTTCCAGTCCATCTTTGTTCCTGCCCTCACCTTTGGGCTTTGGGTAGTGACCGAAAGAATGAGACCGCGAATACAAGCAGCTGAAATGAGCTTCCCCCTGCCGGGTAGCCGGGCTCAGCCTTACAGATAGAGTAAGGAGCTCGAACATTCGGAGGGAGCTCGGAGTTAGAGCCGCTGCTCCTTTGCATCGAAAGTAGTCAGCTGAAAAATGTGAGAATTTGTCGCTTTCTTTGTCTCAGATGATACTAAATTGAACATTTTTGGGTTACTTGTGCTGACATTTAATTAGAAAATGTTTTCATTTTCACTGTTTCAATATTTTAAACCTGTTTTTATGTTTGTCTTAGTGCACACTGAAAAATAAAGCAACACTGGTTCCTGGTGTTGAAGTCTAAATGACAGTTAAACCCTTGGTGGTTCCCTTTATAGTCTTGTGATCTCTGTCCTTAAATGTACCTTTGTCTGTCTGTTTACTAATGTGTCCTCTCTACACTGTCCTGCAGTTGTTTATGGACAAGGACAAGGCCGAAGAGCTGTGGCTCAACAGACTGATCTCGCTGCGGCAGGAGAGGCTCATGGGAAGTCCTGTGACTTAATGGACACCAGGACCCCAGAAGATCCATTCTGCTCTCTTGATTCCTGTTTCAGTTGCTTCTATTGTGTCTGAATCCCACCATAAGTCTGTCATGTGTAAAGACATGACATTTTGTACTTTACCCTTCCACTGATTTCTTTGACCTGTAAAAACTTGAGAATTTGAGCAAATGAACAGTTTTTGCTCCTAGTGTACCGATTATTTTATTATTGTGAATGTATTTGAATAAAACAATCTGCCGCCTGCTTTATTTTTAACAGTTGAGGTTCTTACAGTCAGATAAGTTGGTCTGTTTATGTAGCATTTGACACATTTTGACTTTTGTAATTAATTCAGTAAATAAAGCCAGCTGTGGTTTGTTTTGTTGTTTTTGTGTGAAAACTGTCTTGTGCTTTTGTGGGTGAATGATGGAGATAAACTTGTGCGTGGGATTTATTTGATAGAAACTTGTGACAGTTATGTTTTTTAAAGTAACATAGAAGCATTATCATCAGATAGATAGAGATACATGAGTCACCCTGCCATACAGTAACCTACTATAAGTAGCCTGACTCACCCTGAGGTAACCTTATCACTTTGGTCTGCATCAATATTGGCATAAAACTAGAATAAACATATGCTCACCTGCCCTAAACTTTACTCTCCTCTTAAATGTTCTATTCAGTGATTTATGTTTATGTTTATGCAATGTTGTGTCTCTGTTGGAGGAGGGATTAAAGTCAGTGTAGAGTCCACATTCAGGCCTATTTGTGGAACAGCCAGATGGTAGATCTATACTGAGTCTGGGACACGGTGTGTCACTCATGTACCCTCCAAATAGTCAGTTGTAATAAAATAAAGAAAAAGCAGAAAATAATTTGCTAAAGCAAACACACAAGCTTTGCTGTGTGAATGAGTGCAATGTGATTTGTGTGCATACCCTCCTCACATGTCTTTACACCCTACAATTATTAAATCAATCATCACCTTAGAAATAAAACAGTCTGGTAATTTAATCCTAGAGATTTGCCCCATGTGATTTCTTCTTCACCCTGGGACAATCACTGATATTTCTGCAGTTTAAAGGCTGCTTGGAGGTCACATAGCACATGTGAGGGTAAAGTTAGATAGGCACCCGGCTGATTTTGTGGTGGCTTGCACACAAAAGATAAGAAAATGTGAGTTTTATAAGAAATTTCTAGAGTGCCGTCGCCATGGCAGCCAACCACAACACACAGCCCGCGGATAGAACTTGTTCGAACGCTCCGAATAACCAGCCAATAGGATTGACGGACTGGCGTCACGTGTGCGGTGTCGGTGTGCGTTTGGTTCTAAATCACTCCACCTCCTCCATAGTAACATTACCGAGGCTGAGCTGAGGAGGGCGGACACCTGCGGCCGAGCGGATTATCTTCTTGAAATCTTTACATTAGTTTTTGTCCGCAGCTTCAAAATCCGTGGAAATGTTCAACAGCAATTTCAGGGACTTAGATGATGATCCGTTCTTCTCGTGAGTAGCAGCTCATATTATTATATTATTATTATTAGACTGTTTTGGCTTGTAGGTTGCTCACATAAAACATAAATTAAAATACACACAAAAGCAGTTTATCAGGTTATGAAATGAATAACATTTGAGGTGCTATATTTCAGTCATGATATATTTAGGACCGTGCATAGTAATCTTAGACAGACAAACAACAACAAAGTATGGCCACAAGCTAATAATGTAACGCTGAAACCTAATATTGAGTTTAAAGTTTAAAGAAGTTCAAATTTAGTTCCACTTTTTAATTATCATTTATTAAAACGAGACGTTGTTATATCAGGCCTAGCTTCTCAACTCTGATTAACCACTCTTAACTTGTTTGGTTAACGTTTTGCTCACAACATTTTTAATATTAAAATAATAAAAACTTAACTAAAGTTTTCTTTGGGCTCTATAATCTTACTACCACTCTGCACTGAGCAAATATGAACGCATATCTATAACTTGATATTGCTATATTTAATATAAACTGAATTGTTATGATGTAACTGAAACATATATTAACCATTACAGTTACAGTTTAATGAAGCTGTTACCTAGCAACGGCTGCTCCAAGCTGGAACGACTGATTTAACGACAGACGCTGATTTATTATTATTATTATTTTTAAAAAACGTATTAAATTTAACTTAAAACCTGCATAAAAATGTCAGTTCATGAAGTAGCACAGCATTATTTTGTGTCCTCTCATGTACTTGAGTAATTAGTAATCACTTTTAAATGACTATCTGTGTGCCAAAGTCACTTTGACTAATTGCATGAGTGAACACCTGCTGTGTTAGTGTAGCCGCACTTGACCCGACTTCTAAGAGTGTAAGGGTGGCTCAGAGTATTTTAGGGCTGCTTCTTATTTTAATGTTGTGTTCATTGAAGAATTTATCTGTCATGTGCTCCAAGCTGGCATAGGGTTAGAGAAGTCACTAAATATAGGAGGACATGGAGTATGTAGTGTAGAGACTTTTTTTTTCTCCACATATTCATGGTTTGCAGCCCTCAACATCATGCCACAGATTTGCTTTGTGAATGTTGACGCTCACTCTGTTTTTGCTCTCTCTTCCTCTGCCATAGGGATCCTTTCCGGGCACACAGGGATCATATGCGGCACATGATGCGGAGCTTCTCCGAGCCGTACGGTGCACCCTTAATGCCCAGTATAATGGATGGGAGAAGCCGTGGGCGTGACATGACAGAGCATCCTAGCTCATCCCTGGCACTGAGAGATGAACACAGGGTGAGAATGAGCATTCAGTGTATTACATACATTTGACCTAGCCTACATACATATCATATGGTTCTGTGTGGGCGAATGCTGAAGCTGCTGCTCCATACAATTACGCCTTATGACCCCCTCTGTCCACTGCTCATACGGCTTATAGCCGTAGAAGATTCATGTTTGGAGAAAGTTTACTGAGGTTATAGTGGAAGCTGGCCACTGGCAGCGTAACTGGAGCACCACTCAGTGAGGTATGGGGGCCATGTGAGTTTCTGGTTTAGTGGAAGGGCAACCCCCTTGGCCTCTCTGGACAGTTATATCTAGCCCTCAGGAGCCCTATTTATAGTGCATTGTTCCACTGACACACTGCTTTCTTGCAAATACACGCACAGACTTCTTTAACACTCAAACCAATAGGACCCCGGAGAATTCTGCTTTGCTCTGCTGAGGTGAGCAGCTGCTGAAAATAACTTTGATATCATTCTAGTTGACCTAGTTGTCATGTTAACGTAAAATACAGTTTGTTTTCAAACTGTCTCCCCTGATATATTTGATTTCATGCACTTTCATGCAGGATAAAGCTGTAAAAGCTGCAGCCGTTTAGAGAGCACTCATGGATTTTGTTTGCTCTAGAACAAATTGATGTGATTTGTGCAGCATTGTAATGAAAAGGCAGGGAGGCAAGCAGGAGGATAGTTTTGGTCTGCCATGTTTTGCACCCGTTAACCTTTCCCAAATCAAATCAGCCCCTGTACTGCTTATATATCCCTGCTAAATCAAACTTAGTCCCTGTCACCTGCTTTAATCCCAGTACCTCATGAGAGCCTGTATATTTATCCTTGATAATGACTTTCACCAGAAACCTAGCCTCAATGGACAGCAACTTGCTTTCTCTTTATTAGCATCATGCCATTAACTAGCTAACGCCAGCTAAGGAGGGGCTCTGAGCACTTGACTAATGACCTCAGTGACAGAGGGTGAAATGGAGCCGCACTGCAAAATGCCCATCCAAACAAATAATGTACTGTTTTTTGAACGTGTTTCAAATGTTTTTGACAAGATGCTGTTTACTTTTGAAAATGCATTATCTTGGCAGAGGAACAACAGGATATTATGTTCATGAAAGATTAGATTATGTGTCAGGTGCAAAGTTTTTTGCAGCACAAAAACAAGATGGGTTTCAATTAGCTATTTTTCTTGATTCATACAACAAGTGAGTTTGAAAGAAAAAAGATTCCTCTGGCGCTCCAACCTCCAGAATCCTTTTGTTAATTGTCACAAACAATAAACCTACTTTATGGTAAGATACGTGGAATTAAAGTTCACCGAATTACCATCAGGATGCACAGTTATTACCACCGAACCCTGCTCTCTAACTCCCACACACTCAATTATCTGAAGATAAGGACCGGTCTGGTGTTGCCCAGCCGTGGTCAGAGGGCTGAAGCTCTGGTGCTGAGTTGTTGGCTCTGTAAAGGCATTTGTGCGGATGTCATGGACGCTCTGTTTTCTCATTGTTGCTCTTTTAGTCCATCTGTTTGGCAGAGCGTGCCTTGGCAGTGCTGGTGCATTAGCAGCTAGATGACAGACAGCTCACTCGCATACTGCTCTCTAATATCACAGGCACAAATACGTACGCAAGCACACACGTACAGTATTAAAACATGCTCACAAGCACAATTACACATGCAAAATAACGCTCACATGCAAATCCACATGCATGAAAATGCACACACACACACACACACACACACACACACACTGGCCACATAAATTGGAAGGCCTGTACTTCTAGTATTAGCTTGCTAAGTATTCAATTCCCCCGTCTTACCTTCCAAGGCTGCTGTGAGTTATCACATTTCCAAATCTCTTGCCAATGTCCACTATCTGGTTCATATCACCTTTCAAAGCACTCATTCATCTGAGCACTTGTTTCTAGAAAGTACTGTTGAATGACAACCAAGCATTATTATAAGTTGGATGTATGTAATAACAAGCATAGGTAGAACTGATTTATACACTTAAAGTCAGATTTTAGCAGTACTCTGACACTATAAAATGAGGAGAAAAGCTTGGCAACGTGGAATTAAGCAGCTCCTACACCTCTTATTCACTGTGGCAGCATTAAAAACATCAACACAATCACAACCAGAGCCTCCTCATCTTCTCTGTGGTCTTCTAGTTCAAAGAGCACAAATTTAACAACTCCCTGCTGATGCATCTAATCCATAGGAGCTATGGAGTTTGCAGCACAACCTCTCTTTGCCTTTTAAGCGTGAATCATCCACAGTACACTTCCCCTCTGGTGTAACTCATAGCTCCCCCAGGGAGCGAGAGCGGGCTGCCTCAGAGGGCACAGTGGCAAGTTCAATATCAGATTGAGAGAGAGATAAAAAAGAGAATGTCAATCTGCAGTTGTCCAGACAGCCTAAAATAATGTGTTAAAGACCACTGGGTCTACGTTCCTTATTCTGCACCCTCGGCTCAACCCCGGTCTAAATATAATGTTGGCAGATATGTAACTGGCATTTATTAGTCCATACATGCCACTCTAGGATAAAATTGGCTGTGAGGCTTCATAGATACTGGTCAGGAGCGTTTTACATCAGCTTGACATTTGAAAAGAGCTGAGAGAGCAGCCTTGGACTCTTTGACCCCTGATAGATCCCCGTCCTGACTGGTCCATCCAGCCTACCGCAGCCTTCCTAGAATTAAGCTCAGTTTCAGTGTTAAACCCACGCTAATCTCTGGCAATGCGACCCAATTACACATGGAACACAAGTCATTCAACACCCCCACTGATTATGCACAATACCCATGCGCATCACACGCATAGCGATGACTGTTGAGATGCTTATCCAGGGCCGCAGGGTCATAAACACCTGCGGTTTTGGCCCAGAGAACACAGGGTCTGGCTGCAGTCAGCTCCCGCCTCGCTGGCCTGTCACTCCTCGGTGCTCGCACTCCGATAGAGTTCATGGCCTTGAAGGGTTGTGCTACAAGGCCACGGGGAGAGCTCTGTGTGGCCGTGTCAAGGGCTTAGTGTCCGATGTAAGACAACCTAACAGCTTCCTGGAAACAACCTCAACAAACATGCAAAAAGTCTACATGATTTGTGTGTGTGTGTGTGTGTGTGTGTGTGTGTGTGTGTGTCTGTTATGCTGTGTTGCTAAACTGAAATTATTTGAATCCTCAGGACATGAGCCGGTCATTGTTGCCCTTTGGTGGTATTGACAACACGGTCAGTAAACGATCATATGAGTTTCTCTTGTTTCGCTCGTACTGGCCACATGCATGCTCCAAATCCGTAACTGACTCTGCCCATTACTTATTGACTAAAAGTGGTTAGTGAGGTGGTCACAGTGTTTCCTTTACAGTCACTCAAATTTAAGTTCAGCATCAAGCGTAACTGTGAAGAAAATAGGTTTATATTACAATATGTAATTTGCAGAAAATAGGAAATGTTTTAAACGCAGCTCATAATGAACTAACGTGTCCTTAAAACCCTCCTCACTCAATAATTCCTATGGAAACACTGTGACCAGTATGTGGACCAGTGGGTTGCTCTCTAAAGCATGCATAATCCATTATTTGTTGTTCTTCACTGTAACACATGCATCACATTTGTTCCTTTTATATCGATTTTAATGATGCATGTTGTATAAAGCTGATGATGCATCTGTTTCTGTCAGATTTGGATCCATTTTAAAAGGAAACAAAACTTTGTGGCTGCACCAAAGATTGTGCAGTTGGACAACTATATATCGCCAGGTTGACTTTGACTTGGCCGATTTTTGTTCATTCAATTTGCTAATTTATTGGTCTGTCTCCGAAGAACAGGCACACATCTGTACGAATATATTGGCAGTCGCCGGCTGTTGGGCTGACAGTGGCAGTTGGAAAATTTTAACATATCGCCCAGCCCTAGCTGCACCCTTCCATGATATCTAATGTGAACAAATTTTGAATGCATGGTGACTAATGGCATCTTACTGCCATATGCATGACTGACTCGAGTGGTGTACACAGTTTTTCCTCGCTCAAAATGAGGCAAAGATGGAATCTCAACTGTGACCTACAGAAACTTTTTTAAAGTAAGAAAATATTCAATTTAAATAACTGAGTTTACAAGGTCGCCAACATTTTTTTTCCATATCATCTTCTGTGTTAAATGTCCTGCAATTAAGCCAGCCTTTATCAAACATGCACTCTAATTGATGCATTTAATGCAATGTTTTTCAAAAGTTTAGGTTCAGTTGTCGTTTTGTTATGAATGGTACTAGATCACATGACCTGACGTGATAAAATGTGGACGGGCTGGTTATAATGTCCCAGATGACACACATGCAAGACACATTTAGCATGGTGTGCATGTACGTATGTTTTTACACATGAAGGAGTTGTTTATGAGCTGATAACACCGAGTGACGTGTCGCGTACGAGCCCTGCCATTCAACTCCTCTGACCTTTGGCTGTTCTTTTGCTCTTTTTTGTTTGTGCAGGACATGATGAGGAACCCTTTCGGCATGTTCGACAACATGATGGCCAACGTGAGAAACAGGATGGAGGAGATGCACAGAAACTCTGTGAGTTTACTCATTCGGTGATTGTATGTTTTGTTTCCTTTTTTGTTTGCGTTCTCAGACATAAATTGCTCGACAGCGTGTGTTTCTGTGTTTCAGGAGAACATGTCCACGGATTCAAACACCCACTCATTCAGCTCCTCATCAGTCATGACATATTCAAAGGTTGGAAATGAACCTCCGAAGGTCTTCCAAGCAAGCTCATCGACACGCCGCGGCCCTGGAGGGGTAAATACCACATTGCATGTACTTTAGAGCACAGATCAGTACATTAAGCCCGGAGAAGGAAATCTGTCTGTGGAGGGATCACTCAATTTGTCATCCCAGAGTGGTCACGATGATAACTTCCCCTGGCCTTTGCTTATGAGAATATTATGGCAAACAAACTCTCCCAGTGGCACCAAATGGCTCTGTTCCATTAAGGTGTGCCAGAAGTCATTTGGGCCTTTGTGCAGACCCAATACCAGGTCCCTGGAATTGGCACTCCTAAATGGAATGTGGCCTTACGACTATTATTAGCCGCACTTGTCTTTGACCAGTCAAACTGTTGACCTGTTTATTTTATGACTTTTTATGTAAAGGAAATAAACATATTGATTGCTAATCTGTGGGATTTTTTTGTAGACCAACTGATGTGTCTGATGGGTTCAATAATGTTTTATGACCAGATCAAGGAGACCCGGCGAGCGCTTAAAGACTCCGAGAGCGGTCTGGAGAAGATGGCCATTGGTCACCACATCCAGGACAGGGGACACGTTGTTGAGAAGAAATTCAACAAGAAAACAGGAGAGAAGGAGTTCAACCAGGACTTTCAGAATATGGATGAATGTACGTTAAAGTGATTCACAAACAAGACACCATCACGATGATGGATAAACAGTAAATACTGGTACATCACCCAGATATAGTTTTTGGACTGTCAGATTAAGATTTCAGAGTAGACTTTGGTCGGATCATGTTCATATGTTATGATAACCTCAGTGGATTTGTTAAGTAGTCTGACCATTTTTCCACTCTAAATACCACTGTCTACAGACAAAATGTTGCCTAACATGATCCTGATCCTCTACCCCCAGCTGAAGCATCGTCTTTTGATGATGAGTGGCAGCAGAAAGTGTCCACGTTTCAGCCCTCTGGCCCCATGTCTCACCTGAAGGAACCCCAAATCCGTGGTGTTCACCGGGCAGCCCTCACCAGCTCTGAGCAGGCCCACAGGTCAGTGTTATGTGCTCAGACACCATGAAGTGTTGAAGACAAGCCAGAATCTGCAGTTCAGGATCAAATGACAAACAAGTGCCAGACACTGACACACACAGCACGCTTTATTGAGTGTATGATACTGCAGTCAATTTAGATTTTGAACTGTGATTGTTGACTTTTTTTCCCCACAGAGACCAATCGAAGGGCACGGCCGAGGATAAAAGCAAAGTGAAAGGCTCAGGATCGACAAAGAAGTAAAAATATCTGTGTTTATTAAAGTATTTCAACCAGTACACTCGGGTACTCTGTACAACCCCTTATACACACACACACACACACACACACACACACACACACGCTGATTTCATCAACAAGATAGACAGAATCTGAAGGCACTGACCCACATTTTGTAAGATTTAAGAGAGTATATGTTTCACATTACTGCTGACAACTTTCCAAAGCATACTGCACAATATGAGAAACAACATGCCGAGAATCGAAACACGCTGAAGATGGCTGCCTCATTAAAGTGGAGAGTTTATTCTTGTTATTCATGGGTGAAATTACACCTAACCACCTAACTGTTAATATTTTACTTAAGTTTGAGAACATAAAAAATGAAAGAAATATGGGATTTGGAATTGTATTTTTTTAAAGTCTCTGCAAGTTCATATTTATACCATGATCATGCAAAACCAGCAGTATACTCTTAGAGTAATACTCCACTCAAGTAATACTTGAGTGATACTCTCATAAACTTTAAGAACATTACAATAAAGGTCCAAAGTGTCCTTAATATTTCACAGCAACCAGGAAACTAAAAGGCTCAATAGTATTTATATGGATGTGTTGAAACAGATTCAGATAAACTATACAATGCAAGTAGATATTAACATATAATTGGGTCATAGACACTACTTTTATCATTGCACATTAACAACTAGAGAGCAACTAATGTAGATCATTTTGCATCAGATAAATAGAATCTGCTCTGTGTAAGATATTCTGTTTCTCACGTTGTAACTTTCATCATGCAAGAAGACACGCATGTTGTGACTTATTGTTTGAAATCCACTCATGCACTTAGACAATGTCTACATTGTCTTTTTGTAATTATATTGTCTAGTTCCCAATGTTCTAGATATATGTATTTTATCGATGTAATCTTTGTAAAAAGAAAAAATAATACTCTTCCCTTTTTATATGTTACTTTGGTTTCTCTTGTTTTTCATCGGATGAACTCTGTGCTGCACAGCACAATATCTTGACATTGTCTGGATTATTCTCAATAATTCGAGCTCTGTTCTTGTATATTTTTTCAAGCTTTAAATAAGTAAGTTCTGTGTCAAGACAGACTATTGTCTGAAAATAAAAATGTAAAGATATTAAGTTTAATCTGGTGCTTTGTGTTTCCATCCATCTCGTACGTTACTGTAGGCAGAGGTCTACGAGATTATGAACGTGTATTGTGGTAATCGTCTCTTGTGCTGTGCCTGTTTGGTCAGGACCCAGGGTAGTATTTTTGGATCTAAGCACTTGTCAGTAGCTCAGATTGGTCTGAGATGTAACACAGCTGCAAGCCCCTCTCATGTGCTTGTGTATCAGACTTCATTAATCCCTTAGCTTCAACATACAGATAGCAATGAATTGACAAGCATCGGACCAATATATAGCTCAACAAGGATCCGAGTGCAAGTAGAGTCCACCAGAACTAGAGCACTCAGCGGCATGTTTATGTAACATGAAAGATGAGCCCTTCAAGAAAACTGTGTATGTAAAATGTATACCACTGATTTGTCATGGAAGACGAGAAGGAGCAATCACCGCTCCTGTTTGTCTGCCAATCACAGGTACCGCTATCTCACACAGATCACTGTCATAGGTGGCTGAGATGACTGACAGACTTCACAGCTTCTGAGTTTATACTGTACTCACTGACACCCTGGAAATCTCAGTAACTGCAATAGATAGTGTTATTTCTTAACAACCTATGAGCCAAATCAGATACTTCTTTTACAGGCTCCTCCAAGGACAAAGAGATCAGCTCAATACCTGTCACCACTTTAATTAAATACGCTACTGCCTCTGTAAATTGAGTCTGACATTTTCTTCCCTTTTACTACTTCCAGAGTTAAATCTTAGAAAACGTCTCTGCAGACAATATGTGTATTAATTCACCTGAACAGTTAAATAATCTTTAAGACTTGGCTGTAAGAAAATGTTCTCTTATTGTGTTCCCATCTTTGTACACCAATAATCAATAACAAGTATCAGTAGAAAGGTTTTATTCAATACAAAGAAGCTACAAAAGACTTGTGAATATTGAGTTGGCAGTTACAACTCTGCCACCACCTGCTGGTCATCTTACAACATGACTGTCAGGAATATTTACACAGCATTTATAAGAAACATAACTTACTTAAAAAAAAGAAAAAAAAGAAAATCTTAACCAAATATACAGGATCTTGAGAAATTTCCAATGTAGCGCAAAAGTGAGTGCAAAAGACCTAAGGCGGTCAGGTCCAGGTCTACATGATTCCCTGAGGCTGTCCCTTTCCTGCGATCTTCTTGGAGCACTCCAGCAAAGCGTTGTGGATGTCCTTGGCGCAGGAAATCTGAGACTTGATCATGCCGAGGTACTGGGCATAAGACATGGACTCTGTTTGCACTGTGTCTGGCTTGGTGGCTGTTGGGACCAGGTTCGGTGAATGTTTGGCGCTGTCAATACTCTGAGAGAGGCACTCATAAGCCAGCCGCTGCAGAGAGGAGGAAAAAAAAAAACATTTTGTATGGTGTATTTTATATGTAAATAGAGTATATTAGGCAAGCGTGTGGAAACACTCCTCAATCGACATTTAGACTACAAGACAGGAAAACTTCAAACCAATGCTGCTCACTTTATTTCAATGATGCAGTAGTCAGTGTGTGTTATAGCTGCAGTGTGTATATTACTACAATCATCAATATACTATGTTAAAGCAATGCTATATTCCACTGCATTAATTTAATAGGTTTTCCAACCCACCAAGACAAAGTAAGAAATCAGGTTCCTTGTGAGGCGGGTTGCCATTTTGTTACTAAGATGGTGACTCACTCCTCATATTTAACTTTAATTGCAAAACAGAGAATTAAACTGAATTAACTGAATTCATATAGAAAATCTATAAGTAAAATAATAATAATAAAAGGAGTGAGGTGACCGAATTAAAAAGGACTCATCACTCCTGGCTGCATTACTACAATATTATAGCTAATTGTGTGTCACAGTTTGTGTGTTTAGTCTTACCAAACACAGCTCCAGCTGATCACAGAGGGCATAAAACTCTTCGAGGCTTTTGTCGAAGCGCTGGACAGAGGCGTCGCTGCTTTTGCTACAATAAACACATTGAAAAAATAAATAAATAAATCAGACACCTGGCTGACAGGAGCATCTTTCTTCATTGTTGTATCATCCCCCCTCCCCAAAACAGGCAACTTACATGCCGTTGTCAATTGACGTGTTATGGGCCAAATTGAGCGATGCAATCTTCATTAAATTCTGAAAAGGAAAAATAAGCGATATGTTTAGAGTACATAGCTACACATATTTATTTTATATAACATTTCCACTGTGTGCTCGTTAAAGCAACTTCAGCCATTGTGACCGGATGTTTTGGGTATTTTCGGTGCGCCACAGTTACCTGCAGACTCTCCTTCAGCTGAGGAATGAGCATCTTAAATCGATGAACTGGATCAAAGTCTTGCTGTTGGCTCAGTTGTTGCTGTTGTTGCTGTAATGAAGTAGGCTGTTGTAATCCGGGCTGAGACATCGGCCCACCAGGCTGCTGCTGCTGAGAAGCCATCTTAACACCGGCTATGATGAGGCACAAGCGGAAGCAGTAGAGTAAAATATCCGGTTCGATTTTTTTCTTTTTCAAAATAAAAGCATTTGTTCAACTTCATCACGTTCAAAAAATAACAATTGTACACTCACCGCCCTCTTTATGTGACACTACAGCACTATCTATGTACCCCATATCCGACACATAGTTTCTTTGTACTACTACACTGCACTTATATTGAACATATTAATGATTTGTTTGTGTCCGTTTCCTTTGTAAATACAATTTTGTTCTTATGAATGAGCTCAAACTGATGCAGACTGGAGAGAAACAACTGCAGGTGCAGGAAGCACAGGGGAAAGTGATTTTGCATGGTCTTCAGTCTTTGTCCGTGTACTGACTGAGGTATAAATTATGATAGATAGATAACATGAATTGTAAGAAAATCACCAGTTGCTGCAACTGATTAGGTGTCATGTTGCAAAAGCTTACCTGGAATAGCTTAGAAATAAAGTACAATTAGACCACATATAAAATTTCACACTATCTTAACTTGGGTTTTATTTTTGCACTGTAGGTTTGGACATCATTTCTTACTCTACCTTGTTCACATTTATATTTTATATTTATTTATAATGCAGTTTATTTTTTGTCTTATTTATATGTACTGGTTACCACTGCTTTTCATAATAGCTCATACCTCACAACTAAAGCTGAATCATTTTTAAATTTACAAATATTTCACCTAGGCTAGGTCAAACATTAGGAAGGTATTGTACTCTATTTTCCTCAATATTTATACTACTACTACTAATGCTGCTGCTACTACTATTAATAATAATAACTATATTGATTCTTTTTCTCCCTGTATATTTAAATATCGGTATAATATATATGATATTAAATATTTAAAATGGACCAGTTGGGTCAAACTCTCATCTTACTTTAGGTTTATATACATTAAATACAAATTATATTTGTTTATACTTCTTTGCAGTGTGGGCCTACTTTTGGTGTAAATATTTGGATGGTAAAATACGAATGAACTTTTAATTTTAATTCAGGACTCTCGCTGTTGATAGAAAATGTGCTACTTTTACATTTATTACACAGTTCCGGGGTTGCTATGCTGTTTTTGTTCTTCATAAAGTATTTCATTTAGTTTTGTTTGACTTTAAAGCGATGTAGTCGTAGCTTATAAAATGACAGTTGTCCCTTGGCGGATTCCTCGGTGTGTCCGTGAAGGCAGCAGCGGACGGAGGTGGGAGGGCCCTGCAGCCGTTGCTCTCCAGCAGAAACCCCGTAGTGCGGCACAACAGCGCCATTCGGTAACTGCAACAGTATCCAAAATGGCAGGAGCTGATGGCGACGACTCTCTCTATCCTATCGCTGTTCTCATTGACGAACTGCGAAATGAGGACGTTCAGGTAATAACACTCGTTTCGACTTTTAATCGTCATTTATATTGTACAATAAAATGTGGCGTTCTGACGCGTTTTCTCCACTCGGGCGTCTGATTACCAACTTGCTAACTAGCACGCTAACGTTCCCGGTCGAGGCCTGTCAGGAATTTTCTGCCGGGCGCACCCTGCCGTGCCAGTTTAGCTGGTGTGCTGGTCATGATTTACGACGTCAGTTATTCATTTGGACTAACGGTTAATTTCATTTTTAGGTCGGTATATCAACTGAGATGCCGCTGAAGTGATGCGTTTAACTGTGAAAGACGAGCTAATCAGGTCATTGGTTTAGCCGCTACCGCTAACACGGCTGGCAATCACAACAGCAGGGCGTTCAAGGCCGCACTGATACAGCGCACTGTTGTTAGCGTCTGTATTACATGTTCATCAAAGTAAATTATTAAAAATATGTTAGTTCATCGTCTTATGAAATGATTGGTAAAGTTGGCGAGCTACTCGGACTCAACATAGTCACAAATACTTACACTAACCGTCTATCTAGGTTAGCTGGGTGTAGTGAGGCTTGGCGTTACTCATTGACGCGGGTTATTGCACTTTATTGTGATCCCCTCACTGACGTGTGTGCGTTTTGTGTAACATTACAGTTGCGACTGAACAGCATCAAGAAGCTGTCCACTATTGCTTTGGCCCTGGGTGTCGAGAGGACTCGCACCGAGCTCCTTCCTTTCCTCACAGGTAATAAAGTCAATGTTGAAAATCACCTGATGTTTGTCAGAGCAGCTGTGACCTCAGTTTTATTGTCAAAAGTTTGTCACACACTTAAATGCTGAAGGTGGTGTACTTTAACCACTCACACCTGACAATAACTGCTAGTCATGCTTTTATATTTTCAGACCTAAATATTCAGTACATGCTCACATGTTTCTCACAAGTCTTTGTGTCGTCCCTTAGACACCATCTATGATGAAGATGAGGTCCTCTTGGCCTTGGCTGAGCAGCTTGGCAATTTCACTATGTTGGTGGGAGGGCCGGAGTACGTCCACTGTCTCTTGGTAAGTCACCGGAGAGTTGATTTAAATATTGCTTATTAGGGGAGAGCGTCTTCCCCTTTACTGACAGACAACCTTAGACATCATTTGAGAAGTTTATGTTGTCAGCATAATATCCGCCAAGTCATTGTAAATAAGGAATATGTTCCATGATTTCTCCCCTACACAGCCTATCACACCAAACTTAACCAAAATACTGTAACATTATCAATAAAGTCTTATACTAGTTTATATTTACATAGATTTAATGTTATATTTACATTTGAAGAATTAAAACTACATACACGTCCTCATAATGTCTTGCTCGTGTGAATAGTTGACTAAATCTGTATCTAACCATATTCCTTCTTGATACACAGCCTCCTCTGGAGAGCCTTGCCACAGTGGAGGAGACAGTAGTCAGAGATAAAGCTGTGGAGTCTCTGCGGAAGATCTCTCAGGAGCACTCTCCAGTTGACCTGGAGGTCCATTTTGAGCCTTTGGTTAAGCGGCTGGCCAGCGGTGACTGGTTCACTTCTCGCACATCTGCCTGCGGCCTCTTTAGTGTTTGTTATCCCCGTGTCTCCAGCACTGTCAAGGCTGAGATCCGTCAGTAAGTGGCTTCTTAACAAAGAGAAACATTGATTTGCTTAATTTGCAGTTAATGCACGTTACACGTGATATGACAGTAGTTATGTTTAATGTAGACCTGAAAATAAAAGTCTGCTGTGGTTATCTCTAGGCATTTTCGCACCTTGTGCTCAGATGACACTCCCATGGTTCGTCGTGCTGCAGCATCTAAACTGGGAGAGTTTGCCAAAGTCCTGGAGCTGGATTATGTAAAAAGTGACATAATTTCCCTCTTCACTGCTCTGGCCTCTGATGAGCAGGTACAAGCACTTGTCTGACATCTCAAACTCTAAATTGTTGTTGCTCTTTGTTCTGCATCACTGTTAAACTCGGGGATGGCCAAACTGATTCCATAACCCCTCTCCCTCAGGACTCAGTGCGGCTGCTTGCAGTGGAGGCATGTGTCAGCATTGCCACTCTGCTGCCTCAGGAGGACCTGGAGACCCTGGTGATGCCAACCCTGCGTCAGGCTGCAGAAGATAAGTCCTGGAGGGTCCGCTACATGGTGGCTGACAAGTTCTCTGAGGTAAGCAGATAACGTCTTGCTGTCGTCCTCTTGTAATGTATAATTGACAGAAAATGAAAATTGAGTCAAGTCATATTTAGAGCTCCAGGTCTTAAGAACCACTTAGCTCTTAACAATATTGACATCTAATGGCAAACAAGGCTTAATGCCATGATTGATATTTTTCAGGGTGCACACATGCGCCAAGTCAGAGAGGAAGTTGTTTGTGTGGGCACATTTTACTGTCCACAATGTGAGCGAAATACAGAACAAATGTTTACACCTTTGTGGCCAATGAAATCTATTAAAACAGTGATGCTTTTTCCTTCAAGTTAGTACAAGCGTATTTATTTATTCAAAGGATCTCCATTAGCTAATGCCTTGGCAATCAGCTGCTTTTCCTCAGATCCTCACCAATCATACAATACGTTCATGTACAAATCAAAACCAGTTGACCATGTCTGTGACCTTAGGTCAAATTTTATATTGAAAACAAAGACAGCTTAAGTATTACTTGTTCTTTTCAGTAGGATTAATGCTGAATTGAACACTCTACTGGCAAATGTGTGGGATTATTAAAGTCTATCTCATCTTATATTCAAGCAAGTCGGAGTGACAGAAACTAAAACTGACATTTAACTATTTGGTACAAATTGTATGTAATGTAATTGAGTGGTTTACCAATGATGTGTGTGAAATAACACTTGGAGACTCACATTAGCGGTAGCGTCACTGGGCTCTGACTCCATGCAGGATTCATGGTCTTGTCCTTATTGTGAAGTTTCTAGCTTTGTTTCAAATCACGAATTAGTTGAAATGATCTTTTTAGCTCACAATGTTCATTTTCACTGAAAAACTGATTTATTGGGATCTGTACCAAATAAACAAGTTTCTTACATATGGAGAACAAGATGTGTTGGCCTGGGCAGCACTGAAATGCTTTTTTTAATTTATTTTTTATTATTATGATGCTGCAGAGAGTGTGAGAGTAAAATTTTATGTGGTTGAATTCATTCAAGTGGTCCAATCTGGGTGAAACGTGGTTTTTGAGACTTCCAGCTCCCCCAATTGAGATATTTGAGTTAATTGTGCTGAATTGGATCCAATGAAATGAAGGTACTTCATCACCATTCAGTGCAGGTGTTGAAGAAATTTGGTGCATCTAGTATGTTCAGGCGAACAGATAGTGTCTAAAAAAACAAAACAGTGCAGGCACATATTTCCCTCAAGCAGTTATGACACGCCTTGTATGAAGAAACTGGCTGCAAAACGTTGTTTTGACGCATCCTGAAAACGTTCATGTGGGAACGCTAAACCTTTTTATTTCCTTGGTATTTAGTTTTTTTCTGTACTTCTACTAGACTTTGAGGTTTTATTTTGGTACCAAAATGTGTCATGACAGTTTACAAAAAAAGAATTCTGCACGATCTTTATATGACACAGTAACCCAGTTAATGTTGGAGTAGAGCATTTTTAACTGGACTTCTCCTACTCAGGATACTTAAGTGGGCTGTTGTAATGCATTCAGTAGGAAGTGGGTTGATAACAGTTTTCTGTGTGTGGTTTTTGGAAGAGCCAAAAAAAGAGACATCCATCTCTGTCACCAATTTTCTGTTTTTACATGAACTCTAACTTCTCTGGGAGAATTGATTGATTACTGTGGTCATATGTTATGTCTTTTATTGTTATATTTATATTCTTGCCTCTCTACAATCGAAAAAATATTTTATTTCAACATTGACACATTGACATCTCTCTGAATGTAGCTCCAGAAAGCAGTGGGGCCGGAGATCACCAAGAACGATCTGGTCCCAGCCTTCCAAAATCTTCTGAAGGACTGTGAAGCTGAGGTCCGTGCTGCTGCAGCCAACAAAGTAAAAGGTCAGTACATAAATACACACATTAATTAATGGAAACTCTAATGCCGGAGGGAGACTTGCTGAAAAGATTAACTGCTAGGTTAAATGGAAAAACTTGAAAACAACTTCATGTCCAGTCTGTTTCACATTTTATTCACCGTGTACTCTTCTTCTTTTTGTTAGAATTCTGCGAGAACCTTCCAGAGGACAGTCGTGAGCAAATCATCATGACTCACATTCTGCCCTGCGTCAAGGTAAAAATATAAACTTTCTGTCTGCCACATTGTGATATTTTCTCTGGTGCTTCACTTCTCAGTTGAACAAAAAACACTTTGATTTGCTGAGTTTTTAAGCATGAAAATGGACTAAAGGCTTATCTTTTTATAGCCTTCCCCAAAGGCTTTATCCTGACATGTGGTGTTATGACGTCCACTTGAAAACTGGATTGATTATCTTTTGTTTACTAACTTAATTGCTGATATCTAAAATGTGGTGAATCACTAAAAAAAAACTGAAAATAAAAATAACTAGTATGCAATTGCCAGTTGCAAAGAATAACTCTGCACTCGTAACAATAAGTAAAGAAGGTTTAAGTTCAACCAGAAAAGCTCTTTTTTTGCAGATGCAGTTTTGATTAATGATCACATTAGCCTCCATTTTCTTCTTCCAACTGTGGTCACTGGGTGTCTGTTTACAAGCAGTATATTGCTCGGCGAACTTGGCTCATTTTTCTCCAGATGAGAACCAAGATGTAAACAAAAATTAATAATCAGGAATATAAATATTTCCACTGCTCTAGATTGATAAATGTGTGTTTTGCTTTGAAGCTCTTGATCTGAGTAAACCATAAAACTCATTCAAGGACGTGCACGCACTAAAAAAGGGATTGTCTGACTACGACCTTTAGAGACAGCAGATCTTCAGATGTGGAAAGATGCTCGCTAACGTAACCCTAACCAAAAGGAGGCATGTGCAGAAAACAGACATGGTCTGTGTACCAGTGTTGATCAGACTTTGAACAGCAGGTGGCACTGTTGCTTTTTTTGTTCAACAATAAGTTCAGTCTTTGTGCTACTAGTACTGATTAAAAATTCTTCTTCTATCATTGCCAGTTTTTTATTTTTTATTTATTTAATTCACTAATGCTAGAGGCAGTACGAGTAGACCTGCAGTGAAAGTCTTAACTCTATGGACAATTGTTTCTAAAAGATACAGATCAGTATCACAAATAATAATTCTGCTTATCCTATCAACATATCAACAGTGGAACAAAGCCATACAGGTAGCAACAAACTGACACACAACCTTACAAAGCTGTAAAGACGTCATATGATAATAAATCAAGAACATATGAAACGTGGTACTTGCACATAGTGCACGTCCCGCTACCTGTAGGTGATCTGCTTAGATTGTTAATTAAAATTGACATTTTCAGCAGTGGTACAGTTCTTTAGCACTCAGAGTTTCTGCCATAAGCTTCTATGTGACTTTTTTTTTTTAATAGTTTGATATAATCAGTGAACAAGCCGGGCAGTCTACAATTTCTTTGCCATTTGTTTATTATATATATATATATTGCCATTTCAGCTCCTGTCTACATCATACGTGAACTTATGCCACCTACAGCAGTTAACTGCAATGACTGTTTGTCTGCACTAGTATTAAGTCCATTTTGCTGTGTATTTACAGAGAGGGAGGCTATAATCGACTTGTGTGTAGTGTGTTGTGAATATGACCCATAGCAGTAGTCTCGATGTTTATTTACGTACTTTCTGTCTTAACGATTTGTTTGTGCTGATCTTTCTGTCTCCAGGAACTTGTTTCAGACACCAACCAGCATGTGAAGTCAGCCCTGGCCTCAGTCATTATGGGCCTTTCAACCATCCTGGGCAAGGACAACACAATAGAGCACTTGCTGCCTCTCTTCCTGGCTCAGCTCAAGGACGAGGTAAAGGAAATGCGGACTTGTAATCACGGGCCCCGATTTCTCTATTCTATTTTGCACAGCTGGCTTTGGAAATCCTCAAGGCAGTGCTTAGTTTGGTAACATTCACAGCAAAGGCTTCCTGTGAGGCGCCTGAGTTTGACCAGCTTCTTTGGCCTTTAGTGATCAGCACGACTGAGACAGGGTAAAGCCACTTAGCCACAGCCGCCAGATGTACCTGGCCTGCCACCTGGCTGGGTAGGAGGATGATTCATGCTGTTGGCAGCCAGACATAGACCTTAGAATTAGAAGACTGAATTGCTGTGTCTAGAGGCAAGCGTAATGAAATGCTTGAAACAGCACAACCAAATAAGTTATTGTTTGATGCATTTTGATTGTATGTGTAGTTTAAAATGTAGATATTTACTGGCTAAACTAGATCGTTTTGAGCTCCATGTGCAGCACAGAATAGTTTTGTAAACTGGACTAGGGATCGACATTTGGCCTGGCCGATAATATCGGCCTATTCTGCATTTTGCGATCATCGGCATCGGCCGTTTTTTCACCGATAACCGATAAATTAATTAATGTTTTTAAACGCGTCCTTTGGCTCTGATGCGCCGTCTCTGCCGAAGTCCCACTCTCTTGGCTGTGTACCAATGTCCCGCCCCAGCCCTACTGATTGGCTGTCTCACTTGTGCCAGTGCCAATCAATCAACACGAAGCTTCACGTGCCACAGACGGAGGAGAAAAGAGGACTGCTCCGGTGAGCCGGAAGTTTCAAGCCCTTTAGGATGAAGTTTTAAAAAATACCAAAACCTTATGATCAATTTCAGTGATACATGCAGGCCCAGAGTCGCTTTCACCAACCTACTTGTCTAATCACATCAGCATACACTTTGCAATATAGGACTAGCATCACTCACGACAAAAAAAAAAAAAGAAAGAAAGAAAAAGATGTAAGTGAAGATGACCTGAAGTCCCTTGCTTAATAAAATAAAAATATGACATAGGTAGGCTGTGCAGTATAGGGAGGAAAACCTGCAGTTTGGCTCTTGAGATTAAACTTTTCACAACTTCACACGGGGTGGCTATTTAATGATGGCCCACCGCTACATTATAATTACCGCGACCGCTTTAGAGCTGGGGCCGCGAATATAATAGGAGACCCTTACGGTTTCATTACTTTGTGGGAATAATTAATCTCCTAACGTGTCTCAGCCCGTGGGCGGCTCCGTTTATCGATAAACAACACCCGGGTGTTATAGCCTATAGTTTAACACCACACGTAACGTGCCTTGTTTGTTTTCGTTGCCTCTCCCTCGCACTCTGTCTCACTACACTTGATCACCAGAATAGATGTTAATGTTCGTGTTTGCGGTCACTCGTAAGTCCAGGGAAATGATGGGCCATTTATGGTAAGGCGCACACGTCGTTTTTTCAATCATCCATTTACCGTGTCTCACTCACGGTAAGTGCCTTTATTGTTTGTTTACAATTGCCAGTGCCTTTTCTTATTTATGTAATATGACATAGTTCTAGCAAGAGTGTACATTTAATGTTCTGAGATTCCAATATGACTTCATTTCTCTAAATAAATAAATATAATAATACTAGGACTATAGTGAAAACTCTGGTGTTAGGTTTTTTACTTTATTACTGCAAATAATATCGGTTCCTATCGGCTTCGGTTTGCTTGGTTATTAATATCGGTATCGTATCCCCTGAAAATCCTGGACCTAAACTGGACACATCCTTTGATCAGTCTGCTTTGCATTTCACTTATTTTTGTGACTGTCAGTATTTTACTTTTTTGAAATGATTTGTCTCCGGAGCTCTCTTGAAGCAGTGTGTTCGAGTTTGCGTGAAGTTACAATGGGCTGGGTTTTAGCTGATGAATGTCCTTGTACATTCTTTCTCTGACGTAACAGGTTCGTCAAGAACAAGAAAACCCAGTAACATGTTGTTCGACGAATACATTTTCATGACATTAATTTGCATGTTGAGTTTGGCACATTAAACACACAAAGGTATAGAAATGATTTGGACATCTTCTTGAGGCTGTCAGTTCTTCCACTGCTTTCTTTAGTCCTATTTAAAGATGGCCCCATTTCCTCACAGCACAAACACAAGACCAAGAGTGTCTAATTAGATTACCGTCCAAACTGACAGCTTTGACTTGCAAATTTCAATAATTCAACGTGCATCTATCTGAGGACAGTTTTAAAGGAAGCAAGATGGAGAACATTCTGCAAACATGTCATTGATTCAAGAGCTGAATTATTTCAAATTGTCACTACGCCTTATTTGGCTGCTACTCCGCTCCCACTTAGTTTAACCATCCTGACGGAGTGTCAAATCATTGTGCCGTATGATATATGCAATATGTGGATGAAAAGTCAAATCTAGCTGCTTGTCCAACTCAGAACTAAAGCAGATCTCCATTTAAGAATATTGGATATAAACTTGGGTTACATTATTTTAGACAAAACTTAGTTGGAAGTCGATCTTGTTTAGAGTAAGTAAAGTGTCTTGCCATGGCCAGAGCCAAGAAATCTTCTCTTTTTGGAGAGGGTAAAAACCGTGCTATAGTAATGCTAAAAATCTTTATTTTACTTCAAATTACATCATAAACATTTTTCTAATCTCTGAATATTTTGTGATGAATGTGTGCAGGCATAAGCGTAACATGCCAGTCTTCATTTTTCTGTCACAGTGCCCAGAGGTGCGTCTCAACATCATCTCCAACCTAGACTGTGTGAACGAGGTGATTGGCATCCGTCAGCTCTCCCAGTCACTGCTGCCGGCCATTGTGGAGCTGGCAGAGGATGCCAAGTGGAGGGTCCGCCTCGCCATCATTGAGTACATGCCCCTGTTGGCAGGACAGCTGGTGAGTCATGGGTTCTAGGAACACAGCTGTAACCCATATAAAATATGTTTTAAAGGTCTTTCTAATTAGTACCATGCATAGAACCAGATCTATTAGAAATGTGCAGACAAACAGACTTTTATCAGATCTGTCTGTAGACATCCAGGACAACACTCTAATTACACCGTGTCCGTGTTTTCCCAGGGAGTGGAATTCTTTGACGAGAAGCTCAACACCCTTTGTATGGCCTGGCTTATTGACCACGGTAAGGCACGCTCGTGGGTTTAAGTTTTCCAAGGAGTTGTATGAGGTATTAACAAAATGTAACCTTGAATCCATGCCTGCCTCAAAACAAAGTTTTTATTAAGTAGTTGCGTAAATATAAGCAGCTTTTTCGCCAATATCATTTAATTCTGAGTATATATTTAGTCCCAAATATTATCCATATTTTCATAACCTCCTAAAAATCACAAAAGGACCCTGACATCTCTTGTTTCTGCATTTTCCAGTTGTGGTCATTTTATTTGCTTTGACCCCCTTAGTAGCACGCAGTAGCCTGTGACTTTTTAATAAGGCACTAGTTCCTTTCTGACAAATGTCCCACACAACTCCTGCTACATCTGCTCTGTTTCCGTGACACACGTCGGCAAAGTTGCATGAATTGTCAGTACTGTTTGTATTTGACTTCAGTTTTCCATATCTCAGAGCATCAATGCTCTTACTCACCCGAGCCTGGCCAGTCTGCAGACAGGTCTCCGCTTAACCTCTGTGATACTGTCAGGGCTCAATCTTTGCTTTTTTTCCCCATGAGTACATGTGCTCTCAATGAAGTGTGCAATGATGTGAAATCAGTTGAAGACCCAGGTATCTTAAGACTTGGCATGAGCCTTAAAATGTTGACAACACTTTTTCAAACATTGACCCAACACTTAAAGCTCGAGTCACTCAATGTGAAAACAGAACTCTCTGGTGATTGGCTTATTGCGTCTTACGGGATGTGGGACTGTAGTGTTTGAACCAGGGAGAGCTGTGTAATACACAAGCGCCATCCAACAACCCACACCACACTTTTTGAAACAAGATTACTGAAAATTAGTTTTCAACAATTTGAGTAAATTCAATAAAAAAATAGAACAAGTGTTGCCATTAGGAGGAGGTTGGCTAAAAGGAGCGCGTTTAGCATCATGACTGAATAAAGCTACAGTCCACCGCACGATCCATGCACTATCTATAACCTGGATGAGTAACTATTAACTAACTTATCCACGCAGATCAATAAGTTTAAGATTTGAACTGTAGCACCTTTTTAACCTTTTTGTTTTTTAAATGTCACATCCCATCGAGGAGGCTATGATTGGTTGAACATCTTTGCTCTGTAGACTGAAATAACCAGCAGCCAAACCAAAACCTTTCTTATCTTTCAACTTTAGCTCCTCGACTAACAGTTGAACTGGTTCTGAGGATCTTGAGTAGGAGGATGTGGTGCCGGTGCATAATCAAAGTGGGCTGACGACGCATCGCTCTTGCTTGTCTCTGTATAATGGGCTGCTCGACCCACAGTGCAACAGGCCCACTGGGATTTCTTCATGTTCAACAATATTTTGAATGATGAGCCGTGAGTGGATGTGCACCCTGTGCACTTTGCACATAACTATTTTTAGGGGGCAAATGTGAGTGAAAGACTAGCACCCTCAAGCCCTGACTATTACTACCAGAACAAAGAGAGCCTGTGGTTGAAGGATATAGATTGATCGGTGTACATGGTGGGGGCGGTGAAAATTGGAGGGAAGGGCTAAGGAAAGGGAGAAATGTGGCAGTCAGCCGCTCTCCGCAATCATGTACAGGCTAATGGAAGGCTGAATAAAAGGCCCCTTTCTCTCTTAACTCCATGTGCAGTGCACTGCAGCTGTGAGGATGAAAGGGCAACGTAAAAAGACCACTACATCCTGTAGTACAATGCTTTTGACACGTTATGAGAAAGTCGTTAGAGTCTGAATTACCACTTTCTGCATGTGTCACTTAAGCTACTTAATTTAATCTCGTTCATGTCGGCCACGACCTGAAACTCGTGCTGTGGATTTCTGCTGCAGATGAAGAGCTAAATTAGAAAAATTAGAGTTGAGTCACCGTGGGTTAGTTTGTGTCTGAGCAGGTTTGGGCTCTTCTCTCCACCCAGCAGTTTAAAACTGTTCTGTGAGTCAATCATTCATATTCAAATGCAAGAATAGAAGAGCCGTGTACACACAGAGCTACACAGCACACCCAGCTCCATTTTATAACCCAGAACAGTCTTTTGCATAAATGTGTCACTCAGTATATAGTGTTCCCTTCACATGGAGTTTTCCAATTAGAGAGACACACGTTCTCGGTGGAGGACAAAGGGCCAGCTGGGTTACATCATTGGAATGCTGCTGGTGTGAGTTTCCATACCGTGTGTGTGTGTGTGTGTGTGTGTGTGAGAGAGTGTTTGGCTGTGGCTGGGGTTAGGGCTGTGCCACCCTTACGTAAGCCCTTCAAAGAAAGACAGGACTACAGGATCTCTACACAAAGAGATCTTATATCATTTTAACGTTCACATCTCACATATAAATCATGTTTTCTGTTGCTTTATCATCCTGATACTTGTACTTAACACTGAGTAATCTCTGTATAGATGTTGTAAGAAGTCAGTATTGTTAATATAGCCTAAAACAGAGCATGCGAGTGGAGTGGAATGGTGAGAATTTCCGCTCCTCGCTCACGGAGCTGCTCGTTCACTCCACTAAAAGCGGCTCTGCACTCAATTCAGACTTCACCCAGCTCCACTCAGGTTGCTCACCGCTGTATTTTAATTTGAGCTTAAACCCTGTTTAAGCTGTATGATAAAGCTGTTATGTATGTGTCGGGCTCTGCTGCACACAGAGGGGTTATGGGATGTTTTACTCACCAGACCACTTCCTTACAGTGGTACTATTAAACTGAAGCAGGATGGAGAGGGAAATGAGCTGACTCCTTCCAAAATCCCCCCCTGCTCATCACATACAACACGTCTGTGCAGACGTGCAACAGCTGTGTACAGAATAAACCAACTTTTTTAGACACAAAACAAATTATAGATTGTGAATGGATATGATCTGAGCCACACAACCAAAGTCGAGCAAACCATTCACACATGACTGTTGTCACTTTAATTTTCTAGTGTATGCCATCCGCGAGGCGGCCACCTGTAACCTAATGAAGCTGGTGGAGAAGTTTGGAGCTGAATGGGCTCAGAACACCATCGTGCCCAAAGTGCTGGGCATGGCCAACGACCCCAATTACCTCCACAGGATGACCACTCTATTCTGCATCAACGTGAGTCCACCATTTTCTGTCTGAAACTATATTAGCTCCCTTTTTTTTTTTAATAACGTATTTGTCCGTTATTTAGTAGTTGCTGTAATTCACTGTTGTCCGTCTTGCTTGACCGCCTGTGTTTTGTCTCTCAGGCTTTGTCAGAGGCATGCGGCCAGGATATCACCACTAAGCAGATGCTACCAGTGGTCCTCAAGATGTCCAATGACCAGGTGGCCAACGTACGCTTCAATGTGGCCAAGTCCCTTCAGAAGATCGGCCCCGTCCTTGACAGCAAGTATGTAGTCTCATTGACTTCAGCACCAGATGTTTTCTCTCCGCGATAATAAAAAAAATATGCTATTATACAAGAACCCATGAACTGGAATTGACAGTTTAATCATTCTCGTCTGTCTTTGTCTCAAAGTGCCCTTCAAACAGAGGTGAAGCCAGTGCTGGAGAAGCTGGCCACAGACACAGACATGGATGTCAAGTACTTTGCCCAGGAGGCTATCAGTGGTCAGTATTTCTCTCTTCTCTCATTTTATACAAACTTTGAATGACATGACTCATATTTCATATCATTTGAAAACTGGATGAAGTAAATATATTCTTGTTGTTCTCTTTCACAGTTTTGGCCCTAGCATAAAACCAACCCAACATGGCTAAACCAGACAACCACCCGAAACAACAACGCAAACACTTTTACAAGATATTTATTGATGTGCAGGAACAACTGGTTAATGTATAGAGAAAGCTGTTAACAATTGTTTTATCCTTTTTCTTTTTTCCTTTTGTTTACTGTCCAATGGTAGACCATGTCCAGGCGTAGCACAGACTTCTTGTTAACCTTCCTCCTTGCTGTAAATGGGTGCTTTTGACAAAAGGCAAAGTGTGATCAATTTGCATTAAGTGGTGCATGCTGTCTAATGTGCTACTGTACTAGCTAGGCATCGCTAACCAGAACCCCTCTCACATTCCTCCCTTTTTACACCCGCAGCCACTGTTGTACTTTAACCACAGTCGTTGCAGCATACCACACGTCTACGTTCGCTACCTAGCACCTCGGGCCATGCTAGCTCTCTGTGCCGCTGCACTTTCCTCCCAACGCTCGACGCAAACTTTGAGCAACAGATGGTTCAACAAGCTGTTTATTTTGCAGAGCTTCCTCCTGAATCAGCCCTTTGATAGCTCTCTATTCACTGACTCTCTGGTGTGGCTCTCCAGGGGAGTGATTGACGGGTGCGTGCAGGTCTACCAGGCTATTTTTTTTTTTTCTCCCCACCAGGCCGAATCTGCCGTGTCTCCTAAATGCTAAACAGGATTGTTCTGTACAAAGCTCTGTCAAAGAAATAATGAGGTGTCCATTACTGCATGTAATCTGATGCACTCTCTCAATGATTGCATGTACTAATCAATCTCAAATAGTGTCCTTCCCCAACTCCAGACCACCCTGCCCTTCTGCGCTGTTTGCTCTCTGCAGCAACACGGATTGAATTGGTCGAACCAATGAATTACCTCGGCCCACTGTAATGGGGACCA
The DNA here is from genome assembly GCA_946959425.1 of Argyrosomus regius. Taxonomy (NCBI): domain Eukaryota; kingdom Metazoa; phylum Chordata; class Actinopteri; family Sciaenidae; genus Argyrosomus; species Argyrosomus regius. Next base: position 13,420,993 of record OX336889.1, read on the forward strand.
GCTCAGTCGTAAAGTGTTGCTCGTAATTATCCCTCCTCCAAATCCTCAGTGATTTTTGTTGATGTGCTAGGGTGGGAAGTTGTAGTCATTTGTGATTTTTCTGCAATATGTTCTCGGCATTGTTCTTAATCTTTGTGCCAATGACTTTGATAAGCAGTAGTGTTTTCTTTTAGTGTGCCTAGGTAAACAGTTTTCACCTGTCCTTTTCTGCAAAAAGAGACAACTTTGTTGTTTCCTGTAAGGGACACTTTATTCCTTGGACGTTAATGGGATTTTAAAGCTAAATTGACAACAGCTGTCAGGGCAGTGGGACTATCAAAACCATGGCACTCCTCGTGTCCTAGAGCCACCCCGTTTTTCCTTAAAATACATGCCAAGTCCTCCACTGTACACGAGATTTACAAGCATAAGGTCAGCGAATGTGAAGGGCCACCCAACGATTCATGCTTACAAACCTCGACACGATGGAGAACAAGCGCATGCTTTCAAAGAAAGTGGGATGGGGGACATGGAGCATGTGTACGTAAGGCTGCATAATGTTTTATTATGGGGTGGGAGCTGGGGTGGTTATGGGCGGGTTGAATAAATGTATCGTCTGTGTTGATAAAAGAAACTTTTGTCTTTCCCTGAACTGCTCCTGCTATTCCCTTCTCCTCCCCCCTCCCCTCTCATTTTGTTCTCTTGAATAAACCTTGATTGTTGATTGTCCTGTATCAAGAAGACTGTGCTTTTATTTTTATTTTGAATTCTCTTCACAATTGGGATGCTGTACTACTGTATCTTGATCTGAATAAAGTAACACAAAGGAACCGGTGTAGCCTGCTTTCATAGCTATGTTCCACTCGAGTACATCAAGGCCTCTTGTCACTGTAATTGCCAATTTACTACATGGTGACAAGCAACAGGAAATGATTACCAAAAGACCACTTTATTAGACTGTATGATGAACGTGCTAATGAATTACCAGTGAAATATACAGTGCTGTAATGATGTTCACATTAAATCATTAAATCCCAAAACGCAAGTTCATAAGTTTATTAGAAGTTTATGTTTCAGTTAAGGACATTACATAAGTGTGAAAATGCATGGATAATAAAATCTGACTATAAAACATGCACATGCACATGCATACATACTACCAACAATCTGGCATAACACCTTTTTATAAACCCATAAAATGACACTAAGGCAAACACGAAAAAATAAAAATTACATGCAGATGCTGGCTAGGATGGTTACACTTGCACTTCCCACGTTCTCTGTGATTCATGTTTTTCCGTTGACGTAAGATGGCTAGGTAGAAATACAACTAGAAAAGGTTAAATGATCTGCAGAAATATGTGCACTTGCTAATATTTTGCAGTCGAAACAATAAAATAGTTTAATACTGTTTGAAGTTGAGGTGGTCAAAATACAATTTGTAAAAGGAGTTGAAATTGACGTACCTGCTGGGTCAAATTGAAGTAATAAAATGAAGTGAATGCACTTATGAGTTGTTTATACGTGAAAGCAGACGCACCATCAGTTAAAGAGTAAAAGATGAAAGCAGTGGAACTGTCAGTTGACGCGTATAGGCTTAAAGCAGTCATGTTTTCAGCTGAAGATGAAAGCAGGTGAAATGTCAGCTGATGTTTAATGACTGAAAACAGTCAAACTGTTATTTAAAGAGCAGGAGATGAAAGCAGTTGAAATGTTTTGCTACATTAGCTGACATTTTTTTTTACAGATAACTAGAAAAATATTCACCCCTTCGCATCACTGTGTACACAAAGACACCATTGGTATGAGGACTCGTTCTTTTTTGTGAAACTGCTCGAGTTCTGCCTAGCTACACGGTAACCATGAGTGCACAACTATTTTTAAGTCCTGCCAAAATTCTGGATTGGCTTGAGGTCTGGACTCGAGACTTTAACGTTGTTGTTTTGAAGCCATTTCTTTGTAGCTCTGGCTTTCTATTTGGGCTTGTTTTCTTCCTGGAAAAAAATAAATCTACCTAGTCACAGTTGTCTTGTGGACTGTAGCAGGTTTTCCTTAAGGATTTCTCTTCCTGTCTTTTACAGCATTCGGTTTTTTTTTATCTCAGTCTTCAGAAGCCTTCCAGGGCCTGCTGCAGAGAAGCATCCCATAGCAGGATGAAGCCACCCCAAGGCTTCACGATGGGGTGTTTCAGATGTTGGGATTTCAAGCAAACAGTGTTTATTGCAGCGCAAGAAAAGCTTGTTGTTTGAAGGTATTCAGTATCAAACAAAAAGGTCTAATTATCTGACTTGTGACTTTGTGATGTAAAAGTTGAAGTGCAACGATGGTAAACACTCTTTTGTGGGCTTTGTAACAATATCATTTTAAGTATAAAGTGGAAGTTCTTCGCTTGTGAACGACTCAAGAAAACATGGGATTCATTTCACATGTTTGGTCAGCTCTAACCTGGCGAGCAGCTGCTGTGGAGATGAAAGCGTAGGTCCTTCAGGCTGTTTGGGCCACGGGGAACCACGCAGAGCAGGGCAGGATCTGCAGCTGACACCTGCCCTTGTCCTGACTACTGCTGGGGAGAGGAACGCTGCAAAATAAGGGCTGGGTTTGGAAATGCTTATTTGTCTTTCTCAAGCAAGCGTAGTTTGAATGTCTTTAAGCAAATTTAACACCACAAACTGAGCTGCAGATCTTTGACGCACCTTCTTTTTTTGGGTTTTTTTTTGGTCATTTCAAATGAGCAATCAGCAGTGAGGATTAAGGCAATAAATCAGATGGCAGAGATCTCAACCTTCCTTTTTTAATCTCTTCAAATCTCCCATCAGCCCTCCTCGGAGCCATGCGCCCTCCCAATCCTCCACCCAGCCCTTTCAAGTCTATATCTCATCGCCAGAGCACATTATGCACACACACTGTAATGCACAGGTTGGTGTCAGCACAATCTGCTACAGCGAGACCACCTTGAGAGCTATTTAGAATATAGCAGCTTCATGGCAGGACGGGCTTCTGAAGAAATGGTGTGAAGTAGGGGGGCGGGTTGATGGTACATGGAACCGTTGGGACTGATAGCAAACTATACTTTATATGAGGAGTTTTGTTGTTTGTTTTTTAACCTGCTGATCTCGACGCAAGAGAAACATGCCAATTGCATTTTTTCCTACGATCCAAAATCTTCATTAAAGCATGATTACTTGAGGGCGAGGGCTAATCCACCCCCCTAGTAAATCCACTAGAGTTCATGAGGCAGTAATGAAACAGCAGCAACCTATTTCTTTCTATTTAGATCCTGTTATTTGGGGGGATTTTCAGCAGCCAGAGCTCTTGACAGTGCTGAGAGCCCTGACGTCAATGCAGCTGCCTCCCAGGACTGTGTCATTTATAATGAAAGGAGTCAAGCAAAGCCCCCACACAGCACGGCATGCACACACACACACACACACACACATACAGTGAGGTCAGACGCTCTCAGGGTGACAAATGACAAACATCAGTCGGGGAGAAGAAGAGCGTTGGCCCACACATTTTCCTTAAGTCACCTTGTCAACCCCTCCCCTCTCTTATTCTGTCATCTTTCAGCGATGCAGTGCAGGGTTTATAAACTATACAAACTTTCTACTCTAGATAATATCAGAGCAAACAAGGAGCGTGTGTGACTCTTGGCTCTTGGCTGTAACATTCAGCCCAGAGCCTGCAGGAGCTGATTTTTTTTTTTTTTTCCGGGCACTACTGGGTCATCTGTACTGGGATTTCTGACTCTGTCCATCTGCTGGCCAGCATGTGTTCAGCGTGTATTCAGAGACAAGGGACTGAAGCTGAATAATGGGGGACACATGCGTATGAGTGCAGCATGACCTTCAATGAGGAGCCAATTTTGTCTAAGAAAATGTTTCAGCAGCAAGCATTTTACGTCAGACTCACATGCTACAGAGCCTGCATGCTGCACTGGGCTTTGCAGTCTTTAAATGATTTTTTTTTTTTCTGTTGTGTGTATTGCACAGTGAATATCACATAAAAATGTACAGCTTGTCACAAAAGTTTTTCTTCTTCTGCATTCAGAGCTCGAGCATTTGTTTCCATGCCTTTTTTTTTTTTGTCTCTTTTAGCAGCTATAATTCTGAACAGTGCTGTGATCTCCTGCTCTAAAAGACGCAGTAGGATGTTGTCATCCACCCTCCCCCTGTTGTCATGGCAACCATTGATGTCATTACAGTATACTTTGGCCTGATGAGTGAATAGGCATCTGATATTGTGATATTTTATTGGGGGGGGGGGGTGGTGGTGGAAAAAAGAACAAGTTAGTGCTGTCTGTCCTCGTATCAGCTTTCTTTTCTCTGTTTGTCTCTTCCCCCAAGAGAAGTCTGCGACAGGCAGCGTGCTGAAGGTCTCAATAGCAAACAATGGCACTGAATGCATACTATAAATAACTACAGTTGTACATTTAATGCTGGCGTCGTGTGGGGAAATTTGCTGCAAGGATTTAGATTTAAAATGTGTCAAAATATCCTTCATTTTAGGTTTTATCTGTTTGTTGTTTTTTTTTTTTTTTTGCCTCTCATACCAGAGCAGGAGATGTTGTGCAGACAGAGAGCAGAGCTCATGGGTGGATCCCATTTAAAGCCACTGTCTTGCAGCTCTTTTCACAGAGTCAAATGAACTTTGCATTAAATGCAACAGATGCAAAATGTGAGGCTACGTCGGCTGAAATCCGATCAGTATCAAGGGGAGGTTCATATGTGAGCCGTGCCATGTTTCAGACTTATCAGTTTGGATCACCAGTGCCAACAGCGTTTTGTGTACATGGTCTGATCACAGGAAAAGAAGTGAGACCCTGGTTTCCATGAACAGATTGACCCCCTCCCTCCTCCCTGCTACCCCCTAACCACCTACCTCTGGTGGTGTATTAGTGGGATTAGCTGTTCTCTGTCTGAGTGGGCCGATTGGATTGACGTGTTCTCTACATGATCCTTTCCACACAAGAAGGGCAAACCTCTGCCTCTCAAACAGCATTGAGAAGTCCTTTCATTTCCTAGTAGCACATTTTTTTGTTTGCTCTGAATGCATTTTCTACAGAAACCTGCAATTTTCTTCTCAAATGTGTAGCTGAGGTCAGCCAATCAGAGCTCAGCTCAGGACAGGCCCCCCTTTTAGCCGCACGTTACTATCAGAGCTTGATTTTCATGTAGTTTGATGAATACTGACAGGAGATCACCATGGAGATGGACTAAATGTGATGTCACATCAGCCACACTCAGGGCTTCAGTTCTTATCAGCGCTGAATTATTCAGGTCCTCCTCCTGCATGTGAACACTGCAGATAAAAGAAAGGTGCATTTCTGTCTGCACACAGAATTCTGTCTTTAAAAGGGTCAGCTCATCCAAATGACCAAAGAAAAAAACCTCTATTGATAATGGCCATTTTTAGTTTTATTTGTCCATGTTGTCAGTTATGTTTCTCTGTATGCTCAGAGCCTTTCCTAAGGTGAAACTGGATCATATTTTATGAAGAAAATGCATCGACTCTCTGTGATTTAGAGTTATCTGATGGGCAATAAGGTAAACTGCTGCAAAATGTAGCTGCTGTTAGCTAACGTTAGGTCAGTCTGTTAGCAGGGCTGCCCGAATTGTGAGCTCACCACTGAGGAGGTGAAGTGCAGTGGAAAGCCGACCAAAGCAGAGCTGAAATTATCATTGCAGGCGCTGCATTGTTACCTGACTTGCAAAGGAGCCTGAAATTTACATGGCGAGTGTTCCTTAACTAATTTGTGTTAAACAAATTACCACAAACAACGGGTCAACCTTTGCCCCGGGGCAGGTTGATCTGACTCAGGGCCAGGGCCACGGGGACGTTTGTTCCAGCTGTAATCGGATTGGTCTGTGCAGTGCCTTTGTTCTGTTCGGAGCACTTCATTGGCTGCATTTTTGGTAGGTTTTGTTGTTATTAACATGCATAAAAAGTCACCAGAATGAAGTGTAACATGTAATGTTCTGCGGGGTCTCCAATACCTGGTCTGCTGTGTAAAATATGGCACCCATGATTTAGAAAAATGTCTGCATCATTGTGTATGTTCTTTGACTTTTGTAAATTCCCCTCTGCTAGCCAAACCTATGCCGAAGAGCACTTGAAAGTGTCTCCACACCTGTTAGTCAGAGCAGACGGGCAGAGTTTTTGGCTTCGGGGTAATTCTGTCCAGGTACGCTGTCATTTACTGACAGGTAAACTTAAGCTCTTTTAAGTACTTCCTCTTCCTCGGACTGCCTTAACATCCTGCTACTTCTTCTTTTGTCATGAGTGAAGGACACATCTGTCTCTGTATAACTTTACCTAAGACTTCATCTGAAAGTATTAACACCTTTATGACCAGAACAGTATTAACTAGCAACAAATGTTTTATTGCTACTTTAATTCTAGTATTAGAGGGTATAAATATTATTTAAATGATGCAAAAGAAGTAGCCCTGTGGCTCCTGCTGGACTGACCGCCTCTGGGTCTTTAGTTCTGGTCGAAATGATTTCAGGTTCAGCTATGACTCAGTTTATATGGTGTGATTCATTTTTCCAGGTCATTAACCCACACCTACACAGTGCAACCCCGGGGTGCTATCAGACGGCTGCAGTTTGTAGTTAGTGGACAATTGGATTATGTGGAGAAGATAGGAGTGTGTGTGTGTGTGTGGGGTAAAAAATGCTTAAGTGTCAGCTCTGTAGTTGTGTTTCAATAACCAGGATCAACACAAACAGTAAATAAATATTAAAGTATTGTCACAACACACTGACGTCATGTGACTCAGCAACACACAAAAGAAAAACACTCACTGCATTTTCTTTATGTTCAATAAACCTTTTTTAATCTCAACAGCAAGTTAGCTTATGTGTGGTCAACATCAATGAAGGTAAATATAAAACTTGATTTCTATTGATAGATTGATGTCTTTTGTTTTATCAGCAGGAGGTGAAATTATGATACTCTGAAACACGTCCACTAGAATCTTCATGACTTTAAGTCTTCAACTAGAGAAATATTGCTATAATACTTTTAAATGGCATACACTGATTGACCAACAAAAAAAAAAAAAAAAAAAAAAAAAAGCACGGTAGAGAAGCTGATAAAGAAGCTCCAAAACTCCACACGGTGGGTCGTACAGGGAAACTTCTGAGGGACTTTGGTTTTGTACCTTTGTAAAACCTGGCTCTACTCACTTTTGGAAGAAAAAAAAAAAAACAGAAAAGAAAGAAAGGTAATAAAATAAATGATAAAAGGGTCCAACCAGAAACTTAACTCAGATTGAAAAAAGTAAAAAGGCACACTGAACACTTTTCACGTTCAACACAAAATTCACCTCGGTGCGACTTGAGCGCGCACTGAAGATTCACTACACCTCTAATTTGTACAAAGAAAGTGTTGCTCTTTCTTGGATTAAAATCAACAATCAGATAAAGTGTTACTGTGTCTGGTCTTTCTTTGAAAGAAGATTTTGTTTTGTGTCCATTATTGGTGGGGGGGAAGAGAGAGAGGAGAAAGGTGTTTCCTACAGATTACGGTTCGTTTCATCTGCCAGGAAACAGCAGAGCAATACAAACCTTTTCCACCACCTCCGCCACAATCACCTCCTCCTCTCTCGCTACATCTCGTCTTCCCCTTGTTGTCAAAGTGCTCCAGTATTCAACTTCCACAGATCATCCTGTAGCTGTAGCCTGACTATTGACATAATTAAAGAAAACAATCATCAAAATATTCACTTGAAAAAGGCGAAATCCACCCGTCAGTACTCTTGCACTGCTGTGCAACGACAATTTAATGTTCTGTAAACTCCAGAGTTATTATTTTTCATCATGACCCGCAAACTGGGTGTGACCTTATTTCTGTCAATAAAATGTGGGTGTATGACCACATAAACATATCCAGCTAACCGACTAGTTTGTAAATTTTAGGGTGGAACTATTAATGAAACCACACGACCTGTTTTGCAACATGTCTTGTGGCTGCAGTGCGCTCTGGCCAATGAGGCCATTGTTGCTTGAGTATCTCTGTTAAATGTCAAAACTAAATGGTGACGTACTATGGATTTCTTTGCCAGAAATATCTCAACGCGATGTCATATTGATCACTTGTACTCAGGAATAAAAAAGTAAACTGAAGAACAAAAGAGGCCCAGGAGAAAACTGCATTGCTAACATCGTTAGTCTGTTTTTTTTAATGCAAATGTGGTAAAAGTGATAGAAATATGCCCATTTTGAAATTTAATTTAACTCTTGTGACAGGCATTTGTCACCATTGTGTGACATTTATAGACTAAACTAAGTGATTAATGACGATAATAATCGGCAGATAATTTGATCATTAGCCGCAGCCTTAATCTGTTGCGAAACAGTGTGAAAAGTATTTTGGGGTGGATTTTTCCTTCGAGCCTCGCACAGGACTGCAACCACAGTTGGTCCATATTTTCTAGCCAACGTTTAAGACTGTTAACTGCAACTATAAAGACTCCATTGTCAAACCACCTCTGTTCTTTAGAGCCTGATCGTGAACTCTGAGATATATCTGCTCAGTCAAGTCTATAGACTTGAGAGTGAGTTACTGTCTTTGTCTGAAGGCTAATCTGACTACAAACACTCCTACAGTTTGACCCACGAACAGTGAAGGTCACACAGTCCGGCAGATGGTCACAGTCTAATAATCTCGTCTCAACCCTTTGACGTTCGCTGTTTTTTTTTTTGAACTCATCATCATCTATCAGAGAAGATACATCTGTGTGCTTCAAGTAGATTAAACACAGTCGAAGTGCTGTAAGAAAAAAAAAAAGATCTCTCGTCTTGTTGCTGGCTTGCTGTCAGTCAAAGAGCGGTGGTGAGCCTATAGTCAAAAATCCAGTGTCAGGTGACCGACGTTCTGCTGGTCTTCATCTCACAGCAGCCGTCAACGTCAGAGACGAAACATTCTTTCGTGAAATCGAATGCAGGGAGTCTTTAAGGGGTCATTTCATTATTATAAACATGATTCATCAATAAAACAACACAGAGGCATGACAGGAGCACTGAAGATGTAAACCAGAATTAATCTAAAAGCTACAACTGTGCACTGAGGGAAAAGCACAGTTTGTGTTATTTTGAATGGAGACGTCAATACAGTGTTTGTCTTTTTCAGTAATGACGACAAGTGATTTGACAAAATCTGAAGTATGAGTTGTGCAAACAAATAATCTCACTCACTCACACACACACACACATATACACACACACACACACACCACTGTCTCCAGGCTTGTCCCTGCACTTCCAGGGCGAATGAGTGACAGATTATCTCCTGGTTACATCATGAGCTCAAGTGATGTCACTGCTGACGACTCAAGAGGTCCCCAGGAACCAATCAGAGTTGGCTGTACAGGTGAGGCTTCCATTCATAATCCCTTCAACATTAAGGATTAATATTGCTTCAGTATTGCCACAAAAATAGAATAATATTGACTGTCTAAACACCGCTACTTCTCAACCAAACACACGTTAATTACATCAGCCCTCATTTATCAGGCGAACGCATGACCCACAATTCAACTGTTGAAACTGGGAATTATCCTCCTCTTATCGAGTGTAACGGAGCCCGGTGAGCGTGCGCAATCAGATGGAAAGGTGGAATAAGCTGTTCAGTAGTGTAAGAAATAAATCAGGATCAGTAGTTACAAGTTACAAAAAAACAAAAAACAAACAACTGTATTAACAGAGATTATTAATGTCACATAGCTTACACAAAAGCCTGCAGCTACAGAGTTGAGTTATTATTATTTTTTTAGTCCATCAACTAAAATATAGCTTGAAGAGAGTTTAGTGCTGTTAAAAGCACAAATGTAGCTCAACAAATGGTGCATTACTCACCCACCTGGTGACTCACTTCCCATGTTTGGGGTATTTGTTTAGGCAAATGTCAAACAAAGGTTACCTGTTGTTTTTCATAGGAATACTGTAAATATTAGTGTTAAAAACCTATGCGCTAATGAATACAGGCGTCATGTTAGCCTCTGCGCTCACATTAGTGTGTAAAATTGTTTCTATAAAGCGGACAAAAAACACCGTTAACACTTGAATTTGTGGTAATATCCATGGTACCGTGATAAATGAGGGCCATTTTCTCTTGTTCAGTTGTTTATTTATCTACTGAAATAAAAATAAAAAAAATGCACAAAAGTGTTTTAAGAACCAGTCTATTGTTGTCAATGGTGTCCTATTTTAAATACATAAAGCACTGTCAGCCATTGTCCTTTTGGTTGCCTGTCAGTCAGTCCTAAATTAGTTCACTTCCAAACCATTTCTAAGTGAAACTCTGCTCTCTGGCAGCCTCCAGGATGTGCATGCATCACCGCGGGCTGCACGGCGCAGTCCTCACAGGTGGCACATCGTCCGTGACAACAGCAGCTTCGCCAAGTCAGCACAGCGAAGCTCACATTGTGCGACATATCGGACCTGACCCTGCCTCACAGAGCGGATGAGAACGAGAACAGAAGAGGAGAGGGAGAAAGGGAGGTAGGCTAAGGGAAGATTTTGGTAGAAAGGTCGTCTGAGGTTCGTCACAACTAAGAAATGAAGTTTGTATTAGTCGTACAAAAATTAACACTTCTCCTTCCCTGTTGCTACGCTTGTTGCCTCCACTTACATCTCCATTCTCTCTGCTCTTAGTGCTGTGTGGGTTCTCATTGCTTAATACTGCTTTCTATTAACCCCCTCAAGCTAGCTTTAGTTGACCAGTACGAAGCCATGCTGGGAGTCCACGGTCTCCATCATCTCACTGTCCAGGAGGGAGCTCTGCAGCTCGGGCAGGCCCAGGCTGTCTGACTGCCCCGGACCAGCCAAAACCCCGGCCACAGCTCCAGCTTCAGCCTCTCCTGGAGCAGGTGGGGGCAGCAAGGCGGGGTCCAGGGGGAACTCATACTGCTCTGGGAGAAGAGCCTCAGTGGAATGCCCCAGGACCTGCTGCTCACAGCCTAGAGGGTAGCTGAAGCCCAGGCCGCTGGCAGAAGCTTCATGAGGCTGGGGATGTTGGAGCTGGTGGTGGAGGTGAGATCCAGGGGGAAGGTGTTGGGTGTAGTGGTGGTGGCTCATGTAGGGATCATAAACCAGGCCTTCGCCTGGTTCCATTAAGGGGCTCAAGCTATGGGGGTGGCTGAAGGGAGGCGAGTCCTGAGGACTACCCTGCTGCTGGAGCAGAGGCTGGTGGGCAGCTGACATGGTGGGGCCCTGAGGGGAACTTTGAGATGCAGCTGGATCCAGAGCAGGGCTGCCTGTAGGGTAGGATCCTTCAGCTATCTGCATCTGGTTAAAGTAAGCCTGCAGCCCCATGCCCTGTGACTGCTGCAAGTACATCCTCTTCTGGTGCAGCCTGTGGAGAGAGCAGGAGAGCCCACTTAGATCAAGACGACACTTTGATTTAACACAAGTGTCAACGAAAAGCTTGCAAAATTTATGTAGAAGCACTGGTGGGGAAAATTGGAATGGATTCGGGGAATCAAACACTGGATTCAAACATGGTATTTCCTGCATGTGTTGCACATTCTGGCAGTAATTATTAGCTTTGTCCCAGAACATTTAAACACTGCCCACATCGCCAATTTGTTCAGCATTTGAAATAACAATAGAAAAATCAGAGCTTAGATAGAAATAAGAACGGGGACACCGTTTTCCTACATAGCTAGTTTGCTAACTATCTACATCCATGAAAGTTAGCGGCAGAAAATTGGTGACAAGCTTGGACGAGATGGACGCAGACTGGCTACAAAACAAAAACAAAATAACACCTCCTCTAACAGGAAATCAGCTAACAGGAACATAATGTCAATGTGAATCAGTGACGTGAAACAAAATGCCACTTCAGCCTGATTACCAGGCTCGGTAACTGTGGCTCTGACCAACTCTTTGCAAATGCTTTTTTTTTTTTTTTGCTTTAAATACAATCTTCCAGCAGTGAAAGGTGACAACAGTTAAAATGGACACAAGAGAAAAAAAAACACTGAAAAATACACCAGAAAATGGAAGAAAGAAATCTCAAAAAATAAAATGTGTGGAGCAGACATTTACAGCGTGATTTACCTGTGTTCCTGCAGCTGTTGCTCTAAACTTCGAGGAGTCTCCTTGCAGAAAAGTTGGCAGCTAGCAGGACTGTTAGCCAAGACGTTGGCCTTTTGAGCAGAGGAGAGATTGCGATCGATGACTGTTGTTCAGGATAATTACTATGGTAACAAGCTATAAACGGCTTCATCATCATTGCATCATTGGCAGAGCTCATCTTTGAATTTCGAAATGATATCGCTGAATGTTGCGCAACAGAGACATTTGTATCTACATCTACATTTGGCCTGTATCTGAATCATAAACATAAATCAGATGATCATTGAATGCAATCATAATGAGTGAGTGTAGTCAAGTGTTAGGCTGTACCTGTAGTCTATGAGTGAGGTATTGTGTCTCCAAGCTCTGTCTGCGGGACAGGAGAGGTGGATGCGGCCCACCTTGGTATAAAGCTAGGCCCTCCTGCTGCTTGGATGCCTCGCCCTTCAATTAAAGAAGATAAAGGAGAACAATGGACGTTTATGCACACGTACTCGTATGTGTATGCACGTGCACACACACGTATCCCAGATCCCCTCCTCTGTCGGCTAATGAAGCTGTGTCAGGGTCTGGGTGCTTCATCGTGAGGTCTAACTGGATTATCCATGCTGTCTCCTGCCCAAATGCCTGCGTGGTGACTGATCAGCCAGATGCCTTTCTCTAAATGGCATGTACCACAGGGATTACACAGTAGTTAAATGAAATGAACGCAAATTAAAAGGATGATGGGGCCCGAGCATCATAACCAACAAAGAGCTGCGTTATTGCATTATGAGAGATGGACAAAAGGAAGATCTTGTCTGCTTCTGCGATTCATTTTGTGTGTTTGTCTTTACAGGAAAACCTTTGGATCGCTCCTCCAATGGTTCCCTTTGCAGTGTGTCTATGCCAGTGTATTATTTTGTGTATATGTGTGTCCGTCTTTGTGTGCGATTGCAGCTTGGGCCTATTGAGTGCCAGTCACTACTATGGTTAAGTCTGACTTCAACAATGGGCGCATTCACTTTGGCCTAGGCTCTAGGCTCCAGGCCCCAGGGGGACAGGAGACAGTAAACAAGCCACAGTTGGCTGCCTCTCCTGGGGTTACACAACAGCTTGGGTGCTTGGTTTTTTTTTTTCTCTCTCTCTGGTCAACATGGGGTGAGGATAGTAGAGGGACTGAGGGTGAGAATGAGTTTGGGAAGAGAACGCTCTTAAATGGTTTGAATGAAGGATGTGTGTGTTTTTGGATTATTCTGTATGACTGACCTCCAGGAGGTTGTGCAAGTGGTGCTGTGGTCCCATGGGGCCCATTGCGGCCCCTTCTCCAGAGCCCATCTGTTCCACCAGCATCTGGACTTTGTTCAGCTCCAGGATGCCTTTGGTCCTCGCCAAGTTCTGGAGGTGCTGCCGAAAGGCAACCAGACCTGAGAGCACAAACAAATACAACAATACACAGTCGGTATTGATTCTCAGCAGCTGACAATAGGATCACTTCTCCCCTTCTAACAGGATGTCGGAGGCTCTATCATGTCAGAGTCAGGCTTAATCCTCACTGACGTTGGCAAACTGGTTGACCGGTTAGCACTTTTTATCGCCCCTACTGACAATGTGGCTGCATGTGCGTCATGAGCCACTGTGTGTGTGTGTGTGTGTGCATGCATGTGTGTGAGTGTGAACATTTGACAGTATCTGTATGTGCGCAACAGCAAGTGGCTCTGATAAGACCCGTCCAGTGGTGACGAGCTGTGGCTGTGAACAACAGGACCTGACTCACTGTGACGGTGGGAGTTATTTAAAACAAGAGTCAGCAGTCTGACGCAAAAGAATCCACCGCATCAACACTCTCCAAAGAGGATTAGAAAAAATAAATATATAAATAACTGCAAATGCCAACTGGGAGTACACAGTGCATGTTGTCAATGCAGAGCCGGGGAAGTAACACACATTTTAAAGCTATAATTATAGTTTCTACTTGGCTAAAGCACAGGTGATTTACAACCAGCAGCACAGAATAATGTTGCTGTTAAGGGGGAAAAAAATGGAGCGGTGGTATAGGTTGGTTAATATTCCTTCTCATATTTTGGTCCCTCTTTCTCTCTGATATGGAGCAGAGACAAATCCTGCCTGCCGCAGACTGAAACTTTGAAAAAGAGAAAGAAAAGCAAGACGGAGAACGAGCGTTACAGAGGGAGAAGGAGAGCGAGTGAAATAGAGACGGATAGAGAGAGAGAGAGAGAGAAGGGGGAGAGAGAGCGAGAGAGAGATATGTGGGCTGAAACCTTCAAATATCTGTCTGTGATTCATAACGTGAATCATCAGCGTTGTAGTCGTCAGAGGGACTGGAGAGGATGAGAGAGGAGGAAGAGACAGGGAAAAAAAAAAGAGTGTGAAAAAAAAGGAGGGGGAAGAAAATGACAGAGTGGGAATGAGGCATTTTTATCCAGCAGGCAGTATGCATATACATATGTACACATATGTGTGTGTGTGTGTGTGTGTGTGTGTGTGTAGAAGGGTGTGAAGGAGCAGCTGCTGCAGGGGTGTTGCGTCTGTGTCATGAGAATCAATGCTCTTCATCTTGACTGCTGCTCTAGTGCTGCGTAGATCCTGCAGCCGGAGACATATGCACTGTGACACTTTATACATCAAACTCTCTGCAGCTTAAGGAGACGTGTCAGATCTGACATTCAAACGACACCTGTATGTGACTGATCTGAGATTTGAAAGATTTTCACTCGATCTGTAGCTTACTTCCGGTTTAGACAGTGATTTTCTGTCTCAGGACAGCAGAGTACTGCACTTCTATAACATCTAAGTCAGTTAAAAAAGCATCAAAATTGATCCAGCTTATCAAACCTTGCCATCTACATGACCCACAATGCAACTTGACCACCGAGAGCTCAGCTGGAGATTAATCAGGCATCCATCTGGAGTCAAAAAAGGCTTCATGCAACTATTTCATATGCTCCCCAATACCTGTGAACAGACTTTTGTGTCATAAAGGTGCAGCACTCCTTTAAAGTGGATTTGTTTTCAGTATAACTGAAACTGTGAAACTTTCCATCAAGATGACAGAATGGCCTTGTGCATTGACCCTCAAATGGTGTGCCTGGGTTTATCGAGAAAGATACTTAACCCATTATGAAGTCAGTGGAGTCTGAGTGCACACAGGGAAGTGGGTAATTTGAGAGAAGAATGAATGGTCGGGAGAAAAGAAAAGACAAATTAACACCGGTGGTTCTGACCTTGGGTGAGGGAGGTGTCAGAGGCACGGCGTCCTTCTCTGAAGCTGATGGGGGAGCGGTTGTGCGCCTCCCTATGCTGTGAAGTCAGGGCGGCCATTGCTGGGTTGGCCGGTCGAGTGCTCATGAAAGGGGTAGGGGGGACGCCGGGGGCAGAGCTGTTGGCCGGTACCACTTCACAGAGAGAGGGGGGATCCTCCAGCAGGCCGAGGTCGCTGTGCATGGAGCCCATGTCGTAGCCGATGTCCGAGTCCACGCTGCCCATGGAGGGGTTGTGGCCTAGAGTGAATAATTTACCTGGAGGCCGAATTTTTTATTTAATTTTAAGGAAGTGATTCAGAAAGCAGCTTCATTGTAGCATTACATGTGACAGGTGACATCATACCTTGGTTCGAAGGCCCCGGCTGGTTGGTCACCTCAGAGAGGGTGTGTCGCCTCTGGCCGAACCGAGCTGTCTGATAGGCCGAGAGCAGGTGTGGCGGATCATCCTCTGTGTCGGGCTCCTCGGTCTCGATGCCCTCATCGATCGACGTCTCCATCATGTTGCTAGGCGACGAGGTGGAGGACTTGCGGAGGACAGTGGGGGGAGGCAGGGGGTCCAGCAGGCAGCCGTTCACCTAGATGGGGGGAGAGATGAAAGGAACAGAAACAGAGAACGATAACCATACATCCAAAATTTTGTGTGCCAGGAAGGAAACAGCAGGATCCAGGGCACATTGTTGTGGCAAATTAAGCATCTTAAACACACACAGAGTGCACACACACACACACACACACACACACACACACATATAAAATCCATTTTCCCTTGGACCATTTGGACACAATAAGGCGACCACCATAGTGAGAATAAGGGCTCCATTAGTTACTCTCCTCCCTCTGTTTTCCCTCCACTCACCACAGTTGGTCTCATACTGCGAGTGGGTGTGTGTTACAACATGTAGTGTGTGTGTGTATTGGCCTTGAGGTGGAGGGTGGGGATAAAGGAATGCAGGGCCAGGAAGTCAGTTTTGACTGAAAGTGCTGTGCGACTCTCTCACACACACACACACACACACACACACACACACACACACACACACACACACAGACAGACATTAATTCACGCACACGGACACACTGATCATCTGCATGAGTGGCTGCAGTAACCGGAAAGCCTGGTGTTGGCCTAGAAAGATCAACTTTGCCCAATTCCCCATCTGCTTTCTGTAGTGTGCTGGGATAGGAATGCTGTTACTCAACTCTCTCTCTCTCACACACACACACACACACACACACACACACACACACACACACACACACACACACACACACACACACACACACACACACACACACACACACACACACACAGAGTGCAAGAGGGGAAAACAACATTGAGAAATAGACGATGGAAAGGGTTGGGGGTCATGGGGGAGACTAAGAGGAGAGAGAGAAGAAGTTGAATGGAAAAGAAAAGAAAAGGCAAAAGAACAGGAGAGCCAAAAACTAAAAAAGAAAAGATGAGCTGTTAGCTGATGGGTGGGAGGGTCACAGCGGTGAGATCGCTGGAGCAGCTTCCTGTCCATGTGTGTTCACTCAGCTTCGCATTAGGTCACATCATCACAGGACCGCTTACATAACCAGACTCCATTCACGCAGATAACGTGCACTCTGTCTCTCTCTCTCTCTCTTTCTCTCCGCTTACCACACACACACACACACACACACTCACGCAAACACACAACATACACATCCACATCTCTTTATTGGAGCCAGGAGAGGGGGATGGAAAAGAAATCTTGAAGAATGATACCGCATGTTTGTGTTTGAGTGTGTGTGTGTGTCTGTGTGTGTGTATGTGTAGCCCTGCAGGTGCGTGAGGCCGTCAGCTCAGACCTCTGGTGTCTGTGTTCTCTAATAGTCGGGCAGCTCAACAA
This sequence comes from Argyrosomus regius, assembly GCA_946959425.1. Lineage (NCBI taxonomy): Eukaryota > Metazoa > Chordata > Actinopteri > Sciaenidae > Argyrosomus > Argyrosomus regius. Next base: position 13,438,192 of record OX336889.1, read on the forward strand.
CAGGCCGGGAGGAAAAGGTCGCTGGTTGGCACAGAGAACCAGTGTGTGTGTGTGTGTGTGTGTGTGTGTGTGTGTGTGTGTGTGTGTGTCTGAAAGCCGTGCAGGACAGGCAGCTGTCCTGTCTGATGTGAGTGCTGGCTGAGTTCTTACATAAGTGAACAAGTCAGCTGCACTCTGGCAGGTTGATGGAGGAAGCCGACGCTCAAAACCTCAAAGGAGTCTGGCGCACGCACGCACGCACACACACACACACACACACACAAGCGAACACAGGCATTTCACAGTGAGTGGGTCTGCTTATCAAAGCAAATCACTGTCAAGCTTATGAGGATAATTTTTCAGGACATACTTGTGCAAGCTGATAACGACCGTAATAACTACAACTTCCATAACCGTTTTTTTCCCCCCTGGTATTCTGGACCTACTTTGGGTGTGTTGACGTCCTCCACCATGAAATTCTGCTCCAGGGGACATGCAGTCTGGGGGAAGGTGAAAGCATCGGAGGAGGCTTGGGGCACAGCGGGGGAGCGCAGCATACGAACGCCTTGCGGGAGCAAACCCACCTGGGCTGAACCGCTGGTCGACTGCAGCGAGGGAGAAACCAGAGAAGGAGAGAGTCTTTGTCAATAGTTAACGACATCCTTCACAATCATGTAATTACAACAAAATTGAGCTGCTGTAAATTTGACTTTGTAATCCAAAACAAGACACAAAAGCCAGATCCTAGATGGTGAGGGAAATGAAAGAGAAATTGCAGTGTCGCTAAGAAGAGACAGTTTGCAAAGAAAAGAAAATAATGAATAATGGAAGTGAGGGAGACGCATTAAGATCAAGGCTGGGCGGAAAAGACCAGGTGAAGACAGAACCTGGCTGGATAAATAAATGAATGGGCCGTCTCTGTCCGGTTGTTTGTTCCCGGGTGCAGGTGTGAATAATGGCGCTTTGATCAGGGAGGTGTGGATGGTAATCTCTGTACAGGTTATTCAGAACCCCCTCGTTGCCCTGCGGTTACCTTGACGACAGTCTGCTCGGCGATGGTGCTTGGCCGTCGCTGGCGGGCATCGAGCCGCTGTTCGACGGGGAAGCTGCAGCGGTGGGCCTTCAGCCGCTCCACCAGCAGGTAGTAGATAGCAGCAAAGTGGTTGTAGCTTTTGTTCTGCAGGGACTGGAGGATGGCAGACAACATAAATTGTAGTTTTAGTTATTTGAGTGTTCTTGTGTTGTTTGTTTTGTGATCCATGTGTGACTTAACTGCTTGTACGCTGCAATTTCTCATTGAGATGAATAAAAAAAATATCTATTTTCAGGAAGGAACATTTCACAAAACTTATTTTGAGACTAATATCCACTGGCTTGTTTAGGTATCAGCCAACAACCTCAAATAGGTTGTTGCTTGGGTCTGTCCACGGCCTCTAAATCAGCCACAGCAAAGAGGAACTACATATTTGTATCCAACTTGCGTCTGTTTGTATGTTGTTCACTTGCTCTGCTGGGCACTAACCTGGTGCACATAGTTTCAGTAGTTTTCAGTAGTCTCATGTTTCCTGCATGATGCATTTCCATTGTCCAGTGTCACAGACTGAAGCTCTGACCTTTAAACCTCACGCCATCACACCCCTGTTGAATAAATAAAGCTACCTCCACCCTGCAGCTCACTCCTCACCTCTATAGTCTTGTGCTGGTCGATGCCAAGGCTGTGCATCAGGCGAAGGACCTGTTCGCTGTACTCTCCGACGCCCGCCTCACCCTCAGCGGACAGAGGCTGTTGGTACAGAACAGGCCTCTGTACGGGAACATACAGGGCCATCCACTTGTGCTCCTTGATCTGGGCCACAGACAGACGCTTGGATGGATCCAGGACCAACATCCTGCGGATCAGGTGCTCACAGTCTGCGAGGAGGATGTGAGAAGTTTTTTATAGCATTTCATTAACCACAAAAAAACAGAGGTTGTTTGTGCTCAATAATGCGGAACACTCCTTGTATAAGCTATGATGAAGCAAATTAAGTCCCCATCAAAGTAACCCAGATGAAGTGGGGCAGAATTAACACTTAAGGACTTAAAATCTGCTGCATTTTTTTTCTTAGTTTCCTCTGCTGTCACTTCTGAACGGCGTGTCTACACTCTTTTCTGCTTTCCTACCCTCCTAATGCGAGCTCCTCACCTCTAGTTAGTGGCTAGATGAGTTTGACGTCAGACACAGCTGGGTTCTTAACAGGATTACAGTTCCCCTGGCTGTGCCACTTTGGCCTGCCTGCACCCCCACTGCCTGCACTGCATTCCAGCCCGCCACACGGCATCTTTACCCATGTACCCTGCTGCTATTGTCAATTTTCTATTTTCCTATTTATGCTTCTGGACTGCAGTACTTGATCACATCTTTATTTATACTTTTCTTACTTACTGTTTATTGTAGTTCCTTGTAGGTATGTGAAAATCTACTAAGACACCTATTCTGAGTCTGATATGGTATTCAAGCAAAACAAGTGCCTTTTTGAATGAATGGAGTATAAAGTATAGAATCATCTCTACCTTTACTTTCAAGGTTTTCAATCATATTGTCACGAGGCACAGCAAATAAACTTCTTAAATATGAAACGTCAGAGAAATATTATTAAACTTTTTCAAAGAGTTGAAGTTCTGCACACATTAGCAACTTCCCTCAGGTCGCCTTATTCTTTTGCTCTATTGATGTTCACAGATATTCTGTCACAGGAGGAGTTAGGAGAGAGACCTCAGCAGACCTGGCAGCCAACATTAACTCCCTGCTTCACATTCTTCCCAGCTGCCCTGCTGATCTACTATCGTCTGCTTACATCACATTTTTCTACCTCGTGGCTGGCGGTTCAGCCAAGACAATTTTTTTCCCATTATGTGCATAACCAGTGTGCCATTTACTGCGCTTTTACATCATGCTGTGGCATCTAAGCAGCTTGTGTGGCTGCTAAGTTACAACCTGCTTCAAATACAAGACACTACAATTTGTCTGACCCAGAAGTTACTCAGGCTCTCCTCGTTGCTACACACGTGTTTATAGCAACAGCTGAAGCTGAGCACATGTTTGAAAGGTACTAACCACCAGGGAAGCTTGGACTATGTAAAGAGGCCGACACTGCATTACCATCATCGGCTTCTCTGGCTGACTGATTGACACGCTGTTCTTAGCCAGTATGTTACACCGCCATGACTTAACCACAGAACCATCCCGGTTAACACTTGCAATGTCCCAGTGGTGTAGAGTTACACTAGGTACCCCAGTGAAGGAGAACAGCACACTGGTGTAGAAGAAGTGTTGAAGAGTGGGGAGTAGATACTGAGGCTGACTTTATGACTTGGTCATTGCTATCAGACACAAGATCTTAGACTATAATCTGTATATACAAAATGTAACCAACTATCATGCATGACTGTGAACATGACTGTGTTGCTGCAAAGCAAGACAGAAGAAGAAAAAAATGCCATGAGCAGCAACACAAGCGGCTAAACTTCACGAGGCAAAGCTGCATGCAGAGTGTACTTTTCTTTTTTTAATTGTTCATGGATTCATTCATGGATTAATAAATAACGTACCAGTAGATGCTTTGACCTGACAATTTGCATGGAGTTTGAGCTGCAGACGTCATGCGCACATAAAAGAACACAAACTTTGGGATTGAGTTGTTTGTTGTTCTGGATAACATGACTCTAGGCTACTCTGCCGTACTAAGTACCAGGCCTGTGCAGCATGCAACAGCAGGGGAGACATAAGAGAACATCTACTGTTGTTATTAAGTCAGTAAGGTTGGTAGCAGACCACAACGTTCGCAGTGCTGAGATGTTTTAGTGAGAGTTTGCGGTGCAAGGCTGTGCTGTGTACCACAGTGCTGGCCGGTGAGAGAAACAAGAGAGGAGACGAGATGGATGAAGAAATCGGCACACTCTGTTCCCCTTGTTCGGGGAATAGGGGCTGGACTGGAGGTGGGGAGGCGGGTTTGAGTGTCAGTTTGGCCACAGTGCTGACATTACACTCCTACATTCCCCTTATGTCTTAATTGTTTCAAGGTCTTGAACAGGGGGAAAAAAAAAATTTAAAAAAATCTGGTCGACTCTCTCACCACACCCCCCGTGGAGAAAGTGCTACAGACTCGCAGATGGGATACAGAGAAACAAAACCAGAGAAACAGACCGAGCCACAGACGGACAGGAAGATGTCTCACATAGATAGAGAGCGTGAGTCAGACAGACATACAAACAGACAAGGCAGAGTCTCCTCAGAGAGACAGACAGGCAAGCTGCTGGAAGGCGTCACTGGCTCTTCCCCAGGTTACATAAACAGCTTCAGCTCTGGACTTAATCTGCTGCCAGCTAGCTAGCGCAGCCGCTAACAGCAGGGCTGCTTTGAGACAGTTAGCCAACCTGACTCACCCTGCGGCCTGCGTGTATGTGCATACACACTGACGCACAGAGGACAATTAGAGAGCGTCTCCTACTGTATCCCCTTCAAATTAATGTAATGAAATGACTGCCCACCACAGGAGTCTGCTGATGAATATTAATGCATGTATAGTGACTCAGATTGGAAAGTGTGATCTATTGTCCAATATTGTCTGATGTCCTGCAAGCGTGTAGATTTACATAAATGTGAGGTGGGAGGAGGCATAGTCTCCTTTGTTATTTTGTCCTCAGTCTTTTCTTACCTTCAGTCATGAAGTAGGGGATGCGAAACCTTCCTTCTAGCACTCTCTGTCGAAGCACGGGCAGAGTGGGCCCATCAAAGGGCAACGCACCACAAACCAGCACATATAGAACCACCCCCATACTCTGTGAACATGACACACACACACAAGCAGAAAAAAAAGGTCAGGGCTGTAGATGAATAAGGCAGGTGTCTGGATGTAAATAGGAACAGGAACACGCAAAAACATGATAAATGAGTGTGGTAGGCTGGCTAAAAACTGTGTGGGAAACCAGTAACATATAACAGGAACAAAAGTTGCTGACTTAATCATATATATATATATATATATATATATATATATATATATATATATATATATATATATATATATATATATATATATATATATATATATATATATATATATATATATATATATATATATAATATATATATATATATATATATATATATATATATATAATATATATATATATAATAATTCTCAGAAATGAATTGCATAAGCTGATTTCACGGCAAAGAAAAGGGATCCACATGTAAATTCAACGCATGTTTCATTATATTTGGAAAACATGACTCAAAAGAACGTGGTGCAGCGGTCTTCTTCATGCAATCACTCATCTTACCCAGATGTCTAGCTGTGGACCCTCGTACTGTTGGCCCTCAAAGACTTCTGGAGCAGCATAAGGCGGGCTGCCGCACCACGTGGCCAGAGGCTCCCCGGGCTGGAAGAAGTTCCCGAATCCAAAATCTACACAGATGTGGGGGAGAAAAGGTCAAGATAACTTTCAAGTTTGTTAAAACTAGAATCTGCTGTACACTCAGTGCTGTACGCAAAAAGGGAACCCTAACTGTATTACTGAAAAAGGGGAAGCAGTTAAGCACATGGTGAAGATCTACTGTACAACTGTGGCAATCGATGTGCTGGTCAAACATGTGACAAAGGTAGGTTATGCCTTGTGGTTGAGAGTTTCTAACTCCACGGGGTCTGCAGGTTTTACATAATGTAATATGTGATCCACATGTTTGTACGTTGAGCTAATGGACCTTTGTATGAGGTAACCTCCCCCTGGAGACTGACATGAGGTCATCAATGCTGAGCTCCGACTGGTTGTCTGAGGAGCTAACTAAAACTCTGATTTGACTCATCAGAAGAACAAGACAAAGAAGTCCAACTTCCACACACACACACACACACAACGCTGAGAAGTTCACGTCTGCCTTTCATTAAAATCCAACTAAAAGCTGCAGTAATATCTGCCAAATTATACTGAGCCAACTAGCGTGGCTGCAATTACTCAGCCAGCCCTTTCTTTTTTTTGTCCGCATCATTCTCCTTTCCTCCTTCTCAAACCTTCTCCACTAAATGATCCTTTGTATTCTCAATTGTTTTGTTGATTAATCCATCAGTACATCAAGAGAAAATTAATTACTTTTGAGAACTGATTTGAAGTAATTCATCAAGAAAATCCCTAACATTTGGTGGTTGCAGCTTTTCAGATGTGAGGATTTCGTGGTTGAAATATGGTCGATAAATCATATAAAGTGAATCGACAGCTGATAGATAAGAAAAAAATAATCCATGTTTAGTTAGTCTATTATCAGTGGGACCCTGTGATCAGTTGGACCCTGTGATGGTGTCATGGGACCGGACGGCAGCAGGAGCAGACATGCTCACTTAACCCTCCACCCCCACCCTTTTTCCATAATTCGAAACAGTTACATAAAGAGAAAAAAATGTATTACAAAACAAATAAATAATACAGATGAAAAAAAAATCTTACATAATGGGAATGGAGGTGATGAGGGTTCACACACACAAAGAGACACAGACACACACACACACAGACTTAGCAGTGTGTGAGAGAATGTGTAACTAATTCCTTTTCTGAGCTTTTTTTTCTGCATCATGATCCTTTACAACAATTAACAAGACAAAAAGTACAGTCCGAAAAGTATTCCTGTTAATTTTGCCCGCTCTCAATTACATAAATGGGGTGGACAAAATAATAGAAACGCCTGTCTTATGGAATACGGTTCAACGGCACCACAAACATCCTCCAAAATGATCATCAACATATCTCTGAAACAGTTTTAACAAAAGACAGAACCTGCTGTGACTGCAGAAGCTTCAGCCAAATGTACCTAATAAACAGGCAACTGAGTGTACAGCAAAAAACAAAAACAAAAAGTCACATTTGAGCAAACAAAAGCAACAATTATATGTCTTGTTATGTCGTTTGACTATTTGTTTAAGCACGTTTTCAGAGGAGGTTATGTTTTTGGTGCTGTTTGTTTGACTGTCAGCGGGATTACATAAAAAAAAACTACCGGCCTGATTTTCATGACACTCGGTGAAAGGGTGTAGCATGAGTCAAGGAAGAAACCATTACAATTTGGAGCGGAGCCAAATCAAAGGGGCAGATACACAATTTACTTTTCACTTCACTAACATTGCAAGATAGGTCAATTGTAACAACGGTGTTGTATGCACGAATGCATCGTAATTACAGTGAATGGTGTGCTGTGACTAAACATAGAACAAAGCCACCTCAAACAACACCGTCATCTGAGTGTTCTTCTAGTTTACCTTTTGTTTCAGCACTAGAATTTAGTGTGTGAGCATCTGGAGCCCTCTTGGTTTAGGGGTATACCATATACTGTGACTGCAATGTCCTTTTTCATGCTACATGCTGTATATTGACTGTACAGAAAAGAAAAAGTGAAGAAAATTCTAGGTCACTGTTAAAATACATGTAGGAATCGAGTTTCAGAGATGCAGAGAGAAAACAGGAGTTTTGACACTGTGTACGTTAAATGTATGTATTCAAGCTATTGAGTCACTGCAGTGCAGGTAGCGGCAGGTGTGGTTGAAATAAAGTGGAGGTTAAAGCAGAGCACCACACTGAGCTTTATTACAAGTATGTTTACTGTCTGATGCTGCTGTGAAGGTGAGATGTGAGATGCAGGCACAGCAGAGCAGAGCAGTGCAGTTGGTTTATCGTCAGAAGCTGTGACCCATTTCATGGAGCTGAATACTGAGCAGACTGGTTGACGTCAAACGCTCCACCACGCTGCAGGCTACTAACAGCATTCATAGCTCAACAGGAAGGGTGGGGAGGGGTAGGCGTGTGTGTGTGTGTGTGTCGCACACAACAGCATTAGCATAAAATTATCCTAAACATGTCACACTGCAAAACACTTCTGCTAAAGGCTTATAAAACTATGTGTGCGTGTATGTGGATGACAAGGGTATAAATGATATTATCATGTCGCAGTATGAGCATCCAGCAGTCAAAAATGTTACCATTGATATAATTTGGGCTGCAGCTCAGGATGCACTGCCCTGGATTCACTCCTGTCGTGCCTCCTTGTCTTTTCTCTCGCACTTGTTATCACCTTAAAAACTTTTCCTCTCTCCTCGTATGCCTCAGGTTCCCCCAAACCTCTTTCACACTTACAAAAAAAGGCAATTTCACTGTTTAATGTGAGACTATGCAACTTTTGGAAGCAACACATTCTTCCTCGTACAAATGAAAAGTTGAATTCATAAGTAATAAAATGCAAACTTGCACAATTCAATACGCCTGGGGCTTTGTCGACACAACCTCACTCGGTCTGATATGACCAGTATCAGCAAAGTTTAGACAGAAATTTCTGCACTTGCTCAGTTGGAAAAAAGGTGAAGTATCTCTGAGCACCTATCGGCAACAGTTGAATCAGAATCTGATCATCGAGCCACCCTTTAGGACCGCCCAAAAAATCTTGGACTGAAAACTGGTGAAAAACCTCTAACTCCACATTTCAGTAATATATCGTTTCAAAGTCTTTTCACGTGTGTTCAGCAACTATTTTCCAACAAATCTCTGAATTGCCTTTACACACACTTTAAATAAGCACAAATAAAATATTTAATATTTGAACCCAAGTTTTAGAGAACTTAAAGATGATATAATACAATCAAAAGCTTCAGAACAGCTTTGGACCCTGAAGTGAGATTGTTCTGTCAACTTCTGTTTCCAAGAAAGAAAGGACTTTGATGCACATATCAAGGTCCTACAACACATCGTTGCACAAAATCCTGTAAACCAAATAAAGCCAGAAAGAACCGATTCACAACATAAACCACAATAACCCAATATGTATAATCCCAGTGTATTCCATTTGTTTCTCTTACTGGAAGTGCACACAAAAAGTAATCAGAAACCGTTTCACCAACAGGTGTCCTTGATCTGAAGACTGTTTGTACTTTCTACATCATTTAATTGAGCATGAAACACCTTTAGGGTTTGGTGCACTTCCAATGACGCCACTCGGTGGATGGTTTCAACCTTGAAAAATTCAAATAATAGTTAATGAAGCTATAAACAGTTTGGTGATGTGAGACAATCAATGACATATTGGATTTTGTTTTGATAGTGGTTCTTAGAGACTGTTTTTGTTTTGTTTTTAAGAAACTCAACACAACCCCAAACATGGGACATAAATCTTCCTGCTAAGCTACAAAGGGCTGCCCTGCTCTCCTCCTCTGATCCAACAACTTGCTTTTGTTTTTGTTCCTTCTCCTCCTCTCTTTCCATCCTCCTCAATGTGTCAACTTGAACGTAAAGGGACTGTTTGAAGTGAAAACATGAAGGGCACCCCCCGCTGCTGCCGTTCCCCTCTCTTCTGCAGCCGCCATGAGCATGACCTTTCTTTGACTGGCCGCTGCCTGGTTAAACTTCATACAGACTGACCAGAGGTGGCCTTTCGCAAGCAGGGAGACATCATTAGACTGCAGGGAAAACACAGAAGCATTGGTCTGGACATGCATATTCAGGCTAGTGCTGATACTATTAGTTGAGAAACAGAAAAATAATCAACATTTTAATAATCAGTCAACTGTTTCATTCATTCACTGGTGCCAGAGTCACAAAGGTGACACTACATGCAATGGTGCTCAAAATGCTTTACAATAAACTAAAATAACAAAAACAAAACATTAAAATACAATAACAGTGTGGGTAGAATAATAATAATAATAAAAGTTTAAATAAGTGAAATAAATGAAGTTATTCTGCACTTACATACACAAAGCAAAACAAAACAAGCAATCTGAGGATGTCACCTCTGGCTCTCCAAAACTGTGATGAACATTTGACACTGTTTCTTCCTTTAGGTGCTTGTATGTGGTATAATTAATTTAAATATAATCTCAAATAGGTGACATATTTAATTACCATGTAAGGTTACAAGTCTAAAGAAACACCTGCTTGTGCTTATGTAAACTTCCTGTTTAGTTAGTCTCTCCTGTAGAGGTATGGGGCAACTCATACTCACAACAGATTGTTTTTCATCACCTCACCACCACACGATAGCTTCCGGTTTTCTGACTGCCATGACTGAGCCCTACCTAATTAGCATCTAAAAGGTAACTTTTCAACCTCTTGCATTGGTAGGATACAGTCCTACCAATGCTGTCACGCTATTTGACTGATCTACAGGTGGCAGTAATACGTCAGGATGCGCAGTGACGCACCAACGAAGGCAGGAAAAAAAGAAGACTGCAAGCTGGTTTACATGGATGTTTTTAAAAAAATGGTTTTGTGCATGTTTTATGAGGAAGGAAATGCATTCATCAACCCATCTCGCAGCTCTAAGTGCTGATTAGCCAAGTACAAAAAAGAAAGGAAAAGCAAATATTCACCTCTTGGTCGGATGATCTTAACTGACACTAATGCCACTAATGCACTGAGGACATTAGATGTATGAGTCTTGATCATGTACAGTACAAATCTGACATGTACCAATCTTCGTGTACCGTTTACCAAACTTGTCTGAGCATGTTGCGGTTAAGAGCAGCACAGAATGTACCTAGCCGCTGATGTCCTCCCCAGAGACGTTTTCTCTAATCACAAGCCAGGTAATGTTCTGTTCATTGTTTTCCTGCTTCAAATCTAATCTGCAGCGCGGACAATCGGCTGTGAGTCAGACCTGTTTGTGAAAATTACTGCTGGGGTAATAACATCTCCAGGTTATCATCTTGGACCTTTCTGAGAAACAGTGGACAGGATGATGTAAGTAATGATGCAGGTGAAAGACTCGGTTCTCAATCAGTTATTGTATAGTTTTGTCTCATTTTTTTTCACCTTTTGAAGAAATAAAAGCCACAAACACCGGCCATGACTGGTATAAAAATTAACTCATATCTCATCTGCCATTTTACCCACATGAAGTAACATGTATCAAACCAATAAACAATGATTTTATTCTATTATTTTATTATATGGAGTCCTTTGAGGACAAGAGGCCATTTAACCCTAGAGCACACTTTCATGCCCAGTGTGTCTGGTTTCACACCTGTATTTTTAGCCGCCCTCATGTGATCAGCTCACCTTAGATGGATTTTAGTATCAGTATCTCCGCATAAAGCCTAAGATAAACCTCAGAGCATTGTCACAGCTGCAGTCCTGCCACCCTGCTATGCACTGCTCCTTATCATTCTTCCTTCATCCTCTCATCCGCCACTCCAAAGTAGCCAATCCATATCATCAGCTCCTCTCCTCCTCCAATTAAAGCCAAACTCTCCCCTCCCGCCACCCTCATTCCCTCCACCTCCCTCCACTCTGCGAAACAGCGGTAGGGTGACATTCTCACTTGCTAGCTCTAAATGCCAGTTGCTTAATAATCACACTTTGAAGCTTGTACTACAGACCTCCAGCTTAGTCTCATCCTCTAAGACTGTTCCGCTTCCTGCCCTCTATCTTTAATGTTTCCTCCTCAAAATTAAAGCTAGAGGTCACTGAGAAGACATTTTTGATCTCCTCCGATCGGTTTTGATAAGTGGCACAAGCCTTTAGATTCTTGCTGAGATTTTAAGAAGTCTGTCGTGGCATCTTTCAGCCAACAGCTATCTCACAAGCAACCTCCGACCACTTCTCGACACTGTGCAAATGTCCTGGGCAGGTTGTTAAGACATTTTTTAACTACACCGGCAGTGAGATCATGGCAGGCAATGGATCAAAACTAAATGACTCCATGCAGACATCCTGTATTTCTCATTCATAAATGAGTTTGGCTGAAATGAGTACACTATGTCGGTACGGTACCTGCAATTTTGATGTTCATGTGGCCGTCCAGCAGCAGATTCTCCGCCTTCAGGTCCCTGTGGACGATGTTGCGGTTGTGACAATATTCCACCGCCGACAGGATTTGCCAGAACTTCCTCCTGGCCTCCAACTCGCTGAGGCGGCCGTGCTTCGCCAGGTAGTCTGCAGCCAGACAGTGGAGAGAGGTGAAGTGATGTGTTAGAATTACATCCAAATAATATTTTACATTGACTTATATAACATGACTGTACAGGCCTTTCAAACACAGTATAAGGTATCACTTTGTAGAGCTGCATCTGTGCAGATTCTTCATTCCGCTGAGTGTTGGTGGTTGTGTTGAAAGCATAATTTACTTTTGATGAGGTGCAGGCCTGGTGCCAGTCGTAGTTTACAGCTGCTCTACATTACAGAATGCTTTGTAAAGTGATTCAATGCAAGATGCACGGTGTCATTTTTTCTTTCTGTTCTAACCCTATGCATTGAATGTGTGTGTCAAGCTGTGCGATTTATTGGCTGACAGCGGAGAAAGCAAGCGTTGTCATAGCGGAAGGAAGGAGGAAAGGGGAGTACGGGGTTTCTGAGAATTAGTCCTTCGCTACATAATATTCCCATTAGTACAAGTTGGAACAGAGTGTGAGTTGAGGGGGGGGGTTAGCGGGAGGTGTATGATTGCAGTGCACCCGCATACACATATGAACACACTTGACAATTAGTGGGAGAAATCAAGATAGCAATGTAAATATGATCCTGAGTTCTTACCCAAAGTGTAACACAAACATCTGATTCATCTGCTTACTCTGTGAGACAGACTGAGTTTGTGGTTGTTTAGAAAGACGCATGAAATTGGAGTCTATGCTGCCTCTGGGGGGGCCAAAGTCATAAATTTGACTGTCCTCTTTCTCCAAGCATCCAGATTACTGACCTTTTTCCTCATTGTCTGCTCTCTTACCGCCCTCTTTGTTTATCTAACCTTTCACTCTGAGCTTTCAGTAATTTTTACAAAATCGGCCCGACAGACTATTTTTCACAGGATGCATGATTTTTTTTTTTTTTGCAGCCGCGTGAACTTTGAAAAGTGTGGTGTTTGTTGCTGTCGGCAGGGTTCCTCTTCACACCTCTCTGTCCAGATAGCTTGCAAACTCTTCAATTCACACTCTGTGGCAAACAAGATAGGACACTCTGTGTTGGCTTTCCTTCCAGCTGGCATGGTTACAGACCACCGACCAAACCTGACGACAATGCACAACAACCACAACAAACACAGCCAACGAAACTTCATACGAGTAAACCGAGTGTGCAAAATATATGGAACACAATTATCCAAAGGTCGATCTCATATAGGAGCATTTGTGTAATCACAAAGCAGAGGGGGACCAGCAGCTTAATTTTCTTGAGATATTAAAAAACAGCTTTTTGCCTGGTCTTTGCATTTGTTAGAAGAGCCTTATATCTTTAACTTTTATACACACACAATATTGCTGTGATTTCCCTGGTGTGTGCACACACATTTATTTAAGATCACTTACAGAATTTCAAAATCAGTCTTCTGTCAAGATGCACAGAGAAGTCCCATCAAGCCAATTTCACAGTCCATTAACATCAAAAACATTGTGCCACCAGCTAAGCATGAGATAGTTAAAGTATAGCAACGCATATGCTGAGGCAAGCAGCATGCATCATGTTGTAAACTCTTTATCAACAACTCCACGGTGTGCTGGGACAAAATCTGTACAATAAAAAAAGGCTAAAAGGACATAAGTTGCACTATTAAGCTTCATGGAAACACTGCTCCTCCGTCATCAACAGCCTGGTTGATAAATAGCTAACATCTGACAGAGTGAGAAAACCTGATTAGATAGTGGATGGCAAATTCCATAGAGGAGGCCATTCAGTGACCAGGGCAACCTTCATGCAACGCTGCTAATCAAAAAACACACTGGGGAGGGGAATGTGTCGAGGAGGTCCAACTATGCACCTGTGAGGAGAACAGGGCTCCAAAGTAAAAAAAAACGTTCTCCCTTTCTTGGGTCTGTCCGCGTCTCTTAAGACTTTAGCATATTTCAACTGAAGTGCTTGTCAAACAGCATGACGCTGAACGGACTAGTTCAATTCTAGCGTAGCCCAAACACATTGTCCGACCACAGCTGACCTGGAGCTGTTGCACTCTAAGGCAGGTTGAAAAGCCTGCCATCACAGGGAGTGGCGAGACACAATAGTCACTCAAACACAGAGATAACACACTGTCACACACTGTCTAGATTCTCATGCCAGCCTCTAAACGCTTTGCTGAATATAGGCCGAGGACTTTCTCTGGGCTTAAGTTGCTAAAAATCAGTGGAAACAAGAGTTTAATCATTTTTTCCTTTGTCTTTAGGGCATGACACGGTGGTGACATGCGTAACTCTCCATGTTACAAAGTGATTCACTATAATTCCTGTTCATTTTTTTCATGTAAGGCATGTCTTTGAAGTAAGGGGCCAATGTTTGTTAGCTGCCGTTCAGGCATCTACTTTGCATTTAGAAATCCCCAGACGACTGGCAGACAGAGAGATCTCCGATTGTCTGGTATTGCCAGACTACTCACTGTCAGACAACTTTCCTCTAAGGAATTCATGGTGTTGCACTCGTCTGTACACACTGTGACTTAAGTTGTTTTGTGAGCATAAAAAAAAGAGACACACACAGAGATATCCTGAACATTTTCTCACCTGACCTTTTTCAGAAAAACTTTGTAAAAAACTAAAACTGTTGGACAAAGGCCTCCTAATTCTGACATTGGTGGTGTGGTGGTTTCCGACATTTGATCATCCAACAAGCACTTCAGTTATAGTGCACTGATGCCATAACTCTCTCTCACACAGATTAACACACTTGCATACGTGGTTATCATGTCATGCCCTACAATAACCCTTTGACACTTTGAGTTTATCAAATGAAATCAAGGGCTCCGGCTGATAATTTTCATAATCAGTTTAACTGCAAAAGATTTTCTGTGATTAAAAAAAAATTGAAATTTATTTGATTAAATTAATTTGACAAATTCATATTGACTTTTTAGTCTCAACAACAGTGCATGACCCCAAACTATCCAGTTAACAATTATAGAAGACTAAGTGAGCAAATATTCTCTCCTGAGAAGCAAGAATCAGTAAATATACAGCATTCTGGTTGAAAAACTTAACCGTTGCAGATTAATTTTCTGTCAATTTACTCATCATCCGCTGGTTTCAGCTCTAACAAAAACCCTCTCTGACACTGAAAAACACTGACATGCTCAACAAACCAAATGCTGAACACCACAGCTAATCTTAACTCTGTATGAACGGCAGCACTGTGTTGCTACTGCTTGTTCTACAGTAGCACTTGAAAAACAAGTCGTTACTGTCTTAGCAATCAACACACACACACACACACACACACACACACACACACACACAGACACACAATGCGGTATGTTGCCCCAGTGGAAGGATGAGTAATCCACTGATACAATGTTGGCGAGGGCAAGGACCTCAACACAGTGAGGCATACAGAGCTGCATTCTGGGAAAGCGAACAGAAGTATGAATCATAGGGGTATTAGGGAACAGCTCAACAACCACTGTGTTCCACTTCTGCTGAGAGCCGGGTGAGGAGCTAAGTCTCTTAACAGCTGCTCAGGTTTGGAGGGGACAAACATCATGGGTACAAACTGGCTTGTTGGCCAGACCTCTGGCTGGACTTCAGATAACACCGTGAGGCGGGCATAGGGAGTGTGTGCGTGCATGTGTGTGTGTAGAGGACAAGGGGCAAACACACACTCTGTTTCCACATCAGTAACTGATACCCAAACCACTTAAATACAGCAGCCACATTAAAGTCACGTCGATGTGGGTGTTGATAGATGTTGGTGCTGATTTAATACTGGCACCCTCAGGGGTTAAATCAAGCTGGAGCCAGATGGAGCTGAGCACTGCCCTTTCATAACCAAGTTATAACCCGTCAGAGATCAACTGCAGTTATTGGTTGTGACTTTTCATCTGTGGTACACTCACAAGTACTCATTCAGGAGCTATTCCATAATAAACATAAATCCTATTTGCTTTGCCTAAGAAACCAAACTCATAACTTACTCCTGCACCTACTTGCAAAAATATAAACGCAACACTTGTGTTCTCACTTACATTTTCCACAGGTTGAAATCAAAGATCTAAGACTTTGCAAAATGTTTATTTCTCTCCAATTTTGTGCACAAATTTATTTAAATCCGCGACGGACAGCATGATTATCACACAAGTGTGCCTTGCACTGGTCACAATGTGAAGTTTTATCACGCAACACAATACCACAAATGTGAAGATTTCCTTACAAACTGTCCGAGACCATCTTAAGGAGTGCTCGTCATCCTCCACAGGGTCTTGACCTGACTGCAGTCAGCTGTTGTAATCAACTTGAGTGGGTAAATGCTCAACTTCACACGAAGAATCCTGGTCAGTGCTAAATAAATGTCTTTTTTTCCCCCCCAAGATAAAACTGCACATTTTGGGTTGGCTTTTGCAGTCCAGGGCACATCTGATCACAGCATTGCAAAGAAATAAGCCCTTTATGTGCATAGAAGAAGTCTTTTAGAAAGAGATCTTTTATTTCAGCTCCGACAAAAGTTTTAAGTGTTTATAGTTTTCAGCGTATAATTGCCTTTCCATTCAAGCTCATGAGGTTATGCAAACAGCTTCTGTGAGGGCAGGGTTGAGAAGACTTGGGTGATGTGTTAAAATCTTCCTGTCAATGCCATCATCTATTCAAACAGTGATTGCCTTTGTATATATTGCCAAATTACAGAGTTTTTGAGGCCAAACATCCTTTTTTTTTTCATCCTTTTTATACGTCAAGTCCAGTTTTTTGCATGTTGTTTTTCTCTTTCTGAAATGAATTTGTTTAATTCAGTTAAACTTGTTTAATTCACTTAGATTGGACTGTTTTAAATGCTAAAATAATGTCTCACTAACTTGCTTCGAATTTGCTGCGTCTTTGCAACATAAATCAAAAATAATTTTATTTCCGAGAACACCACTATAAAATGTAATCCTAACCGTCTCCATCACATCGCGTTTCTCTTCACAGTCACACATCTACCTGCAGTATAATTCAGACTGAAGTAAGGTATCTCACGGCATCACTCTGTTTGCATGTGTTAGGGCCCTGACAGACAGTACTGGTAGTGGAGCTTCTGGGACTGGTCACACCCAAAGGCGCTTCCCATCATGAAAGAGCCCACTCAGTTCTCAAAGAACTGGGATTACCCTGGTAACCAAACATTAGTTGCAGCCCTACCAAATTATGGTAATTTTTAGTGCCACGTTTACACTGACAGACATGCCAATACTCTTGATATAGGAATGTATAGCATATAATGTCTATAGCACTCTACACTAAATAATTTACAGGTGTCATCTCAGGTGTTATCATATGCGTGTGTGATCCAGACCGATCCAGTGAGTGTTAGATCACATACTGTTCCCTACGGTCACACAGACCTGCTCAGTTTTCTCCTTTTTAAAAAAGGTATTTTTATCTCCTAATATAATTGCTTTCTATTCATCTGCTTCTTCGGTCTGTGATCAGGCTGCTTCTTAATGCAATCAGAAAGTCAGTCCACTTTCAGACACAACAACGGGGGTTTTCATGTACCACGAAACAATGCCAGTGTGTGACTGGCAATTAAAAACAGTGGGTGTGTTTGATTATTAAGAATGACGCATGTCAAGCTACCTCATAGTGCGTTCGAGGCTTTCAATCCTTTCTTAGTCTATGGGGAATAATTGTGCATTTAAGGGTTAATAATTAGCACGTTGCATATGGCGTGCTAAGCCTGAAGCAGGAGTCTGAGTTTTTATCAAAAAGGATTTTACAAGACCAACTTCTGATTCCATATATGTTTTATTGTAAATATCAAAAGAGAGAAAATCTGCCTTTCAAGCATTACCCAAACTCTGCACAGAAAAGTAGATATCAACTTTATTGGAATGTAGCTGACTAAAATAAACAAAGAATGCACATTTGTGCTGTCGTAAAACACAAATGTGGTGAGTGCGTATAATTTGGTTGAATATTGCTGGTGTTGGTCAGGTTGAGAACACATAATGACAGGTCAGAAAAGGACGCAGGAAAAGATATACTATGAAATATAATTGGAGATATTTATATATTTTATCTATTTAGGAGTAACTGTTAAATTTTGGGAACTACAAGCGTATACATTTTGGTTCACACTTTTTTGTATAAATGGGATATTAAAGTCTTGCCCGTTATTTGGTACCAAACAACTGGTCCTACATTGTGCAGCCATTCCTCTGTTCATTTGTGTTTTTCCTTCGCTGGTCAAAGTCAAAGCTGCCACACCCTCGCTGCTGACAGATCTGCATACAACGGACCCAGTAAATATGAAGGATGTTTTATGGTGGAACAGAAGTTGACAGCCTAAGTACATAAGAATGTATCACAAAAAAAATAGCCTGAGTATTTCTTTGAAGTCAACAGTCTCCCCGTCTCATTCCCTTTCCATCAGTCAGACAGTCAAGAGATCTGCATGAGTGATTCTACTCACTGCCAGCTATTATACTCCTCTTTCTCCAGCAGTGCTTTCTTAAATATGCATGCCCTACATTTCCTCACCACCTTCCAAATTCAAATGGATGTCCCTTGCTCTCGCCTCTATTCTCTTCTTCCTCCTCTTCCCTCCTGCCTCTGCTCTCTGCAACTCCGCTTTATTTGTGGCTGACCTAATTTCCAGGTTTGATCCATCCTGCGGTTCTGAGGCAGACTGTGGAGCAGCAGACTGACTGACAGACAGACAGACAGACAGACAGACAGACAAAGGCACACCAACAAGCTGGCATGGATGCCTCTGCTGTGCCCATTACCGTGCCCACCCACCCCTTTGCGAGAATGAACCCATCACTCTCCGCCTCCTTGTGCCAAACCCAGCTCCGCTTCTTTGTCTTTATGGCTCCAGACGCACACACACACACATACATGCACTACACCCCCCCCCCTGCTCCTCCACAACACCATTTACTGTTTGGTCTGAAGAGAGAATCGGAGGCTCATCCATTGTCTCACTGATTCGCTGTAACAGGGTGGGCTGCTAAGCATCCACAACAACTTCACATCCTCCGCTCTTTGTAACCTGTGGCCAGGAGCAGACCTGAGAAATTCATCATGTCAGAAAAGCGGAGGCAACTCTCTGGAGGGCGATAGTGGAGGAAGAGGCTGGAGATCTGGCCTCACAGCTTATCCATTTGTCTGAGTGCATCATGGCTGACTGACTTGATTCTTCTCCAGAAAGCGTATTCGGAAATCAGAAGTGATTGTTCAATTTTGTGAGATTGAATACTGTAATACTAGTCTAGTGCTGCAGCTACGAGTTGGTGTCTGCCTGGCTGAGTCAACGCTGCAGCTGATGATGACATATACACATCTTACATAACTATATTACATTGTGCAATCAGGACAGAGGGGTCTGAGGAATCAGGACACACTGGTTTTATAATACCCCGTGATGAACCCAGAGAAAATCTAAGTATTACATAAAATGATGTTGACCAATCATGATTATTTAAAGGAATAGTTTGATATTTGGCTAAACACTATCACAAATGGTACCTTGTTTATCAAATCTATAGGATAAATAAAATCAACCTTTGTTTCTATATTTCTTCTATATTTTCCCCCTGCTTCCAGTCTTTAAAATAAGCTAGGCTAACCTACCTTTTCCTGGATGTAGCTTCTTATTACAATCAAATATGAGAGTGGTGTCTATCTTGTCATCTAAACATCTGCATGAAAGCAAATAAGCATATTTCCTACAGTGAGTGAGTTGCTGCTTGGTCTAACCAAAATAAGCTGCAGTGGTTCTAACATATGAACTGACACAGAAGAGTCTTTCCGTTTTATCTCTGTGCACTTCCTTCACATTTACCACACTCTTTTTCTCATTCTGTTTTTTTTTCTTCTCATGTCTACTTCCCAGCTCTCTCTCTAGGTCACAGGAGCAGGAGTTGCTGCTGAGTCAATATCACAAGTGGAACACTGGCCTCAGAATTACAAAGACAGACACAGACACAGACACAGACACACACCCAAGACATGACTATTAAGTTTACCGTAGGCTATCGCTAGAGTAATCTTCACGGCTACTGTGTCTGAAAGTACAAACTTTCAGACTATCTTGTAGGTGAGGTGAATAATCTATGTGGATCATGATCCACTCACAGTCTGTCCACATCAGACAGGTCTGTGCTTGTGCTATACATTTTCAAAACGTTTGAATGTAGTTAATGTCTGCATGTTCAAAACTGGAATAATTCCAGTATATTTTTGCTCTTGAAAAAAAAATTTAAAAAAATCCTGTGATATTATACCACCATTGTACCATTTATAATCCTGCACTGAATGCAAACAAGTACAATAAACATGCTCTAATGTCCAATGTACTGGATTGAGATTACAGTGTGTACACGATGTACAAACTGAGTGTGTTGTGCATGTGTTGCAACCCAAAATAGACATATGCCAAACACATCCATCTTCATTTTTGTAGCTTTAAATAACAAATGCCCGCAGTTCAACACAAGCACATTTTGTCTCCAGCTTAAAACACAGTGTGTCTTGTAATAATAAAAATATAAATGTACTAAAACATTTAAAGTAATTTTATTTGATTGGACAAATCGATATCATAAAATAAAAAAAAAGTGCCTGTTTCAGGGCTGTACACATGTGCAGTCACGATAGAGCACATGTGGCGCTGTGGCGGCCTGAGATAATTTCTTATCTTAATGTACTATTCTTGCTATGTTCTGACTTAGTGTATCTGTCCGTTCCAGCACAAGTGTCTTTATTTATGCTTCACTGTGAAGCAGCGTGTGTGTGTAAACCACTTCTACTGTAAAAACACATTATTGTACCTTGTTGTACCTCGTTGAAACTGTCCACTTGTAAACTTGTTTAATGTTTATATGACAAATCTGAGGCCATTTCCTTATTGGTCACATTTGTCTCTCAAAAACCAGCCAAATGACTGACTGTAAATTATTATCTATGCCAAAGGAATTGTGTTTCTCTATCTGTACCAAAGGTCCAAAATGAATAAGACTAGCTGTGATATTTTCTCAGTGATCTACTTCTGCTACTTGTTGCAAAATGAGTCAAAACATCTGGTCTATTTTAGTCATTTAAAAATAATTGTGAAAGACCTTGAGGCTGCAATGATGAATCATAGATGGTTTGTTTATGTGACATCTATTTAGCTCCTATTAAGACTACTGCCTGTTCTCAGTTCACATACCATGCCGTTTAATGTGAAAGTGGTTTTGCATTTCTTAAAATTAAGAACAGTGTGTGTGTGTGTGTGTGTGTGTTTGCACGCCTTTAGCTTGTTTTGTGGTCTTATCCTCATCCGAAAGGGAAAATCTTATCATAGCCAAAACGATTAGATGATTAATAGATTAGGGATTGACAATAAAATAATAAAATAATCATCATCTAAAGACTTAAATACATTTCTAAGATAAACTGCTAACAAAAATGATCTAGTTGCAGCTTTTTAAATATAAATATTTGCTGGTTTTGTTTGTCTTTTATGATAGTAAAATGAATATCTTTGGCTTTTGGACTATTGATCGGACAGAGCAAGTTATTCGAGTATGTCAACTTGGGCTTCTGTGAAATTCTTTTTCTTGTTTCAGCTTCTGAGCTGTTGATGGATTTGCTGCTTTTCTTTGTCCTACGTGTTAGGAAATGAACTCTCTTTGAGTATTGTTGTGTTTTGTTGGATGGACAAAACTAATTTTTTATATTCACTATCTTACAACATTTTTAAAATAGGCAGATCAACCAATAATAAAAATAATTGTTAGCTGCAGCTCCAAACTTGTTAAAAAAATGTTATTACACATAAATTTCAGTGTTTAAATCATCTTGATGATGTCTACTTGTTATGATTATAAATCGTTTGCTTGGTGCAGCACTGCTCTGTTTATACTGTATCTAGTGTTTTCTTTTACTTTGTTTGTCTTTGTGTGCATTTTATTTTGTTAAGTCGTGGTTTCTCATTAAACTTGATTTGGGGAAAAATCCACTGTGTAAACCTTCAGTTTCATGACCTCTCCTGTCACGTGTAGCCGGTTATAATGCTGTTTGTACAGTGCAAATAAAAGTATATAAAAAGCTGTATGACAGTGCGTGTGAGATAGTGGCTTAAAAGATCTTCTCTTAAACATCTCAACACTTGAAGTTAAAAGTAGGACAAAAGTTTAACAATCAGTATCCAGACAGTAATCATGATATCTTGCATAATCCTTAAGTAGTAAACCAGTGAGCAGTAAGTGATTTTGCACCACATATGGTAATAAATCAGTCTTTTTCTCTTTGAGGCTGCCTCTCTGTGGCCTTCACAGGCCGGCAGTGATGTCATTTTATATGACAAGAAAAAAACATGTCAGCATATTTAGTACAGCAATTACCAGCGGCACATGACAAGGGCCATATCAGGACATTGTTCTCAGATATCCATCAATCATGTGACCTTTGAGATTGAGGCTGGGATAGTGAAAGAGCAAGGCAAACTCAACGAGACTTTGATACTTTTGTTTGTCAAAAACATTACTGACGCAACAGTTCAGATTTTTGGTGTAACTGACATGCAGAGGATGTGAATGGACAGGGTGGGACAGTGTTTTTTAAAGATACTAAGGTCAGATTGACCTTGTATTTGAAAAGATCACTCACCAAAGATCTCCCCATTCTTGGCATACTCCGTGACTAAGTAAAGCATATTCTTCGTCTCCATCACCTGAGAGAGGGAGAGGACGAAGGAGCAGGGGCCGAGGGAGGGGAGAAAAAAAGTCGGTGTATGAATACACAGAGAATACCACTTTTCAATAGCAAAAATCATCACAAGAGAGAGAATTAGAATAAGGAAAACAGATACATATGACCAAAACATTACACAGTTATCCACATAGCTTTGTCTGAGGTTTAACTGCAGTGTCTGGCATCCACGAAGTCAAGAGCAAAACAAAATGCATGAATGGCACAGGCTCTAAATATGGCACCCATGTAAGAGAATGGAGGTGGACGGTTGGTGTTGCCGAGTATATCTGAATGGTACTTAAAACCTCTCGGTCCTCGCACGGTGCCGTGTTGTGTAGGAGGAGGAGAACCGATTTAGAAGCAGAAACACTCCGGAGATGAATAGAATTAAATGCGGAGGGTAGAATCAGATGGAGAGGGGAGGATGAATCAGACACAGTGAGCCAGACATTCACACTAGAAATCCCACGCTCATTGTTTATGATCAATTTTCCATCTGTTACACTGACCGATTCATGGATTTAGGAAATGAAAGCCATTTTTTTGTTGGGTTTTTTTTTGGGTTGCATAACAAACAACATTTTATCATCTCTGTATTGTGGAGCTGGAATACAACTGATTGATAAATTAAGCCTATTTATAGGTACTCGTCAATCAAAACAAGCCGCAATACGGCATCTAAACTGGGAAATAAAGCTTTCTCGCAGCGGACATTTTGACTCGTCACAGCAGGAAAAGCACAGGTGTAACTAATAGTATTAACGATGGCTCTGCTTCATTCAGGTGTGCCAGTAAACCAGCATGTACAATAGCAGGGCCCTGGCACTGGCACACCTGAGTGGAATGCAGCCATTATTAAATGTTATTAGTTACACCTGTGTTTGACAAGATAACATATCAACCATGGGAGAGGTCTGTTTTTCTTCAATTCATGGCAGATATGTTTCTATCCTTTGCTGTTGGAATGCAGCAGGTACATGCTAACTAGCTTTATATGTTTTAAATCAGTCTTGGGAGGAACAGGGCAAAGCAGGGCGACACAGCAGATGTGTTTTTTTTGGGGGGCAATTTTCACAATAGTCTTGCAAGTAGTGCACCGACAGAGATTTCCTTAGTTTCACTTTCACTACTATTTGTTTACAGGAGACAACACAACAAGCTTTTGTAAAGTCCCTTTGTAGGTTGATGGTACACATTACAAGACATCAAAAACACTTCTACAACACATTTTTTTCCACTGAACAAAAGAAGCCAAAATTCACAAGTGTCGAAGCGCGAGAAATCTGACTAAATAAAGTGTCTTTAATTGCCATGATTATCGTTTTAATCATGTCTGAACAATAAATGAGAAAACCTAACTATTTTTACAGATATGATGCCAGATTTCAATGCATGCAACCTGTCAATACAAAGTATTGAGGTTTGGATTCTCAGCCCTACTTGCAAGGCGAAATCAATCCAATTTTGATGCCTCGTGTTTTTGTATGAAATGAACAAAGTTCAACAGGATGTTAATGCCGTGTTGCAGACCTTCCTACAGCATGCCCTGTGGCTACACTTTAACACAATTTATATAACATGCCTGCACCTGCGTGACAGTAAAAAGCCTTGACGCACTACCAATAATCACTGTACCTCAGTAGCAGAGTGCTTGTTATGAAGAACTGTTATGAGGGAAATGACTGAAACCAAATAAAAGCAAGCTGCACTTTGTGTTTAGCACTTCATAGGGTCTGATGCTGCCGCCTTGGGAGGTGATTTATAACATCACTGCTTATCAAAACAGACTATTCAGTGTTAAACCACTCAATTATTATATTAACAATATGTTGGTGGTTTTGACAGGTGCTTTGATGACATAAAGAAAGGTGCAACTGTAGTTCCTGTGGTAAATGCTGAAATAATATTTTAATACGAGGCTGTAACTGAGTAATTTATACATCTAAATCCAATTATATTAATTGTTTTAACAATGAGAGCATGAATTGTAATGTAGAGGATATTAAATAAGGTACATGCGCCATCAAATATCCTCAATTTATTCAAGCATTTCTTGTAATACAGTTTTTTACTGGCATTGCTATGAAAGTACTGATAGAGTACTTGTAGAAAGGTCTAGAATCAGAGGCAAAAGTGGCAAACAAAATGATGGCAGACCACGTCAATAGAGAAGAGGCCACATGACAAACTAGAGTGGGGTTCACAGTGGGGATGTCTATGTGTGTGTCGCTCTGTGTGTCTTCATTAACTTGGGCTTCCCTTTGGGCTACAGGCCCAACCCTAATTTATGAGACTGGAAAGGAAATCACTAATTGACCTGAGCTGATTGGATGGATGGGCTGTTGGAAATAATGATACACACCAAAATAACACAGCAGAACGCTGGAACAGTGCCACATGGTTGTGTAATGATAATGAACACTCATTTACTTTTCCTAAACAAACTACTGTAGCAGGACCCAAAGACTTATGTAATACAACTAAATCACAATCAAAAGTGAGTGCTTATTGGTAGTTAGTTTATTTTGTGCCAGACAGCAGACATCACAGTAACTAGGTTTCCCCTCTGCTAGCTAATGTACCAACAACGTGCAACAGTCAGAACAAATCATTTTAGAAAATAAAGCTCCAGCCTCATAAAAAAATTATGTGAACTTCCTTTCCACACCTGGGCATGCATATAACTACAATAAAAAGTGCCATGGGGGACATGAGTGACATGACATTTATGGGATTTCTTTCTATAAAAATGCTTTTAGCACACATCATACTAGGGATAGTGACAAAAGGGAAAGAGTTAAGCAGGACAGACATGTTTGCAGTTTACAGTTTGGAAAGAAAGTCATGTTGTACATTGCATCTTCATGACTGGAATTAGGCCTTTTTCACAGCAGACATGTTGACTTCTTGTAGTGAGGAAAAGCACAGGTGTTACTAATAACATTTAAAAATGTCTCTCAGTAAGCCATGACAGTGTGACAACGAGCCAACATGCTCATTACCAGGACCCTGTAAATGAAGGACATAGATGAAATTCAGCAATCATTAGTTTTATTATTTACACCTGTACTCTATGTGCCGTTACATGTCAAAATGTCCTTGGAAAGGGGCCTGTGGGAACGAGAACAAGACCAGAGTTCATTATTAACTGTGTCATTTTTAATCAAATTTCAAATTACTGACTCTTTTCATCAAAATATCAAAAACTTGCTTTGCACCGATTCATCTGCAACTGGGACTCCAACCCTGTCATGCTGTGCAGACAAATACCAAAGAACACTGTTCATGCTGTAGAGTTGCTTGTGGTAGTAGTTGTCCAGCCACAAAAACAGAGCCCTTAAGTTCCATGCACATTAGATACTCTTATGTTTAAAAACTTATAGTAGATGTCTTCCAGGCGACTGCAGATTATGTTCGCTTTGGGTCTTTTTTCGCTAAATCATTGTGCAAATAAATACTGACACTGTGTAACCGTATTCAAATAAATACTTTTTCTAGGTCCCATAAAGTGAGAGGGCACGGACAAGAATTAATAATGTTCTTTAACAAGCAATGAGCCTCTGCCTCTGGCCTAAAGTAGATGTTTTACAAGCAAGTCAATAAAAAGAATGAATGTGAAACACATCCATATCTGATTTTAAAACACACCCTAAAAAGGGCCTGACACTGCAGTACAGGTCAGATCTGATGTCCCAGTATAATAGTAAAATACGTAATTTATATAACCTTAACCTACTAACATTTTGAATCTTACCAGTAGCACCTTCACAAAGTGCAGAACACACACAGATGCACATAGCGCAGAGTGTCAGTCAGTCATTAACTACGCTCTCATATCTTAAACTATCCAGCAGTGGCAGGTTCTGCTAGGCAGCAGTTGTTTGCTAATGCATTAGAAAATGACCTGGATTGGTCCTGCGCTTCAACACCCCCGACTGCGAAAGAACCTGGAGAGATGATCAGCAAGGAGCAACCGTGAATTTTGCTCCACAAAACTGATTTGTTCACAGATTAGCCAGAGGCACAGCAAGTTCTGGGCCATCTCAACAGATGTTACTTTGGGCTCCCACTGCAATGTTAGACTTTGACTCGAGCTTAGATCTAACGAATAGTCAGATAGACACGTCTGAAATCATCTGTTGCGCAGTCTTATCTTGTCCTTGATTATCTTAAGTTGGACTACTTTTAAATAGATTTGGAGTAAATGAATCCTTTTTCAAATCTAAACAAAAAAAAAATCATGGCTTTCTGGAAGTGTTAAACTGTTATAAGGAATATTTTACTGGGAAAATTCATTGAATTGAAAATAAATTGCACCAAATTGCACCAACGATGTCCTTGCTGCTTTATATTTCCATCAGGTTACTGTGCGAAACATCATTTGAAATCCAAAAAAACAAAACTTTAATCATGTCATTTAATGCCACTGGTGTCAGCAGGTGTCATTAATTGTTGTCATGGAAATGTGTCTTATTCCTGAATTAGCCTGGCTAACTTTTTGAGCTTAAAATACGGCAGACTTTAATTTTTGTCTCTAAACTGTGTTAGATTCATCTAAATGTGAAATTAATACAGAATATTCGGACCTAACACTAGTCTAAAATATCACAGCCCCAGGAGCCTTCAGTGCCCCTTAGAAGAACAAACTAACAACAGGTGAGGCACTAATGAGTCTGTGTGAATTCAGGCTTATGTAAGAGACATTACGGCTTTTACTAAACAAACAAACTGTGTGGTATTCCTGATGTCATTCTTTAAACATTACTGCTGCAATGACAGTGGTGTGGGTCAGAGAAAAAATACATCAAGGTCTAAACACCCAAGACAGAAATAAATCTCCTGGAAATATCTTGATTGGCAGTTTGTCAAGAAAGAGACAAAAAAGAAAATGCAGAAACGCTGGATACAAAAGGAGAAAACAAAAACCAGATGAACAGATTTATCTCCACGCAGCATTACGACATGGTGAATAATTACATACAAAGATATTTCCATTAGAGATACACAGATACACGAGAGCTCAGATAAAATCAAGATGTACTGTAGTCTAAATCAGTGAAAGCACCGAGAGGAAAGATGATTCATTCTGTCCACATCTTGCGTGCTGGGCAGTCAAAAGATTTTTAAAGTAATGCAGATAGAAGGGACTGAGGCTAGAAACTCACCTGGTAGAGCTTGATGATGTGGGGGTGGTCCAGCATTTTCATGATCTGGACTTCCCTGTAGATCTTCTCCAAGTTGACGGCATCCAGTTGGGTCTTGTCGATGATCTTAATGGCCACCTGCAGAGTGATCGAGCATCAACAAAACAACTGCAATCAGTCGGTTTCTCAATAACAAACAATTGAATCATTCTTAAAGCTCATCAGACTTGATGGGCAATGAGCGGCGCCTCCCCTAACTCATATACACCCTAGTACAGACAGCACTTTATTATTCTCCAAGAAGCAAAAGCAGACAGTATGTTCTTTTCAGCTATGAGAGCAGAGACACAAGATAAATACTTAAACACAGCTCGTACTGAATCCTTCATAAACAGTTTTAAAATGTGAGCTACGATGAAATATCACTTGACGATAAAGCAGAGGCAAACACAGGCCTCGTAGGATATATACACACAACCGCAATGACACATACATGTTTAAATCACACACTCACAACTTCAACACTCTTGGCTTTGATTAATGATGTCCGGTAGGTAACAAGGCAATATTAACATCTCTCCTTCAGACTGTCTCATAAACAACATTTCATCAGTATGCTCTGAAGTGTTCTAAGCGTCTGTGAGGCAAGCTGGAGGAGTAAACAACATGAGACCTCGGTTTCCCTCCCAGCAATCACACCAGTAAGCTGAAAAAAGACCAAAAGCAGGACTGCATGAATAGAAATGTTGTTTCAGGTACCGATGTTTGATCAATTAGTTGATCAACAACAACCAACAAAAAGAAGTGCAACTAATTTGTGATTTTGAAGCAAATTTTTGTTTTTGTTTTGGCTTTTGGACGGTCTGTCAGACAAACAAGCTATTTGAATAAGTCACTTTGGGCTTCTGTGCAATTGTGATGCTATTTTGTTTTTTGTTTTTTTAACCAATGATTACACAATTCATCAAGAAAGTACAGTAATCAATAATGAGAATAATCATTCGCTGCAGCCTTAGGGAAGATAATAAAACAGGATCTGGAAGGGCCGGTAGCGGACGCCAAAATATTGCAAGACAGTTCATGATACGCACACGCAGGATTTTCCTCTGGAACCTTATCACAGTAACAATCACTTTATCCTCCATCTTGGTGATTGTCAGGTGAACACGACCTGCTTATGTTGCAAAGTCTTATACCTGGAATGTGGCGATTGCATGCATATGACTCACAATCCCCATGTGCCGCTGCTGCTGCTGCTTCTGCAGCTGACACCCATTTTGATCCTCCTTAGCATATTTGCAGTTAGCACTTACAGATGTGTAGTAATGGTGGGTTGATAGGTTCAACACCCTCTATTATTATCTCTCGACCTACAGCACAGACAGGAGGGCAGTTTGGTGTTAAAGCCTATGAAGAATCTCTTAATGGCAGTCCAGCTTTAAGTCGAGACCTCTCGGGCACAAAATGTAAAAATCACTGGCCTTGTACAGAGGGATTACAGTGCACTTAGCTTGAAAAGATGTGAGCTAACTGATTATATCAGTCAACAATACAAACACACACACACACACACACACACACACACACACAACATAAGACTTCTTGCAAACTCTGCTGGAACAAGGTCATTTGAGGACAATGAGTTAGAGCTTATACACAAAGTAATGAGAACAGAGCAACGCAGAACAATGCTATGATCAGAGATAGATGAATGTACGACCTACAGGCCTGACAGACAGGACCACATGGGAATGAGCCAGCACTATGTGAACCCACAAGCTGCAGTATGTACATAATAGGATGAATGGGTCAGTATAACACGCAGGGGCCATGAGTAGAAAAAGTAGGTTATGCACACACACACACACACACACACAGGTACACCTATCTAGGAATATGCACACAGACACATCAGATCTGCTGTTTCATGTGTCATTAAACGCTGGTTTTCTTTACACGCTCTCCAGGCTAACATCTCGTTTGCCCTGGCAAACGCTCAAGACAGATGGCATCACATAAAGTTGATAGCCTGCCTCTCAAGCTGACCTTGGCCACGCCAACAAACAAGCCTGGCTCTGGCCGTGCCAAGCAGCTGCAGTGGCTCGCTGTATCGACCAGCGCTGAGTGTGACCTCTACCAATCCAGCGGCCTGAAAACCAGTAAGAAAAAAAAAAAAAAAAAAAAGCATGCACGTTTTCGCTCAATCCCAATGTCACACCGGCTGAGTCACAAGTGCAGCCACTCAGTGAAATCACCTGGTGTAAGTGTTTGGCTGAAATTAAAAACCTGCTTTCACGTAACTGTGACATGGTGGCAGATTACCTGGCTAGACCAAGACTGCGCCAGTTCACAGGCTTCAATAACCAGATTAACACGATAAGACTCTTAAGAGCCGTTTTCTTGCCGAGTTATTCATTAAACCTGCTAAGGGCCTCTTCTGGATGATGTAAATCTTTGTTTTTCTGCAAAGAGTGATTACTCATGTTCAATGACAAACAGTTTGAGGCTCTTGAGATCAAAGATCAAAGTGTGCATGAGTGCTTTCACAAGTATCCCCAGCCTACTTTTCTATCACTCTCTGTCTCAGCTACACACACACACTCTACATTAAATCCCTGTGTGTCTCTGTCATTACAATACAAAGTCATGGCACTCGGTGGTACCGGCCAAGAAAGGCCTTTCTGTACAGAAGCTGTTCCCTCTGCGCTCATGCTGCATCGCCTCATCCCATCCAGTGTGCAGTGTTTGTAATATCAGAGCGAAGTGAAGACCCCCAGAGCAGTCTCAGTGGATTGCTGTATGCGTGCATGCGTGCACAACACTTTGCTTTCCAATTACAGAGCTCTGGCTCCGCACAAAGCTCTTGGCACTTGCTGGCACAAGAAACTACTAAATCACATCATTATTTGGATTACATAATGGGACCACCGACCCATGCTGCATGCCCCAGATACAGCCTACGACTGGGATGTTTACACCAACCTTTTTCTTTTTCTTCTTTTTTTTTTTTTTTTTTAGTTGACTGTAAAGGAGGTACAGGTGTGATGATGATGATGATGATGCTGGTCTGGATAGAAAGCATGCATGTTTACAGTTTGTGTTTCCCAGCAGCACTGGTGGTCAGACCTCTTACTGGCAGTGATGTTAGCTGAGAGGGGGGTGAACGTGCAGGCAGTCAGTCAGTCAGTCAGTCATTGCCTCCTGTACCTGCACAGTTCAAACGTACCAGCTGTTGCTCGCAATGGGGCAGCCAAGTGACCCGGCAAGTTACCTGATCCAAGTTTCTATTAGCGCATGCATGATGTGGACAGCATTTCGGTATCAGCTTCGAATATCTGCGGTGTCAACTAGTGCATAAAAGTTATGTAACTCGGCTGAACAGTAGCATAAGTTAGCATTCAGGCTAACTAGTTCACCGACACACTCACCTCGGTCTTGGTTATGCGGTGTCTTGCCAGCTTCACGACAGCGAAATTACCCTTTCCTAAAGTGCGCTCGATGTCGTAGAAGCCCACTCGGACCGGACCCCGGATCATCGGTTTTTGGACACTGTCAGCCATGACCATGCTGTTCTAAACTGGGGACTTGTTTGTGGACGAAGTAGGAGGAGGTAGCCAGACGGAGCAGGGGGACACACACACACACACACACACACGGGGGGCTCCAACACGGGCGAGCTACAGATAAA
Organism: Argyrosomus regius; assembly: GCA_946959425.1. Taxonomy (NCBI): domain Eukaryota; kingdom Metazoa; phylum Chordata; class Actinopteri; family Sciaenidae; genus Argyrosomus; species Argyrosomus regius. The sequence continues at coordinate 13,469,640 of OX336889.1, forward strand.
GACGAAAGGAAAACAAACCGCCCGCCGCCGCCGTCGCCGCCACCACCGCTTCTACCGCCGCCGCTCGAAGCGTGTCCATTAAAAATAGACAAAGTTGATTTCTGTGTCGCCCTGCCAGCTTGAACGGCCAATGTGGCGACACTCTCCGTCAGTGCAGCGATACGAAGCAGGCCATTTGCTGCTGCCGGGGGCTGTCACACCACGTTCTCCAATACAATAGAGCTATAATATTTCAGCTCGAGGTGCCTCTATCAGCTACAGAGCACACGAGTTGACTTGCAAAGAGGCATCATGTTCTCTGGTTGACGTGTATTGACGTCAAAGCCATAGGGGTATTTGTACAGGGGGCGGGGCCACGGAGCCGCTCCACACTTCAGTGCCAATTGGTTGCCAAGACAACCAGACCCACCTCTTACGTCAACCGGTAAAATTGCTATTCTGAAATCTGTTTGCTTGCCTGCCCTCCCTTGATTGCACGCATAGGTAACTTTGAAGTTTTGCCCTGCAGGTGTTTAATACGCTTTTTGTCGGCTGCGAGGGAGAAAAAAAAGAAAAAAAAAAAAAAAGAGGCAGGAAGAAGGGTTAAATTTATTAAAAGTAAGTCAGCGTGGAGATGTTCTCCTTTATCTCCTTTAGTTACTTACTTATAGTAATGTGCTCTGCAAGAATGCATGGGGAAAAACATTTAAATATACATTTAAAAAACATTAAAAAAAAATTTAATACAATTATTTTTATCATCCAGAAAAAATAGCATTACAATAAAACATCATTACAAAAACATATTATAATATATGGCATTATAATGTTGCCTGCAAGGCCTCATGTGAGACATTTTATCAGCCACAAAGACACTTTGGTCAGCAACATAACAGCACCATCTGTTGGCAAAAATAGCAAATTGAAGCCAGGCTGCACATTTCCTTTTTTTTTTTAAAACATACTGCTGCTCTCTGTACAGTTGTGGTTGTGTTTGAGTAACACTCACCCACATCTAATGTCACACAGACACCCTCCTACACTCTTAAATGCACACATTTGAGTAATCCCGTGTAATAATTAGATAAGAAATTCGACCACAATATTTCGTAATCAAACTTTATTTGACACCCAGAAGTCTTGTCGTGTTTGAGATACAGCCAGCTTCTCTTCAGCTCATGCAGTGACAGTCGAACACAGAACAGTGGATTACTAAGCGGGCAGGCAGAGCAGCGCGTCGAAGGCCTCCGCTGTCACGCATAGACTTCCTGAATGTAAGAGTTCCAGATGTGCTTTTGGCATTTCCTGTCTTACATTCTCCAAGAACACACTCAGCCTCTCCTTACTGGGCTTGCTACATCTTTCCAAGACACCAACCCAACAGCCCACACAGTACACACTCAGATATAACACAGGCATTTGGGTTCAGTAACGTATATCCATGATTAGTTTACAAATTTACAAAAGCAGGCATATTCTTTTAGAAGCAAACACTGATGAATGAGTCCATGACATGTTCCATACTCCTAAAGAGTCTCTGTCAGATCAGTGGGAGGGTTGAGTTTCTCACACAGTCAGGTGGAGTCGGGAAAGCCCACAGCTTTTAGGTTTACTGGGGTCAGCACAGTTCTGTCATCAGTGTTTCCGCATGTACTGTCCTGTTCCCTGACATCAGAGTCCAAACAGGAAGCCTTATGGGAATGACACCACTCCTCAGGTTTAGAGAAAAAATAGTCAACTCCACTGCCAGTGCCAACAGATCATTTTGTCTTTGTGTGTCATAACACGATGACGTGACTGGAAAATGGCTGAGCAGTTTAATTCTGGATTGTTTATAACATGAGTAACCTTGTGTGAATCCTCAAAACTTGTTCCCAGGGGTAAATGTGCAAACCACCATGATAAAGATACCAGCACTGACCTGACTCATTTCTGTTTATCTGAGCTCATTAATGCCACTGCAAAAAAACTGCTGTGAAGTTACACAATTTGTCAGAGGCTTTCTCTTGACTGTATTACAATGACGGAGCACCACCATAGGGTTGACATTTGTAGTTTTGAGTGAAGTATCTCAACAGCTATTGGATGCAAGAAAATCCCCAAGAAATTTGGAACCCACACATCCATGTCCCCCTCAGGATTATAATAGCTTTGATGATCCCCTTTTCATTGATTTAAAACTTTAGTTTATAATCAAACACCTGCAAAACGAATGATCAGCCTCAGCTTTGTGTTTAGTGCTAATTAGCAAATACTAAGACGGTGAACATGGTAGACCTCATACATGCTAATGAATTTAGCACAGCATGATAGAGCAGTAAGCACGGCTGTAGACTCTTAGTCTTGTTTAATAACATTTATGAATAAGATTTGAAATATATTATCATTTTTATATAACACATCTGTTACTCTTGAATCCAAAGGTATTTCACAATTTGGCAGCAATTTGAGGACCTTTCCACTGCTTCTGGGACATTCAGGGCCTAAATATGGAGTTGCAATTTACATTATTTTGAGAAACCATTCTTTAAGCATTATTCTCACTTAGAATGGAGAACTGGAAATATACATAGGAAATTAAAATATGCTATGTCCAGAGCATCACAGCCACATTTAGTAATCCTGCATCACACAAGTAAACAGTCAAGTGTACACGAAGAAAGGAATGGAGAACATTGTGTTCCTCTGTCTAGCTGGGTCATATTTGTTAGCCCAGATGGGCATCAACAGTTTTATCCATAGATCTCATTTTCCACCCAGCCAGTTTGACGCTGGCTCTGAGCCTTGCAGGTCTCATAGATGTCATTGGTTACAAAGCCGCTCTCCCTGTCTGCACATGACACATTCTCATAGTCGTCACACTGGGAGTCCTGGGGAGGAGCACGGGGATACTTTGTCATGATGTCTGCTGGCATGCTGCTGTCCACAGCAGTGTGAGGCAGTTTGGTAATGTCACTAAAGGCATATGGTCCTTGTATGGCGTAAGGTGAAGCTGTTGTTGATGTCCACGGTTTGGATCTGCTAGGATTGCTTTGTGTTTTTGTCTTCCGTCTGAATATGAAAGAAAAGACATTAAAAAGCAGATTCATCACAACATGGTTTAAAGGGAGACATACTGCTTATCAATGAAATGACCACATAAAGAGAAAAGGTAAATAGGTTTTCTAACCACAACCACAACTTGGAGAAGAGCTGCATCAATGTGCCATATTGATTAATTCTATAAATACGTTATACACAGAGACACATCTTCTGCAACTAAAATGATTCCTAATGTCTTTTTATTACTCTGCATCCAGAAACACAATGTTTTATGCTTCAAGTACAACAGATAAATACATGGTATGTTTTTTAGTATGACAGTTTTTACCTCTTAGCATGCTGCTTGTAGCAGAAGAACCCGGTAGCTGCAAACAGCAGCAGCAGCAGAGCAGGAATAGTTGCATAAAGGATGTAGGAAACATACAGCGTGTTGTCTGAGAGAGACACTGCAAAGTAAGGAATATTAGTTCACATAACATCTTTTTAAGATGAGTTTTGAAAAAGACTTTTATCCTTGAACAGACTTGAAAACATCAAGGGCATTAACTAAGTATCAAAAACATAATATGAAGTTTTTTTTCTTACCTGATGACTCAGGTAGTCCTATCTTTATCCTCTCATCAGTTTCTGTAGTTGAGAATATGATTGGCCCCAGAGACGGAGCTGAAGCAACAGACGTATGACATGACATGAAATTCTTTATCTAACCACTGCAGATTTGAACTTTTCTTCCAAAAGAAACAATAAACAAAACACAAGAGTATCATTTGAAATAATGGAAGTATTAAGAAAACTTCATGAACTGTAGTAGTCTATTTAAAGTTATACAAACTGTATGTGAATATACAAATGTCGAATACAGATTTTGAGCAGAATTGTGCAGAATTACTTTTATCTTGACTATTTCTTTTACTGAATAACATCTATCCTTGACTGAAACAGTTTTATTTTCTAAAAACAAAAATACAATTTACTGTACTCCATTGTACTCTATGTGACCTACAGGTTATACAAAGTAAACAATAAAAGCAATGATGCAGTGGTCAAGTCTGACTTTTCTTGATCTAAGTTTAAACATATAATCTGCAGTCATTTGTTATCTGTACATACTGTACATGGATAGTATATGCGGGGTAGTCGAGTGCATGTTGTACCTGCATGCGCTGTGTTCCCTTCCTCAGTAAATACTGGTACTTTTTCTGCCAAAGACAGGGAAAAGAAGTAAACAAGTTAACACAGTTCAGCCATTCAATTCTCTATATGTAGAGTGCATTTTTGTAAAATGATGTAATCAATGCTGCTTCACTAAGCTAATAAAAAAGATGAAATACATAAAGACATGCATTCAAATACTGAATCTGAATCTGAAACTGAAAGAAAAGAAAAGATAAACAAAAAGGAGAATGGTTAGGAAAATAGAAGTAAAGTTAATCAGAGTTCAGAGGAGTAAAATGTTAAACTAAATAAGTCCTGTGAAGAACTATTAGGAGATCCATTTACAAACAAGTAAAGAACATTAGGTTCATTAAAAATAAGCATTGAAGGTATCAGGTATACCTTAAACACAGGCAGATATATCTTTTCAGGTTGTCAGGGAGCAGAGGATTACAGTAATCCAGGCCACCAACTGCACATTACTTGTTCAGTGCTGGCTGTTGACAGCAGTGGTCACATTTTAGTGATGATTTTTGGAAGATAAGATTCCAATTTTGTGGATTCAAGAAACCAAAAGTGCCAAATTCCCAGCACCGAGTAGCCAGGTACAACAGCTCAGTGTCTGTGATCCACTGGCTCACCTTCCGGGTATTTGCAGACAAAGTTGTTCTTGGAGTTGCAGTTGTCATCATTCCACTGGAAGAGGAAATGACCTTCTTCGTCAGGTGGTGCAGAGGGCTGGTAGTACAGAACCGCACACATTTCACCACCACACGATGGCTCATCCCAATGCCAGTTCCTTCAATAAACAAGATGCACAAGTTTAGAGTCATCTCACATTTAAATTCTACAATTTTTTTATTTGAATTTCTGCGTCCAAAATTCTTGCAAAGTACTGACAGAAATTCCATAACTCCCACACAAGCATCACTTAATCCAATAATCTTCAGTCACCACTGAGTACACCCTTTTTCTGCTGATATTTCCATTTTAGTTGTGCCATGATGCAGTTGAAATACTCATACATAAAGAGTAAAATGTTTAAAAAATGAGAAAGACCTGAACTTGGCCTTGCTTCCATCCAGCCAATAGTACTGCGAGGGGCAACCTGGGCTTGTGGTCCCTGCTCTGTACCGATGTGGGCTGCGGCGGAGCCCGATCCAGAAGTCTCCATCTCCAGCCTGCAGCTGCTGTATGAACCTCTCCATCAGTTGCTGCTCACTCTCCGTTTCAATGCTGAGCAGCTCGCCTCCATCCATCCTGCAGGCGAGCCTGGCATCCTCAAAGGTCAGCCTCCGCCGGCTGTCCTGGATGTAGGACACCTTGTAGCATGGGCGCTCTGTCCCACGCCGACAGATCCTTTGGCCTAGACACCATAGTCAGCATCAGGGGGATAACAAGATGTTAAGTGCAGGTTTTTGTTTTTGTTTTCTCAAGACTTCCTGGGGCACCCACATAGCAGGAATGTTATAAAAAACCTACAGTATCATGGACAAATTAGGAACCAGAATTTTTTGCCAAAATCCGGCCACATTTTCCTGCAACGTGGGTAGAAACCATATGGTCGTGAAATTACAGTACAAAACCTATATTTTTAAAAGCTTAAAAAAGATTTGTTTTTTGGTCTTCTGCCAAACAAAATAGTTTTGATGCTGTGGTGCACTGTGACAGTAACAAGAAACATTCTGAATATGTGAGTCTGAACATGTCTGAAATCCAGTGGTCTGCTGAGGTGGCACTGTGACGGGGTTAATTAAATTATTGACTGAAGTACTGTGTGTTAATCATCATCTTTACACAATGAATGATTGTCCAAAGTTACTGATGATAATCTTTTTTTCTTCTTTAACTAATAAACAGACAGAGCCCCCATGCTGCATATCTAAGAGTTGAAAATGTGAGAAGAGAAATTTTCATTTTCCAGAAAAACATAATTAAATTAGTTTTTTATTATGATTTATTCATCTTTAATCATTTGGTGACCCCTTAGATTCATCTCAGGGTCACTTGTGGAGATCCCTATGTCACATTAATTCATAAACAAGCAATAAATAATGAACAATCTCAGACTTGTTGTTATTATTATTTGACTTATTACTATATAAAAGATATATATTGTTACCTTAATGGCAAAATTCTTTATGTTTTAGCCTCCTTGTAAGTTTTACACTCTTTTAGTCCTCCTACCTTTCTAAATTTTATCTTGCAAAAGTTCCTTCAGTTGCCTCTGTTTATAAATATAAATATTTCTATCAATATACATATATATTCATATAAATAAACCTCTTTCCTTAAAAAGAATTAAGAATAGAGCCACTGTATAGGTTTGGGTATCTGTTGCATAATGGTGTAGTGCTGGTCTGTTATCCTTCTGACTTCAGATCAGTGATTTTAATCATCAACACTTTGTTGATGTTCATTTTCCACCACCTCACACCTCATGCTGCTGTGCTGAGTTTGACTGCAGCCTGTTTACTATTATGATCCACACGCATACTACGTGCTTTAGGCTTCTTTACGGTATTAACCTCGTTACCTTAAACCACTTTAGGAAACACGAAAATGCACAAACAAATGCACAGCTTTTCGACGCTGCATGCACACTTTTTAATATATATATATATATATAAACACTTTCTGGAAATAAACAAGCCTAAATCTTACCTCGGAAATAAAACACACATTAAAACTTCCTCCGCAGAGTTTTAAAAGGGAGTTTTCTTACCATTTATTTTAGAAGCGGATCCAGGGTGGAACAAAACGGCGATAACAGTGCCAAACAGCTTCATAAGATCCATCTCTACATGTTCACCCGAGTGTTCTGGACGATTACCCGTAAAATCAAGTGTTAAGTAGTTTGTTAGGAGATAAACTTCCGATTTTTAAACCCTGTGATAATCTCAGACTAATGATAGAGGCAGCAGAGTCTGTCCAGTCAAAAGTGGGTCGACTCGTGAAGGCGTGCATATGGCGTCTGTCTGAGGAAAAAAAAAAAAAATCAAGAGTGAGATAGTCCAAGATTTTTGCTTTGAAAAAGTCAAAGTCTTTCCTTTTTCAGTGGCTCTTTTCTCTCTGGATGTAAACTCAAACCACTGAGGTATGAATTTGTGCATTTGTGCAGCCTGTGTCCCCCTTTTACCAAATTAGCAAAATCCCATTTCACATATAGTAATGTCATTATAAAGGAATGAATAGACGTCTTTGTGCATACATTATGTATCATGCTCCCTGTGTTAAAATAAAGAATGAGTATCTCTCATTCTTATTCAACTACACACACACACACACGTACACGCACACACACACACACACACACACACACACACACAGTGATTGAGTGCTGTCTGGGGAAAAATAGCTCAGAGGAGAAAGTGAAGCGAGAAAGCAGAAACAGACACAAGGCTGACTCTCAAAAACTTAAATGGTGCGTGTTAAAAGTGCAGCTCAGTTTTTCCTTTTTCTTTGTCTGGTAAACATGCTGATCTCGTGTGATGTGAAGTTAATCGACCACAGGGTCTGATGTGGCTGGTGAACTAAAAAAAAGAATTAAGAAAAACACATCCAAATCGCCAATAAAGCAAGCGTAAGCATTTAAAAGAAAACTGACTCAGAACACAGTGTGATAAACACTATGCAAAGAGAGACACAGCAGAGACATGTGAGTGAGACAGGGACTGAGTAAGAGATAAAGAGGAAGAGGGTGAGAGAGAGAGATTGTCCCTGGAACAGGAAAGCATGCAGAGGAGGAAAAGGAAAGGATTTTTTCTTTTTTCAGAACTGAACTTCCTGTTAATTGCTTTGGTTTGGCTTCCAGGCATTAGGGCTTAATATCCAGAACATGAATCATTATGAAAGTCTGGAAAAAGTTGTAAGGGTTACGCAACAGAAATAAATCATTTTACACAGCTTATTCCAGCAAAATCATCAGACTGAGACTTCCCCTTGAAAGACTGAGAGGTTGACAGGTTAAATGGTGGCCTGCTTCAGTTATGGTTGAGTGAAAGTGCTGTTATAGTTTTAGTTGTTGTTGCTGTTGCCTTAGAAAAGACAGATAGCAGTGCTCCATTACGGTTTGTATTCAACATCTCTCCCCTTGTCAAATAGGCTAAGCCTGTGTTTGAATTCAAAGGCTACTTGTTTCATACCAAATAAATCAGTATAATTCATGTGATCAGTTTGTTGGACTTCATTTCAGCACTATGCACCGTTCAAATGGTTCAGTAGCAGCTGTTTTCTTGGCTATACTAGATGCTAAGCCTTTTATTTACAATATTTTTTAATCTATAATAGATTAATGGAAAGGTATGTAATGGTTTTGAAAGCTATAAAAGTGAAAACATATCAGGGGGCCAATAAAATATTGTTGTATGGACCAGATTTGACCGACAGGCCGCTATTTGCCTTCCACTGTGTTAGAGGGACAGGACATGTTTGCATGTTCTCCCCGTGTCTGCGTGGGTTTTCTGCTTCCTCTCACAGTCCAAAGACATGCACTTAACAGGTTAATTGGTGACTCTGAAATTGTCCGTAGGTGTGAATGTGAGTGTGATAGGTTGTTTGTCTCTATGTGCCCTGTGATGAGCTGGTGACTTGTCCAGGGTGTACCCCGCCTCTCGCCCAAAGTCAGCTGGGATAGGCTCCAGCCCCACCATGACCCTGATGAAGATAAGCGGTTATAGATAATGGATGGATGGATAGGTGTGGACTCTTCCTTGATCATGCCTTATCATAAGCTTTGAAGTCTCCGGATATCAATTTAACTCAACACCCGTGGGAGATTTTGTCACCCATCTACTTATTAACACAAAAATAACATTTAATCTCTTACAGTTTTTCTCTTCTGATTTACATACTGTACAGGCAGCACTGTGGTGCAGTGTTTAGCCTCACAGCAGGAAGGTTCCTGGTTTGAACCTAATTTGGGCCTTACTGCGTGGAGTTTGCATGTTTTCCCTGTGTCTGTGTGAGTTGCGTGGTACTCTGGCTTCGTCCCACAGTCCAAAGACATGCAGTTAACAGGTAAATTGGTGACTTTAAATTGCCCGTAGGTGTGAATGTGAGCATGAATCTATCTCTGGCGACTTACCCGCCTTTCTTAAATGCCAAGTTGTGAATTACATTCACACATTTCACCAAACTGCAAATCTTTTTCATTACACATTTCCTCACCACTGTACATTTACAAAAGACATAGTATACTACCAATCATCAAACCACACACACACACACACACACACACACACACACACCACCCATTTGAAACATGTCTAACAACAATGGTACACAGCACTGAACAGCAAAACTAAAGACTTAATCATTTAGATGTAATGTGATAGAAAATGACAATTAGACAATGATAATCTCGCATGATATCCTCTTTATTGGTCTCTCACAGCTTCCACACGTTTCTTTACTGCAGGCCCATGTACTATAACACAATGTAAGATTTAAATCTGGATGAATAAATATAAACGTTACAAGACATAAGGAGAGCACAGCCTGTTCCTCCGCCATTGTGTTGTATGATTTTTAACAACATCCATCAACAGATGACCTTGGAAGCAGAGTAATAAACACCAGCTCCTCTCCATGGAGAGCTGAGAGACGACAGACAATCACAAGCTGTTTTTCTGTGTGTAGGTCTGTTGTACATGGCTTTAGGCCATCTTCTATCTGCCTCTCTCTGCTGGTAACACAAGTGTATCTGTCATAAGGGAGTCTTGTTGTATGACGGGGCCCCTGGATTCTTGTCATGTGTGACCTGAAATGATATTTTTCCTTGTTTTGATCAAAGCCTCTGAAGTTCATTTGATTATTGGTCGATGCACGCAAATGTTTGTCATGTGATGAAGAGCTGTGACTGTGAGTTACAAGCAGAACGCCTGTTGAGATCATCAGTGTGTTTATCGTTGGGCAACAGGCTCAAAGATTGTTTGCGCTAAAGAAATTCAGCACGGATAATTTAACAGCAGGGCTTTAATGTTGAACTGTATATACAGGTGTTACTATGTCATTAAACATTGCATGACCATTTGATAGTTTGTATTTTCATTGATTTGTATATTTGAGCCCTTATGGGGGCTTGACAGCAACAATAATCAGCATGGCCACATAAATCAAAAAGGGAACATTTCATACAAATAATTGTTTAACAGATGTATGAACAGACTTGTTATACTCCTGTGGGAAGAGATTTTTTTGCAGGTAAACACTTCTCCTTTAGGAGGAAACACTGATTAACTCTCTGTACAATGTGTGTGGTTTTCCTATGCCTGAACACTACCTGGGCCCAGATTTGCTACGTGGAAATTTAATAGCAAACAACTGAAAATATAAAGCACCTAAAAACTAGATTTTGACACAGAGACTATTTCCTAAGATCAGGATTTACCTTAATATACTATATCTTCCAACATTCAGTAAGCCCAGAGCTTTCAGGGTGCAGAATGGTTGTCAAGTTTGTGCAGGGCAAACATAATTTTATGCTGTTGAGGACAATATTTTTGTGTCTTTGTTAATGCAGGACTACTTGTTCTTCTTGTCTTTACGGGAATGAATGTCTATTGGTGTTTTTCTGAGAACCAAATACACAATGGCTGTCACTGTGCTGTGGGTTCATTGTGGAGGAAGTTGTGTCTCTTGGCTTGCACTCCTCAACGCTGGTGAATCACGAGTCTCTTAGAAGCAGACAACAACAAGCCGTTTGAGCTTTAATTCTAATTTTGGCCAGCAGATGACACCAAACTACTCATGAAATAAGGCAGAGCAGCAACTCTCTTCTCAGTTATTGTGCAATGAGGCATATGGTGGAAAGTAAATAAGTACTCAACTACTGTACTTATGTGCAATTGTTTAAGTATTTCCACTTGCTTCTCAATACTACTCTAGTATATTTCAGAGGGACTACATTTATCTGACAGCTGTACTGGTTACTTTAAAGATTTTACATTAAGAAAACATCTGATAAGCTTATAAATTATAATGCATTATTAAAGATTAATCCAACAATGTCTTGTTGTGGCTCTTTTTCTTGTTTTAAGTTGTTCTACCAAAGAGCCATTTCCCCTCTAAACCTCTCAGATGGTCTCATTTATAAATGTTTAAATTATCGAGTGTTTCACAAAAAGTAAAGATTAGAGAAAAGTCCAAATGTAATTATAATTTCAGTAGGAAAGCACAGTTTTTTTTCTTCTTCCCTCTTCCATTAATCTTCATGACCCCTCTGATTTATGTTATGATTCTTTGGAGCGGCCCGAACCGTAGTTTGGGAACCACTGGACTGAAATAGATATAAAGTAGCTACAACAGCTTTGAATATGCAGTACTACTTACATCAGTATTAATCTTATTATTGTTACATTTAATAATATAAGTCGCAAGTGACATTGTTCTGCAGAGTTACCTTTAATATTCGGTATGTACATTTGCTGATAATACTAAGTAAAGTTTTGAATGTACTGTAGGACTTTTACTTGTAATGGTACTAAAGCATCTGCATGCATCTTCTACTACTGAATGGTACTAACTCATGTATTCAAATTTTAACACGTGCAATATTTCATATGGTTTAAGAAAATAGCAACATCATGTCACAAGAGGAATTATATTTAGCTAATTATTGCTACACAAATAAACAATGTACACTTTTACTTATAGGCAGAATAGACAGAGACTTCTGGAGCTATTTACCACTCAGTTAGTTACCAAGTGATATTCTATGTTCGCACCCTGAGGGGTCATTAGCCACACTAATGATCTGTCTTACTGTAAATGCCCACAGACTGAAGTACCGTCTTCTCAAAAGCTTCCCAGTGTATCCTCTTTCTTCTAAATCCACATCCTGCCCTGGGACTTGTTTTCATTGTTTTCTAAACTGATTATATGTCAGTAACCATTGTTACTTTTGGTGAAAGGAACCAGTAAAGATGTACTTTAATCATTAGTACAGCACACTGTTGTAATCCTGGCAATCCCGGTGTTTCTAAACATAGCCTGCCTATAAGGTAATAGTTGCTAAATGGTTTATTTCTTTAATGTAGGCATCTTGTGCTGTTATATTTCTCTGCTATTTTCAAGTGAAAATCGACATATTGTCACTTTCCTATGACAACCAGCGCTGTTTTCAATTCTGAGATTGATGATTTGTTTATTTTATTTGTCAAAATCTTAAAAACTTCAGATAGGTAGTTTTCTCTGGGGAACAACATCTTTTCAAAATTCAACATGGCATAAATTATGTGCTATTATCAGTTTACATGATCATTTCATTCATGGATTCTTTGTGGTTTCTCCTTCACCCATCGACCTTTAATCAAGGGATTAAAGGAAAACAAGACGGAGAATGTGATCATAGCGCAGAAAAATGGCCAACAAGTTGTTTCTGAACAGGTGTCCTGGGAGGTAAACCTCTTATACACAGGCGTGGACTGAAGATTATAAAAGGGTGACGCATCACTGGATAATGTAACAAATGTCTTCTCTCACCATGGGCACTTTGGCAAAACACAGATGCTCCTTTTCATTCAATATTTCCCAGGAACAATGGGGCTCCTCAGTTGAGCTGTAACAGTTGTGGCCTATAGCTACTACATAGAGACTACCTGCAATGCAAGTCTGTGGAGACAATAGAGGAAAGGTTTGACATGCAGGGGGAAATTAACAAAGGTTGGTCCTGGTTGGCTGGTAGTCCTTCATAGCTTGTGGCAAGCATGATCACCTTTCATGCATTCAATCTGTTTCATTCTCAACACATGAATCCTTTATTTAAGACTGTGGATCACTGTGCAATGATTTATATATCTTAGAAAATGTACACTTTTCTTTTGAGAGTTAAAACTGATGTTTTTGGTTCTGAATCAGTGAATGTATAATTTATATGTAATTAATTAAAGGGGTTATCAGTATTAGGGTTTATTCTATTCTGCATCTTTTAGTAATTTCTCTTTTCAGTCTTTGTTTTACAAAAATAATTCAGCTGTAGTGTGCGGATCAAGAAGCTGCAGGTTTTTATTAAATATCTCTGAATTTTATGAAAAGTAAATGTGGATGAAATGTACTCATGGCCAAATTATTATGTTGTTAGTGTCAATTTTCAGTTCTTTCCCCGAAGTACACGTTTACTTACCAATAAATATGTCTACTGCATCCAAGTTTAAATCTCATTTGCTTCAGCACAACCAGCCAGACACTATGACTTTCACCTCCGTTCTTCAATAATCATTTTTGATGGAGGGAAACCTGAAACAGCAGTTGTACTTAACCTGAGGGATCTGTGACAAATCCCACTGACACATTAATCTGCTGGGTTAAGATCTGAAAGTGAATCCTGCCAGGAGCTGCTGCTGTCTAAACGAAAAGTCATGGTATGAACATGGAGAAGGTTTATGTGTGCATTAGGTCTATAATTAGAAGGAGGATAGGCAGGGGGCTCGAGAGTCACACCTCTGTGGTTTTAGGTGTCTTGAGGATGTCAAACACTATAAAAGCCACATTGCATGACTACTTCTGTGACACCTGCTCAGGTATCAGCTAAGGTAAGACCCTCCTCAGATTTTCACATCGGTCTCCATTCGAAATTCATTTCATTTTAGGGATTATGAGTGAGTGAAAATAGTTTAAAAACTGTTTTAGCTAAACAAAAACCACAATTTGATATTGAAAATATAGTCACATAAAAATTTAACTAAAAGAAATTGAAATAATCACAAGCAATTGTTAACTGCTCAGTTGAAAATGTTATTTAGAGTTATTTTGTTGCTGTTTTTAAATTATTGCTGATACTACTATTTTTTTCTTCATCTACAGTAAATGTGAGATTGATCACTCTGACTGAGCTTCTTCCAGACAGCATGACACTTTACCTTTGTCTCCCTCTGCTGGTTGTGCTGCTGCAGCCAGCTGTGTGTCTCTATAACTGCTCATCTGAGTATGAAAGGACCCCAGGTGGGTTAACTAGTAGCTGGATTACTTTTAACCCACTGCTTAATGTTATGGACGTTTTCTTATTTTTGTCTTTGAAGACACACTGGATCATCATTTACATAAACATAAAAAAATAAATCCTTGCTTTCTTTTAAATCTCCTCGACTTCTCTTTGTCGCCCTCTTATAGACAATGCAGACCTGACAGTTGACTGTGGCACCAGTATGATCACCCTGGAGGTCAACCTGTGCACGGCTCAGTGGTCAGGCTTCAACACCTCAGACCTGGCTCTGAACGGGAACCACAACACCACGGACTGCTTGGGCTCTATCGACACCAGTGTGAACCCTCCAGTCATCCGTTACCAGCTTCCTGTTAACCACAGTCTGAGCAACCCCTGTCGCCAGTCTCTGCAGGTCAGAAGAAGTTGAATGATACGAGAAAGATTAGGGCTACTGACCTATATTAAAATGCACATGTAGTTCCTGTTTACTGCAACAGAGATTAAATAACATTTTATTTAGTGTTATATGGCAACATTCGAAGAAGGTCATGTAACTGTGCTTTTGTTGTCTTGTTCAGATTGTGGACGAGGCCCCGGATCCCACAGGTCCTTTCAGTAGCTTCTCAAGTATCCAGTCAGTTATCATCACTGGGTATATTGACACACCCAGATCTGACCAAGGGGTGATCAGCTACTCTACAGACCTGTACTATCACTTCTCCTGCCGCTACCCGCTGGAATACCTGGTTAACAACACCGAGATTGTGGCGTAAGCATTTGCTCGTCTTAAAAAAAAAACCTACATTGTGCAATAGGGCTATTTTAAGGATTATTTAATCAAACTGTGAATTTATCCTATTGCATTTTGCTGCACATATACATACAGTCATTTTCTTTTCTATGATTCTTTAGCTCCTCAGTTTCTGTGGCGACCAGCGATAACAATGGAACCTTCATCGATACACTGAAAATGGGGGTTTTTAATGTAAGTACAAGTTGTCACTGAGTTGCCTTCGACACACCATAAAGATATCTCTTTTGACTCATTTCAGTCTGATATCACTCTTTCATCAGGACACCGACTACAGCTACCCATTAATGGTACCTTCAACAGGACTTCAGCTACGAACCAGGATCTACGTGGAGGTCAAGGCTGTTAACCTCACAGGAAAGTAAGCAAAGCCCATTTGGATGAGTAGACGCTCATAGTGAATTGGTTTATCTGAAAACAAATATTGAAATAAAAGTTGGAACAGTGTATTCTTATAGCAAACAGTAACTCATTGGCCCACTGCTCTGTTTTTAGTTTCTATGTACTGCTGGATCACTGCTTTGGTACTCCCACTGCTTACAACATGACACACACTGAACAGCACAACTTCTTCACTGGGTATGGAAGCACAGATCATTATTATAACTTCATACATAAGAGAACTTACACATGACATTTTATATATTAACTATCTCTAAATGATTTGGCTCTCCAATAGCTGTTCAGTGAACCAAAGGACATCTGTGACAAGCAACGGCTTATCCAAGGTCGCCCGATTTAACTTTGAGGCCTTTCGCTTTGTTCAGCACCGTGACCGGGCAAAGTCCAGCATCTACCTGCACTGCATAATGAGACTCTGTGAGCCCAACAAATGTCAAGAGCTGCTGGCTGTAAGTTGAAAAGTCAAGAACAAATGACTCTGCTTTAAAGACTTAAGAGAAGTAATGGTGAAGAAACTTTCAAAGGCACTCCATTGGCAAATGTTTCCTGGGCAAAGAGTTGAATGATACAATTTATCATCATGTCTATAACTTCTCTGTTTTCTGCATCTTAGGAGATGATGAAATATATATCATACATAATATGTAATATATAGAATTTTTATCCTCAGTGTTGAGCCAAAGATGCACAGGTAGACAGATTCAACCCATGAATGCTGTGATTTATATTTGGCACTTTTGTCCTCATTGTGATTTATTTTTCAATTTTAACAAAAAATATACTAAATTGTGATCCATTTATTATTGCATATTTAAAAGTTATTATATTTTTACATCATATAACACAGATAAAACTAAACCCAACTGCATGTCTGTTGCTTTTCAGTCTTGTTCTAACAGAAGAAAAAGATCTTTGGCTCCATTTGGAAAAGAAAGTACCGATTCTGCCACTGTTTCAGCTGGACCTCTTTACACGGCCGGCGAAGGTTAGACACAGTACACAAACAACTGTTTAGTAAACCATAATAAAAAGTTGATTTTTTCACTGACTCTCTTTCTTATCTTCTCCACCAAAGACAGACCATATGCAGCTGCCTACAGTGAGTATATTTTGATCATCTCCTTCATTCGAAAAAAATACATCTTTATATGTTGGAAAATTTTATGACAACCAAAAAAGCAATCTCCATTAATCTCCCCATGCGTGCATCAGATGATGACATGGAACCAGAGACGGATGACTTGAACGTGACGGGGCTGGTGGTAGGGTTGGTGTTCGGCTCGGCTGCAGCTGCCATGCTGGTTCTGGGCGGCTGGTGTGTCCTAAAGAAGTTTGCTTTGACGGGTGGATTACTTCATGCCTTTGCCTGACAGATCAACTGGCAATTTGTCTGCACTTCGTCACCTCATATTGTAGCAGGTTTTAATCTGATAATCTTGTGTTTTTTCAGTCATAATCAAATGTTCTTGTCAGGTGGAAACAAAGCAAACACACTGGTGTCTTATATAACTTTTTCTGTCTACACTTAATGCATCAGCATTCAGGAGTCATTTATTGGTTTTGAAGGAACAGTAAAATCTGAACTAGATGTAAAAAGAAAGGTAACATTACAAGAAGGGAAACAATTAAAGCACAGAGTAATTTTAATATTTTATATGGTCATAAATTTGCTTTGACCATGGCTGACCACTGACAGTCTTACCAGTTTGTACCAGTTTTTATATATGTATATTTCTGAGCACATTAGAATCTGCAGTGTATAAGTCAGACCTCTTTTGCACAGATTAAAAATAAAGTTTGAAATCAGGTTGGTGTTGCACTTTGTGGTTTATATTATGAAATTAAAAGATACTAACAGGTAATTTGTGTGCACTTTTCAAAAGCAGCATCTTTTTACAGTAAACATAGTCTGACATTTACACATTGATTCACATACAGAAAAAAAAACAATACATCAATCAAAACCATACCTCAATAAATATTTACATGCTACTTACTTTGCTAGTACAATGGCAAACAACAGACCAAATTCATGGACAAGAATACAACTTAAACGAATCCTGTGACCATAATGACAGTTAATTAGTATTTTATGTCTGTCACTGCACTGAGTGCATAATGTCCTGGATCAGAGCAGAGAGTTTAACTGTGAAGTCCTCCTGCAAAGAGCCACCTGGCTGTATGGACAAGGAAGACAAAGAAGAAGAAGAAGGAGACAAGCTGGTGGCTCCTTGGACCAGTTCCTCCTCCATCCCCTGAAACAGCCTCTCCATCCGGGCCTGAAACACTTGGCTCTGTAGGGCCGCATTTTGGCAGAAACGCTCCATACTGGCTGTTAGTTCAGCCTTATGTGGCTGTGCAGTTTCTAGTAGAGCAGCAAGCTCTGCTTTGAGAGCGCCCACCCTATGCTGTGCTTCCGCCCTTAGTGAACTCACTTCCTGTCCCAGCCTGGAGCTAATTTCCTGCCAGAGCTCTGACTTGGCTGCATCTTCCTCACTAGCACTAATTTCTTTCAGATGTTCGATCACCCCGATCGCTTTAGTATGGAAGTCGCTGATAATGTCGGCCACCTTGGAGCTGCTGTGCTCCAGGCTTTGGCTCATCCAGTGGAAGGCTTCCTGATAGAGAGCCGGACTGGCCTGCTCCTGTGCCTCAGCTGCCTCCAGGCCCTGCAGGTAGAGGCTCAGCTGGCTACACAGATCTTGGGTGTTGCTACTGAGAGAGCTCTGGAGCTGCTGTGTGAGGGGGGCCAAGCGCTCTCTCATGTTGGCCAGGGTGGAACTGAGGTGGGCTGGAGATGGGGATAACCTCTCCTGCAGCTCGGCCAGCTCTTGGCGTAGACGCATACGCAGACGCTCCGACTCAATGTTGAGTTTACGCTGGATCTCTTCTGCCACAGGGTTTTTGCTATGATTATCTCGGTTGTAAAGGCCACTGCTGTCTATGTGGATCTTGTAGATTCTACTGGGCAAAGAGACACAAAAGAACCATTAAAAAAAGAAATGTATTCCTTTTGAATATTTCACTTTGACTTGAGTGTATTTATTTATTTATTGGAAATTATTTCAGGTTTTAATCAGGTTTACAGTACTTAGTTTAGTCAACTTACTCCACATCCTTTCCTGTGAGTTCTGACTTGTCATGAGCTTGGTTGGCCTTTGAATCAGACCATGTTGCCTCTCTGGTGTTACGGTGGAGTGGATATGCTATAGGCAAAGAAAACATACATGAAAAACAACGAAATACATTGCAAAATTGAGGGTTTTTGCATTTGCACAAAGCATCTATACCTGAAGTTGTCAAGAATGACAGGGCGAAGATCACAACTTTTAGATGCATGTTTATCTTTCTCTGGAAGGACAGAGAGAAATACATATTAGAACAAACAACGACTGAATACTGAACATTTCTATAGTAATAATATATCAGTCTAAGGCAAGACGAGAAGATCCATATATAGCCTTTACCTGAGGATCAGGGGTCTGCAGAGTGACTTATCCTCTCATCTGACTTATAAAGGTTCTTGTTATCAGAGCGGCTGCCCAAACTCTGCCTGTGTCAACAGTCAACACGTGGAGGGTCACAGTGATGACAGAACACAACATGCACACACACACACGCACACACACACACACACACACACACACACACACACACACACACACACACACACACACACATACAGAGTGAGGCCATGTTCATAACTTCCACTGAACCTTCATAAAAATTCTTGCAGCATTGATGTAAGGAAATTATGTAATGTCACTGAGGATGCACCACTTTAAGATAGTGCCTCAACGGGGGAGAAAGTATTATGATCAGTAGTATAACAAAATAAGGATAAAGTGCAATAATAAGAATAATGTTATAATAATGATATACAATGATTATGGCCATTCAACAATCGTTTGCAGTCTTAACCTGAATAAAAAAAGGAGGTTGAAGTTTACTGGAGCGACCTTGAAAGGTACAACAAGTTCAAGTTTGAATGTCCACAGGCAGATTAGAAATGTGGGTGGATTTCTGTCTTTTAACATCAAAGGTCAGGAACCAGAATTATCTGAACATTTCCAATCTGGCCACTTGTTTGACAACAGTGTCTGTTGTGGCTTTTTAATGCATTATGCAAGATTTGAAGTGGACTTTTATGTTTTAAATTAGGTAATAATTCAGCGTATCCAGTTTTTTGGACCAGCTCGTAGAACCTTGATTATGCGGGTTGTTTTGGGTGCCTGACAATGGAGAGTTTACACATCACTATTTGTGCTGCTACAAGGACAAAACAACCTGAGTAAACACTGCTGGTTATGCTAAATTCTGTCTTTTTCTGTGTTCTGTGTTTTTACCAACTAAACAAGAAAGAAGTGAATAATCTTATTAACTTGTAGTGTATTTGTGAATGTGATGTGGAGGGACACGGATATGTGGGTGAAAGTTGAATCCTTTTTGCAGTTAGATAAGTTACAAGACGTCATTGCAGGATCATAGTCCATGGCTAGCGTGATGAAATATGTAGGTTATTCCAATTATCCAAAGTCCACATTTATTTCGATACAATAACACTGCAGAGTGACTAAGACTGGTCACTGTGCATAAAAACAGCACTGCTGAATGCTTTCTGCACACATCTGGTTGCTTGTTGAACAGTTAGTAACATCAACACGCTGTATGTCCTCACAGAAGGCCTTGTTACACACTATGAGGCCTTTAATGCCAACACGCAAATAAGCAAGAATTTATAGCTGTAAAAACTATCAGCATAATGCTTGCTGTTTTGAATTAACTGCACAACTCAATGCACATTATTCTACAGTAAACTAGGGCTGGGTCTCTTCTGTTTCATTTGAATAAGGAGCAAAGGGTAGCAACCTTACCTTGCTGAGATGTGCAGAGATTACCATCAGATGAGCTGTATGCAGGTCAAAGGTTTCCATGAAAAACTTTAATTTTGTCAAACATGTATTTATTTTCAATTATCAAGTAAAACAATATGTTTGTACCAAATTCTGGTTATCTACATAAATAAACACATATCTTAAGTATTTTTGTGAGTTGTACTGCATTTATCAGCTTGCTGTTAAGACAGATGTTTATTGATACAAATTACTGTCAGTTGTGGGCCACACAATCCTTGACCATGGTCTCATTCTACTTTCCACAAGATTGCAAGCCAATACCAATAAGTAAGCACAAATAAACAACATCACTAATATTTGTTATGTGTCAAATTGCTTCATTTAGTGAATGTGAAAGTTGCAGCTAGCTTGCATAAAGCCTGGTGTTCTATTTAAGCAGATATCTGGGTTTGAGTGAGGATTCAGCAGCTGCTGTGACGCACATGGTGCTTAGTAGACTCCTCTAAAGCAAAGCTGTGTTGATGTACATTGCCAAATCATTAATCAGTTTCATGGTAGGATTGAGAAGAACAAATGCAGTAATGTGATCCGGCAGCACCAGGCAGCTGTACTCTCTGTTTTCCTGCTGCTTTCTACCAGCAACCAGTCCCCTCACTTTCACTGTCACCTTACCTCACGGGCCTCATAAATCATTCAGCAGGCCATTGAAAGTTATGCAGACTAACTAGCCCACTACTTACCTTGCAGCTCTGTCTACCAACACACAGAGCGGGTCATGTGTGCAGAACTACGGCACAGAGGAGAGGTTTATCAAAGGAGTGAGGTTGCTACGGCATCTTCATAACTACTTTCTTGGCTATGACCAAAACAAGGCAGGCAACCAAGAGACTATTTACAGATCCTGGATGAAGAATTAAAACTTTCAGCCTGATTCTGGAAAAGAGCTTGGTTACTTGTGCACCAATCCTTTACTTCAGTACATGGGCAGATTAGCCATGTTAAGGACGTGCAGATGCAAGAGTTTCAAGTGTGTGTGGGGGCTGAGTGCAATACTCCTTACTCTGGTTCATGGAAACAACTTCAGTCAACAGTTCCAGGAGAGGCCACCCTGTCAACCAGGTAGGCTGTGCTGACTATGTACAATGATCTTTTAATAACATAACAAAGAATAAACTGGTGTTATATCATCAGATCAACATTACATTATATGATTTGTCTGCATATGTTTAGTCACTTACAGTCTGTCCTTAATTTTTTCATAAATAGTTTTACAAACTGTATCCCCCCTCTGCCTCCATCAGGGCAGAGGTTTTACCAGAGGTGACTAACATGAAGCCCTTTATCCCATCAGCTTTTGGCCTTTTGCAGTATATGTATAGGACAAATTAAGTGCTGTGCTGCACAGTATATAATAAGTAGTAAAATGAGCAGCTGATTACATTAAATATTTTTGAAATGGGCGTTTCATGAATAACATAAATGTGCTCAAGCAATTCGGAAAAAGTGTAAACAATATACAGTTGTATTACCTGTAAATTAGGTGGGGAGTTGTTTGACAAACTAACTCTCAGCTCCAATCTATGTTATCATTTTTGTAGATTATTCTTTGGCATTTTTAATCAGTATTGATAGTGACAGTGATAGAACCTGATGGGAAACATTCAAAGATCATTTATGTACAATTAAGGTCACCCACATCAGTAACAGTGATGGGTATATTGTAAGTACACAGCAAGACTTTGATAGAATCATTAAATAAATATATAACTGTATGTCAGAACATAATGTTGCTTTTCCTAATAGGTTTCTACTGTCCTCTGGGGAGCTTCACTTCAGTCTCCTGTCCTAAGGGAACCTATGGACAAACTGCTGGTGCTGTCTCTATAGACAGCTGTCTGAAGTGTCCTCCTCACCACTACTGTCCTAGACCAGGTCTATCTGCTCCCCTGTCCTGTGGCCCTGTGGCTCAACAGCCTCTCTCTAGTCAGGACTCCTGTGTCTGCCCAAGTGAGGGACAGAGTTTCCAGGTGACAATGTGTTTTCGCACGAGTAGGATTAACGCAGTCATTCCTGTGTATTTCCCCTAGTGTGTTTATATGACCCTGTAATCCTTGTTTTCATATTAACATCACCACCTCCTACTGTTCCAGTCACCCACTTCTTTTGTCTAGTGAGCCCCTCCTTTATTCTATAAGCTCAACCTAATTTCTCAAGCATATGATTTTTTTTCTGTCACTCTTGAGTCCTGGGATATATTGTACACATTAATATGAGAGTAGTTTCCTGACTGTATCTTCGAAACTTTAGACTGAGCAATCTGTAGCTTCAAGCTGAAAGAGCTCTAGATCAGGTTCCCTTGCAGAAGGGTCTTGTTTCCTTGTCTGTTGCTGCTGCCACGGTTGTTGAGTCCTCCACTCATCAGCTCATAATAAGCAGAATGAGATTTTTTCTTCTCTGACTGTGGCATGGACGTTAGTATGAATGAATAAGAGGAAGGTAGGAAGGAAAAAATGATGGAGAAACCAATGAAAGAAGGAAGAAAGGAAGGCATGAAATAAGGAAGGAAAACATGAGGAAATCAATGAAGGGAGAATGGAAGGAAGGAAGGAAGGAAGGAAGGAAGGAAGGAAGGAAGGAAGGAAGGAACAGGGAATCAACAAACAGGGAATAAATTAAGGATGGCAAAGGCATGACTTGGTTTTTAATAATTATAATAATGTTTTTTATGAGTGGATGAAGGAGTAAGGAATACTTCACTCAAAATGCATAATTATGCAGTTGTGGGTCAGTATTTATTGCAAAAGCTGCACCTCCTCTGTGGTTAATGTTGATTTTATAATGATCATTACATCCTGAAGTCAAGCAGCAGAAGTTAGGTGACAAAGAGCAAATACTACTGGACCATTCTTGTGTAGTTTGAGTAGTCACTGTTTATAACACAAGGGGTTTATCCCTTGTTGGATGGGCTGCTTTAAAAAAATATGTGGCATAGTATACCCACTCCTCCAGACAAGGTGTCCCTTTGGGAAAAGCCTAATCCCCACAGCCATAGCCTCCTTAAATAATAAGCCTCGCTGAACTGACCTGAGTGTGTATTATTATCCATCATTGTGTTGTTGTATACAGTGCAGTGGAAAGGAATGTTCCCTTGGGGACAATACAGTCTAAAGTCTAAGTCTAAGTGTAAGATAGATATGGATTATGCTGTCAGTGCACGAATCAATGAATTTGCACTGACTACAAAATGAACTGTATGTTCAATGTTTGAACCCTGCTGCCTTTCCTTGCAGACCAGCGATGGGCGATGCCACTGTACCATCGGCTACCAACCTTCCAACAACGGAGATGTGTGTGTGCACAAACTGTATGATGTTTGCAGAGATGGAAAAACACGTACACAGTATGGAGGCTGTCTGGACAGATATCAGTGGTCACTTCACTGTAGGCAGCAGGTTAGACCTTGTCCAATTATATCACACACATGCACACACTAAAGTAGAGCAAAGGTAATTGGCGTGTCTTGCATATGATGACAGGAAACTCATTCTGAACTATCACAGACAGGACTAATGAGTACAACCTAGATGTCTTTGCCCTTTCCTCCATGAACCTGACAATAGTTTATCTAGAACAGATTTGTATTAGTCTCATTTAATATTTAACTGCTTCCGCTGACTGTCGGCTAGCAAGGCCTTCACTGTTATCCCCATTCAGTGTTTATTTTTGTCACTGTGCTTCATAGTCTTTGGTACCAATGACCTTACACCTAGTTGCGCAGTCAGACCTAGCAAAAGTTGATTTTTTTTAAATGAAACAAGACACACAGAGAGAAAAAAGATTTGTTTGGTTTCAAACACATGTGACTGGATTCATTTTGTCCAAGTATCGAGCAATTCCCAAGTTTTTTTTTTTCAAGTCAAGTCACAGGTTAAATCAAGTCCTTACTTGTAGTTTGTAGAAATGTACCATTACAACAATACAACAATACATCCTGCAGGTGTGTCAATCTGCAGAGGACTACCAGGGTTATGATGGAGAGCTGGGTCTGTGCATTTGCAAAGAGCCTTCTGGAAGAGCTGCATGTGGAGGCTTATGCAGGAGAGGGTCAGCTAGTGAGCTGAAGCTCCAGTGCCAGTCCAATGGAGAAATGGAGCTGCTGTGGAGCTATGATGGTCAGGTGAGTGAGGCAACTACAGATTTAAACAAACACACACATAAACCAACCTATTTATGCACAAAATGAAGAAATACTGAAAGACAGCACATGTTCTGGTATCTTAAAGCCCACTGTATCTGAGAACTGCTCCTACTCATTATATCCGTACCCATACTGTACATACAGTATTTCTATTGAAACTGTCAACATAATGAATAGTTTTAGGAACACTACCTAGTCAGACAATGCATACAAAACCTTCATACAACGTTGTCTTTATTGCACCAGCAGTGAAAGCACAAGACAAACGTCTCTTGTGTTGCCGTGACCTAATAATGCCAAACGCTGTTATTGTGTGTGTGCAGGTGTCGGGCATCTCAGACAGACAGCTCAAGACAGTTTTTAAACAGTGGGACCCCCAGGGGACTCTTCTGTGCAACAGCCACCTCAACTCCTCACACCCTGTCTACATTGTTCAGACAACAGGTGGAGACACAGCACACAAAGTGACTGACTGTGCGTGTCTCTCTTCCTTTGTCTCTCATATCTTCGTCTCTCTCTTGTTGTCTGATTGCAGAGGCGGGCTTCCTCGGCCTCCTCAGCGGCCTCCCAAAGGAGCTTCAGCCACTGTTGCCTGTCACAGCACAGCTGGACATTCAGAGCTCAGCTGGTTTGTCACAACAAAACAATATGTTCTGATCTTTAAAACACAAATAGTCATGAATACATTATCCATTTCACATAATGACTGCAATGATGAAAGGGCTGTTTCTGTTTTAGAAGGTTCTTCTGACGTTCTGTGGGACACCAACAAAGTTGAAAATATCAGTCAAGGATTTAAAGAAATAAACTCTGGCAGCAGGAGAGGGAACGTGGCAGATATCGAGGAAGAACTGAGAGAAATAAGTGTAGCTGGAGTTCTGAATCCCACAACATGTCTCCATCTGGGTGACATTATACTGTTCACTGTCGACACACGTCACTATCCTCAGTATGATCAGTAAGTCAGATGCTCTGTGTTTCTTACTGCAATGGATATGTGTTTTGACTGGCTTTACACTTGCCCTTAATCCTCACTTCATCTCTTTCAGTGACAACTTGTACAACACAAACAGTGATTTCGACTGGGGTGCATTCAGACAGCTAAAAGAAGAGCTGACTCTGTCTTGGACTCCTCCCAGCTTCTTTTCAGTTGTTTTTAGCCAGGCAGGAGTGTATGCTTTTAAACTGAGCAGCAATCAGCACAAACACCTGGTAATTATCTTTCAAAATAATATAAGCATTAAAGGCAACCAGCGAAGTTTTTATTATAAACAAACTAAATAGTTTTTTTTGCATCTCATTATCATCAAATTTTTAATTTATATTACTATCTCCAAACATCACATGCATTCAACAACTCCTTTGCAAAGACATTTCTTTCCTTCCCATTGTTATGGTGGCATGCATTCTTCTTGCAAAAATAAATGTTTGCTTTATTTATGCCAAATAAGAAAAGATAAGATTAGATAGACTTTAATGATCCCACACCGGGGAAATTCCCTTGTCACAGCAGCTCGTAGACACAAGGTGGATAAGAAACTACTCATGACAAGAATTGTTATTACCTGTCTTCACCTGTTTTTTGTGTATAAATTAAGATAAGAGATACAGAAATGTCACTTAACCCATATGTTGTGCAAAAGGGGTCTTGCATGCATTGGCTGCTAGAGGACTTGATTCAAATGTTAGAGGAAACCTGCTAATCAAAATATAGCTCTACAGCACCACTGAAATATTTCATACGGCATCTATAAGTTTGACCATGATGGTTTGTTCTTCATCCTATTTCAAGACATAAACATTTCTCAAAACATTTCTGTATTCATCTAATGACGAATGAAATGAAACAAAACCTGACAAACGTCTTGATTTAATGAAGTTAAGATGGATGTGGATAATGTCACATATTTCCTCGCTGCTATTTAATTTAGCTGTGATCCGTCAATGTGTCGCTGAAACTGATCCATAACTTTGCTCTTACTTTTCTTAGTATGTGCGGGTGATGCCTGCAGGCGGCCAGTGTTATGAGCCCGGTCCTTTCTTCCCCACCATCCCTGGTCATGTGACCAGGATGGGAATCAGTAGGAGACGCAACTTGTTACTGAGGCCGGATTGGCTAGTGACTGGAGGACTGCTATTTGGAGCTGTGGTCATCCTCTGTTTATGTGTTACACTGCTGGTTAGTGTACATACACAAACACACACTATCACATTAAAATAAATAAATAAATAAACAAATCTATTCCATGTGTAGATCCTGTTCCGTGAATATGGATGGCCTGAAAAGGAGCCAATCAGGGCACGGTATCGCTTGTTGCAGTTGGCCTACCACATGGACGACTACTCATCAAAAGGTTCAAGGACGATCTCTATTAGGAAGATTCACCGAAACCAACAAGCTAGAATGACACAAGACTCCATCCAGCCAGGTGCAATATTGTAGCTGTAACACACACGCACACATGGACATTCACATGACCACTTGCCACATTCTTTTAAAAGCCTAAAGGCCAGCATGTTACGTAACTTGCATTCATACATAATCTGTAACATGTCAATAAACGCACCTGCACTGTGCACACAAAACACACACACACACATACATACTGTATACACAGGAACACACCAACACTTAATTGTCTTTGAAGGAGACCCTTCTGACATCTTATGTAACGCTCACAGTGACTCTTACGTTGCTCCGAACTAACCAATTACTGTTAAAGAATCTCTTGTCGTACACCTGATATCACGTGCACTGACTAACAGGAACAATGACAACATTCCAAATGCCACAGGACTTGGAAAATCACCTCTATTATCTTGAGATGGTGCACTTTATGACTGCAATTATCACTAAGTATGTATTTAACCTTGCTTTATCATTTGACTGCTAAATAATGCATAAGCTATCAGTTAAAGATCCAGTGTGTAAGATTTAGGGGCCAGTGATGGGATATAGTATGCACAACTATGTTTTCAATAGTGAAATGTGAAAATGTGAAATCGTACCTTAGAATGAGGCGTTTATATCCACAGATCCTCTTCTATAGAGTCCACCATGTTGCACCGTCATGTTTCTACAGTAACACAGAATGGACAAACTAAACACTAGATCCTCTAGATGGGCCCCTTCTTGTTTATTGCATATTTTGGAGGGCACTGTTGTTTCTCCTTCTCACTTGGAAAGAGAAGGTGAGGCGATGGGGTTGCAATCAGCAGCTACACTGTTAGATACTACTAGATCCATAATGGTCCTTTAAACAAGAACATATAAAAATTCCTCCTTTGTGCCAGCTTTTTCTAAAATATTTTGGGCAAAATAAATTCAGAATGGCCCTCGCATGCTCTGTAACAAATAAAGTTATTTAATTATTAAGTTTCTGATGCGCCTACAATAATATTAACAAATGTCAATACATATTACGTATTATGTTACATAAGTAAATGTAAATATGTTACTGCAATGATGCAACACATCATTTTTAATGTGTCTTTTATATTCTACTGATGTCTATCAGTCTGTGCAGACACCTTGGAGGAGTTCTGGGATTATGAACACCAGGTGGATCTGGAGGCATTTAGCAGCAACACCTTCTACAGCCTCCTGCTCAAACAGAGTCTGTCTGTCACCACACGGCTGGGACAGCTCACTACTGAGGTCTGTAAATGCAAAATTATACATAAATATCATATATTACATGTTCATGAATAGTAATGCAGTAGGAGGCCTCCGACAGCAACTTATATAATAAGCTTTTGTTTCTGCTGCCCCAATGGTCAGAAAACATCCACACATCATCAAACTAAAATTTAGACAATTAATGTACACGTCAAGTTCAAATCAAATTAAAATTGGCAAATCATCTCAATTCAAGTTTGATGATATACCTAAAATATGCCTAAATATTAAATTTAATGAGAAGATTGCTCAACTCTTATGTTCGTACACTTAATAGGAAGCTACCATCATCAGCTCTTTAGCTTAACTTAGCATAAAAATGTCTCATTTGTTTAATTTGTACAAAAGTATTAAGTGCAGTAATTTTTTCACACATTTACTGACCTGCTGGTATGCAGATTTTGTTACCTTTTGATAGAGCCAGGCTAGCTGTTTCCCCCAGTCTTTATGCTAAGCTAAGGTAACCAGCTGTCGGCTGTAGCTTCATATTTATGGTACAAATGTGCAAGTGGTATCGGTCTTCTAAGGACAACATTCCAAGCATTGTGCGTGCAACTAGCAGTTAACTGGGTTGTGGCTACAGAGTGGCAAATTAGTTTTTCTGTTATAGATGACCTGCATTTTTCTTCTTATACACTTTTATTTCATGTTATTTTTATCATCACAGCTTCAGGCTAGATTTTAGTGTTTGAAGGTATACTGCATTTCATCAGTTTGTCCAAACACAGGAGAGAGAGAGGCAGGACTAGCACTTTTCCCCCCCCAGGATTGGATATTGTAACCACGCAGTTAGTTATAGCCTCATTTCTCCCAAGCCATGGTCTAATCCAATCACTCATGTCTTATCTTTACCTCCTTTTCTTTTTCAGCTGCTTCGGCTCCTTCTTCACTCATAAAGTTCAACTCTATTGAAACAGATTGAATGTCACATTGTGATGCCTCTGTTTTTTTGTCGCACCCCTCTTTCTCTCCTGTGTCCTTCCTGTTTGTACCATCAAATTGCTGGCTGCAGTGTGGGAGACAAAGGTTGTTGTTACAGCCCTCAGGACAGCTGTGGTGATAAAGATGTAAGGGGAGACGACACATCTCGCACCCCTGTGTCATCCCACAAATGTCAGCGTCTCACTAGTATTAGTTGCGTTCTAGTTGCATTGGGGTGGAGACAGATGTGTGATCTAATTACTATTATTTTATGATGATACTGTTAGTGTGACAGTCATTTTGCTTTTTACATACGTGTCTGTGTGTATCCAGGTAAAGGAGCTATATCAGGGAGTGCTTGGGAAACTGCAGCTACTCCACCCACGCTCCATCATTGAGGAGAGGATGGGGGAGGGTTATGAGAGGATGAAGAGGGAAGTGGAGAGGGAAGTCGTGCGACGAAAGACTCTGGCATCACAGCTGAGGACACTGCTCGACAGTCAGCTGCAGGTTTCCATCACATTACAATTACATCTGTAATCTCCCATTATAAAAATTACAAATTGCTAGTTTCCTTCTGAAAACTAATAAATTCACTCTAATTACAAGGACAGAATAGAGATAAAACAAAGAGAACAAAGTGTATTTATGTGTTCTAGACAGAGTTTAAAAAGACAATCTTTCTTGGGCTGCAACTAACAATTATTTTAATTGTCAATTAGTCTTTTTATATATTAATTGTTCTAATTGTTTGTTGTACATCATGTCCAAAATGCTGTCAATTTCCTAAAAGCCCAACTAACTCTCTGAACCCCAATATTCATCTTACCTTGACAGAAGACAAAGAAAAGCAACAAAACCTCTCAATGTAGAAGCTGTAGTTTAAAATTTTTGCTCAAATAGTAACCATTTATCGGCTAATTGTTTCAGTTCTAGTTCTTTTCTAAAGTGAGTTAGTCTGTTACATTAGGTTTGACTGTTTTGCTGGTTTCTCCAGGTTCTGAGGCGAGAGCAGCAGGCCCAGCAGAGAGTCCACAGCATGTTTACAGTTCAGCTCAGAGAGTGCAACAGACTACTGTCCAAGGTTTATAACAACAACCAGCCATCCTGTGAACTACATCAGCAAAAGTAGAGCTTCCATTTATCCTTTGCGAAAAGCCACAAACAACAAATAGAATAGAGTAAACCCTCCTTTCATCTTCAATCTGCTGCTTCTCCGTCTTCAGTTTGATCCAGAGGCTAACATCCCTGGTGGATGAGATGGGAGAGCTAGTGTCAGCAGAGTGCCAGCGTCAGGGGGCCTGGGGGTTACTGGGTGAGGGTACAGGGGCCAAGCTGCTCTGCCCTGATACTGGAACTGTGCTGACCAAGGACCACATCTTTGGTGAGTGCATTAAGTTTGACAGCTTAAATATTCCATCGGATCTGTCTTTGAATCTTAGAGCAACAGCACCATCTATTGCTAAGAATGTGTACTGCAAAAACAAGATGGCCTGAGAAAAAAGGAAAAAAACAAAACCCTGAAGCGTGTTTCTGTTCTGTAAATGTACACTTTCCCAGCTTTACTTCATGTGCAGTCTGAGCTAATATCAGCAGGTTCTGGATAACAAAGTGACAGAAAATGCCAAAATCTAATTGCAACTGATATCTAATTTTGATTTCTCAAGTTTTCTCTCATTCAAAGTACAGTAAACACATTTTCTCCAAATCCAAACATCCCATTAAATTAAATACAAGCATTTTAAACAAAGCTATCCCACCCATGGGAGGGTTAGAGGTATACCGAAATGATAACGAAGCATGATTTTCTGCTTGACTCAAGTTTTTATGCTACAGTGATCCATTTAAGAAAAAATCAGCAGGAAAAGCTGTCCACCCAGTGTGGGACTGTTCTCTAATTCAAAACAGCTTAAATCATCATCACAATCATTTACAGTTGATGATTCCTCTCAGTCATTTCACCTTCTGTCTCTCTCCAGGTCCTGATGGGTCCCTGCGTGTCTGTCGTGCACTTCATTGTGATTCAGTCACAGGACTCATAAGACCAAATGCTCACAGCCATATGCTGCTGCACAGCGGCCACACCATGCCGGTGCCACCTGATTTCTTCCTCCACCCTCAGACTGGCAGAGTTATGCCCATATTTGGCAACGTGGCTTATGATCCCGCAACCTCTACTTTAGTGTTAACAACTGACTCGTGTGCAGGTAAAATGAGGGCTGCTTGTGGGGTGGCCGAAAAAAAAGGTCAAATACACATGATATAACTTTACATTCAGGAATTTAAGGCAGCTGAATCGCAGTTTGATGGTAGTAAAAATAGTGATACCTTCAGTTATATGTCCAAACAGCAGGCTTTGTTGTCAGCCACATGAGTGAGTCTTGTAGACTCATGATTTTTGCGCAAAGTTTTCTGGAATTGGTCAGCTGACCAATTGGAAGTAGATGTTTTCTTATCTGCACAAGGTATAATTTTTTTTTGTTCCTCTTGATATTGCTATATGCTTTATGCACACAAAACTGGAAAAAAAAAACATGTAGGTGGTGGACTGGCTAGAGGTTTAAGAAGTGTGAAGAAATATGTCACGGCTTGGCTGAATTCTTCCTGGATTTTTGAGAACTGATCATGAATGTGCTGTGTAAACTGTGATTTACCAAAAGGTATATAAGGTAAACAAATAACTGAAGTAGATAGTGGTTACGTAGCATAATTAATGAAACTGCATATCATACCTCATTGCATGCATTAAAGATGAGTCTTTTTAACAGTCTTACATGTCTTACTCACAGGAGACAACAGAAAGTGGGACAGTCCTCTCCTTCCTTTCATTCCTTACCCAACCTCCCGCCACTCAGACCAGCCTCTGCCCAGCACTCGGCTCAGAGGCCTCAAACCAGGCCAGAGACTGCAGTTGGGTGTACCCATGGCAGACCCAGACACAGGGGTCCCAGTGCCCATTCTGGCTGTAACTATCCACCCTGAGACAGGATTAGTCTACCCACTAGGTGGGGTGCATGTCTGTCCTGTCACACGGCTGCTACAGCCCATCCAGATTGGCTATCCAATGCTAGACGCCAGGACGGGGAATATTGTGCTCACTGTTGGAGTCAGTCTAGATCCAGTAACAGGTCGGTGCTGCTGGTGAGTTTTCAATACAACAGTTAACTTCAGTGAGTTAACTTTGTTTTGTGTGTTTGTGTAGGAGCTGTGCTTCCAGTAGGTGGAGTTCTTTTGGCTGAGTCCATCATTGAACCTCTGAGTGGGCGGATGGTGAGAATAGGAGGGGCCAGCATACGGGCTGGGCAACTGCTGCCCAATGCTGGAGGATACCAGGCTCTCCTAGACTGCAAGGTGCTGTCACACATATCCAAAGATGATGTATTATTCAATCTAAGCATGCTAGTTTACTTGTGGAGGCACGATACACATACTATCAACAAAAATGACCAAACAAAGTTCCTCTTACTGAAAGTATTTGTAGCTCTGTGAACAAGGTACATGTTATGAGACAAAACAGCACATGTTTGAAGAAAGAAAAGACTTAAATATGAGTCAAACAATCTCACTTAGGTTCTGGCAGTCATGTTTAAAGTGTTGGAGCTCCTGAAGACACTAACTGAAGAGTGGGGGTGGGACCAATCGCTGCAACGTCATCAGGGCAGTGAGAGAGGGAGTGGTCGACAAGATCATCTGCTCACTGCAGCCAAGGAGCTCAGGAAGGCCTGGGGAAGGAACCTGCACTGCCAGCTGCAGCTGCAGACCAGGTTGGAGATCCTGCTGGACTGGGCTGTGGGTCTCCAGCAAGATGGAGGGAGTCTGGGTGAGGAAATGCCAGTGAGAGGATGTAGGATAATCTCTTGTTGGCAATACATCACAAACTAACTTCTCCTTTTGCACTCTGTGCTGATATGGACCTCCCCCCTATCTGTCCTCCACTTTTGTTGAAACTTTTGCTTGTGTTTGAGAAAATATGATCCTTTTACCTTTCCATTTTAATCTCTCGCTTGTCATCACTACCATAAATCTGCTGATTTCTGTGTAGAAAAATATGCAGTGCAGGCCTATCACTTTGTATTTTCTAATCTGCTTCTTCTTTACATCTTTTATGTGATGTATGAATAGAAATTCAGATACTGAAGACAGTCGCTGCTTTTGAAAGTAAAAGCATTGCATATTTTAGGTATAATATTGCACAGAAGAAAACACATGCTTCTGGATGTCACAGTGTTGTCCCTAAATGCCTTCTACTGCTGAGAACAAAAGACTTTTACTTATTAAAAAATGACTAATGTATTCTTCTAAGCTTAAAATGAGCATTGGAAAGGTTTCATTAGCCTAAGGAGCAGTGGCGGCTGGCCAATAGAGGGCGGTAGGGCGCCGCCCTCCCTGAGCCACAAAAATAAAATGGAAAAATTAAAAATAATCATAACAATATTAAATCATTCATATTTTCAATATTTGTGTGTTTAAATAATGTTATAATCCATTAATATGTGCAAAATATGATAGAAAATCCACTGCGCAGCAACATGCTGTCCCTTGTCTGCATGTCTCAGCAGCTCTGGAGGAATCGCCCCGAGGAGGCGGGTCTATGTAGCAGTTAAACCAATCGCTAATTTAAGGTATGAACGTTTGACATACGATTTAGCCAATCAGCGTCCTCAAATCTACTCCAGAAAGGGCGATTATTTTATCGCCCCAAGCCAGCCACGGCTAAAGTCAGGGCCGCTACGTACAAGCGCTATTCTACATGACAATGGCGTACGTAACGCTACTCCTCCAAGACCCAACCCTCACTACGGTAAAACAGCACAGCTGATCACCTGTCACAGGGGGCACAGGTGTAAAAGTCAACAGCCTTTCCAACATGTTCTGCTTTGTTAGAAATTGATACGTCAATTGTTTACAAGTTCTGTTTTACCTGTAAAGCTTGTGATTGTGCAGTGTTTGTTTTTGTAGAAGAATGCCTCCATTTTTTTTAAATATTGGCATTAAATAGTTACTTATAAAGTTTAGTCAACATGTGAGAACACGTCTGACACAGAGAGTCTCCTGTTGTTGCTTCTCGTGTGAAACAACGACTCTACTCTGGAAAAACCTGTAAAACGGCATTCAGCGTCGCCCCCTCTCCTCTGGCACTGAGAGTTATATGGTTACAGGAACGCCCTGAAACGTTTTAATGATTCTCAAGAAATTTGCAGTTAGTATGACGTACAACATCACTGAATACTGAAAAGTTATGTACATGGTTGATTGCTGGAGTAAAACTTGAAACAAGCTTGAAACAAAAAGTTTGATTTCATAGACTGAAAATTACATGGAAAAGACAAAAAAGAAAAGTGTGAATAGAACAGCCTTTCACAAGCATCATTTTTAGAATATATTATTTATGGCCTGCTAGAGATTTGGCTTTTTTGGTTGACATAATGAAGCATTTGAACCTCTAAGGACATAACTGCTGGTGTTATGTACCTGTAGATGTGCCACAAAATATTACTTTCTGAAGGATCTTGTGAAAAACAAGAGCAAGAGTGATACATTTTAAACTTAAATGTTAACAGACATTGCATTACTCATAATAAGTCATGTTTAGAATGAACATGAGGTTTAGATTTGTATCAACTTCATGCAAGTTTAACGTATTCCATACAATTTATTCTTTGCTATTTGACTCCAGATGTGAAAGAAAGGAAGAACTGGTTTTTAGATTTCTGATTGGCTTAGATTTGGTTACATTGTCATTAAAAAAAAAAAAAAAGAAGCATTTGTATGTAACTTTTATTGGTATTTTTTTCATTTTTAAAATGTTAGTATTGGCCCCCGGGCATCTTCACATTGTCAAATCTGGCCCTCTTTAAAAAAAGTTTGGACACCCCTGATGTAGATGGATCTATCTACAGTGTTCAGTTGACTGACACCTTGATGGGAGAGCAGCCATTAATATCAAATTATCTTTAATTTATTAATATCTGTGCTGCTAGTATGCCCAGTACACCGCTCCAACCGAGTCCTACCACCAGTCAAACTTCCACTGCAGCCATCGCATCTTCTCTGAAAGTCGCTTTGGATAAAAGCGTCAGCTAAATGACTAAATGTAAATGTAAATAACTAAGGGATTGACAGTAACAGTGCGTGTGCCCTCCAATTTATCGATCCTGTTTTTGCTATATGACTAGAGGCAAGTTACGTTGAGGTTTTAAAAATATTTAGAAGGTATTAAATGGTTTTAAATTTAATCTCAGGATTCCTGCATAAACCCTGTTATTATTTCACAGAGCACTGGTTTCTGAAACTGACTGAATATGGCACAGCCCCACCTAGAATATTTTTCACCAGCCGCCACTGCTAAAGAGGCTGACATTTTCCTCCCTCAAAGACTTTGCACATGACCTTTATTTGTCATAAGCAAGCACACTGCAGAAAATAACCATGTGGCCTGCTTGCTCCGCATAACCACATTATAATTGCACTATAATAACTTATATGTAACCCATATCATAAGATACGGGGACCACACAACTATTGTGCCATCAGTATTCCCAACATGGATGCAATGACTTCAAATCGATAAAGACATCACAACATTAATCCACATCACCCTGCCATAACATACAGTACAGATTACTCACAATGCTGTTGGCGAGATATACTTTATCTTATTAAAGTGGCAAGTGTAATTTAAGTCTCACTGGATTTAAAGTCTGCAACAGTTAATTGCACCGTAGGCTTATGTTTCTATCTTTTTTTAGCTGTTTGAGCTCCTGACACATCAATAATCAAATTATATCAGTGCTGAAAACTCTGCTCTCTCATGTGATAGGCTTATTATGTTCTCTGCATTTTGCTCACATTGCAACTCTACTGTGGCTAATTTCAACTGCTGTATAGTCATGTGTGCACATATGCTTGGTAATCTTCTTCTTAGTGTTGCTTCCTATAGTGTTTAATATGATTTGACAGATGTGCCATGCAGCCACAATCCTATTTCATGTTTCCCACTCTGTCTGTACTTATTTTTGCATTTACTTTTGTTTGCAGGTTGTTTGATCTTAGCCAAAGAGAAAGCTAGTAAACAGTGTTATCTTATGTTGGCACTAAAATAAAGTGAAGTCAGTGTCTGTGGTGTGGAATTCTTGAGAATGCTCACAAAAGAAGCGACAACTCTGGTTTTGTGGATTTGGAGTTAAAGAATTAAATAATCTGATTCTATTGTGCCATTAAATCTGGTGCAATCTCCCAGCCCTTATTCTGTTTGGAGCATGAAACATCTTTAACGCAATACTTCTGTTTTTACTATCCTGTCTTGAACATTTCGCAACAGTTAAGCAAATAACTTTTGTGACTAAGGTCATGGGAACTTAAAGTTAGCTCTTTCACAGATATTAGATACAGCTCTTTTAATTGTAATAAATTGAACTGTAATGAGTCATGCACCAATATAAAAATGCTTTAGTATTAAACTACTTATTGTACTTCACTCTTTTGCTCTTTTCCCAGAAATGTGTTGGACATAAATAAAAAAAAAACTTTATCTTGGAAATAAATATTTGAGCACCTATCATATTTTGTTTTCTCCACTCTAACACTCTGACTTGTCCTTTGTTGTTCAAACCAGGAGAGATGCCTCTCCCGGGTTCAGACATGTATGTTCCAGCTCTGGTGGGGATGGAGTATCCTGATCCCATGGGATCTGGTCTTAGTGTACCCGTGCTGGGGTGTCAGACTGATCTTGTCTCTGGGATTATAATACCATTGGCAGGAACCATGGAGGACCCAGATGGAAAAGGTAGTATGAAGAAAAAGCGAATATACAGGTCAATGTTCACCTGACAGTTGATCTAATCCATTGTGTCTGTGATGTTCATAGGCTTAGTGGCTATCCAGTATGGGTCTCAGACTGTTGACCCAGTGACAGGGGTGTTGGCACCAGTGGTTGGAGCCAGGCTGGATATGTCCAGAAAAACTGTCGTACCTGTCACAGCTTCCTACTGGCTAACGGTGGCAGATCAAACAGATAGTGTGCAGGTGAGATTGAAACATATGTTTCCATAAATTATAAAAACCTTTAAATGTCTGTGGAAGTAGTAGAAGTGGAAGCGATTTTATACCCTCATGCACTTTGTCAGCTCAGACTTTTGTGTTTAACCTCTAGCTTTTCATTTTTGCAGCCATATACATTTGGTGACATGAAATCCTGATCTGACCCTGATGGACTTACTTTTGTTGCCGTTATTGTGTGCCAGGTAGAGGCGCTGCAGAGAGAGGTGTGTCTGAGAAACACTTACTGGCAGCAGCAGAGGCAGCGGGAGGAAGATATTCTCTCTGATCTGGACTCTGCTTTATTCCAGTGCCTCTTCAGAGTCACAGAAGCAAACTCTTATCAGGTCAGCAGGGGGAGTTTGCTGTTTTGGTTGTAAATATCTTATATAGCCTCGACTGAGTATAGGAGAAGAAATTCAAAGGGGTTGAGCCTTTTGAACATGTGGAAATGAGTAAGGGGATACATGAATGCTGGGGCAAACAGCATTGGAAAGTAATTCTGAAGCTTTTCATATCCTTGCATCAACTGTGAGTAAGCAAGTTGGTAGTTTTTTTTTGTACACAACAAAGAGTTAGGGCAAACTGCAAAGTCAATATATCTCTATGTATGAGTGCCTTTGTTCCTTCTTTTCATGTTTTTTTGTATGCCAGTATGCAAATATGTGCCTCCACATTTCCTGTTCCAAGTGTGTACTCTGCTTCAGGTCCAGTGGTCAGGGAGGCAGCTGAGAGAAGCAGCCGTGGAGCTGCAGGATTCAGCGCAGACTGAGGCCCAGAGGAGAGCAGCTCAGCGCTCCCACTTGGCTCTGATCTTGCCTCCACATGTATTACACATCCTCACACTGGGTAAATTGGCTGGCAAGCTGGCAGAGTGAAGAGCGTGAAGGAAATTACACTCACGACCTGCACTGTAGTTATATTCATTGCTTTCCAAAAGACACACTCTACATGCCAGCATCTCACATCACACTCTTCAGTTGTATAGCAATTAACATAATTTCAATGTTCAATGTTTTATTTGGGTTGGCAGCATGTCTTTGTGCATCTCTGTCTCTGTATGTAGGTGACGGGGGGGAGTGGGATCAGCAGTGTGTTTGGCACTCAGAGCTACTGTCAGGCCTTGATAAGGTGGATGTGTGTATGGAGCAGCTGCAGCAAGAACAAGAGAAATGGATAACACAGGGAGGAGACTGGACTACATCCCTCCAAGCTATGGTCAGAAAAATGGCCTTATGGTCTGCTCTTTTGGTCCTGTAGTTTAATTGGTGACTGACACAGTTAGGTCAGATGTTTGCTTCCATCTCAGGCCACCATTGCCAAATGTATTTGACATATGATGCTATAGGGAGCTTTGGAAAGTCTTGTAATTAAACTTTGCTGCCAGTTCTATACTGCAAGCTGTAACATTGTTGTCTAAATGTAAATAAGACTTTATGCCTATTCTTACACAAGCATGTGTTTTTTTTTATCCTCCAGGACAGAGAGCTAAGACAGAGAGAGTTGTGGGAGCAGTGTTGTTCCAAACAGACAGAGTTGGACGCTGCCCTTAATGCGCTGCACTTCGTGAGACACCTTTGTCAGCTCCGCGCCGACACCGCTCAGGTCAACACAGACACACGCTGAATATAAATAAACATAATTATATGATGTAGGCAAGTGGATAGCCATGAACTCTGTCCTTTGTTTAAACCTGAGATGAACAATCAAAACAAATGGTGCTTAATTACATAATTATAGAAAGTTAACAAAAGGTTGACAAATATATGTTTTGTTATCTTTATTTCTCTCTGTGTCATTCTAAGCAACCTCTCTACTTCTTGTTTGTCCAGGCACTACTGTGTGGGAACTTTTGGTACAGGGAATATGGTCTGGTCCAGTGCAGTGTGCACAGGCCGACTGTGAAGGTCATGGGTTTACTCCAACAGATTGCTTTGCCTCTGCTGGAGAGGCTAAACCAACTCCTGGAAGACAAACAACCTGCCAGCTTCTCTCCAAATATCTGCAATCAGCACATTTCTGGTACTGAATCAATACTAGATAGGGGTACTTCATGTACTACATGATAGGGGTACTAATACACAATAGAAGGCAAACATTTAGATAAACAACACACATCATTCTGGTGAAAGCACAATTCCTTGTTGAATAATGGCTTTATTTGGTAGTTATACTAATTTTCTGCTCCTCTTTGTGTCATTCTGTGATGTACAATCTTTGAAATTGCTGTACTTCAGCCCACATTTCCCATTGCTTTCACTCTAAGTGAGCCTGCAAATTCCTAGATATGAAACCATTACCTACATTTTCCCTCTCGTTCTGTTCTGTGGTTAAAGGGCGAGGCTGATGTTTTTCTATATTTCTCTTCCTGCCATGAAATCCCATGAAAAGAGCAAAACCGTGGGTGTCGATTAGCTCAGTTGGTAGAGCAGCGGCCCAGGGTTCGAATCCGACCTGTGGCCCTTTGCTGCATGTTGTTCCCCCATCTCTCTCTCTCCCCACATTCCTGTCACTCTTCAGCTGTCTCTATCAAAAATAAAGCTTGAAAAAAATATATATCAAAAAAAAAAAAAGAAAAAAAAGAAAAGAGCAAAACCAAGCCTCTACTCTGGTCTCTACAAACGACCTAAATCTTTCATCAAAAAAGAGGCTAACTCCTGTTCCAAACTTTATTCAGCATAAGCCAGCAGGGCAGTTTATGTATTTATGGATTGTCAGACAAATTACAGCACCCATGCGTTGTAATGAATGTCACGTGGTGAGGCTCATTTATATGTGTTTAATAGATCTGGAAATACAATGGAGCTCTTTGCCTGTTTGCTCTTTGTTCGTTTTGGTCTTTTTGTGAACAGAAAAGTGTAGAATATTTCCAGGCTTATCCTTTAAATTTGATTTCTGGCATGTTTCAGGTTTGTCAACAAAGCATGCATATGGGTTGGAGATATCCTCCAGAGTCTGGACAGCCTCTGTGCCTGTGGTGAAAGGTATTTGTTTTTCAAGCCACTCAAGCCTTGTGATACATGGCTGTGTATATGTGTAGAAACAATGTAAAGCATGTTCATTGTCAAAATACAGCAGAATAGAGAAGTGGGAAGGGAAACAGCCACTGTGCTATAAAACATCAGCACATAAAACTCCAAGGAAAAGTTTTGCAATGAGAAAACACAAATAGTTCATGAACTAGTAAATTATATTAGCTCAAAATAATGTGTCTGTAGATAACAAACTTTACAAAACAAAGCTTCACAGGGAGGATTATGTTTTTCTTTTTTTTTTTACATGAGTTTGTGTTTCTGAAGGAATGTCCACCCAGTCTTTGAGGGAGCCTGTCAATTTAGCTCAATCCCAGGACACGGGTT
The DNA here is from genome assembly GCA_946959425.1 of Argyrosomus regius. Lineage (NCBI taxonomy): Eukaryota > Metazoa > Chordata > Actinopteri > Sciaenidae > Argyrosomus > Argyrosomus regius. The sequence continues at coordinate 13,510,004 of OX336889.1, forward strand.
GGCAGGCAAGCTCAGCACCGACACACAACTCACAAAGACACACTGCATCCTCTGGAATTCACTCCCAGGGTGAGATAACACACAAATTTTAATACTGCACGCAAGAACCCTTTCATCCTGTGCTGTGCTCTGTTTCAGTGCTCTGTGCTAAGCAGGTTACATTGTATATACCCAATGCACGTTCTCCACTGGATTCTAGTAAGACTTCTGGGAAAGGATACGCACGCATTCACATTGGGGGTAGTGTTGCTTTCGTCAACGAAAATTATGACTAAATATGGTCGTCAACGAACGAACGCCGGGGTTCGTCATTGGGAGAAAAAGAAGAAACGACATTTGGACACACTTTCATTACATTGAAGTGGAAAAGAAAACGGAAACAGATGAATGAATGTATTACTTTTTTTCTGGCAGTATCACGTGATGCTATTTTATTTATTTATTCTATTTAAATTCATGTGTGTGCACTTCTAACATGTCTGGTTGGTAAAACAAATATGTTGTAAATTCAAATCAGAGCGTCTTCTGTGTCTGGAATGGATGTATTCTTGAGTCTATAAGGTAATAATAAGACCAGGGGCGTAGCCATCATTTTAGAAGTGAGGGGGTTCATTGTATCTTTACAAAAATAACAGTCAAAGGAACACAAATACATTTATATTCTTATTTTCTACCCAGAAGTGAGTAATCTTAGAGTAGCCAAAATAGTAACGTTAATCTTCAGATGATCCAGAACACGGCAGCGCGCCTGGTCTACAACCAACCCAAAAGGTCACATGTCACCCCGCTGCTTATCGAGCTCCACTGGCTACCTGTTGCAGCCCGCATTAAATTCAAAGCACTAATGCTCGCCTACAAAGTTGTCTCCGATACTGCACCTACCTACCTGAACGCCCTGGTACAGGCACATGTTACCTCACGGCCACTGCGCTCCTCCAATGAGCGACGCCTGGCTCTGCCACCCGTTCGCTCAAGGCAATCCAAACTTTTTTCGTTTGTTGTTCCCCGTTGGTGGAACACACTACTAGTTCCTACCAGATCAGGGGCATCCCTCTCTACCTTTAAAAATCTCCTGAAGACCCAGCTCTTCAGAGAGTACCTTCTCTCCTAGCACTACCTACAACTGGACATGAGAAAGCTACCCCTTTAAGAATTGTCATAGCACTTATTGTTGCAGTAACGCTTTCTTATTGCACTGTACCTTGATTGTTTCCCTTCTCTGTAAGTCGCTTTGGATAAAAGCGTCTGCTAAATGACTAAATGTAAATGTAAAATGTACTCAAGTAAGAGTATTGTTACTTTAGACTAATATTACTCAAGTAAAAGTAAAAAGTATTTTGCAACAAAACAACTTAAGAGTACAATTTATCCAAAAAGTTACTCAAGTAAATGTAACGGAGTAAATGTAACTAGTTACTACCACCTCTACCTTAACTAGCTAGCTTAACTAACTAAATTGACATTACTCAACTTACACGGCTTGTTTGGAAAAGAAACTGTCTAAAGACTTTTGCCTCTTGGCTGGTTTGCTGAACATGTTTATACAGAAGCACTACCCGGATCTGAATCACACCAAAAATATTCAATACAATATTTTCTAAACCGTCTCTGATCACACAGACAACAGATGTCTGTTTGCTGCCTTAGCTCTGCCTGCTCATGATGCGTGTTTCCACATGTTAAAAATTAATTGAGTGGTTCTAATGGCTGTAAAAAGTCACAGGACAGAGGGCACAGATACGGGAAGTGCGGGGGACATGTCTCCCACGTATCCTGTGTCCGCTACACCCATGAATAAGACAACCCATTTCACAAGAATTGTGAAATGGGTTTGGCTAAAAGAAAATTTTGGTTTCATCTATACTACTAGGTACTTATACTATATTGACTGGGTTAAATAGAATTGCATTACTAAAAAGAGACTAAAGTACAATTTTCATTGACTAAGACTAGAGTAAAATGTCATCAATTTTCGTCACTAAAAACTAGACGAAAATAGTCACGGATAATTCTGACTAAAATAAGACTAAAATGCTCAGACTTTTAGTCGACTGAAACTTGACTAGACTAACAAGAGTATGAACGTGACTAAAACTAATAAAAACTAAAATGACAGCTTGACACAAAGACTAGACTAAGACTAAAATTAAAACAGGCCGCCAAAAACAACACTAATTGGGGGGAATTTAAGCAAAAGTGTGCTTTACTTCTGTCTTGCTAACAGTTATAGGAAAAGATAGATACTTCTCTCATGTCTGTCCATTAAATGTGAAGCTCCACAGCTAGCAACCAGTTGGCCTATCTTAGTGTAAGGACTGGAAAACTGAAAAATCGATTCACTTAATGAGTAGCATAATTTTAACCTTGATTTGCCAACAGAAAGAGAAACAGAAAGCCAGAAAGAGTCTGCTCAGCCTACACATATGTCAGTGCCCACAATTCCAGGTAACATCATGATGTAAAATAATACATGTCTAGACTGGCTGTGTCACATTAACTTTGTCCATTCATGTTGCTCCCCCAGAAGAGGAGTGGAGCAAGCTGTTGGAGCTCTCTCCTCTGTTCCAGCTGTTGAAGGGGGTGCAGCAACAGCTGAAGGACTGGGCCTGTGGGGCAGGGCTTCTTAGAGGAGAGCTCACTGGTAGGTAGGATACAGTTGGGGTTGCTTTTTTTTGATAGAGTAATGGGTTTACTAGCACCAACTGTAAGCTGAAATTTACATATACAATATATTGTACCTGCACACACACATGACAAACCTAGGCAGCATAATCATTGGGTATTCATAGATAATCAAGCATAACACGCACATCAAATATATTTTCTCCCCAAATCAAACGTAACTGCAGAGAACTTGAATAGCCTTGATTTTTTTAAAATATTTATGAATAAGGTTTCCATTGTGTGATGGTGAACTTCTGTGAAAAGGTTAGATTACAACCTTGTTTAAGTGCATTCTTTAAATTTCAGTACTGCCTGCATGTTTTTTTCAGCAGCTCTTGTTTTCTCGCTTTCTAGTGCTTGATGTATCGCAGATGGTACACGTGGGTCGTGTTTAGGCATATGTTAGTTTGTTTGGCTTGGGGGACGCTGGGACCTGATTAAATGACTTTCAACAGACATGTCTTACTGAGGTGCTGCCAAATGATGTAGCAAAAAATAGAACTATTAAGCATTTTTTTTTTTGCCACACTATGACTCTTGGGATGGAAATGTCAATCTGTTGGTCCACCACTCTCGTCCAGACTGAAATGTCTCCACAAATATTGAGTGGGTTGACATGATTTTTTGTAACATTCACAGTCCTCAGAGGATGACTTTAGCCATCCCCTGAGTTGTACTGTAAGTTTCAGTTTGACATTTGTGGTTTTAAGTGGGAACTTAGGGAAGGATCTTCAGGAATTCAGCTACAAAAACATTCATGTTGCCTCACAAACATGTGGTCAAGCACTGTCGCACATATGTGCACTTTTGTCTGTGATTTGCCCAGGAGGCTTTACAGAAAACACACATGAATTAAAAAATCTAATTTTGCATAAAGGTGATCAGTTTGCTACTTTGATAGCGGAGTAAGTAATTAAATGTAGTTCCTGTCATGTCATGTCTGTGTTTTGTCCAGATAAAGGCAAGAGTTTCATGGATGTCCTTGATGCTCAGTGGGAATGTGAGGGCGAGCTGATCCCTTTGGACCCAGCGGTCCTTAACCCCAGAGAGTTTCTGGTCTACCAGCATGGAATATTCCTGATGCACACATTGAATAATCTAAAACTGGTTGGTATCAAAGTTGTGCTCTTATTTTCAACCTTGTCATTTGTTCATTTTTTAATTGCTTTTACTGTTTAATATAAGCCTTTGAATGGCCTGGCCCAAAGCTGTTTTTTCTGTTAAATTTCTCATGAGCCTCTGTGTTGTCTGAAATAGTCAGGCAGGAAACCCTCTCACTATCTCTGTATCCCGGTGAAAGACCAAAGGTGACTGACTTGGCCTTTGGTGTGAGAGCTCTGGGGGTTTAAACTGGTCTTAATTTATTAATGGTTCTTTGTTATTTTAATTCTGAGACATATTAGCATTGATATATCATTATTTTTAAATCTTTACTGTGGGCTGAGCTTCCGTTGGCATATTCTAATACAAAGGCTTGGTTCTCTTTTCCAACAGACTCCTGCCATTTCACTTCAGATAGCAGCTAGTCTCCCAAACAACAACTACTTCAACAATGCCTTCAGAAATTCCTTCTTTTATCAGGTAAACCAACTCTTTTCTGTGAAAGTGTTATTTGAGACTTTATTTATGTTTTTCAGTAATTGTTCAACATGCAGACTGGGGGGGATCGAACCGGGGATCGAAAATTAATAGACAAAGCATATTAAAGCAAAATTATATAACTTTCATATAATAGCTGATTTGAATTCATTTCGATGCTCCACTGACTTGTAATCGAGTGAATGGTGTCATGGAGGGTGCAGACAGGAGTGCTGCTGGAATGGGCACCAGAACCAGAGTTGGGTGTGTGGTCAACATAACCAGGCTCAGCAGAGGCTGACACAAACATACTTAATGTCACATTAGTATGGCAGCGCATAAAGTGAAAAGTGAACAAGACATTTTTAATCAAATCTTTGTTATATGTAATGAAACATGCTGAAACAATTTTGTAGTTGCCGTTTCCATTGTCATTCAGTCAGACGCCAGATGAACATTACTTTGCTGCACATGTCCTTGTTTTCCCATCCAGTCGCGGTGGGACACAGGAATATCCAGTCGGGAACTATCTACTGTCGACTTTCAGTGGATTACAGCATCAATCAAAGTGCATTAACCTTTTAAATTATAAACAAACATGACAACTTCAACTCTTAATTTTTAAGATGAGATGTAATTGACCTAAACACAAGACCCCTACCAAACTCAAAGTAAACTAGCATGAAACACCAAGATTTGTCATTTATTTACTCTATTTTCATTTTGGCATGCTTTTGTAAGTGTGTTGCTTTGAATACCTCAGAAGAGGGTGAATCTACACAAGCTGTCAGGGCTATGTATAGCACATTCCTGAAGAGGCCCTAGAAAGACACTCTATCCTTGAGACAAGTTGTTGTAGCCTCTTGTGTCACCATAGATGGAGATACTAATGCTGACTGAATGCTGAATTCATGCTAGAATTAGTTTTTACTCACTCTGTTACTCAGAGTTTTCTATTGGATGACTTATATAAGCAGACGAGGGACAATCACGTACAACCTCTTTGTTTGCTGGAAAACTATAAAACACTGACTCCTTCCTCTTTTTCACTGGAGATACTCCACTCTGTTTTCTATACTTTATATCTAATCTTCAACCTCACAGTGTTTGTGTATTTACTGTGAGTGCAATTTCCACAACAATATTCCTCCCTTTGCCAGTCTTGGCACCCACAACCTCAGTAGCACTGGCGCCTATGAGCAATTTAAGAGGAAGAGAAACAAAGGCTACAGATTACAGTGTAGATACAGTATGTTATTAGTTAAGTTGTAAAGAGTTACAAAAGTGGATGGGACAAAGAGTCCATTATAATATTATTGATTTTTTTATTGATTTGAGTATTCAAATAGGATGAGTGGGTTATGATCACTAATATGTAGGGGTGGGAAAAACTTTCTTATTTTTATGATTTTTTTTTTTAATCAATTTTTTGATTCCTGACTGAATTTCACCCCCACTACTCTTCCACTAGCACCTACACTGTCCATATTGCAAGGATATTCAATGGAAATGCTCTAGTTAACAGCCACCTTCTAATGTGTAACCGTGGTTATAGATGAAGATATTTATGTTGCAAATCTACTTTTGCTGCTGGGGAAATGTTACTTGTAAAGTCTAGATCAACCCATGAGAACTTTCATCTATAAATCTGGCTTAGTCACACAAAATTAGTAATTTTCACTGAAAATCACTGAGGAGAGGCTACTGGCACTTTTAAGCAACATATGCACTCAACACATGGAGGCTGGGGAATCTTTACTTTGAATGCAGATGGATTACTTTATTTATGAGTTGGCAGAAGTTATGCAATTACAATAACAATGCTTCAAGGGTTAATAGCAATAGTGCAACAATCAATTTTTCTTATAATCTAAATCTATGCTTTGCTTCTTTTAAATAGTTTACTCACAACTGCCTCGCTTTCTTTGGTCTGTTAGTCCTCTTCTTCTTTTCCCTCATCTTTGTAGAGATTTCAAGACTGGCTGACTGGTTGGTCTACGTGACCTCAGCCCTGAGCTTTTAGCCAGAACTTCCCTTTCTCCCTTCTCCATTAACCATGATTCATCACTCATCATTTATACATGTTTCTCACAATCAGTGGAAATAAAATGTTGACCACAGAATCATTCATTAAGTGTATCACAATTTAGTAGAATTAAACCGTTCAAACATCATAATTTACATTATATACTGTGACTTCTGATTCCTCTTGAAGCTCTGGAGTCCTTGTAGTTGGGGTTCTTTCTCTTTAGGTTGGGACTCTTGTCTGGTGTTCTATTGTACCTTTTGCCATTCTTCAGACTTAGTAGGCCACAGGAATTCGGCTTTATTATTTTTGACAATAGCAATGACGCTGCTGTAGTAACTGAATGATGTCTTGTGTTTTGGAAATATAACATACTGAAATCTGATGTACTGTTGTGTGATTCAACCTTTTCTCATAGTCTTGTGTTAAAAAAGCAAACAAAAATTGGAATTGGAATGCAATTGGCACCCCAAATTTTGTGATCATATTGAATCAGAGGATAAACATAGCCCTAGTAATACGATTGGCCTGGTAGTGTTTGTAGTCAAGGTGGACATGGAAATACAGCTGAATCTTGTTAGCTTGAAGGATTACAGCACCAGCTCCAATATGGCTTGCATCCATGTGAAGCTTGAAAGGCTGATCCAATCGGAGAGCTAACAGAACTGGAAACAAACAAACAAGCTTGAATGTTACCAAAAAACTTGCTGACATGAGGCAGACCAAATTAATTTAGATTTTGCCTTCAGCTTTTCAGTCAGAGGAGCCACCACAAAAACAGAAGTAATAACCAACCAACAGGAACAGGAAACTCATCGATAGCTGACATTGAGGAAATAGCAGGGAATACATGACACTGATCCACAACCGTACCAAGATATGTCACAGCTGCTTTTGCAAACTCACATTTAATTTGAAATCAAACTTTGATCTGCTAGTCGTTCAAACAAAGTATGAATGCGACTCAGATAATCCTCCCAGGTAGGGTGACCAGATCCCAATTCACCAGATGTGGGACAAAGACTACGTTTGTGTGGGACAATGTGGGATACCAATTCATCAAGGTAGTCTAAAAGAACTTTTTAAAAAATAAACATTTCTATTCTGCCCCTTTGCTTATAACATTACTATGCTTTACTTACATTACATGCTTTATTACTATGCCATCTGGTTGATTCAGTAGCACATAACAGCCTGCAAATAAAAACTTAACAAATATATCTTATTTAAATGTAACTTACCCAAATTCTCTCACGTGAGAAAACATAGTAAGCATGGAGCTTTCATGCTATTTCACAGTGCCTCTCAAGTTAACACACCTGACTACGTATGCATAGACTGGGAAGCCTCCTTTTGAGCAACATGTTTTCTGTGAGTCTCGCATTGTCTATGTCGTTTCACATCGTATTCACCTCCGTGTGAAATGGAAAAATGACTCAAGCAAACTTCACACAAAACTTTACCAGACTCGCCTTGCACTGGTTTCACCCAGGGATAGATAGTTTCCCAGTCTTTACTGTAGCTTCATTTCCTCTTCTTAGCCGTACGGGTTGTGCTTTCCTCCATGTCTCGTGTGTGACCTGATTTGCATTGTTTCTTGTTGGTGGGCGCACCCTTAACCTGCGTCCACGCGTCCCAGTTGGATTGACATGATCAAACAGCCCGCCCCGCCCCCTGATGACAGCCTTCACTGCTTTCTCCAAACAGCTATTTGATAAATGCCAGATTATAAATCACGCATTTCAAAACTTGGGTCTGACTGTCAATTTGTGGGACGTGTGAAAAGTAATGGAAATGTGTGACTGTCCCTCACAAAGCGGGACATCTAGTCACCCTACTCCCAGGTGTTACTGTTGTTTATCACCACATTATCTAAATATACCATGCAACCTTCAAGTCCAATAAATGACGATATTCATGAGTGGATGAAATGGAGCTGGTGCGTGACTGGAAACCCATGACTGTATAAGAGAACAGGACAGATGGTGTTACAAAAGTAGATTGAGCTCTTCGGGTTGAAGACACCTGCCAGTACTACCCCATCAATGCACTAAATTTACTTAAAAACTTAGCTGCAGCAACTTGGCCAATGCATTCCAGAACAAGAGGAAATTGATAGTGTAGTGGCAAAACAGTCAGAGGATTTAAGGGTTATCATTTTAGACTGGTCAAGTATTTGTAACATTCCTGCATGTTTGTTCCGTCTTAAAGTAGATCTGTTTCTGGCAAACAATGAGAACTTTCCTGGACTTTGCCCTTTGACTTTATCTTTCAGCTAAATGGTGTGGAGAGGTTGTGAGAGGATGTGCAATTGAGATATGAATGTTCTTCTTATTATGAGGTGAGGGAAAGACAGGGCTTTTGGCTTCTGCAGAGCTGAATCAGTCATCTGAATCGGTCATCTATAATCCACTCATTGCAAAGTACTGCCAATGGTTTGATTTACCTGTTACTTGATGGGTATGGCAAGTCTTTGTAAACATGAACATCACACTTTATATATATTGTATTATATATATATTATATATTATATTTGTATATATTATTTTTATTTGGAATTTAATGCCTCGAGTATTTTTAATTTATGTTACTTCTACTTCCCTCTCGCAGTCAGATTAGAAGACCACAGGTTTCAGTTTCTCTTCTTGTCCCCATAGCAGTCATTTGTAAGACATGAATTGTATTGTACATGTGATTCAATGTAGTACTGTGCTTACTTTTTGCAGTGTATTATGCATGTACGTATCTTTGTACAGCTGTAACATGTTACTGAGAATAAGTCTTAGATTCAGTGTCAGTGACTCTGTTGGCTCTGGCCTTGTTGACAGGAGGCAGAGGAGACGCTCTTTGTCCGTCGCCAGAGGCTCCAATCAGTTGGAGGCTTCTCTCTGCTGCTGCTTCACTGTCTGTCCCATGTCAAAATTAAAAACATGAGCTCTGACTCCAGTCCCGCCTTCCAGAGGCTATTCTTCAAGGTACAGACAAACACTCAAAGTGTTCATGAATCATTAACAGTTTGGGAAAATATAAGTAGTTGAGGGTACATTTTGATGTCAAATGTACATTCAAAGTATGACATTGATTTGTTGTTTTGTATTTTTTTTTATATCACAGATACTGCAGGCATGTCTGGGGGAGTTATTTCATGCCAGACTGGGCACATCCGCTGGACAGGAAGCCAATTTGTGTGTGTTGTTTCAGGACCAAGAGGCCTCTTCGGGGGACTTAAAGGGGACTCTTTTAGACTCCCATGCTGCCTCCCTGCTTTATAGGCTTCACAAACCAAACAGAGGATTGCTGTCTGAAGATGTAAGAACAGAATATTTCTTTGTTAATTTGCTATAATGCTCTGATTGTTCAGTATTTTATTTTTTTCTGTCAGTATTGTGCAATAGGATTGTAACCAGATATTGCATGTCTCTTGTTTGTCTGTTTGTAATTATGGGAGCAGGAAGTGGAGGAACTTCAGAAAAAGCACAGGGAATCGTCTCTGTTCTCCCAACTTGAAGGACTTTTGAGAGAGAAGAGCTCTGAAGCAACGGAGAAAGGGGGAGACCAGATTGTGTCAACAGATGTAGTGACAGATACAGGGACTTTTATCCCTCCACATTAATGTTCAAGATGAAAAATTAGGTTTTGAAGTCCAAATATATTTGAGAAATAAAAAACAAAAGAAGTTAATTGAGGAAATATATGGAGCTTATCAGAAAGGCTCACGTCTTCCTTAAAATCACGCTCAGTCCATGATACTATCAAAGTGTTACCTGTTAATCTGTTTATCCGTGGAATGTTGAATGTGTTGTCTTTGTACTGAAATCAATTGAATATACGTAGAAAGTGGTCAAATCATTGCATTCTCTTTTTAGTCACATTTTATAAAGCGTCCCAACTTTTTTGGAATCAGGGTTGAATCATTGTTCCAATCTAATGCAGACAAACAAACAAGAAAATGAACAAGACAATCAGCTCCCAGCTGTCACACATATGGTTGTGATTTGTAATTTCACTTCACTTGAATATCATCAACTGATGCTACTTTTACTACTGCTTTTCATTTCAGAGGGAAGTAATATATTTTCACTTCTTTACATTTATTTGACAACTACAGTTACTGGTTACTTTCCAAATTGGTATTGTGTATACAATACAAACTGTATCATCAACTTATAAAGTAAAATACAGTGTTGAGCTACTCAACATATGTAAAATTGTTCAAATTTGCTCCACCTTGAACTAGTAATGATAATCCAATATTATCATGACATATAATAACATATAATAGTATATATTTATTGTAATAACATAATTTATGATGTAGATAATGTTATTAATCAATGGTCAGTTCAGGAAGTGGAGATAAAGTGCACAGGAGTCGACGATGTCTTATGTGTGTGCAGCCATTGATTTTTCTGACTTTTTGGTGTTTTTGGTCTTGATGGCCAGGTTTGGGCAAACTGTTTGGGCCACAATAATCTGGACTCAAAACCAAGTTTAACATACATTTGCATATGAACAATGCTAATAACTGTTGCATAATTGAACCCACTCTTCAAATACTGATCATGAACAGTTTTTATAACATACTGGATTGTACCTACGTTCTGTATAGACTTATGCATTATTGTCAAGTCGTGAAGCTAGGCCCTTTCAAACAATACAAAGTATTTTGTAGTCAGCTTAGGCTAAGCATTGGTGAATGGATTGATGCAGACACATTTTCACACAATCAACAATTGCTAAGTTTACGTTCATGTGCATAATCAACAATTAGGCTAAGAGCTGAATTTATCTTGGGCTGTACAGGCTGACGAACACCTCTCCAACAGTGATCTAATGACACTTTTTCTAATGGCTAACTGTATTGTTTAATCAGTGGTAACGTGGCGTTAGGTCTGAGAGTGATTCTGTTAGGTGGGGCTGAATTTACAAAACCCACATGAAAAAGGATGGGAACTCTGAATGGTCTGATGGGACCCACACTGTGTGGACGGAGGCGGCTGATGCAAGACAAATGTGCTCTGTGGTAATGGAATGTGCTCACTTAAAGATAAAACATACATTTGCTCACTATCCAACCCCTTTTGTTTATCTAAAAACCTATCAGCCAATAGCTTGTTCTGCTCTGATGGGTTAAATACTGCCGTACAATGACAATGCAGGAGAGGCCTCATCGCAAATGTCAGTGCTGCACCCCTCAGAAGTTTTAGTAATTTTCTGAATGTTGTGCACTGTGAAACTGGATAATATCTGGCATGAAGTCTGGCAATGTAAACAAACAATTTTGGATTGCAAAATTTGAAAAGCTTGGACCATTTCATCGGGGAGGATTAAAAACAAAACCATCTGGAGTGCAGAGAATAGTTGCATGTTGCAAATCTCTTCTGAAAAGGTCGATTTGACTTTTATCAAATATCAGGAAAGAGTGCTGCACATCTGTGCCTTCAACAGATATTTGAGTTTTTTGTGGTAGTGGTTAGCAAAACCAGAAATGCCTACAGTGATGATAAAGTTAGATGTTGGTATACATACATGCTCTGAGGCTTTGTGGAGAGGAGATGTGTTACCATTAACCTGTACTGGCAACATTGGGTCTTGTAAAAGTTGAATTATTGCTGCTTGAATTTTTTGCTCTGTTCCTGCATCTCCATGGCATCCCCATACTTAACTTGACTTAACCACCCAACTGTGTCCTTTTATGCTTTCTTTTTCCTTTTTCTTGTTTGCCTGGTGCCTCTTTGCTGATTCTTCAACCTTTCTGTCCCTTTCTCTCTTAGCCCTGTCTCTCCTTTTGTGTTCCTGAACTTTTCTCTCCCTTTCTTCTCTCTGCATCTGTCTCTCAAACTGCCTGTGCCCTCTGGCTGTCATACTTTCATGTATTCAAAATTCCAAGATGGGTCGTCAGAGTTTGTGTTAAAATTTATCTCTGCCACTCGCGGCTTCTTTTTGTCAAATGATCGCTCAAACACCATTTGTCCAAGAGGGAAGAAAATGGAAACATAAATGTTCATCCTTTCTGTCTACCACCCCGTCTAGCTGGCATGCGTGGAGAAAATTTTTTTTAAGTGTGCTTTGGGGTCAGGTATGTGTATGCATGCCTCTGCATGTTGCCTATCAACAGCAGGTTGATCTTTTCATCCCACATTTTTCTTTATTTCTCCTACTGCTTATGGAGGAGTTTTTCTCCAAGTAGTTTTCTCCTAGTAGTTCTGCTTTAGATTCACACCTATTCATTGCTTTGGATGGATTTTTACCTGCGTTGAGACATTACATACACATAGATTTCAATAACATTTTCATCCGCATCAAGGTCTCCACACTTTTCTCTTTAGTCATGTTGGTTTGAAAAAAAAAAAGTCTGAAAACTCAAAAAGTATTTTGCCTTCTGTACACAATCTCAAAACTATTGGTGCCTAAACTCAGGGATCAGAAATCCAAATAGAGCCTCCACGTTCCCCTTAGACCTCACATGGGTTTCTCTGCATCGAGTGCAGTCGGCCCAGAAACAAACCAAAACAAGTCTGTAACTTTATCTCTTTATAATCACACAACCTCTTCTGTAACCATCAGTTTTTATAGATTTTAGTTACAATACACTTGTTGATGCATGATGTTGCCTCGATTCTGAAGAAGCTGTCCTCTCTGGCTCGTCTATATGCCCTGACTACTCTATGGCCATAAATGATCACACTCAATCCATACAAACAAGGAAATGTTTACTGTTTTAGTGGATCTACATGTGTCGATGTGAGACAGTCAGTGTTGTGCTAGTTACTGAAAAATAGTAACTAGTTACAGTTACTAGTTACTTTGTAAAAAAGTAACTCAGTTAGTAACTCAGTTACTTAAACCAAAAAGTAATGCGTTACTGAGAAAGTAACTTTTTAGTTACTGTACAACGTTTTTCCATTGCTCCCATTAAATAAAGGTTGATTGATTGAGTTCCCCTCTAGCCGTCATTTCAGTTCTGTACTGATACTGAATAATACAGACTGGTGATTAAAACAACTGTTTCAATTCATTTGCTTCCACATCACTGAATCTAATCATCCAAGCAGTATGATCCGCTGTGCACCAACACAAACCTTGACACAAACACCAAAGTATTTTTTCAATGCCTATTTATTTCAGTCAGGCCATAAAGTCTTCCATAGGCTACAAACTGCAAGCCTATCTTTCTTATTTGGTATTCAAAAACAAGCTCGCTGCTGTGTGACTCCGTCTCGGATGCTGCGTTAGCTACCTTAGCTGCTAACTTTTAACATGCCGCTTCTCCAAGTGCTTCAGCAGGTTGCTGTTGTTCGCCGTTGAAAGTACTTTTGAACCGGGACACAGTCTACAAGTTACCGAGATGTTGTTTTCCCCTCTGCTCTCGAGTTTAAAATAATGTGAATACCTCCACGAGGAGAAACTTATCCTCCCCTTCTCGCTCGCCATCATGCCGTGCCCTGACCTGTCCAGTCCTCTTCATGGCGCGTGTTTGTTTACGTGTGGGACGCTACAGGGCGACAAATGCTTTGTTTTTCAATTCAATTAAACTTTATTGATCGCTAAAATGTTATGGGAACTGTGTGCCGTTGTAAAACCCATGTAAAACCTCACCAAAAGGAACGGAGTAACGCAGCGTTTGGTAACGGAAACGGAGTTACTGAATTTAAGAAAGCAACGCGTTACGTTATTAGTTACTGAAAAAAGTAACGGCGTTACGTAACGGCGTTACTAATAACGCATTACTACCCAACACTGGAGACAGTCCTGTCTTCTTGGTTACCATAGTAAAGGTCTAAATGTGCCTGCTTTCTCAGTGTGTCTCAGGGAGAGAAGGTGACCTCAAGACAAAGTTAATTCAATATTGTCTTTGCTTAATGATTAGAATAACGTTAGAAAAATGACATGAGCATACAACTGTAATATGTAAGAACATCATTACAAAGAATACTAATCAGAGAATATCAAATAAGTATTCGATATAAGTATTTCAGCTGAAAAGTCAGAGGTCTTCACACACACAAGGTGGATCAGAGTTAAAGATTCAGGTTGTTGGCCTGTCCCTGGTGTGAGACTTGATTTCAGCTGACGTGCAGTTAATATCATGTTAAAACAGTCCAGCGTCCACCCATCCTGTGATAAAGGCCTTTTTCCTAATTCTTGGCTGGCCCTTGCAATGAGTCACTCTTGCAAGATAAGACAAGCTGGAAGAAGGACGCACAATGTTTAGCAAAATATAAAATAGTTAATCAGTAACAGTGTAATGAAAACATTTGGCACCATAATGTCTACCATAACATTTTATACTGCAGGTATATTTTGCTGTTAATACTTGCTGCTTTTTACTTTTGCTTAAGTAACATTTTAATGAACAGTATTTTCTATTTTTTTTTTTTGTTTTTCTACTTTCTACTTAAGGATCTTAATACTAATACTATAATTTTACTTAATACTATACCATTTTATATTGTGATCACTGGATGAAGATTTTCTGTGACGAATATTAATACTAATATTAAATGTAGAAAAAAGTAGGGAATAGTGGACAAACAGCAGTACTCCTGTCCGCAGTCCAAACTATCTCTGTACCAGAAAACTAAAGCAAAACAGCTCAGACAACACCACAACAGCAGCTGTGTACCATTTCCTGTTTACATCTTTCTGGAGCCGACACCAATGCTGAAACAGCCCAGTCCCAATACTGAAAAGCTTTATGAACATTCTGCTCAGCTCTACTGATCTGAGGACACAAAAGACTGTCTCTGTTTACCCCTCTCTGCTCACAAGAGAGTGGTCAGACTGAAAGACCCCTCAAATCAGTAAATACAAAGCAATTTCACAACCTTCGCCTTTCCTTCATGGGCTCAGGGTTGTAAAGTTTGTTTCCAGGGTGTCAGGTTTTATGGTTTCAGATTCCTTTAGAGTTCAGAGAGATCTGCTGAAAGAAGAAGTCAGCTGCAGATCGTAGGAAACCATTTCAGGCAAACATAGATGCCCCCATAGCAGTGAGTTGTTCCTAATTTCGATTCCTCATTTTTATATTTCAGTTAAATGAAATACAAAAAAAGAAAAACTAACCATATAATTTAATTTCAAATAGAATGCATGTACATGGCTTCGTACTGCTATAGTGTGTCACTGACTCACTGAGCATTTCACAACTTTCCCAGTCAGTCAAACAAACATGAGAATCATTGTGGGCGAGCTCCCAGAGGTTGCACGTCGCTCTTCAAAGAATCTATTCAAGTTTAATACAGCTGTGTAAAAGCTGTGAATTAGCGCTCACTTGAAAGATCGAATCCCTACAGTTACTTTGCAACATTGCAACTCCCACTCCACTTGAGAACATTATGTACTTTCTGTTTTTCCTTTTTTTTCCTCTATCTCTATACGTAATGGTTTTATTCTCCAGTTCAAGTTTGTAAAGCTTTTTAGGATTTCTCTTTCTCTGCTGTAACAGTTTTGTGTACTATTGTGTGACTGTGGAAGTCAGTCAGAGTTGGTGGTAAAAAGAAAAATTTTATATTATATATAACAATTTGACAGTGTTTCACAAGCAGACAGCAAACATTAACATCACCATACTGTATATCAAAGCAGCCACAGCAACAACACAGGCAGGAACACAGAATTTACATTATACACTATCAGTGGTGTATCCGTTCATATGAGACACCTATCACTGTTTGCTGTTAACAGAGTAACGGCTGTAAACAGAGAACAAAGTATAGAGAATAGAGAATGGCACAGTCAAGTACAGAAATGAGGATATAGTATTAAATGTTGTAGAAAGTAGGGAATGCTGACTCTGGCTCTGTTGACAGGAGGCAGAGGAGATGCTCTTTGTACGTCACCAGAGGCTCCAATCAGTGGAGGCTTTTCTCTGCTACTGCTCCACTGTCTGTCCCATGTTAAAATTAAAGACTGCGACATTTCAGGATTATAGTAGTAGTTTGAGAGTTTTGATGTCAAATAAAGCTATTTTATTGGTTTACCGTTGTCTTATATGACTGGTACTCTGGCTTCTGCCCACAGTCCAGAGACACGGAGCTTTTCAGAAAAGCTCACAGCTTCTTTAAAATCATCTCCCTCCAGGGTTCTGTTACCTTTAATCATTTTGCAATTTTTGGGAGGATTTTTTGGCAAACAAAATATGATAAGCTTACTAAATCACATTAATTTTGACTCAACTTTGATAAAAACAAAAATAAATAAAATAATGCTAAGCCCAAATGTCGCAACATTTGTGCCTGAAAAGTATTGTAGTATTCTAGTTTACTGCCCTTATTTTAGTCAGTTTATTTTATTTTAGTCATTGACACTGCTGGTAAAGAATAATTTGAATGTATTTTTTCTTATCAGGAAACATTATTTCTGACATCGCTTGTAATTCTTGTAATCATTGAACACAAAAACATTTATTTTGGAGTGTTTATTTTTTAAAACAAAGTATACAAGTATTTCGTTGTAAAACACGAGGATTTTCGCAGACAAGTGATATTTGTTTTTGGCTTTCATGACAAAAAAACGAAAACAATTAATTATAAAGCCATTCCTGGGATATGTTCATGGGCACTGGAAAGAGGTACAAAGGCAAACATCCCTGTACAGTCTTTGTGCGTGCACATATGTAGACATCTGTTTCCATTTCGTGGTCCTGTTTGTGGGGGAGGGGAATTCATTGTAGTAAAAGCAATGCTGATCCAAATTGAAAACATCTGTGGGCAAAGTGGCACCTTCATTGCACGGCTTTCAAAGCGACAACAATGATGATCAAAATGATTCCACAGACAAGTCCAATGATATTGAGGATCTTGGCTGTTCTTGATGCATCCCCAGCTGCTGCTGAATCTCCAACAGCATTAGCATTTTGTGCCTTTGAAAAGCAAAATTAGTTTTATTTTAGTGCAATTAGACAAAAGGTAGACAAAAATGTATTTACAAAATGTAAAATACTACAAAACACCAAAAACAGTTTGTATAGTTTTTGATTTTGTGGCATCTCTTAGACTACAGGAGCAGAAAACAGTAAATGAAGATTAAAAAAAGTTTCTATGTTCAGGGAAAGTTACATACCTTGCAGGAGCAGACAATAGCAGCAATCCCCAGAGGCAGGCAACAGCACAAAGTGTTAAAAATGGACCATCCTAGGTAGGATGGAGACACAGCTCGGCTCTGTCCTTCCATTCTTTGTCTCAGCTGAAGTAGATGTGAGAGTTGTTTGGTAGTTTCTGGAGTGGCTGGAGGTGTCTGCGACTCACACCCTTTTATTCCTCATGGGTGTGGTTTCAGACCGTGCATAAGACTAATTGCAATGCTGAGCAACCACTAGAGTGAGAGCAGGCAGCACCGACAGGAATTGAACAAAATGGGGTATGTAAGTTAGTACGTAAGTAAAATGTATTTATATGTATTGTGCTTTGCACAGATATAAGTCATGAAGTACTACACAAGAGCAATATACAGCATACAAGAAAGAAGTTGTATCATTCTGAGCAAGCAAAAGCTTCGGAGAGGGTGGAGACCAGATGTAGAGACAAATGCAGAGACTTTGATGCCTCCATATTAGTTTTATAAGGTGAAAAATTAAGTTTTAAAGTCCAAATCTATTTGAGAAATAAAAACCAAAAACATATTGAGGAAAGTAAATTGAGGAAAGACATCAAGCTTTTCAGAAAAAACTCACAACTTCTTTAAAATCATCTCCCTCCAGGTTTGTTTACTGTTACCTTTAATCAGTTCGCAATTTTTGTTTGCATTTTTTTGGCAAACAAAATATGATACGCTAACTAAATCACATTAATTTGACAGATTATTACTCAACTTTGATACAAAAATAAATAAAATAATACTAAGCCCAACAAAGTTGTATCATTCTAAAACACAATATACAATAAAAATACACATTAGATGAATTAGATCTGTTCCTATTCAGCTAACAAGTTTTGCTGTGAGTTGAGCTTAAAGATTCACTGGAAATATAGAAAGATATTGTCAAAAAATATAAATAGGAAGGAGGCAGTAAACTTCTGATGTGTCCTTCTCAGACCTGCAAGTTTACACCTGACAGACAGACGATGTGTTTGTAAAGCTAAGATAAAGATAAAGAGACTCCATTCTCACCTAAATCCAACGTTTTCTCCTCATGAGACATTAACCTGTCTGTTTATATTAATGGTAACATACCTGAATGTTACTGTTCTGCTTTAGATAACTACACTAGTAGTTTTTCATCAGGCAATATGTTTACTATTTATGTTTGCACCAAACATCGACAGACCATCTTTGTTCCATATACATAAGAAACAATTTGTGCCAAACATCATACGTATTACACTGTACATAACACTTTACGACACTAAGTCACCCACTACTAACTATTTCACTGTTCACATGTTTGGCTGTTAGCAAAGTTGTTGAGTCGCTAATTTTTGATCATAAGTAGATCAGAACAAATACCCGTGTACAAGCACATGTCTATATTTATGACAGTGGTACTTTCATACCAATGCAACAGCTATCTGAACATTTTTACAATTTTGCAGCTTTGAAATGTCACTTTTGATCCCTGTCAATTAAATAACTTGATAAGCCTTGGTGTTTTTGTTATCTTCTTCGTCTTTTGAACAAAAATTATTTCAATCGTCATTATCATCTAATCATCTTCATAGCTAGTAATTACACAACAGCACAATATTATAATCACTACTAATTAAGTTTGTTTTTTTTCTCAATTAATGTGCAAATTTACTCAAAATAGATTCACATGATTCTCAATAACAATCAAGAATATTTTGATAAATGAGCTGTTTTGCAAAATTCAGTCACAATAGGTCCCTGCTGGGGTACAGTATAGGAGCAATCCCCCTGAGTGAGCACAGAAGACTGTGCACCAGGTACAATTGGTTAATAGCAGTGGAATGACCTTCATTCATCATGTCTCAGTTGTAGTGCCAGTAAATCAGAAGTGCAAGGTAATGTTTGAACCACAACTAATGGCAGTGGACTTTAACAATCAAATGTTTACATTCAGTGATTCACCTAGTTCAAGGTCTTGCTGTAATGCATTTGACTCTAAGGGGAGTCCTTGCTTTGCAGTAATAGTAATACGTGCATTTTGTTTGTTTCTGTTTATTTTCTAGTTTTTATTGTTCTTTGTTTCTTGCTTTTGCAAGTTTTTATTTGATAGCTTTTTAATTTTCATTTTGTAACTTTGTTAAGCCATTTGTTCATGGGTTACTGCAGTGAACGACTGATAGCTTACACTGTATTGAAGAAGAAGAATGCAAGGGGCATTTGGATGTCATCTTTTGCAGGCAAACCCATAACAAGGGCACTGATTGGCTGATCCCTGCCCCCAGTCTAAACCAAACTACAATACACAAATGAGTGACTACAATGTTTTTTTGCACATGTACTCTCTTGCACTTTGCTTTCTCTTTACATCTTTTGATGAAATTCTGGATCCAAAATATCCTCTTAAATTCATCATTAGTAGTTGCCTGCAAAGAGGATCTAAAGGATAAAGGAAGATGACCCATTAGGTATGAACAATAGCAGGAAGAAGAATCATCTACTTCTTCTCCATCTCTTATTATGTGTAAGGTTGTCTAACAATTCAGGCTGGACTTTCTCTAATTCATATTGTAAAATCACATTATTTTTTTTTATCTTGCAGTGCAGTTTGGAAGTGGGGTTCATCTTCTGAGAAAAAGAAGAAGGCTTGAGATATGAATGAATGTACTGATAAACAGGAAGGAATTTAATCAGTGACAGCATTGTGCTGCCTGTATCTGTTGTCCTCTGAGATATGACACGGTGACATCCACAACAGTTGGAGTCTGGCCGTAGAAAAGCCCCTGTCAAGCCAAAACAACTCCACACATTCTGATCTGTTTCAGTCCAAGCTTACTGCAGTGCAGCAGATCACGTACAATGAAGTTTCCAAGCTCTGGTTATTATTCTGACACCCAATGCATAAACAGCAGCTGGACATTTTCTTTTTCATCTCTGTTGTTGTTTTTTTTCGGCATGTGTTTAATTTAACAATGATTGATAATCATTGTTAAGTACTCACTTTCTATCTAAGAGTCTGGCTGTGATCTCTTGACCTTTGAGATTCTGGTGGTGGAAAGCTTTCCAGTTTGCTATTTTAAGACCTTAACAGCCTGTCGCTGTGGAATGTATGAGATATAACTACAGTTGTTTTTAAAAGACATCCAGTTTCAACTATTCAAATTGATGATGTCATTTCTACAACTGAATATTTCAAAAACAAGATCAATGTGAATGGCATGTGAGGGTGCTCAGTGTCTCTGGAATGTTGTATCCTCATTTGCTTTGTGAAAATGAAGATAAACAGCCTCACTGTCTCTGGTTGTTGACCAGTATCTAGCCCCGGGGGGGGCCACTATCATCACTGCACTTGATGAAGTCCAGTTGTGCCAAGTTATGTTGCCCACTTTCCCCACTGTGTGTTTGGAGCAACTTGTTTTTTCACACCAGAAGTAACTTGGTAAAAAGTCTATCCTTATCTAACACTTGAACACAACTTTATTTGATGTGATAAGAAATATCTAATCCAACCCTATGATTAAAAGAAGGAAGTTGAAAATTCAATTTCTTATTTTGTGGCATCTAAAATATACTGTTTGATGTTACTTAATGTTGTCTGTAAATACTTGCTTATACCCGAGATTACCATAGCATATACATGGTACTGTATACAATTGGACCAAATTGACATCTATACTTTCAAAATGAAGGACATTTTCATTTTGGGTAACATTTGATTGGTTCTTGGAAACCCATAGCCCAAAAACTGAAATTGCATTGCCACTTCTAGCCACATTTGTTAGTCTTCCCTGTGGTTATCGCAAGCGATCTCATAGCATTTTCAAAGCATTTCCAAAGTATGCACTACTAATTATACATAGCGTGAATAATATTCATCTAATCATTGTACTTATAAATATAATGTTTTTTCACTCACACCGCACAAATGAACTGACTAGCTTGGCTTTAAAAACAGATGGAAATGATAAAAGCAGTTCCACATGCATCAAATTCACCCTGCTTATACTTGCTGTTACTGTAAACAATTTTCTCCTTCCTGTGCGTCATTGGAGGCATAGTGTGGAGAGATACAGTTACTGTATAGGCTACTGCACAAGTTTTTTTGTTCAGTGGAAGAAAGGACTTTAAAAAATGGGATGCACTAGAACAAGCTAGTGACACTCTCTCTATAGGGACTTCAATATGTACACTCCTGATCAAAATCTTAAGACCGGGTGAAAAATTACTAATATTTGCTTTTCGCGCTGGTGGAACTTATCCAGGTTGTAAGTAGAGCTTCAGAATGCAAAAAGAAGAAACAGGAGCAAGAGACAGCAAAAAAGAATTAGCAGTTTATTGAAAACTGCCTTTAAAGTTAAACAGGCTGTTTATCAGCTGATCAAAAGACCACAGCCCAAAATAACCCCAAAATAGATCTAGATCAACACGCCATGCGTTGCAAGAAGCCTTACTTGTGCAGCTCAACAATCCTTCCACAATCCTTCCTGATGCTCTACTTACAACCTGGATAAGTTCCACCAGCGCGAAATGCGAATATTAGTAATTTTTCACCCGGTCTTAAGTTTTTGATCAGGAGTGTATATGCAGAATGTGTGGTGCAATCCTTTTTCTTACTCATCATCATGTTATAGCTATGTTCAAGTCTTTCTTTACCCACTGTATACATTTACATGTTTATGTAGCCACCTCTTACTGCTTCATTCAAGTACAATTCATTATTCAATATTCATCTACTATATAATGAGAAGCAGCTGGCCTTAGAAAACATGTTTGCATAGCTGTCTCTTCATGTGTCCTCAGCCACAGGGAGGCAGTGTTGATCTGTTGCTGAGGAAAAATGAAGCTTATGGTGTAAGATGCTCCAGTATCAAGATGGTGAAAGCAGCTGGACTTAAGTGCTGGGAGGATATAAGTACATGCATACATACAGATAATACGCTATCTTTGGCCACTCTGTACTCAACTCACAGCACAGTATGCATAGAATATAATGTGCAGAGAAAGAGGGACCCTGAAGCACTTTACAGTCAAAGGAAGAAAATAGGAAAGAGTAAAGTAAATAAAAAGTAATGGCAGCCATTCAGAGATTTATACTGATGATAAAAAAATATATATATTTGACAATTCTGTTAGACTGAGGCAAAAAATATGACCACTCTAGTCTCGCAGACCCATCTCCAGTATGACCACCCAAATGCAGGGTGTGAATGCTGCCTTCAGGGCTTTGGTGAAAATCAAAATCATGAAGGAACAACAAATGTGTATACTTCTGTAACACGGTGCAGGTCAGGGTACTAAAGTATAATCCGTTTTTTTCTCAGAACCAAAATACGAAAATACGGAAACAGCGCCCCCTTTCCTTTTTTTGTTTTAAACCAAATACGGAAAAACGGATTTCGCTCTCAGCATCAAAAAACGAAAAAAACGAGAAAACCGATACCAAATAACGGCCCAAATTTGGTTTTTGCAAATTCCTTTTTTCGTTTTTCGTTTCTCATTTATTAATATGACGGCGGACAGACCGGAAGCGGAAGTGGCATGTACCAACTTCAAAATAAAAGTAGCGTGCTAACTTATTATCATGCATAATAAAGAAAAATAATAATAATAATAATAATAATAATGATAATATGAACTTATTATCATACACTATTATAGGCTACCGTTCTCTTTCTACAGCCATGTGTGGTTCACATTTATTTTAGTCAAGTGAAACTATAACAGCTGGTTGTTTTGGGAGAACGTGATACATAATTATTATTATTTTAGCTGAGTGTGTGAATGCACATTGTGGAAAACTTTTACCTGAATTACATTCCCTGCCTAAATAAAGAGCATCTATAAAGTCACCAGCAGAGGTCCCCATCACGCACAGTCAAGACTGACACGGCTTCAAATCACAATAATATTGTTAATAATCATTGAAAATGAGAACTTGTCAAGTTATGACTTCAGTGCTGATGTTTAGCCACAGGGTGGCGCAGTTATTACATGAAGAGTAGACCTGAGGGCTTTAGTACGAAGGAGGCTCAACATAGCCAGGCTCTGTGTTCATGATCCGGCTCAACAAAACCTATAGCCCCGGTCAGAGTTAACTGCTGTTATTTTCCGGTTATTGTCCGGCTCTGAGCTTTGTGCTCTGTGTGCGTTCACATCAAAGGAGCTGCGATCGCGAGCTGCTTATTTCAGCCAAGAGGAGCAGGTTGTTTTAATGGAGAGCTGTGAGGAATACAAAAAAGTGATCACAGTCAAATTTGACAAGAGATGAGGCTAGCCTTCAATTTCTGACAGCTGAACATTGCACATCTTTATTAATCTTTATCCATTTAAACAAAATAAACGAGAGCAACATGTAACATGCAACATGTTTTGTCTTACAGCCTACTTACTTGTATGATTTGGAATAAGAATATGTTGAGAAATGGATCTGTAGTATGGAAATTGTTTCATAACAGGCCGGCTGGAATACAAAGCAAACTTACCTCTCTCATATGCACATTCATGGAAGTCTTGTATTGTCATCCCAGGACAAAACACAAACAATACAGTAATGTACTAATATACATTTAAATGCATAATAATGAGTCATTCAGAGAGTTATTAAATGTTTTTATTACAGACACAGAAACCACATTCTCTCATCCATATTCTGTAAGTACAACAATGTGAGGGTGTCACACATAGTGGTTGGATCACTCTTGATGAGAGATGTCCTTAGTGTGTAAGTAGAGCATACTTTTCCTGAAATTAGTGAGTAAGTAGGGCGTACTTTCCCTGGAAGTGCAGACTAATAGTGAGGACCAGGCTGGATTATGAAATTAGCACTGCTATCCCGTCCCTAGGGTGTATCTTGGCACTCAAATGTTAACCTTTGGAACACAGTCAGTGCTTCACAAGATAACAATTCAACCAGGACAGACTAATAAGGATGAAAAGAGACAGACTGAAAAATGAAATTACATAAAAGATATAAAATTTTTAAAAAGCCTCTTCCTGTTGGCTTCAGTACAGTAAAACACACCCTGCCATACAGTCAAGAGTGAACATGTCAGACCCTGTAATGTGACCTTGCATTTTGTTCATTTGAAAACAGCCAAAAGGTTGCAGGTGTACGGACAAAGTGGAGTATCATTTTTATGGTACTGACTGTATGGCAGGGTGTGTTTTACTGTAATCTCCAGTGATCCTGACATGGGCCCAACAGTGAGGAGGACCACCACATTGTCCGTCCAGGGTCCTTAGGAAGAACAATTAAGACACCAGACTGATGAAGACCTTCTACCACTCTTGTATCGAGAGCCTGCTGGCATTCTGTATCACAGTATGGTATGGGACCTGCACTGAAGCCAACAGGAAGAGGCTTTTTAAAAATTTTATATCTTTTATGTAATTTCATTTTTCAGTCTGTCTCTTTTCATCCTTATTAGTCTGTCCTGGTTGAATTGTTATCTTGTGAAGCACTGACTGTGTTCCAAAGGTTAACATTTGAGTGCCAAGATACACACTAAGGACGGGATAGCAGTGCTAATTTCATAATCCAGCCTGGTCCTCACTATTAGTCTGCACTTCCAGGGAAAGTACGCCCTACTTACTCACTAATTTCAGGAAAAGTATGCTCTACTTACACACTAAGGACATCTCTCATCAAGAGTGATCCAACCACTATGTGTGACACCCTCACATTGTTGTACTTACAGAGTATGGATGAGAGAATGTGGTTTCTGCGTCTGTTATAAAAAAACATTTAATAACTCTCTGAATGACTCATTACTGTATTGTTTGTGTTTTGTCCTGGGATGACAATACAAGACTTCCATGAATGTGCATATGAGAGAGGTAAGTTTGCTTTGTATTCCAGCCGGCCTGTTATGAAACAATTTCCATACTACAGATCCATTTCTCAACATATTCTTATTCCAAATCATACAAGTATGTAGGCTGTAAGACAAAACATAATAAATCCCTGGAATATGGGTGAAGCTTGCCTTCTGACACTTACACGAAAATGACTTGTTACAACTGCCATGAGCAAAGAGCAAAAGCATTTGTTTGTAGTGTACAGTATACCCTACTTCATTCAATATACTTAAACTGATTCAGAAGTAAGTTTCGCGAATTACATTGTAACTGGCTTAAGTTATGGTAAGTGGTAAATTATGCTGGAGAAAATGGAGAAAGTAGGTGGGAAATGACCAGGAGTTACACTGGAAGTCCGGGCAAAGTAGGACATAAGTGAACGGGATGTACACTCTAAGACGCAGGCCGTATTAAGAAGTGTTACCAAAAGGTCTCTGTCATTGTACAGAGACAATATGATTTGCTTGTACAGCACAGCACCAAAAAAAAAAAAAACTCACTGTAGTCTATATTCATAGGCACACCCAGCCTCGCTTTCAACATAACACACACTCGTATTCTAAAATTGCCATTAAATAAATATGAAAACAATACAAAACATATTTCGCTCTCGTTTATTTTGTTTAAATGGATAAAGATTAATAAAGATGTGCAATGTTCAGCTGTCAGAAATTGAAGGCTAGCCTCATCTCTTGTCAAATTTGGCTGTGATCACTTTTTTGTATTCCTCACAGCTCTCCATTAAAACAACTTGCTCCTCTTGGCTGAAATAAGCAGCTCGCGATCGCAGCTCCTTTGATGTGAACGCGCACAGAGCACAAAGCTCAGAGCCGGACAATAACCGGAAAATAACAGCAGTTAACTCTGACCGGGGCTATAGGTTTTGTTGAGCCGGATCATGAACACAGAGCCTGGCTATGTTGAGCCTCCTTCGTACTAAAGCCCTCAGGTCTACTCTTCATGTAATAACTGCGCCACCCTGTGGCTAAACATCAGCACTGAAGTCATAACTTGACAAGTTCTCATTTTCAATGATTATTAACAATATTATTGTGATTTGAAGCCGTGTCAGTCTTGACTGTGCGTGATGGGGACCTCTGCTGGTGACTTTATAGATGCTCTTTATTTAGGCAGGGAATGTAATTCGGGTGAAAGTTTTCCACAATGTGCATTCACACACTCAGCTAAAATAATAATAATTATGTATCACGTTCTCCCAAAACAACCAGCTGTTATAGTTTCACTCGACTAACATAAATGTGAACCACACATGGCTGTAGAAAGAGAACGGTAGCCTATAATAGTGTATGATAATAAGTTATTATTATTATTATTTTTTTTTACTTTATTATGCATGATAATAAGTTAGCACGCTACTTTTATTTTGAAGTTGTTACATGCCACTTCCGCTTTCGGTCTGTCCGCCGTCATATCAATAAATGAGAAACAAAAAACAAAAAAAAGGAATTTGCAAAAACCAAATTTGGGCCGTTATTTGGTATTGGTTTTCTCGTTTTTTTCGTTTTTTGATGCTGAGAGCAAAATCCGTTTTTCCGTATTTGGTTTAAAACGAAAAAAGGAAAGGGGGCGGCACTAATTAAAAGTGATGATTAAATGATAATAATTTTATGAAACATGACATTTAGGGAACAGGTAACAGTCGACAGTTAAAGACAGAATAAATGACACTGGGTAGATACAGCTCTGGCTGATATTTCTTATGACACGCTTTTGTTTGAAATAGCAGTATCATTTGTTAGTCTTCGTTCTGAAATATGCTTAAACAATTCCACTGACTTCAGCTATTCTTTCATTATTAGCCTATCTTCTATGACAGGGATGTCCAAAGTACGGCCCGGGGGCCAATCATGGCCCGCGGTCAGATTTCATGCAGCCTGAATCTTCATTTTTATAATATATCATTTATGGCCTGCTAGGATTGTCAGATACTGTATGACTGCCAGATTAGCCTTTTTTGTTTGACATAACGAAGCATTTGAACCTTTTAAGGACATAACTGCTGGTGTTTTGTATCTGTAGATGTAACACAAAATGTTACTTTCTGAATGATTTTGTTAAAGACAAGAGCAAGAGTGATATGTTTCAACTTAAATGTTAACAGACTTTGCATTACTCATAATAAGTCATGTTTAGAATGAACATGATCTTAAGATTTGTATCAACTTCATGCAAGTTTAACGTGTTCCATACAATTTATTGTTTGTTATCTGACTCCAGGTGTGAAAGAAAAGAAGAACTGTTTTTTTTAAAAGATTTGTTCATGCCTGATTGGCTTAGATTTGGTTACATTGTCATAAAAAAATAATTAAAAAAAAGAAGATAATTGTGACAATGAAAACAAAATTGTTACAGAACTGTGCATTTGTATGTTTTATTGGCATTTTTTTTTCATTTTTAAAATATTAGTATTGTCCCCCGGGCACCTTCACATTGTCAAATCTGGCCCTCTTTAAAAAAGTCTGGACATTCCTGTTCTACGAAGTACCACAATTGACAATTGTGTCAGTTTCAGGTTTAATTTAGGAGTTTACGAGCGTACGTGAAGGCATCACGTCACTATGGTAACTCGACGCTGAGACTCGACTGAGTCGGAAAAGTGAAACTCAACGTGAGAGCTAAGATAAAATACAGATACCTGTATGCCTGACATGATGGACAAACACGAAGACTTCGAGAGTTTTTTGAAGAATGTTGACGAAATAAGTGAGTAACATCGATGTGAACTTTATTAACGCTACTAACGCTAGCTGTTTGCTAGCTATCTTATTGGTTAATGTGGCTAAATTTGTGCCATGGGGAGCAAGACTAACATCATTAGTTAGCTAAAACTAAGCATAAGTAAGTGGCTAGTGGCATTATTGACTTCATAATCGGGTCACATTGTTTCAACATGTTGCTAGCAAATGTAGAAACAGTTACAAACTCACTGTTTTCATAAACCAAAGGTTAGACATCACAATTTACCAGTTAGCCCCAGCTAACAGATATCTTAATGTAATCAACTCCATGTAAGAAAAAATGCATTCACCGTAAAATGTCACAAAAATACCTCATATGTGATTATATGTATATGTGATTGAAAGCTGTAAACAGGTACATATATCATTCACTATTTTCAGGTGAGATAGTAAAGGATCTAAAGTCTTCCGATGTCGGAGTCCAGCAAAAAGCGATGGAGAAAGCTGACTGCTACATTGAGTCCGTGGATAAACCCTGCAGGACAAAAGTCAACAAGACAAGAATCAACACAAACCCACCACTCCGGCCTTCCTCGGTAAGGACATGCACACACAAGTCAACCAAATACAGTCCTTCTGTTGCTCTCCATCTGTCTCAGTCTTCCTGTTTCTGTGTCTCCAACACAGCACACACACACATACAGCATCACTTGTTGTGTTGTCTATCTTGTCCCTTTTTGTCAGGTACAACAGGACAAGGCGATTTACCGCAAGTATACACTAGGGAGGTTTTTGTTAACGTTCTTTTAATCGCTCTTTTTCTGTTTTACAGGGTCTGCAGAATGAAAGTCCAGGTGAGCTAGTTATTTTGTTGCCCCTTGCACTAAACTGAAAGAGACTTATATGTCCTCACTGGGTATGGCAAGAAGAGTTTCTTAGATTATCTAAGAAAACTGTCAAGAACTGACGAAAGAAAGATGTTCACTAAAAATATACAAGCTGTGTGTGGTGAAAGGTTCTGTGCTGAATGATGTGCCTTACTCCACTGCTGTATGTATTTTCCAGTATCCTGCATGAGCAAACAGTGCTGAAAAAGATGCAGTCCTTTTCACTTGCGGCCATGTGAATATCAACAACCTTGACTATGACGCACTCCAAGTTTTGGCTTATGTTAGTCAGTCTTTTTGATCATAAATATAACCTGTAGTCTCTTCAGTACATCTGATGTTGTTTTGTAACATTTGGGGCCTATTATTATGTAGCTGCATTGAAGTTTAGTGCACATGTGACATTTTCCTGAGGCGCAGTGAGATTTTCTAATCAACTGCGCCTGTTTGGCAGGTTGGTGACTCACCATGTGCCATAGTAGAAAGAAAGATGTGGTACAAGATGTGCTCCTAACATAACAGTGGCCCTCTAGAGTTTTCGTCTCGAAGGTGACCATATTTTGCTAATTACCTGCTTAGACCAGTTCAGACGCCCACACGTTTTGTGCTATTTTTGTCTATCTAGTTGGCAGAGGTTTGATACAGCATGCAACTTTCCCCATTGCATACAACTGGTTATGTTTTTCCACCACTTGCCTATGCTTCACCGTGGAAATACTTGTGCGCTCAAACAATGTGAGAGAAGCCACATGAGTCAGCTTAGATTAGTGTGCAGTAATTTTATATACTGAGAAGTGGCAGTGGTGATCTAAAAAGCTTGTATTACTTTTCCCCCGACATGTCTCTTTTATACATGTCATTTTAATTGCAGTACCTTGAATGTGGCATTCCATTTAAAACAACTTTTCATCAACTCGACACCTCTTCCTAATTCTTCCGTGGGCAAAACTCATCGCTAGCAGTAAAGCTGCAAATTCATGTACCTTACACACCTCTGTGTGATACTACTAATAATAAAGTTGACAGATCATACACTCAATTCACAAAATAAGGAAGAAAAAGTAATTCTGTGCTTGAGGCTGGGTAGACAGCAAAACAGTTTTCAAATTACCTCGACTGATTTATTACATTGAACTTACAGAAATACTGTATCTGTTTTTGTGAGAACATTTTTACCATTGACAATCACAAGAACCCTGTGGAACTTCTATAGTCACCAAATATGACTTTGAACACCTAGTTTAAAAACTGCATTTCTTACACGAACAGTGTTGGGTGCCAGCACATACAGTTCTTAGAACAAAGTTGTTTTATGACTCTGATCTCAGTGACTGATTAAGAGAGAACTTAAAGTGAAAATTCTGATGCTATGTATTGCCTAATGACAAATAAATCCACAGTTCCTTTGTCCTAGCGCTCATATTCAAAAGTTTTTCTTTTTTTTTGACCAGAGAACTTCATGAAGATTATGGAGAAAGATGCTGAGGACAGGAGAGTAAGGAGGATCGCAAAAGAAAAAAAGGCAACTGGTGTGTGATTAAGATGCTATTGGAAGTGAAGAGAAGCTGTACTTGCTGCTCTGTTGGCCTAGCATATGTCTCTTTAAATGTTGTATCATTTGTGTCACTGCAGCACTCAAAGACAAGGGGAATGAAGCTTATGCCCAAGAAGACTATGAAACTGCTGTAAAGTATTACAGTGATGGCTTGGCTGAAATACGGGACATGCAGCCATTGTACACCAACCGAGCACAAGTGAATATCTTATATGTTATTCATACTTTACAATGAAACCACCACGTCATAACAAAGAAATGTTTATCTTCAGAGAGGTCTTGAGGCAACCTGAGGGTCGCCAGCTATTTTAATTTCAGTCTGATTATGGACATGTGTGATTAATCATCAAAATATTACCTTTCAAAGACTCTGTGGTATTTTAATAACTAAACAATGCCACACCACTAATCACATTATTTACTCTGTAAAGCCAGATTTATTGTTACCTCCTGTCTAATGTTTATATCTACTCAGGCCTATATCAAGCTGGGAAAGTACACAGAGGCCATCAGTGACTGTGAATGGGCCCTGAAGGTAAGGCCTGGTTGGGAACTGGGGTCAATCAGTTGCTACTCCATTTGTCATGGTGTCATCTGAGGCACTGCTCTTCTCAGAGCTCAGAGAAGATATGTTTGATAGGAGGATGGGCGGTCCTGCACTGAACTATTATTTATTTTTTAATATAAGAATAATAATAACAATACACTCTATAAAGCAACCGTTTTCTGTAGTCATGTCACTGTAACACATACCAGGTTTTCTGGAGTGGCATGTGTCTCTGAAGATCAAATTGAGCATTTCTTTCTTGTTGTGCTCGTGTCATCAATGCAGAAACATGTATGCAATGCACACCATTATGTAAATGTGTTATACACTCCCATGATCATTTTCTCTCTATCAGTGTAATGAGAGGTGCATAAAGGCTTATCTACACATGGGGAAAGCATATCTGGCGCTGAAGAGATATAATGAGGTGAGTATAATTACCTCTCATTACGTCTAATCATACCTGTTTTTTACACACTGCTCTTGTATACAGATAGCTACGCTTGGCATTTCATCTAAATATATCAGAAACACGAACATATTATGAAGGTCGTATACCTGGAATAGATAACTCATTTAATGATTTGGAAGTAAGTATAAGCACGTTGTATATAGCTCTGTCAGATCTGTCTTATAGGTATTTCAATCCATTAAAAAAAGGTCATATTTAACATTAATATCCGGTAACCTTTAATCATACAATTATTGCAGGTCTTGCATCATAGTTTTCTATATACCACACTGCTGAAATAGTTCGGTCTTTTGAGTGTGGAGTGGCCAAAATCATATTGATTCCATGGGTCTGAAAGAGATCAGTGAAGCACATAACCTGTGATAAATCTAATCCTTCTCTTTTTCAGTCCAGAAACTGTTTCAAAAAGATGCTGGAAATTGAACCTGGGAAGGAGAAGATGGTGAAAGGTAGTGACAATTTTCATTTTTTTTCAGGGGTTAGTTTAGAAAATCATTTCTGTGTTTAAGACCTTTTGTGATAATTGCCCTCAATGTCTCATGTCCATGTATACAAGTTTTGGTACACATGTATTATGTGTTTTTTCTTTTAATTCCATGTGATTCTGTTTCTTTTTTTTTTTTTTTAATTTGTTGAATCATTTATAAATTGTTGAAAAATGTCTTGCCCTATGTGGCCCAAATTAAAGTTAGGCTGAAACCCATCAAAAGTATAGATGAGGCTCTCCATTGTTATTGAGTGGGTTGTCAGTGATGTGTTCTCACTGACTGCAGCCCATTTAAGTGCAAGGCTTTCATGGCTACATAAAGCTTGATGTCACTCTGCTGTTGCCCAGTGTAATTAAGCTAAGCTGCAGTCTCCTTGCTATTGTCATATGTGGTGTAGCAGAAAAGTAACTATAAAAGCTATTTCTGAGTGCAAGCAATAGGGGGGGTGCGATGGTCATCTCAGGATATCTGAGACTCTTAGTTCACTCTTTTCTGTGACAGTGCAACTACATTTACTGCTATAGAATAACTTTATGTCAGATCATATTGTGCTTTTTCTTCTTCCCTCTTTTTTTGTCTCCAAGCAGAATACCTGACCCAGGTAGATCTGGAAGAGGAGAGAGAGAGTCAGGAGATGAATGCGATGCAAAGGTTTGACAAAGGAGATGAGAAAGCCACAACAGTGCTCCACCTTCTGGAGAAGCTGTCAAAGGCCGAACAGATGCCCTTGTATTACTGTGGAGGATTTGAGATTCTGTCACAAGCTGTCACTGACTGTGAGTGTTCTTTGAGGATAATCTTTGCACAATTATCTCTTTGTGTCCACTCTTGACTCAATAACCTGCTTCACTGGTCCACCTTCCTTTCCCCAGTTCGATAGCTAAAATGGCCCTCAGAACAGGAAGGTTAAGAAAACCTGAAGGAGGGGAAAAAAAGAGAGTTAATACGGTACTTAAGTACTCACCAAGAGCATCTTAGGCTATGGCATCAGGTGAAGCAGGGCTGAATTGTTTCTTGTCTGGCTCTGTGACAATGGAAGAGAGGGGGAGACCTTATGCTGTCCATCATGGTTTCTTTTCATGCTCCATTTGCTTGTCACAGTGAGCAAATTTCCAATATAGACTATAAAGCCACAGTGAAAGATCAAAATCTCAGTGCTACCTGGTGAACCACTGTACAGTGGGTAGGAATATTTTCCCTAACACGCTAAGATGACACTTAAATAGTTTTATAAAAATTACTGTGCAGAACAAATTTCTTTGTTCTTTGTTTTATTATCAGATCAACTAATTTTTTATTTATTTTGCAATGGTGATGAGCGAAACCTCCAGTGCTGGTGCGATTTGTGTCTCTTTCTAATGATCTCAATGAGCAGAATTAGACATTCCCTTGGTGTATAAATGAAATAAAATGGTAATTTGGTTGCTCAGCTGCTGAGTGTGCTGTTCCAAGCCAGCAGTGTCAGCTGTTCCATCAATTAAGTGAGGTTGAAGAATGAACTTTAAGATAAAACAAAGTGTAGGTATAAGATTGTGTAGGCAATGTTAGTCGTATTTAGTGTTGAGAGCACGTATAGAGGGGGATTGTTGTGTAATGACAGCAAACACTATTAAGCCTTCTGGAACTGTGGGTACAATTTAATGAAACACCTGTGATAGCAGGTGTCTTTTCTATAACCTCAGTGGTATACCTACACTCAACCCTGTCAGATTTAGAGAAGGTAGCTAGTGAATGGTGGTACCTGGCCATTGGTAGATTTATGACAGCCTAGCCTGAGGTCCTCTGTGCCAGGGATTATCAATGTTTATGTATATTTAAAGGCAGGAGTGAGCTGCTGTCAGGGCACCCAGAATGTCTTGCTACGTTCCCCTGTTAAGAAAAACTTGCTCCACACATATGTGTTCATAAAGGTACCACTAAATAAAGAGAGTTCTTCACGGCAGCATGACGGGACAAATGAGATCTAATTGCTTTAGTTCTAGCACAGTGCTTGTTGTCAGGCACGAGATGTTTCATCGCATGTTCATTTTGTAGTTATGGCATCAGGCTGAAAAAGCAACTGATACCTCTACTGTATGAAAAGGGGCCACTGTAGACAGGCAGCAGCTGTTTTCCACCTGGTTGTTCACCCCTCCTCTGTCAGCTGCTGATATTTTTGTAAATGTTTTTGACCGAAGCAGTGACTTTGAAACTCCACACCTCTAATACAACTGTTTTTAGCTATTGCCAAAAGGCAGAAATTGCAATCTTTTTAAAAGTACAATTCATCAAGGTCAGTGGCACTCTCAGGCGTATTTATTTTGTTGTGTTTCAGCTATGAAATAAGCTGTTATGAAGTAGTTTTGACATGCTGCACCCCATTGCTGCTCTCTTACAGGCTTTGTATAACTTCATGTACTTTGACCACACAGCCAAGGCTGATTGAATTGATGGAGTGAAGCTTGAAGCTTGTCGCTCAGCAAACCATACAGCTATATAAAAAAAAAAAACAACCCACATCATAGTTTAGTCACTATTTGTAATACACCATATTCTTTTGTACTGACTGCCTGCTGCAGAATGGCAAACATTTCTTATCCAATCTCTCTTTTTTCTTCATTTAGATGAATAAAAGTGTACTGTCAAATGATATAATGCCTGTCTCACAGTGCCATTCAATGGAAAAGGGCAAAACTTACATAACTCACCACTGAAAAGATCTCAGCAGGGCTGACATTACAAGCTTTCTCCCCTAAAAGTACCCTCTCACTGCTCTGCTCTACTTTCTGTATACTCCAGCTCATTAATAGCAGAAAATAGACCATTCCTCACTGTACCTTGCTCAACATATTTTATTTATCCGTTCCTCTCATGCCCTTGACTGTAAACCAGTGAACAATACAAGCTAAACTGAAGGAGAGATGTGTTGTGTTTCTCTAAATCCTTGTGCCTACTTGGTGATGATATATAGTTTTCTGTCTTTTTACACTATCTACCGTTCTCCTCTAACAGGTACAGGCCAGACTCTTTTCAGACTGAACAATGGCTTTAGTATCATCAGCAGCAATGACATGGTGAGGAGGTAAGGAGACCAGAGGGAGAGGTAGCTGTCAGCCCTCAGTGGTGCTTTGACAGATGGACCCAGAGACAGGGGCATACAGAGACAATGATGGCCTAAACTAGAGAGATCATTCTCCGCCCTCCCTCTCTCTCTCACACTCTCCCTCTCTGTCTCTCTCTCTCTCTCTCTGGTTGTTTGTGTGATAAACCCAAAGAGGAAAAGATGATCACACTGAAGATTGAGATGAGTGCTGAAATAGGCAAAGGCCCTGTATTTTGTCCCAGAGAGAGGGGGTGTTTTGTACAAGATACAAATTATGAGTCCTGCATGTCAGATGAGTAAGGTTATTATTAACCTGTCACAGACTTCCCATGTTGTCCATTGTTAGCACTGTCATTATTCAAGTTAGAACACAGTGTTTGGAAAGTAAAAAGTGCAAAGAAATAGCAGTCTGAGCTTGATGAAAATAGCCAACAAGGATATTGCTGTGAGTCAGTTATAACAAACCGAAACGCTATGTAGCAAAGAAGGTCAGTGCATTGTTGCATGTCCTGATCACAATCTTAAGGCACTATGAGTTCATGTGCTCTTGGCACTTCTATAGAAAGCTTAAATTATTTTTTAAGAGTTAAAAGTGGAAAAAGGTTTGACAAAAAAAAAGTCTAAATCTAAGGTGCTCTAAGTACAAAAAAAGAGAAAAAAGATGGAAAATTAATAATTGAAATCTTAAAAAAAAAATGTAACAGATAGTGGGAGGAAACCAGCATATAACCTTCAGCCAGGAAGTAGAAGCACATACAAGCTTCTTCAGGACAGAGACAACAATGACAGGTCACCTCAGTGGATAACAGATGACGTCTCAGGTAACATGTGACTGATGGCCCAGTGACTTTGTTACACAAGGTACCTGCATCAGATGTAGATAAATGAAAGGGCAAAACACATTAGGATGATTAAATGTAGTATCAGTACCAATACACACTGTATGACCACAAAACATAGTCTTTATATAGCTGTATTAAAATAAACTTCATTAATCTTAATAGTAGTATAGTGCAGAGAAACAGGACCTTGCTGCTGCAGCATAACATCCATATGGAATGGCATATTTCTCTCAAGAATTGTGTTGAATTGTTCACTGTGTCTGGTATTATTACACTTTTAGTATCTGATGTGTAAAAGAGAACCCTGCTAAGATGACTTGGTTTATTTTCTCCACAGTTGCCTATTACAGAAAACAACGGACCCAGACAGCCTGGAGTTGTGTATGTCCGTTCTGAAATTATGGAGGGTTATTTGTTGTGGAAATGGTATGTAGATAATTGAATTACACATAATTTTATGTCTTTGTTCATGTAGCAATTTGCTCGCTGAGCTGGTGGGAAATAGAGGAGAAGATAAATGATTGAAAAAAGTATTATGATTCTCTGTTGTGGTAATGTATCATCACTGCACAGCTTGTCAATGATACACAAGTCTTCTCTTTCGTTAAGCCTTTATTTGTCTTTGGATCATAAGTTATGTGGGCTTCAGCACATCAACTGTTCATGCCAAATGTGATCATTTGTTTACACTACAGCTATTCGCAGTGTGTGTCGGTAATACCATATGAACAACAAAGCATATCTCGAGGATTAACACAAGTATGGGTTGTTGCCCACTGGGAACATGGTCATGTGTCCAGTGATTTCATTCTTTGCACATCGCCCTCTTTTTGTTTTACTTTCAGATGAAAACCAGA
Source organism: Argyrosomus regius (assembly GCA_946959425.1). Lineage (NCBI taxonomy): Eukaryota > Metazoa > Chordata > Actinopteri > Sciaenidae > Argyrosomus > Argyrosomus regius. The sequence goes on from OX336889.1 coordinate 13,546,619, forward strand.
AGATGTTGATGACTTGTCCAGTGAGCAGAGAGTCCATTGTTCACTTGCTAACATCAGAGCATGTTGCGGTATGGAAGGAATGCCTGGCATTACTATGTTTATACTCGCAGATGCCACATGGAAGACGTTTGGCCATTGACAACTTGAATGTGCACATGTAAGACATTTTTTATGTTATCATCAAACGCAATAGCTGGAGTAAAAATATACTAGAATATAGACATAGATGGTAGGATTACTGTATGTTCTACATATTTATAAACTTTAAACATTTATCTTCTCCCATTTTGAGTAGGTATTGAAATGATTTTGTATTTCAGTGTCCCCGCTAATTAAATAATTGAAGGGACTTTAGGTTAGCCCTGGGTCATATATTTGTAATTGTCAGTCCAATTGCCATATCCATTTAATGAGATTTCATAAATGTTGTACATGATTGCTCTGGGACATGCTTTTAAAAATTACACTAAGTAGCCCAAGTAATTTCTTATTATCTCTATGTCTGATAACATCAGAGCTACAGATGATTGGTTTTTCAGAAAAGTAGGAAGAATGAGTTTTTCTACATGTTGGCATTATTATCAAACTTATTTGATGGAAACTGTCAGTATCTAGGCACAAAATATTGATGTCCTGATGATATTCTTGAAGAACAAAATTGTTGATTCTCTTTTTCTTCTCTCTCACTTTCTGATCTATTACCCTGTCTCTCTCTTTTTCTTGCCCTTCTCTTAATCTGAATCTAAAGGTTAGTGAGGAACCTCATGGCGTGCATCACAAAGCTGCATCAGCAGCAGGAGAACACAGCAGTCAACATTCTGGAAAACTTTACAGCAGAAAACAAGTATTGCTAATACACACGCTGCCTCAAAAACAAAACAAAACACACGAGAAAATGATTACTTTTTATTTCTGGGTGAGAAAATTCATGTTCTCAGATATTCTGCACAGTCCATAGAATGACCCACAAGACGGTCTGTTACGCTTCCATACATCATATCTATATACTGTAATTTAAAAGCATTTTAAAATCTCTCACCACATCACGTCAAGAGGTGTCCCTTGAGGAATAGGAAGTGTGACATCTTTAATAATTCAACATGTGCTATCCAAGTGTTAATGTCACTTGAAGGCAAAAGGCTGTTCTTAACCTGTTTCCCTCTCTGATGCCTCAGGAAAATAGACATGAAAGGACAACCCGGGCTCTCAAACACAGCAGGAAATAAGTCGAGGAGTCAAGCAGTGAACTGGCGAGATCAATTTTCTTTGTCTATAGCTCAAAGAGAATCGCTCAACAACAATGTGTTATATCCTACAGAGGTTTTCTCTTCATTGTAGAAGCTCAACTGGGTAAATGTTGGGTTTTCATGGATATTATTTTTCATATTGATATTTGTTCTGAATACAGAACCAGTCCAAATTCCAAATTGATTCCAAGTCTGACAAATTTCTCCTGGTATACTTGGCATACAGGGATTAAATTCTTGTTTTTAGTCACACTACCTTTGATGTGGATGAGTGACAACCACTACCACTAAAATGTATTGCAATGCAAATTATCCTTTCCGAGTCAGACACTAAGTGTATTTTGGGAAGACCAGAAGGGTCGGTGGTGTTTGATGCACAAGGGACATTTAGTTGAGTTGAGTTGATGTTGAGTTTTTTTTGGGCTGTGAAGAACTTAAAAATAAGGATTAAACTTGACATTTACTCGCTCCCTCCTCACCCAAGCATCCGTGTTCATTCAACAATGTGTTTGATGCTGTGTATGTGCTGTTTCTGTTTATAGGTGGAACACCTTCAAACATTGTGGATATTAATGCAGTCATAATAACCATATACATAATGTGCCTCTCTTACATGCACAGTAGAAATATTTTCATATTTTCTTACAGGTTTTGCATTCGATTAAGGGATGTGTTGACAGACTCTGTCATTGTGCCATTTACATCATTACTGGTAAGACATGTATCAAGTATTGTATGCACTGAATATGTAATGGTGTGTTTATGTCTGTGTGTGAGTTGAGGCAATTTTGCACATTTGTTTGCTTCTCTTTCAGGGAAATATCAGCAAGTCCAATCAGCATGTCCTTCCCTCACTGATATCGGCTGTTGGCTGTCTGGCGCGAGATGAAGTCATCCGTCACAATTTTTCTCAGGATTCCGAATGTTGGAAGGTCTTTGTGGTTGCCATTGTTAGTATCATTGTGAGATTGGTCTCTCTGAGATTGAAAAGTGCAAACTTCATGAAGTCATGAAGTTGAATTCAGATGCCGCAGCACAAAATGTTGTTTAAACTCACTGTATGCATTTTATCCAGTGTAGAATGGTTTGTCTGTCATTGCAGAAGCAGTGCAGTGAATGTCAATACAGAGAGGTGCTTTACCCTATCCTTGGTTTGATAATCAACCTTTCAGCTATCGCCTCTCCAGTGATTCAGGTAAGATAAGTGATGTACGATGTTTGATGTGCGGTATTTACTTTGCCTAGTGTGGAATTGTATGTATGGGTATGCTATGAGAACAAATCTTATCTTAGATAAAGTTTGAGCTGAACTGTCATTAAAGCCAATATAAACACAAATCCACAAAAGCCTTCTAACCGTGCAAGTTAGGGTCTTATGTACATTAAAGTGAGCATCTAAAAATTATAAGGAATTAGTTTCAATACAAACTTGAAATATTGTCATTGAAGTTTTTGTAAACTTTTTTGATTTTCAGTTTGAATTGAGCTCCGACATTTATAATGCAATTAATTCTGCAAACCAATAATGAAAAATCCACAAAACAAAACCTCTGCTTTCAGTCGGTCTGCCTCAAAGCCAACTTCTCCTTTTTGCTAAAATCAGATAAGATAAGAACAAACTTCATGCAAGCGCCACAGAAACAAAATAAAACTCACTGAAAACATCTTGGTTAGTCTTTCCACTCTTCCAACAATCACCCACTCTGGTTTGGTCGATGTAAATCCTCAATCCACTGAGTTAGATGTGAAAATATTCTGGTCAAAGTTTTTGTAAAAAGAGTCTGGTCTAGCGGCTTTGAAAAGTGTAGATAACGATTTCAGTTCCCCGTCTGAAAGGGCAAAGTAAAGCAATGAAAATGTTCTAAATACAGCGTACACTTAAACTGATATTGATTTTTTTAAGTGGCTAAAATACGTTTTCCTGCTACCTCCTGTCCACATCAGTAAATTGCTTAGCTTCCATGCCGGTATTCATGAGGGAGCTGTTAAACAAGATCTGCCACGCCTACACAGATTCGGGAAATGGTCGGAACAGCAAACTGAGCTGTTTTTGAACTAGGTTTTCGAACATTTATCTTCACTCTGATTTTGTCGAGACGCTCAACTTTGATGCATTTCTACTATTTCAACCCACATTTCCAGAGGATCTAAATGTTGGGGCCATCTTGTTCCACATCGCTGAAGTTCAATAGATTAGAATATACTATTATTAGAAATATTAGAAGCCAGTGGACAAGGGAAGCAGAGGGAGCATTTGTGTGAACTGTGATGTGTGACCTAATCAGTCACCTAATCAGAGGTGAAATGTAGGTGGAAAATTGGTTTAGCCACTTGTCCGTTTCCTTTTTGTAGGAGCATGCTGTTTCACTCTGTGACTGCTGTCTGGGCCTGCTGAGGGATCGTGATGGAGGAGTCATAACTGTGAGCGAACCTCACTTTAGCACTGCGGTACTCAGGAGAGTTTAAAGAAGGATTTTTACAGTCGGACTAGGAAACCCTAACACATCATATGTGGTTCCTTTATTGTGTCAAAACTCCCACTAGGTTTTCATGGCTGTATTACTGTATTAGTAAAGTTTGAAAAAAATAGTTGTTAAAGATGCTTGCTGGAAACTTTTTCTTGTTTGTTTTCCAAACTTGCACACATCATATAAAGCACAAAACCATCCTTTCAGGTAACTAGACAAAATAAAAGACATTTGTCTTGAGTAATGGGTCTTTTCTAGCGCTTGTGGTCTCATTGGCAATGTGCCCCAAAAGGTGGTAACAGCAATCCACAATGTTCAGAGGATCCTGTATATGTGTCATTATAGTTGATTAAAACTCCAGCTCCAGGTGCTGTTGTCTGTGCTAATGGCTGTTCTAGCAGTTTCACACTGCCTATGGTATACCCTCAGCCCCTGCCAACCATCTGTCTCTCTACTCTAGCTCTTTTAGAGCTCACTTACTGACTGACTGGCACTTTTTTTTTTTTTTGCTTGTCACCTGGTGTCATCCTTTTATAAAAAAAAATCCTCAATATTCTCCTCTGTTCTTGTCTTGACTTGTCTTTGCTTCACCTACCTTCTTTTCTCTTTAATGCATCATAATGATTATGCTGAAGCCCTAAAGCCCCAATCTATACCGTCCCCACTGCCCCACTAATTATCCCTGCTGCTTTTTTTTCTGTACATAAAACATTTCATAGGTTTAGTTTTCTTTAGATGAGGTGTAAGAGAGAAAAAGTCACTCTCATTAAACACATCTTCTTGGAGCTGTGTAAGTCCAGTATTTGTGACGTCTTGGCTCTGATTTCTTGCGAAAAATGTCTTTAGCTGATGTTGTCTCCGTCTTCCATTTGGCACTGTGGAGCCAGCGTGCAGTGGGTTAATCAGAGCCTATTTTGTAAAAATGGCTGCCTGCTGCTTTTATGACGCGGCTGATGAGAGCAATGATATTATACTGAGAGCTGCATTTGTTAAAATGGAAATTTATCTTTTATCAAAAACCCATCAGATGAATATGTTTTTTAAGAAAATTAAATATTATTTACTCAAATTACTCATTTTGAACCCTCAACTTACAAATACTGCACTCATTTGTGTACTATTCATACTTATTTTGTCGCTTTTATTGAGTAAATCATACCCTCACATTACTTTATTTGCGACCTCAAATTACTCATTGTAATAATAATGTGTGATCCAGCCTTCAAGAGAAAGAAAGCGCCCATGTGTGACCCTTTTACCCATTTGCTCAGATTATTATGCCTGTTCTTTTCATCTTTTCTTTTTATTGTCCTGTCCTTGAAAGTATGACTATAATTTTCATGTTCACTCAAACACGTTTTCAGGCAGCTGTCTCACCATCTTTCAATCGACTATCTGTACTTCATTGCTGCAAACAAACAGTCCATAACACCTACTGATTTCCCATCTTGTCAACTGCAGTTCTTCACTTTTTTCCAACTCCACTTCACCATCCACTTTGTCTCCAGTAGTTCTCTGCTAGCTTTTTTTTTTTCTCTCCCAGAGCAGTTTTCTCTTCATCCTCAGTTATCCTGTCTATTTCTCTGCTGTGTTTTCCCATCTATTTTTCTTATACTTTTTTTTTTTTCTCTTCTCTATCTTCTCTATTATCTGTTTTCTAATACCAACATTCTTCTTTGTCTTCCAGAGAGCCACAGGCGTGCTGAGCACTGTCCTCCCTCAGTCCTCTGAGGCCGTTCAGCATGTTATTCAGGGTGATGTAGTCTGGACCATGTGCCGGCTGCTGAAGGTGCATGACTTTATATATTGCCAAGTTTCTGTGAAGACAGAAATCCACTTATTTGTCTGTGACTTGAGGAATAATATTCTATTACCTAACCATCTTTATTTGGATTCATTATACTTAAAATACTGTCATGGTTAAAGAAGACTTTTTATTTGTAATGCAGAATAGTTGAAGGAGTATGTCTGTTATACTTTCTTTACTAAGCCTGAGCTGACTGTGAGACATACGTGTGTGATGCATTCATGTTTCATTCACACACGGCTTAAGTGATCAGCAGCATGTTTACAAGCTATGTCGTAAAACAAACAAACAAACAAAATCATGCCTACGTACACGCTTCAACATTCATTACCATGATCTAAACACACAAAGAAAAATGCGGATAATAACAATTATCAATATAACTTATACAACAATATAAACTTTGTGTGACCTCAGTGTCTTTAGAGTTCAGACACGAGTTCTGCTTGTTTAAATCTAATTGTTATTTTTGTGTCTGCCTACCCAGGGAAGTGGGCAGACTGCCACTAAGTATGCCATTAAGACTCTGACAGTGTGCACTGCTGCCAGTCACTTGGCAAGGGAGGAGCTGCTGAAGTCTGATAAAAGTGAGAGAAGATTGACATGTTTGCATTACTTTTACAGGCTCTTTCATTAGTTCATGAATAATATTTGAGCGTTTGACCTAATATGCAAATGAATGTGTATGTGTATGTGAGTGCAGTGTGCTGTATACCTGTAGATTTTCACCCTATAACACATACACGCGTTTGTTAATATATTTCAAAGTGCTATTCCCTTACTATTTTCTTTTCTATTCATTTATCGTTCCACACAGAACTGTCTATTTTACGTCATTTGCTGGGTTCCAGCTGTGATGAGATGGTGTCAGGAAATGCAGCCCTGTGCTTGGCTCACTGCCTTGAGTTAGAAGGAATTGCCAGCAACCTGCTGGGCACTGATATTGTGCCGCTGCTGCTGCGCCATGCCGCACAGGACGCTAAGAGGACAGCTGTGCAGCGAAATGCGGCGATTGCTCTTGGGAAGCTGTGTCGATCTGAGCCCAGGTGCCCTCTCACCTCACTCTATAAACCACATGCTGTTGATTACATCTAGAAACTAGCCTGAAGGAGCATTGATAGACAAGATGAAATGCCACACTGATAATGATCTAAATGCAATGGTATGGCTCTGGATAAAGAAGTCGGTCACACGTGAGGCACATTTATGATTTTTGGCTCAGACTGACCTGAAATTATTAATATTTATTGCATTTGCAATTACATCTCAAAGTTTTTAGTTGGTTTTATTTTTTCAAGCAAGCACCCATCACTCTACTACCACAGAATCATGTACATGCTAATGTCTGGTGATAGCTATAACATTACCACTCTTTCTTAATAGTTCTGGTTGGTTTACTGCTTATTTGTAATGGATAGGCTGATTGCCAGCAGCAGCCTGAGACGTGTTTATTTCGCTGACTGCATTTTTAGATCGTGTCTCCCACAGGGAGAGATAGAAAAAGGGAAAGAGAGTGACAGAGAGACAGTATTCACTTCATAATTCAGGTTTGGGTTCTGGCTGTGGTTATTTTTTATTTTGTATGATTATTTTATCAAATTTGCCTGTAAATAATTGATAGTGTTGATATATTTTAGGGCTACAACTAATGATTAAATTAGATTAGAAGAGAGCAAAAAAACAAGTGCTCCCTGGTGCAGTCATTCTGAGTTTGGCGCCTACTGTATATGCCTGCTGGCTCACGGGCCCTAAATCGATGTCCAGACAGGGGCAGCTCAAACTCTAAATGTAGTGGGTGTGAGGTATTTGTAGTTATAAGTTTAGCCTTCCTGTGTACAGGAATATCCATTAATCTGTCAACAATTTTCTCAAATAATCTTTTTGTCAATAAATGCCCGGTGTAATTACCCAGAACCCATCTGTCATCTTTAAAGTGCTTATTTTGTCAAACCAACGGTCAGAGACCAAAAAGACATTAAATTCACATTGAGAGAAACAGAGAGAACAACAGCAGCTTGTCACATTGTAAAGGAATGCTTAATGCTTATAGTTATTAGAATGAGTAATTGAGCATCAAAGTAGTTTAATTAATTATCTGCCCATCGACATATTGTACAACTGACTCTTTAATTGTAAACACCAAGGATGGTCCTTTAGTATTTTGGCTAACTCGCCTAAATAAAACATTTTATTTAAAATACTGCTACATATCACATGTAAGTATTACACAATAGCTTTACAATAGCTACCCTTACTTTAAGTTTAGTATTTCCCTTTTTTGTTTTTTCATTTTGTACTTAAGAGTTAAATCTAACTGATTAAGATTTTATTTCTACACTAAGTTGAGTTAAATAAAACCTGACCACATATTTAACTGAACAATGATGATGTGCTGCTGTAGGCCATCTCCCGTGCACTGTAGCTCCTCTGTAATTATGTGGATCTAATTGATATGTTGTAATATCATAATAATGGATGGCAGCAACAGATACATGTCTTTGTTCCTAGGAACAAGTATGGTACCTGTAGGCTACAAAGCTCCACTGCGACTGTTGTGGATGGGGCTGAACTTTAGTTACCAAGCTCACTAATTCACACACATTCACAGTGTGTTTTCGATTGAACGGCAGTGCACTGCTTCTTAATACGCTGTCTTTCTACATTTCCAGGCATTTGAACAAACTTCGCGAACTACATGGCCTCGAGATCCTGCACTCCTGTATGAAGGTCATCACATGAACCAATGACAATAACAGGTTTTCACCTTTCACTTTGCTTGTCACCAGTCTTCTTGTATGTTCTGTTATTCTGTTTTAAGCCGGGCTCTGACTACAGGACGTTCGCAACTATTTTCTCATCCAGACTCATTTAGCTTCCTGCTTTTGTCTTTTTGTTTTTCTCACTGCAAAGCTTTACTACAGCAAAATGTTTCACCACGTCAGTCTCTGTTTTGTTTACATGCACTTCATGGGATCACGTAATGTGAGATCAAAACCCTTGTAGTATGTGCATGTATGAGATTAGAGAGAAAAACATCTGTGAGGTTTCTCCTTATATGTGTGTGATGCAACATGTTTTCAAAATCAGTAAGGGTTTCAAAATGCTGTAGTCTGAGCACGGTTCAGACACCTACCCAACTATTGTGGAAAACTGAAAATGACTAAACGAATTACCATATCATTTGTTTATCTTATTTTAAATGTATTAATTAATCATTAGTAATATGGATTACTTTTGTATTGGAGAAAGCATAGATATTAGCAGTATTCTTGGCTGTCCCTGTTTTTCATGCCTGTGAATTTATATGATTAATAACCATTAGTACGTGCAAGTGCAGTCAGTTTTACCATCTTTAAGTGGCTGTATGACTGTATCTAACAACAAGCACTCAGTTTAAAGAGTTCACTTTACTACAGGACAGAAATAAAAAAGTAACTGTTGGGTTCTGATTGATGATCACGCAGTATTAACATGCTAATGGTGCGACACAGATTAGAGCAATGCATTCCTTTGGCTCAAGGCTTTTTTAGAGATATTAACTTGACATTTATTAATCCGTCTTGAAGTTCTCTCTCTTTTGTACCATAACCAAGTGTATTAAATGCAAACTGCTTGCTTAACAGCAAGTATTACTGTCAACCTGATAGCCATAACCCAATGTGACTATAATCACAAGTTCTAATAATCTTTTTTACTCTGTGCCTTTGTTATTTTTTGGGTTCTTTACATGTGTAGTTGATTTTTTGGTTTGTTTTTTGCAGAAAAGGTGAATTTGAGTCTTGTGTATAGCTTGTTCCGAACATCTGTGTTTGGATTATCTGCATTTTCTGGATGTCAGTATTAGAGGAACAAATCATCTAAAAAATAAACAAATCTGCTTTTTAGAGACTGTTTACAGTTCTGGGTGTCTGCTAGATCTGCATGTCTTTGAAATATGAGGATAATTTGTAGACTCACAGAAAGGGCTGGGCTCAGGAATTGAATGTGTGTTTTCTTGCTGTGTGACAACAGCTCCAACCCCTGCAGCACAGTGCTGCTCTCCCTACTTGAATGTTGAGCCCAGCCACTGTAAGAAGGTCAGAGCTATAACTCTGCTAGCATAATGTTTGCACACCCACTGCTATTGCTTGTACACTTGAACTGGGAGAGAGTCATGTAGTGTAGACCTTGTGGTTTAAGGCAAGGGAGAATTGTGTTGTGTTGTGTCGGTTAGAGATGCATACAGGATCAACTGGCACCAAAAGTGTACAGACATTTACAGTCAGAGGTTGAGTCTTAATGACTTTGGTGACCAGATACCTACAAAACTAATGACATTACAATCAGCTTAAGTTGAGGTTGAGCATTTACAGCCTCACAGAGGCTTGTATGTGGTGTGTGTGCATGTGTTGTTGTGTCATGGTTTGTTCAAAGAGCGGACCCAAATGCAGACATTAAGGTGAAATGAACAAAATAAGACTTTAATAACTTATTAAAGAGGCTGATGAACACGAAATAACAAAAGGCACAAAAAGCTAGAACTAAGAAAGACCAGGAACAGGAGCAGGAACACACGACAGAAACCGACTACAGAACCCATGAACATAAACAGTGTGACCTGACAAAGACAACAAAGGAACACAGACTAAATACACGAGGGAAGGCATGGTGACAAGACACAGGTGAAAACTAAGCAGGGAGGAACAGATAATCAGATAATAATAAGATAAAGTGGCAGCAAAAACACTAAACAAGAAACTCAAAACCATGACAGACTATTTTTTGTGCTTGTTCAACTCACAGAAAATAAGGCAACTTCTTTTTACTGTCACTCATAGCAGTAAATATTTACATTTACATTGTTTTAAGCATACAGGTGCAAAAAGGAGTGCAGCAATATAAAGATATTGATGGTAACTGTGATATTTAACTGAAATATTAATATCCTGTCAAAAGTTTAAGGTGAATTGTACTGATAGCATTAATATTTTCAAATTTTGAATAGATAAGATAATATTGTTCTCACAAACTCTTTCAGTGAAAATATGATATTGTAACCCTCCTAGGGGAAATGAAAGAAAAATAGTAAGTCGTAGCAACTCACTTTAAGCAGAGCTAAATCTCCTAAATCTCGCTAAATATCTTATTCATATCATAGTTGTACCATAAATCAATAAATTTAGCATAAATAAAATTAAAATATAATTCCTAAAGTATATTTACTATTCATAATATATTTTCTACCTGTCTGCTACGTAGTACCTGCAGTGACTGGGAAAGGAACTGAGAAATCTAATCCATGTACAGTATAAATGAACTGCAGAGGACAAAAGCTGCCTGTAAGGGATGACACCATCTGTGTATGTCTGCAAACAACTGATACCGTCTGCTCTCTTGGATTAAACAGTAATAAGAACACTTATTCAGTGGGGCTTGAGTAATTGTAAACAAGACTGAGCAGAAATGAGGAGGCTTCACTGTATCACACTAGGATTTTTCCTGCTTACAGGTATGTTTATGTTTATATATATTCTTTCTCTGAATTTTGAAATTGTTCTCAGTTATGAGATATGTAACCCTGATGATACCGACAAACAGTGACATAAATACTAAGGGTATTTTTCTGGATTCTGTTTGATTTTCTTTTACTTAAAAAAATTTGATTCCAAACCTTTTTATTTATTATTACCTTTAAATTTTACCATTAAACATTAAAATTAAACTCAAAGTAGTAGTAGGTTTAAAGTAGGGCATGCTAAAACATGTTTAACAATCCAGTGTTTTCTATAAACTTATTATGTGGTAAGCTGAAAGGACAAATAAATAAATCTATGATTATACCAAGTGAAATATTCTAATAATAACTCACTGTGAAGAAGAAACTCACCTCATACAACAGTGTTAATATAATAGATTATTTTGTCTCCCACACTGTCACTAATCACTGTTTTAATATAGCATCTTAAGAATACAGGTGTCATTTCTGCCATCTTCTTAGTCCATCAGTTATTAGTTCACTGACAATATGAGACCCGAAATTAGCTACACAAATTCATTTAATTAGAAAAGTGCCTGTTCTTAGTGCTATTATAAACAGTATAAACATTTTACATCTTATCCATCAGTCACACACCAAGGGGTGTCAACATCATTAACTTTTTTCCCTGACTTTGTATCTGCCACAACAGGGTTCAAATTATTAAAGGTACCCTGTGGAGTTTTGCATGTAAACCTTTAGTTTTTTCTTCTCTCATTCAACAAACAAAGACATTTCCTACAACAGGAAATTCTTGCAAAATCCCTGCTAACATTTTTCATGTTCATGCAAATGGTCCCTTTTTTCATGTGTACATCTCTAAATTACTGTGCATTACCTCCATCATCAGTGTGTATTTATATTTTGTGGTCTTTTGGTACGCATGCCGGTCGACTGGTGACACCCTACGCTGAACTATAAATCTGTTCCCATGCTGCAGAGAGCATCTGTAGGATCACTGGAACATGTCAAAAGAGAGGCATAAATCCACCTTAAATCTACCCTTTCCTTTGTGTGGCCATCAAAGCCATTTGCAGACAGCACTAATATGTAACCTGTCACCCCTGTTGCAACACCTGTCATGATCAAAAAACCCCAAAGGGTACCTTAAGTACAATAATGACACTCTTATGCCAACTGTGAGAAGGCTGGTGGAGTGGAAATTAGAGCTGGAGAGACTTAATCAGACAGAGAAGTGGAAAGTTGCACAAAGCTCCAGACTGGCATGCTGATTCTTGAGATGCATGATATTAAAATACCCAATAACACATTTTTTTCATTGAATTGTAACGCCTTCTGCCACCAATTTTTTTACTGTAGCTCTACTGTAATGGTCGATGCTGATGCAGGCATCTAAAAATAACTGCCCAATTAGTATCCATCCTAATGTATCGCCCAACACTCACAAGTGTCCACAATCACTGAGGGAGATGAGCCCAAATTAAACGGGGCCAAGACTGCTCCCTTCAGTCATCACATCAGTTAAATAAATCCAATCTTATCCAATTAAGTTTGTGGATTTTGGAGTAACCTGATCTAATCTTGTATTTGTTGAATATACTGTTAATTTAGCCTAATTCAAACTGCCCCCTCTTAAACGAAACTTTTTTAAATGACCAATTAACTTAAAGACTAGTTTCATGAAATGTTACTTCCAAGGGTAATGCTACATTTTAACATTAATCTCAATGAACTCTTCAAACGTTGTCCATATGTCAGTACAGAGTAGATCCACAACACTAATTAATCTCAATTTAGTTTTATCCTCCATGCTACTTATTAGGGTGGACAGCTTTCAGGCAATGACGGGGAGTGACATGTTTTGTGTTTTTTTGTGTGTAGTCAGAGCAGAAAAAGAAGATTATCAAGGTTACCAGCAAGCTGAACAAACAAAAGGCACGATTGTCACAAAAGATCTGCTTTTGAAAAAGGAAAACACAATTGGTCATGGCACAGAAGCAATACCAACAGAGAGTTCACTTCAACAGACTGCAGTGGCAGTGACTGCCAGGTTTCCAGAGGCGGTCTTGTTTGACACCAGGCCAACAGCACCTTATGAGACAACAAAAATCACAAAACCATCAGCTATAATTGCCTCACAGAGCAGAGAGCGTTTCGTTTCCAGAAACGGGAAAATCTCTCTCACATCAATGAGAGACAATCCATCAGCTATGAGGATTCACACTAAATCAGAAATCCCATCGATCTCTAATTATGGGAAGATCGTTTTCTCTTCGTCACAAGCTGCATTTGAATCGATGATGAATAGCACCTCTGAGCCAGAGGACCATTCGTCCGCAGATGCACTGAAAGCTTCTCTTTGGCTTCACACTCTGCTTGATAACAGGAATCAGAGAAACACTGACTCTATTACTCTCACATCTGCTGACGGAGGGCCGGGAGTTCCAGTCCTATCTGCATCTCATCCTCATGTAATTGATAACCTGGCTGCACTGCGTAATGACAATGATGACAAACGATCTCAAGGCAAGGATGAAAAGGGGATTTCAAACCTAGGAAGAAATGAGTATCCGTTCGGTACGATGCAATCCATCTTCCAAAGTGATACAGCAGAAGATTCAGTGAGAGGAAATACTGTGACAAACATGTGTTTGACGTGCCCGAAAGATCGAAGACCGGTGTCCACTGTGGCTCTGCCTGCACTGTCGCCTGATGGATCCTCAGACTCTCTTACAGACAAGGTTGCTTTAGAATTCAATCAATTTGCAACCTCTTTACCCAGTTTACATCACTCAGCTGGAGAACAAGAAGAAAAACTGAACAAGGAGATCAGTCTCCAAAACATTACCGAGCATTCTAGTTTTGGTGTGAGGGAACAACTGGTTTACAATGTGACATTTCCTTCTTTATCCCTCAATAAATCTGTGAATCATAGTCAAAGCATTTTGAATAATTCCCAAATCAAATCTTTTCTCTCAGATACAGGAAAAGTTGCATTCGACATGCCGTCTCTTGCCAAGATGTCATCAGAAAGAGAAAAAGACACCAAGAAACAAGCAAGACATCCTAGTGAAACTTTAGCCTCAGAGAGACCAATTTCAACAACCACAGCTCTTTATCGCGCATCAAAGTCACTTCATACTGTAAGGAAAACTGGAGAACAAGAGATGTTTGGAGAAAAGGTAAACATCGGGGACCCACAGTCAGAACTGATATACCACAGTGAGAATAACGAAAATGCTTCCCACAGTCTCTCAACAAACTTCAAGAATGTATTTATCCAAAACCAACCTTTGGACATCAGCAGTGAGTCAGTGGGCAGCACACCTGTCATCGTTGAAGCTCCCCACAGCAATCAGAAAAGTGTACTTCTAGAAGATAGAAATCACAGCACTGCGTCACATCCAACTGCAAGAATGAGGTTGATTGAAGCTCATAGTGCAATAACATCCCTCAGCCTTAGTAGGCCAACAATCCCAGTCAAACATCCTGAGTCTCACTCTCTGACAGGAAGAGCTGATTCTTTGATCTCTGTGCTGAGGAGCCAAACACCATCTAAACCAACCTCTCAGACCAAAGAACCCATATTGACTTTGTTACTAAAGGATTCTGCCATCAAGTTTGCCTCTGTAACCACAAAGGGACGCCTGACCGATACGCAAGTTTCTCACACATTAAACACTGTAAAGAGCATTGTTAAACAGTCTTTTGTTGATCCCTCTGGGCCAGCGAATAAACCGGTTATGAAAGAAGCAAAAACTCCGACCTTTACAACAAGAAAAGTTGTTACGCCTGCGAAGTTGTTTATTTCTGAATCAAGACAGGACTTTGATGATGACACATCCACACTGAGTCTAACAACACAATCAAGCAAGTCATTCTCCGAGAGTCTGACAATGAGCGGACTTTTAGGGAGTAAATCAAAAATCACTCAGGAAAGGACTCCTGATGTTAGGAATGATAACAATGTGGCATCAACAGAGCAGTCTTTTGAAAAACATAACATGGATCTAATCAGAGAATCCCTAATAGTACACAGTCTGAAGCTGGGTGATAAAAATGAGCAGGTGTTGTCTGTAGTTGCAGAAGATGAGGACAAAAAGATTATCAAGAAGGAGGGCGAGGAGGGTGAAGAAATTAAAGAAACAAAAGAGATACTAAAGTTGCAGGAAAAAGAGGAGGGCGGGGAAGATGAAAAGTTGGGGAACAAAAGAGGAGAATTATTTAGATCAGATAAAACAGAAAGCGAAAAACAAGAAAAAATAATTAGTGGAGTAGAGATAAATCCCAAACGAGATCGAGAGCATGAGGCCAAGGCAAGTAGAGAGGAAGGTGAAGGGGGCATAAGAACAGAGGACGTAACACTGAGACAAAATAAAGATCCAACACAAGGGGAAGTAGGAGAAAAAGAGTCTTTGATAAAGGAAGGAGCAGAGGCTAGAAGAGAGGAAGACATTAAACATAACGAGAAAATTGGAAGAGAGGACATGACAAATGCTCCCCTTGGGCCAGCTACTAATTCTGAAGAACTTAACAGAGACAAAGGGCACACTGTTACAAACCTGTCTTGCTGCCACAGTTTGATTAAACAGTTGGGAGCCACTGAGCACCGGGGCGTTCATCTGGGTGAAAATATCGCACAAATTGTGAAAATGAAAAATAAGCCATTTTCCTATGAAGTGACAAGCAATCACAGACCACTACACTCAACTGTGAGATCTCAGAGCCCGAAACTATCACGAATGACATCTTTTCCCAGACAGCTGTACACACAGATTAAACCTCATCCATCTACCCACAGGGTTATGCTTACAAAGCATGGAGCTACATCTTCACTTACTAAAGAAAGTACTGAGAACAAAGTTGTTGACGCCACATTTTCTGTGACTGCCATACCAAAAACGATCCCAAAACTATCTCAAACATTCAGAGTTGGCACTTCAAAATTTAGTGATGCATTCAAGCCAACTATTTCCCCGCACATTGCAACTAAATCAGCCCATCATGTACTAGACAGTATCAGTAACATGTTATCACTCACCAACCCGCGATTGGCAATCACAGCTGGGTTCCTGCGAGCTCAGTCCCACTTTACCATAAACAGTTCTACTCACAGTGCATCAATTATTTACAGCATCTCGGATCACAGGCATAAATTCAGTACTTCAGTTTCGAAGGCAAATTCAGTATCACAGACTACAAATCAGAAAGAGCAGCACACTATACCTGCACATATATTTGAATCCGGCGTCAAGGACCATTTAACCTCTAATATGATTGAAGAAGTGAATATATCCACTGCAGTGACTCCTGTTCTGCCCCAGCAGATGCATAATGACTCATCTACCAGGCCACCCACAACCGCAGCCTTGTCATTTGAGGCCCACGTTTCCATAGACCAGTTGCAGCCTCACCAAGGGCAATCTGCCCCTCAGACAAGTCAGTCCCCCCCCTCCTCCTTTGACATGACTTCAGGCCAGCCATGCTCATTTAAACTGTCAGAGCAGACAGCCCATTCAGATGCTTTGCATGCTCCTGTTGATGATAACGAGCAGAGATCTGTACAGACCCTAATGGCATCAATGAGCCCTAAAGCAAAGAACGATCAATTTCCTCTCAGCAGCATGTCACCACTGCTAAATTTCATGCCTTTTGGAGGTGACAGTTTACCTGGCATCTATAGTCTAACAGGAGTAACAAGATCAGTCTCAGAAAAAGAAATATTGAGGGCCAACTCCGACGCTGATTATGCAAATAGTGGAAGAGGCCATGCTGAGTCCTTGTTAGGGACTGCTGATGAGACAAATAAAACTGAGGAGAATGACAGTCTGCAAAAGACGGTGACCTTGGCAGTAAAGCATTCAGATGCAGTCACTGAGGAAATGGCAGAAAACAGAGATGAAGAGAACAGTTCCCCTTTAATAGCACAAGCAATTGGCAGGAGTAAACACCATGCCAGTAACACTGATGAATTCAGCTCTTTGTCTATAATACAGACTGAGAAACTAGCAGCAAAAAACACTAATGAGAACAACCACAATGACCTGTTCAATGTAGAAGACGACGATGATGCAAACAACACAGTGAGAAGTTCTCTCGAGAATAATCATCTCTCCCAGTTAGAAGGTTATAATGATAACTTTATTTACACAGATAATGACACAAGTGGTAGACCCATTATGTTTGGAATTTACACCACCCAAAAGACTGAGCAGGCAGTAAATGAGGATTTTGTGCCTGTTACAAGTGATTTTGCCATACCTGTGCTTGACACAAATGATCGAACTAGCACTACTGCATTTGTCGAATCAGATAGTCTGGCCCAAACACCCCAAATACAGACTAATGATGTGACTAACAATGCTATTTCTGATATGAAGCGTCATGCAGCAAAGACAACCCAAAAGCAGCATGATCCCTCCACACCACGAGGCACTCTGGGTGACAGCACTCTCCCTGTTACACACATTAATTTCAGAAGTCACCTTAAGGTCTCCAATATATCCACACAGCAGATTGCTGAGCAGATAATGAATGTTTCCTCTGATTTTCAGATAACCACTACTAAAACCAATGATTTTGTGTCCCTGGCACCCACTGCAGGTATACACAAGTCATCTCAGGTTACACATGCTGAGCGTATAGTACAGTCCGATAGTCATATTGAGCCTTTGTCACTGAGAGACACTCCCGCAACTCCCACTATGAGCAGACTCCAGACCCCCGCTGTGAAAAAAAAGACCACAACAGAAACACAACGTGCACCTGAGCATGAAATTTCTATACAGCCTATCGAACAAAGCCAGCAGGCCCCACCTGGTATGATCGCAATAACACCCCCCGGACAGGTCGTCCAGACAGGTTTGTTAAGTGCTGCCTACAGAGATGGAGAGGCACATGACACAACACAGAGCATAATAGTGGAATATTCATCATTTAAAGACATCAAAACAACTCTGACAACAAAGAGTGTTTTTGAAGCCACACATCCTCTACACGAGAGGCCTCCTACAGTGCACACATTAATCAGAGCAGACCAACATAAGCATGCATTACCTGAAAAGACCTCAATAAGTCAAGTGATACTTGGAGCTGTGACTGATTCTGTACCACCTACGGGGATCTCGCCTATACAGATTATTAATAAAACCAGCTGTAGGACAATAGGCTGTGCTAAGTCAGCCGAGACAAGTGAAACAACAATTGGAGCACTTGAGATGGATCATACCGCTCCAGAGGAAATGTATGAAACAAAGCCTGGAAACACCAGGAAGGAACATTTTAATGGAGCACACAACACAAAACAAGAAAATGGCAACTGTAGCACTAACTGCCCTGCACCTGGAAAAGCAACACCACAGGTAACCAACCTCGACTATACAGTGCTTCCACCAGCCACCAGTAAATCTGATCATCGCCATGCCACTGTAAATGAGACTGCGATGAAAAATACCAAGAGTGTGACCTACGAAACTTCAGCAAAAACATGGAGAGTACTTGTTGAAAGTGATCACTTGGAGGGGCGTGGGACAAAGACTCAGTTTGTAGAGAAAACAACACAAAGACATTTTTACAGAGAGACTTCTGAAGCTCAGGAGGCTATTGCAGCAGAGGTCACTTTATATGAACCTGAAGCAACTACTGTGCAGACCATTGTAAAGACTTCTGAGCGGACTCTGCTCACTGGAAAAAAGACAAAAACACAATTAAATAGAGGGGCAGCCAAAGCTGAGATATTTGAGGCACAAAATGCCACCAGGTCAACACGTGTTGTGTCTAAAGCGGAGTCTGGGCGCAGGCTGTTACTGCTGGAGTCTGAATCAGAGCTGCCAAGGCTGAATCACAGCAGAAGGACCTCACCTCATCTGTATCTCTCTGGGTAATCTTATTGTGTATTATATTATTCAAACATTATCTATTTATCATGCGTTAACAAATTAAAGAGCCATACTGGTGATTTTGTATGAGTTATGCGATGAAGTAGACGATCCATCACAGTGAGCAGCTTTATTTTTTCCCCTAAATTAATATTGTCAAATGGTAATGTAGTTATGAGCAGCTACAGTTCTAAAAAGGTTTCCTGGTGATCCATTTAGGCCACTCCTGAATCCAATATTTGTGAATCTGCTACTTAATAGCATTGAAGTCATGAGCTATGGTGTTGGAAGATCAACCCAATCAAACATGAATGTGGCCTCAGCATTCGCTTAACTTAAAGGTCCAGTGTGTAACATTTAGGGAGCTTTATTACACTATTAAAATGACAAAAATTGAATACAATATATATTCAAATAAACTATGATTTTTATAAGAATTAGTATGTTTTGTTACCTTAGAATTAGCTTTTTATAGGGAGCAGGTCCTCTTTCACTGCCATGTTGAATCATGTTTCTACAGTAGCCCAGACATGATGACAATGGACAAACTGAGCACTGGCGAGATGCCACACTGATCCTTTAAGTACCATCATTCATCAGTTTAATCAATTTTATTCATACAAAACTTTAGTTTATAACCACATACATGCAAAACTCAGGTGTACTTTGTATATAGTGCTAATTAGCAAATCTTAACATGCTAAACAAAGATGGCAAACATCTTACATATATCATACCTGCTAAACTTATTTCAGCATGCTGACTTTAGCATTTAGCACGACTGCATATGTCCAGCCTCTGGTTTAAATTTAATACGATGCTGTTTGGCAGCTCTTCTGAATTATCAGGTGTCAGATCATCCTTAAATGCACCCTCACTGAGTTAGAGGGGCACTTTTAAAATAGCACCTGCTCAACTTTGACAAAATATAGAAGCAGTGAAATCGTTCACTATGATGGATTACATCTCTCAAGCAAGTTTCAGCTCACTCAAGTTGATTTTCATACTTTAGCAAAATGGATGGAAACAAATTACTGCCTCGAAGGTAAGAAATCAATTTGAGAGGTTTAAAAACAGCAAAATATATTCTTTAAGCCGCAGTCAGCAGTAGTATAATGTGTTATTCATGGCCTAAATCATGCTAATTACTGGTATGATCTTTAGTTAAGATCTTTATTAAATGGTGAATGGATTCCTGCCATTGTTTCCTTTTGCAAATTGCAATAATATCAATCTATTGCCAGTGTGACAGAAGTTTCAGATGACCTGTGTGGCAGTGGAAACTACACAGCAGAGATGAGCCTGAACCTGGGGAGAGGTGTAGAGCCAGGTGACGCCGTGCCTGCCATGGGAAACCTCAGGGTTGTCATCAACCTGAAGACAAACAACAGTCGAATAAACCTTGAGGTCACCTCCTGTTGCCTGTCCCCGACCATCCAGCCTGAAGTTGCCAACTCCACCTGCTGCCTTTTCTCCAGGTACACAGGAAAGGCTGAAATAAGGTGACTGGGAAGAGATTTTGTTGTTTTATGTTGAGAGGGGTATAGGGTTTGCTGTGTAATCCTTTTAAGGTAAAATAATAATATGAAGACATGTAGCTCGGAAAGTCTGTTTTCCTGTAGTATTAAAACTAAATATAGACGAGCAGAGTCAGCAAATACTGCAGTTACACAGTTGGAAATTCACAGTACATTTACTGATCTATGTGCAGCCATCTGGACTGCATTTCATGAAAAAAATGAAAAAAAACAAGCCCTCAATCTTTCATTGAAGATTTTTTTGGTAGAAATTGGACTGAGGTTTTCAAAATAAATGTTAAAAACATGACTTTTGTTTTTTTTATTAACATGTTATACAAACAGATTCATGGATAATGCAACTTTTTAACCTCTGTAATAGCAAAACAACAAAACCTGGCCAGACTTACAAATGTGTTTACTAGAGAAACAGTGGTACTATAATTCATATCAATCCAGGGAGTTGCAGGTCAATTTTTAAGAGCTGAAATTTTCTGCTCTGTGGACTGCTGTAGGTTGATGGTGTTATCTCTCCGAGCCAGCATCACTCAGATAGATGGAAATTCAGTCTACTTCTGCACACTTAGAGAGGCAGCCGTATAAATGCACAACCTCTAAAATGTGTCAAAATGTGAATAGGCTGGCTGTTGACTTTTACTGTGCATCTGAACAGAACACTTGTAAAAAAAAAAAAAAGTGTCTACACCTGGGACAAATCTCTTTAATATGTATCTCTCCTAGGAGGAAATGGAGAAAATAAATGGTAAAATATTCAACACCAGACTGAAAACCTAACAAATCTCTCCTTAGATGCTGAGCAAACTAGCCAGCCATCAGCATAGTGGTGAATAAATTCTAGATGATAATGCAGGATTTAAATACATATATTTAAGTTATTATTATGCACCATGAGCAATGATATTAATCTGACAGCAACAGAAAGAAAGGGTGACCTTTACCTAACATGGTTTCTTTTCTCTTAAGCTTTCAACCCAATTCAATATAAATTATTGATAGCTAGCTGGTCGGTGCCTTTTTCTGCCCTCATGTTTATTGATCAATGCAGCTTTAATGGCTTTTGACAGCTATATGGACACTTTACTTGCAGGAAATTCTCAATTTAACCATTTTTGCTTATACATGCCACTATTTTTTTTGAAAATGACTCAGCTAAGGTTATACTGTGTGTTTGTGTTGGTGCCTCAGGTTAGCAGCAGAGCCAGCGGGGATCACGTTGCTGCCCACTGCCCTGTCAACCAGTGCCAGCTTCACCATCAGTCTCTTTCAAATGATTAATTACTCAGTAGTGTACCTACACTGTGATCTCAGTGTCTGCCTGAGGAACCGCTCTGACTGTGAAAGGGTAAGACTGCACTGGGTTCACAGTGTAATGAATGCGAGGGGATGAGAGAATGAGCATTTGAGAGTGATTTAAATTTAGTGACACGGGTGTGACACTGTGAAAACAGGGAGACAGATGAGGAGCCAAAAGGCTGATGTAAATGGGCTCGGTAGATGAGCGAGAAGGGAGACCAAGGTGAGTGAGAAACTGGAGTGGAGGTGAGAAGAGGTAAATGAATATATGGCTGAATGTGGTAGAGAAACTAGGAGATGAAGGGTTATTTGCAAGCAAGACTATAAATAATTTTCCTGTATTAAAAGTGAAAAATGGAGGGTGTAGTAGGAGGCCACAGGTATAGGAACCGGTTTCTAAATGTGAAGAGAGTTAGATGTTGTGACGTAGGCTGACAGCCAAACTCACACCCTAAAGCATCTGTCATGTCATGTGCTCTGAAGGTCGGGTAAGGTCTTCGCAAAGTTTCAGAATAACACTTGCAGAGAAGCAAAGGACGCTGATACCAACTGCTGTCTCCTGCTGTTGTGGGAATGAGGCCCCTGATTTAATGGGAAAAACTGAATCATCTGACAAGTACACATTACAGGGCAGAGGTGAAACAGAGGATAAACTCCAGAGACTCATTCTGATGTCTGCCTTTGTAATGCACTTCTACAGCCAGCTCTCTGATGATGTTTCTAGTGTCTGAACATGTTTTCAAGCACAGCAAAGGTCTCTAGGACCACGATTTGTTCTTTTTAAGCTGTGGGTAATGGCCAGTTTAAATTAATGATGTGCTTGCACTGATTTACTCATGTTTCAAATACTCTGTCATCATTAGAATATGTGTAACTTTCACCCATAATCTGCAACTTTTTTCGTATGATTTATTTTTTTCATTGTTTCCTTGAAATGGAAATGGTGTTTCCCACGTGGCACTTGATGTCAGGGTACATCTTTTCCAGAAACATTTCATTTACATAAAAGCTATACATTATATCTCAACTATCTTGTTTAAACTGCTCAAACTCAGAGTGGGCCGCTTAGATTAAAAGAAAGAGGGTTGCTTTCAAGCTAAAATCCTATTTCCAGAACTCTCTTTGAAATAGATGTTTCTGCTTCTGTCCTTTTATCCAACCAAAAAATATCACAATGGAAAACAGCTCTAAGACATATTTATCAGAGACGTGCACCTGTATTATTTCAATTACTATTTCAGTGCATTATTCCTGCTATTTCTGATGATAAACAGGAACACCATCCTTCTTCCAAAAATTTAATTACATCTATTATTTATCTCACTTACATGCTACATATTTCCCTTGTCTTTTAATAGCAATGCCTTCAGCAGAGGAGTGCATTTTCCTTAGAGGGTCCAGAGGCTGTTGTCACCAATCTCAGGAATCGCATATCCTTTGGTCCCATGTTGAAAGAAGTGAAGAATTCTACCTTCCCGGAGGAGACGGGTAATTATTAGCTGTGCCTTAAAACAAAAGCGATCAATCTGCGATAACAGAATGCATAGAGGCGATGCTGCAGGACAGGAAATGAGAGATGACCATGCCATTTATCTATAGTATGTGTTGAGAGGAGCCATATTGTTAAGTGGCTCTCTGTGTGCACATATATATAGGTCTACATGTGTTTACCATGGAAAAGGAGATAGAAAGCTGCTCTATACTCACTGTGCAAAACACATTTGGCTCTTTGGGCTCTTAGGATCATTGAGATCCAAATGTTGTACTCTGTCTAAATGTAATAAAAACATTTTTAAAATTTCTACAGTGTTCCAAGTCCTTGTGAAACAAAAAGAACCTCAAAGGCAGCTCAAAGACATTTGTAGTTCAGTGAATGCAGAGTGACAGTGGATGGAAAACAAATCATGACTGTAGCCATGTGTCGGATTATTTCTCTGTTTGATTTTCAGACCCAGCAGAGCTGGACCTGGTTCTGGTCATCGTCAGCCTGGCGGTTGGCTCCTCTCTTGTCACTGTGACGCTTCTGCTGGTGTGGCTGGCCTACCGTCGCCGGGCAATCTGGCTGCTCCACACTGCAGCTCCACCACGAGCCTGCTGTGGCTGTCTGCGCCCAGGAGGTGACTTGATCCTACCGTGACCAAGGAGGAACCACTGCCAATTACACTGATCACGTCCTCACCAAAATAGCTGCCGACAATTACATTAGTCAACAGACAGTGGAGCAGTCAATCATATTAACCGTAGAGCAGAGGCGGCCAGTCGTATCAGCCAGTATAGGCCAGACTAGACGATGAGGAGCAATCCAATTCACACCTCCTCTCATAGGTGGCACAGCTGTTGCAGTCGAATTTCACACTTAACCATGAGCAGTCTATTATCATTCACTGAAAATAAACACCACCCCCAAATAGAAAAGCTGCTCTGATCCCTTTATTTTCCCTCAGTGGCAACAAATCAATACTCTTTGTATCCCACTTTGAGATTGGCAGATCATTAATATACTGGTTTAATAAAATGCATAATAATGTATTTGTGGCTTATATATTGAGCCCCTGTGGCTCTTTAGGGGAAATGTGTCATTGCTTCAGGAAATTTCAAGCAAATTTATGATTACAAGAAAACATGAGGAACCCTCTGCAATGCTGATTGTGTTTTTTAATGTCCAATCAAAATGACTTGTATCAACAATAATTATTGTCTTTAATTCATGCTCTGAATCTCTGACTAGAGTCTTTAATTATTACAATGAAATGTAAAGCTGTCTCATTCTAGCATTGTTGGTCACATCATGTACCTTTATCCATTTTTGAGTTATCAGTGAAAGAACATTAATTACCTGTAACACTGTGAACAATGAGGTTCTTCTTCCCTTACTATGTATGTAGGTTGCAGAGCTGTGCAGAGAGCTAAACAAACTTCCAATAAAGGCTGAAAGCAGCAGTTGGCCTTCGATGTTTTCACTAGTAACAATTGTGAAACTATAAAACACTCTAACAACAAATTCAGTGATTGTGATTACAAATCAGAACAATTATTTTCCATAGATTGGAGGCATCAAAATGAATTTGTACAGTAACAAGGACAGTGAATTCACAAACACATAGACTAAAGACATCAGTGTTTCATCAGAACTGCTTGTCAGATTGTTAAAATGGTTTTGGAAACCCTCTCCATGCACACCTTTCAGAGGTCAGAAATTGGCAGGCTGCTTCTGACAATTTGTTTGTCTTTCTGAAACTAACAATACAACATTCACACCCACTTCACAGAGTGATTGGCAGGTGTGTGGAGCTGAGAGAGTACATTGTCTTTTTTTATTCGTTACACAACTATTTTTAGTCACCCTAGTAGTACAACAACTGTACATCTTAGTACAACCCTTACAAGGATCTCAAAATGGCTCACACCGTGCATTTGAGTGCAACAGTTTTTTGCAGTACACCTTTCACAGAAAACTACAAAAATTAAAAAATTAGGAGACTCTACTGCCATGTAGGTTTCGTTGACACTGTAGCTGATGGGAAAGAGACGCTAAGGTGAGGAGGATGTAATCCACTGGATGTCTAAATCCAGCACATTGGTCCTTTAGCTGATAGCACTAAGTCACTAAAGGTTGTTACTAGCAGCAACTGAAACTATCCACCTGTGATTCAGAGATGTTTTACCTCATCACCATAGAAATGAATGAATCTTCTTTACATCATAAACATAGTCAGGTCCACACAGCAGGCAAAGTTTATCCACCCGAAATATTTATATCCAGAGAGACCCAAACAGATACGTCTGCATTTTAAGTGAAGATTACATTTCAAAGTAAATCCCAAACATCCTCCAGTGACTATAATGCAATTCCCCATGTTACAGCTCTCTCTCACGTACCTTGCATGTTTATAATTCTGAGGGAATGAATAACATATCTGCATAAGATAAGGATTTGATTAAAAATGGGCAATCCTCTTGAGAGATACACAGGAACCAATTAATGTTCAAGTCTGCAACACACAGCGTACATACTAAAGGCATTTATCACAGTACACATTAAACCGATTAAACAAACCCATTGACCCCAATGCCCCTCACTCTGTCATTTTGTTTGGTTATGTTTAGCGCTTTCAACACTTGCAGAATATGGTTCAGAGACAATGGAGTTAAGCTTGTTAGTTATTAAAGGACATGAGGCAATGGAAAACCCATTGGCTCCAGCAAGTCAGTTCACCCAGCATGGTGGAGCCTGTTAATGTGATTGGCTGAGCTTCGAGATGTAGGCTCCATGAATGAAGACAGACTTCTCCCCCTCAGGTAGCCTATCAGGAATCTGATCACGAGCGCCTGGTTTTCATTGGAACATCAATCCATGAGTCTGTCCTAAATAATAGTGCGCGTTAGTGAAGCATGAAACTATGGCTGTCAGTGAATGTTAAATTCATCCATTACCACACCTGCATACATAGAGAGAGTTGAAGGGTTAGGGCGCTTGGGAGAACATTGTGTTGCAGGGAGTTCTGCAGGAGTATTGACCAATAAAAACACAAAAACAGGGCAGTTTCAGTGTATACTCTGTATTACTGATGATGCTCGTTCATGTTTTTATTGGTTATTCTCCTCAGATCTTCTCAAATTTTAGCTAAAAAGTTATGACAGCCCATCGTAATGATCCACAGTGTTATAGCGTGCTGCAAAATAATTAAACTATAATCATATAAAGTTTCAAGGTAATGCGTTTACAGCATTTTCTATTTAGGGTATCTGCAACGCAGACATATACTGTAAGCCATGGGACATGTCTAAATGCAAGTCATCCTGCAGATGTGCCTCCTTCCTCTACAACAACTCCGCAGCATGAGGCATCAGATTTTAAAAGGAGCAAGGAGGCAAAAATTGTATTGAAGTCAAATTATTAATACAACTTTCTAACCGTCTCTTTGAAATGAAAGTCTGAACAAAGAGTTGCCTCAGAGCATAGAAGAATAGAAAATATGACTGAAGACTCTTGACCTACAGCCGCTCTTTCATGAGACATACATTATGGACCAAAATTCTAATGAATTGCATTTACATTTACTATTTATAACAGCTAGAGAAAGACACAGACTCAGAGATGAGCAGCTGCCCAGTGCAGCTTGCACACAATTGTGAGTTTGTGGCGGAGATTTGCGTCATCCTCTCAGCAGGAATCATATTGAATCTAAATGTGCTATCTACTAGGAATGAAAAAAACCCAAGGGAGGTGGCCCAAATATTTTTATGACTACTAAAACTACTAGTGACCCACAGGAACAATTTATATAAATATGTTTGCACATGTCTATAAATGTACTTATCTGAATTCATCTTTCTTCGCAGCAAAACACCTCTTCCCCAGATAAATTCAGCCGTAAAGGGGGTTGAGTGGTGGTAAAATATAACTGACTAGCCCATAAAACAGAACAGCAGGTGGGAATAAAAGGGAAGGTGGTCGAGGACATCTTTATTTCTCTACCTTCTTGAATGAGCTTCCTATTACCCTAATCCTCTCACATCAGCCAGGCAGTTTAAATCTTTTCTCTCAAATGACACCCTGCTTTAATGATGCAGAAAGGAAGGAAGTCAAGTTGGAAGACAGTGAATGTCTCTTGACACATTTTGAACTAAAATGGGTGCAGTTCACACATCACAGTCCCAACACTATCAGAAAAGACACTCGAAGCAATGCTAAATTTTCAATTCATGTTAAGTAATTGTTGCTCAATTTACAGTGTGCTAAATGAATTGCAAAGCACAGAACGACACAATATCCAATTTTAACTGAAACTATATGCCCGAACAGAGACACAAAGAGTTTAATGCAAATGAAAAAAATAATTCCCTTCTTGTTGTCTGTTCAAGACAATAAGCCTCCACACACAAAACAGTTCAAAAGCTTTTAATCTAATTTTGTTTTCCGTGTCTCAAACAGAGCTAGAAAACCAGCCAGACTGACTGTAAGTGATTAGTACGACAGAAATGAAACTCAGTTATGTGTCACAGCAGATACTTAATAGGTACTTTATATACACATGCTTGAGCTTTGCCAGCAAAGTATTACAGTCAGTTTAGGGCTACCTAAACTACCAACTCAACTTTAAAGGCGTTAAAACGCTGCCGATATCATGGATGAGTTAAATGAGAAGATCAATACTGTAAAGATACAGACAGCTGACAGTTAGCTTAGCGTAGCATAAAGAGTGGAAACAACACTCTTTACGTTAAACAGCTAGCCTGGTAAAGTGTCTTTAAATTCATTTCAGTTCAAAGACTCTTTTTATCCCTAGTGGGGCAATTAAAAATGTATTCAGCCGAGCACACGCATACTTATTGACATGTAATATCCCCTTTGTTTAATCCACACTGACAGTCTATTACTTACTGGCCAGGAACAGTGACTTTTTAGAGTTGTCCCACGATGACAGTGAACCTGGCAAATTAATGACTAAGAAATAGATTGGCACACAACCCCACATAAAACTTTAGAGCTCTAAAGGTGCTAGTGGGTACATTTTGCTGGACAAGGCCAGGCCAGTTGTTTCACCATGTTTCAAGATTTTATGCTAAGCAAAGCTAATAGTCTCCTGGCTGTAGCTTCATAATTAACTGACAGACATGACAGTCATATCGATCTTCTCACCTAACTCTTGGCAAGAAAGTAAATAACAGTATTTCCCACAGTATCGACCTATTCCATTAAGGAGTTTGAAAGTTGACTGCTTTATAAATAGAGCAGGACTATTACAATTTATGCACAAACACACACACACCAATCTGGACCCTGCTGCTACAGAGAATTGCCATAGTGTCAAACTCAAACTGCCAACCACTGAGCCGTTCCACTGGAGCTGTTGGGGGTTAAGCGCCTTGTTAAAGTGTAGTTTGATGGAAGTGGATGGTTCATTAGACAGTTCATTTGCTGTATAGACAGACCCAAATTATAGTCGCCATATATATACAGTATATGATATCAAATGTCACAGCTGATACTGCGTTCATGCTGAATCTACATATTTCTTAGAGACATTTCTCCTCTCAGGTGGATGTGAGTCAGTCTTGGTAGGTGAAAGATAATAAGAGTACACAGTATTTCTGCAAAACTGAAAGCCAAGTCAGCAGTCTTGGCAGTTAAAAACCAGCTTTGCAACATTACAGTGCAAACAAGTTCTGCACCTCAACTCCTCCCACAGATCATCACTCTAGTATGTATGTGACTCCACATGCCTTTCACACAACCAGTTGACACTGATTTGAATGTGTGCTCATGTTTTACAACTTTCTCTCTCCCAGCATGATACGCGAGCTCCTGCGGTGCCACTGATCGATTTCTATCCGGAGGATAAACCCCTCTATTTATGTGTAGGATTAAACAGTGAGTGTGTTGCGGGTGCCTGTGTGGATCTCTGTACTCATGGATTGCCTTGACGGATCCCTCGGGCAGTTCAGGAACTTCAAGAAGGACGACTTTGAGGCTGATTGGATTAAGGTGGCAGAATGCAGATTTGGTCAGGTGTACCAAGTCAAGCTTAAGGTCTGGCGGGTGAAATGCGCCCTGAAAAGCTTTGACACAGCGTTGTGCGCAAACAGCTTTTACAGGTGGGACTTAAATTCTGAAAACTAGCACAAATTCCCAATTATCCTGCTGGTGGGATTCAATTTACTGTCTGAATTTGCAGCAATTTCCTAGCATATGGCACTTTTGTACTTTGAAGTAATGTTAACAAAGACTTCACAAAGATTATGTGGTTTAGTTGTGTCAACAATGCTTGACACAAGACAAATAAACATACCTATTCAATGCCCAAAGCTATTTTTTTTTTTCCATTACAGCAGAATAATAGATGAGGCATCCGACATAGCCAAAGTGAAATTCAAGTACGTTGCATCCGTATACGGACTGTGCAGTGATGCATCTGCCGTTGTGATGGAGTACATGAGTAATGGATCGCTGAACAATCTCCTAGCCAGTCACACTCTGATGTGGCCAAAGAAGTTCCAGATGATTCATGAGACCTCCATGGGCATGAATTTCCTCCACAGCATGAAACCTCCGCTACTCCATCTTAACCTCAAGACATCCAACATCCTGCTGGACGATCATCTCCATGTCAAGGTCAGTGACACTTGGTGAGAGCAGCATAATGAGGCTATACATGCTTACAGTGATCTCTTGACATTTCTGAGCTCTGCAGAGAAATGTATGCTAATTCTGTACTACTCTGGAATTCTTGTTTTTCTACTAAGGTTTCAGATTTTGGTTTAATCCACTGTGAAGAGGGCATGAGCAAGAAGTTGTTCATGGAGAATTTGACAGCAAGAGGGAACATAAGTTACATTCCTCCAGAGACCTTCATTCAGTGCCCCGATCCTCCAGGAACTACCTTTGATGTTTACAGGTGACTTGCCAAGGGCAGTTTTGAAATTGCACCATCAGACTCACTCCTTTTTCTGTGACTCAGTGCACAATTCATACAGTATAACCTTGCTCTGTATTGTATATATTTTTACTCTTATCACAGGTCATTGGGACACATTCTATATATTTTACTCATGTCTGACTCACTCCTTCTTAAACTTTATATTCATTGGTTTTATTTTATATTAAGTGCCCTTCAGTGCCTTTTATATAAAAGACGGATTGCACCAAAGGTCGCTGAATGCATGATATGAAACAACAAAAAAACAATAGGACTGAAGTGCCTCTCTGTGATCTTTTGCAGCTTTGGAATTGTGATTTGGGAGATTCTGACACAACAGAAACCATATGCAGGTAAGATTTTAATTTAAAATTAATCAAATCTTCACGTCAAACATAGGTGTCACTTCAGCAATAAGTCATGTAGCACTCACTTAAATGGCATAAGGCTGAAGGCATTCTCATCTCAGTGTCTTTTTATGATAAAATGATTCATTCAGCTATTAACCCACTATTAACCCTCTTAATCATTTGTATTGTTACACGGTGAACAATCAAATCAAACAGCCTTATGCTGTAAATAAGCAAAGTGCATAGCATAAAAATGAGAAAAACATCTGGTCATGTCTAGCAGTGGGCATACATTATTTTTATTGAAATAAAATGCTGAAAGCTATAAGTGCAGAGGAAACAATAATTTAGAGTTCATGGTATTCATGAAGTCATGTCTTCAGTCTTTAACAATGACTAAAACCTTGATCTTTAATCACAACCCTGGTCAAGTAATTATCTAAACCTAAGCCTCAACTCAGCCCTAACAAATAGTTTTATTTACTTTATGTCAACATAAAACTGGAAATGGGGAAACAGCCTCTGTCCAAAGGCAACAAAATTGACCTGCCAGCACCTCTAAAACTCACTTACACTCACTTGTTATACTTTAGTACAAAATACAAAGTGTAAAAACCAAAACTTGTGGAATTATTCCTTTAACATGGCAAACAGGTAAACAAAACGAGCTCCAGAAAATCTTGCTTGATATTAAGTGGTGCAGACAACCATTGAAAAAAAAACTAAGGCACTCAGTCTTCAGGTGAGATAATACAATAAATTTATTCTTAGAGCAGAGAGGCAATG
The DNA here is from genome assembly GCA_946959425.1 of Argyrosomus regius. Lineage (NCBI taxonomy): Eukaryota > Metazoa > Chordata > Actinopteri > Sciaenidae > Argyrosomus > Argyrosomus regius. Next base: position 13,577,881 of record OX336889.1, read on the forward strand.
AAACAGACCAGCGCTCATCGACTCTTGTCTTGCATGGGTGCAGACAGGTCTTGATGACCTAGAGTCGACACGCGTTGGTCTGTTTGATTGCCTCTCTGCTCGGAGAATAAATTTCTAATATTATCTCACCAAGACGGAGTTTTTTTTTCCATGGTTGCCTGCACCACTTCATGGATCTTGTTTTTTGCAATCTGTGTGTCTAAAGAGCACCAGTCAGATCAACCATCAGAACCTACAGTAGAGCCTTCTTTCATTATAAACTGTTGAGGTGAAGATGGTGTTTTTGATCTTTTGCTACTGTGGTTACACTCTTGCTGCTTGAGTTGATCTCCATTGAACCTTGTGTCTGACATCTGCTTTATGGACCCAGGGTGCAGCATGACCACAGTGCTCTTACAGGTGTCAAACGGTAAGAGACCCTGTGTGGAGGTGATACCCGACCAGAAGCCCCGGGAGTGTGATCAGATGATCCACATTATGACACAGTGCTGGGACCAGGACCAGAGGAAAAGGCCTCACTTCTCAGGTGCAAAAGTCAAACAGTTGAATTTTTTCTTTTTTAATTTGGATTTAAAACTCTCAGTGAACCTGCAGCTCTTAATGTCATGCAATGAATTCCCAAAGAAGCTGAGTTGGTGCTTTTACAGAAAAAGCTGATTGCTCAAATGCAATTGGCAATAACAAAGAAAATGTATATCTCCTATAGTTGATGAGATCTAACATTTAGGAGAGATTTAGGAGAGATTTAACAATAGAAGAGAGTCTTGGTTACTCATTAGATACACATGTGAATACAAATTAAATATTAAGCTTGAGGAATTATATTTTAAAGACGATATGACATACCAACATTTTTCAGGCTTATTTGTAGAAAGACTGATTTAAACAAACAAAATATATTATATTAATATTTAACAAAATATATTTGTGAAGAAAGAAGACACTATAATAATACAAAAATAACAATAATACACACAATATCTTGGCTTCATCCATAGAAAGAGGATGTGTGATTAATCATATATGTCTGATGTTATGTTTAATTGCTTTTATCATTTCAATTTCTCATTAAAAGGAATATTTAAGTGTCAATAATGTCCGGAAATTCAGTAGATATCAGATATACCAGGCAGCACAAGTGCTTCATGTGTCAAGAGTCATTACTGTAGCAGCACAGGTTTGATTCAAGCCTGGGCCCTTTCCATCTCTCCAGCTGTGTCTCTAATAAAGCAGAAAATAGTCAAAAAATATAGATTTAAAAAAAAAGGATTAAAAGTATTTATATGCAACATACACACTCTTGCACACAAAAATGCCAAATGATTGAAATCAGACATTTTGATATCAGTGTTTGAATCTGCTGACATGAAAGGCATTTGGCATTTTGGCTTGGAAACAAAAATGTACTAAACAAAATAAACACATTGTTCCCTTTGGCCTTGTATGCAATTATCGAGTCAACAGCCAATGAGTTGCCACATGCTCACAGATCACACATTCGACTGCATGTAATGTTTGAGTGAAACATTTACACAAGAGGAAGTGTTGTTTAGACAAGCACTTATGGCTTGAGGGGTCACGTTAATTAATATAAATTAGTGTCATGTTTATTCATAACAGCAGCTATTCCAATGACACATTCCATGTTCACAAAAACTCATTTGTGTTTCCGTATCTATGAAATAATTTACCTGTGATTCATCCACGGTTTTTCATTCTTTGCAGTGATGGACTTATGAGAGGATCCCACTGGGGTTTTGAGTTGCAAGTCTAGGAATACATTCGTTTGATTAGGCTAATTCAGAAAAGTCCTTTCCTTGACTGTTGTTTTGCTTGCAGATATTGTGAAGAAAACAGAGGGTCTCAGTGAAGTCCTGAACATCCCAGGACCAATCCAATGTGACAAAAATGGTGACAAAGGACAGAAATCAAATTATCCTTGGATGGTTTCTCCGAAGGTTAGTTCTGCTTGACACTCTGCTTAAATGGTACTATATAATGAGCAGCTCAGTTCAGGTTAATGGTATTATAAGGACGAGTCTGGATAAAGGTAATGCAGTTAAAACTATAGAAAAATCTACACCCACACTAGAGGCTCTGTGAGGACGTAAACCTGCAGCAGATACAAGTTGTGAAGACATTAACATACAGTAGCATTGCCTTTTAAGTTGATATAGGGCAGTTGTTAGCAGAGAGTTGAGAGAGTTATGAAGCAACATTAGCATTCATTTGGAGTGGTGTTTCTGGCCACCTTGGCCACCTCTTTTAGCTTTGTTTTAACTCTCTACCAACTCCTGAGGGAAATATCTGGCTCTTTAGCTGCTAAATTCTCTACTATGCTCACCAGATAGCTGCTAACTTTCTTCTTTTGGGTGCTGAACAGGTTATGTAGGGTTGTAGGAGTGTTTTAGCCGAAAAGCTGCTGCGGCCCAAAACATTGCTATAAGAGCATTAGGATTTATCCTCTTGATAACATAGATATCTGTAAATTTCAAGGCATGTTAGCTGCTAGTATGGCTTAAAACAATATACTGTGCAGATAGTACATAAAATGTATCCACTTCATAACACAAGTGTAAGTGTTTACCCTTGAATGCTCAGATGGTGATTGATATGTGCATATTAACAACTTGTAATAATGGATGTCACAGTTAATAACTTTTGGAGTATTTCCTTTCTTTCTTTTCCATTTTAGATTGCTTTGCCTGAGATGCCTGACCTTCCCTTGGGTAAACACATGGATAGAGTAGAATGAAAATCATGTTCAATGCAGTACAAAGCCTAGAGGGCTGACATTTAAAAAGTGCTATTTACAGTCCTGTCACATTTTTAATATTACCTTTAGTACTGAGAAGCAGAGTCAACTATCAGTGAGGAAGAATGAAAGACACAGTCATGCAGTGTGGTAGATCCTTTTCCTCTGAGATGTTGACTAGAGTATTAAATAGATGATTCACAATACTTTGAATGCATTCCCTATTAAAGTAAAGTATAAAAGTATAGGTACGCTTGTTCAAACACTAATGCACTTGGTAAACATTTCACATATTCACTGAGCTCAAGAGCTGCACCTTCTGCCATTATCTACACAAGCACACTGCTGCACACAATGAAATGAGGAGTGTCAACTTTAATACAGCTGCATTCATTTTAAATAATATAATTAGACTATAATCATAATTTTCTGCAGCTATTTTACTCATTTTTTACCCTTTCATTTCATTTCACAGATTACCAACATGACAAAAACAGCATTCTGTTTCTGCTGTCCAAAAAGGACTTTGGTAGTTTCAAAGCGTCTGTGAAAAAAGAGCATGTGAGCTCGCAGTTTTCTGGTAAAAAGAGCCTCCTCCACTACACGGTAGCCAGCAGGGATGCAGAGAGTGTCGAGCATGTTCTGAAGTTGGGTGCTGACATCAACTGTACGACTACTAGAGGTTACACTCCTCTTATTGTTGCGGTTCTGCACAGGTCTGTATAAAAATATATTAGCAGAATTTTGTTTTACTTTATTTACATTTATTTGAAAGACATTAATAATAATAATAACAACCACAGCATTTTTCTACTCCTGTATTTCAAGTAAAAAAAGAAAAGATTTACTCATGCAAGAGCTAGACCTAGAAGTTGTTATCTTGGCTTAGTATAAAGGCTGAAGTCAGAAATATTGTCCCCTCTGAATGAAACTTGTTTTCTACAGCGTTCATTGCATCATCTCTTTGTTGCTGGAACATGGAGCAGCTCCCAACCAGGGAGATGAGGACCAGTGGACAGCTGTCCATTTCGCTGCTCAGAATGGCGATGACCGGACAGTCCGTCTTCTGTTGGACAAAGGAGCTGTGGCGGATGCCCGGGAAAAAGCCGGTTGGACGCCCCTCCACCTGGCCTGCCAGAACGGCCATGAAACAGTGGTGCGCCTGCTGCTTTCACGGCTGTCGGAGGAAGCAGTCGGAGAACGGGAGGCACAAGGGAGGACGCCACTCCACCTAGCCTCCGCCTACGGGCATCTGAATATTGCCAAGCTCCTCCTCGCTCAGGGAGCAGATCCCAATTCTACCGACTGCTCCCTCTCCACTGCTCTTCATTTATCAGCAGAGGAAGGTCATAACAGGGTAGTTAGACAGCTGCTGAAGAGTGGGGTGAATATTGACAGTCCAAACAACAAAGGATACACTCCACTTCACCTGGCTGCTCACAAAGGTCATACGGGCATATGCAGGCAGCTGTTGTCCAATAAGGCCAGCCCAGATACCAAGACCATCCAAGGCTGGACCCCCATCCACCTGGCTACCTTGAGGGGGCATGATGCCACGGTGGCCCAACTGGACACTCAGGGTGCTTGTGTGAACGCCAGAGGTGAGAATGGATGGACCCCACTCCACCTCGCCTGCCATCAGAGTGAGCCGGAAGTGGTGGCAAAACTCCTGGCAGCTAACGCTGACCCAAACATGTCAGAGGACAGTGAAGGATGGACGCCATTACATATCGCCTGTACCAGTGTCAGTTTCCCGAGTGTCCTCCACTTAATAACACATCACGCAGATGTCAATGCTGTAAACTCAGGAAAGGCGACACCTTTACACCTGGCAGCCCAGCATGGCTCTGTGCCTATTGTAAAAGCTCTGCTGCTGAATGGAGCAGACAAGACTCTGCTGGACTCCTCTGGATCCACAGCTCTGAATGTGGCCCAGAGGTGTGAAAAATGGGAAATAGTGCAACTGCTGGAGTAGTAGTTGCAATATGAATGGAAGGATTACAGTACAATGAGAACAGCTAGAAGATTGTCTTCCCTTTGAGTGGGGCCCTCATGAAGCAGCTTAAAGCAAGTTTGTTTTAGTTTAATAACATTTATTTAAGAATGATATTTCTGTCATTTAAATTATAAACACAATTGCAGGTAAAACACACAAAGAGTACTGCTACTTCCCTATATCTGTTAGGAATACTCACAAAGACTGTGGTTTTATTTTTTTCCCCATTCTTCAGACATTTATGTCACAAACTGACACAAAGTCTGTAAAATCCTACAGAAACATTATTGTGGAATATGGAGCCAACACATGATTACAGAATCAGGTGAAGTGGCCTATAAGGACAAAAACATATATTGATTCACCTCTTTGTTTGCTTCCTCTGTGTGCTTTCCTTGTAAATGTAATGAATGCTGCTGCCACATATGGCTGAAGATAAAATTATAAAAGAGCTGTTACAATGACTTATAGAGGCATTCATTTGATTAAACCTGTCAGATCCTATAAAGGTATTGTGTGTCTAATAATGTGGCGAAAATATGGATGACAACAAAACCAGTCCATCATCATTTAGATGCATCTATCCAACTCCTTCCAACCATAAATACGTATATGCTTTATGACAAAGCAAAGTAACTCTGATTATCAGTCATTCCCTGCAGACCGTGGGAAGCACTGCCCAGCTTATGCTACATTCATTTACCTCAGTGACACCTTATTAAATTGAAATTAAATGCATGGATTCAGGAGCTTTATTGACCTGCATGTTCACCATTTTTTCCCTGAAACCACATGAGAGGAATTGGACTGACAGCACTGAGCTGCATCAAATTACTGTAAATGAACAGAGCAGACTTAAATTGGACTCAGACTGAGATTAGATTTATTTTTGGTTGCTGAGTGAATGTGTTTAAAATGATAATTTTATTCCGAAACATATACATATACATATATATGATGTATATACAGTATGTATATGTATATATGCATGTATGTATTATTAGGTGATGTCTGTTTATTTTTCTTGAGTTGTCTGCTAGTGTTAGCCATTTTTGAATGTTTATATGACAACACTGAACCAACCATCCATCCTCCTGTAATCCTATGGGGGATTAGAAGAATTGGAAAATGCATACTGTGTGTGTGTGTGTGTGTGTGTGTGTGTGTGTTGGAGGTTTAAGATTCACTAAAACTACGCTTGTCTGCAGCTGTTCACCTGACCGTGTAAAACCAATCCGCTTATAAAAACGTGAAAAGTTAAAAGTGTACAAATACAGATTTACAACAGCTTCTAACCTCAGCTAAACCTAACTAACGTACGCTAAGTTAGGTGTTGCTACTTCACAATAAAAGTCATACACTCTACATTACCAGCATGATAGCATTATTTATTCTCTAGCCTGTTATTGTTTGGCTGAATTTTTCCCCAGTGATACTTGTGTTCAATTTATTTTTGACTCATTTTTATACAGCTATCAGGAAGCTGCACTCACCTGGGCTGCTTTAGATTTAGATAAGTGAAATCCTGATTTATAATGTCATATGGCTTATATCAGGAGCCTGACAAAGTAAAGTACCTGCTGACCCTGCCTTCACTGTAATTTATACACTAGAATTTGAAATGTAGCTATAACATTATGAAAAGAGGCTCTCGAGAGAGGACCATGTATTTCAGATTGGGTATGATGATTGATAGTTGAAAATGTCCTTTTTACCGCAGCAACTCCCATTTAGAATTTATGAGGCCTTCAATGACTTAAAAAATGCAAACAAACAACATTTGTGTGATTGTTATCTATAGGAAACAGTCTGATGACAGCTGAGCAGATGGCAATGACAAACATCTGTGGAATCCAGAGAGCTGTGTCATTGTCCAACCTGTCGAACGGTGTTTTTGTCCTCCCTACATTCAAATAAAGCAAGCGACTTTGTGTGTAACTATACCATTGTTCTAATGCCAGTGCCTGAAAAATTAAACTCACTTTCCCCAAGAACATCTAATCAGGCCTACCTAAATCAATGGTGCTGCCCCAACCTTTTTACACATACAGTGACACGTCGGATACCTTCTATCAGCCGGTAATTGGGTTTGCAGGCACCTAAACTAATTTTATTTTCTAATAGGGAGACAAGCAGGAAGAAGATAATGTCATGTAAGTTGCTCGTACCACAAACAACAAGAGCTGAGGAAAGAAAGAACAGAACTGCAGTGCTGTTTTACTTTAATTTGAAGAGCCACAATATTCTTTAATAACATTACTTATGTTACATATATATCTTTCATATAGAATAAACAAGAGCTTTATAAAACATCTCATGCTAGTCCACCTTGTTGCTCTTGTTTATGTTGCAGAATTGTTTTAAATGAAACAGAAACTTTACTTTCTAATTGCTTTAACTCAACTCATAATATGAATACTCACAGAATAAAGCCCACCGTGGTATTTTTCCACTTCCACAAATTAAAGATGTGTTGCTGCATTCAAAGGCTCTACAGGCTTTTGTTGCAAAACTCATCTCATCTCAAGCTATTTGCATATGTAATAGTATTTCCAACAACTTAGACAACTGGATCATTTGGATATGGGCCTGCTATGGATGAGCTGTTTAATCTCCTTGTCTGCTGTGACCGAAACCCCTATGTAGTGTTCAGCCTGTTTACACAGATGTTGTGTTTGCATAAAGATTTTAAAATGTTATTTTGTTCCACCAATGCCTCTGAGACACTGTTAAAAAGGTCTGTCTGACATTCAGAGCTCTCATCTTAATGATAGGATGTAATCTGGCTACTTAGAGGTATATTTAGCTTCTCAGAGGAGAGCCATTACATGCTTTCTGCAGAGCCTCTCTTAACTGGCAGGGTTAAACTCACCACTGAGCTGTGCCCTGTGGTGTTAAGCAGCTTCAATCATGACTGATGCAGCTGTGTCTTTTGATCCAGGTGTGCCGCCTCAGCAGGGCCAAGCAGGCATCTAGGCAGGCATCTCTGGTCCTTGCCACAGTAATTGATTGAGTGATCTATCATGTCTCCCGAGGGCTGATTTTTTTCCGGTGTGATGATATGGAAAACATTTTTCGCCCCTGTCATCTCTTAGCGACCTCTCACTCCGCAGTATGACAGTGGAAAAAAACACCATAGGTCGATCTCTCCAAATCCCCAAGGTTGTCGCTTGCTGTTGTGCAGGTGAATGCTCTTTTTCACCTGGGTGAACCTACATTCAGGTGACTGAGTGAAAGCATTTGGGGAAATCCTGCTAATTACTTCTTCATCAAATGAACACTTTGAATAAGAAACCTGCATAAAGACTCAGCAAACACTGGCTTTATGAAGAACACCCCGGAGGATTTTAAAATGATAATCTATTCCTATACTACAGTGTTTTCTCAGCTATTGAACTATTGCAATTGAATGGCCTTGTTTCCTCCAGTGTATTCTTATTATCTCTTCAGCTCCTTCTCCTTGGTGTTGTCATGTTGCTGTGAAATGATTAATGGTGGATCCCATCCCTATCTCGCTAGCACAGAGCAGAAACCCCCCAAACCCTCAGTAACTTTACACTATTTGAATACCATATACACTTGACACAGTTTGGCAGCATCTCACACTTAGGAGAATTGTATGTCCCATCTTTACTAAGACAAGTGGTTTGAAAGACAAACAAAGTCTCTGTGTGTTAATTTCATGCATCACGTCATTCTTTCTTTCCTTTATTTTATCTTTCAGCCAGAAAATCTCATTTAGGTCTTTAATAATAAGTAATCTATAATGAAAGTAAAGGCATGGAAATTATTTGTGGTTCAAAGAATAATAAATCCCTGAATTAATTAAAGTCAAGCAGGTTCAACTCTATATCTATACAAGATAATATAGTTGTTGGGCTTGCACTCAATTAGCAGCCATTTAATGAGCAGTCTTTCGGGTGCTTTGGTGGTGCAAAGTGGTATTGAAAAGTGTCCCTTGATAAAAAGTAGCAAATTTTTTGGCTGTTTTATAATGATGGATAATAGTGTGTTTTTGTACTTGTCAGGAAAAACAAAAGTTTTTAAGACAAGCTTTTAGTGAAGCGCCGCCCCTGTGCCTTTTAACATACAGTGTGGTAATGCACAATGATTGTGTTCTGTCCCAAAGGCTCTAATTAAATTTAATGGAGAGGTTATAAAAAGGGTTACACAGACATAAAAAAAATAGCACAAGTGATACAGTTTAGTATAAAACATGTATACTCGTGGAGCTTATTTGTTTGTTATGTGGCCTTAAGCCCTTGTGTATTGCAGTTGAAATAATGGTCTCTGCAACATTGATGCACTATGGTTAGGCTGGTGGGCTGTAGTCTCCAATTATTTATGAGACTACATCCCACATAAAGTACAGTTTACTTCATTTACATTTACAACTGACAATTATTCTTTTCTTGTATATATCGATCTTTGAGAAGGGTTGAGTCTGGGGCAACTGGACTCAGTTTTAGATCCGTGAAGTAATTTCACCTCTTATCCAAGAGGCTTCTTCAGTTCTGACTGACTGGTGAGGAAACCCAGGTATTTATATATTGATATGTTGTTCTTTAAGAGGGAATGCATACACCTATATTAACCTTGTGTGCTAAGAGTCATTGACTTCAAAATGACAGTTGAATGTTTTGTCAGGGTTTTAATTTCCTTTGAGATTAATTTGCTGGTTTTCTTCCCCAAGCCTATAATTGAGTAATAGGGTAAACTTTTGATTACGAAGGCTTTAAATATTTACTCCAAGTGCTCATGACTGTTGTGGAGAAATTGCTGAAGTCAAAGGTCAATGGTGAGGTCAGGAGTTTAGAAAGTGTTCAGGAGCCTCTGATGTCTTATGCTGTAATATTTATTGACACTTGGCCAAGGAGAATTAGAGACACTCTCATGGTGCATCAGAAGTGCCTGAGTCAGTCTCACATTCTGCCCAACTCATGCTGGTGGATAGACTTTAAACCTCAAGATAACACCACAAATACTATACGCCCCAAATGAGACAAAGAGAATGTTTTTACCCATGCAGGTGTTACTGTCAGAATATTCTAGTCTGGAGACACAGATGTCTGTTTACGCAGATTGGAACGTCAACGGCAAGCTATCTTATTATGTCTAGGAAGGCAGCAATAGTCTCTTCGACCCTGGCCACCACAGTGTTGAGATAGACTGGCACCTACTGTTCTCAACCAAAGCCAAACAATTAATACTGCCAAGGACCTCAAGGCCCACACGTGACCTCGTGTAACCTAAGGATAGAAAATTCCATAACAATGACTATAGTAGAGCATGATCGGATAAGTTAAACTTTACTCTAACTTTTCTCTGACCAATTCAGGAGTTTTTGTGTCAAATTAAAGTATGAGGTAAATCTGAAATAATTCATTAACACATTTACATTTGAACTGAAACCAACCTGATGAGTGGACTGTGTGTGTCTAGCGACTGGCGACTGGCATCTCAAATTACATTAATCAGCCTTTAAACGTCCAATGTGTAAGATTTAGTGGTATTATATATATTATATATAATATTTATACATAAGTATATAATTATAAGTATGTTTTCAATAGTGTATAATCACCTGACTTAAAATGAAAATCTTATTTTTCTTATCTCTTTTTGTTACCTTGGAATTACCTTTTTTGTTTACAGATGTTGTTTTCTCTCTCCAATTTTCTTTCTTTCGACCATACATAAAGAGAATTTCAGCAACTTTGACCAAACACTGACCAAAAGTTTTACTCTGCAGATTAATGACAAAAAGATATATTGCTGTTGTAGAGGAAGTGCATTGGAGATGACAATATCATAACTTCCAAACATTTCTCTCCTTGGACAAACTGCCAGGAGGACCAAACCGACAGTGAATTAAACACCACTCAGATATGTATCTGTTTCATTTCCTCCTACCTTCACCTCTTGTCCTTCAGCCTTCAGTAAAGATTACATCCAACTTCTGCAGATGAACGAGAATTGTTTTCATCACAAGCCTCTCCATCACATAAAAAACACACACACACCTCAAACCACAAGTTAATGCAGCTGCTTCTCACTTCCTGCCACTCTTAACAAGCTCTTCAGTCACTTACTATATCCATTATTGAGTAGTAGTCAGGAATGGCGTGCAGGCATGTCAAACAGTGTGTATGAAGGCAGACACAAATTGACTGCACTGCATGACATGGGACAGCCTTTAAAATATCTGTCTGTTTTCTAGCTTAAAACATTACAGTACACTACCACTGAGCTGGCAGATGTACCTAATGTGGAAAATCATGAAAACATAGGAAAGCATGTTTCTGTTTGTTGTTAATTTGCAGCTCCAGTGCACAATGCCTTCATTGGTTTGGTCATTTCCAGCTGGCAGAGGTAAAAAGAAGGTTACCTTCACTTTCTAATAAATTTAAACCTGTAATGGCACACAATGGTTTATTTTAGCTGTGTTGATAACACTGTGATCTCTTGGTTACATTCATCTATGTATAATCCCAAGAAGGTCAGGAGTTATTGGTTTTGAAATTTCCAGTGAAATTGTGCCAAAGCTCCATTCAAAAGCACCACTGAGATCCTCTTGATATTCTGTGCAGCAAGGTAGAAAATATGAATTGAGAATAGGTTATCTGCTATAACCCCTCCAGCCTTCTTCACACTAGCCAGGACCTAGAAGAGTAAATGAATCAATACAAGTGCAGATTAAGGTGAGGCTGGTGTTTTAGATAATTGGAAAGAGCTTAAAACCTTTAATTGGGCACTAAATCCACTGCCTGCGTAGATAGAATGTATTATTAAACATTTCCTCGTCATTTCTAATATTCGGGATAATGGGTATTAATATGAAGTACTCCCCTTTTTATGTTAGGAAAAACATACAAAAGACTCACATTGAATCATTCAAACATGAATCTCTCTTTTCTGTTGTATCAGGATGTCACTTGTATCTAGGTGACAGTTATGTCATGGTAAATCACTCACTCTTAATGACTGTCAAGCAGTATCTATGATGGCTCAGCCTTAAGGATGTTGATGTGGGCTCTTGGGTCAATAGCTGACAACGGAGCAATGACTCTAAAACTTTCTGCTAAGCACCCTCAAAGGATCTGCAGTGTGCCTAAGATGCTGTGTGGGCAAGCAGCAGACAAAAGGATGTTACAATCCTTTCATTAAATTTGGTTATTGAAATTCTGCTGATTGCACAAAATATTAGAGACCTTTTCCGATATTACATTGTAGACTAATCAGAGAAGCAACCTTCTACACTCTGGCTCTGATTCATCTGCTTCTGTTTTACTGTCCTTTTTTTGTGAACAGTGAATCAATGAGGAATAATTGCCTTTACCTTGGTTCACCTTTTTGTAAGTAAAAAAAGGATTGGTGAGCTTCTCCTTGACCCGTAGTCAAGTGGAACGGAGAAGAGTCAACAGGGAAAAAAGAACTAAAATACAATTAAATGTGGGGAAATAGGTTTCATAGAAATAGGCAAAGTTGCCCACTATGCACATTTGTCCCATGAATTAATATGTATAGATAAAAACAAAATGAGTTGACCTGTATGGAGGCGCTGGGAGCCAGGGCCATAGATAAACTGAGGTCACAGGTCTAAGTCCTGACAACACACCACTAGCCACCCTCAGAGAAGAAGCTTTCTAATATTGTTTTAAAATGATTTTATTTTTTTTGTTTTAGTTCAATTATTGCAGAGAAGTTAATCATTTATTAATCATTCATTAGGTCTACTGTATTGATACCTAATTACTGTATAAATCAAACACACACAGATTTATGCCTATAATCACTAGTGTAGCTTCATCAATGAGTCCCATGTCCCTACAAACAAATGCTGCACCACAGTTGCTGAATTAACCCAAAGTTGACCCAGTAATTAAAAGAACTGATGATTTTATCAACAGCATAATGCCAAAATGGAAAATTTTAGGCTTTCTGCCCAAAATGCACATTGGGATTTGTAGTTAATTTCTACTTCTATCTAATACTACAGAGCAAAGAAACACCCATTAAAAATACAAAGGAGTTAAAGGCAGTCCAACTGGTAACATTTACCCCAAACCAATAACCTAACTAACTAACCAAATATAACTAACAACAAAATGTGTGTATTTCTATGTCTGTGAGTCAGGTGCAGCACTCCAATGCTTCTCCTCTCTCTGATTGTAGAGGGGAAGTGAAGAGAGGAAAGGAGTGGGGGGAGCAGTGTGCAAAAGCAGAAAGTGGAAGACATTAAACAGGGATAAAGTGGAGACAGGGAGAGGGGGAAGGCGCATCTCATGGAGATTGTGATTATGACTATCTGCACCAAGAGGGCTCTCCAATCTCTCACATTTACTCTCAGCACAATTAACAACACATCCCACTGCTCCAAACCCAATCCCTGGCTCCTGATTTGATAGATTGTGTTAAGATTTAGATTGATACTCGGCCTAGGGGGAGAAATGATTACAAATGACCCATCTTCACAAACCTCAGCTAATGCAGCAAAGAGCCAGGTGGAATCAGTTGGTTAGAAAGAAGAGGGAGGAGGGGGCTGAGTTGAAAAGCTCAGCTCACTGAACTTCAGTCATTTGCTTTTAGCTTTGTACTGTCATGCATATCAAGCAAAGTTTGCAGAATCAGAGAGGAAACAAGATGTGAAGCATATCCAATCGATCCAATCATATCCACCGCAATATTTTTCTTGTCTCACAATTTCCCTCCCTCAGGCACATTTTGAGATTAAACGACTTCCACGTTTTGAAGCTTTACTGTGTTCTTGTTTGACACTTCTCTGCATGCATTTTATTTGCTGGTGCCACTGAGGAAAGGGGACTGCTTCATCCCTAATGCTGCAAAGACTGTTTCACCTCTTATGAAGACCAAGTGTGAATGCAGATGAACAGGTAAATCACAATTACCAATTTTCCCGACAAACACTTTGCAGCATCATGTCAATAGTTTGGAAGGTATTCATTACATCGAGTGAAAAATGTTCAATGCAGACATAAATCCACTAAGCAATTGTAATTAAGGTTAGGTTAAGTAACCTTGACTATGGCACATATTTAAACAACATTTAGTGAAGCACATTAAAGTGCCTACTCACAATGAGCGTGTGAGGGTCAGATTTGTGATTTCTTTTGAACTGACAGGTTTATGTGTGTACTGAAAAGTAAAAGAAAAATGTGCGACAATGAGTCCATGTCAATGTTCCATTTGAAGGAATAATTGACATAATTAAGAGTTGTGTCAAGGGGGGGAATATTCACACTTTTAACAGGCATTTCATTCAACATCCAAATGAATGAAATAATTTAATACATGCTGATATCCTGGAGAGGTGCTCAAGCTGTTGGACAGCTATTGCAACAAACACATATTTCAAAAAGGTCATGATAAGAGCTGTTCAGAGCGCTGTGAGTGTCTCATTGAAGCAAGAGAATGATAAGAGGGCAGGATTGCTGTGCTTCAAAGGGGCCTTCTTCAAATGCCATATCAGCTTCTTGATGATTAGTGTGGGCAGAGCAACTGAGTGCTTCGCTGAGAGCAACACAGTGTAAGTAAATAATTCATACTGTGACAATTGTAATACTGAGATAATTAACATTAACGATAGTAGAAAGATGCTCCAAATATAATGTTATCGTATTATCTTTTCAAGAGGGCGGCACACAAAAAGTCCCAAAGCTCAAGTTCCAACACCGATGCTAAAAACCTATTCAGATCTCTTGTAGAGGTGCTCATATGAAGCGGCCGTTGTAATGGTAGTCTTAGCTTTAGATGCAGTGTTAAATGCATGCAGTTGTTGCATGCTGTCACACAAAAACGCTCACTTACTTCCTCTACATTTTCACAAAACAAGAAAAAACATCAAATGATCAATTAAATGGATGATCAGTAACACAAACAAGATGTTGAACATAAAATTGAAGCTTGACAAAGGACAAAAACACTAAAAGTTAATACAATAATTCTTGTTATTTATTTCTAATAGCTCCAGTAAGTGCTCCATGGACCAAAATAACATCTCAGAAAAGTCTGGCTTAAAAATACATCAGAAGTCCATCCCCGAATGAAAGTTCCTGTTAAATATTCAGAAATATTTTTGTCATTTCACAGATTGCCTTTAAAAAAACCTTACAGATCTCAAAAAAGAGACAGATAAAAAGGAAACAAAACCACTGTGCTGAAAAACTAAAACAAGTGTGGAAAAACATTAGGCTACAACTAAATACAGTTCTAAAGAGTGAGCAAGTAGTGGCGTTGTTGTTGCAAACCAACGTTTCTTGAGCAGGCAGAACAATTGTGTTTGCAACTCTTTGACTTTTGAGAATAACTAGTAATTTCTACATAAGGTATTACCATATTGTACCACTTTGTCTCACTGAGCACATGGCCTTCAGGGCTCGACAGAGAATAAATGTTGGTGGTTGATTGTCCAGCAGTAATCACACTTAAGGACTCAGTTCCTTGGTAGAAGAAGATTTTAATAATTCAGTAAGGCTATCATGAATGAATCAGTTAATTAAGAGTCACCTTATTGCTTGAACATGCAGTGCACGCAACCCCGCCTCTGTTTGAACTCTCCTCCTTCGACCTCTGGGACTATTTTTGGACATGCCTGTCATTTTGTTTTGCATTGCTAGAGACAGAGGTAACAAGGGAAAACACCCAATGGAGGTTGAAGGGGCAAGAGAAGGGGAAGACAGGCATGAGAAAGACTCTCCTCAGAGACCCTGTGTTTCATGCTACAGCATCTCTCGTCATGCACAACTGACTGCCAAGGTTACCATGTTTGTTATCGACATTGCCTTTGATATTCCTCGCAGCAGAATCAATGATACGGTGTGTAACATTATAAATCACAGATGAGAACCACTGCTTGGTCATGTGTCATTTCAGGCGCGGTATTGAGAGACAGGTCAGAGATTGACGGGGAATGGGAATGGTATGTTGGTCTCAGAGCATGTGCAGGTGTTGTGGGTAACACCAAATGGATCTTCAGTATATCACTGGTGCTTCAGTTGAAGCCCTAGGGAGCGGTAGAAGGAGTGACACTGGAGGCAGGCTGGCCAGCATTCAGAGATTTCCCCTGATGTAATCAGAAATTTAATCAGAAACATGGAGCTGCCCAGCGGCAACAATGATAAAAGAGGGATCAAAACCACAGCTGTTTATAGACTGACAAAAAACAAGTACCAAAAGACTGCATTAACGATGTGAGGAATAACCACTTAATATACTTACACATGTGTGCCTGTGTGTCTTTGTCTGCATGCTGTTGTTTGTCACTGTGCATTAGAGTGTCTTATATATAGTATTTCATTTACACACTTTACACTAACAAGCTCTTGATTATTCATAAATTCAGATGCATTTCTGGTGTTTAATCCCTCGTGAATTTTTCACTGGTGCTGAATTTAGATACATGTCAATGACAGTAATGTGTTTATATTTAAATACCCAATAAAGACACTACAAAAGCACTGTCAGATGCAAATGAGTGCTTTTAGGCTATACTGTAGTTTTATGCATGAACTGTATGATTGATTTTTATATAGACAGACCTACAAATTGTTAACCAGTACAGCAGCTGTAATTAAAATGATTCAGTAGCTATTATGAAGAGAGAAAGTGTGCTAACACAGAATATCCAGTATCTTGGTGTGGGAAATTCCCTGTAGGGATTTTTTATGGAATACTATATATACATGTGTCACACAGGACAAAGGGAGATCCATATCTAGCAGACAGTATACGCATAGATCATACATGAATCTTTGCCAGTAAACCAGACATATAAACCAGTGTGTATGAAGGTTGCATGCAACTGAATAGTGCAATGTGACATGCAATTTACACATAAATATTTCAGACAAGTTTTACACCTCCTGGTGTCCCAGCGGGAGCACTTATAGTGAAATATGTGACACAAAATCAGATTCCATTGGCTGCGCTAATTGAAATGATTGTTTTCTTCTTTTCATTGTCCTGGCTCCTCCATAACAACTTAGCTCTGATAGTGTTTTCCAGGGGGCAAATATAATCCAAATGTCCTAGGAGATGGTGGAAGTCCATTAAGCTGTGTCACAGAGTATATCACATCAGTCAGCCGCTGCCTGAAGGGACTCTGAAACTGACAAAACACCCTCTCCACTGATTCTGTTCGACAAAGAAAAGAAGAAACTAAAAGAGATTAGAAAGTTTTGAGCTGCAATCGGGCATTTACAATATTTTGTATTCCTTTTATGTTGTCACTGGCTGCCTGCTCCAATAAATAAAATATATCTGATTCCTTGGGGTTACAAAATATATATAATCTTCATCACAACTAAACTCAACTATACTAAACTTGTCAATTTGAACAATGCACTCATTCACTTGCAGAGAGTTACATGAGAAGATCAATGTCACATTAATCGTTTTTTATAAGACTGGCAGCAGGCGGCAGCTTAGCTTAGCATAAAGACTGGAAACAGAGGGAAGCAGCTAGCTCTGGGTTAGGGTTAGGGTTAGTTCTGTCCAAAGGTGACAGATTCAACTCACTAATTAACACGCAATATTTTGTTTTGTCCAAGATATTGTCTAGTACATAACTCCTCATAAAACTGTTACTTTTGTTTTTCTTTTACACCTAACACAAACAAGACGAAACCATGTTAAATAATGAGTTTCAGAGGTGCTTTTTTTTTATTACATTGGGCAGAAGTAGGCTAGGTGTTTCACTTGTTTTAAGTGTTTATGCTAAGCTAGGCTAACATCTACTGTCTCCAGCTTTAGATTCAGCTTCTCATTGAACTCCCAGAAAAAAAGCAAATAATGATTGTCAGAGATGTGAAACTACTTTAAAGCCTGTACAATCTGTTATAACCTTCAACCGCAAAGAATGTTCTACAAGTCAGACAAAGGCAATGAAAGATTATTTAGTTTTATTAGTGTTGCTTTCCACGCTGTAGCTAATCATTTAGTGGAGAAAGCTTTACAATGGAGAAAGCTTTTGTCTTCTGAAATCCATTTATCAATGTGAAACAATTTAGTTGTTTTTTTTTTTGGTTCGAACACATCACAATAAACTCTGCCTTTTCTGTGTATCCTCTGCTAACAGCACTCACTTCAAGTGATGAATTGCCTTGAAACTCAAGAACTTTTCATTTTCTTACCTTTGTCTTTCAAGTTGGAGTTATTGCTAACAGCATTATATGAATATCATGTTGTTGTTGTTTTTTTGTTACCCTGCATGTTAGCATGGTATAATACTGATTTTTATTTGCCATAAAATGATGCAATGTTGGACTGTCTTTGGTCTGACTTTGGTCATCACAAAGACTGATGCTGTGCTCAAACTACTCCTGAAAAATTGCAATTCATAGCCACAACAAAGTCATTATGACAGCCTTTCTTTTTTCCAAGACATTTGGAGGTGATATTCATCTACTGACAGTCTCCATCACATCACATAGACTGTAAAGTTATATTTTTCAAATGTTTCAAGTCTATCTTATTTATATAGCCCAATGTCATGAATCACAAATTTTCTTCAAGGGGCTTCATAATTTATAAAACATATGACACCTTTTTCCTTAATTATTCAGGCAAGGAAGATTTCACAAAATACATTAATGTGGAAAAAAAATCAAAGAAACCTCACAAGCATCAAAATGACCTTTGCTAAAAAGAATGTCTGAGCTTCACACACACACACACACACACACACACACACACACACACACACACACACACACACACAAAGACAAAGACAAAGACAAGGACAAAGACAAGGACACAGACACAGACAAGTGAACAGACTGCTTGATACTTTCACAAATAATTTGTTTCCCACAGACTTGCAACACTTTCAAATGCTTTTCTTTTAAATTAACTTTATTATATTTAGAAAGATGAAGTTTGAAACTTTAATTGGCTTTTCTTACGCTACAGAGGTATCAGAGTGACTAGGGTGTGTGTCATTAAATAGTCTAAGTCTCTCCCATGAGTGTGGCCACATGAACAGTACATGTCAGTGACTGTGGTGCTTTAACACTGGACATCTCGCATATGTGCAGGTCGAGTCATTATACCAACAAACTCACCTGTGACTATTCAAGCATGTAGTTCACATGCCCCAATAAGCACATTGCGTGATGACGTAACGCAAAGGTTTTACCTTGCGTCATCACACAATGTGCTTCTGCAGGATCTCCGATCCAGAATTCATAGAACCGTAGTTACATTTGTAACCCTCAATCCAATTCATTCTTCCTGACTACCATGCTTGGCAGTGTTTTAGCGCTGGATGACTTACACCAGCAAGGTCATGAAGAATGCTCACAGCACTAAGCAATGGAAACTGTTGACAGGACAGCCGTTGGCACAGAATGGGGAGAAGCCACGTTGACACGTCAAGGTACACAAAGAATCCCAGATTGCAATAGCGCAGATGTCTTGGAGAGAGACGCCTTCAAAGTTGCCCACGATGTGGACACACTCTGAATAGAGTGTGACATCTCACATTACTAGGTGCAGGTAAGCCTCACAACCTATACGTGCACAGAAGTACATCCACAATCCAATTAGCCTCTGTTTTGATCAAGATTCACCCTTCTTACAATCCCTATAGCCAACAAACAGTTTGTCAGACTTAGGATTGTCGTTGGACCCCCATTAAGTACAAAGCTGCTGGGCGCAGAAACCCTGACGGCTCTTCTGATCCCTCAGATGAGGATATTGGATTGAATGCAACTCGATGATTTAGATCGAAGAAGCAGATTGCGTGATGACATTAGATTTTTATACTGGATCATGCACCCTACGTCATTGCATGGTCACAGGAGACTTTGATGTCATATTGACTCAATCCTGGGCATATGCAAGATGGAGATATCCAGCGCTAAAGCCCCACTATCTGGTAGTCTGTAAAAATGAATTAGACTTTCATTGTGTGCATATAACATTTATAACAAATACAACAAATACAACATGTTGAGGGACTCAAATAATTAGAAAAATATGTACAAAATCCCCCAAATCATGAAAGAAGAATCAAATATACAGTTTAATGTCAATTCAATCGAGGGTGATTTTATCAGTGTGAGCTTCCAGGTAACTTACCAGTCTATGTTACATTTTGATCTAATATTCAGATTTGAATACCCTGTCTTCACTAGAGCTTGATCCTAATCTCAGTTGTCTTATTTCACTACCTCATGCATCACATTTCCAATGGGAAGGACTGAGGCTATTTATTCAGTAGTTAGTCTAATACCTCTGGGCATAATAAAAAAAACAATTTGGGCCCAATATGATGTACTTTTTTTAAGTTAAAAGGAGCATTGTACAGTCTTGCAAGTCTTTAGAAAGCAAAAAACACCATACAATGTATGGACACAGCACCTGGACAAGATGTGCAAGTACTTTGCACAGTGATTCACACAAATATTCCATCATTTAAAAAAAAAAATCCACTTTTTGAAAACTTTATTTTCATGTCTAGAATTTAATATTCGGCTTGACAATTATATAGTTTTGTGATTTCACTTAAGCAACAGTGCTTTGCAGCTGATCAAAATATTAAAATCTTTACTGATGATCATGTCTTTATTGTTGAACTGAAAATAATGCAGGGTTTGTCACCCAAAACACAGATAGATATATTGCTGTAACTATTATTTCAGTTTCGCCAAGTTCACCTCATTCTTACTCAGCAAAGGCCCCAGGGGAACTGCTTTAGGGGTTGAGCACATCCACATGATTATACCTGGAAGCTGCAAAATCCACATACAGGTCATTAGTTTGCCACAGACCAACTCCACTGCAGCAGTGCTTAGAATTACTTCCAGTAAACAACATTACTCAAACTGCAAACCAGTCCTGGGAATAAGAGAGAGGCTGCTGAATAATGTCAGAATGTCTGAATAGAGTCATTTATGGGGGTATCTGTATACACACAGCAAACACTGATATTTATGTGGCACTTAACAGTGTCTTATAACTTCATTTATTGGACGTCTTTTGTAATTTTTTGTTAAACATACATTTCATGAGAAGTCAAGTAGAGGAGCAGTGTAGCATGCATCACATTTCCATCGCAGGCATATAATCACAGTTAATGTGTTAAGAAAAACTATGTACAGCAAATAATGATAATTATAATAATAACAACAATAATATTAATATATGATTTTTCAATTTATAAAATTGCAAATATGTGGATATTGGCATAGCCACATTATACAGCAAGTAAATAGTCTCTTGTCTTCAACACACATTCCAATCAGTAATTTTAAGATAAGATTAGTTTTAAGATTAAGAGCTCACGTATCAGTTTTAACACTGTAATGAACACTGACTTGATATTTATAAGATTTGTAGAATATTTCCATCATCAAAACATAAAGCACACACACAATAAATAGCAGTTTGCGACTTGTATGTGTGTGGTACAGTATACACAGATGGCTCCTTACGTGACAAGCACAATGATTTTAGAGAACAATGTTACATTTCTTCTTTTCTCCATGAAACAGGTCATTGTTACAGACATTTCTTGTTTTACATTCAGTGATTTGGAGAACAGAGACTCCACAAACAATTCACATATAGAGCCAACATGCCTTTCAATAAGACACTGTCAGTTTTTCAGTCACTCAGCTCCATAACTTTAAAAAGCAGATTGCAGTTTCCCCTTGTGGTGCGTTTCCCTTAACAGGATGAGGTATTTGCCAGAAGAGATGCTTTTATTCATCATTCCATACTCAGTCTGATCAGACAAGTTATGTGGCAAGTTTAGCAGTGCAGGATCTTAATGAATGCCTTTCTGAACTCGACATTAAACGTGGTGTATATGATGGGATTTACAGCGCTATTTACGTAGCCCAGCCAAGTGAAAGCATTATACATCTCAGCGGGAACCTTGCATTTTGTGCAGTGGGTGTTCAAGATATGCGTAATGAAAAACGGCAGCCAGCATATGATGAATACACCTGAGGAGATACAAGAGAAAAATAAGTAATTAGAAAAAGAGGGAGTCAAAAAAAGGCATTTATTACACACCCAAGTATGAGAGATAAACTGTATGGAGGAAATGGACTAAAATATAAGTATCAGAAGTATTTCCTTCCATTGCATCATTGTCTTGTTTTCAAGATCTGTTTCAGGTCTTACCGAAAAAATTGAGATGGAAATAACAACACATGCAGAGACAGCTGAGGACCGCAGATGGCTGGGAGCTTGTGGATAAGAAAATTAATTTCTAAATTGTACATTACAGGACTAGGTTTTGATACATAAGAAAAGAAACAAATATTAAGTCTTGATGAGTTTGAACAGAGTCTCCTGCTCATTTGACATTGTGATCACGGCATGTTGTTTTGCGTGTACAAAGTTGATAACAGAAACAGTAATTTGGCTGCAGTGATGTTTAATTTCACACAATGCCAGTTCCACTTTGATCTGTATGCACACAGTTTTAAATCATTTTAAAAAAGACAACAAAAAAAGGAAAAAAAAAACAACTCACCAAGGACGATAGCTAACATCTGAGTGGCTTTCTTCTCCTTCTGTTGGGAGATCTTCCTCTTGCTCATGGTCTTCACAGAGGTCTGAGTCTTGCCATTAGGTAAGGCCTGTGTCTGGAAAGCTTTTGCCACAACGGGAGCCGGATCCCCCAGGGCCTCCTTTGTAGGATCTCCATTCTTTTCAGCTTTTTGGCCCTCCTCAGGGGGTGTGGGAGGTGAGGATGTGGGGCTAGCATTGGCCTTGTTGGGCATCAATAGCTGATGGCTGGTGGCTGGAGTGTCTCCAAGAGCACACTGCGGCTGCTGCTTCTGCTTCTGGCTGCTGCCGCTGTTGTTCAGCTCATCCAACTCCAGATCTTCGCCTTCATTGACTCCATCTTTGATAAATATCTGAGCAAGGTCAGGATGAACAGAGAAACATGGAGTCAGATGTTTCTGTTTAATTTAGATAATTGCACAATGGCTGACATTTGAAATAATAGGCATTAAAAAGAGAACAAATGATCACACTCTCAGTGTTTAATTTAGGTTTTCTGTGCTCACAGAAGCAGAAAGGTGCCTTTTTCTCTGAGCAACGGAAGAAAACTTCACAGTGACACCTTGCTAAATCTATAATGGGCAAAACAAATATGTTTCCAACAATTAAACTTTTTAGGAAAAACAAAAGAACAAAAAAAAAAAAAAAGAACACACACCACTTTCTTCTTGTTGACAGGAAAACTCCCATTCGATTTAACAATCATGGTGCACAACCTCACATCCTCTGGATGAGTGCACTTATCCTGAAATGAAAACAGCTGTGTCAGGCAAGGAGAGATACAATGTCAAAGCACAACTGACAAAAGGGCTGTCTAAGCACAGGTCCCACTGCCTACTGGGTCAAATGAGGCTACATGGAGCTCTAGCACAGTAAGTCTGTTTAGCGAGAATCGGATCTGCAGCTTGAACTGCAGCTATGAAGCCATTAAACTGACGGAGTAAGAAATTGTCAACTGAGATTATTTCATCAAGATGACACAAACTCATCCAACTATTAGCAGTGAAACTATGTCACGTATGTTCTTTCATTCCATAAAGATTATGTATATAATCCATCAATATGCTGCCATATAACAACTTCACAGAACATTAAATGATTAAGTAATGTCTAGTCTACACTCCCTGTTAACTCTCATGTTCATCATAAAGGGTTTCCTTGACCTCAATTTATACCCACACACACACACACACACACACACACACACACACACACACATTCATACATACAGACAGACACTGTAAAGCCATGCATGAACATGAGTAATGCAGTGGATCAAAAGCATTACTTGGCTTCCTGTGCAGTCCATTGAGTTTTAGCATGTCAGTAAAATCAATAACCAGAAAAGCAAAAGGTCATTTGAGGGCAATCCTACCTAGCAGTGGAAATGTGCCAGTAAATGTAACAGTAAGATTTAAATCGGTCTCCTGAATGGAATATAATGTATTCCATTTACATATTTGCATTTAAAATGCTTTAGGTGTAACTGAGCCTTTCCCTTTTAATCCCTTTCTTTGAATGTTAACTGCTGTTGTTTTTTTTCTCAAAGAAAATCAATTCTCCTCATGTGTGAGTTTTCCCCTTTACGGTATGTTGTTATGTAATACAATGCCTGTCCATAAAACCATGTGGTATAATTGGGTTGAAGAAAATATTGATTGCCGTTCATAAAGAAGGAAATGAACTCAAAGAGGATTTTTTTTTTCTGAATTTTCTGATGTTTTTTTTCACACTGATTAAGAAAGATATTATAATAAAATGTTGAATGTAATGTGTGTAATACTATTTCATCCATTGTGAAATAAAATTAAGGCTGCACCTCTTCCTGCAAAGCGGAAGACACAAAAGTGATCTATGTTACTTCATGTCTTTAGTTGGTAAGGACGCACACACAACAACAGTTTTGACTTAGATGTCATTCTAAAACGTTGGGAGAGTAAGATTAAGAGCTGTGTTATAATAAAAGTGTAAACCAATCTTGGTTTCATATTGAAGCCATAAAAGTGTCGTGTCGTAAAAGTGTCGTAAACAGCAACAATATTGCCACAGCAGCTCACCTTCAGTGAAGTGGCCACATCAGGGTCAGCAGCCTGACAGACACGCTGCTTTGGTTTTGTGTTCACGCGTTTTCTGCGCTTCCTCAGGACCACATAAATTTGCACATAAACCAGCAGAGTGATGATGAAGGGAACATAGAAGGACACGATGGAAGAGTATACCACAAAGGCCGGATTGGCGATCACACAGAGGGACTCATCACGAGTAGCTGTGGAGATAAGCACAGGGTGAATAAAGGTTTCAGACTGGACGTTATGTTCCATCCGTTATTGTTTTTCTTTTCTTTCTTTGAGTGTGTTGTTTTGTTTTCAAAAACTTTTCACAATGAATTGGTAACTTAGTTTGGCTTCAACTCACAGCTACTGTAAAAACAAAGGGTTGCTCTTTGATTTCAATCTTTTGAATTCATTCATCCAGGATGCTGCAACAGGGTTTCTAGCTGGTGCTAAATGCAGAGAGCATATCATCGCAATTTTCAACTCCCTGTACTGGTTGCTTGGTAATTTTAGATTTCACTGATTTACTTTTTAATGCCAGTCAAATTTGCCCTGAGCTACATCACTGACTTTTTACTTTTTCGCATCACACCAGAACACACAGACTGAGGTGAGAGAACAGTCCTGGTTAGTACCCTAAAAGACAACAATTGAGTCGTCATGGACACTGTGGATGTCACAGTAATTGTGTAGTTCATGTTAACAACTTGTTATCCTCACACTTCAAGGTGGCTGTGCCCCTGGAGATAGAGTGGGTTCACCATGTATAACACTTGTATGTACACTTGTGTAACACTTTAAACTTTAAACCCTATCAAAACTTTTTAATAGAAATTCTGTACTGCAAACTCAAGGTGTAAAGTTTGAACAAGTTGGAAAATGATCCAGTGTTTTTGTAGCCCAAGCCGTACTAGAGACAAAAAGGTAGGTTAGGTTATCTCGGCTTCTGCTGCTTCAATTTCTCTAATCAGTCCCAAACTTTATGGAAGATGCATACTCAATTACTGGAAGCACGCTCACACATGCACACACACCTTGTGACTGTATATTTCTGACTGTGTGTGTGGGTGAAGGCATTGTAAAATGCTTTGGCTAAAGGCACTTTATACAATGTCGTCCAATTACTACACAAATCTGGGACTGTGATAATCTTCCTCTGACAAATTTGCCATCCTTCCAAAGTTCTACAAGCTTTGCTTGCTAAAAACCACATCAATATTTTAAATGTGAGTTGCTATAGCTTAAAAACAAATCTTGATTGCTTTGCTTTCAGCGATTCCTGCTGGTGGTCTTTGCTTTCATGTTTTTGCTGCAGCCGCTGCTCACTTGAAAGCAGTTGCTGGGCTCACAAATTTAAACGCCCAAGTCCCAGAAGAATCGACATTACATCAAGGCACTCAAAGGGATGAGTGGAGCTTCAAAGTGACAGGATACGAGCCACAGGATCTGGTCACCAACAAGTCTAAAAAGCCCTTAATCGGAAAACCGCTTTAACCGTAAGCCTCCATTTAACAACCAGAAACCTAAAGGCGGTAAGGCACACTAACAATAGTTATGTGTCAGTATGAAGTAACAATTTACATGTACCTGTACTGGCATGGATAAGTGTCTACTGATATTCAGGGTTGTAATACAGTGCAGTATAATATTATACCTGTAAATGGGCACCGACATCAGCATTCAACTTGAATGCATTATTAATGCAAATATGTATAAGATACATCAGCTACCTATTTACAATACTGTATATGTTAACAATTAACGTTAAGTACTGTACTATGCAGTGGACCATGAATAATACAACACATCACCATTATTGCTCTACCAATTAAGTCACACAACATGAAAAACATCTCTTTGTTAAATACTGTAGAGCTAATGCATATCGTACACTTTCTTACCTGTGTTATTTAGGCCAAACAAGAGGGGACATGATATGGCAAAAGACAGTACCCACACCACAGAGATCATTACTGTGACCCTTCTCCTGGAACTGTAGCGAGTATTGTACAGCATTGGCATTGCAACTGCTGTGTAACTGTAGGGGGTGAAGAAAAAAGACCCGTGAATGAATGTATGAAAACATGACACCTTTACAGAAGAAGAGAAAGCATAGCAAGTTTAACAAAAATGATTTAACGATACAA
This sequence comes from Argyrosomus regius, assembly GCA_946959425.1. Taxonomy (NCBI): domain Eukaryota; kingdom Metazoa; phylum Chordata; class Actinopteri; family Sciaenidae; genus Argyrosomus; species Argyrosomus regius. The sequence goes on from OX336889.1 coordinate 13,604,374, forward strand.
CAAAACTTATCCCCTTTCTCTTTCTTTCTTCGTCAATCTAAATTTTAGCTCAAAGGATTAGGGAGAGCAACAAACAAAGGCGGTTGCCTATCATCTTTGACCAGATCCCTTTCTGATAGAAGACAGGCCCTTTGATAGAAGCTGTATGTTGGTTTACATGAAGAGGAGGATCTGGAAGGAAGGCTTTGTCTCACAGTAAAGACCTTATCATTTCACCTTGCTACATTGTTTGACCTTATTAGTGAGCATGCTGTAATCACCAGGAAATGTAGAGCGTTTTACAGTGTCTCATGCATTGATTTCTGCGTAATTCGGTTTAAAGACTTTAGACGTAAAGCCAAGTGGGTAAGGCTTTTACAAGACTATTTTGATCTGGTATCTTTATGGAAACACACATGGGAAATCAGGATAAATCTAAGGTAAGTGTGTTATGCCATGTATGTTGTCATGGATTGTGTAACACACTATCAGAGCGTAAACAAGCCCTGAGTATGAGGAGGTTTTTCCGTACCAAAGGTTTGTCCCAAGAGTGATCATGCACAGTTCTGGTACAAGGCCAAAAGATATGCATATTTCAGAAATATGATATTTCATTGGGAATAAAATCTATTTTTTTGTCCACTTGCTCCTGTATCACAATTTTGGGGCTGGATATACAACTGGCTGTACCAAGATGGAATAGCTGAGGCTCAGAAAAATGAGGCATAGAATATATTCTATCGTATCCATTTTGAAAATGTTCCTTTACTTCTGCTCACAAAGACTAGAAACTTATGACCACATATGACCTATGTTACTTTTAGGGCATTAGTTGGTAAGTCCTATCTTAGGGGCTGATAAAGAGGCATTGCTACAGGTGCGGCCACTTCAGTAACACCTTGGCAAAGTGCGTCAGGCAAAACAGCTGGTGTGCCTGTGGACCAGGACTGTATGCGCAACTGGGTGATCTAATACTATTAAGAGAAAAGGAATGGATTCAAGCAGACAATCGAGCGCTTTCTGTTGCTGTGCTACTGGATGAGGAGGGGAAAAAAACATAAAAAGCAGGGGGTTGGGGTTCATAACATACTGAGAAAAAAGAAACAGTATGGTGAATACCAATATCTTTTCTGTGTTGTGTTGTAAATTGTGTTTCCTAATAACCTCCTAAAAATGCATGCTAGGGAGCGATGCTACACATTCCTGCTGCTGGTCTTACATTAAGAATGAAAGAAATGTAACACCTTGTGCCAACAAGGGCGGTGAAGAAGAAGGATACAAGAAACAAGAAAATCTTAAAGGGAACTTACGTTTTTTTCAACCTTGACCTTATTTTCCCATTTTTTATGTGTAAGTTAATAATATGTACAACAAATTTTGGTCCAGACCAGCAATGCCAATGTTCTACAATGTAAAATTCATATTTTTGTCACTGGAATCTGTTTCTGGTTAAACAAAAAGGATCTTACACTTTAATAAAAAGGTCTATCTCTGTAGGGATCCTTTCCATATTATATATGTTTTCAGACACATATATAACATTGGCCGGGGCTCAGGAGGTAGAGCGGGTCATCCACTAATCAGATGATCAGCAGTTCGATCCCCGGCTCCTCCAGACTGCATGTCGAAGTGTCCTTGGGCAAGATACTGAACCCCATTGGTGTGTGAATGCGCATGAATTGTTAGCTCCTAAAACTGAAGATCAGTTGGCACCTTGCATGGCAGCCAATGCCATCAGTGGATAAATGTGTGTGAATGGGTGATTGAGATACAGTATGTAGTGTAAAAGCGCTTTGAGAGGTCAGAAGACTAGAAAGGCGCTATATAAGTACAGTCCATAAAAGAACAATCTGAGACTGTGGCAAAAACAAACACTTTTCACATTGGACAAACATTGGCAATGCGTAATTGCCCATAAGTATTACATTACAGAAGTATAGACATTACAGCTTAGTCTGTGGCTGCACACTTGCACACAAAAATATGGGAAAATAGAGTTGAAAAGGTTGCAAAATAAACATTAAGTAAAAGGAAAAATATAAAAAGTATAGGAAGTATAGGAATTAAAAAACAAGTATTAAAATATAAACAATATAAATATATATACGGTATCTTCTAAAAGTCATATTTTGTGTCACATTAATGGGATTATCATGGAGAGCTGTGTTTGTGTAATTAGGTAAACAGTTTGAAGAGACTTTCTCAAAGTATTTGGAGTATATTAATTATGTAGACATTCAAATATGACTGAACTAACAAAAATTACAGAAAATATTTCGCCTTTGTGTCACTAAAGTTGAAGTCTAATTGCTCAGACATCATTGTTTCGTAAAATGTTTTAGTCCATATTATGACTCACTGGAAGCATTATCACAGGGAAATGTCTTGAGATTTAACTTAAAACAGTCTGCCTTTTGGCATCATAATTGGAGTTCTGCTAAATCACATTTGGCATGCTTTATTCATATCACCTCCTACACAAAACCAGTTTTATCTTAGGCGTATTAATCTTCTTGTTTTTTAAAAGTGAATGTGATTTGATTGGCCATTGTTCAATGTTGTAATGTAATCATCTTTTTAGCTAGTGGTCACAAAATTCCAAAAGTAGTTGTCAACACCTGTATGTACACAGACAGATTCACAATAATACAGCCTGCAGTGCGTTCACATCCCAATTTTTTCCACATTGGTGAATGAGAACAAAGTTAGCAGACAAGAAACAATCCTTTGATGTATAAATTACGATGCTGCCTCTAGAATTGATAAAAGGAAACTGGAAATTTGTCTGTGACTCTTATCTAAACCTTTATATATCGGTGCCATAAGGGCGGACGCTGAAATGTACTCAAGCCAGAGAAAGTCATACAGTCGCACTGCTTTCCGTGATTTGTATTCACAAGTAGGCACCAAGCAGGCACAAGTCAGATAAATAATATCTAAATGTTAATTTTGATGCTTGTAGCATCTATTTCAAATACACACAAACAATCATCGGCCATGGAATTATTCAGACTAATATGGTTTTCTCGACAGACATTTGCATTCTAATTCAATCACCTCAGTAGGAGTTGGAATTATGTCTGTATGTGAGCATGGTGAATATTTATTTTCCATATGGATTTAAGATGAAAATGCAGCCAAGCAGAAAATCATGTAAAATGAAACTTGACAGAATTATATAAAATGAAAATCTGGGAAATTTCATGTCCTTGGTATTCTTCAGACTTGTTCATGAGTGCCTCATTTTGAATAATCCAAGCTCTGACACTTCCAATATGTATTCTGGTTGTCAGCATTACATGATTACTTCCTACAGTTCTTTATTGAAAGCTCAAGCTTTACATGCCCTTCAGATGAACAGCTTTCCAGTATAACCCTGCTTTGTGATCTACTTTAATAGAGACACTGTCATTTATCACAGCCATCATGCCAGTAACACAACAAGATAAGTGAATTTATTTTGGGACATTAATGAATCCAGGAGGAGGAGGGCTTGTTACAATTCAGGTGGTGTCATGAGCTGTGCTTTAAATAGCACTTTATTTATTTCTGTAACATCTGTAAATTCTGTTGTTCTGAATTTATAGCTGCTCTACTCAATATTTTTATATTAACAATAAATCAAATGACAGGTCAAAGAGATCTCTTAATAACAAACTGCAGTTCCCTTCAGCTCTGCATAGCATTTTATCATCTTTCAGCTTATTGTTTTGTCTTTACAGGCTGCAACGTCATTGTTTTGATTCACTATCAACAATCTCATAGCATCGTTTCCAGCTGCAGCAGGTAGTTGTTTTCAGTGAAAAGCTCTAAATATCCACTGCTCAGCACCAAAGAACAGACAAGACAAAGTAAGAGAACATGGTGGAGCATTTTAGTGGAGCTTCTAGCAGCCAAAGAGGCAGCTACCTTCCTCGGGAGTAGTGAAAGACAGAGACACAGCTAAAAATAAATACTAATGTTGCCCCATATCTGCACAATATATAAATAAGCTACCATTTTTACCTGGTGTCAATTTACTCTCTTTAAATATGTTTCTGTCACTGTGAATTTTTACCAAACTGATGCTTTTTCTAAAGATGTGGCACTGTTTCTACTTTCATTTTTTAATTTATTTGGTTATTATATATATATAGTGGTATAAGTGGGCAGCACTGTCTCCTCACAGCAAGAAGGCTCCTGGTTTGAACCTCGGCTGGGTTCTTTCTGTGTGGAGTTTGCATGTTCTCCCTGTGTTTGCGTGGGTTCTCTCCAGGCACTCCGGCTTCCTCCCACAGTCCAAAGACATGTACTTAACAGGTTAATTGGTGACTCTGAAATTGTCCGTAGGTGTGAATGTGAGTGTGAATGGTTGTTTGTCTCTATGTGCCCTGTGATGAGCTGGTGACTTGTCCAAGATGTACCTCTCGCCCAAAGTCAGCTGGGATAGGCTCCAGCCCCACCGTAACCCTGATGAGGTTAGTGGCTACAGACAATGGATAGATGTGGGAGAGAGATGGGGAATGACATGCGGGAAAGAGCCACAGGTCGGATTCGAACCTTGGGCCGCCGCAGCAAGGACCGAGTCTTTGTACATGGGGTGGATGCTCTACCAACTGAGCTAAACGACACCCCACGGTTGAGATCTTTTAAATATGTATTTTTTTTAAATCTATGATTAAAAAATTATAAATAAGTTTTTACAACTTTGCCATTAGATTTCCCCCTCCTACACACCTGTCTTACAGGTGTTCATTAGATGCATGCAAGTTTTGTAATTGCTGCAATTTGTCATATTGAGAAATTGCATTTCTTTTTTTTTTACACATTTACCACACTGGAACATCTGGTGGCCAGTAATTATGACAGGTATGCACTTCCATATAAATAAAGAAGAAATAAAAGTTTTATAGTGTGAAATCCATGTGTAAAAAAGGCATTTAGTTAGACACATGAGCTTTGATGGTCATGTAATTAAAGGTAGCAGTTCTCCAATGTTATTCAGAAGGTAAAGATTTCCATTAAAGATCCGCACAGGAAGCATGACAGGCAGGACTAAACAATCTGTGCAGCGGTATACTCACCGATCAATGCTGATGGCACAGAGATTGAGGATGCTGGCTGTACACATCATCACATCCAAAGTGACAAAGATGTCACAGTGGATCTTGCTAAAGCGCCACTCTCCCACTACCTAGAAGGGAAAAACACAAAAAAATGGCAGCTTACAGCAACAGTAAACAGAACAAAGCCGCTGCACTTTCCCAGCAACGGCAGCATCTCGGCAGAAATGATGTGTTTTTCCTTCTGCAACAAAAAGCAATCCTAACAGTCAAGTCTCCTTGTATATTTTTTCATAATATTTCCACACCAGCAACGGGATCAGAGAGAGAATAAAGAGCAAAACTGAACCGTGGGAGGAAAAAATGAATGAGGCTAAATTGAGTACTCATAAAAGAAAGTACAACTGAGAGATAGAGAGCTGTTGAAGAGATGTGAGTTTAGCGATAAACTGGAGGTGAAAAACAGCTGGCGTGTATATTTTTCAATTTGTACAATGTCCAGATTGTCTATTACATTCATTTATTGTTGACAGATTATCTGATTGGGATGTTCAGTGACTTCATGACTCTTTACATCTTGTCACCGACAACAGTACTATAGATTATCGCAAAACTATAGACACCCTCAGTGTTGGCGAGATAATCATCCCTTCACATGCATACTGGTCTGCAGGCCCAGGTGGCTTTCAATCAAAGACATAATCGACACCAATTTGTATTCATACCTCTGTTGCTCTCAGTTACATGGTCAAACTCCATGATGAAACATCATCAGTGATGCTCTGACAGGTCCAATGCCGCCCCCACCTTGCCTGACACTACATCCTACCTGCTTCCTCCCACGGCTCTGAAAAGAGTAAGAGAGATGTGTGTGTCGGGGGGCAACTCCTACCTCTCTGTGGGTGATTAATCTTTGTCCCTAGCCCGTGTCTTCATAAAATTTAGCACCAGATTAAAGAGCCGTTTGTTGTTGCTGGTGTCTACAACACTTGCAGTGATTGCAGAATGAACTGACAGCATAATGAGTGCCCTTCTCTCTGTCGCAACCTCTCCTTTCTTCTCCTCTTTTTTTTTTTTGCATTTTTCCAACCTTTTGCTCCTGACATTTGTCTTCTCAGTATCTCTACACAATCCTCTGCACTCACTCTGTCTCTTTCTCTCTTTGGCTACTATCAATTTCTTGCTCTTTTTTTTATTTGACAATCTACAGATTACTCCTCTCACCAGCTCCACCAACAAAAAAGACACTTTTTTTTTTTTTACATCTTCATCAGCGCTGTGCCTCGTAACAAATTTAAGAGCCTCACAAGAGCTGGAAACCATTAAATGTCCTTATGGCTGCAACACAAATCTGTCCATGTCAGTGTGGAGAAACACATTTAATGGATACTAAACTGCTTTTTACGGCATCATGTCTCAGACAATGAAATCAATACAAATATAGATGAAAAGAGGATAATTATCATGAAATGTTTACTGTGGGGTATACATATTTTCTCATTTTTGTCCTTGCTATTTCACGTATCAGACATCCCCACACCCACTTTGCCAATGTAATTTATACTTCACTCTGTGCATATGTGCATAGCGAATCATGATTCAGAGTGTATCATCAGCATTCTGATTTAATTTGAAAAGGTAAGGTGTTGGGAAATTGAAAATGCAGTAATGGGGGCTGGGGAACTGAGAAACTGGTTGGAAAGTGCAATTTGAAACATCAGTTAAAATCAGGGTGAAATTAAACTAACACACTTTTCTCTTTCATCTAAAACTTGGCTGTCCTTTTGGCATTTATAAAATTAATAACAATAAGCAATAAAATTTATTTAGATAGGCAGAAATAAATGTGTGCATAGAAATAACTTAAGATGTATAACACTAACAAAGTGGGCAACTCAAACCGCTGAAAGCACAGAACATTGCACAAATTACATGTCAGCGTCAACAATAACTTTTATAATTGCTTCTAATAATAATCCGCCGTGCATGATTGTCAGTTGTTTGGCTTTACATGTGTCGTTCTTGTATGCAGGTTTTGTTTCTTCGTGTGTCTCTTCTGATCTCTATGAGACTGCTTGAAAAAATTACTGAATGTAATTACCGGAATATTTGGAATACAATAACTGTTAAATACATTTCTTTATATTATTTGAATTACGTCATTTCCTCGTCTTGAAAAGTCTGTCAACTCAAGTTTGCCATGAAATTCCCACCTCCATACGAAACCAGTGCCTTTTTATTCACCTTGACTTTAAACAAACTCTGGACCGCAAGTCATGCATAATGTTCCCTCCATATGCTCTCTAAATTAGTCACACTTGGCAGAAAGCAAAAAAACTGTGGTAATTAATGCTAATTCAGCATTTCATAATAAAGGGCAAGTTGAATGCCCTGCCCACACCCTGTGACTAAGCTCTCGCCGTTAGTTCATGCTGATACAACATGAGAAAATCCGTCACGGCCACGGTCTGCTGTGATACTGAAATAAAAAAAAAGTCTGCACATAGATAAAGACAAGACATGAGTGTGTGTTTGTTGTCATTATGTGAAGATGTGCATAATTAGATTCTAATTAGTCTCTCGTGGAAGAAGCATGTTCTGAAGAACGTGGATGAATCTGAACATATTTAAGGTCACCATCATTTTCACAACACTAATGCAAATCTTTACAGATTATTCAGTATGATGTGAATCATGTTTATCTCTGTGTAGACGATCTGCAGGCAATCAGAATCATCAACATTCCCATTTCTACCAAACAATTTCTTATTTCCAAGGATTTATACCAATTTGACTTCAAGTGTCTCAGTTTTTTCCACTTCAATTAGCAATAAAGGCCAAATTTAAATGAGCATCCCATTCCAAACACATGCTGGGTAATATGTTTTGACGCTGACAAGCAGACTGCACATTCTCAGCATATTAATGTGAGGATGACTTCACCCAACATGTTATTAGTGTGTAAGGATAAAATGTCTGTAGGACAAACAGAAAAGGAAGGAGCTTAGGCTCTTCTGTAATGTATCTATTATGTAATAAACTGCTTAAATGGGTCTGTTCTCCACGTTATTATTACAGTATCAGTTGGGACAGCAAGCACTTGGTGTGTGCCATGTTCCTCAGCCTAAATGAAATAATCATGACAGTCTCTGTTCCAGTTTTGAATTCCTGTAGCTCACATAAATAATTTTGTGACTGAATTTGTAATTTAAATGTGTCTAAATTTAGCCATCAAATAAATAAATGAACAAACATAGCAACAACCCTATACTGTAAGTCCACCCACATTGATCCACACACGTATCCAGTTTCATATGATCTCAAGGATTATCCAACAGAGCACATTAGACACACCAGAATGCTCAAAGTTTAATGGCGAATTATGTGAGATGATAAATTAGAACATTTTCAAGTCACATGTTTTACTGTCCTTTCTTCTAAAAGCGGCACTCTACAGGTTTTATGCATGAAGGACAATTTGTTCATCAGGAGTGTGTCATCTCATGCTCTGGTGAGAGCTCTCTCACCACTCTGAGGAAATGAGCGTGTTGATGTCATAGTGATGTCATTCAGGTTTTCTTGGCTTCAGCCTGGAGACTAAAAGTGTATTAAGAAAGCTTGTGTTACACACTGGGCGATTGAGTGTTAATATTGTGAGCATTTATCAGGTATGGTGGCCAATTAAATCATGTTATTGATTTGCACTAAGTCTGACATCATTATATCCCCTATGGAAATTAACTCATAGCTTCTAAATTCACAATGCTAACTGCATATTTTAGCAAACTAGTTAGCCAGTAACAAGTAAAGGATACAGACAGCTTCGTGTTTCTAAACACATACAGGCACGACAGAAGGAAGGCTGATTAAAGAAACAAGTCTAAAGTTACAGTAAGGATTTCTTACTAACTCAGGTTCTTCCCCAGAGTTTTTGTGCTTTCTCATCTCGCAAGTTCTCATGGATCATGGCTAAGCCAAGATCCGGCCTAGATCTCTCTTAACACAACCGGTCGTGGCAGATGGCCGCCCACCATGAGCTGGGTTCTGCTCAAGGTTTCTGCCTCTTAAAAAGAAGTTTTTCCTTGCCACCGTCGCCAAGTGCTTGCTCATGGTGGGAAATGTTACAGTCTCTGTAAATAATATTATGAAGAGTACGGTCTAGACCGGCTCTGGAAAGTTTCATGAGATAACTTCTGTTGTGAATTGGCGCTATATAAATAAATTGAACTGAACTGAATTCAATAAGATAGGAGGTCTGATAGAGGACACAGCCATGAGTTTATAAATTGCTCTTGTATTAGGAAAACAGGATTTTTAATATCTTTGAACTTAAGACAAGCATTTAGGACATTTTTTCTATAATGAGGCCCATGAAGCTTGATCCATACGAGAAATAAAAGTCAACATCTCTAAACCTCCGTTGCTTTGACTTTGACCATTCTTTTAAAAATCCGTCTTGAGTCTCCCAACTTCATGGCAATATTGAATCACTGGAGAACCCCTTTAATCTATAATCATGATGTAGCCTTCAACATTTTTTCTTTCTCCTGTCCTCATTAAAGAGCTGCATGACAACGGTGGGTTTCTCCAAAGATAAACAGAAAGAAGCAGGGGATGATGTGCCTGCATGTCTCCACCAATATAAAGTTGCAGGAAAAACAACTGTCAGATTCGTGTCCAGAAACATGCTGTGACTTATATTTAATCAAAGTGTCGCAGTGGCTTCAGCACTCACCACTTTTCCCATAACATACCTGCACAATTTACACCATCTGAAACTCACTTTCCTGCTATGATATAAAAATTTATATTTTACCCTATAATTTGGAGCCCTGATACATGGCTGATTACAATTCAACTCCCACTTTTCCAACATGCTTTGATGTAGGGTCCCTCTGTGCGTAACCAGCTGCCCACATCAACAGAGAAAGAAAGTAAACAATTTTGATAAAAACAAACACAGTATGCAGGTTGCATCCTTTATGGATAAGCAAAACTTTGTCTGAAAATTGGTGCCAGTGATCACAAGAAAGTTTTCTTTTTTATTGGTTATAGCAACAGCAGTGGAATAGTAATTTATTACACTTGCCGCTGGTAAAGGTATTCAAAGTCGTGCGTTAGTACTGTCACCGCTGTGTATGTACAAACAAACATCCATGGAGAGAGGCAGAGGCGGCCATGACGCCCTATGGATTTATACACTGTAATCTGATCAGAGTGATAATCATCATGACTCACTGAGAGACACAGGAGGATTAGAATCCCTGTAGTCTTAGATTGCCTTTCTCTAGATCAGACAGCGTGACCTAAAGCCTGATGGTCAGAAATAACCCCAGGACCAAGAAGATAGACAGAAGAAATGAGCAGTCGACCAGTTGAGAGATATTTTTCTGAAAGATAGCCCACATCCTGCTTGCTATTGATTTCGTAGATTGGAGATGATTTTATGCTAGACCTGAGTCTCTGATCTGTTTTAGGTTGCACTGGTTAGCGGGCATTGATTGTTTCATATTTTTTTTTTTTTTAAATACATGTCTGCATTATCCCACACAGTAGTGAATGCAAAATGATGTACCCCAGAATTATTCATAAACATCTGACCTCTGACTGAACAGACTGGTCTGACATTTTGATGTTGTCACATAGTGTTGCTACATTACAGGCCTTTAACCACTGCAGGGCTGATGTATACGATGCTGATGTGAACATTTTAGCCTTCACCCTCGTGTCACATTGAGCCTTTGACCTGCTGATAGCTGTTGGCAGCTTGCTTGGTTCAAACCCTTTCCACCAGTATTTTACTGGCACCATATTTTATAGAAACATCTGTTGTATACATGATATACTTTGCTATTTTTAACCTCTTCATGCCAACTGAATTCTGTCTTAGATTGATGGTTTTGTTTGGTTTGCTTTCAGGCTCTGCAAATCACTTTCTTTTGTTTTCTAATGTTGTTCCACTAACACAAGATAAAAACAGAGAGAAAAAGAGGTATACGTGCAGAGATAGGGAGAGCATGCCTGATGCATAGGAGATGTCAAGGTTATTTATTTCCCCTCGAGTATGTACAAAGAGTATACATGTGTGTGGGTGTGTGTACGTCTCTGCTAACCTACCTCTAAGTAGACAACCCAGGGCATAACCAATGTGGCCACCAGAAGGTCAGCAACAGCCAGGCTGACAATCAAGTAGTTGGTGGTGGTCTGCAGAGCCTTCTCTCTGGACACAGCCATGCACACCAGCACATTGCCGAAGACGATGACGAAGATGAGCAGAGTAAGCAGCATGGCATAGTAGTTGTAAGGGTGCTTGTGCTCTTGATCTGTTTCGTTGAAGTTCCATGTTCCGTTTTCAAAGAAACTGTCATTGTAGGCATACTGTGTAATGACATCCATTAGCTGTGAGTGACGAAGGCCAAGAATGGGCCCTGCAAAACATGCACACACACAGAAAAAACATTATTTTCAGTGTAGTTGTATTCATGTGAATGTTTGCAAATGGTTCATGAAGAAAAACATTTCGGGATAATCTGTATTCCTGCACTAATTGCTTTGCAGAAGAAACTTGTCTCTTTAATCTCTCAAACCCCGATGCACCCAGTAATGGGTCCATCTTCATTTTAAATTATGGTGAAGATTCTAAATTTGTATAAAATGAGGCAGTGGATGTCTACCGTATTTCCATTTGATCAAATTTAAGCCATAAAAACTCTGGCATCTTTAATGAACTCGAGGAATTAAAGAGGTTCATTTTAGGCGACCCTGCCGCTGCTGGCAAGTGGCCTAAAACTATTCGAAAGCATGAAGTCTGCTTTTGCAACACACTGTGATGAATTAAAGTTACATATTCTCCTCAGCACAGTTTTTTCTATTTAAGAAGTTGTAACACAACACAAGTAACACTTTCTGAATAATTATAATCAGGTATTCAGGTATTCATTCATTTAATTGCTTTTCTAAGAAAAAGAGAGGTTATTAAGAGTTCAGTTCTCAGTTTTTGTTTAGAAGGTTGAAAGTACCTTGTGAATTTTCTTTTAATGAATTAATAATTTTAATTAATAAAAACTATCCTTGAGGCCTCTCGAACATGCCAAATGTTTTTCCATCCTCATAAAAATTTGCAAAAACTTTTTAAAATAATATCGTTACATCTACATCTTGTTTACATCCAGTTTAAATTTCATAGCAGCTTCCTTGTTCCTCGCCCCTTTGCAGGTGTACTGCTACATTTCTTGGCACATAACCACCACCACCTGATGATCAAGTGGAACAGTGTGACTTGCATGAACTACATGTTTGCCTTACCGCCTTCTGCAGGTGGCAGGTATTTGAGTCACGTCCCCCATGTGCTCGTGAGTACATGTAAATGTACACATGCGCATGGCAGAGCTTGAGATGTAAACAGAATGGGGACACACACAAACTATTGCTCTATAGCGCTCCTTGTGGAGGGTTTTGGGACTGTAGTCAAGTATCATTGACAGGTGTGCATTTAAAAACAACAATCAATGCTTCCAAACAAACAGACCATTTCAGTATACAGTGTACTAGGGATGCAAATGAATGCCAGACAGATCACCGCGACATTGGGAAACCCTAATTAGTGGTATTGTGCTGGAAAAGCACACAATCAGAGAAGACTTAAAAATGATGAGTGGATCCACACATTCATTACTGACATTCACTTTAACCGACGAAGAATATTCACTTCTGTTTCAAAGGCATGTATTTTTAAATTCTCATTTTATAACTTACATTATCCGACACGAAACACTGCAGACAAAATAAATAAATAAATTAATGCATTTTGCTTAAAACATCATAAAAATTGTGTGGGATATGATGACAGCCTGGATTCTTCTGACTTCTGAATATTTGAAGTCTGTTTACTTTGATATCTGCATAATTTGCATCACTTGTTTGATTACAATGACACCACTCTCCAGCGTTTACCTACACCACATCTGACACTGTATATCTCCCTGCACTCTGATTTGTCAGTGTAACACTGAAAACCACAGTTGCAAACTTAATGAAGCTGTACGTCTCATCTTTTTAGAATAACGTCAAAAATACACAGACACATCCTATTTTACAAAACTCTTAGCAGTGCAGTTCCCTCATCCTTGTCTAGATTAATGTTTATGTCATTCTCCACTTTCCCAGCTCCATTTCCACTCCCTCTTTCCTGCTCACTCACACATTAATTGGTTCTGCAGCCTTTCAGGGCTGCTCCTCCTGCTGACTAGAATCTACTTCAATCCCCATCAACATCTAACTCATTTTATCTCTGCACCTAATTTCATTTCCACAACCCAACAATTATTTTCTTACCCTTTAATTGTTTTTTGTAGACCTTTTTAATTGGGATGTCTTTGTAGTTTTACCTTGCTGTAGCTGTATGATCTTTTACTGCTACCCCCTGTGTTTTAGCAAGGGCATTACTGCAACAAAGAGTTTTTGCATGCAGGGTCCTGCTTTGCTTTGAGAATACCTTCAGTACGTATGTACATTTTATGTTTGGCATCTCTCCCATGACTACCCTCAGCTGATGCCATGTCATTAGGCCTACAATCACAACTGGGTTATTTTCACATGTTTGACCCGATGCTTGTAATTCACAGTCAAAGTTTTCTGATTTCATTCAAAATTAATTGATCCCCAGGAAGGTTTATGGGGAAAGCAAAAAAAAAAAGGCACATGCCACAGTATATCATGCTTCATGATTGAGGGATAAGGTCTCCTTTTTTTCAAGTCTGTCTCAAAAAAGCACTCACATGCCCATATGAACATTGAAACAGTTTTTGGCTGTAATTTTTCCTCCTCACTATCTGTGAAGAGATTACTTCCTAACACAATTTGAATGTAAGAGGTGGAAGACAAAATCTAGTTCTTGTATTATTTAGTTTAGCCAAAGCTAATGTGAGGCTTCAGTAGACCGAGTTAGACAACTCAAGAGGGTACAGTCTTTTAGTACAACATTATCTGTGTTAAAAAAAAAGGTTAGCAAGGAAGCAACACTGTCTATGAAAAGAGAGAGAATTTTGTACCTTTGGATGATATCCTCTTTATTTCATTAAATAAGACTAGTATATCCTCTTATTAGCTTTAGCTGAGCTGAGTATGTAAAAATGTATTTTCTAAAGGACCACTGTGTACATGTAGTTGCTGATTGAAACTCTGTCACCACATCCTCTCCTTCCTAGCATGAAGGAAAAATTATGGTGGCTGTGTCCATTATGGGCTACTGTACAAATATGGCAGTTCAACATGGTGGTATCTGTAGATATAAAAGACTCATTGTAAGGTAATAAAATCCTAACGACAGATTCTGTAAATAGAGGCCCCTAAATCTAACACACTGGACCTTTAAGTCCTGGTGTTGCTGTGGAACGGTTTACTCTTTAAAACATGATTTCTTATGTCTTATCCATCCGATTACAGTACCAAAGGCAGCATGAAACATGGGACATGCAGGTTATCTTTAATAAACCTGACATGCGATGCCATGTTCTGTTCTACAGGCAGTGTTTTTTTTTTTCTCATGGCATCCTTAAGGAACAAAATGCTGTATCTTCTTCAGGGTTTTTTAAAAAATATTGTACATCTGAAAACACTTGTGTCTCTCGTGTTGCAGCAATGCTGATTTTTTTTCCTCCCTTTATTTCTTCATTTACCTCCTAAACTGTTGACTTGTGAAGGCGAAATTCTTTAGAGATGCTGTTGTGTCCTTTTCAATCTTATACTGTATGACCACTATGTGTCCTCATCCGGAAGTCCTTGACTGTCTCTGTTGATTTTCAGGGACCACAAGGATTTTCAGGACACGTTTCACTTGCGAAGGACAGACTCTCTTTGCAATTTGCAAATTTTTTAATAGGGTCAGGTACGTGTAACCTCCAGTATATCTGAATGTCACTGCACTGATTTCGTTACCTAACACTTTCACAAAGGTTTTGCAAATGTGTTCCAGCCCTGACTGTGAAAGTTAAGCTGAAAAAACAATTATTGTTTGTCATTAAAGAGATCAATCAGACCACAATTTAGGCACACATAAAACTCAGTACAGGTGATGTCATAAACCACCTGCCGAAGTGGCTATATAACAGGTGGATGTACCTAACTACATGTTCTGAACTTTGGATTTGTGCGGGGGGAACCATGTTATGTCCATATTGTGTGTGCATATAGTACGGTTATGTGTAAGAGTGAGCACCGAGTATTTTTGAGCCCAGTACACGGCTAAATTAAAAACAAAAGTTATCGGAGAAGAGCAGAGGAAAGCCTCAGTCGACAGCGAAGAAGGATTCAAAGAGAAGCAGTGAGAGAAGAAAGAGAGGGAGTAAAGGAGTAAGGGAGTGAGTGAAGAAAGAGTGTTCCTGTTAGGATGTGTAAGCATTGCTCTGGGGCACCAGTCTGTGTGTACCCTGTAGATGCCCTGTGCTGTCTAGTCTTATTTATTTGCCCGCTCGACTTCCTTACTTACAGTATGCAAGACTGTTCTCACTATTGGCCTGATAGCGGGTGCCTGCATATAAACATAAACCCCTGTTCCCTCTTTGCTACCTTCAATATCTTCTATTCTTTAAAAGATGTGACCTGCACCTGATTATAATAATAATCATGTCTTTTTCCACAGGTAAGTCAGAGGTCATGGTCAGATTCAGCGTTTTGCACAAGATAGCGCCAACAGAGTGGATACATGCCAAATGCTAAACATGAACCAGTGCACCCTCTTTAAATGCAAAGTCACTATCGTAATCTTCTAGTCCCTGCAGTGTTTGTACTGCACATGTACTGGCTGTCTACTACCTGTCTCCACTCTGAAGGACTGAACACAGGTCTCTGTGGGTGAACATTTTCTTCCCCTTGTGACCTAGGCACCCCATAAATGATTTATTTTCTTCCAATATTGTGATATTTGATTCACGCAGACCACCCTCTGCCCTAGGTGCTGCACTGTATTATTTACAGTGCTTATACAAATTTATATAAATGATTTGGTCTGACCCAATTGATTGCCAAGCCAGCCTGTGTTTGTAATAAATCCCACAGGACTGTTGATTTTATTCTTGTGACTGATAAACAAATGTATCACGTGGTGATGTGATTTAGCCCTGAATTAGCAATTGCCTTCTCTTCCATCATCATACAAAAGTGTACAACAAGGTTCTTCCAGAGCAAACGATTATGTTCAGTCCCTTTCTTCAGAACCATTCAGAAGTGATCAGAGATCATCAGTGAAGCAAACAAAATCTTTTTTTTTTATTTTTAGTGTGAATTTGGACAATCTTGCTCAGTTTGTCTCTTATTCTGTACCTTTACAGAATAAGAGGAAATTATATGTGGTTTAAGTTAATGGCACATGCTCTGGATGACAACAATGTGTCAGGAAGGGACAATTGGACTGGAGGTTAGAGACAACCAGTTGTGGGGTTCCCCAGGGTAGTGTGCATGGTCATCCTGTGTTTGTATAATTGTTCGCAGACAAGAACAGGACACCAGAAACGCTGGGTTGTATGAGAGGCAATGACTTGATTATCAGGCAAGAGGATTCTGCTAGCCTAGTTAGACCTCTGAAAAACTGCCAATATTAAAATTTTGATTCAAATGTTTACTGTTGCTTTTGTGAATGGCTGTTGTTCTGGTTGGAGAAATGGCTGAGCATTTTCCCTTAACTGTCTGAGACTAAAGTGGAGAATCACCAAATTGTCCCAGAGCTGTTATAAATTGACTGACTCAATAACAGCTCCTAAACAGAACTCTAAAACAGAACAGCACAGACAGCATGTACTTCAAAAGAAAAATGTTTTTGCTGTTGTCACTATAGGTTGTTGAAAAATTAAATGCATCGATTGGCCCCTGTGGTACATTAGGAAATACTTTAGGATCATTCAGCTTCATTCTGTTTGAAGTTATTTCTCTTTTAAGCGCCATAATGGAAGATTTCGGAAAAGAAGCTGAAAGGCTTAGCTTACCAGCCACACAGCTTGGATTGCACAGTGGGAATTAAATTACAAACATACTATGAACAAGATAATACCTCAATCCACAGAACACCGACCTAATTGCCTCTCATTATTACTACCGTAGCACAGCTTCTGTGAAAATTACATGGAATTGATTTAAGTTGAGTGAAGTAAATTTTTTAATTTACACAGACCATACTCACAAATTTCCCTCAAGGGACAATTTCAATAGGTGAAAAATGGAAGTAACCTCAACAAGAACAACAGTGGAGGTATGAGAATGAACAGACAGGCATGCGGTAGATGTTGTGTGGACAGAATATACCAACATATTTCAGTATGAACAATCAAAATGACTAAATTATAGAGAGACTGAAAACATAAATGAAAGGATCTGTGAGGATGTCTAAAATGTCTCTGAGCCACCAAACAGAAAGAATCTGAGCCACATGTCCTTCTCTCCGTCATATAGATCTGGAAAGAGGACAGACTAAACAAACACACAAGAGGCAAACCTCAAACACACCATTCACACAGATACGAGAATGGAAACAAACACACTGGGGAGAGAAAGAGAGGGAAAAAGAGAGGCTGAATCTCAAGGGGGACAAAGATCCAGATCCAAAACATCTGGAATAAGACACCTGGGCGAGAGAGAGAGGTCCAGCACAAAGAAGCCAGAATGAAAAGAGAAAACAATGGGGGCAAATAGGGAGAAAGAGAAAGAGAGGGAACTAGATAGGTATACAGCTATGCTTGTGGGGCAACACAAAAAAGAGGTTTAAAGAGATTCAGATTCATAGAAAGTTTATAGCATTATCGTTGGCAGGACAAACATGCTTAATATATTCATAGAAGCCGACCCGCCAAAGGTACAATAGTAACAGGTACAAGGCCTGAAGTAACCAAAGAATAAGCAACTAAGTGGAAGTTAGGGTGAAAAGAATTTTAAGTTTGGATTTAAAGGCCACAATAGAGTCAGACTGTTCCAGGGGAAGGGGAATGATAGGAAAAGGCCCTGCAGCCAGCTGACTTCTTTTTAACACTGTGGATAGACAAGAGGCCTGTATTCTGACAGTGAAGAGCATATAAAGCTTAAGGAGATTTAAGAAGATTAATATGAAGTCATCAGATGCACCTTGAAGTCTGAGCTGACTTTAACAGGGAGTTAATGAAGGGAAACTTTTAATAGTATTTTAATTAAACTACAAAAAGAAGCTGAAAGGCTTAGATTACCAGCCACAGAGCTTGGATTGCACAGTGAGAATTACATTACAAACATACTACGAACAAGATAATACCTCAATCCGCACAACCACACAAATGAAAGTACAAAAATTGTAAAATTTAAGTTTTAGTTAAAATACTAGCAGCAGCACTCCAAACCATTTGAAGACTTTAGCACTAGCATGTGGCATACCTTACAACAAAGCATTACAATGATCAAATCCAGATGAAACAAATGCATCAATTAAGGTCTCTGTCTCAAACAAGGACAGAAGACACCATTTTAGCAATACTGTATAGGTGAATGAAAAGTGAGTTCAGTTTTATAAGAATAGAGCAGGAAATTACGTGAGATCCAGATTTTCAAAAGGAGACAACCAGGCTTCTAATAAGAATTTGGGTATGATAATCTGTCTTTACGCACATACAGCAGAGTATCATCTGCATAGTAGTGGAAATCAAATCCATGACTGCATATAATTTTGGCAAGAGGTGAAATATAAAGAGAGAAAAGCAGAGGGCCAAGAACAAATCCATCAGGTACTCCATGTTTCATATCAGACATTTTATTATTATTATTATTTATTGTATATCAGCTATTTTTTGGGGGGGGCCTTTTTTCAACCTTTATTGTATAGAGACAGCTGAAGAGCGACAGGAATGTGGGGAGAGAGAGATGGGGAATGACATGCAGCAAAGGGCCGCAGGTCTGATTTGAACCCTGGGCCACTGCGGCAAAGACTGAGCCTTTGTACATGGGGCGGTTGCTCTACCAGCTGAGCTAAACAATACCCCACATATCAGACATTTAATGTAGGAAACTCACTGTTCTTAGATAAGTAAGATTTTAACCACATGAGAGCCAGGCAAGAAACTTGGTGTCTCTGACCGCTTATAATATGGAAGTATATTGTGATAAATTAACAATATTCAGCATTGCGGGTACCAGAAATGGCCAGTAATGTTTAAAAAGTGGTAGGAAGTTGATGAGGCAGGCAGCTGGTTTTGAAGCTAATGCCAGCTTAGAGGAGGTTTCAAGAGAGATAGTCTCACTATCTGGGATTCAGCCTATCAATAATGCAATACTGAGTCTTTTGAGGAAGCATTTCATACATTTCTTTGCAGAAAAAAATCTCAAAAATCATGAGTTGTAAAAGGTGAGTGGGTGATAGATAACAGATTTTATTAAGCTTGGCTACAGTGTCAAAAAGAAATTTAGAATTGCGTTTGTTATCAATCAAACAAGAGAACAATGCTACTTTAGCAGGGGATAAAGCATGCATGTAAATAACACACTCTTGTGGCATGTAAGATAAAAAAAACAGTCACATCATTTCACCTGCTTGCCTCCTTAGGGGTGTTATTTCAGTAAACCAGGGTCTAGACCTTTCTGATTGTCTTGGTTCAAAGTAATGCAACTGAATCCAGGGGACTTTTTAAGTCACTGAGAACATTTTCAAGTGGGCCTGTGGCTGCAGTGAATGGAGCTCAGACCACAGGCAATCGCTCAACAAGTGAAGTTAAAGTTCATAGACCATTGTGGTGAGTGGAAAATATGTCAGCACCAACATCACAAAGACAGGATAGTGTCACTTCAAACTTAATAAGAAAGGGATCTACAGATGTGATACTACGGATGTGACAGGAGAGACAAAGCAGAAACCTATATCGTATCTGATAAAATCAAGTCATGGGTGTTACCGCTGTGAGTGAACTGAGTAAAACCAAAAGTAACAAGAAGTGCCAGAAAGAATTAAGGCCTTATTCAAATTATCATTGAGATAACCAGTAATTAGTAACAAGGTCTGACAGACAACTCTCAACATTGGAAAAAAGGTTGAGGTGGTCTAGAGTAGACAGTGATTCCTACCACACTTGATGGGTTCCTGTCATATGTTGATCAAAGACCAGGCTATGTAAGAACTGTGGTCTGGACATTGAGATCGGAAGGAAATCAATTATATCTTCTGATAATTAATTCAAAGCCAAGCACATAGGTGTGCTTAGTTTTGAAGATTTTGAGCAAAGAAAACGCCTCAAATATACACCTGGCCAAGAAAGCGTTGACAGGGGATTTGTGAGCAATTGGCCTTCTGCCCAGTTGAGGGTCATTTTGTCTGTGTGGTTAGTTCATGGCACCAGGCCAACAATAGAGGAGTGAAACAGAAATTTCATGTAGCACAAATCAAATTGATTAGAGGTAAACTACATCTAACAGCTTCAGCGGGTCCCATTTGACAAGATATTATCAACGTTAATAAGTAAGTTCAAATACAGAACTGCTTCATGTTAGGTGCCACAACTGTGATAACCTAACGAGTCTTTAAGACAAACTGAGGCTACTAAAGAACTTTACAAATAGAACAATTTATCAGAGATTTATCAGCCGATATTGGCCTATCACAGATGGCGTGTCCAACGTGCTGATGAGTGTAATGAAGGAAGTTGTTGCGTTAAGTTTACTCTTTCAGTGCACTAATGTCATTTTGTACAATAAATATCCTACCTCCATTACATGTCCTTCTCTAAATTGCATGTCCTGGTCATGTCAGTTGCTCGATGTCAAATAAAGGTTTAAATGATACACACATTACAAAATTAAATAATAACCATGATGAATGTAGTCATTTTACAAAAATAATGTAGTCAAAGGTGCAATAAATACTTTCTCAGAGCACAAATTAGCCTTTCCATATCTATAAAGGTTTATCTGTGCTGCTGATCAATAGCCATTTCTCTGCAATTATTTTCCTAGAAGCTGTGATTTTCTGCTTTGAAAGCACACCTTTCACTCTGCTCGCTGTTTTCGAACAAACATATCTGCACTTTGTGACTCCTAAAGCAATTGAAGAGTACAGAGAGTACATTGTTATACACTGTCCTGTGAGGCTTTACAGTAATTAGCTATCATTCTCACCGCTTTTGTGAAAATGACTCTTAAATTTGCATGCATTGTTTTAGTCCTGACTATTTGAGGAAACAGTAAGCTGTGCCAGGCTCCTGTCAGTGGTGGCATATCCTCCATTATTTTCTCAGCTCAGAAGCTGCTGTGTGTTGTGTGGAGTGTAAATAAGAACAAGAGTCAATAAGGTGCTGGCTTAGAAAACCCTCTCACACAAACTCAAATACATAAAATGACCAGGATGCAATTGGGAGCTTTAACTTTAAAGTACCCCAGTGGGTGTTCTTCGTGTTCTATTAAATAAACCTGGCAGCTAGCAAAGTAAACAAAGTGTGAAAGCGATGCTAAAAACGTATCAAATGGACTATTGTAGCTGAAATTATGTGAAAATTGTTGCACCAGTTGCATCAGTTATTTGATGTGTAATGGAAGTGTGAGTGTGAGCTTTAATTGGCTGCAACTGTTGGACCTTTTTTGGGAATCATGTGTTTGTTTGTTGGAGATCGGTGCTGCCAGTAAACTGAGAACTGTGAAGTCATCAACGTGAAACACGATTGGACATTTAGTAGAATGCACTTTTAAAGTTTAACTTTATGTTTACCAAGCAGTATGCTACAAAATGTGTTTACACTTTATTTCAACAATCCCTTCAAATTCAATTCAAATGCCACACTTTTATTTATTGTTTTTTGTTGGTTTTAGTCTAATTGACAGATTGATGGAAATGTGGTGGCTGGTTTACTCTCTTGGGGAAAAACAAGACTGCAGCACAGACTTTTTCTTTCGTGCAAAGTTTGTGTCACAAAATGCCCTGCTGTAATAAAACACCATGACAATATTTAGAAAGATGGACTTGCGGCCATAAAAAAGTGAGTCTCAGCTATAAGAACTCTTAATACTTGTGCAGATAAACTGTCTGTAGCAGCTACAGGAAATAACTGTAATACTCTTTTACAGACTCTACTTTTAGAGCTATCAATACTGATGAGTTATGCATAGTAGTTTGGAAAGTGCACTGTGGGTAGATAATAAAAACTAATGACTATGTAGGACAGAGTGCATAAAATACAAAATGTTCTAATTGCTTTGCAGGAGGTAACATGAACATATGGATAAAATACCTTCACAATACCAAATACCTTTCTTTTAACATATATTGAAATATAAAGCATTTTAATTTTATTCATTTATAATACTTCTACATTCTTACTTCTATAATACTAACATTAACTAGCTCTACCATGCAATGCAAGAACAATGCTGCTTCTTATTTACATTTTAGCTTTAGCTTTATCATGCATGTAGCCAAGAAGAGCATCAGCAAATTACGGTACTGAAAGCTTCTCTTGATGTAAAAAATGTTTTCACTGTTCTTCGGACTGACGACTACTTTTTGAAAGTTTTCCAAACAGTTGCCAAAAATGACCTTCCAAGATGGTTGGGTGTAACAAATCATTCTGCACAATCATTTTGGCAGTTGTCTGCTCAAAAGCAACAATATTTTGTTTACTTCTGTGTAAAGTCAAAGACGTTCAAATTTGTTTCAAAAGACTGTAAATTGCACGTGCACCATGGTTTTCATTGTAAACTGCATGTTCTGTCCCAGAAAGGTTGTTAGCAACAGTAACCACAGGGGCGGAGCTTATATATCATCAATAACACCATAGAAATTTAGTTACAACATCATTTTACCATAAAGACAAGATCTTTGAGAGGCTGCACGCATTTATCGGGCTCAGTCGGTACTTAAACTGATGAATCACAATACATAAATGTATTTACACCCCTATTAAAGAGGCATTTGAAACTTTCAGAGCATGTTTAATCAGTTTGTGTGTGCTGGAAGATTTGAAAGTTGCCCTTTTGTTATTCTCACAAGCACAGCAGAAACAGTAGCAAAACAGACACACTAGGATATCAATAACACCACAGAAAATTATTAGAGTTAAAACATAGTTATTACACCATTTTACCATAAAGTCAAGATCTTTGAGAGGCTGCACGCATTTATCGGGCTCAGCCGGTCCTTAAACTGATGAATCACAATGCATAAATGTATTTACACCCCTATTAAAGAGGCATTTAAAACTTTGTGTGCACTGGAAGAACTATAATTATGAAAGTTGCCCTTTTGTTATTCTCACAAGGACAGCACAAACGGTATAAAAAAAGACACACTAAGATATTACAAGCATGCTGACAGCTGTTCATGCAACATGTAAAAAGTATATTTCCTGCATACTCATGTTCATGTGGAGATTTTATATTATTAAACAGATGGGAGCTACAGTGTATTCAG
The DNA here is from genome assembly GCA_946959425.1 of Argyrosomus regius. Classification (NCBI taxonomy): domain Eukaryota; kingdom Metazoa; phylum Chordata; class Actinopteri; family Sciaenidae; genus Argyrosomus; species Argyrosomus regius. The sequence goes on from OX336889.1 coordinate 13,627,792, forward strand.
ATCTCGTCATTAAACAGGTTAAATAGTGCTGTAGCCAACAAGCTAACCTCTGAATTGTAAGCAGTTGACCTGTCCTGGGTATAATCCTTAAATAGCCTGACCTCACTTTCTACCCACAATCCCTCAGTCTTACATCTAACTGCATGCTCCTATTCCCAGGTGACCCCAGCAGTGATCTATGAAAGCAGGAGGCATTATCTGGCTATCCTGGATTTCCACAGTAGTGACAAGGCTTTTCTCTGCAGACTGGTGAGCTCCCTGGTGTCAACTGACCAGCAAAAACAGATAAGAAGCACAAGTGAGGGTGTATGTCTTATACCCAGTAACTACATGTCTGCCATGTTTTTGGCTCTTTTCTGTCTTCTATTGGAAAAAGTGAAGAATTTCATTCCGTGAGCGAATAGCCAACAATTGCAATATCTGACACAAATATTTCCCAATACATTGACATTGTAATGCTTAAACGGATTGATTCATCTGATTTGTAAACATCGGTAGTACAAGAATATGATATAGCATATAGTTTATTAACGGCCATGTTATTGTTTGAGATTACAGCCAGCAAATTATGGCAATAATGGAGCACATAATTACGCGGTACAATAATTTAGTTATGGGCAAGAAAAATAGGCATGACTTCACACAATAATTATAAGCATCCTAATTTTAAAAAGTTTACTATAATTACTTTATAATTCCCTCATAAGGGCACAAATTGTACTAATTTTCTTCCCCAGTAAGTATAGTATTGTTGTTGTAGAACTGTATTATTTTAATTAGAAAAACTTTACAGCATTGTTAAACACTGAACTGTAATCTTGCTGCCACTATACAAAGGTGATGGGATTCAAACATTAACTGCTTTCATGCTGCTTTATGCACAGCAACTGTTTTGTAATTAAGTTGAATCTCCCATAACGTTTTAAATGGTTTGTGAACTGGCATCAGGCAGAACTAGGAAAAACTAATAAGCAGGTCTCTTCCTTGTTGCTGCTGAGAACTAATCTCATCCAATCATACAGCAACGATGCACTCATCAGCTTATTAAACCTTGCAATAAACCGCACTGTTAATCTCACAATAAGCCCCATTTAATCAACAATGTAGTTGTACTGAATCACTGCTATTCTAGAGCCCTGAAATTTGACTGTTAAACTCCACAGATCCATATTGTACACATGCACACATGCATACTGTGCTGTATATGTATGCAACAGAAGATTTACACAAACAGAATTTACTACAATACCTGCATTACCCCTCTGTTATACATGATTCATCCCATTAGTGTTGTTTTGCTCTCTTCTCCTCATAATCCCTTTATATTCTTGGGCATCATTTGAAATGCTCTGATACAGATGTGAAATGTGTTTTAAATGTGCAACTGGTACAAAAAGCAATTATCTTGACTGAAACCAACTGAAAGTGTCTACTAGAGTACAGATTAAATCAAACTTGCGTGGATAATATATCAGGATAATCGTCTTTTCTAAATGAATTGTGTCCATTATTCACACATGATTCACACAAAACATGATTTTTTGAATTGTTTGTGTAATAAGGTAATAAGCATATGCTAGTTCTAATAGTGGTAGCTATGGTATCTAGCTTAGCTACCGCTCTCCAGCTCTTGCAACATTAAATCTCTTCCTAGCTTCCAGTATCAGCCTATGCAAAGGGGAAGCAAAAAGCTGATACCACACTGTCAATATTGTCAAAGTGTTTGATTCTACCCTGCGATAGGCTTCATCCTAATTAGTTTTCTATCTGCCACAGCCCTCTTACTTGCCAGGTCAAAATCATTGATGCTGGCCAAGTCAATGACTATCTTGTGAATTCTCTTTCTCAGAAAATAGCACCCTTTTGTTGCTTTGAGTGAAGAAGCAACTCATCACAATTGTGTAGCTGCTTTCTACAGGCTGGCTGTGTAGGTGGTACTGTAGTTGCTATGACTTTTACGGTGCTGAAAATAAACCTGCTCATTCAGAGTAGCAATTACTGTGTCATTAACTTGGCGTTGCAATTATGCCCCCTTTCTCTCTGCACTTATAATTACGTAATATTTTCTTGCAACATCCTTCTAATGCAAAGGTGAATTTGGTTTCGCACCCATCTGAGACAGGACAATAAATAGTTAAAAATTGGTAGGATGGTTATAAATATATAATATAATAGACTGTTTTTTTTTCTTCTTCTTTTTTATTGAAATATAAAAAAAACACTGTAGAGCCTTAGTGGAACACTAATCATCATAAAATGACTAAAGTGGGTGCAGTTTGAAAGACAGTCTTCATAACTATGATTATAATCAGGCAACTTGCATGATTAATTTCTTAATATTTAAACAGAAAAAGAAAGATAAAAAGAGGAGGAAAAAGAAGAAGATATTGCAGTTTGTTATTTCAGGCTCTGAACTCTTTGACTTGTAAAAAAAAGAAAAAATACAACAGGGACCACTCAGTCATTTATTTGATCGACATATGCAATAACCTGTATCACTGGAAATTGCATTCTGAGTACAAATTTTAACACTGACAAGTGTTTTCACTGAGGAGTTACTGTCAGAAATAGGTGAAGACCAATGAAATATTGGAGATCGTCCAGGAAGCCTCAAGACAAGTCACACTGAGAGAAAGGAAGAGAGGGACATAAGAGGCTAAATAAAAGGCACTGATGCATCCTCCACAAAGACAAAACCCCTCAGGGCACAAATTCCTACCTATACATCGATGTTATTGATACAATAAGACTTAAAGGTTATTCCTGTGATGATTTCAGCCCATTACCTTCTCAAATCAAGCCATACGGTTAGAAACGGTAAAGCATCTGCCCACTGGAAGGAGAGTAGAGGGGAGGGTTGGCAACAAGCCTCCATCGACCTCATTAGGTCCTAGGGAAGCTCCAACCTAACAACCAGTCTTGTCTCTTGTGAGACTGCATACTGCACACACTCCTGGCTGCTTTTCCATTCTGAACCATGAAACACACAGATACGCATGTAGGAACTGATGCAGGTGTGTGCATACACATTCAGCCACAGCATCTCTGCTCCTGCTTTTTCCTGACACACCTTGTCGCTTCAACAGAGGTTTGTAAACCCCAGGTAAATCAAGTGCCAGGTCCCACTGTACCTGTCTGTAACTGCAGAGTGTTGTTTATATTAAAAAAAGTGGGAAAATAATGTTTTCCCTATCTGATCCATGCTTACTGCACAGTCAGCTTAGTGCACAGTCATCTCAGGCAGTTTATACACTGCATATCCTACACTGACCTGCATGGTGCTGTTGGCCGTGGTGGAGAAGGGATGCAGCGAAGCAGGCAGATCCTTCACACTGCCGATTCATAGCAGAGGTATTGATATTGATTAAATATTAACAATGTCTTTTCTCTATTATATCACATATATTGTGACCACATCATAGCATTATCAACACCCACTGTCTAAGAGATTATCTGTCACATAACATCAACATCCCAACCCTCAGTACTCACAGTCACTGGGTGAAAATGTTGCTTTGGTTACTTCTTCTTGTTCTTTAATGAGACTGTGGCCAGATGAAATATTTGGAGCAAAGCTGTCTGCTGTAATTAATTATAGACATACAGCGGTGCATTCAAAGGAAGAGGAGTATGACCCACACAAATTTAATTGACTAATGAGTTATTATTAGTGGCATTCCTGTACGATGATGTCTAAACTATGCTGGAAACATACTTTACATATTCTTTTCTACATGAAAATGGGATATTGAAGGATAATGAGTACATGCGTGATATTTGCTAAAATCGGATTTTGAGCTGCTGCTTCTATCAGTCCAGCAGCCACAATATCAACAGACCACAATAGGACTTGAAATGCAACAAGTGATATTGCAAACTGTGACAACAGAAACTGTAATCCTCGTAATCATGTGGTTGTCATTTTTACCAAATATGTGTTTTTCCAGCTGTGTGACCCCTGATGGGTGTACAAGAGAGGAAAACCTATCCACAATTTATTTTTGAGGGTCGGATAGAATATAACAAGATGTAATCAATCACCACTACCAGCGAAATAGCCAGGTGCTGTTCAAAAGTGGTGGTATTGTCGGGTCTATTATGTAGATGCCTTCTCTAAAATACTTAAGTAATTGGAATTGAACCAGCCTTTTGTAATAACATCAAACCTTTGATTTGGGAACCGTAATTAGAGAGTCCCTAATGCCAGCACATTTCTTTCTAGAAAAAAAAAAAAGATAAGGTATACTTCAGTTTACCTCAAGTCCATCATTTATAGGTTTTTCATATCTGCTTTGATTTATAAATTCTTGAGGAACATTTCAAGATGCTCAATGCTTGATGATGTTTTTTATCAGCCTATTAGCCAGGTATCGTATATATTGCTAATCTGAGTTTGTCTGAAGGAAATGGCTGCCTATGGTCTTGTGTGGGGAGTTTGCGAGAGCCACTAGCAAGATAGAACAGTCTATGCTGGAGAACCAAAACGCGGAGCTAAACGTGAGGAGAATCGTCCCTTGATTAAATGTTCAACGATTCAATGCTAATGTAAAAAATACGAGATTATACTTTTCATTTTGAATTTTCGAACTGTAGTGTTTGATGTCAAGAGGGTGCATTTACACTTCTTGCACCTTTAAAATCACTAATAACTTTGTACACATTACTGGACTGCACCTCATATTATGCTAACAATGTGAGCACAATAACAGTATGGAGGAATAGAAATAAAGTCCCTAAACAGAAATGATTAGTCACACTGTCAAGTATTACTGAAATACTCACTCACTTGTTTCATCCATTGAAGTACCTGTTGATGATTATTTCAAAGCCGAGGTTTTTGTAGGCTAAATACTCTCAGAGATTAGCAGTCGCTGAGAAAGTATGTGATTGAACAATAATTTATCAAAGCTGAGACCAAAAGGTCATGCAGACCGCAGGATTTATGCTTGCTTTGTTCACCAAACAAAAGACTCCCAGACTCTTGAGGAAAATGTCACTGAAAGGCTGTTTAGTACAACCCCAGCTTTTATTTGGCACTTGACACAAGAGGTTGAAAAAAAAAATTGTTCAATGTGACGCATGAGTCATCACCTCTCTCTCTATCTCACTTTTACCTTTTTGATTATTGGCGTTTTAAAGGCTGATTTTCAGGACAAAAAAAAAAAGAGAGAGATTTGAGTGAGCGGTGTAAATATTTTTAATGCCTTGAGGGTCCGTGTATGTCAGGCACCATCTGCTGGTGTTAGAATGATCTGGAACTAGTGCTACTAATTTAAAGTCTACAGGGAGACACTTGAATGGACCACACATTCCTGTTTCAGGGTATTCAGCCCAAACACACTTCCCTGCAAGATAATTGGGAAGAAATTTAATTTCTCCTGGAAAATCTGTTCTTTATTTTTCTTTCTTTCTTTCTCTTTCTTTCTTTCTTTCTTTCTTTCTTTCTTTTGTTATTAATCCTCATTCCGTTTCCTCTCTTCTAATAGTCATCCTGTCAATTGCTGCACATTGTCTGTCATCCCATTGGTCCAGATTGTGCGCTGGAAACATTGAAAGAATTCCCTTGTGGATTTAGAAGTAGTTTTAAGAGGCATTTACCTCTGGTGCTTTCTGAAGCTCTGCAGAAGCCACAGCCAATTAGGGCCTTCTCTATCCAGTGACACTGTGCATGTGTGTCCACATTCAATGCACATGTGGATCCATGCACACATACGTAGCTTTACAAGACGATGTCTGATATCCTCTGACAGTGTAGCCTAACTGTGGCTAAAGCACTTTCACACCTCTCAGGGGAAGACAGTGTGTGTGTGTGCGTGTGTGTGTGTGTGTGCAGCTCCACAGCTGATGAGTGAGGTGGTCATGGAAAGGTTCATTGTTCTTTCTATGCACTCTTGAGTTTCGACTGCTCATGCTTCAAAAGACCAAGACCAATGGGTGGTTTTTCAAATTAAAAATGTGTGATGATGCATGTTATTTTGGTCTGGTTTTAACAGCGAGGCAGTCACTTTAGCAACTTTGTGTATTTTCATGTATTCTAAATATAAAGATGAATTTGTGAAGGTGTCAGTGATATTCAGATGTTATTAACTGCGCTGTAAAGGAAAACAATACAGTACATTTCACCATGTAATTGCAGTAGGCACCCAAAAATAAAATAAAATGTGTGATAGCGAATATAAATAGTGTTAAAAAATGAATATTCAGTGAAATACAACAACATACTGAGCCTGTGCACTGCAACGAAATACACAGCATATTCATTTAGGGTTAACTTATTGCTCATTCATAATGTACCATACTGTTCATATATATACCATATGGATCGATATGTAACATGGACACACCATTAATGCACAGACCGACCAACCAGCTGACATAACTTTCTCAGCATATAAATGTAACCTGAAGTATAACCAGATCATGATGGATCTCTTATTGGCTTTTGGACCTAATTGGCTCCTCCACCCTTTCAGTGATGATGCTGGTCTCTGGAGTGTTGACGTATTTGATATGCCTGGGAATGGGTTTCAAGACAGAGCAGAATGTAGGCCAGTGCAATACATTCACAAAGATTCAATACAATTAAATGATTTACTTGTCAAAACACAATGGGGCTGAGCCACATGACCACCATGAACATACTGTCAGACATACAGGATGAACTGCAGTGCTGTCCATGAGCCGGTGGACTGTCACATGCTTTTATACAATATTACTGAGCAACCCTGTCTCTTAGAAAATACGCTTATGCATCACTACATAGTTTTTCGTAATTACATTGTGGTGACAAACGTTATCAGTGCCTGGATTATGTTCAGAGACAACATTTATTTGAAATATAAAACACTACATTTATGTAATGTGGTCAGTGTCCAGACTCTGTTCTCTGGTTAGGGTTTAGGCAACAAAGCACTTTGGTTAAGGTTAGCACATACCATGATCCATGACCATGATGTCTCTCTAACCTTGAGTCATGCCAACATAACCATACAAATAAAATAATAACAATAAAAAGAATCAGGGCTAGGTGACATGGCCTATAAATAATAGATTTTTAGGCTATGCCATGATAAACGATATATCTCACGTTTCCTTTAAAAGAACATATGGTAAATTCTAAAATAGTACAAACATGATCTCTAGAGCGCCTTGGTAGCTCACCTGGTAGAACATATGCCCCATATACAAAAGGTTGAGTCTCAACTGCAGTGGTCCAGGTTCAATTCCAGCCCTTTACTAGATGTCATCCCCCTTGTCTATATACCTTACGACCTTCAGCTGTCCTATCCAATAAAGAGCACAAGGCTTTACAGCACAAGGAGTACTAAAAAGTCTCATACTTGCTTATACTATAACTTTAACCTTAGTAAGCATTGTGGAGTATTTTTTACAGTGGTGTTGGTGTTAGAACTTTTGCTTAAATAATGAACCTGAATACTTCTTCAAATACTTAGCTCACCCACAGTGTAACTGGACCTGTGTATTACCGGCTGAGCCTTCCCCTTTAAGAAAGGTGGGCTTGTGAGTAACCTGTGTGAAAGCAATGGTGTCTGTCATGTGATGGAGTGGCTCCCATAAGCTTATACATTATGAAAGAAGTGGCTGTAAAGCGGTAGATACGTTTTTTGAGAATCACAACCCCCACGAAATGATTAATGTAACGTTACAGCGACATCTTCCAACAAAGTTAAAGGCGGCTAGCATCTAGTTAGCAGCTAACAATATGATTCGGGCACAATTAAAATATCTGGTTGTCTCCCAAATATATTTCAGAGCTGAAAGCTGTGACTTTTTCCACCATGGTGAAAATAATCGCAATGACTGGTAGCTCACAGTCCAAATCGGCTGTAGAAGATGCTGTATAAACGTGACAGAAACAGGTACTATTTATTTCATTTCTGTGGCAAAAAAAAAAGAAAGCACAACCAACACAACTACTATACTGCAACCTGAGCCTGTAACACAACTACCCCTTAGCAGCGACCAGCGCCACACTGAAAACTCAAATATGATGATATGGTCATCTGCTTTATCGCACATTAATCGATATCCACTAGAGGTCACCAGTGGATAGTTTATTGCAAGATTGTCCATTTTTGCGGAAAACAAACACGATGTCAGTAAATGTTTTACATATATGTTCAGCATCAACATATTAGCAACATGCCAGATAAGTTAATTACAACATTTCCTCACAAAATTCAGTCTGCATTGCATTTCCTTCAAAGCGTAAACGTTGTATGTGAATGAGAAAGGGCCATAATCCCACTAATAGTTAGAGGACTCTATGTTTACACTGCCTGTGATTTGGAGGCCATTTTGAGCTTCCAGTTAGACTCTACCTTCAGCTGAAAAGTAAACTATATATATTTCATCTTAGCTCAGTTATGCTTCAGACAGAAACACATGCAAAGGTCACTGAAGTTCTTGTGTTCATTCCTTTGCCTTTTTTGTATCTTCTGCTTCAAACAAGCTTGGGACGTAGCTTTCTAAGCTTTTTCCTTACGTTGACACAACTGTGGGAAACATCCACTGCTTTATACCAACAAACAAAACACTAATTTGTAGTTATTAACTTGCATTTAGGCGTGTATGAGACCAGACTAAACATATAAGATAAAACAAAATTACAGATTAAAAGATTTTTGTGACAGACGGACAGACTGGATCAAATCTGGACACCAGAACTCGATAAACAAACAACGTTTGTTTGGGTTTGTAATTGGATTTATTAAGCACAGGCTGTGACACGGAGTTGCTTTGTTGGATCCATGTCAGCTCTCTTGGGAGCAGTGTTTTGAATTCAAATGTCACTATTGACTGACCAACTACATCAAGCGATTTGGCTTTAAACCCTTTAATTATTGTGTTAATAGTCACTTAAAATCTGGGTAGTATCCTTATGTAAGCCACTCACTCACAATGTGAAGCAATATCAGATCTGGGTATGGCATGCTCATGTGTCCTTGTTAGTGATATCTTTTCCTGATATTAATTCAAGGAATTCATGCTGAGATAAATATCTGTTTTTAAATGTATAAGTGTCTGGAAGCATCCTGAAGATTTGATTCAATGACGGCTTCTGTGTCAAACAGCTGGACTTGACAAATGCTGCATCAGGCAGCTCCCGCAAAGCTGTTTTCCTCACAACGGTGTGACAGATCAGAGACATGAACATGCAGAATCCATACAGATGAAAAATGTGTCTGACGACTGTCAGTGGATGGACAGCAAATGGACACACCACGCTCAGCAGATATCTTGATATTTAACTAAAGGTGATTTCTCCTGGGATTAGCTGTCCACTATCTCTGCCCTATTAAGAAAGCATTCAAGTTGCTAATGCTGCCCAAATCGAGTTGACATAACTAATTTTCCTTGTCATATAAAACCTGTGTGTCCTTTTTATTGACAGCATCAATTTGGCAACGGCCATGGCTGACTGGTTCAGAGATCCATACACTACCTGCTGACGTACAGAAAGCCAAAGCAGTGTTTTATTATGGAAGCTTTGGTAATATGTTGCAGTAGTGTAATTGTTTTTGCCTTTTTGTCTTTGACTCATTAAAAAGTGACATTACATGTAAGTCAGTATCATCAACACCATGATCAAAATACTGTAAATCTGCAGTTAAGTTTGGATGATGTATATTTCACATACATATTCATATTACAAAAACAAAACATTGCAACAACATTTTATACACACGTAGCTAAAATCACAACAAGGTCACTATAAACTCTCTGTGACACTAAGTACCACAGATACGCTCTGAGCCCACACAGGATTATCAGGAGAGCTGCAGATAAGCAACCGATTTTTTTTTCACCTCATTTATATTGCCTGCTGTTGTTAACTTGTTAAAGCTGCTCAGCTAGTGTTGATAGGATACAGGACGGGATGTGCAGCCAGAACAGCACATCACTTGCCCTGCACAAAGCACCGTGTCGAGGACGCGCTGCCTCTGGAGAACCTAGCACTAATTACAAACTGGAAAAGCACAAACAGATCTGAAATCAGCGCTCCGTGGGCTGGAAAGGACAGCTTGACACAGGCACACTGCAACAGCTCGAGAATTAAACTACAGCTCACTTGGAGCACTTTTCCCTTGGCTGGATTACGGAGGAAGAGCAAATGTTTGCTTTCAGTTGTTTTACATCAAATGCCAACCCGGATCAATACTGTAAACAATAGACCTGTTATACAAATAGATCCTTCCTGTAACGCATAACTGTGTATGTGACACAGAGACTGCACAACTCGTGCGCTTACGCGCACATCCACTAATACAGAGAGACTGGCTCAAAGCTCGTTTGGAAATGGACAAATAATGCGCGTTAAACTGAAGCGAAAAATAGTCTGGCAACAGCAAATTCACCTTGAAAGTTAATATCTCAGGAATCACACCCAATAAATCACTTTGTATCACCCTGAAGCTCTCATTAGGTAGGCTGAACCACCGATCCCTGCTGGGAGGAAATGCTTTTACATATAGCTTAAAGCAAAAGGTCTATAGACTGATTGATGATATAGATGATCTTGTTTTTTTTTTCTTTCCAAGTTTGGCGCATCACACAAGAGAGAGAAAAAAAATAATTGTCTTACCTTCACGCCATAAGTTTGACTGAATCTTTGTTTTTTACAGGCACCGACTGTTAAATCCAAGACCATCCACAGTTAGCTCCCACTGTATCCTTCATTTGCTTTGCACATTGTTTACTCTTGATAAATGAACCGAGTCGGTGCAGCGGCTCGGGTGCGAGGCATTAGTACCTACTGTTAGGAAAATCGCACTGGAGAGAATCAAAAAAATCAGCTACATACAAATAGAAATATAATAAAACTGCTTTTGTGGAGCGAAAAACTAAAAGAAGTATTTTCTTCGGAGAAGTAAAGCAGAGATTTAAAACTGTGCTGTGTCCGTCTGTTGTCCAGGAGCTTTACGCACGGAGTTACCTTCGGTACTGACGGAGGCAGGAGACGCGGCGACTGTAAAGAACTGTGGAAAATCAAGGCGGGGTTACATCTGTTTAGGGACGTATGTTTCCTTCTATTACCTTATTTTGTCTCATATTTTCCATACTGTACTCTCTACTTTGTGCCTCGGGCTGCGCTTTTTTTGGTAATAAGTCATAGAGAAGGGGGTACAAATGAGGATAAAATAAAGTATCTCATCATCTGATGGTGGGCTGCTCGAGGTTTGAAATAAATTATTGACTGAATGACTGAGCTCACATTCATGTTAGGGCCTGTGATAGATTTGATACAGTAGTGCGAGACGTGGAAAATGATAATGTGGTGGGAAATTAAGAAAAGAGCTGCACTGTAGTGGACTCGGGTACATTGATAAATCTGTGTGTGTGTCTCTCTCCCTCTCTGTCTCCCTCTCCTTTCTCTTTTTTTAGAAACGCAATCATTATGGTTTTGTTTGTTTGTTTGTTTGTTTTTCCTTTTAATAAACCTTGTCATTGTTCAATAACTGACATGTCAGTCCTCAGAGCTCTGCTGGCTCTCATTCTTGCCATGTAATCAGGAACCAGTTTACACATGGGATGCTTTGTGAATGCAATTAACTAGCTGGAAGGATATGGAAACCAGTGGTATTTTGTGCCCTGAGGAAAAGCATTGAGACACAATGTACCATGAATTTCACATCACATCACTGAGATTTATTTCGACCTGGAGACTTGAGATGCATCCAAAGCAAATTACACACAGAGCACCTCCCCTACTCTGTGCATATAAAGAGAAGTACAAACCAGGAGAAGAGCAGTTTGATTAGTAACTCAGCAGTCTTGCATCAGGACCACTTTTGGCCGTGTTGTATTGAAAAAGGTAGCCTACTCTGAATGTGTATATGATTGCTCTAGACTACAGCCCAGGTGTTTGTGAAATGTATGAAATGTCAGGAATTGCTCAAGAGCTTTTTTCTGTATTGTTCATGTGTTGTAGCAATGGGATTCTCTCTGTAAGCAATGTTGTTTGTGGTGTCTGCATCCTCCTAAATGGATCAGGGTTATAGTGAGAATAGAGTATTAGGTATTAGGGAGTATTGTTAAAGGCGCAATGTTTAGAAAGTTTAAGAGTTTAAAACATTCAAAAATCTAATAAAATTCTCAGCAGAATATCATGAAATAGCAGTTATGTCAAAGACATATTGTGTTGCACAGATATCTACTGAAGTTAGCATGCTAACCACCTAGCTTTGGCCAATCCTGTCTTGTAATACAACTCTCTACCTTAAGGGGCAATAGTCTGATAGTGTAGCCCCCCATAGTTTCAGGTGTTTGTAAAGTTTCCACATTTGTAAAGTTTACTCCGTTACACAAGCTCTCTTAGCTTTCCGTAAACAAAATAAACTCACCAAATATCAAGAGGAAACATTCTTACACCAAATTTCCTTAAATAAAAACCATAAACCTTTTTTATTTTATGATTTTCTCTTTTTAATTGCACTCATTGTAAAATACACTTCTTTTAAATTCGACAAAAACTCACCAAAACCATCTTGGTTAATCTTTCCATTGTTCCAATAATCACCAACTCTGGTTTGCTTGAAATAAATCTGTAATTCATCGAGTTAGATGTGAAAATATTCTTGCTCTACTCGCTGTCACTGCCTCTCTGATGCCTGTTGACCTCCCTCTCACTCACCTCACCTCTCCTGTCGCTGGCTGAACACGCTGTTTCTTTGTCATCCCCAGAATCAGAGTCATGTCAAAGCTGCTGTAAGTCACCTCTGTACTGTACTCCCTGGCGTAAAACTGGCCTATGTCGGTATTCAGTTAGGTGTACAGCAAACTGAGCTAACAAGTTAACAACAGTTATGACCTAATATGCTGTCCCTTATTTTTTTTTAAATGAAATGGACAGGTAAAAAGTAGTCTAAATTCTTACACACTGCACCTTTAACTGTAAGCCTATAGAGTTCCTCTATTTACAGTAATCTCATGAATGGTTTCTTGGATTCTTGCCAAACATGTTAATCTTCATGTGATCAACATTTGTTAGACTGTTCAGTGGCCTCACATCACCTTGCTCTACTCCTCAGGTGAGATTTTGTTAAAGCACAACTTGGCTAATATATGGTAGAACACAGTGTAATCAATAGAGTACCTTGTTCTCATTACCAGGAGATAAAACCAGGGTGAGCACTGAACAGTTCTGTATTGTCGGGGCTTCTCAGCAGGATTATCCAAAAAGCTTTTTACCTTTATACTATATTCATTTGACATTGAAATTAAACAGCAATCATTCACTGTAGATAAGGAAACAATTACTCAAAGGGACAATGCAATCAATGCCAAAAGCAATTACATATAAAAATAAAACATTGATGCTGATATTGATGTATCTAGGATTATTAGCAGACATTTAAAGCACATTTACTCTAGCACTGTACTTAAGAAGATACTTTGAATGCTTTATATTGGGTATTTCCATGTTGTCCTAGAAGCTACTTCTTCTACATTTTGGTCATCAGTCATTCTGGAGACCAATGTTAAACAAATGACAAGCTTTAAAGTCAACTAAATAAACATCTTTTTTCATTATTTTAAATTCATATCCAATAATCATCCAGGGATATATCCACTGGATCAGAGGAACAGCCCCTAAACTCCACATAATGCCAAACAACTTCCAGATTTATTGTATTCTGAGTTCTGTTGTTCTGTTTTTCTCTTACTGCAAACACGATGAAGCCACTAATATTACCTGACATTATTGCTGTAGTTTTTTCGATGCACAATCCAGTTGGATGCAAGTCTGAATATGGTGCCAAAAGGCATTCTGGGATTATTTAGGAGACATGTAAGTGAGACTAACATAGAGAACATAGATAAAGCAACAAGCTAAATTACACCCAAAAGCATCATGATGGATGAAATATTGGTGACACAACTTGAGTTTGGAATTTTGCTCTGTAGGAAGCAACCCACACAAGGAATGGCATTTTCCCAATCACAATTTAGACTTTCTCAGCCATTCACACTCACTCAGATGCATACGCCCATACAGTAGACATGCACAGTCCCCAGGCTTGTTGTGGGAGGCACAAACACATCTTACTGCCGACTGCCATAAGGCAACATTGCAGCCTGGTGCTGTCTGATATGGCCTCTATTAACTTGAGTTGATGAGTGGATGTTGGCAGAATGCAAAATAAATCACAGCGACTTAGATGAAGGTGCTCAGGTCATGCTACTTTACACACTGGTTTCACCTTCGTGTCATGCTAATGAAACGTTCCACAATCCACAAGGATTTCTGTCAGCCGAGCGATCCACAGTCTTGCATACAGTCTTAATGTCAGAGGCTAGGGGGGTAATTGGCAGTCATTTTTAGTCACATGTTGAACAGTACTTGCAGAGACATATTGTAGATTCTAGACACACAGACTCCTCTCTTAGCATGGCCAAGGCACAGAGCCACCACCAGTGAGTGGATGCCGACTTGAGGTGAGCCAGGGAAAGGCACAGACCTGGCAACAAGGAGGACACTACTGTGACACAAAAGGCTCTCATTCCCTCTTTCCTTTCAGTGAACACATACAACACAGACATTTTTGCATACAAAACAGTTTCTAAAATATGATGCTCCATTATAAATGAATACCCAATGGCATAAACAATATAATTAGACAAAATTAATTGGCAACCATTTTGATAATCATTCGAGTCATTTTTAATGCAAACGTGCCAAGCAATTCATGGTTCCAGCTTTTCAAATGTGAGAATTTGCTTTTCCTCTTTAATCATTAGATGAGTCTGCAATAAAAATATTTTGTTGCAGTCCAACAAAAAATGTTCAAAATGAGCTCCACCTACAACAGTAAAAACCTGCTTTTACATGAATGCACAAGATAATAATTGAATGATATTATATCATTAAAGTACAGTAAGCATCATATTTATACTATAAGTAACATTTTCAATGTAGGACTTTTGGTTTACCAGTGTATTTTTACAGCATGGTAATACTTTTAAGTAAAGAAACGTAATATTCCTTCCACTACTGTCATTGAGTAAGAACCTGAAAGTGAATCATATTTTATGCACCAGCAGTCAACGCTTTATAGTTGACCTCATCCCATAATTTATTTATGATATTACCACTGGTTAGTCCTAAATAGGCATGTGTGACATCCTGTTCTTAACACTGAGGCTTGTTCCCAGGCTGGCACTCGTGCTACAACCTGACATACTGTGTTGACTGAGTCGGAGACAGAGACAAAAAGGCAGAAAGAGTTTTGACTGCCAGTTTGGAAGATGATGACAGCAGAGTTACCACAGAGAGGAGTTAAGGGGAGATGAGGTAGAGAGAAAAGGATTTACTAGCAGCTCCCTTTTTTCAGGGAAAGTGGGGTATTTGAAGGATGAGGCTGGCAAGGTTCTGTACTTTTTGTATTGTAAGCGCATCACCAACAATGAATTGATCCCACCAACAAGTGTTGTCTGTGCAGCCAAAATTTCTTCTGTGCAAGAGATCTATTGTTGTCCAAAAACTGAACACGCATCAGTGAGCCACACTGCTGCACTGGGTGACATATTCCTTCATTACCATGAACATTGGCACTATAGTCTGTCCAACTGACTAGTTAATCCAATGCTTAAAATAGTCTCAGATAAAGCAAAGTAAAAAAAAAAGGGGGACAAAATTTTGCCATAGAAATTTCACTTTCCCTCCAAGACCAGCAGCAGACACTTTTTGTAGAATGTAGAGGATAAATGTTGCTGTTCATGATCTTGACTGGATTAATTTAATTAAAATAAAAAACACAAAAATTCCAAATTCAAATGCAACATAAACAACAAATGCTGCACGTCCGAGCAACATAACATATTGGAAGTTCTCGAGGCCTCGAGGGGGGGCACTAAGTGGAACAGCTAGATTTCTGGTTTGTCTGTTTGTTTTGTGTGAGTCCACGTAGAAACAAAAAAAGAAAAATCCAGAAAGAAACCATGAAACACTAGGAGCAGGGGCAAGAGTGGGCAGAAGCACAAAGACATTGGAAGAACCAAGGACGCTGACCACCTGACAGACCTGAAGCAAAACACCTGGACTAATCAACTAATGCAACACAGGTGGGGAAACTGACAAAGACAGGAAGTAACACAAGACATCAGTGGAAAGACTTTCAAGTTAAAACAGGAAATGCTAAACAAAAAAACCCAAACCATGACAAAGAGGGAAGAAAGAGTAAAGAAGCAACATAAAAAGGTGCCTATTCTTTCTCTTTTTTTTTTTACATTTAGCAACATTAAAGCTTGATATTTAAATAGCTAGCATTAGTGCTCCCTGTTGTGTTGACTGATTTGTTTTTATGTGTTTTGGATTTTGCATGGTTTCTGTATTTGCAGTGTGTTTGCTGTTAATGTATTTGTTTTGTTAAGTTGCATTTAAAGTCTGTGTAAAGACAATTCTGAGATTTCTTTCAAAAAAATAGTTGCTTACAGTTTTTCTCAGTCGCTTTGGTGCTCTCTTCTCTCTTCTCAGATCAGAATGAAAGTTCTCACAACTATTAGTTCAACCTCCACAACATTGAGTCATTTGTGCACATCATCGTAGCAGTTTCTCATTCCTTTGAACAAATTGCAAATGCTTTTGGACATGTATCAGTTACTTTCATACAATTCTCTGCTGTTTTATAACATTATCATTTGCTTATGTCATGTCAGTCAAAATGAAACATACTTATGAATGCTGAATAGTCATTCCCTATAAAACTAATAGTCCTCATTTCATTGCTTGAGTCACTACATACAAAATTGTTGAACTAGTTGTCAAAATCTGTCAGATGTGGCCAGACAGACAGGAACGTGTGGATGTCCAGGAATAATTTATGTTCAGTTTACTCAGTTACCTCACTAAATACAGTAATGTGTAACTTTACTGTAGTTTTCAAATGGCTGTACAGGTAGTCTATAGTGCTGTCTTGAGCATTTTCAGGTAGTGTCACCAAGATCTGACTTTTTTGCATTGGAAAACACAGAGAGAGTAAACTGTCACAATGAAAACATGACAAAGCCATTTGACTGTCTTGTTCATAAACAATGGTGTCAGGACTTATTATTTTGATGACACAGACAGTTTCATTGACATGAATACTTGCTTTTGAGGAATCAACTATTCATTTTGAGCAAGTGACGCACTTTTGCAGGTTATCCACTAGGTTTTGCAGTTTGTACTAATTGTTCTGAGAAATGCACTAACTGTTGTGCAAATGTTAATAGTGATGTGAGAAATGCACCAAAGCGACTGAGAAAAACTGTAAAACATGTGAAAAGACTTTGGACGATATATTACTGAAATGTGGAGTTAGAGTCCTAAAGGGTGGCTCGATGACACACTGAGGCCACCCTGAGCATACCCCTGCACCCCTGGCAGAGAGACAGAGATTAATTCATGTCACTCAGAGTGTTTCAGAGTTAGTCATGTCATTTTCTGAACTCATCTGACACGTTTCAGCAGCTTTGAAATTGCTGCTTGACTGCTCCCACGAGTGGGCGTGGCTTCAATAGATTCAGTGGACACGCCCCCACAGTCCTGGCGCTGAGAATACTGCTCATTTTTACCAGATTTTGACACCTAATTTCATAAACTTGTCAATATCTTTAATCATGGATGGTTAATAACACTTTATTCTTTGGTCTGACAAACTCAGAACACATATTTATTC
This sequence comes from Argyrosomus regius, assembly GCA_946959425.1. NCBI lineage: Eukaryota > Metazoa > Chordata > Actinopteri > Sciaenidae > Argyrosomus > Argyrosomus regius. The sequence continues at coordinate 13,645,473 of OX336889.1, forward strand.
TTACTTTACACAGACTTTAAGTTTCAATTTTTTGGGGCCATTGTAGCTTGTCAGCCACCATAGATTTATTACAAAGAATCTCCAAAACTATGATATCCCCACTGGTCTCAAATGTACCTTGTATTTTTTTCTAATTATAGCACTCATTAACACTTTGAGGCTTTGAACAGTAACAGTAAAGTGCCAAAGTACTGTACAGCCTCACAGTGCCTTGGCTGTAGACTCTTGTTTAAGACTCTTATTTAAAAAATAAACTATATATTTGTAATCTATTTTTAAAGATTTAGTTAGAAGAAATTGACTTTAGAGTAGAAAAGTTGTAAAGCACTGAGAATTAGACTAATGCAATGACAACTGACTTTAGTCTTTTAATTGGAATTCACTGAAAAGAAGAAAAAGATAGAATAACACTAACTTTAACCTCTAATAAGAACATTGTCAAAAACTGTTGCAAAAACCAAGTAAACTACTCCCTTTGTTCACGTATTCCTTTTGGTATAGTGCTGTGTTATATCAAATAACTAACCGCTATGCATTAGTAGAAGTCGCTGGAAAAAAAACCATAAAGCAGATATGCTGTATGTGGTTTTAAGAGAGAATCACAAAGAGGGAAGAGAGACTGACAGAATATAAAATTAAACTAAACTATAAAATAGTGATAGTTACTTTAAGGGAATTTGAATGTTAAAATATAAATGTATTAACGAGAAAAGCTAAACAAACAGAAGACTGAGTGCAAAGCTGCTTAACAGCATAAAAGCCAGATACAGAGTTTGTATGGTGTAAGCAAAAAAGAGGGAAAGAGAAAGTGCACAGGAAGATTAGACTGAATTGTAAAATGACGATGGTACAGTAGATTTAGATTAAAAAAATCTAAATTAATTAAGGGGAAAACCACTGCCCCAGAGATTGACTGGAGAACAGCTTCACTTTTTCCTAATATACCAGATACTGATTTAAGTCTCAGCCAGGGTAATTATGCATTTTAAAGGACATTAGGGATGGAAGATGTAATGTCAACAAAAGGAAGAAGCTGCTTTCTGCCAGCAGGATTTATGTTTATTTCATAAGCCTGTTTAATTGTACCATTTCCTGTGCAATGTGTGACTGAACTCATTACAGTGGAATGGAGCTTTACAGAGGTCATGGCAACTTTCCATCTTGTTTCATTGTTAGACTTTATCAGATGCTACAGAGCGGCAGGTTGAGGCAAGTAGGAAAAAGTGAGAGAAAGAGATGTCCTGAATGAAATATAAGTGAAGGCAATGGAGGAGCTGTAGGATAAATAATTGATGCTGGATATTTTAAAATCTTATCGCCCCCAGTTTCATCGCTTTATGATGGCCATGCGCTGAATATTTTTCCATGAAGAGAATCAGATGCAAACTGTGGCTTTGTCACAACAGGGGGATAAAGGCAAGTTAAGTGGAGAGAGACAGAAAACAGTCTGGTAATTGTGAAACTCAAGGTCACTTGTGCTCTGGCGGGCCAAGCCGAGCAGCATGTGGACAGTATGACGGGGCACTGTGGAGTTGCCTTTGCATTCACAAACAAGCTTGTTAGCCTTATGGTCGCCCATGACTGAGTACAAAGAGTGTTTGTATGCAATGAATTTGTGAAGATGTTTTCATTTATCCTGGTCCCTCTGCTTGGAAATGATTGCAGACTGATTTAAAATTGAAAATGTTTTTCATTCAGCGAGTTTGGAGTATGTTCGCACAACACAGAAACAAAATGGAAAAGAAGCTGTTTACAGTTTGATTGATTCCAAAATCAATTCATAGTTTTGCCTTTGTTTGCACCTTCCTGTTGTTGGACTTTAATTTTATTTTTACTTACATACAGGGTTGCATATAGATAGATAGATAGATAGATAGATAGATAGATAGATAGATAGATAGATAGATAGATAGATAGATAGATAGATAGATAGATAGATAGATAGAGCATTCTCTCTTGTATATGCCCTACATTTATCAGGCAGTAAACAGTAAAGACAGTAAAGAAAACAATATATATGGCACCCTGCTGCTTAGAGCAAGGGAAGGTTCAATCAAAATCGAAGCTCAAGATAAAAAGAAAACCATAAAAGCCTGCAGAACATAAACAACCCAACCTCGTGCACTATATTGCTGTTAATGGCAGCAGCGCTGTATATGTGACTGACTTTATTGGCTTTATTGTGCTGCAGATTCAAGTGCTGCTGCCTCCTTCAGAGGTTTCACTGGTGGTTTAATCAGCTCCATGTGGGCCCAACATCACAGAGGGTATGTTATACTACAGCACTTTTACTTATCGTCACTTTTTTTCACTTATGTCAATATCAGCTCATTCTACACATCTGATGCAAGGAGATGACCTTTGATTATTGTGCATCTTTTCACCTGCAAATGCTTCATATTGATATCTGTGCCTACTACAAATATCAGAAGTAAAAAAAAAAGAAAATACCACAGAGGGCTAAAAATAGGCAGGATAATTCCTTCCTAACTCATGTGTGTATGTTAGGGAGGAATCTTTTGACATTTTAGTAAACATGCTTATTTGCTTTCTTGCTGAATGAAGATCGATACCACCATGACTCATGAGTGTCTGCACAACATGAAGCTAAAGCCATCTGCTTTGCCTAGCTTATAATAAAGAAAGGATGCAGGTATAAAGGCCCCAGGAAGAGCGCCAGGCTTTAAAGGCAATTTGACATAGTGGTCAAAAACACAGTAGTCATTAGAATTTGATCCATTAGGTCCAATATCCAAAGTCCAGAAGAGCTGCACAATTAAATAATTTATCGCCTTTCAAGTTTATGAAGGGCTAAACCAGAAGACAGTGTCTCAGCTGGGCTTGGCCAGTGAAATCTCTATTTCTGTTGCTCTAAGGGCTCCATAATGAGGAAGTATATGAGGAAGATCTGGGTCACTTTATGCCTGGAAATCAATTGAAGCCCCGCCTATAACAGTATATCCAGTTCTCTTTATACATCCATGGTGTAAACAGCTATCTTCACCCAAGGTAGCAAAAATCCTCCTTCAAGTACTTCTAAAGTGCATTAATTAATTAAAGTTATATCTTGTTTGTTACTCCATTTAAAAGCCAATATGTAAAAAGTTGTGATTTTCAGTTATGTGTTCCTCTGGTTGCCTGGCAGTCACAGTAACAAGACTCAAACTGTCCTCACTCACAGCAACAATGTCCCTGGTTTGAACCCCAGCTAGGGCCTCTCTGTATGGCGTTTGCATGTTCTCCCTGTGTTCCTCCCATTCCTCCCATGGTCCAAAGACATGAAGGTTAATAGGTTAATTGGTCACTCTGAATTGCCAATAGGTGTGAACGTGAGCGTGAATGGTTGTTTGCCCAGTGCCAACTGGGATTGGCTCCAACCCTCCGCGACCCTAAAGTGGTTATGAAAATACAAACAAGATTTTAACGTGTTAATTAGTAAACTTTAGAGGTGCTAGTATGCTGGATTTTGTTAGATTTTGAGACACAGACTAGCTGTTTCCTGTTAGGCAAAATTGAGCTAACCATTGCCTCGATCCAGCTGAATCTAAGAGTGATATAAATCTTTTCATTTAACTCTTTGCAAGAAAGTAAACAAGTGCATTTCCCAAAATTTGGAAATATACTTTTACCAGGTAAATGCTCAAAATGTAGCACACCAGTGCATCTTAATTAACATATTGTATAACCACGAACAAAGAATCAAAGTTCAAACACAAACACACTACACAAGCTTCTCCACTTTGACCCTATGAATACAGTGTAGGCTTATGTTTGAGCTTTTCACCCTTCATACTGCTGCGGCAGTAGTGCTGTATGAATGATGCCTGATGCCTGATGCCTCTGCTGCTACCCACCCACACATACAGACAACCACATTCACACAGCGTCGATGGTCTCACCTTCCCACTGAGATTTAGACCCTCGTGCTGATGAGAGGACAACCAACAGTTTTGATTTCCCAGAGTTTGTCCACTGGTCTTTATACCAACACAAACACACTCCATGTGACCAACTCTGCAAACAAAGGAGAGTGTGTGGAACAAAGGAGAAAGCAGCTGAATGGATATAAAGAAATATGGTATGAAAGAAAAAAAAAAGAATAAAAGTTAAGAATAAGAAAATTCTTTTGAAATTCTGTTTGTCTTTTTCTGTGAGGTTCATTGCATCACTGTGGCTGAAAACACATGAATTCTGTATTCATCTTTCACAAACATCAAGTGAAAACCAGTTGAGTATACAGTGAAGACATCTGAATCACTTTTAAAATCTTAAATGTCTCTTGTTGAGGTCTTTTTGACATTAATGCACAAGGGGAGTTTAACTGAGTATAATCCAGAAGAACATGTAGTTCTCTACAGTATGTGTCTTCATTTTTCATGTTTCAGTAAGTTCTGTCATTTTCCGGACAAAAGTGCACACATATGCAATTTCTCCTGAATATTTAATTTAAACATCATTAATACTATGGCTGTGCTGCTTGCAACTTCTCTCTATCTCCACACCAATGCCCAGACTGACTCATTATTTTCCACATTTGCCTGAAAGAGCAGCTGTAGTGGCCGAGGGAAATATGTTGCAATAGTATATTATGCACTTCAGGATGCAAATCTGACAGTGATTAAGCTACAAAAAGACAAACTAAAAAGCTTGTTAATTTATGCGAATTTCTCTGCTCCCAGCTGTGGCCATGCTTATTGGCATTCGGATGCACACAATTTTTCAGCACATCACATCAGTAAATCCTCTTCCATTTGATGAGCCATCATTCTTGTCTGGTAAAGAACACAGCTACATTTGCTTCTGTTCAGCATGAGGAATTACTTCAAGCAAAGTTGAGTTGGTTCGTACGCTTGGCAACACTTGATGAAAAGGGCAAAGTCTGGATCAAGACTTTTGTAGTTTTCAGGAAAAGTTTAGTCCATTAAAGAAAAGAAGAAACAAACAAACAGCAAAGGAACCAGAGACATGAAGGCCTGAAAAGACGGGCAGATAGATGAGAGGCTGATGGGGTGGAAAGACTGGCGGCCTGACAAACAGAGAACTTGAGGTAATGAAGGCGGCAGAAGTTGAAGTGCCCTCAGTAGCAGGAGGATAAGGATCTTTATTTTAAAGAAGCCAACTCTTGACTATAATTGGGAGCCAGTGAGTGCCGAGAAGTGAGTCTATGATGTGATCATTAGCCCAAGTGTGGAGGTTTCCTCCTGAGTGAGAGAGGGGAGAGAGAAGGAGAAAGGACGATGAGCAGAGATGGCAAGACGAGTCGAGCCCGAGAGGGAAAGATTTATTTTAGACCAGCGTAAAGGTACCAAAGTACAAAATCACAGGATGAAGGGACGAAGGAAGGTCAGAGTAGAGTTATTATAATTGTGTATTTTTTTAAATTAATTATTGTTGTTTTATTTTTGTTTTGAAAAATGTTTTCAATTAGTTTCAAGAGTGACTTTGCTTGATTTAGTTGAGTTTTTATTAGTTTTAGTATTAATTTTAATTTCTTATAATAATATGGGAGATATATAATGTGTAAGATTTAGAGGGCTCTATTTACAGAATATGGCAGGAATAGAATATAATACAAATGTGTGTTTTCATGAATCACCTGAAAATCTTTGTTTTTATCAGCTTTGAATGAACCTTTTATACCTACAGACTTCTACAGAGTCTGTCATGCTGAACCACCAGGTCTCGACAGAAGCTGACAAGCTCTAGAAAGGGTGTTTCACGTTTTTGTGCATTTCACAGCTGCCACACTGTAGTTTCTCGCTCACGCTAGGAAGGAAAGGGTGAGGTAAGAGGTTGCAATCAGCAACATTTTGAAATCCCAGTCTTGATAAACATCCTTCTCATGCATGATGAACTAAAATGTTTTTTCACACCTAGTTTCAGTTTTTGATTTAGTTTTAGTTAACTATAACAACCTCAGGTAAGACTTAACAGAGGTGGGAAATACCCAAGAATAAACTCACCCAGGATTCACACTGACTGCTCCATCCACTAAGCTGTGAGGAGTAAAGGTAGAGTACAACAATTCATCTATGTCAGAAAGAGCTGTAGGGAGCATCTGCTGCTCCTTGTGCTGGATTGTATGGCAACATGAGAAATGGGGCCATTGGTGCTCTGTTGCTATACCTGGCCTCAGTTTGGTGAAGGCAGTGGCTTGATACTGCTTGAGAGATGGATGTCTGAGTGCAGATCAAAGCGATGTGCCTCCTCACTGTGCCAACTTCATTTGTCGGATGTATCAGCTTAACACCACAACAAAAGACCAAAAACCACTGCCAACCACATTAAATATCTCAGCACCGCTTATTGCATTAAGTGCCTTTTTTCTCTTTGGGAATCTACATGCAGCACTGTGCACGCAGGCACACTGAAACAGAGTAATTACCGGCTGAAAATGTGCATATTGCATGTTGGCCTCAAGTCCTGACAGCACAGCGGTGCGCCTGGTAGTGATACTAAGAAAGGTGCAGTAGTATGGTACACCAAGTCCACTTGATCTGCTGGGAGTTTCTACTTTCTAGCCATTAACATTTGAAGTTTTGACCTTAAGCACATTTCTTTTTCCAGTAACGAGCATCATCATCAAAAAAAAATTGCAATTCAATGTGCGCCTTACAGTTTGTTTGCAAACATTACAAACTAAGAGGAGAGAGTTTAAGCTTAACACAGGCTGAAGGCATGTTAGCAATTGGTCAGCTTACAGTTAGAAACAGTCAAGGCGGCTTGTGTTTTTGTGTGTTGAACTTGCCTCAATCACTCATTTGTGTCATACTAGACTGTGAATGTTAACTGTTGTTATAGACTCTGGTTTATAGAGAGTTCTCTTTTTGTTATATTCATCCTCTCACACATTGTTCCCTTATCATACTTCACCCCCTTTTGTTAAAATTAATCTGAATTTCATTTAATAAACACCTTTGTTACACCAAGAACACCTGGATATGTTGCAGTTCTAGTAATTCCCTCTCTCCTTGGTTCTTTGCCATCTATCTCCCACTCTCTCCCTTTGCCCTTTACCGTGGGGCAAAGCCAAAGACTGTCAGATCTTACCACCTGACCGCAGAGCCCTTCTCTAATTAGTTAAATGTGGATCCTCCGCTCCAGCTAAATATTTTATTTGGTAGTGAAGGTCACAGCCGAGCTCTGTATGGGATGTTATTTGAGAAAATGTTTTAATTTATTCCTGCAATTATCAAAGCCAGGCACTGTGACCAAAACAGGCTTCATTCTGTGTTACTCAAAGAAAAATAATGAAGAGAAAGGCCTCGGAGCAGAGACCTCTGAGAAACGTGTCAGCAAACAACAAATGCATGAAGGGTGGTCAAATGAACCGTGTCTAAAACATGGTGCCTCATAGACAGTTCTCCCGGTGCTTTCTATGGGTGAGTGTAACTGAAGCATGCACAGGCTGTGTCAGAGGCCACACATTGATTTTCATGACAGTGTAATGGCTGCACAAGCCGGTTTAGACTTACCTGCTTACATTACAACATTGCTCTTTTCGGACCTCACTTCTTTCATGTCCATAATTGGACTGTGCTTATTCGCCACCTCACAGCAGGAAGATTTACTATGCTCACACTTTCTACATCTGCATTTTTTTTATTTATTCATCACCCCACAACAACACTGAGCTAAGCTGTGATTTGCATTTACATAAGGAGTCTGGACCAGGCAAGAGGTCTCCTTGCCCAGGGTGTGTTTGGTTATCCCGAGTGTTGTCTCCTCTGACTCTCGACACGCATCCTCAGGCAACCTATGTACTGCTTGTCTCTCTCTTTCTCACACTCTAGCCCGTTCTCTTCTTTCTTTTGATCTCTCCTTCCCTTCTCTCACTTCATCGTGTGGTACCTCCACTGTCACCATCATGTTTGAGCAAACACCCATCCTTATGCGTTTTGCCCTTTTCGCTCTACTGCCTTGTGTCTCTTTGTTCATACCATCTCTACAGCACTGCACTGTACTATTTCTTCTCACATATCAGCATTTTTTGTAAGAAGTTTAATGTTGCGCAGAAGTTAGTGCGCCCAATGGGATAACTCAGAGTAGAAGCTCATTCTTGTCATTTGCTTGTGTCAGAATTTTTTTTTTTTTCCACTATAAACCGGTATGTGTATGTGTCAGCAGCTTGTGTGTTAATGAGTCTTTAGTACCCTTTTTTATTGGCACATAATAGTATTCAACTGCCACATCTCCGCTGCTGCCATGTGAATGCTGAGAGGCAGGAGAGGATGGGGGGAAAGGATGCATAAAGTGGATTCAGAAAGATATGAGGGGAAGAGAAAGAGAGAGATAAGAAGATGGGATGGGCAGGGGGCCAAGAGAGGAATAGAAAAGAGACACATATGGAGGCTGGGGGGAGGTCATGAATAATATGAAATGACACCACAAAGGGAAGATCTGAAGTACCCTGCTGCCTCAGAGCTATGGGGGATACAGTTTTTAAAAATTTGCTTTAGATTTAAACATGCTTTTTTATTCAGGAATTCAGTTGTAATCAACCACACATCACACACTCCCCAGGGAAGTCATAACATAAGCATAGAGGCTCCAAACACCATTGCCTATGTGTGTAAACAACTTTGTGTTTTGTATTTTTGCAGCAGGTTTAATGAGTGGATCAGGCTGAGCAGTTCCTTTGAAATATTTAGTGATGTAGTTTTTATAGTGAGATGTACAGTACAGAGTACTGCAGCCTCATAGGTCTGCAGGGCACAGAGGGAGTTGGAGAGCTTGTGGCATTGCCTGTTTTCTCTGTGATAGTGCTATTTGATTGACATGTGTGTTTGTGGCTGGGTTTGAGCGTGTCCTGCATGTGTGTGCGCATGCTAGTCTACATCTGTTGGAATGACTGGTGACAGAAGTCCTCACTACTTAATGTGTTATTGACTGTCACTCAGTGGGACCTTCACAACCATCACAATTAATTAATGTGTCTCTGTGTGGGTTGATTTAAAGGGCAATATAGATAACAGAGTAATCCACTTACACTGTTTATTAAGGTGACTGATCAGCACATTAAGAAAATAAGAGAAATCTCAAGGTGAAACTAAACAGATAAATAAAACAACCGCTGTACAATGGTCTTATAAAACGCAACTACCAACCTGCCCTTTAAATTCCAAACACGTTTTATCAAATAGGACAGACTGAAAAAAGTAGGAGCGACCTATTTCACATACAGAAACTTAAGGACCACTTAAGGACACTAAACCTGCGGTATATACTGTAGTTATCTACCTCCCATAATCACTGCTCATTATTACTTTTACTCTCTTCACAAGTACACCAAGCACCTCATACCACAAGTTCTCCAGCTAATGAGTTCAGATGCTGTGGAGGTGCTGGCTAAGTTACATTCAATTAGATATAATGTTTCCATGTTAGTGATATCTCCCTCTTTCAAAATCCCACTGTGAAATAATTTCAAAGTCTGTGCAAGTGGGACTGATTATAAAAGACTTTGAGGTCGTTTCAGTAAAGAGCTTTACTGCATGTGCTTATCTGCAAAGTTTACTTTCTGACATTGACTGCTTTCTTAATTGCTCGGTTTTCTCTTACACCAGCGTGAGGCTGATTTCTTTTATTTAGTTTACGTCATAATTTTATATAAGCAAAAAAGAAAAATACAGTATATACAGGGATCAGACCAGGCGATATCCAACATTGCGTACTGGGAACAAAAATGTGGCACTGGATGTGATAATTACTGGTTTTGTCAGGTGATTTTTCATAGTGGGAGAAAACCAACACAGCACCTGGACATCTCTCAAGGTCATGACCCTCGCTAGTGTTTCTTGCTATCTCTCTTTTGTGGTTTGACAGCTTTTATGACATCTTTCATGACAGTGAATCATAGAAAAAGATGGTGAAGCATAACTTGACTTCAACGCTTCTGCAACCGAAGAGGCTTCATCAAAATTCTCGAGAACAAATTCTCACAATGCCACGATGACCCATGCTTACCAGAATGCAGAAGACATGAAATGGCTGCAGGGCTGCAAGTTGTTGAATGGTTCCACTTAAGCAGCAGGAGATGTCAGATGCTTTGCTCATAGGCACATGGACATTTGTTGCTTGGCGACAAGGGAATGATAAGCATCACCTTACCCCCACCTCCCAACTGATTCCTCTCAAGCGTCAGTGATTTTGAACCCATGCACAGCTCCTCTGCTGCTCTCCCAACATTAAGGCTTCCACCAACCCCCACTGTTGATTCTGCAGCTGTTAGCAATCAGACAGGTCTATTAAGCCTTGTGCTTCCTCACCAAGCTTTACCTGCTTTATTTCCAGTCAGTCTTGTTTGTATGTCTGAAAGCCTGTAGATCTGAAAAAACAATTTATATTCATCTCTTCACTGTTTCTGGCATTCGTTAATTTCCTACAATATCCAGACTCAACCTCATTTTTCAATGTGGCATGTGTATGTATTTGCACAAACTATTAGAAGATTAATATCCCTGGAAACAGCTCATTTTGCACGCTGATGATATTTAAAGACCATATTTACAGGATGTGAAAATGTTTGAAGTGTATCGTTGAAAAAGGATGTCAACAGTTACATTAATAGCTTCTATTAGGGGTGAAAGCTTTTGTACATTATTTCGAAAGAGCAGCCACCCCAGTTCAACTAGAGTTTTTTCACTGTATGAATATAAAGAGGAGTAAAATGCCAAGAGATCAATTGGCAATTTACAGTGAAATCAGGGATGGAAGCACATAAACACAGTAATCGTGAGAAGTGTTGTGTGTTGTCTGTTATTTCACTCCTGATGAGCAGGAGAGTTTGTTTTCTGAAAGGTATTCAGTCCACTGACACACATATCTGCTTCCTCATTTTTGCATTGATTTTTTAATTTTTTATTTATTTTTTTGTTAGTTTATCCTCTGGCTTGTGGTGAAGAGAGAAAAGTACACAGTATAATTCATTATGGGACTAGGAAGATATAATATAATATATTCAGTCTGCCTGTTATGACAAGATTGAAACAAGAAAAGCTCCTGCATAACTCATTTTTTTTTTCCTCAGGAAATTAATTTACTGCAGGACAAATCCGTGTCATGCGGTGTGTGTCTGCATGTGTGTGTGTGTGTGGGGTGTGCGTGCATGTGTCCATGTTTCCATCCCCATCAATTAAGGCAGCTTTTTAAGAGTAAACTGCATGGTTTGAAGGAAAATTAACCACAAACCAGAAATTCAACTATAATACCTGGAAAAGTCCATTTAAATCCCCTGTTTATGCTGTATGCTCCTATTCTCTCTTTCTTTATAGATCAGTCACAGTCACTGAACAGAGACAGACTTATCCGAGCTATTAGGAGACCTTTAGGAAATGAATTGCTCTCTCATAATAAAAACAAAACCTCAGAAACAGGCCATTTCTGTAGTGATTTTGGCCTGTCAAGGCTGAATGGACAATCAGCTCAATTCCTTTTAATATTCATCATCTTGCTGCATATAATGGGTCATATTCTTTATTCTTTATTTGTCAAACATAGACCTCAAAATCTAGAGAAGCAAAAGGGAAACTGTTGCTGCCGTTTGTCTCATTAATCCTAATAATTAGTCCCTGATCTCACAATTCACAGTTGGCTCTGTAATAGTAAAATATGGTTTGTATTCCCATTTCTCCAAAAATGTAATTCTTTGATTATTTTTCTAATTAGCCCTCAAAAGTAAGAAGTTACACACAGAGGATTTGCTTTCATGTCATCTTCAGTTTCCAGTGAAAGTGTAAAATTTATGTACACAGGTTAATTGGTTTGGGACAGCTGCAAAGAAGCAATTTGTCTACAACTATCGGAAAAGCCTTGCCTCATTCAAGGTCTATTCTAGTATTCAATCACACCTTTTCTTTGCTCATTTCCACAGTTGCACAACGTAACGAAACCCGATCCAATTCAGCCTAGATCAAATTCACTTGGTTAAGTCATTTTTATGGTGCACAGGTCAAATTCACTAGGGGAAGTAAATTTGATCTACACTGCTGAGAGGTGCAGCAGAAAGGTGCTGTTAGGGAAAATGTAGTGTTGGGTGGTGAAGCTGTGGTAATAATGCTGTCTGTTTTCTTTTTCTCACTACCTCTCTCTGTCTTTTATATTGAATCGGGCTTGTTTGTTTCATTCTTCTTTCTTTTTATTCTCCCTATTAGTGTTAAGTGTTAGTGTTAAGATTCTGTTCTCTCCAATTCTTAGCCGTGCCGGTGGTGGGGCTCTAGCGGTGGAAGTGTTGATCTGTAGGGTGGTCCGTCCTTTCTGCTCCTTTGGATGGATCGCTATGAAATGTTGAACAAAGATTCATGTATTATAACTAATGCCATTCCCAGTTATATTTAGCTGTACTTTGTATTTAATGCTATTTAAAAAAATCTTGGTGGTAAGCATTTTACTTGATAGATGATGTCAAGCTTGTTGGCATGCTGACGTTAGCTCAAAGCACCCCTGTGCCTAAGTATAACCTCACACTACCACTAGCAGGGCTGGAGGCTCTGTTGTGATAGACAGACAGATCCAACTGTGGTCAATTCAGCGTATAACAGAATACAAATTATCTTCACAAGCTGACTGGTCACAAACTCACCATACCCTCGACCACAACCAACACAAACATGATTTCCTTACATTTGGGTCAATGGGTCATGTTCCTAGAGAAAAGATACAGCACAATGTAATTAACAGTAAGTTTATCTCCTGAATTCAAAAAAGACTATCCAACTAATACCCAACCAACCAGCACATAAATATCTTACCCTGTAAAAAAGTCCCATTTAATTCCAAGTGATTTATTTTGTTTTGAATCTTGTCTCCATACAACAAAAGGCAATGGACCTTTGGTTCCCTTCTTCTCCACTGACGTAACTTCCTGCGTCACACTCCAACAGTTCCTCCTGTTTCCTTTGACAGAGTCAAGACAGATAAGGTCAGCTGTTCCCACTGGTAGTCAACTGCTGCAGGAATGTGAAAAGGAATACTCCAGTAAGTCCAGCCATGCTGCGCGGTTTTGCTATTGATCCAGTGTGTTCATTAGTTGCTACTCCAAATTATTAGTTAAGTTACAGAGGATGGTCGCATTCATCTCTGCCAGATAAGCTTGAAGGCGTGATCAAAGTACAGAGGCCAAGTGGTGAATTATGTAAATAATACTGATTTATACAAGAAATAATCTGGTATTTTGAAGAGATTTAAATTGTGGATAAAACACTGCATCCTGTGCACCCTGTGTTAATTGATCCCGGAGGATTTGTGGAAAGGGGTTTTGACTCGAGTATCTTTGCAGACTTGGGATTTATTGTTGAAATAAGGGTCTCCCACCTTGCAAGGGATAGCAGTGCAGAAGAGCAGCTGTTATTTCTCACAGCTCATCTATAACTTTATCCTTCGCAGATTGAACCTGCTGGCATGAAAGGGAATAGAAGAGTTTAATTAATTGGGTTTTGATCCAGGGCATTAGTGATATAAGTCTCCAGTTGTGAGACACACGTTATCATTTCTAATGATTGCCCTTCAATGAGGCAAGCATTGGAGCATACTTGGGTGAAGAGCATGTGTACATTTATAAGCACGGGGCTAAAATAACATTTATCAGACATGGTCGGGCTCTAGTGTCAAGAAGGATATCAGCCAACTGCCTCCTTGGCTGCTGCACAAAAGTAATGTAATAAAGCACCATGCTTGTCAGAGGTCTGGCAGTGTTTTAATGCTTTCCCTTTTCCCCTTATCAACTTTTGACTACACAGCATAATTAGAAATCTTCAAAAATCCACAGGGCTAATTTCCCTGCCCACCACTTTTTGTTTAATCAGGTTTGGCGATGTTTCATTGTCAGTGCCTCCTCTCCCTGGAAACAATGTTGAAGTTAATAAAGCAAGACGCAATAAATTTTCATCCAATCGACCGACCAGTTGTTGATTGATTAGATGAAAGACCTGCATCTCAGGCACTGTTACTTTTGAATTCAGCCAGCCTGCGATGTAATGTTCTGCTTTGTGTCACTTTGTGTGGAGGGCCTCAGGTGTGGCTAAACACACAGCAGTGATTTAGCACTTCTCTGGCAGCCAGGTGTTCATTTCACTAACAATAGAGCTGCGACGTCATTGTGCTATGGGCCAGCTCCATCCTCTCATCACAAATTAGAAAGCAGGGCCCAGTCACTGCCTCGCTTCCCAGTCTGACTTGTAAATGGTCTTTTTATTTAAGGCATCCTCTTTGTCTCGCTAATCAAAGATGCCTGTTGTTTGAAATGCGGGTGAATGAAACAGAGGATGGGATGATGGATAGGAGAGATGGATGGGAGAGGAAAGGTTAAGGTATACGGTGAAAGGGTTCTTGTTTAATTCATGGATTCAGTTTTGATTAGGAGTTTTAAACAGCTGGGGATTTGGATATGTTATCTTTTTTTTTCAGCATCAGCCCCCGGTGTCAAACCTTATCGTGTGATAACGAAAAGAACAAAGACAATGCAAAGGCTTGGATTCAGTGATTTATTTGGGAAAACACACTATAGATAAAGGAAACATTCCATATCGGCTACAACATTTGACTAAAGCTATTCTCAAATGCAAAAAAAGGTATGGCAGTGTTTGATCTACATGCATGAAATGATGACGATGACACTGACAGCAACAGTCCTCCATATTGCTTTATTGTTGTTTCTAAATCTACTCACAGATCTACTGCATCTGTTGCTGCATTTGACTTTGTACCGGATTTAAAGAAGAATGAAATAAACCAAAGGAGCTTTGCGGCTATAGGAAAAAAGACACCTGAGATTAGTAAAAGCATCTGTGTGGAATGACAAGAAGACTTAATGTGAGATATTGGATATGCAAAATCAAAATCAACCACCAGAGATGAAGGAAGGTGAGAGAACTGAAATACCACTTCTGTTAAAAAGGAGCTTTGATGGATTACATGACAGTAAATGAATAAACCTGAGAAGATAGGTGTCTCATTCAGTAGTCAGAAGCAGCTCTCTGTTTGTCAAACACCTCTAGCTCTTTGCTCTCCTTTATGCATATGACACCACAGGGGAATGATAACAACTCTCTAACAGCAAGGTTGATATAATTATACAGACATTCAGGAATAATTCACAACGACGGTGTACATTGCCCACTGCCAGATTATGCTAACCTTAAGTTGAAAGGTTCCTCAGAGGTGCTTCAGAGTTGTGCAGGTGCAATTTGACAGCTGACAAAGACGCAATAAACACTTGAGTGATGTGTTGTGCCAGCAGCTTTCCGTTTCTATAATAAGCACTGACTTTGAAGAATGTGTGAGTCAGAGGGGAAAGGTAAATCTCTAATCAAATATTCACCAAATAATAGTGCACTGCTGCCAATTAGAGTCACAGCTAGGCATTTGCATAACTGTGCTGACAGTGCGTCTCATGAAAAGCAAAAAAAAATCCGATCACATGATTTTTTTTCTCCAGATTTTTAGAGAGCCGTCTTGTGAAGAATTGTGATCCATGTCTACCACAAAAAAAGGAAAACTCGTCTCAGCATGACGTTACAGCAGTACTTCAACAATTTTTGCACACAAATCTGAGAGCCATTTTTCAGCCTTCTTGCTGTCCTTGGGATGGTTTATAAGTTATTTTACCATAAATTGAAGGAATTGTTTAATATTTAGTCAAATATAATTATTTGTATTCTTGGTGCAAACACGGAAAACATGGGGAAACAGCTAGCCTGGCTCTGTCTGGAAGTAATACAATCTCCCTACCAGCACTTTCACTAATTAACACGTCTTTTGGTTTTTGGTAGGTGGATTTTGTTACCTTTGGACATGGCTAACTGTTTCCCCCTGTTTCCAGTCTTTGTGTTGATTGGCCGCTGGCTCTATTCTTATATTTACCAGGCAGATGATGAGCATGGTATCTGTTCTCAGCTTATTCTCTGCATTAAAATGGAAAGGCGTGTTTCCTGAAATCTCACATTATTCCTTTTAATGTGACGCTGACATTTCTTGTTTGTTTCTTGGATGGAAGAGGAGCTTATTTAGACTCTAATCAAGTATTCATGTTTAATGTGGTGTATCTGCATAGATACACCACCATAGACATAATATCTGCAGAGATATTTATCCTTAATCAACACATGACAGCCCTGTGCGATGATGTGTTACCTTTCAAATAAGCTGTAATTTTTTCTCTATCACATCATTTGTTTGCAAAAGGTGAGTGTAACTGCTGATTTATTATCTACCCACCCTACTCAGAGGAAAACAGTTTAACTTTAACTCTATCTTTGGTCTGAGACTCTGAAGTTCTGTTTAATTTATGTCTTAACTTTGTCTAAGTTTGTTTGCAATCCAAAAATATCTCCCATCACTGCTTTGGCTGGAAGTCTATAATCAAGCTGGAACTTACATTCCAGAAATGAATGGGTCCAGTCTGGGCTTTTTTGTATGGCAAAGTCAACAGCCCTTGCCCATCTATACACAGCATGAAATGTGTGGAGATGTGTTATTATGAACGGGCTGCCCATGGTTATCTTAAAAATGCTCCCTCAGAAGAAATTATTCAGTTTCTTTGCCTCCATTTGAAATGTGTGCATTCGTTTTCAGCTGCTTAAAGAAATGGAAATCAGCAGGCAGTGGAATCACTGTAGAAACACCCTCTTAGCTGCAGCTTGGTCAGGTACAATGCTTTGAAAATCCCGTCAGAGTCTCGACCAGACAGAGGGTGGACCGCCAGAGAGGAGAGGAGAGGAGAGGAGAGGAGAGGAGAGGAGAGGAGAGGAGAGGAGGATGGGGGGAGGGAAACTGCCTTAATACTGAACATGTTACATGCTAAGATAGAAAGTGGAAAACCAAAGCATAATAATTACTCACTTTGTATTTCATCAATATGTTCCCTTCTATCATAACTCTTTATATGTTGAAACAGATAAAGCTCTTGCAAAGTGACTATTGATCAACAGCAATCAATAACTTGTGTTCCTGGGTGACTGCAGTGTCTGGCAGCATACAGCATACTTTATCATCAACGCTCAGGCCACAGCCCCGAGTTTCTGATCAACCCGCCTTCCAAACAGATCAGGATCAATAAATCAATAACTCAGGAAGTTGCAAATTAAAAATCACTCAGGCAAGTGTTTAACAGCATAATTTCTTTTGTTTGTTTTGTTTTTGCTTGATAGAAAAAGACAGAAAGCTTGACATTTGACATTTATATGTTGTCTTTGATTTCATGTCAGCGTTTGATGACATAATATGCTTTACACTAGGGGGAGACAAAGACCCTTCATAGATGGACAACTGTCGTTCACTGCAGATGAACATGATTGATGATTTAAGGTCATGTTTTATGATGTCAGAATGGAAAATGGCTGCAGTTATTTTGGCCACTCTTTGGCAAAAAGTGGGAAAGTGGTGGCAACTACAGGCCAATATCTTTTTCTTTAAAACCAGTAGTGTTGTCAGTGGGCTATTGAGCTACTAAACCCCTTCCTGTTACTGGTGATACTTGTAATTAGCTTTTGTCCATTTACAAGCTAAAAACTTGAACTACAAATTAAGAGGGTTTATAGCTAGTCTGCAGCGTGACTTCAAATTCTTACCAGAGCACTGAGGCAGTTGGGGCCTGTTGGTTTAATTGAAACGTATATTTGTAGAATGTGGGCCATATTACTGGGTTGTAT
Organism: Argyrosomus regius; assembly: GCA_946959425.1. Taxonomy (NCBI): domain Eukaryota; kingdom Metazoa; phylum Chordata; class Actinopteri; family Sciaenidae; genus Argyrosomus; species Argyrosomus regius. Next base: position 13,663,118 of record OX336889.1, read on the forward strand.
CCTCAGGGAGGCACATTGTAACAATAGAGAAGGAAGAAGGAGAGACACAGAGAGGCAGGGAGAGACACCGTGAGAGAGAGATGAGGGGGAGGGGGAGGGTCACAGGATAGCACTTTTACAATAGATCTCAAAGCCATAATGCCATATTGTTGGAGAGTTTATGGGATGTGTTGCACAATCAATAACCAATTTATGGGAACTTGATGGAAGGATAAAGGGTGCACTTGTTACATTAGCCATTCAGACCATATACCTGACCTTGGTAGGTTTGTGGAGGCATTTCTTCCAGGCAAGTCAAGTCTCTTCCATTCTCCTCCTGTAGCAAAGCATGCCGGGTGGCTGGTGGCTTCCTCATATTTTGTTCATAGTATGTAATAAACCACTCTACATTTTTTTATGGCTGAGCATAAATGAATGTGTTTCAACTATTGCGGGGTAATATCTTTGCCAGGCAATCTGCCTGGGTTGCTATAACAACAGCTGCTGCTATATCTGTCACTGCTGTGGGTCACGGCTAGCAAAAAGAGCAATGTACATCACATCTCTAACTGCCAGTCTTCCCCCCCCCCTTTTTCTCTTCACGTTTTTTGCACATCTTTCTTTGTCTTCCACAACCTTTCTGACCTTATCTGGACCAGCTCTGCTCCCACTGAATAAAACACTCTCTGCATCTCAGCTCTGTGAGACAATTAAAAAAACACAGAGTTTACTTCAACTAGGAACTAATCGAAAGTCTTTTTTGTTAGCTGCCTTTCATCAGAGTTAATGAGAGCTGGAAAAACCAGAGGTGCATAGATGATTGCTGATTTAGAACCCACTTTTTTCCCCTTTAAACGCCACCACAGTTGCAGATAATAAGGAAAACATAAGACAAAAGCAGCTAAGAGTCGATATTGCATTTTTCAACATTCTGGTAAAAAGTCTTGAAGTGGACTCATTTCATTGTGCAATTTAAATGGAAAACTAAGTACTTTTCAGTAAACAAAGGGGCTTCGAAACAGATTGTGGAATGCATTGGGTTTAATAGCAGCACATTCACACAGGAGATATCATATCTGTAAAAGACAAAGAACAGCATGGTATGATTGAGTCACAAAGTCTATACATTTCTACAGTGATGTACTATAGAAATAGGCACACATTTAGTCTCAATAGCAATGCTACTGTAGAACACCAGCAACAGTCAAAGCTTAAGAATATGTTTTAGAGTGATGTATGCAGTAAGACTTAACCTATTGAATGTACTTTGACGTCAGTGCTGAACATGGATTAAAGATTTATACAGAGGAGAGTATAGGAAAAACCTCGAGCTGAATTCAGATCAACTGAAATAAAGTGACTTGGTACAATATCACCTTTTTTTATATATATACTTTCATTACATTGTGGTTTCACTGATGCACATAGCAAAACAGGGAGAATGCACATCCATACAGTATAAAAGCTATGCAATCCATTTTCCTTAAAAAGACATCAAAAAAATATTGGCCAGTACAAATAAAACTGTGACACAAAATCTCTGCGTGGTCTATAAAATTGTAATAAAACAAAATGAACTAAACAAACACTACATAGTCAGTATATAACAGCCTTGAGAGCAGTAGGACAGCGTCTTCCCTTGGATCTTTTCTGTTTATAGGTTATAAATCACAGAGGCACCACTAACTACTAAGAAAATGTTCGGTAACTCTAGACACTGGCGGGTTCAAAAGAAGCATAGCTGGTATTTATCCAATAATAAGTGCACGACACTGACGTTTTTGTTGTTTAACCTGCTGTATTTGTGAAAGCACTTGATTTCAAATGCCTGGCACGAAGGTTAAAAAAAATGCGAGGAAAAGGATGAGAGAAATTGAGCACTTGGACATTTTTGACTGGCTTTTCACAAGACACAGTCGATACACAGGGGAGGTCGGTTGGCAGAATTTCCATGGCTGTGTGGGAGTAATGACACCTTCATAGTGGCATAGATGAGGGTGGTGGAATATGCCTGTTTCTGTCACATGACACTGAAGCTCCGTCGTGATTGGTTAATACCTAAAAAGAGCAGAGAACACGTTCCCTGTTATTCGACATAGAATGATTTATATGCTAAATAACCAGCATCATATCTATAGTATGAAACAATATTCAAACATCTAATTGAAATAAACAACTTTGTCCTTTAGGAATATGATACCTCCAGAGCCTTACTTCATATACATGCAAATGCTGTGCATTTCAGATTGCTATAATTTATTACAGTATCTTCACTATGCAGATGAGTGCCAGTGTTTAAATTGCCTATATTTGAAATTTCTCATATTGAACTTTAATTAAATACTTCACAAATCATACCAGTTTTCACAAATGAGACCTCAAGCCTTTCTTACGGTACACACTATAATTTGAAACTAAATTGAACACTAATTACCCTACATCAAATATATTTAAATTATTTTCATTTATTCATTTTCATGGAAAAGTCTTGATAGTGAGAGAAATTAATGGAGAGAACGAATGAGGGACTCCAAAAATGGCAAGAATGAAAGTCCTTTTGATGGGAACGAGTAGACACACAGTGGGTGTTGAAGCAACAGGACTCCACTACACTACTGCACAGTTATAGCAATAAAGGTACAAACAAAGAGCTGAAAGAGAGGATGGTGATTTCACTGATCAGTTTGAGAGTCACATGTAAAATACCGTGTCATTGAAAACCACTTTTATTCGGTAACAGGAGCGGCTGGAGTGGCTTTCTGCTCAGATGGAATGGCTAGGTAGTTTGTCCTGCAGGCAGATTGGTAGAAAAAACAGAAAAGGGTCTAAGAGCTGGTGGTAGGTCTCGCTTAACCACCAAATACCACGGATTAATGCTAGTTAGGACTTAAACATTGCTCACTACAATAGAAAATGAAATTTCCTTCATTTGGGGACTGTGAGGCTTTTTATGCATTGACATTGTTCCTAATTCATAATGCCACAACAATGAGCACCCCTAGAGGTAATTTTAAAAGATAAAAACCATTACTGTAATGTGAGCAGTGGGGAGCTGCTGTACGATCTGCACATCAGGAAGATATGACACCCTCATACAGTATTTAACAGCAAACTTTCATATTGTTACCATATATGCACCCAATTCAACAGAGCTGCACGGAAACTGTGAAGACGAAAAGAGTTATGTGACTCCACCAGCAAATTTGGAACATAGCCTCATTTTGTATCTCTTTGGCAGATGATCAGTTTTTGCTGCTGTCTTCCATCTTGTCTAATCTGAGCCACTAATGCATCACAAAATGTTACCTCAAAATGTTCTGGCTGTGGTTAATCTCCATTAAGCCAGAGTAGCTAAGAAACCAACCCCCAAAAAACAAAACAACCGCTTTGAGTAGCTGCAGCTGTTTTCATACAGGTCAGTGATGGCTGTGAAGTGGCCACAACCCATTAACACATTCAGCTGCAGGCACTGATGAAATTTACAGAGTTATACACATTCAAGAACTAAATTCTTAACTTTATGTGCATTCAGGATCAGTCCATGGATCAATAAACTTACTACCTAAATGCTGAGGGCAAAGTGAAATGTAATTTCTACTTAAAAAATATTATCCAGCAGCTCTGTCTTTGCTTAAATGTGCCACTAAAACCGCCAAAATATATATTTTCTGCTGTGTTACTATTTCCTGTGTTAGTTCTTATATATCCACTAAACTCCAGTTATTCGACATATTATCGGGAATATGTGTACCACTCATCTGCTGCCTTGACTGTTGAGCATCTTGCTGGTTAGACTAAAGCACTGGGTCATAACATCATATCTACATTTACATACATACATCTACATATCTTACATTTTAATATCTTACAGAGAGATATTTTAGGGTAACCATTGATTTTTGTCTCATTGTCAGTTCAGATGGTGTGTGAGGTTCCACAAGGTTTATTCCTCGGCCACATCTTGTTCAGCTTATAATGCTCCCCCTTGGTTATATTATTTGTTAGTTGTTGCAGATTATTGATACGTAGGTGACACCCAGATTTATGTATCAATAAAATCTAATGAGTTTAAAAATCTGGATACTCTACATTGTAGCTTTTTTTACTATTAAAAAAACAGAGGAAGCATTCTTTTACTGTTTCAGCTCCAACACTATGAAATTGTCTCCCACTAATGGTTAGGCCAGCTGAGTTTGTACCACATTTTATAGGCTGCTATAGGTTTGTTGTTTGCAATCCCTTCTGGTTTTATTTGTCTTTCAGTCATGTTTTATTTAAGTATCAGTCTTTATAAATTGTATTTTTTTCCTATTCTCATGCTGTGCACTGTGTATTTTTATTAATAACTCTGAACGACTTTGGAACTGCTGTTTATGAGCAAAGTTTTCTTATTCTCACAATCCATCTAAAAGACAGTAAAATACAATCTTCTGCACTAAATGCTGACATTGTAGATCTCACATTGTTCAGTTTTAGATGATTCAGGTGTTGCAAGTGCTGCAACTATTATTATTATTGAATAATTTACTGACTATTTATTCAAATATCCTAATAGTAGCTGACATATTTTCTGTGTATCAACTAATCAGTTCAGCTCTATCATTTCACTGAATTCAGTGGTTTTTAAGGCCATAGTTTGTGGTTGCATTGGTTTGTATTTATATTGTGCACTTTTGTTTTTTGTTCAGTAATGCTTCATTTTACAGGAAAGATCCTTGGTACATTTTCAATTGGTACACTTGCAATGAATTTATTCCATTTAGTTGCCAGTGTAAGTATACAATTCAACACACATGGACATTAAAGCTTTGTATAATGAATGGATTAATGGACCTTTTCTAGGAAGAACAGGACATTCTTGTTCTTCCCAGAATTAATTTATTTTAAATTAATTACACATTTATGATCTACCAGTATGTTCTGGACCTGTAAAATACTGTAGAGTGCTACTTATTGATCCTCTGGTAAACAACATGCTAACCAGATACACCGTACTTTTACCTTATATTCCATTGCAGTATATTTCACGTTTTTTCTATTATGTCGCATTGTGCACACCCTATGAAAACATACTCGGCCTTAGAAATATAGGGCAGTCTATAGTACTTAAGCTCTGTGTGTCTATGTGAATTTAGAATCTGGATTCATTCTGCAAAACCACAACAACTGGATCAGCACATGTGCTGTGCGTTATCTGTGTTTGTTATGTTCAGAAATTGCCCGTTCAAAAGTTGTCAACCTGGATCAGCTGGCCTCATCAACACCCTGACAATCCGGTGGGAGCTGACTATACAGGTGCATGCGGGTCTTTGTGAGTGCTGACAAGGTGACACAAAAAGTCAGTTTCTGATGGACCTGCAAATCCACCACGGATGTAAAAAGGTTATTAGGAAAAAACAGCAGTCAGCAGTGCTTAGAATTATTCAGGCCTGTCAAGCAGTCTGAGTGAAAAGACAGATTACTGTTGCAGGAGGGTTACAAACTGATGCAGTTTAGACTGAATTACCTTTTTGTCTGTCTGTCTGACTCTTTCCCTTCCTCTCTGTCCTGCCTACTCTTTCTCTTGATTACCTCCTAAATCTCTGTCCAATGTCTTTCTGAGACTATTATGTAAAGCAGAAACTTTCACTTATTTGGCACACGCTGTCTTGGTGGCTCATAATATAAACACGCTGCCGTGAGTCAGGAAAAAAAAAAGTTAGAACACATACGATATGTATCTGGACATGTTGACAATAGGCTGGTTTTCTAGGACATACGGTGTTTTAATTATCTGCATTCAGTCATAACTCTACTCACATTTATCTGTGTTTGTGTCTGACTGTGTCTGTACATTTGTGTGGGACTCACGCTGTGTCCTCTGCCTGCTCATCAGACTTGGAGATCTTCCTGTAGCAGTAGACCATCTCCACCAGCAGCCAGAAGGTCAAGAACACCAGCAGCACATACATCATGATCTCAGAGTAGACCGCTGTGGTGTCTCGAATGGCTGTGGAGCACAGACAACAGCAAGAAACATGTTTTATTCAGTTTGCATCCCATCTCTGAATGTTTTTGTGTTGAAGGAGGGGAGACTTATTTAGCCACGGGTTTAAGAGTATACTGTAAGTATGCTGAGCTTGTTCATGTATGGGCAACACTGCTGACTCACAATCAACTGTCAGTCATAATAGAGAAGGCAATATATCTACGTGCTTCAAAGGTTTACTTTGATTTCACTGAATGACAGTCCAACTCAGTATGAACAATAGTTAACATTATGCAGCTTAAAGCAAATTTGTGTTCTCTAGTGTGCATCCTGTTCAAAGATACACTTGATGCACAAATGATGCACATACTAAGCTATATTATGACCATACCTATAGTATAATGATAATAGTGCCTACAGAGTTAAAGGTGCCCTGTGGAGTCGGTTTGTGTTTCATTTGTGCATTGTTTGCGTCCATGACTGTTTACGAACAGTCTTCTACTTCACTGCTGTTACATTGCTACATTTGTTGGTCCCATATCACAATTTTTTGTCAGTGGAATAACAGGAAATCAACAGTATAATGTGAATCATGCAGCACATGTATTCAAACTAGTGCATTTGTGTCCTCCTCATGCATGATATAAACAGGGACCCATATGAAACACCGCTCGTGGTCCAAAACTCCACAGGGTTCCTTTAAATATGAAATAAGATGGATACTCACAATGGTTCTCAGGGCATGACCGATTTTATGTTTAGAGAAAGGACTATTTCAGGTCATATTTTGGTTTTATGTCAACCAATGTAAGACTAATAATATTCAGTTTAAAGATCCAGTGTGTAAGATTAAGGACCTCTCTTTACAGAATATGGCAGAAAGGTGATATAATATGCATAATTATGTTTTCATTTGTGTTGTTTTTCAGTTTGTGTTATATGTTATATTTGGTATTGATAGCAGCAATAAACTGCCTGGTTTTTATTATCCACAAGTGTGGACTGCTACTTATGTTACACTACCTACACCCTAGACAGGGACGTAACAGTTTTATTACCTTAGTAACAAATGTTACACATCCTCTTTCATGGTGTCCGCCATGTTGAATCACCATGTTTCTACAGTACCCCATAACAGACAAACTAAACACTGGTTCTATGGTGTTTACTACTGGTATTTTCTTGTACTATAGTTTGTCCTTCAAGATATGAAGGAGAGGGTGAGGGTTGCAACTACACTACTAGATGAAACTAAATCCTACACACTTGATCTTTAAGTTATATTGATACATTTTATTTAAATTTAAGGTGATAATTTTTTCAATCCTGTCTTAAAGCAATACCCATATGCCCTTGTGAACATTGAAACAGAGCTCCCAGAGTAAGTGATAGGAACCAAATCCACAATCCCTGTTCTGTGAAAAAACATGTTCCAAAGTTTAAATGAAGTTCAACAAATCAAGTGGGAATCATCTAAAGTTAAACTCTTTTTAGTCCAGAATTCTCTTGTGTTTCCACAGACAATGTTTTGTTCCTTAGCTGTAGTTCAAGAATAGTACCAAAAAGAAGATTTCACACTGAAAAGTTTGGTACATATTTTTCTAATTCTGACTGCTGAAGCTTCATATTAACTTTAACTTTGGAAACACTTTGAATATAATCTTTCACAGACAGAGGTCTGAGAATTTTATCCATCACTTACAAAGGAAATGCATAAGAAAGAGATAGTGGCTCGTATGAATAAGAGAAACTATTATAGCAAGCAAACACTGTTTCAGCGTACATAGGGGGCACCTGATTATTATTTGAAGACAGATTTTGAAAAATGGGAACCTATACTTTAATATCTTTCACTGCAGGATCATTATGAGCCACTGTGAACCACTGTGTCAATGACCGTGTACCAAATTCCAGAAAGCCTGCTGACCAGACAGTTGACAGCTTTCACTGAGAGGATTCTGCAGCCTCTGCAAATACAGGCTATTAGTGTAATATAATCCCTTCGATGGGAAAGCACAGATATGTTTGCCGTGAGATAATCCATCCTACTGCTATGGACATCATTACCGTAACATGATTCCCAAGCTATAATGTACAGTACACTGACTGACGGCTTTGTGAAATTTGATACCACAGTTGTATGAGATGTGAAGGAGAGGCTTTTACATATGTATAGAAGATCAAACAGTAGTATTTTTTTTTTTTTTTTGGAAAGTTGCACTTCGGAGAATAATCACAATCCAATTTGCACTCCTGAATACAACTTGCCTATCTTTATATATGTCGGATAGTGAACTATATACCACGTGCAAGTTGATTTAAATAATTTAAACTTAAAGAAATGGGCAGCGTAGTTCCAAATATACATGTTGTATATTCGATCAAGGTGGAAAATGACACATTCAGCAAGCCAAGCATTCAGGAAGCAGAATACATTACCCCTTATATTAGATAGCAAAGCAGTTGGTTTGAATTAACCCCTTCACTGACAACAGAAGAGAACTTTGATGAACAATAAAGGCAGACAAAACAAAACACACAATTATTCCTCTTCAGTACAGTCACAACAAAGGGGAGAGAAGGAAAGTGGTGTTGTTAGTGGCACCTCACACTGATGCATCACTTAGTGAAAAGTGGAAATATATAATAAAATGCATAACCCACTTAAAGTGGTCTGATAAACACTTTATGCAACATTGAAGGGGGGGCATGTACAGCACAAAGAGAACACTCAGTACACTGAAGTCAGCACAGCACAGACTTGTGTTTCTACCAGGAGTGATTGTAAATCAACATGCCTGAGCTGAACCTCTCCAGCATATACTGTGCGCAGCTCTATCATCATCATAATAATCATCATGTTTAACATAATAGCTGGGCCACTTAGTGTTAAAATATGCAATACTGCAGAAATTATCAGTTACACTGTTCTGCATCTGCAGAAGCAAACTCTTTGGATTCAGCTCTGAGTATTGGTTGACATAAATCAGTTCTGCTGATATCGTAAAGCATACAGGATAAAGATATTGTACACAGACTAATGTTGGGGAGATGTTTGACATATTTTTCTGTACAACCACGCCTGTTGAGACACTGCTGGAGCGCAACTGGCTTTATAGGAGCTTATATTCATATTAAGGCCAAATATGAATTAAACATTTGCTCTTGGGCCGTAAAACCATTTCTTGAATCTTTAATTTTGAAAATGTTGAAATAAAAGAAAGTTGTGATGCAGTAAATTTAAATAGACTTGGAAAAAAAGCTTTTAGAACATTATGTGTAAGATAGGAGTTGTAGTTCTCTTGGGACTGATGTTTATTTTTGGTAACCTGAGGTCTGAGGAGTGAATAACCTCACACATAGCTCTGGAATAACCCTGCTAAACTGATTTATCTCATTCTCAGCATGCCAAGCTGTACTAATATGGCAACCAAGCATTTGGCTAAACCTGAGCACAGAATAAGATGGAATAACATGAAAGAACGTGGAAAACAATTAGCCATACCTTTTTCTATAACCTTCAGCTTGATGTCCTTGGACATGAAGGCTGAGGGAGTGAAGAAGTCAAACTCAAACTTGCGAAGTACTTGGCACTCATAGACTCCGCTGTCATTAAAGGTGGCGTTGAGGATTACAATGGAGACGTCTTGCAAGTCCTGGCTCCCATTCCAGGCCAGACGGCCCTTAAATGGTCCGTCCAATTCAACTGGAGTGTCATCCTTATACATGTATATCTGAAGAGAGGAAAGGTAAGTAGACATGCAAGATTTATAGACATACCATGTATCATATCATATACAATAATAATAGCAGCAACCTACATGAGTTTTGTTGGATGGGCTGTCTTTTTTTGGCATGTAGTACCAATCCACCTGGGTCTTTGGTTTAATCTCCTCCCTCTTCAAACAGGCAATGCAGGTCAACTTCATAGATTTCCCCAGGACTGCTTCTGTCGCCGACGGGACATCGACACATACTGGCTGACTCAGGTGGACTGTAGGAGGATAGAAATGTTCCACACATTTAGTATAGCAGCCAGCCTGATGAAAGCTCAGTCAACACGTTCACCCTCCAGTCAAAAATGTGTTGGATGTTTGCAGAAAGATGTATGTGCAGAGTTTGAGACTAGAAGACCATTTTCACATTCATCTGCTGAAGGGAAAAAGTTTATGTGTGCTCACCAAAATTCTGCAACTTGTACAAGTGTGATGTGATAACCCCCAGTGCACAAAAATGATGGCTTCGGTTGAGTAGTCTTTTTTGCTTAGGAAGGTTCCTAACTGAGTGGAATGACCCAGAAGTATCTAAGTGGCCAATGATAAGAGCTTGAATTCCCTAACTTTTAATTAAATATGCTTCGATGCTTCCTTTCTTATGTCCTGAAGCACACTAGACCATTATTTACACAAGGAAAAGAGATAATGGCGTCCCACAATTCACACGTCAATAACATTTGCCATAGCATAATTATGTAGCCTAGTGTAAGTTCAGACGGATTGTCCAACATGTTCTTATCCTAAGTCTTTATGAATGCTGCTTTTCATCATTCCTTGACCTCATGATGTTTTCCATTGAGGTCAAGGAACAGTGTTTAGGGAGAGACATGTGTCATTTTGACTATGAGACTAGAAACTTGGCCTTAAGAGACATGCTAAAGTTTTAAAATAATATTTTCATGACCGCCTATCCTTATTGAGGTTTTGGGAGGCTGGGGAAGATCCCAGCTGACATTGGGCGAGGGGCAGGGTACACCCTGGACAGTTTGCCAGTTCATCACAGGGCTGACACAATCATTCACGCTCACATCAATTTAGAGTTGCTAATTAAACCTATAAATCTGAATGTGTACCCAGAGAGAACCCACGGAGAGACAGGGCGAAAACTCAGACCACACAGAAAAGTCCTAGCGCCAGCCACAAACCCCCCAGCTCCAGAAAGGGAGTTTGTAGCAGAATATTTTGTATAGGCCATAAAACATTTTCTTGAGGTAAGCTTTAACTGTTAAAGTTTATCAGTAATTACATACTGAAGAAGGAAACATTTAAACAATATCCTGCAGTAGTTTTCCTTCTGAACTTCTGAGAGCTTTTTTGTTTTTCGAGAGAGCTCTTCAGTACCTGTCAGTGAACCAAACACTTGCCTCAGAGTAAATGCAAAAGCATTTCAAAGGAAGAAGTGCTTAGAGACGCAGCTATAATTCATCATGTACAAATACTCCAGGAGGATTTCATCTTATTTTCTGCGTACAGAAAATACAACTACACACACTGCTGTGACAGGCACAGTTTTATCTGTAGTAATAAACACATGGTCCAGGCTTTCTTATTGAGGTCATCAGCTCTTGCACTCTGTGCTTACATTGAATCCGACACTGAGCCAGACGCAAAACTCAGTAAGCGTTAAAAAGACATAAATTCAATTATACAGCTCTGTGAGCACTGGAGAGACTTGAGTCACAATACTGAAAGCAAATCCAAGATCATCCAGGCCAGTAAGCACTAATCATGGCCTCTGCCCATTAGTATTAGCTGGCAGAGGGAGGAATAAATGGAGGGAAGGGAGTGTTGGATGGAGGAAATGTGTATAGTGTAGGAGGCAACATATAATGGTGATCGATTAATAAATGCATTACAAGAGATAGAATAATTAGAGGAGGGCAGGAAGTGGATGATAACATGGAGGGAATGAGAATTGTGGGGATTATGAACACAAAGATGGGATTTCTTGTAAAGTGAAGTGAGGCAGTAATCTCAGTGAACTCGCCACATGGATGTCTTTGTGTGACTATTGCTGTGGTGGGTCCAGTGCTCTTATATAACCCAAAGCCCCCCCCTGGGCAGACAGTGACAACATTGATTCCATCTCATCTTTTTTTTTCAATGAGGGCTCATACAAAAACACATGGAAAAGAGGGCAGAGAAAGTGGGCGGCAGAGAGGGAGACCATTGGAGAGGAAACTAGAAAACAGGAAAAGGGGACAAAGCTCAACCCTGGTGTCCTCTGTTCAATGGATTGATTTATTTAGCTTAAATGCTGACAGTGTTGCACTGTGTAGACACCAGCAGGGCTGCTCTGAAACTGGGTTTTGAGTTCACAGCCAGCTGGAAGGTTCACAAACCATAAACAAGGCCTGTGATTACTCATCCATGTATCTATGTGACCTATGTGACAGCATGCAACACTCACAGCCAAACAAGATATCTGAACGTGTTGCATACTTACCAACAAAAAACAAAAGTACCAAAGTTTGCAGATGAACTCTGGTTTGAGTTAACATATTAAGCTCTTTCTGGAGCTGCTGTTGGACAGTGTCCCTCTGAACTGTTGCTTTGTGGAGCAACCTTTAAGTTGCCTTCACGCGAGGTCAGGAGTGAGATAACAGGAGTTGTTGGAGTACCCCTCAGGACCACGGACAGCGCCTCTCTTCGGCAGACAGGCGCGCAGGTAACTTCCCTGTTCACGATGAAAAATCCAGACCAAACTGTGTGCAAAAAAAAAAATCAAGCCACAAAGGGCATTGAAGAGTTGTAGAAACGAGGCTGCAGAGTCTTTACGTGCTCGTATCTATGAACTGAAGTCTTCCAGTAACCTCCTTACTCGCCATTCATCATCATCTTTCTAGAAAGAACTAACTTCATCATCCCCTCCGCTCGGTGATATAAAACAAATCCGTGATGTGAGACAGCACTCCTTCATCCACAGCTGCGCTCATTCAGTGCAAATCCATCCAAAAGAAATGAAAAAAGAAAACAAGCGAAGAAGGAGAGAACCTGTGGATTCTCAAAAACCGATTCAGTCACTTACTGTTGCGAGATGTGGAGTCTTGTTCGCGCACAGACAGCAAAAACACTGACAACAGTTCGGCTATTTCACCGCTCAAAGAATAACACTATCGATTTCTCGAAGTAGATTTCCTCCATTAAAGATGACTGATGACATTTCCCAGCCGCGGCTCACTGCCTTTTGTTTTCCAGCAGTCACTTAGCGCTGGCAGAGCACAAGCTTTGATACGCATGCGTGAGTCACTCCCTCCTACACTACAATGTGCGTGACCACATTATTGTCATTTGGGAAAGGCCCAACCAACTCCTCACGAGAGACTGTTTGCTTCTGACTGCAGGAGCTAAACACACAAGACACAACATCTCATTGTATCACGTGCATACACAATATAATATTATGTAAATCAGTTGTATTGAAGCTGAAGAAGAACAATGAGACAAAACCGTCTTTGTCGTGTGTCATATAATCTTGTTTAGCAGCTGCTGGCAGAGCTCTTTCATTTGATTCAGGACACATGTTGTTACACATCAGTACTTCCCAAGTGTTAGTCCAAATTTAGGACCTTTGTTCAGAGGATACAGAGGATAAACTGAAGTGGTATGTAGCCTACAACAGTAGATACTTGAAGGTTTACAGAGTCCAACCACTGCACACAATATGCATGCATACACGTAGAAACACACATATACACACATACAAGCATAAATGACCAAATGCCAATTCTGGATTCGTAATTTGAAATAATATGAATGCCAAGCACGCACACACACACAGACTGATCTATATATCTGGTTTACAGCAGCAGTGAAGCTGATAAACTACTATGTAGGACACAAGCCACTAATCTAATGATCTTCTATCCTCTGGAGTTTAGCCTTAAAAGGGCCTGACCTTTTCTGCGATATTCTGTCTATATTTGGGGTACAAACTCATCCACGGTGCATGGCTGCACTCCAGCAACTGTCGCCCCTCGTCACTGATTCCCTTTTCTTTAATCGTTTAAAAGATAAATTATATTAAATATGAAGGGTATGGAAGAAAGATTTTACTAATTCAGTTAGTGATTCACTGATTCAGGGAGAAAAAGAAAGAACCTTATTTCTGTCCATCACACCAACACAATCTGCAGCAGAGAGGACTGAAGTGACTGCTGAACAGTGTAATTATATCACTTTTTTCTCTCTCACTGAAAGCTACAGTGATTTGACTCTTGTAATGGCTGAAAGATGTGATGAGAATGCAGTAAAATGGAGTAGTAGCAGTACATCCAGTATGAATATCAATAAAATTTTTCCGCAGTTTCTTGTCTATGACAAATTCTGCTTTGATCCTAGCTTCTGTATGAAAAGGATTGTGTTTCCCCTTTATATACATATTACTGATTATATGCTAAAATATTCCAGATTAAATCTGTTTGACATTTGTTAGAAGGGAAATCTGCTATTTGATTATTCTGTTTTTAAATCTGATAGAATATGAAATCATGATATCCAGTATTTCAAAGTAAGTCAATCAGTATTATCATAATTATATATGATACATCTATACTGTTTCTATATTTCAGTCTGAAAGTCACAAACCAAATTTGGTACTCTCAAATGTTTCCAAGACAACCACCAAGAAATCAGGATTATAGTGGTGTTTGATGCTATCTCCCCTCTCTGTGAAAGAACAAAGGAAAAACAGGTTGAGATGACCCCGTGACACGGCATCCTCGGGTCTGAAAGAGCCACGTTAATCTCACTTTGATATCACAGTATTTAATCTTGCAGGCACTGTATCTGGAGTAACGAGAGGATTACTCCCGAGGAGAACAGTAATGCAGGGATTTAGATTTCAAGCAGTTTTTTCTCCTTTAAAACGGCAAATGAAGAAGAAAGAAAAATGAGTGCATTTCAAGGACGTGCTTAGAGCTTTAAAACGCTGAAAACTGTTGAAAGTGGGACAGGTTTGTGCAGTAATGCTTAGTTGTTGCTACAGATTTAAATGTAAAAAGAACAGCAAAGAGGCAGCTGAGTGCACTCTTGTGTTGCTGTCAGCATCAGCAGTAGGCCGGCACTCTGGAGGAGCAGACTAAATATGGCAGGCCTGGTTGAACCACATCCTGCAGATAAGGAAACCATAGCAACAGTAATGCAGTGCCATGGTGACGACGGGAGGCCTGCTTAACGACAACCCCGCAGACTCAGGAAAACAACAGGAAGCATCAAACCCAGCTCTCAGATATCCAAAGTGTCTGACTTACTTTCTGCAAAAGGAGTGTTGCTCCATGCTCAGGTGTCAGGGGGTGATGAATAAGGTACATTTTGGAGGTAAGCTTATCCCAAAGACATTTTTTGTGGTCAAATTCAGTCAATCACAGTGTTAATCGGCAGTTTACATCAGAGAGTGAGTAATTTAAGTGATATTTACTCTATACATTTGTGTGTGCAGGGCCCCTCAAGCACTACAGAGAACAGATTTCTAGGGATTTGGAAGGATTTCAAGATTATAACATGATTACAGCAGATAGCAGAGAATGAAACACACTGGAAACTGAGATGTAAAGCTCATGTACAGCTTAAAACTGGACTTTGGACAGTGTAACGACTTTACTCATCTCTCTTTCTATCTATGCTAATCCATCTGTATCTGTATTTCCTGCACTCTACTTAGTGTGGTGGTAATGTGTGTGAAATTTCTTTGGATCAGGACATTAGGGTGTATAACGTATACTGTATATATATGTATTTATATGCGTCTCACACAAACGTCTTCCTAAAATAACCCCTGTGTTGATCTAAACAACTAGAGCAAGCATAATTTTGTAGCACCGCACATCCAAACACAAAGACTTACACACACACACACACACACAGCTCCAGAGCAGCTCACCGTGGAGTTATATGATGCTGTGTCCCACTGTGAGGCAGACACAGGCCAGATCAGTGGCACATAGCAGCTAATCTAATTGATAAGGCATATAATCTCAGGGAGCCACTGAACCACACCCCTCATAGGCACAAACACACACTCACACACACAGCTACAGGGCACTGCCAAATTCAACCTGGGGGACTTGGCACAGAGCTCTGAGCTAACACTGATAGTAAGTGAAGACTTGTTCCATCTGACCTTCTGATTTGGCTCACAGCCCCCTGTAGGAAAACTCACTTTCTATTATAAGACCCAGAACCTTGTGCGTCACATAAACCATCGACCCAGAAGAAGGCAGCAGTCATGCAGTATAGACTTCTCTTCTTCTTCAGGATTTCAAGTTTAGTAGCGACTTTTTCTTTCGCTTGGTTAACCTGTTGGCTGATCTACAATGAAAAGAGCTTAGAGTAGAAAGGTTAGAGGACCTGCATGTATGCAAGACAGAGAAAAGAGGGAGGCAGTTATTGTAGTTAAAAATCAAATATTCATGAAGACATGTGGGTCATCACCTCAACACGAGGGGGAGGTTGTTGTGAGCACGAACCGGCACAGAAACAGAAGTGTCACCTTGTGTTCATTCAGCTGAAGTTTATTATCTTAATTAGAATATGGTAATGAACAGAGCCTGTCTTGGAGACCAGTATTAACTCCTGACTGAGAAACTATTTGGACAAGAAGACAGATTGTGTCACGCTGCTGCTTGTTGCCAGGAATTATTTCTGTCCTGAATCACGGATAATTAAAAGGAACACGGCTGAATTATTTAAAAGCTGGTGCAAATGAAGACATTGAGGTCATTAAGATCATTCCTCAACAAAAAGGAAAGATTATACTGTATGTTGATAACGGAGATGGAAAAAGTACAAACATGCAGGAGACATAAAGAAATAACAGTGAGAGAAGAACATAAAAAACACACGTTTCTCAGCATTTATCGGCATTCAGATCCAGTTTCTGATCAGTAGGCCCCCACACGTCATCAATATCTGTGTGTCCTGTTGTATTTTCTATCGTGATCTGACTGTTTAGCTTGTGCTTTCCTGGGACATTTAGATGCAGCTGATCTTGGCTGTTTAGCATCTGGCTGTCTGGTAGCGTGTCAGGGTTGTTGATCTGAACAGTGTCACCCCTCTGCTGATCAGAAATATGACTCTCCAGTTTATAGTTACTGCTCTCTACAGTTTGTTGGCTGTGACTCTGGCTTGCTGGAATACTGTCCTGCCTCTGGCCATCAGCACGACTGCAGCCATCTACGCCAGCATAATGCTCCCTCTGCCCCTGCTGAGTGGTGCTGCTGTCTGTTTGAGTATAGCCTCTTGTCCCATCTTTTGACTTGCTGTCATGCTGCTGGCACCGTCTCATCTGGCCTAATGTGATTTGGAGCTCATTGAGGCGCTGTGATACATGCCTTCTCTTCAGCTCCAGCAGGATTGTTCCATTACGACTCAGGCTTGGCATGCTTGTTGGTGTTGCCCTCTGTAAAAGGATAGATCACAGAGAATGTTTTGCAGATGATGCTTGTTAAAAGATATAAATGGATTCATGCGCACAGTGTCGAGCAACAATACAACTCATCATCATACTCATGCGTACTGATTCACACATTTTTCTCTTAAGTCAAGGCTGAATAGGAGCAAATGAACAATACAACAGTGAGGAAGTCAAACAAAAGTATCTCAGCATGTTGATAATTGTAGAAAGTAAAGCATAATTTATAAGCCTTCACAACAAATTACCATGCCGATTCATTCGTTGGATTATGTAATTACATATGTAATGTGTAATATTCCAGCTAATTACCACAGAATGGTTGCCAGCACTGTTCTCTCTCTCCTTTAGCTGTGTAATCATTTGAGCTCTCTTCTGTAGCTGCACACTCAGCTGCAAGAAAGACTCATTCATGCGGTCAATTTCTTCCTCGACACAGGATATCTATAATAGAGGAAATGGTTCAGTAATGTGTGTTTGGAGGGCAGTTTAAGATCAGATAGTTTATGATTTGTAAGTAAGTGATACCTGCATTGGTGTCCCCTTTGGTTGTGAACCTGCAGAAGTGAGTGAAAAGTATCTGTATTAATGGGAATAACAATTAAAACACCTCATAATAAATGCTTATTGTGTGTCTAGCAGAAGCACAACCACCTATTGCCTTCATAGTGGCTTCAGTGCTCATTGACAAACTGTCATTAAAGTCTTGAACTGTGTATGCTAGAATATTGAACCATTCTTCTGGAACAGAAGGCGATGAAAGAGGTGAAAATCGACTTCACTCTTTTACTCACTAGGACTTCGTAATGGTTTAATGACGTTTAGATCTTGTGACTGGGGAGAAATGGAAAAGCCTCTGACTTCAACCTTAAATCAGGATTAAATGTGTTCATTAGTTTCTATGGGTGCATTATGGCCATGAAATGTGGGAATGTGATGGGTTTCACAAGATAGCTTGCCCATGCTGTTATGGATCAATGGCTCCAGGGCTGAAAATTGTGGTTTGGAGGCATTAAAATTTTCCTCACATAGGAAGAAAGTGTACGAGACTGCGAGTAAGACTTTAATGTATTTTATATTAATCAAAGGTCAAGAGTTTGTACTCCTTACACCAGGGTTTTTATCTTGCTATACTTTTTAGTGACTAACCTTGCTGCTTCTAAGTGGTGATAATTTCTTTTTTTCAATCTGTGCAGTGACGAAGGCAGAGTGTCAAATGACCTGTGAATACTTTTGGTCAGAGCAATTGTTGTCATTGATTTTGCATATTGTATAAAACTACTGCATCTTACTAGAAATGAACAGTACCTGCTTTTATGTCCTCCCTCTGTTTGAGGTTTGCGATGAGCTGCTCCAACTTGAAATATTTGTATTTCTCAAGTCTATAATTGGAAGACAGACAGAACTTATTTAACTGCATGACTGCGCTTAAAGGGCAAAATCTGCTGTAGGTTTAATCTTTCTCACCAACCTGCTAGCTAATATGTGCTCAGTGAACTGTTCTTCGGTTGGAACTCTAATGTTGAGAAATTCATCAACTAATGCACCAGGCCGCCTCTCTGAAGCATCGACTTTTGACTGTAAGAAGAAAGCATAATAAAAGCTATCTGTCCCTACATGTGCAGTATGAGTATGATGTGTGAGGTTTAATTAGCACTTACACACCTCTGCTGTGTTCCATTTGAAAGAAAAATTGAACAGCTGAAGGCTTAAGGCTGAAACAGCCTCATGGAGAGCTTGTACAAAGCTCTGGGGTTTAGATCCTGGATAAAGAAAAATAAATCATATTGTTTCCAAAGGTTTTCCATACTTTGTGCTTTTAAAGATGCTTGCCAGAGCTTATTAGTTATACTGTACTACACCACTGTTACAAAAACCACAACACAAGAGGGTCTCAGGACTCCCCTCTGTTACTATCTGTCTGATTACCTGATGCTATGTGGGCCATGGACTGCAGAATAGTAGCGATGAAATGTCCCACATGCTGAAGCTTTGCCTCTGACAGATAAAGGATTTGATTGGTTGCATCAAAATAAAAGTCCCTTGAGCAATGTGCCAGCAGAGCCTCATTAGAAGAAGATGAAGAAATAGGGATTGACTTGGCCAGCAACAGAAGCACAGAGGGGAACAGGGGGCAGTTTGCAAGCAACTGGATCACCTGGCAACCAAACAGGAAAATGGCAGAGTGTTGGGGCGAGAGGTTGTCCAGCGCAGTTGGGATAAGTTGCCCATCATTGTTCTCCTGGACAGAATACTCTGCAGCTGCTAAAACAGATGGGAAATGCTATTTTAGGCTTCATATTCATCAGAATTTACTGTTATATTCATTCAATTTGTCTTTATGAATTCTGAGATTGTCATTTTCTTTCAATCATACCATTGTGGAGATGCTGATTAGAGTCAGCTGCAGTAAGGTCCTGTAAAGACTGTTGGATCTCCTGCAGTGTCTTAAACAGAGGAGAGATGCTGACCAGCCTGGACAGGTCGTGGTCACTTAGACAAGGAGCTGTGCTCTGTAGATGGACTGGGAAAGACAGAATCATTTCACTGGGGTGAAATAACATCCTGATAGTGTTGAAATGCAGCAAACCTTTATATAGATGTGTTTCTTACCTTGCTCATGGGGAAGAGCGTCTGCTTTGGTCATGTTCATTGAGGAAAACTGAGGACATAATTTGAAAAAAGAAGTGATTAGCTACTTAATTATTATTATAAAATACAAAATTTGCTAATCCCATTACAGTGTACCTGTGTGTAGTACATGTTGGAGTCACCGGGGTGTGTGTATCCCGACTGCTGCTCGCATTCCCTGCCATCATGAGGCCAAGCTTCTCCTGTCAGTCTGCATAAGAGAGTTTCCACTGACCTGAGAACAGCTCCCAGTAACACTATAGAGGCCTCAGCTGAGGGTGAGGCGGTTGTCCAGTCCCATGTGAGAAATAGTTTAGAGAAAAGCAATTAATAAGGATTGTGACATATTTATTTATTCATTACTGAACATTTGTGTCATTCTGGAATAGTCTGACTATTATTGGGGAAATACTTTGTTTATTCGCTTTCTTGCCAAGCATTAAATCAGAGAATCAGTACCACTATTATATCTGTATGTTAACTATTAAGCTGGAGCCAGCAGCCGGTTACCTTAGCTTAGCATAAAGACTGTCTGAGGACAGCAGTCAGCACGGCTAAAGCTCACTTAACATGTTATATCTCATTTGGTTAATCCACACAACAATCACAAAACCACACATTGATGTTTTTATACTTCAGTTCTTTGGCTTCAGGTTTATCATACAGACATAAAAGTAAATAAATGCATTTCACAAAATGGCAATCAGCTTGGTTTTTGATCAGATGTGGCCGTCTTTGTTCTCTAATAGATTAAATTATGTTCTCTGCCTTTTGACCATTGCTTTGAACAGATCAGTTTCTCTCATTAAATCACATACTGTATTACCATCTGTCTTTACCTTGTGCATCTCTCTCTTCTGCACTGCTGTTAGTCGGTTTATCCCTCATTGCATTATGCACTAGCAGCTCCTTAAGAAGGCTCAGTTTTTTGTTATCCATATTCTCAAAGACATTCTGAAAAAAAAAAAAAGTTTTCTTGCCACATGTTTTGAATCTTACATATCTAATGGTAATTCTTTTCTTCACTGTCATTAACTCACCTTGATTGTTTCAGTCTGTTGACACATGTTTCTATAAAACTCCTGTGTGTCTTTGCGGTGTCGTGCTAGTTGTGCGGCTATGTGGAGGTTCTGATCTTCTAGTTTGTCGTACAGAGTCTTCACATTGAATTCCTCCAGATCACAGCACCCTGACACACTTCCTAAAAGCGAGTATCAAATGTCACTGATTAATAAGTTAGAAATGGGTGGGAAATAAAGGGAAAAACCTCAGCATGCCATCCTTAAGAACTGAGGAGATACTTTTTGTGATGAATGGCTGCTCCTTGAAATCAAAAGATTCCTTGTAGGCTCCTTAATTATTCAGCAGTGTCTCTCTAGCTTTTCAGACCATCAGGGGTGGAGCATGCAATGGATGATAAGTACTTGAATTAAAATTGCAGAGGATAACTAGGGAGCTAGAGATAACAGCACAAGCTATTAGCCATTATTTTGTTCATCATCAATCAAATGGGGAATAGGCTGTTAACGACTACCTGGTCATGCGTGGTAGTTTCATCATGACTAGGCCAATGGACATTTAAATGCCCCATCAAGATGCATGAATAATGCAATAAACACTAAGTGATAAACATTAAAGTCAACTCTACCTCATGGTCATTTCAAACATTGTCAGGGACTGGAAAGGCAAATTTATTGAAAACCAGTCAGATGAAAAGGAGTTGCCATAGTCTGTTTTTAGTGAAACCTTTTTGGAAATAATGTTATTGAATTGGTGCAGAAAATATAAAAATGGATGATTTTATTTATTGAATTTAAATGAAACATGGTTGTAGTAAGTTATGATGAATAAATACGTTCAAGGCTGTTTAATAGGCCCTAACCATAAAAATCCCATCCACATTATACTCTGTATAACTCTGCCATGCTGTGCTTCGAATTTAGTTCACAGTACAGCTGTGCATAAGTGCAGCCTCACAGAGCTGCTAGTGTGGCTGTAGACTCATAATCTTTTGTTGTGATAGGCAATGTCTAGAATGAGATTCTTACATCTCAGGCTCCTTCCAACAGCGATCTTACAGATATACTATCATAAAACAAGATGTAAAAAGAAAAATCACTTCAATAGAATCTTTGTGGTCATTTCAGCATATAACAGAATATAATTCACAAAATATTTTTCTTATTCAATTGGCAAACTCACTGTGCACTCCACCACACCCACCACTAACACCATGATTTCCTGACATTACACTTTTCCTAAACTTATAAGATAGAGAAAGAGATACGGATAGATAGATACTTTATTGATCCCGATCATTAAAATTAACCTATACTACAGTAAACATACGTTCAAGTTAACCTATGAGCTGAATCTGCATTTAAATTAAACCCGTGCAAAGAAGTTAAAAATGTGCATAGTAATTTAACATGTGCAAAGAAGAAATTAAACGTGTGGAGAAATTAAACCTGTGCTAAGATCTTTACAAATAGAAAACTATATAAAAGTAAAAATAGAATAAAATGTTCATAAAAATAAGAAATAGACCTACAAATAGTGATAAAAAACTATATACAATTAACTGAGGCTGTAGACACTGAATGAAGATCACAGCATTTAGCAGAGTAGTGCAAATTGAGTCCAAAGTGACAATAACAGAGTGTCCATAAGGGAGTTTGATCAAGATTCTGGGTGATTCAGCACAGAGTAATAAAGATTTTACCTCCTTTTGAAATGGCAGGCTCCTCAGCCTCTGCTCCCTCTCCTACACCCCTACTGCCTAGGAAGCCACCTAGACTTGGGACAGCTATGCTGAAACACAAATACAAAGCCACATATTTATATATCTTATGTTATACAAAGAGGTTAACAAGAACACTGAGAGAGAATGGGGTCACTTTTAGCATATATCACACCAGTGTCCTGACACATGAATACAACACAACATCAGATCTGAAAGCTAACGCACCTTTCTCCACTGCAAACACAATCCACTGGACAGAAGGGCTCTCCAAGGTTGCGCCACTTTGGCTTTGTCCTCCACTGAGAGACAAGTTTTGCTTTGCCGGGCCGCAGAACTAACACTGTGGTGGTCACAACCACAACTACAACCAGCAGCAGACTCAGGATTCCTACACACAGTTAGCATTGTGCCATGATCAAAAAGCAAGGGTTAACTCATTGCAGCGATGCAAGTAAAATGCTAGGATACACACCTACTATAAGTCCCCAGTCAGGTAGAAGGTTGAGTCTGTGCTGCTTGATAATGCCGTACTTGACCAGCTGTGTTGGGGTCATGGGCTGGAAGACGGAGGCCCGAGGGTTACACTCTGTCCCCTCCTCGCTGACCACCACCACCACACTCCACTCTGGGACAGCATTGTCAACAAACACATACTTCCCTGTTTCTGAAAACACATGGGCAAACCTGAGAAACAGAGAGGAGCAGAGAGAAATTAGTGGTAAAGAGGAGAGTCTAGTCACAAAGCAACATATTATTTAATCAACATTTCAGGCTCCACCTGTAGTACGGACTAAACACTACCTTGAAGAGTTGAAGTTTGTCTGTGTCATGAGTATCTGCAGACGTCTGAAGGCACCAAAGTCCCAGCTGGGGTTACTGTTAAACAGATGGTCTTTCTGATACACTGGGAAGTGGCTGAGATGGCGGTCTAAAATAAAGTTAGAGCAAAATTATGTTGTTTACAACAAACATAAATCACACTGTCATGATAAAACCAACATGGAGGACAACAAAATTAGTGGTACCAGTGTGATTGATGGTGAGATGGAAAATGAGCATGTCACCAGCAGACAGACAGGCGACTGGGTTGGGTATCCGAGGAAGGACAGCTACGTGGGCATCATCATCATCTTCTTTGTCTCTCCTCGTTCTGGGTATTGTATTTATGAGCTCTATTGGTTCTGCAGGGAGGTAAATTGCTGTTAACTCAGTTTCTGTAAAATGATACTGGATACAGGAATCAATCAGATCAGGATTAGAAAAATAAAACAAAATGAACCAACACAACAAGCTACTTTTGCTCACCTGACAGAAACTGTTGGACGAGCTCTCTCTGTGTGGGAATCCAACCAAAAACTCCTTCAGAGTCAAATTGGACAAAATGGGTTTTGCCAATACTCTTGGCATGGATATCTGGTCCTAAAACATTCATCACAGCCTGGAAGCAAACAGAAACAAGTTCAATAACAAGTGCTACTGTATCACCATACCACAGCATACTGCATAAATTCAAGAAACAAAATATCAAGATAACAGAATTTCAATAACTAATTTTGAGATGTCTTCTCTCATAACACTGACAGGACATCCTTTTGCATAGAGACACTACACTAAAGTGTTTTCACTATATTGGAGAAGCAATAACATAGAAAGAACTGTGGGATATTGTATTTCTATATTAATTAAATATACAGCAATTCCTAATTACTAATTCTGTATATACAATGCTGACTTTGGAGTAAGAGGTTTTAATAATTGCACTTTATACATTTAAATAGTGTTCTGCATGACTAAACAGTAGATTAATGGTAAATTAATCGTTACGCTTTAAACACAAAATGGTCTAGATTGTAGATGGATGTACTTAGGAGGAAAAAACTGCTGTGTTAAAATGACAAAACATGCACATTCATTTTTGATGAAACCACTGGAAAAATACATTTTCTTGCATGGAGAAAGGAGTTCATTATTTATCACTTCCTCTTCACTGTAATGCAATGATATCACAAAATCTGCAGCTGCAACATTTTTCCAGGCGTCCTGCTGAGACTCAGACTTGCCGAGACCCTGATAAATGCTACGGCTAGCTTTCCGCCAACTAATCGATCTAGCTTTAGTCTCCTGGCTGCATCAGTGCAATACTAATGTTAAATGTGTGCTTATATTTATCTGGTGGTAACAGCTTCTCTCACTTACATACAGAACATTTTATGCGAGTGATTGGGAAGTAAAAGGTAAATAAGAAACCCATTATGTTGTAAAGTATGGCCTATAATTAGTTCGTCAATGGTTCAGTCATCTCTCCTTACTCTGGCCCAGACCATGCTGTCTCTTTCTTTGAGGCTGAGCAGCAGGTGTCCATCTGGTGAAAACTGGGCAGAGAGATGAGGCAGTCTGGAAAGGCAGGAAGTGTTGCAGAGCTCCTCAGCGGACACATATCGCTCACACTGGCAGCTGAGGCATCGGGATCAGGCAGATAAGACATTTACAGCATTTCAGGCTATATACTGGATAACAATTCATTTCTTCAGTTTAAGTAATTTTTACAGGGTATTTTATAAAATAATATAACATTAAAATATATAAATAACATTCACATGCCCATCTCCACATCCAGAGTTCCTCCATGTGGTCCACAAGTGATGTTACAGGAGTGGAGGGAAGGTGACACACACTCTCTGGATGCTGCCAGACGTACCTGTCCTGCGGCACACCGTCTGTTTGCCTAAAATACACACAGAAACTGACATCTAAAAGGACTTCAAACACACCTTGCTGGTCAGTATATCATTCATGGTTGAAAAGCAGTAGAGAGTATTCCTCCCATCCTCCCATCTCACAGTGTTGTACTGACTTTCACACATTGCGAAAAAAACAAACAAATTATAAACTAAAATCATTGCAAACAGGTCATTTGGGGGCAGGTTTTCCACAGGCTTTTTTTGTGGTGGTCAACACTGAGAGGTGTAGTTGATACGGTTCTGTGATACTTCACTGCTCAAGGTCTCTGGCAAACTTTCAATCAATCCACACCTTTGCGTGCATTCCTATGAAAACTTTTCAGAGGATGAAATTATACATTCAAACCTAAAAACACAGATGAATGGATAAATATAGTTGGGCAAACTGTCCAAAGAAACACTGTGAAGATTTGATGCAGTAGTTGATAGCAAAAAGATTTTATTTCTGCAACTGACCTCAGGCTGACAGTCCAATTCACTGTCAGAGGCGGAGCTTTTGAAATCTAACTCGTTGTAGAAGATAAAACCAGTCCTGCACAAACATGAGCCATCCGAGTGCTGGAATGCACGGTTCTTACCAATACAGGTACAAGAAGAAGAACCTGAGGAAACAGGCATGACATTGAGATTTTTATTCTTGTACAGATGTATAAATAAAACATTGAAATTATTTAGACAAAAGCATATGATGTGAGTTATCTGATAGGATCTAACCTGCTGGTGACGTAGAGGAGCTGCCACAGGGAAAGCAGGCCTTTTGAGCAGACAGATGGTTGAAGGTGCCAGCTGGACATGGGTGGCAGTCACCTATTGTCTTGGCATTATTGAGGTTACCAAAGGTGCCAGGGGGGCAGGGTATTGGTTGGGTGGATCCCGTGGGACAGACATGCCCCAGAGGACAAGAGTTACTCTTGTAGTTGTCTGAGCCTGTTGAATTTAAATAAATTCATACCTTATCTGGAGTTGGGCATGAAATAAAAATTATTGTACACATAAATTGAGATCTGGAATGATTTGTGGTGGTGAGTAAACTACCTGGGGGGCAAAAGTATCCTGGCGGACATGGAAGGCACTGTGGGCTGTGGGACAGATATGGACGATAGGTTCCCCCATCACACACACTACAGCAACTGCTTTTGGATCCTCTGAGGCCGCTGGTGTTGACAGGCATGGAACCCCCTTCGCAGGACTTCATGGCAGAGCTGTTGACTGGGCAGTAGTAGGGAAATGGACAGCTGTGGGACATAGTTGCAAGGTTATTTATAAAAGCTTTAACCCACACCATGTAGAGTCAGTCCAAACCCATTAAAGCTTTCATCATTTCAACAATTAAAGCTCTAATTTCCATATCAATCTTACTAACATGTGATTTCATGCCAGGTCTTACGGTATGGGACCTTTCTTACACTCACAGTTGTTTAGGAGTGTGGTAGGAATGTGATCCCTCAGGACAGAAATAACCTTCAGGGCAGACTTGAGGCTCGGCAGTCTGAGGTCCACAGTAAGAGCCCGCCCTGCACAGCCTCTCTGAGACTGCACCTGGATTATGAACAAAAACTAATTACTGCAGAACCTTACGAGAAAATATTCAATGTCATCACATAAATAATCTAATATACTATGCTAACATTACAAACATATGTTGATAAACCTACCAATGGGACACTGATAAGAGGCCCTGCAGGGGATCCCCTCCAAATTGGGCTGCCCTGTAGCCCGAGGATCTGGACAAAAGGTTCCCCCTTCACATGGTTCACACTGGCTGGGTGCAGCAGCTCCAGGAAGAGGTCTCTTAGTGCCTGCGGGGCAGAGGATGGGGGGTCCAGACCCACTGCACCAAAAACCGGGTGGGCAGGGACTGTTGGAGTGGTCTGTAAGCCCTGGAAATCAACAGCTTTCTGAATAACCTATTCAACGCTTCACACACTATAACCAGTGTAGAAATAGATTTGCTGCATCATTGTCCACACACATTGAGTGGAACCTTTAATGAAAAACTCCTGAAGCATCAAGCTTATCAAAATGACTTAAGAAGCCATTATTTATGCATGCAAAGAAACAGGAAGAGGGAGACCATTTGCTGGGCATCAACCACACGATAAAGTTACAATACGGTTTCAATTATCACTTCTGAGGGGGTGAAAAAAAGTGTTTTCTTTGTAAAACCTCCACTCAATCATTGCTATAGCCTCATTCATCACAAGTTTTAAATTCAGTGTCTTCAGTCACATTATCCCTCCTTCACTCTTATCTCAAGAGACGGGCTCAGGCACTAGTATTATAGTATAATAGTGTGCATACATACTGAATTATTAAAACCTGCAATCTTCTTTGAACTGTCCTTGCAAATTTAAATTCAAACCCACCAGAGAAAGGAGGATTAAGGTGTGTTTTACACTTCATTATACGCACAAGATATAGCAAAAATCACCTTCAATGAAAAGGAATTAGTTGTTTTTTTTTTAAATTAATGGGTTGTGGTCTGTTGTTTGAAATGCAATGATTCTGACCTGTGGTGTTACAGTGTGAACCAGGAGGGCAGGGCAGGCAGTCACCCTTGCTGCCTGCTCCAGGGTAAGGTTGATAGGTGTACAGAGGACATGGTCTAGGTCCTGTTCCTCCACCGAAGTCACTGCCAGGCAGACCATCACAGTAATGACCAGCAGGACACAGATGAAGGGCCGGCTCTCCTGCAAACAAAGAAAATTTAACATTTTTGGGGAAAGGGATTACTGATATTTTTAATGGTGACTTTGCTTTATGCACCATTTGTTACATTTTAAGGCTCATCAAGCACTTGCCACTGGCTACTCTGACATATTGACCCTCCATAAGCCCAGGTTTAGTTATTATTCTCAAGGCAGGGTTCTCCTGGCTGTTTTTAATTCTCTAAGCATGTGGTTTCCACAGTAGGGCCAATCCTAGGATCCTGCTGGTATCTACTTATACTCAGTTTACACATGAGACACACAATGACTGCAATTAACTGCCTGGTAAGATTACAAGCACGCAGAATGCTCCATCATGATTGAAAACTGCTCATCCGGGAAGAAAAAAGACGAGGTTTTTACTGTCAGAGCTCCCAAATTATACAATGTTTTTCCTGCTTGGATTGTCAGAATCAACATCTGAAAATCAGCCATTCCCTTTCATCACTTCTCAAAACCAATTAGTCAAAAGAGGCCTCTTCATTAATCTTGCATTTTGTGTCGTATTTTTACCCCGAAAACTTGATTACAGTAGCTAAAAAACAAAACACTACTCAAACATAAGAACCAAACTCAGCCCGTACCAGGTTGACACCAGTATTGAGGTGGGCAGGGTAGGCAGTCCTGTAGGCTGGCACCTCCTGGGGAGTTTCTGAAAGTGTTTGCAGGACACAACTCAGCCTCCTCTGTGCCCATTGGACAGTAGAAACCTGGAATAAGGAACCGTTACAGCCATTAACAATTTATTTTAAACAGTTAAAGGATAGAATTATTAACTCTCCAATCTCAAAAGTCAAACAAAGTGAAAATGTGTGTGTATGAACTGAATACCAATTATAGGCAGCATTTAGGTTGTTTTATTTTTCAAAGAATTCATGCACCATACCTGGTGGACATGGTCCAGCACACTGCATGCCCCACTGGCACTGGGTCAAGTTAGACATGGGTCCCTGAGGGGTGAAATCTGCACTCCCAGAAACACAAAGATAGCCTGCAGCACATTCGCCCTGTATCCTACCAGCCCTGAAGAAAATATACACAGGGTTAGTACATCCACAAAACCACAAGATTCAATGCATACACACAGAAACACGAATAAGCACACACACACAAACAACGTCATTTAGAAGACACCAAAATGTATGCTTCATTAGATAAATAGAATGACAATTACATAATTTCTAACATTTTCACCTCCCATATTCTTATCTACATTCATTATATTCATGCATATCAAGGTGTTAATTTGGCTGTTCAGTGAACTGTGATACTGAACATGATACTCTCCTGCATTCAGCTAATTGTGAGTATAATTAAAGCAGAGATGAGTGCTTGCCTGCCTTTGAGTGTCTGTATGTTCATGCGTGAGTACAGAATTATACACACGTGCCTAACAGTGTCTGTCTGCATACATATTTGTGTGTTTCTATAGGTATCCGGGTGTGAGACAAGTGCACATTCAAGAGCTTCTGCATGCACACACTGGGGCTGTGATGCAGCCAGTGTACCTGCAGAACTTCCCTGGAGGGCAGGGTAAACACTCCCTCTCCTCTTGTAGCCCTCCCTGGTTTGAATGAGTGTATGTCCCATTAGGGCAGGGCTGAGGCACCATGGTGCCTGTAAAAATGCAGAGAATGCATTAAAACAGACACTGACAGCATGATTTATTACATAGTGAATACTCGTAAGAAATTTGTTTTTTCCATTAAAAACAGAAAACTGAGAGGCAATTTTTAATCTTTTTGTGTTGGTTAATAAGGTTATACATCAATTAAATTAAACTTCCTAAAAAAGTTCCTCTCTTCCATATTAAAAATTGTCCTCTTAGAGTACCTGCAGGGCAGAATGAGTGTGGTGGGCAGGGCCATGGGTCTCCCACTATGGCCTCCTCACAGTAGAATCCAGGTCGGCATGGGATGCAGCTATCTGAACCCGGGTTCGGCTGGTACTCTCCTGTGGGACAAGGTAGGGCCAGAGCAGAGCCTTCTGAACAGTAGTGGCCCTACGAGACAAAGGGAATTACAAAGGCGCATCTGAGGGGTGGCATTCAATGCAGCAGGACATTAATAATAGAGAACATGACACAAGCGTCTCTAGGAGAGATACTGTTAGGGAAACAATAACAACAATGGGAAAGGGAAGGACAGGGAGGGGAATACAGTGGAAGAGGGAGTACAGAGGGAAAACAGAATAAAAGCGTATATGAATAACCCTTACCTTGGGACAGAGGAAGGCGTACGGAGTGGTTGAAGAGAAGTCGAAAGGACAGTAGAAACCAGCAGCACAGGGGCCACTGGGTTTGGCCAGACCCTCAGTGGAGCAGTAGTGACCCGCAGGACATGCAGAGCAGCTCTCCATGGACACACCTCCTAAAACAGAAGGATATTAATGAGGGTATACAGTGATGCAGATCAGTTAAAGAGAGAACAAGAGATCCCATTAGGACCTCTTTCAGATGCAAATGCTAGCTCCTAACTAAATATATGATATGGCTATCACAAGATGAGGTGAACATTTCTTTTAATGATGAGTGTAAACAGTAGGTGTACCAGTGGTGTTGCGAATACTGCCAAGAGGGCATGGAATTGGGAAGAGGCCCCCTGTTGGACAGTAGTGACCCACGGGGCAAGGGCCATTCCTGGGGAAGTTGTCG
This sequence comes from Argyrosomus regius, assembly GCA_946959425.1. NCBI lineage: Eukaryota > Metazoa > Chordata > Actinopteri > Sciaenidae > Argyrosomus > Argyrosomus regius. The sequence continues at coordinate 13,693,728 of OX336889.1, forward strand.
GAGCTCTGCGGTGTTGGCTCCATGGCTCCACCTTGACAGAAATAACCCTGCAAACAAGAACCTAAACAAAATGAAATGGTTAGCTGTTGCTAAATAGTTTAGCTAGTGTAAGAGTGTGTACATTTAAAAGCTAAGATAATAATAAAATATCTTTGCGCCTGGTCACCTTGTGGTGTAGAGGCTCCATGTGAGCTACAGTACACTCCAGAAGGACAGGGTGTGCAGACAGAAAGAGAGTGGGCTCCTGTCTGATTGCTGAAAGTGCCTAAAGGGCATGGCTGAGGCAGGGCTGTCCCAGCAGTACAAAAATGACCTAGGAAGGGAACACTTATTAAATATTGTTTTATTATTACTTCAGTATTATAAATTTGACCACTGCTACTGCTAAAAGGGTAAATGATCTGATTTATACCGGAGATTGAAGGTTCATTTTCTCCATCCTTACCAGCTGGGCAGATAGAGGGCTCTTGAGTGGCTGTGGAAGAACACACGGTCCCTTTGGGGCATATTATGCAGCGGGCTGCTCCGGGGGCAGGACTGTAAGTGCCAGGCTCGCATGGGATCTCACTTACTGAGCCGACAGGACAGCTATGGCCAGCGGGGCAGAGGTAGCCATGAGAACCATCAGACGGGGTGGGACTGGAGCTGCCACCCAAGCACACATACCTGTAGGCGTAAACAGTAAAAACAAACTTCCTATCACAAATATTGCCACAAGCTGTCATTAGAGAGGTGGAGCATTCAGTCAGTGAGGAAATATCATTTTCAAAGTTTTAGAAAAACACTGCAGTGAACATCTTCAGTGTCAACTAAGGCCAATTCAAATTTCAAAAGTGGTTTTGCTTTAGTTCATAATTTACAGCTTCTAGGATGTGCCCCCAAAAGGACTTTATACAGGCATATTTTCAATGGGCGACATTCCAGTTTGCAATGACAATACTTAGACGTGATTAATACATTAACACTGAAATTAGTACATAGTCATTCAGGGACAAATATAGATTAATTAATGAAATAAAATTGAATAAAAGTCTAACTAGTTATTTTGTAATCAGTAAGTAACTCCAGGAATGCAGATACTTTAATATTTTAAATTTATATTTATTCAGTTCTTCAGTTTTAATAACCGGCAGTGATTAATGTCAGATACAATGACACTAATGTGTTATGGCTAAAATGTCTTTGACTTGCTGAATTTGAATTCTGTTTCACATCAGATTTTCTTTTTCACAGTTTATGAATAGAAATAAACTCTTCTGAACTCTTGGCAGACTAATGTGTTGCAAATGCTTTAAAATGTTTTTTTTTTCTCTCTGTGTTTATTTCACAGCATATTCCAACAGATAGCAAAATGTTGGATCCTGTCCTGCTGAAGACACCTGCTCCCCTCCTGCTGAGACTCAGCAGAATCTCATGTAAAAAGGCATCTGCTGTCCTCAATTATCTGTCTGATTTTGTAGTTTACGTGTATACTGGCTTCCGATTGATTTTTTGAAAGTCAGATATCTTGCTGGCATTTTGGACTAGTCCCTTTAATCCATGTTTAAATCCCACACATAAATCCAAAAATACTTCTAAGCAATAAGGTGACAACACTTTGCATTAGACATGGAGAGACTTAAAGAGGGAGAGAAAGACTGGAAGAGACAGCTTCAATTTTTCTGAGCAAGCAAGAAAAAAAGTTTTGATCACTTTTTCTTCAGGTCAGATGAAAACAGTCAAGTGAACAACAGAAATGACAAAAAAACAACAACAACAAAACTGCATGTGTGTCCACACTCAGAGTGGGAAGATTAGAAACTGAAAAAGCAGAGGAGCAGAAGTGTTTACCCGGCATTACACGGGAGAGCGTCTGAGAGCTCTGCTATTGCAGGCCTGTCACAGAACAGTCCAGGGGGGCAAGGTGGGCATTCATCATCTTCCTTCAGTCCTCGAGAGATAGAAAGAGAGCCTGTAGGGCAGTGGAGTGGATAACCAGTGCCAGAGGGGCAGTAGTGGCCAGAAGGACAAAGATAGCTTTTGGTAGAATTCCCCTGAGAAAAAAATAAAAACATGACAATGTTCATGACATTTGTACATAATTTCCAAAGTACACATAGGACTGTAAAACATGTATTGCTTGCATGTAGTTACCAAAAATGACTAATGTAGTAACTAATGGACTAAACATAGTAACTACTAATGCCCTGAGGTCTCTAGAGTCTGAACTGTTTATTACCCCGCAATACAAAAATGCAAAACACAACAATCTTAGAGCCATCAAAGGGTCATGTGGTACATCAAAACCGTTTATTCCCATTATAGTATGAATGTGCTCAGCAGTATTGCATATTCCTATTTGATTATGCAGTGTTTTGTGTGTGTGAATTTGACATTTCTGCTGTTGGAGTAATACTGAGGAAAGCTTACAGAGTGACAGAGGGGAGCAGATATGCACTCTGTGAAATTAATCATAAACTCACAGTTTTTTGATTTTTATATTTTTTGTGTACCAGTGGAAATTTAGGCTGGAAGGTAGTGCGAGAGGAAGAGATTCATTGTCAAGGCAACATCAATAATGATAGCATACTCCTGTAAATAAGACCATGTTTTAGTCAATCAACTAATCAGATGGACATAGGGGGATCATTAGATTAAAAGTCATGGGGTCACCATTATTATTATGAGTCATTCTCTGGGAACAAAGACCTACTGACCAACTACTGAATAACCAACATTACCTGGTTACAGACCAACAGAAGCAACAGAACAAAACAAGAACCTTACCTGATACTCAGTAGAGTTAGGGCTGGTTGATCCAGCAGGACAGTAGTATCCAGCCTCACAGAGTCCGGTTGGCTGGGACAGAGCAGGCTGAGAGCAAAACATTCCTGCAGGAAACCCCAAGAGAATAAAGTAACCATCATAAAGATTTAAAACATGCTGAGTGCACTGTGTACAAGTAGTTTGCTATATAATTAGGGGTTAGGTTTTGATGATGTAGAAAAAAACACAGATTTTTCCGTACCAGCAGGACAGAGCAGGCAGGCCTCAGGGCTGGAGGCTCCGAGCTGGCTCTGCACAGTGCCAGGTGGGCAAGGAAACTCCAGTCCTAGAATCAGTCCTGGAGGACAGTAATATCCGACGGGACACAGTGCAGGCTGCAGAGTACCTTCAACTGAGTCACACAACAATACAATAATAAAGACTAATGATATTCGACAAACTCAACTTTTTCCCATCTTTGACATTGAAAAGATACATCTGTATAATTAAAGAAACGGACACTCTGACACTGTAAAATCAGTTGTCAGTTAGATTAGCTGAGATAAAGAGAGGTGTAACTTCCATTAGCTGTCCCCATTTTACCTCAAGACATATCAGCTCTGCTTCAATTAGTTCAAACATGTGAGAATGACTTCAGACAATCCCTGTAGAATCGTTTTGTTACTTTCATTAAGAAATGAACATATGGGCATGTAGACATTCGTCAGCTAGGTAGTCAATGATGTGACTCCTTTCAACATGTCTGTGTCCCTTATTAAAATAACTTATTAAAAACATATCCTGTGGCTGGACTACCTGCTAATCTTTTGTGACTACTGCTGGAAAATAATTATTAATAAGCTCTACACCCAGAGTATACTGTGATGGTTGACTGTTAAATGTAGAAAAACGCTTTCTCTTCTTGTGGAAGTTAACTCCAGGACGTCTCCTACCTTGACAGTAGTATCCAGGGGTGCAGGTGGTGCAGTTGTCTTGATGTGTGTTGCCCATTTCAGAGCTAAATGTTCCTGCAGGACAAGGCATGGGCACTCGTGTTCCACTGGGGCAGAAGAACCCAGCTGGGCACAGAGCCTCATCTGCTCTGCTAGATCCCCAATCACAGTAAAACCCTGCCCAGCAATCACCTAGAAAAAAAAAAGGAAAGAAAGACATTCAAGTGAAGGACATTAACTTTAAAATGAATCAAATCAGCAAAAATCAGCATTAATTTTTATCATCCAAGGACTTTTATACCTGCTCTTAGTCCCTGTTGACAGAAAATCCCAGGTGGACACAGAGATCCAGTTCTGTTATCATTTGGGTTCGGCACTGTGGCACCCATCAGACAAAGAAATCCAGCAGCACACGCTCCTGAAGGCTCAACCAAACCTTCAGACCCACAAAACTGACCTGCTGGGCACACCAAGCACTCACCTGCAAACAAAGATTGACAGCTTTGACCTCAGTCCAAACAGCAAAACAAGCTACCTGCCAGGTGAGATCAATCAACATGTCTCTCAGGTGGTCGCACACTGCTAGAAGTGTCAGTGTCAATGTCTTGAATGAAACAAATTTATGGAAGATCATTTCAAGAAAAACACTTTAAACTGTTTTATTTTATCGTCGACAGGTCAGATTACAACCTGAAAATTTCTTTCCTGTCTAAAATAATCAATAAACATCTGGGTTTTTACCTGTGGTGGTGAGACCCTGATTGGGGCTGTAGGTACCTATGGGGCAGGGGAGAGGCTGACTGTCTGGACTATCCCTGGGGCAGATGTAGCCAGCTGGGCAGGGAAGAGGCCTGGTAGGGCTGGGACTCAGAGACTGACAGTGGAACCCAGGAGGACAGGGATTACACTCTCTCTGGCCTGATAAGTCCTGGAACGAGCCTGGCAAAGACATTTAAACAGTGAGGACATTTTTAGAGGGGCTGAGGGGTAAATTTGTACACTACACATGTAAGTTACATTTGGTATCATTTCTTGTTTACCAAAAGGGCATGGTTTGCAGTCATCTGTGCCTTTCCCTCCAGTCTCATTTTGGTAAGAGCCAGCTGGGCAGGGTGTGGGTACACGACTGCCCTCTACACAGTAGTGGCCTGTGGGACAAACACCCCCAGACACGCTTGACATTGGAGTAGCCGTCTGGGATCCCTCCAGACAGTAGTAACCTGAGGAGAAACACTTGAGTCAAATCTTTGAAAAGCTAAACTTTTGCATCACACTCTCATAGCTAAATGATCTGGCTCATTTCTGACCTGGCAGGCAGGGTCCAGAGACTGCAGAGAGGCCGGTCTCTGAACAGTAGAAGCCAGGACTGCAGCTACGACACTGAGACTCGTCCATAAGCCCGCTCTGCTCACTGTCAAAAGATGTGAACATTTTAATAACTATAATCCCCAGTAGTAGGGATTTCGTGTAATTTAGATTATAATAACTCGCTATTACATCACAGAAAGAACTGCATGCCACCTGCTCCAGTAAATAATTTCAAAGGTTAACACTTCAGATTAAATCTCCTGTTTTATCATAACAAAGCATTAAGTTGAATATGGATCATTACCTGCTTAAATATAAGTGAATCTGATTGATCTTAAAAATTCTAAAATTTCTACTAGCTACATAAAGAACAATATTTAGTCACCGTGTACTGAAAAAGTGTGGCATTAGTGTAGTACAAATGCTATAATGTCTTATACATATTATGGTATGTGGTAATTAGAGACATGAGGGAGAGTAATTCAAACGATTATTAATAAACTGTACAGAAATATTGCAGGATAAGCACCTGAACGTTCCTTTTGGGCACGGTTTTGGTACAGAAGTCCCCACAGGGCAGAAGAAGCCAGGAGGGCACAGGAATCCACTTAGACTGTCTAGTGGTGAAGGTTCAGAGGCTCCCCCAACACAAACAAACCCTGCTGCACATGGCCCACTGGGGGAAGTCCTCCCTTTAAACAAATAGCATTAAAGCAAGATTTTTATCACCCTAACAGAGTAGCCATTTACCTCTAATTGTTTCTGGAATACTCCACTAAATTTATACTGCAGCTGCCTGCAAGATAGATATCTGTGAGAAATACATAACAAGTAATGATAGGGTAAGATGAGTGGTTGCATTGTACCTGTTCCTTTACAGTACATCCCAGGGTCACACTGTGAACACTGCCATTCCTCAACCAGTCCTGACATGTTAACATAGGTCCCTGCTGGACAGGGATGTTGATTTGCTGATCCGTTGGGACAATAAAATCCTCCCTCACATGGAAGTGGAAGAGTCATTCCTGTTGTACAGAATACATTAATGCTCCCGGCTGCTGAATGCTTTGTCATCCAAAGATTTGTCAACCCGAAAGCTTTACCTTGATCTTGACAATAGAAACCAGCAGGGCAAGTCTCGCAGCTGCTCTGGCCTTGTCTGAGCTGGTAGCTGCCGGGAAGGCAGGCTGTCTGTCTGACACTCCCCTGGAGCAACCATTAAATTTATTAGACTTTATATCTAGAGAATAACATGCATCATCAGACATAATCATGGTACAACAATAGCAGTGGAGACTGAGACAGACACAATACAGGAAGAAGACCGAGACAGTCAAGAAAAACAGTGCAGTAATGCACTCCTCATGACAGAATGAAAACCAGACTCGTGCAGAGGCATCACATCCAATATTCAGCAATCATGACTGACAATAGCTTAAAGACCAATACTGGATGTTTGACCTTCTCACAGTAATGTCCCACTGAGCAGACATGTTGTTGTGGTCGCTCAGAGCTCTGTCCCTCAGGACAGTAGTAGCCTTTTGCACACTGACCACTTGGCTCAGCTATTCCACTCTGGATGCAGTAGTGACCCGGGGGACACAGCTGGCAATCCTCGACTGTAGATCCACCAAGGGAACCTGATGGATAGCACACAATATACATATCAACTGGAAATTAATGTATAGATTTCTATACATTCAATTATTTGACGTTTTGTCTATACACAGTGTTTGTTGACTTGACAAAAAAAAAAAACACTAAATCACTTTGTAAGTTGATGTAATGAAAGCATTTAAATCGATAACAATGTTAATTCGATGCAAAGTACATACCTATTCCCTCATCAGTTTCTAATTCATAACCATACAAAGGAGCTGCGGCACATTTTAATAGGATTCTAGTTGTCCGCCGCGAGACAAGAATACAATTACACGATTAAACCACTTTGTGACTGAAATTATTCATTGGCGCCCAAGGGAGAGAAAAAAGGCTTCAGTGGAAGTTTTCATGTCTCTGCATCACTGAACTGCAAAGATAGACACAAGTTCATGTTAGGACATTAGTGGGGAAAAACTGACAATGTGTGCCGCTAGAGGCTTAGGAGTTTAGTATTGTGTCTGATTCCTCATTCATCATTAATTCATGATCGAAAAAGGGGAAGGGATTACTGATTTGTCTCTCTGTTTATTGGAAATGAAAATTAAATTGATTTGAAAAAAATCAAACAATAATGATATTATTATAATTTCTCACTTTTTATGGTTCCAACAGGGCAGGGCAGAGGAAGAGGAGTTCCAAGAGGGCAGTAGTGTCCAGTGGGGCAAGGGGTAGCATGGGGGTCTAGAGAGCCTTTAGGGCAGTAATATCCTGCAGCACAGGGCCCAGCTGGGGCATCCAGACCAGTCTGGTTACAGTAAGAGCCAGCCTCACAGGGCTGGGGGTAGGCAGATCCCGAGGGACAATAAAAACCTGAAAAATAGCCAAGTATCACTGAAATAAATCAACTTCAAGTCCAATCACGGGGATTACTGTTCTTAGCACACACTCACTCCAGAGATAAAGGATTTTCCCAAACTCCCAAACTTTTTATTTCCTCGCTCTGATTTCAGCTTCTTCTATTTACAGTTAACCCACCAGATTTTCTTTTAAAGTTCCAGCAGGCAGTAATTACTTTGCTGCCAGATTTTAATGTGTTCCTTGCTGGTCTGACATCAGCTGTTATTTCAGTGCTTCTGTTTTATCCGCATCACCACCCAACCACCTCCAGTTCCTCAAGAGGGAAGTTCAACTCCTGCATTTAGGTTTTCAGGTCATCAAATAGGAGAATTTGCAGGAGGAATTCTATTTGATTTAACCATCAGAAGTGATCTTGTGTTGCCTTTATTAATTTACTGTACAATGAAGACAATTTCACAATGGGGTGTAATTGACTGGGCCCTTTCCTCTGTAATTCGTGACTGTTACAAAACTGGTGGAATTAAAACTGGACATGGCTGCACACACTGGGGAGATCAGATGAAATCATATGTCATATGTCACAGACATTACAGCAAGCGGGGCTACGATAGCATGAGCAAATAAGATAACACATGTGCCTGAGGGGATGATGGAGGGATCACATTGAGTGCACAAGTTCATTGTCAGGATTTACCCACCCCTGGGGCATATATCTCCTCTGTAGGTGGAGCATGCATAATGTGGGCTCCTGACAAAAGGCGGTGGATGAGTCTCGATATGTTCCGAATCTGCCGGTGGTGCCGTTACCACTTCGATCCAGCTAGTGTCTCTCCCTATAATAGAACATGACAGATAAAGCATGAAAGATGTCTTAGTTGATATCTTTGTCTCGCAGAGAGATAACCAGAGATGAGCGACACTTCTATTCCTACATGCTGATTTAACAGTTTTGACTGTCAAGGGAACAAAACCTTCTAAAATGTAACACTGTAATGCAGTGATTAATTGAAGAATACTTTAGGGGAAGGTCAAACTGAAAAGCTGCAGCTTTGTGGGACATTCATCACAACACGTAAGGCTTTGCACGCCGGTAGTTTGAGGAAATTGATGTACTGCCCTTTCAGGGGAAGCATTTATTGTGTTATTACAAACTGGAAAAAAAAACATATTTTACCAGAATTACTGGAGTTATTGAGGCAGTACAGGTTGTGCATCCAGAAGGCGGTGCCTGTCTTTGTGGTATAAACCTCCAGTATTTTACAAAGACAGCTGAATAAAGACGGGCTGGCTCGGGGTGTGGAGCTATCTGCACCTCCAGAACAGAAGAACCCTGCAAAACACAGACCTAACACAGGGACACAGGGAGGTATTAGAAAAGGGCTGCGAGAATGGAATGATTATTGAATTCATTATATATGATCTGGCCTGGTAATCACACCTAAATCGTCATTAACTTTCACTTCATTGCTCATTATTTGATTCCCTAGAAAAACTTGTTAGTGTGGGCAGTGATTCAGGGGTCTGGAACCATACAATTGAAACATGAATTGTTATGGATTGTACACAATTCGCCCTCTATACTCGTTGAGCAATAATAAGCTTGACTGTCCTTGACTAATTGGAAACAACCTGGTGAAATTCCCCACCTGTGGGCTGTGAGCTTCCAGGACTGTTGCAGTATTTCCCTGGGGGACAAGGGTGGCAGTGAGAGGGAAAGGAAGCTCCAGGCTCAGGGAGGAAGCTGCCAACAGGACAGCGTTTTGGGGACCCACTACCCGGAGGACAGAAGTGTCCCACGGGACAAACATCACCATATGTCCGGGAGACAGGAGAAGGTTCAGTGGACCCCGGGGAACAAAAATGTCCTGTGGTAGAAAACACTGTGAGACATCCGACTGAAAACACTGCAACATTTACAATGAAGGATACGTGATCCATGTTATTCAGGGGGTTAATACAGCGCAGAAATACATTAGAGGAAAAGACACTCTCATATCTCAATTCTCTGACATCATTTCCCATGATGATCCTAGACTGTCAGACCTGGGCTGCAGGATCCAGACGGCTCTGTCAGAGCACTGCTGTTACAGAAGGAGCCAGAGGGGCAAGAGGAGCAGTCAGTCAGGGATGCCCTGCCGGCTGATGAACTGACACTGCCCATCGGACACGGAGATGGTACAGATGAACCCTCTGTACAGTAGAAACCTGGGCACAGTGGCGTGTCTCATTTTGTGATAAGCTTCAAATTGCTTTGTTTGTGTACACTTTACAGTATACATGTGAGTTCACAGGTGGTTTTTTAATTACCTGGTGGGCAGGTGATACAAGCGGACTGCCCAGATGAAGACTGAAAAGTGCCAGGGCTACAGATGGCCGGCTCAGCACTACCATGTGGGCACGCGTGGCCAGGTGGGCATTGACATCCTGTAACACAGTCAGATAGAGTTCAAACTGTCATCTGGTGCTTCCTTGTTTACAGTGAAAACAGGAGTAATGTGTATATCCTTTTAAATGCATTTATGTGGCAATTATCCATGAAGGAAAGCATGGCTGCTTTATTTCACTATGCACAATGTGGTACCATGGAAACAAAGCAAGGGAGAAGAGAGTGACTCTGAGTCTATGCAACCTGTACGGAAATCCTGTGGGAGGCAAGGAGAGAAGAGAAAGCAGGCTCAGCAGCAGGTGCCCTGACTCTGACAGTAACGAGCTGGAGACTCTTTATAGGTTCTGGGCCATTTCATGCTCAAATTAGCAAAACGCCTTCTCGATAAAAGGGGAAAGGGGGACGTGGATGCCTTTCACAGAATCTCTAGGTGTGCATGTAATATACGGGGAGGAAGAAAGCTGATCTGAGGCATAAAATCACCTCCATGGTACATGTACAGCATGGTTTGTAAAAGCTCTGCTACACATCCACAGAGCCAGCTAACTACGTCAGTTACAGAACAACTATATTTAGGGAGTAGACAAAAATAATGTAAACACCTCATTGAACAGACTCTATAGTAATATACTGCAGTTTTAATCACTGCTACAAAAGTGTTTTAAAGCTTTACATGCTGGTAGTTAGCCAAGTACAACCACTATGTCCATATTACAACTGACCTATCTGGCAATGTTAATGAAAATGAAAAATAATTTGTGTATCAGTGACTCAGATCCACTCTAAAGTTTAATGGGTTCTTCCTCGGCCTATGATACATTCTTCCTCCGAGTTTGATGAAGATCAGGCTAGAAATGTTTTGGTAATCCAGCTGACAGACAGACAGACAAACAAATAAACAGCACCAAAAACATAACCTCCTTGGCGAAGGTAATAAAACCGGCCCACGATACACCCTTTCACCAAGTTTTATGAAAATCAGGCCTGTCGCTTTTTCGTAATCCTGCTGACAGACAGACAAATAAACAGCACCGAAAACATAACCTCCTTGGTGGAGGTACTAAAACCTTCTTGGAAGTTATGATGATATATATTTTACTGACTTACATCAACACAAAGGGAAAGTGGTGACAAACTGAAACTGACCAAACGAGATAGGACAGTTGATTTTAAACCACACATCTCCAATACAAGTCATTTTTTAACTTTTCAGATAAACTTAGGGATTAGTTGTTGAAAATATTGTCCTATTTATTCAGCTGAATGAACTGAATTATCAGAAATGTTTAGTCACAAACATGAAAACTTTGCTGTTTTTTAGCTCCACTTAGCTCCACTGTTTTCACAGGACAACTTCAAATCGCATAATTCAGCAATAATTTCTACATTGCTAATTGTCATGCACCCTGATATGATGTTTGTTTAATTTGTGTCATTTTGTCTATTCCCATTAATTGAGAATGTCCAATTCACACCTCCTACAGTGAATAAATTAAGTAAAGCTTGGTCTGCTGAAGCAACCTCATCATGTTTAATCAGAACAATTCGGAAACCAGACTTATTGTACGTGATCAGACACTGTGTTGTAAAAAAGGAGAGAAAGAAAATGATGAAGTGCAAAGACTGCCCGTGGTTAAACCTCAGCTGACCCCTGATGATGTATACTGTACCTGGCTGATGTCCAGACACTGATCCTGGTGGACAGAACCATCCCGGGGGACAGAGGAGGTCGACAGAGGTCTGAGCCCACGAGGGGCAGTAAGATCCCGGGTAACAAGCTTCACAGTCAGCTTCGGACTCAGCCGCAGACCTCCCCAAGAAAGTACCTATATGGAGTAGACAAATTATCATGTGAGTAAAAATAACTTCCACTCTACTCCTTCTTCTTCTTTCTCTCTGTCAGACACACACAGAGAAAAGGAAATGGCATAACAGTGTCACGTATGCGCACCATGGACTGCTCCATCCATTCACTTGGTTAAGTAGCTAGCTGACCATTATGACAGTTTTATTGGACTCCTATTAAGTTTTACAACCTCCTCTAAAGTTCTGGATACATTAAGCCATTATATTGTACCTTTGGGGGCTTTATGGTCTTGTACAGTACCTCTGGAGACAGTGTAATAAAAATAGGTCAGACACAATCCATTCAAGAAAATGAAAGGGAAGTTATATACTTCGGTTTAGTAACATGTTCATGATATGTGGCAGCAGAAATAATTTCTACTTCCTTCAGAACTCTGTCTGAATATGTTGGTTTTCTACCTGGAGGGCAGGGGGTTGGCTTTGCACTCCCTATAGGACAATAGTAGCCAGCAGGACACACATCGCCATGGAGCTGACCCAGGGTTGAATTGCCAGAGAGTGGGAACGGAAATGTGGTATCTCCTGTAACTGAAACAATAGACTTTTATTGGATGTCATTACTCATTAGGTTAACAAGTAAACTAAAAGGCCAGAGGCACTTTCTACAATGCCAGGGAGAAAAATGGTACTAAGAGAAATGGTAAATGTTCTGTGGAGACCTCTTGAGCACCGAGTCAAAGGCCATGAAAACATTAAATAAAACTAGAAGAGCATTGGCAGAAAATGGTGCAGTGCACAGTATTGTTCAGGCTCATGTCCGATTATCTTAGGGTTTTACCATTTCTAAAACAACTGGTTGTGCATGTTGCCATGCATGTATTAACACTACATAAAGGGCAAGAACAATCAGCCTGTTACCTGTGGTATTACCCCATGGTGTAGCTGTTCTGGATCCCTCGGTGCAGTAGAAGCCTGCATTGCAGGGCCCAGATGGGGTTGAAAGGGCGACCTTAGCACAGTAATGGCCAGGCAAACAAGACTGACATACTTCTATAGAAACTGCCCCTGTAAACCAAAAATACAACACATGGGTTTAATCTAAATGATGAAATATGGCATGAATTAGGGTCAAGGGAAATAATTTCACTTCACATGCTTCCAGTAATTGTTTTACTAGGTGAACAAGGGTGTGACATTCTTTCATTGATTACAGAAATTCACACTTAACACTGCCAATAACTTGAGTTAAGTCAGCCCATTATTTCCAAATGTCACCGGCAGTGTATCTGTGTAATTATTAAGTGTTATATGTCACCTTCTATGGTGCTAAAGGTGCCTGCAGGGCAGGGAACCATATAGCTGGTACCCTGGGGGCAATAGGACCCTGCAGAGCAGCGGCGTCCTGTTGGGCCCTCCTCTGGCTGGGCAGAAGCAGAACCGTGGATACAGAGGTAACTAGGAGCAAAGAGATGATGAGGACAGATACGATGGGGAGGGGGATATGGGATGTAGAGAGTGATAGATATGAGAGACAGAGGCAGAGACAGAGCATAGGGGATGTTTAATTATAGACAAGGGAGACAGAATTAAACAGAACGAGGATGTCATATCTTTCATAGTTATGTTCATTGTTGAACATGAAGTATGTGTACAGTCTGCCTGTGTTTACCCAGGAGAGCAGACCCCAGTGGGAGCAGCTAGTCCAGAGGAACTGCAATATCTCCCTGGAGGGCAGAGCTCACAGCCCGACTTATTGGACAACCCCATCTGCCTACTGAAGGCACCAGCTGGGCATGGGAATGCTAAACCAGACTGCGTTCCTGTAGATAAATAGCGCATAATATCTACAGATGGTCCAGGACTAAACATCACAGAACAGTTTGTGAGGACAATCCTTATCTTGATTATGCTCTATAATGGCCATTTGCATAATTAGAAAGCCATTTACTGTTACAGCCACTTGTTCGGGAGTACACACAAAAGAAAACAATATCAATCAACATTTCACATGCAATGCAACACATTATTCTAATGAATAACTCACTCACCCCACAGCAACATTTGTGTCCTACATATATTTATATCAGATAACATTGTACGTTGGTCATGAATGTGTTAGAATAGCTGCACTTGTGTCCTACCTGGTGGGCAATAGTGTCCTTTAGGACACAGCATGGGAGTGTGAGTCCCAGACACATGCCCAGTGTCAGCATCCACTGAGCCAGCACAGTAAAATCCTGCTGGACATTTAACACACTCTGCCTGTGGAGGGGTAAATTATGCACATAATTTTTTCTGCAAAATACAAATACACAAAATTATGACTACAAATGTTCACTAATATCAACAGATATGAACACTTTTGATGCTTGTGTTGGATATTAAACAAGCTGAACTATAAACTGTATACAGTGCAAACAGATGGGTCTGTTGGAACATTAATTCTTTGCTTTCAGTAGAGCTATAACTTCACTCAGAATGTGCAAATAACACAGCCCCATGATACATAAAAGCACATCTTTTTTTATAGGTGTGCAAGAGAGCAAAACAGTTATTGTAGGTTATTTTGATTGCATCATAAAGTAAGTGCACATTGCCTTGGGGACTGTAGGACATATCACAATATTAGCAGACTATTCATTCTCATCTTCCTCACCTGTCCAGGAGAATTCTGGTAGGTCCCTGGAAAGCAGGGTACCAGTTTTTTAGATCCAGGTGGGCACATGTTTCCAGGTGAGCAGGGTATAGCCTGCTGACTGCTGTTTTCTCCACCTGGACAGTAAGAGCCGGCTGGACAGATATGAGAAGGGAAAGAGAGCCCTCTGGTGACACACAGTAAACCTGCAAAACAAACGAAACACTGTTAAGCAGCTGCCACACACTTTGGGTGGAGGGATTATAAATCAGGTTATGTAATGGAAGTCTTATCTTGAGACAGATAAAAGACACATAATTAAAACACTATGTATACAACAGATCCAACCTGGAGGACAAAGCAGGCAGTCAGACAGATGAGTGTTTTTGGTTTTGTTGCTGTAATGTCCTATGGGACAGGGCAGTGGTGCTGAGGAGCCCTGGGGACAGTAATGACCTTCAGGACATCTGTCACCTGTCATCCCTCCATCGTCTGGTGTGGGTGACCGGGCTCCAGAGAGGCAGTAGTATCCTGCACCACACTGGCCTGATGCAACACTCTTCCCAGGAGACGCACAGAAGGAGCCTGGTTTCATAGGAAAAAAGAGTGAAATTGAGTGGAATGGAAAATTACCCTGCAAAACAGAAAATGTAGAACACGCACTGTATACTATATTAATCCCAGTCGAGATACAGTATTTATCTGAATATTCTGCACCTAATCTACAGTCGACAAGGTCATCCTAAACCCTGATTCAACTACTTAACCTTAAGGAAACTCAATCATTAGCAGTAAATGGTGTGTGACCTGGAGGGCAGGGCAAGCAGTCCTGGGGTTTTTCCATCCGAGTGTGGGGGTTGATGGTTCCAGCTGGACATGGGTACTGATGTTTGGACCAGGTCCCGGGCGGGCAGTAATGACCCACTGTACACTCATACCTCTCAAATGTCCTCAATAGAGAGCCATTACGTCTGCCAGGGCAATAAAACCTATCCAGACAAAACAAGGGTGGAATAATTTAGGTCTTGGTTGCTGGTGGCGGCAATGAGGCATGAATGTAATTGTGTCTGTGGGTGTATGTATATGTATGAAAGGCGGATGTAAAAATCATTAATGCTTGTAAACGTCAAAAACATGTACTGCATATAAACTTGCAGTTCTTCATGCTTAAATGTGAAAAGGAGTGTATATGTTTACAGTGCAAGAGTGACTGTGTGTGGCTGATAGGAGAGTTTACCCCTGGGGACAGACACTGCAGCTGGCTTGGCCATCTTCTGTGCTGATGGTTCCCAGGGGGCAGTGCTGAGGAGCCGCAGAGCCCTCAGAACAGTAATACCCTGGTTGTGTGAAGACAAGAGTCATGGAAGAGGTGCACACACACACATACACACACATACACACACACACACACAGACATGTATAATCCACAGGGGATGGGGTTCAATTTCCAGTGTCAACAGAGCAGCTGCTTATGTTTAGCCCTATTAACTTGAAAGACTGTTTTGTTTACCTGTTCACTAAGCTGGCTCTGGGCTTATGTACATGTTAAGCTTAATTGTATGCTTCACTCGATTTTCTTTTGCATTTTCTTCAATGTCATGCAAATGCAAATTATAGCTTTTTGCTACAATTCCTGTCCAAACAATAGCTACTTAATTACATTGTCCCCATGTTTTCTTTTCTATTGACTGTCTTTATTCATTTTTTTTTATTCTTCTTCAAATTTCTCTCTCATTTCTTTTAAAAATTAGACACAGATGTCCTCATTGTAAAGGATCTGATCACCTTTTGGGCACGGTCCTCCCCGACTGTCTCTCAAAGGAGGGTCGGGACGATTTGCTCCCTCCAGACAGAAGAAACCTTTCCAGCATTTTCCTGAAGGTGCTGAGAGCCCCACAGCATCACAATAGTAACCAGGGAGACATGGCTGGCAATCCTCCTGAGATGGGAAATGAACAAGACAAAAAGAGAAGATGGAAGAGGGGTAGAGAGGTTGTAAGAAAATGAAAAAAGAAAGAGAGAGCCTCGGTGAAACATTGATTGGGGGTTAGATATTGATGAGCTGTCACAATGAAAGACAGAGAAAGCATTGTATGTTCCTGTATGTACTGTATTGGGCTGGTGTATCAGGACTGTTGGCCATAAACTTGTTTTCAAGGTAAAGCGTGATAGACATCTATGTGATGCTGTCTGGAGACCCACAATGTTCAATATTAAATATTAAAAATATTAAAAAATAATAATAATAAATAAGATAAGACATCAAATAAATAACAGATAAATAATAAATAATACAGGCAATATATAACCATGAAATAATCCAATTAATTTTTAAAACTTTCTTTAACATTGACAGATTTATTCTAAAATGTTATTTCCCAAAGTCAGCTTATTTCACAGTATAAGTTTTCCCAATTATTTATTTCGTAATGAATAAAACAAGACTAACAGGGCAGAACCGACTAGACGACTGGCTGTTGCTACGATCTGAATAAATATATATCGTCTGTATTTGCTGTATAGTCATGATTTCCAATAAAAATTCCACTCTGGTGTAATTTTGAGGGGAAAGATTTCTCTCTCTATCATTGTCAAGGAGACACTTGAGTGTGATATTGAGTCAAAGTGACCTGGGAGACTAATTTGGTGAGGTTAGAGAATGTTCCATGTGGACAGGGCAGAGGATGGACAGTGGCCTCGGGGCAGTAATGACCAGCAGGACATGGCCCTCCCTCTCCTGGTGAAAGACATAGAGAACAGTTGCCATTTATCAACCGTCTCAAAATAGAAATACCGATGGTGAACCACTTCCACAGATAAGACAATTCAATTTTCTCACATATTAGTAAGAAAAAATGTGGTATTATCAGATTATTCTGCACTGCGTTTCCTGAATGTGTGAACACAACGTACATGTCTGCTAAAGATGTTTACCTGCAGCCTGTGAGAAAGGTTGTGGAGATTTGTTTCCATGTGAGCAGTAATATCCTCCCTGACATGGTCCAGTGACAGTTGTGCCATTTCTGGAAGAGCAGTAATGGCCGCCGTCACACTGCCTGCACTGAGAGACAGACCGGTAGCCAGGGTCAGGACCGTAAGTTCCCTCTGGACAACCTCTCAAGTCAAATCCCGTTCCTTCGGGGCAGTAAAAACCTGCAGACCACAGAACAAACACAAGGAAATACATAAACATGAAGGACCCAAACATGTTGTTTATTGTTGGATAATTGCATCAGCTCTTTCACTGGTCTCTGTTTTTTAAGGTCATACAAAAAAGCAATTAACAAACCTGCAGGACACAAGTACAGAGAGCCAGACACACAGTGCCAGCCTGGTAAACAGGGCTCACACTGAGTAGCATGTGTAACAGCGACATATGTCCCTGGATCACAGGGCACAGGTCGAACAGTTCCCTTTGGACAGTAGGAACCCTCAGGACAAGGTCCCCCTGTAATTCCATCAGTAGGGGTGGATGTGATGGCTCCCTCTACACAGTAATATCTGCATATGAAATACAAACAAAACAGAAATGATGTTATGTGCACAAGGGCTGGTTGATGGCTAGTTTTGAATCATGATTAGATGGCTGGAGAGCACTGGAAAGTTTATCTGGTGTACCCTCTACTACAGGGACCACTTGGTTTAGTGAGGCCAGCAGAGTCACAGTAAAATCCTCCCAGACATGGTTTGCAGTCGTCCTGCATACCAAGGCCTGAGCTGTTTGACCAGCTTCCTTCAGGGCAGGGCACGGGAGCTGTGGTGCCTGCAATGATGACACAAACACCAGCTCACATTTCAATTCAGTAAATGAGCAGTACGTAGAAAAATATTCATAGATTACTAAAGGATGACAAGAACAATGCAGTTATTGAGTTTAGCAATACATTATACTGTGACAATGATTGGACTTTATAAGCAGAATTTAAATGTAACTAATAAAGCTCACATTGCTGTATGCAACATTGAGAAACTCTGGACAAGGCAGAGTTTACCCTACAGCAGCATTTTTAAAGCATGGGTCAGTGCTCCAAGTCAGAGAACATGTGTATAAATTAATTTGAAGAAAAAGGTATCAAAGGTTACAAGACAAATGTTGTCAGAACTTCCTGTAGGCCACCAAATGGTAATTAGCATGAATAAAACATTGTAGCCCTTGAACATAATATTGTAGAATATTAATAGCCTCTTGCAGTATAAATTTGGTTACATTAGTCTGTAAAACAAGCTGCATCAGCATTGAATTAGGAAAACCATTATTTTGAAAATGTGGACCCCCTACAACTTGATAGATTTCAGACATTTACAGTATAGAAGCACTGAAGCAGGTGATAGTTACTTATTAAAGGAGGACAAGACAATAACCTGAGGGGCAATATCGACCGGGCGGACACAAGGAACCTGAGAGTCCATCCACTGGGCTGGGAGAGGATGCTCCCTCTCTGCACCAATAACCAGCTTGACATGGTCCTATGGGTAGAAGAATATCACCACACATTATCATCATACAGTAATATAGATAAATCTACAGCCCCACAGTACTAAAGACTTCTGGGATTAGCAATCAATTTAGTTTTTACAATATTTTTTCTGAAATACATATACATATCTCAACAAATAGGCAAATACAGTTACAGTATTCACACTGGTACAAACCCATCCTGAGCCTTACACAAACTCCTTTAGCTTATATATGTAACAGTTTTGAGTTTGTTCTGTGTTTCCTGTTTTATTTTGTAGTTCTACCCTGTCTGTGTCTTGTCTACTTCTACTTCCTGCCTTGTCTTCCCACCTGTTTTTGATTATGCACCTGTCCCTGATTAGTTTCACCTGGTGTCCTGCATGTCTGTTTAGTTCCTGTGTGTCCTTTGTTTCCTTGTCTGTCCGTTATATGTCTTATGTATCTGAATGTGTGTCCTCTGCGTCTTTACTTTGTGTCTGCACACTCCTGTTGTTTCTAAAGCTTGTTCCCAGTTTGGTTCTTGATTCAAGATTTTGGTTATTGCATTTTTGTTTTGTGGATTACTGCCTGGACCACCAGCTGCTTCTTAGTTTCTTTTCTAATCCTGCTCCGGTGCTGTTTTGTGTTCATCCCTCAACCAGTAAGTAAGTTTCTTTCTGCATTCTCCATACTCCTGTTCTGCAACGTAGACATTATAACAATACATAATGAAGAATATAAAACTATGGAAAGTGGAGAAGAGAAGATAATTTTCTCTTTCTCACCTGCTGGCTCTGCTAGTCCCACAGAAGGACAATACTGTCCAGCAGCACATGGCACGCAGCCAGTAAGGCTGTG
The DNA here is from genome assembly GCA_946959425.1 of Argyrosomus regius. Classification (NCBI taxonomy): domain Eukaryota; kingdom Metazoa; phylum Chordata; class Actinopteri; family Sciaenidae; genus Argyrosomus; species Argyrosomus regius. The sequence goes on from OX336889.1 coordinate 13,713,317, forward strand.
TGCGAGCGGTCTCTGGTTGAAGGAGCCTATGGGGCAGGGGTATTGGTTGGGCAAGACTGTACCTGCAGGGCAGTAGTGTCCTTTAGGGCAGGGCCTTGGCATTGAGGCATTGCCTAGTCTTAAATCACAGTAATAACCTCGAAAGAAGAGAAAGAGAAATGCATGTTTTTAAATTAGCACTGAAAGTACAGGAACTGTAGAAGTGATGATGGAAAATTAAACACTTATCCCTATATTTAGAACACTTATTTCAACCAACTTGAAAAGTTCAGTGCAACAAATGAAACATGTCCACGTCAGGAAGTCATCAACTTCAATGAATAAAACACTTGCTGGGTTGTTTGAGAACTGTTTACATTACTGCCTGTTCAGCAAAACGCAAATGCCAGGAGGCTAAATAAGAGTATTTAAAAAATATGCTTCTGCTGAGAAGGTAAAAAGAGTAAACAGAGGCCCTACCTGCCTCACAGGCATTGCAGGATGCCTGTTTCTCTCTGCTCTGAAAGGTTCCTGATGGGCATGGCCCCGGAGCTGCACTACCCTGTAAGCAGAAGTGGCCTGGTGGACATGGCAGAGCTGTAGCCACAGTCTGACCAGGAGGGCACCAATACCCTACAGTAGAGTGTCAAACACACATATCTTTATAAAACAGGCAACTACCTAATGTATTATAATACCAATTAATTATGGCAGTGTATGTGCTGACCTTGGCTGCAGAGTCCAGTCGGAGCCTTGAGACCTGCTTCTCTGCAGTAGTAACCAGCAGTGCAGGGCTGACAACCAGTCTCACTGGTTAGACCTGACAGTGCGGAGAAAGTACCAGCTGGACACAACTCTGGCTCTCCTGAGCCCTCAACTATAAAGACAAATAGTTGGAGTAGTCATTCATTCATCCAATCACTCATTGCCTTTACATGCACATGCCTATTCTGGACTGTATGGCACAAAGGCTTTTACCAGGATAAATTGGACAGAAAGTGCAGACACCCTACGCAGGTCAACACAGATAGACACAAGATGACTCACACCCATACTCATGGGTAATTTATTGTGTCCAGTCCACCTGAGTCATAGCTACAGCTTCTTTAGAGTCTCTTGTCCACCTAATTTGCATGTCTCTGGGCTGTGAGAGGAGAATCATAAGTTAAAGGCTGGAGCCTTTCTTGCTATAAAAAACAATTTCAAAGAGCTGCCCTTTGAATATAAAGTAAGATATGATAACAGATTTTTATACTGTGTGGGTTAACACTCCTTTTGTTCTTCACTTCTGAGTTGCAGACGCGAAAAGCTAATGTATGGTTGTAATATTATGGATATATTTTTTCTGTTGAACAAAATTCTACATATCAAGATTAAGCAATACGCCAAGCATCTGTGGACCCACTCTACTGCGTATTTAACCAAGAACTTCACTATGTGACTACTAATAGGCTTAAAAACTTTGTTGGCAAGTTAGTTATACAACCGTTCCAAACCAGTAAAGCAGGGCTTACTACAGTATGTCCCAGGTGGACAGATGCTGCCTGTTTCTCCATCTGTTGGTCTGGCCTCAGTAGCTCTTCCGACACAGTAAAACCCGGGGGAGCAGGGACCCATCGGCAGAGCCAAACCTTTTGAGCAACATAAGTACTTTTGTTATTTGCATTTGCATATGCCCAAAAAGTTATATAATTATGGATAAATGCCTTGACACTGACATACCCTTCTGCAGAATAATGAGCAACTGAAAGGCCGAGAATCAAACTGCCCCAGATTTGTCTTATCTACTCTCACCTTTTATATATAATGTGCCATCATTTCAATTAAAAAGGTTATATGACATGGATGGAGCATATATATGTGTATAGTGGCCAGAACAAAAAAACAATAGCAATCATAGCAATAATAACAAAATGAAGTCCAATGCCATAAAACCTCAAAATAACGTTTCCATCATCATAAGGCAATTTTATTGTGTTTAAATATATGTATATTTTTCACATATTTGTAATACTCAAATACTCAAATATGGCCTAATATATTTGAAATATATTGTAAATTGAACCAAATATTACTTTTGTTGTGTAAGGCCAAATATTTGTAATATCATTCTTTATCAAAACTTTCAATGTGAAAAATACTTTTTCAATATATTAAAGCATATTTTTCAATATAAATCTCTAAATTGCGGACCCATAATCGGCAATATCTTCGGTTCGACTCTGGCCTTGGACCTCTGGTACATACTACAATGTGATAATTGTTTCATTTCACTGTTTACAAGTAACTGTGGTCATTTGATTATCAGTGTCTAAATACCTGAGATGTTACAGAAGGCTCCAGGTGGACAAGGCAGGGGCTCTTGGCTACCTAAGGGGCAGTAAAAGCCCACCTGGCAGCGCCCCCCTGTGGAGGTAGCTGGACAAAGACAGTTGGCATTTGTGTAATTGTCCAGGTCAAAAGGCTGCGAGTTCCATGCTGCTGACACACAGAACCACCCTGAGAAGAATAAATGAGACAGAGCGGGAGACAATGAAAGTGATGTACTGATGTTTTGACTGCTTTCTATTTCTGTAATATACAAACACTGTTGCTGTTGACACACAGTAGCATCACTGTAGACATCACATGCTGACTTTCTCAGCGCAGGGTGAAATACGACACTCAACAGAGCAGAAGACAGAAATACAGAGCAGGGTGAGAGAGATAAGTCACTGATGAGAAAAAAAATTTAATAAACCAGATAGCTACTGTTGTAATATCTGCCTGAGAAATGTGTGCATTAGGGAGTCAGCATATGGATTGAACTGTTTTGCACCTTTGCATGTAAATGAATAATATACAGGGAATTTTCTAAATCCTGTTGTTGTTGCTGAAATGCTAGTGTAAAGGTGTAAAGAGAGGAGAAGTAATATGGTGAGTGATGTGGCTGGTGTTGAGTTGTGATGTTTCGTGCTTAATGTGCACTCTTTGTGCTTTACCCCCTCCACAAGTCTTCCAGACTGCTTTGGACTGGTTCACTGACCCCTAAGGACAAATAGGCTGGCACAGAGGACAAAGTCCTGACACTGAGAAACTAGGCTGTATCGCTGTGATTGTATCTTTGGTAGAAATAAACAAAGACCCTATTACTGACCAGCCTTGCATTTTCCAGACACTTTGGTCAGCCTCTCCTTCTCACAGTAGTGTCCTGGAGGACAAGGCAGGCAGCTGTCCAAACTCTGAGTCATGGGCTCTGGGTTGTAGTATCCACGAGGACAAGGAAACTGGGTGGCATGTCTTGTGCCTATGCACATAATACAATTAGATTTCAAACAAGTGCTACATGCAATGTGATGCCACATTAATCAAAGCAAAGACAATCGGTACAACAAAAAGCTCCTTGATAGTGACCTGTTTCTTTAGAGATTGGCTATGCTGTTTACACTATGTCAACGTTTTTCCAAGACATTCATGACGAGCCACAACCGTGACTGATATTGTTTTGGCAAGTCTACCATCAGGGCAGTAGAATCCAGGCGGGCAGGGAAACTTGTTAAAGTTGCCAGTCCTTTCTGCACAGTAGTATCCAGCAGGGCAGCGGGAACACACTGACTGGCCTGTGAGGTTGGTGTAGGTCCCAGCTGGGCAGGGCATTGGGCTCGCACTACCCTCAGGACAGTAATGAGCTGTTGGGCAAAGTCCTCCCTCTGAGCCTGGAAAAGAAAAAACTATTAGATGTGGTAAATTACTGAGATTATGACAGCTAAGCCCTTCATTTGAGTCCTGTGATAAACCCTAATTAATTCAGTAATCTTTTATTCAGCAAAACACCCTCACACATTCAGATTTTCTGCATTTATCAGCATCTGTTTCTCTGTTTGATGCTTATTCATAAGATTTCTCTCCACACATTATATATTAGCTCTGCTCTCCAGCATTTCATTTCATGTAGGAACATCATTCATTATAAATCATTGGTTAATTAACTGTTAAATCATTGTGTTGATATTTGGTAATGACTTATCCTGCAGAAAAGATGGAGTACTGGAGTAAATCTCTTCATCCCATCATTCCACAAGCACAAATTAACATCTCATGAAAAACGTAAAACTTAATATTTTGCCATTTTACCTGTGGCTTTTATGTCTCCCCCCGGACAGTAAAATCCTGCCTGACACAGTCCAGATGGACGGGTGAGACCTGCAGCGTCACAGAAGTGACCCGCTGGACATGGACTGCAGCCAAGGGTGTCTATCAGATACAGACTGTAATCATACACACACAAACAGTTACATAGTAGCACAAAAGGGTTACATGTTTAGAAGTGTGTATGTGTCATATTTAGGTCCACCAACCTGTCAGAGTAGGTTCCTGGTGGACAGGGCCGTGGCAGACTGGTGCCCTCAGTGCAATACCTCCCCTTTGGACATGCTCCTCCAACTCCTGTGCTGAAGTTGCCGTCTGGGTTCTGAAAGTTTACACCTTGAGAATTTGCACAATTAAGATAAGTTTAGTAGTCAGCAGCACACTGCCCCTTTTGTACAGTAGCAGGTCTTTATGTTAGGTAGCAGTGATAGATGGTAATATTGCCCTCATTTACATAGTGTACCTGCTATACAGTAGTATCCAGCTTGGCAGGGTCCAGTAGGTTCAAACAGACCCCAGTCATCACAGAAGAACCCTGTTAACACAGCATGAAGAAATGAAAGCACCATCAGGTGGAGAAATCGTCAATTTCTCCTCTAAATAATTAAATGTGATAAAACTCTATTATTGGCTTTGATTCAAATCAATTAGTTCCAACACATTTAACAAATAAAAGACTTATTACTTAAAAATCCGATTCGGCTCCCTAACATTTAATGAAAGACTTTGCAGTGTATTGCAGAGCAATGAAGACAACGATATGACAATACTCTCACCTGCTGGACAAATGAGGCACTGCTCCACTTGGCTGAGGCCAAACTGAGGGCTGTATGTGCCAGGAGGGCAGGGTAGGATACCCTCCACACCACCGCCAAGACAGTAATGTCCAGCTGGACAGGACTGGACACCTTCACCTGACAGACAGTAAGTCCCAGTGGGGCAGTCATCACACGCCTCTGAACCTTCATCCAAAAAAAGAAATAAGATAGTGAAGTATCCTGATACTTGATTTGTCATAAAATGAACTGCCTATACCTGTAGTGTTTGAGTACGTCCCATCAGGGCAAACCACAGGAGAAGATGTGCCCATGGGACAGTAGTGTCCAACTGGACAAATGTTTCCTGTCACACCGTCTGAGGGCATTGAAGACATGGCCCCTCCTGAACAGAAATACCCTATAAATCAGTAGATACAAAATTTACTGACTTACAACAGAGAAGTTCACTGACATAAAGTGAGAAAAGAAAGGACAGACATCTTCATCTAACCATAAAATAATAGTTTGGATTGGTCAGTCGATGAATATACGTACTGTATATAAAAAAAAAACACCTCTCATCCTATGAATAAAAGTGTTCCATATTTACTGCATGTGCCAATTTAAAAACATGAAATAATGTTTTAAAACATCAAACTACTTTTCCCCCCATTGTACTTATTATTAATTCCCATACCTGTATCACAGATTCCTGAGGGCTGACTGAGTCCAGTACTGTTGCAGTAGTGACCTGGAGGGCAGGGCCAGCAGGAGGACAGATTTTGTGCTCCCATCGTGCTGCTCCACGTCCCTACAGGGCAGGGGTGTTGCTGTGGGTGCATGGTCCCTCGTGGACAGATGTAACCTGCAGGACACACACCGCCGGAGGCCACGGCAACCTATGGGAAGGTTGGAGTAATCTTCAGAATATGAAAAAGTTTCATCATCAATCATTTTGGCTTTCAGTTCCAGTTTCAAAGTTAAAGCTGTGGGTAGATTGAGTTGGTAGCTGTCATTCATTTCCCACGCACTACCAGCAGCTTATCCAAAGAAAACAAACATAATTATTTATTTAAGAAATGCAAACCTGCACTAAACATGCCTCTAAATTCATATTCATATCCAATGACAGAAAACACTTTAGCAGTCAAAGTGTGTGGGAAATTAATAGCTGCCATCAAATCAACTACACAGCTTCAACTTAGTGAACTTCAAAACCAAGATATTTCCACCTCTTTAAGACTGTGATATGCTAACAAAATACAGGATTGCCTCACAAGTAATAAGCGAAAATCAACAAGCACATAGCACCACCATGTATATCATTCAGAAATCACAGTACATATGAAATCCTTTGAGCCTAGTTTCATGTTACACTGCATATGGAAGGAACAAAAAAACGAATAACATTAAATCAGTAGTTAAAATAGTAGTTCATTAAATTCCTTTCAATACCTGCATGAGGTGACTGTATTCATACTCTTTCTCTGTGTATGATAGGTGGGAAGAGACACTTTATCTAAACTTTATAGAGACTGCTATGAGAGTAACTACTTTTTGTTATACTGTGCCAGAAGTAAACTATTTGGTTTTTACTAAAACATCTGTTGTCTGGAAAAACTGCTGGAAGCAGAGTTATCAAAGCTGTTATTCGTTACGTCTTACTGGAGAGGCAGTGGAGGCTCCAGAGGTGCAGTAGTGTCCCGGGTCACAAAGACCCTGAGGGCCAGAGAGGCCGACTCTGCTGCAGAACCAGCCAGCTTCACATGGCCGACAGTGCCTCACAGAATCGCCACCAGGTTGATCAGAGAAAGAGCCCTAAATAATGTGTATAATTTTACAACATTATGTGAATCTCAATGAGGATAACAGCAATCCATGAACTTTAAATGCTGACATTCACAGCACTATACTACACACATGCTAACACACAGATACTGACTGGAGGACAGGGTCGAGCAATAGAGGACCCTGGAGGACAGTAGTGTCCTGTGGGACACGGTGGTGGCTGGGACAAGCCTGTCTGGTTACACAGTCTGCCTCCCTGACATTCCACACATGACTGTGCACCTCGATGCTGTGGAGGATAATAGACGAGGGAATAACCTTGAACATGACTTTACCTCATCATTTAATTCTAACAGTACACTCCCAGCACTTAGCATTCTGTATGGATTATTTCCTACCATCTGAAAAGTGCCAAGCGGGCACGGTTGCGCCCTGGCTGCCCCCTCTGAGGTATAATAACCCTCCTGTGCTTCCTTCTGAACAGGCGAAGCTGAACCGCCGGTACAGTAGAAACCAGGAATACAAGGGCCTGAAGGTGAGGTGTTGTTGGAACCTAAACAATAGAAACTGACAGCGAGAGAAGTATATTGAGTTTCTATTTTGCATGGTCCTCTTATATAAATAGGCTGATATCTTACTAATCATATTCATATGTGAATATGGATGGCATTACCCTGGTGGACAGCTGACACACTCCTCCGGTCTACTGAGGCCGACGCTGTTGCTGAAGGTTCCAGGAGGACAGGGGAGGGGAGAGGACGACGCTAGAGGACAGTAACTTCCTGCTGGACACAAACCTCCTGTCGGCCCATCCACAGGAGTCTGAACATAGTCACAGTACATAAAGATAAGAAAAATGTACTATAGTGAAATATTTTTATTCCTATATTAATAGAACGTGATACATAACAACCTAATGCTTCATAATATGAGTTTCATCACCACACAAAAGATCAGAAAGTATAAGCTGGCTTAATATTTGTCACATGTGCAAAGAGAGAGAGGGATCAAAATATATTTAAAAAAAAAAGAATAAAGAAATACTGGCAAGCAACCTCTTTTTGATAAATTATTAAAATAGCATTTTCATACTGCAGACTTGGCTCCTTGTCTACAGTAGAAGCGCTCTTTGCAGCTTCCAGATGGCTCTGTGAGTCCCACACCGGCGCAATACAGGCCTCCACCACAAGAGGAGCACTCAGACCCATCACTGAGAGCTGGACGTGAACTGAAGGTTCCTTCAGGACACGGTTCGGGAGCAGAACTGCCTTCTGGACAGTAAAAGCCCTGTGACAAAGAGAACGAGATTTCACATGCACACTTATAGGCACTCTCTCATCCATGTAACAACACAGTTTTTTCAAAATACTGGATATTCCTACCCGAGGGCAGACTGAGGGCATGTGAGTCCCCAGTCTGTCGCAGTAATGCCTGGATGGACACAACACACATGCTTCTCCACTGTGACCAAGTGTGTTGTTCCGATATCGGCCAGGCTGACAGGGGTGGGTGTAGGGGTAGCCTGTCCCTAGGGGGCAATAGTGCCCTGAAGGACACACCCCTGTCTGAAATAATAAAGCATACAAAATAAATATATTATATATGTATAATGGAAATATAATGTAACATATATATATTATTATATATATTTATTTTGGAAGTGCAATCTTCACCTATAAACAAAAATGCTTTTGTGTGAGGATTTGACGAAGCATTAAAACCTATGATAAGATACTTTATTATACCGTATCTGTTCATCTTAATTGCTGTATATTTCATTCCTTGGGAACTTACAGGACCCGTAATAGGCTGTTCCACAGGCTGCTCAGAGTAACAGTACTTCCCCTCAGGACATTGGACACACTCGCTGGCGTCACGCAGACCAGGAGTTTCACTGTAGGTACCATTGGGGCAAGGAATGGGGTTGGGATCCTGTTAAGGAAATCACATTTAAATGGTGCTTCAAACATTTGAAAAGCAGACCATATTAATTTACGTATTTGCTGTATGTATTGTTCTCTAACTCACAATGCCTCCTCCGGGGCAGTAGGAGCCTCGAGGACAGAGGGTGGCTGACCGCTGAGGGTCTCTGGCTAAACCCTGAGAGCAGAGAAAGCCTGGGGGGCACACCATCACACTCAACATGGCTTCCTCACTAGTGGTCTCATTACTGCAGTAGTGGCCCTGCAGGCATGGCGAACACTCCAAAGAACCCTCGTCCTACACACAAGAGAACATGATGGAAGATTCACAGGGTTGAAGTTAAAGATATCAACCTGTATGGGGGAGGGACAGAGAAAAATACAGACTGAAAACTCAAGGGAGAGCAAGATCGAACTTGGAAGATGCTCGAACAACCCTGACATTGCTTCACTAGTGACAGCAAAGAAGAACTATAATAAAATTTGACTTTAACTACTCCTCTTGCTGACATTTACAGATGTACATACATGGTGAGTAATGTAAGACGATATCACTGTGGGCGGAAAATGCTAATCTAAAAATAGGACAATCAGAACGGCTTATGGAAGGACGAGACGAATACACCAGCTCTGGTTTCCACTGGCTTGGTCAGTTGACCAGTCACAGCGGACTGTGTTATAGATGGTGCCTTACAGAGTAGCTGCCAGCTCCACACACTCTGGGGTTGACAGTGGCTGAGTGGGGACAAAAATAGCCAGCAGGGCAAGCAGAGCAGTCCTCCAGTCTTCGACCTCCTTTCAGATGGCGAAATGTGGAGCTGGAGAAAGACAGGGCAGAGCGGATATGCTAAATCTTATTCACTGCGTCGTCATCCTCCTTATCATCATTCTCACATATTCCTTCTGTCAGAAAGCTACTGCTTACGGTGGGCAGGGTGAAGGTTTGGAGGTGCCCTGTTGACAGAATGAGCCTTCAGGACAAAGCAGGCAGTCTTCTTTGTATCGGTTACCCATTTGGATGCTGAAGGTGCCTGCAGGGCAAGGAAACTGGGTGCCATATGCGGTCCCTGTTGATGTAACATTAAAATAGTTATATCCATATGAATGACTCATGATTACATGTTATTTTGTAAAATCTGTTTCATACAGAAAGCTCCATTTAGTCTTTGAAAAAGTATTAAATTGACTACTTTAAAGATAATGTGGTGTTAAAATAATTATGAGTTAATTTACTTATTTTTTTACCATCAATATTTCCTATATTGTGTCACACTCATGTGTACCTTCAGGACAGTAGTGTCCAGAGCTGCATCGACCTGACGGAGATCCAGATCCAGCCAAACAGTACCAACCCTTTGGGCATGGCCAACACTCCCTTTCAGTTTCTAATCCACTGTGACCACTCCATGTCCCCACAGGACATTTGTACTGGGTGGGGAACATAGTTCCAGGGGGACAATAATGCCCTGCAAAGCAGGAGAGTGGTGGTCTCTGGATGCCACCAGTTCCTGATGAAGCACAAGTAATATAGGTATCAAGGTGGGAAAACAAACTGCAAACTATAGATTTAATTGATTTAAAGCTGATTTTTTTTTTTTTTTTCAAATATCACAATATGTTTAACATAACAAAGATATTAATCATGACAGTTTATTTTGGGGATTACTAGTATAGCTAACTTGTTTACACACAGGAAAACTTTATGTCAATTATTATTAATGTGGACATAGTGATCGAATTAATAGGCATAGAGGCAGACTCACTCACATACACTAAAGCTATTTCTATATCTTGACTAAAATCACAAATTATGTATTATATTGATAAATCACACAGCTTTATTTAGCATACAGCTAAATTAATTTCTCCTGATACTATGAAATAAGGCCAACTGAACTTCTATATATGTTCAGTTGGCCTTATTTCAGGCATGCTTTACCAGCCATTTATAATGACAAACTAAAGGTTGTCTTCTGATACTATGAAATAAGGCCAACTGAACATGTATATACTATATGCGAAAGATAAATGGCACCTCGAAGACATGCATATCTTGCTGGGCACCGCTGACACTGTGAGCGGTCAGTGAGGTCAGTGCGATTGCTCAGTGTCCCTGGTGGGCAGGCATTGGTCAGTGCGTTGGGTTTGGAGGAACCAGGGGGACACACATACCTATCAAGATTCAGACAAAAGATCAGAACTATCTCACTAAGTCTCACTCAAATATGCAGTATAAAACAGTAAAACACAAACCTACAGTATCACTGAGGACGTCACTCACCCTTGCATGCAGTCCACGTCGGGAGCTTTCAGAGCTACTTGTGTGCAGGCCTTCCCTGCATAGCACTCCCTGCAATCAGCCAACTCGTCCTGACCCTCTAAAGGGTTAAAGGAGCCTGGTGGACAGGGAACAGGGTCGCGTGTCCCCTCCGGACAATAAAATCCAGCTGGGCATTTGAGACAGTCCTTCACACCTGGGGGGAACAGTGTCAATCATGTTGTTGTCATGTCAAGATGAATGTACTGTAGGTTTTCAATACACCATAAGCCTACTTTATTAGTCTGTTCGATTTATTTTAAGGTATCAGATAGAGTTTTTGCTATCTGCCCCTGTGTTATAGTCATTAGCACATCGTTAGATTCCCTTGATAGTCATCTATTTTTCTATACTGGGCTCCAGCTTGCCATCAACAGTTGTTTGTTTTGTTGCTAGAAATCTTTCTTTGCCCTCTTGGCATCCATCTGTTGCTTTTTCTTTCTGCTTCATCCATATATTCAAGTTCTCCATGGGATCTAAGACATATATCTTTATATAACCACTGAGTTTTGCTATGATAGACTGCTATAGCACCATAATAGTTTAATCTGAGCTGCACAGGGACGGTTCCCAAATACCTAAAATGCAGGAGAAATGAATGAATGAAATATAACTTGATAAATGTTGAGTATAAAACAGTAACAATATGGCACACAAACTTACTTATTGCTCCTTCATGAGGGGTGAAGGTGCCTCGAGGACATATCACTTCTTCCAAGCCAGCAGGACAGTATCTCCCCCGAGCGCAGGGCAAGCCAGGCCCAGATGAGCCTGTCACGCATTCGCGCACACACATGCATATGAGTGACATAGAAAATAGAACAGTGGGCACAGTGCATCCTGCAGTAACATTTCACCTCTAAAATCGATCTTCTGCTGTGACACATTTTTTTTTTAGTATTCCAGTATTGTTGCTCCATTGAAGTCAGTGTATTAGTGCTAAGACTTACCTGCAGGACAGAAGCGCCCTTCTCTACATCTCTTACAGGCTGCCCTACTTGTCTGACCCAGTTGTTCCCCCGCTGTACCAGCAGGGCAAGGTGACCCATGAGGGGTGGCGGTTCCCTCCTCACAGTAATAGCCCCGTGGGCACAGGAACTGGGAGGTGGGTCTCTGTGAGCTGCCTTCCAGACAGTAAAACCCTTGAGAAAAGTATTTATAGATAAGTTCACGAAAATGTTTTTTTTACATAATGAAGACATGATAAACAATTAGTCAAGTAAAATTGGTCTGCTGGGCTTGAGAAACTGTGAGTTTAAGGGTATACATACTGAGATGATTGCATAGATTGTAGGCTTTGGATGTGAAACTGAGTATAACAATATGGAAGGTTTGCCACCTGCAGGACAGATTGTGCAGTCTCTCAGCCTCCGCAGACCTTCTTTAGGGCCATAACTCCCAGCAGGACAGGGCACAGCTACACCTCCTACACAATAATGACCTAGGGCAATCAAAACATGTACAGATACATGTTAGAAGGACAGGAAAGTGCAATAAATGGGAGTGTGCAGTGATAAACACTCACCTACTGGACACATCACACATGATAACTCATCCCTTGTGTCTTTGTATGTTCCTGGTCGACAGGTGGTCATGTGACCAGACCTGTGGACTGGCTGGCTCCAGCGGGGGGCCACAGCTTCCCCACACAGCAAAGATGTATCATTACAACTAAGGCAGTAGGTCTGTCCAGGGGTGGAGGACCAACCAGGAGGACAGGGAAGCGGCTGTGACATGCGATTATCTGGACAGTAACTCCCTATGGCAGGCAGAGGACACATTTTAATTGTGGGATTTTATTTTCCATCACAAATTAACAGCAGATTTCATATGTTAATTGTATTTTTATTATAGCACTACCTGCTGGACACTGCAGACACTGGATGGTACACATAGTGGAATATGAGCCCGGGAGGCAGTCATGACATGCATCGTGATCTGTGTTAGGCTCCATGCCAGGGCCGCACTACAAGGCACACATGTATAAAAGACGAATAAAAGGAGAATCATCATGGTTTAAATTAACTTAAAAATTCAGACACACTTTTGTAATTGAAAAAGTCTGCTAGTAGTTACTTTGAAAGGAAATCCAGATGTGCAGATAGAATCTACGGGGCAGGGCAGACACTGAAGGACCCCCTCAGGAGAATGTTGTCCTGGGGGGCATAAAGAGAGGGTCCCATTCGCTGGATCACATGAGAAACCAGCAGGACACAGTCTACAGTCCATTCTGTCCTCTGAACTGATCAGACCTGGAAAGCAAGACTGCAACATACAGAAATGAGTAACGACAGTACAATAACAATCATACTACCATTCATAGATCCTCAGGCACAGTCGGGCTGACATTTTTCACAGCAGACATTTTGACTTGTCACACACAGGTGCAGATAATCAATAATTGCTGCATTACATTGCAATAATCAGGGAGAGAGTCCTCGTTAATGTTACTGGATCCACCTGTGCTTTTCAGTGTTTGTTGTGAAAAAGACTATGTGTATGTAAGTGAAATATGCAATTTCTTTTGGCTTACAGAAAACCTTTGGGAACCACTGTGTTGTGTAATGTCTTACCTTGCAGTCACTGATACTACTTTTCCCCGTGTAGAGGTTAAATGTTCCTGCTGGACATCTATGAGGTGCAGATACATTTCCAGGACAACTATTTAAAAGAAATATATTTAATTTATTAAATACATTACAATAGAAAATGCAAATTCTTACGTGTGATATTTATTTTTAATGCTAAGTTCTATTAGTACCTGTAAAAGTATACAGGTTAGTAATTTTTAAGATGTTGATAACTTACAAATGACCAGGGGGACACTCTAAACAGAGCTGGTAGGAGAAGTATTTTCCTTCTGGACAATGATCAATGTCTGTCCCTTCACCGAGGAGGAGGTCTGCACTGCCTTCAGCTGATTCTTCTACACATAAATTAATGTCAAGAAGGGTGTCATTAATCAGTATGTGTGACTGTGGTTTTGTTTCTTCTTAAATTAGCTTAATTCGTTAAATATACTTGGGGAAAAAACAACATCGCTCTTACCTGAGGTAAGTCCAGATTGTGTCAATAGCAGAAAAATCCATGAAAAGCAGAACAGCTGCATTATTTTCCATGAGCACATTATCACTGAATCTCTAATCGAGTCCATACTATTTCTATTTTTTGTGTATTTTCAGTCAGGACTGTTTGGTCTGAGCCTACATGACTGATTGTTTAAAGGCATGAAAGTGAGAGGCCCTCAGTCACTGAAAGTGAAACATGAGCACGAAATGTGATTCCCATGTGATTGCTTTACCTGATAATGGTGTGCAATGATGTTCTGTAACTATATCTTTCACTTTCATAATGCATGAGTATGTGCTAAAGCTAACCCAGATATTGTCTCTGTTAATGGATGACTTCAATTATTTATGCTACTTGTGTAATTCATTTAGGGGTTACAAAGATATGAAATATCAGATGCATTTCTGGAATCACTTAAATGAATCCAGGGGCTAACACTGAATGCTTTGTCACAAAAGACCCTTTTTTTCTTTTCAAAGGGTAAGAAATTAAAAATAAGTGATTTCATTTCAGTAGAAAAAGAATGCCACATCGTCTGTTCAAGCTGAGGGTGAGCTGCTGTGGTGCAGCTGCAGACATGCATGTTAACCACATTGTCATGTGTTGCTTTCTTCAAGCCAGGTGCAAAATGTATGCTTTGCACGATTAATGCATAAGTAAAATTTCACCCACTTAAACATGTTGGCGTGTCAACTGTATCATTATGTTAGTAGTATGTTGTACTAGTATGTTAGTATGCTTTTGTCCTATTTTCGACAACAACTTACTTTACAGGAAGTCAGTTTCAATACATGGAAAGTTATGAATTATTTTTACACACCCCTGAATCCTGTTTTATACCACTTCCTGTGCCCTAACCCACGGGTTGGAGCACATATGTGGGTAATTTAGCATTTTCTGCAGGTGCAAACATCAGCAGACTACAAGAGCACAAGATATTTGATTGCATGTTTAAAGGCAGAAGGAATCAGAAACACTGAGAACAATGATGATCTCTGTCCACTTCACTTTGCTCTTTCTTTGGGTGACAAAAGGTAAAGTCAATATACTCTTTATCATTGGACTGGACTTACTTGTCTGTAAAAATCATGCTCTGTATTTGATGTAATATAATGTTTGTTTGTTTTTGTAAAGTTGATTGAAATTTCCTCTCTCTGCAGATTTTGTGAGCTCTGTCAATATGAAGATGCCCATTGATTTCTTGACTGTAGCATTAGGGGACTCTCTTACATTAAACTGCACCTACAACTGCTCCACTGGATTTGTTCGTGGCTGTTGGAGTAAAGTTTTAGACAACTCTGGCTGTCACGGGACACGGGTCAGCCAAGGCACAATTTGTACAGTGTCTCTTCAACTATCAGATCTGTCCACTGAAGATATCAAGAACTATACCTGCTACACAGAAGATACAGATGATATTCTTCTTCCACAAAAAACAGAGCGCATTGTTTTGCTGCGACTCCAAGGTAGACAAATATTTTTATATGAAAATCAATGTATATCTTTTCTTTTCTGGCAATTCTTTAACAAAACAACAAATAAACAAATGTTACAAAACCAGAAGTGGATCTAATTTCAGTGTTTTGTTTGTTTTTTTTCAGGACAAACAAGAGCCCCAAACTTGACAGTTACCCCAAAGACTGAAACTAAAAATGGTGAAGATCTTATATGTTAAAAACAAATAAAGAAAATGTTCTACAATTTTAACTATATACTACTTGTATACATTACTTTTATATTTATATATATACTATGTTCTACATTTCTCAGCATCTTTTCCTGCTAAGCCAAAGGATTCAAATGGAGGTGAGATACTTTAAAGCCGTGTATAATATGTGTCTCATATGAAGTTTATTTGTGTTAATAATGTAATAGTGTATATTTTTATGATTATGTACATCTCTGTGTGGAACTGAAAAGTAAATGTTGCCTTTACAATCCGAGTTAATAAGTTGTTTCCATGTTAACAGGAGAATTTACTGGAATTAAGGTTTTAGCAACAGTTACTGTTGCTGTGGCCACGGTGCTTGCAGCATTAGCTATTTATCTGTGGCTGAGCCGAAGCAAACAGTGCTGGAATTGTAAAGGTGATCACACAATATTAAACTATGAACATACACTTACTGTACAATACACAGTAAATATTTCTGACTAATAATAATAATATCATACATTCCAGGGGAGCCTGTCGTGTCCAGATCAGGGTGAGTATAATTTACGAATGGCTATTTGGAAAATCTTTGTTTTAAAAACATAGCATTTTGGTAAAGTCTTCATTAGTTAATTTATTTGTGAATTACTATTTCAGCTCACCACTGCCTCCTCACCCTGTCGTCTCACCAGTGAAGGGTAAACAGCTAAAAATGTCAAAAAGAAAGTGCACAAATTTTAGCCTTCAAATTCAACCCTGCCATTTATACCTGTTATATTCCCCATGCAGGGCCGCTAGTGACACAAAGTGAAAGAGTGACTTTGAGGATTCCTACTTCAGGTAAGATGATCTCTGGTTTTCTAAGTGATAGATCACTGTCTACAATACAAAGACTTACAGTTACTGATATACTGAGCCATTTCTTTGACACAGATAATGAGAGTGACACAGAGGTTCCATATGCTGACATAATGATTACTGTACGAGGCGTCAGTACACCAGAGCTCACTCAGGTCTGCTACTTGACTCCTGGAGATCAAAAAGAGGTGAGAGACAGTTTATATGTGTGTGAGCTTATTCTCCTCTCTTCTATGTGCAACTCTTTGCAACGCCCGATCACATATATGAATCTAAAGCTGATAAATCCATCTATGTTACAGTGATCACTTATAGTTCACTGCTGTTGGTATACAAGGAGGCATAATAAATTCCCAGAATATGAATGCGCAGTCACCTGGCTATGCAATATAGACAGCTCACGGCTTAGATGCAGTAAGAAGCTACTGTATGTGTGGACTCTGCTCACTTTGTATCACTGTTTCATAACTTTATCTTTATCAAAGTTTATCTTACTTGTTTTTGTGCATTGCATGAGCATGAATAAGCACATAGTCAGCTGCCAGTTTATTAGGTCATCTCTTTCAGTATAACACGATGCAATTCAACAGTACCATCCTCCAAAATAACTTGATTCAACACCTCTTTAAAACCCTGATGAAGCCAGAGGAGTTATTGCAGGGGTGTTGCGTTAACTTGTGTTATCTTAGATATAAATATATACCTAATAAACTGGCAATTAAATGGATATATTGTTTAAATTTTAACAGCATTTTCAATGTACACATCTGCAAATTGCAAGGTTAATAAGTAAAATTTGTTTTGGATTAAAACAAATGGTTATCACCATATGTGATCACTTATGCACCCGCAGTATGTATTTAAGGAGTGTAAGAAAACTTCTTTTTAGAAGATATAACTTTGACCCATTTCACAGCATTGAGTGAGTAAGTAAAACTAGATGAAATAGTTATTTTTAAAGTTTAGATAATTATTAAAAATACAAACTTTAGAAGAAAATCTTCCAGACTTGAAAAACAGCTATATTATATACAGAGTCTTTACTACGCTAAAAAGCCTGCCTTGGAAAAGTAAGCCATCATAACAACCAGAACAATGAGAAGAAAACACTGAATATGTCAAAAAAGGAAGCCTGGTTGTTAAAAATGGGGTTAAAAAAAAGTACATAATACAGACAGAAATTTGTACAAAAGACTTCTAAGAACATCAATATCAGCAATATTCATTAAAATCACTTGTTTTTCTGCAGTTATTTATACAGCTTATCAGTTCGTCTGTTCTTTTATTTTTATGCATTAAACATAATATGAAATATAAATAAAATATATCATCAATCATGTCGTCAGTTTATTCAGAGATAGAAAAGGGGTCATTCAAAGAAAAAGGGTTGGCTATTCTTAGATTTTTTTTATTTTTTTATTTTTTCCCCCTCTCTCTCTCTCTGCTTCTCCTCCAGCGGTGGGGAGATGAATCAAGGTCTCACCTGCAGGCCTCACGTTCAGCTGACAGACTGCATGTCCCCCAGGCCAGAGAGGTCAGCCGCAAGATGAGCACCAACTCCGAGTACGCAGTCATCACATATGCCTGACTTGAGGTCGTCCCTGCTGGGAGAGGAGAGGGGAGGGAGAAGAAGACGACTAATAATACACGTTGTTGTCTGTTTCAAGTAATGCTATTTTATATGTACTTGGTATATTGTTATTGCTACATGTGTGTGTGTGTGTGGTGTTTGTAATGAAGTCGCATTTATTACTAATAAAGCTATTTTTTCTTGTGAGTTTCATGATGTTTGAGCCTTGTCAGTGCCCATAGTCAACAACCGTTGCCTAGTAACGCTCATCAACAAAACACACGGTAGCTCTAACGTTCAAAACTAAAGGTGGACACCACTTGCAAGTACTCTCAGGTAACAGGTGTAACTATTAACTTATGTTTTGATATGTTCTTAATCTTTATCGATATATACTGACGCAGTTTAAGTAGTGTGTGACGACAACCCAGCTAACCACAAACAACGTCAAGTTAACGTTAGATTAACTCTATAAAGTTACCTGTGTCAGCCAGCTTCTCTCTCCTTCTATGCTACACGTCAGGAAGAAAGTGTCAGAGAAATTACCGCCCTAAAAATGTCAGTGCCTTTCTCCAACACTCACCTGCGGGTCCCGCGAGGTTTTGGTACCATCCTGGAGGGACTGGCCCGAGAAGTCCTACGAGACCAGCCTGAAGATATTCCTAAATATGCTGCAAATTACTTTGAAGTTCTTCTTAAACAAAGAGAAGGTGACTGCAACTTTATATGTGGTTAAAATGAGACAATTGGCGTTAACTGCTGTCAAATAATTGTTTGTTTTCTTTCTTTGTTTGGCTTGTAGATAGTGGCATGGACCCTGCTGAGTGGGCTGCTCAACTGGAAGATAGATTCTATAACAACCATGCATTCAAGGCTAGAGGGGTATGAATATATACTGCAGTATATACTCTGCTAAAACCTTCCTCTGTTATTAATGTGTGTCTATTTATTTACCCGTACAGCTTTGTTTTTCTTTACCCCCAACAGGGCACTCCTAAAAACGAGCCTGCAACAGAGGAAACCACGTCCAAGTGAGTCTCAACTTATGTTCTGTGTCAGCAGCCAGGAAGATCTACGAGAAAGGGAGAGCATCGACGTGAGGGAAAGAATAGTGACAAAAGACAAGAAATGAGATTAAAATGTCATATTTTTCATGTTTATAACTTAAAAGTTTCCACCTGGAGTCGTCTGTAGACATGGTTGTTGTTTTCCCTGATTAGGAAGGCGATAAAGTGCCTAATTTTGAGTACATAACTGTACTCAATTACTCCACAGCTACACCTGAAATGAGGTTTTGACAGACGTGCATTATACCAACCTCACTGAAGGTTTTTTAACTGTATTTATGTAGCACCAAAGCAGAGTTTGCAAAGTATCTTGACAGACAAGCACAAATAGGACAGGAGTCTAAAAAAGAGAATAAAGGCCATAAAAACAATGGGATGAATGGATTAATGAATAAAATAAGGTAAAATAAAAAGAACAAAGAAAAATAAATAAACAAAATGAAATTTAAAAAAAGACATCACATAAAAGCAAATCTATAAAAATAAGTTTGAAGAAGTGATTTAATAATCGTATACATTTGTTAAAATAATGTGTTTAGATTTCTTTATGCAGGTATGAATATGAATAGAATAGCCCTATATCATGCTTCAACTATTCAGGCAGTTTTATTTTACACTGTGGCAAAGAGGCCTGAAACTTGCACAGAGTGCACCTCTGTGTTGAAAGCGTTTTTAGGTTTGCAGAGTGAAGTGCGAGAGGAAAGGACAAGACTGAAAGACAAGGCTGCAGGAAGACAGTCACAGGTTCCAGATGAGTGTCACAGAGACATTATGACATTGTTTTGTTTTCTCACTTAAATTTTCTCCTTGTCATGTTGAAAGTTTCTTACCTCACGACTTTCATTTTGATGTATGTTTTAGAGAAGAATCACATGATTCCCTGACTGAAGATGAAACCAGTCACTCAGAAGAAGCCCCAAATCTTTCCACCACACAACCTGATGTCTCTGAAGAAGATGATTTAACTCAAAGCACAGGAGGAGGAGAAGAAGAAAAGCACGATATTACAGAGAAACACAGTATTTTAACAGAGAAGGAACTTTCAGAAGAGGAATCAGTCAGCAAGCTCCAAGATACAGATGTGCAGCCAGATGAACTGAGCGGGACAGAGGAGGAGGAAGACAAAACAATAACTACATTTGATCAAGTTGACAGGGCAGCTAATGAAAAAGATATCAGCTCTGTTCCAGACCAAGATATACCTCAGTCTGAGTTAGAGGCCTCTGACTTGTTATCGTACAGAGGAATTTCAAATGTAGATGTGTGTGCTCAGGAGTTGGCAGAAGATGAGGGAGGTGATAAACAAGAGACTGCAGTTGTAGATAAGGAGATTGTAGACTCAGAAGAGGAGGAAAAAAATGAAGATGAAGAACCAGTGGAGGTCTTACCGTACTCTGGGCTGGCTGATGTGGATGTATGTGCTACAGAGCTTGTAGGAACAGGGAGGAAAGTAGAAGAAGCCACTGCTGAAGATGATACATATATCGCTGAAGAGGAAATCTCAGAACCTGAGGAAACTGTTATACAGTCATCATTGTTTCAGTCTGAACCCCCTGAAGGCAATCAACAAGTAGCAGAAGATCAGGCAGAAACAACAAAGGAGGAGGAAGGAACAGAGACTTCTACTGGGAGAATACATGAAAGTTTAACTCATGTGGAGGGTGGTTTAGACAGTAGTGTTATACCAAAGGAGGATTCATTGGTTGAGATTAGCTTTGAAGATGTTCCAGAGGCCGAGCAGATCAGTGAGAAACAGCCAGAGGAGGAGTATTCAGTGGAGGTCTTCCAGACTAACATATTAGAAATGCAACAGGAAGAAGAATCCAAGGAAGTCACTGCCGTGGAAACAGACCAAAATATATCAGATATACAAGACCACAAAGAACCTGAAATGGTGGGCGATGAGAAGGAAATTAACTCTAAAGGTGAGGAAATGGAAAGTCAGCATGAGGGATCTGATATACTAAAGGAGAATGTGGACGCAAATGACTCTAATTTAAATAATGGTGAGGATGATGAGAAGGGAGAAGGTGTTAAAACCATCGCCTCGTCACATCAGCCCACCAGCGAGGCAGACGAAGGGAACCCAGAGGATGAAACCGATAATAAAAATGAAGATAACGAGAAGAAGAGTGAAGGCGAAATTCACCAGATTAAGTCAGAGGACACTGACTTGAAAGAAGACGGGACAACAGACACAATAGGAGGAGACACAGAGGACATACATACAGAAGGTTACAGTGAGGTGGAGGATCAAGAAATGAATGATGGTGGTGCGGAAAATCACTCATCCCAAGTAACCCAGTCAAATACATCAACTGCTGCTCTGGAGGCAGAGAGTGAAACTTTAGAGGCTCAGCGTCTACCAGAGGAGAACGAGGAGAGTCAGAGAACACTTGTAGAGTCACAGCCAGAGGATACAGAGGTAGAAAAAGAGGTCACATCAGAGGAGACAACATTAGGAGCGGGGGGACTTGTGGAAGAAGTAAAGATTGATTCTGAAAAAGATGCAGTGGGTGAAGAGGGCAGAATCAGCCCCTCTCAAACTGCAGATCGGCCAGCTGCTGACCACCTGGAGGAGGAAAGGCCACTTGAATCTGAAAAGGACTCCACAGAGCCTGAAGGCGACAGTGGTGACAAGGTAAAGTTTGATGTTTCTTAATACAGAAGTGATTCATCATATTTCACACATTTTCATGCGCCTTAACATATCGATGAACATTTTCGTGATGAGGAAATAGCCCTGATAGTTTATCATGTTTCCCAAAACTTATATGATGATTTGAATATAATATAGGCTGTTGCACCTCAAAACATCTCCACTTTTATCAGCAGGCTGAGAAAATATGTTCAGTTTCAGACAGAGGTGTCTTTAGTAAGGCTACAGTCTGCTCTGCTCCCATTCCTGTCTCAGGTAGCCTATATAAATAAACCCTTCAAGGACAAGTCTGATCAACAGTGGCCCTCAAGTTTTTTTTTTCCCCTGGACTCTCTAGGGGCGGGTGATTGAAAATATCTCCAAAATAGTTCATTTTCTGGATGACGTGTGGCGGTTGCTCTGATAAACTTTGAATGTCATCGGCAGGGGCAGAAAAACATCAAAATCCTCCTCACTGAATTCAGAGTGTAGTTGACCTTAATCTGCGTCTTTGTTCATACGGGTCCAAGATGCTGTTTGAGGACTTTGCTCACAAAACTGCAATACTGTGGCTTTGTAAGTGCCAGATCGACTCTCCTCATGGGAGCCACTTCAGCCTCCACAGATTGAAACTTCATTCTGTAATCTGTCATCATAAAAGACAGACTGAACAATTTGTCTTGTGAATTAGGCCTTTAACATTTTTACTGCTGTCTCAGTTAGCCCTGTCTGATTTGTCTGGACCAACAGGGCTCCAAACACATTGGGAGGGAGTGTAGGAAGGGTTACTAAGAATGTTACCATGGTAACCCCTCACCATCCTGCTCTCTCTTAGTGTCGTCATGGAATTAATAGGAGATGGTGATGCTGATAGTTGCTATGCACCATCTGTATTAGTGAGCTACCTTTAATAGCAGTTTCTAACTGACTGATTAAACAGTAAAACAGCACTTTCTGTATTTTTTTACATGCAGTGCTGTTTCCTATACTCTTGCTTAGTGGCAGAATTTATTTCAGCTGGAACAAAGCTACCACAAAACTGTACAATATATAGGCCATCTATTCTAACGGTGACCTAGCTGCAGCATCTCAGATGCCTTGTCTAGTTTTTCTGTTTGAATTTTCCAGCCTTGAACTGAGTTTTTAAGTGCCCACAATCATGTTCCTATACTCTAATCATGTGGAGAATACATGCTGCGTTAGATGCACTAATGACTGGGCTAATGTGAGCAGAGTTACTATATCATGATTGATTACAGTAGATTTAATTACATTGTCATTCCACCAAATTAACAAAGTGAAATCAGGCGTGAGGCTAACTTAACATATTGTTTGATAGCTGGCTAGCAAACCAGCAGGAGAGCGTTAATGTCAGAGATATATAACTCAGATAAATGGATGTTTTCTGCTTCTCTCCCTCTCCGTCTTGTCTCTGAGGCTGGTAGAGGAGTGTGGGCGGCCATACCAGCTGGGATCAGAGGGATGGAGAGAGCTGTTAGCTCACTCTGCCTCTAATAAATTTATAACACCTCCTAGTGTAAAACAACCCAAGATGCTTACACTGTTTTATTTCCACGCTATTAGTAGAATTTGAAAGTCAGCAATAATTGTTTTATGGCCATCTGGCTTTAACATAGTGATTCCATGTTGGTCATCTGTTATTTGGGGAGTTTTATTTTTTTATATTTATTAGTAACACTGCAACTTGTGATTTTTTATTATGCTCAGAGCATGTGGTAGACACTTGTCCTTATTTATATCCAGACTGTATAGTTTTCACACTCACTTGTGCCAAAACTGTCAAACTTTAAATCACTGACAGAGTCTACAGACTGTCTCAGTTACTTTTTCTCTTGAATGTTTCGCTCTGTTAAAGGTCTGTCACAGTAATGTGAACACAGTAGGTCAGCAG
This sequence comes from Argyrosomus regius, assembly GCA_946959425.1. Lineage (NCBI taxonomy): Eukaryota > Metazoa > Chordata > Actinopteri > Sciaenidae > Argyrosomus > Argyrosomus regius. The sequence continues at coordinate 13,736,974 of OX336889.1, forward strand.
CCTTAATGAGACTAAAAAGATGGAACACATGCTGTCATGTTTGTAGGAGGTCTCTCTTTCCCTCCCTCCCTCCCTCCTCCCTTATTTCTCTCTTCCTCTCTCTCTGACTCTATGTCTCTCTCTCACTCTGTGCGTGAGCGGGTGTTACTGAACATACAGTGATTGTTAGTAAGCGCCAGTGAGGCATCTGTATTATACCGGAGACTCATTTAAAGAGAGCTTTGCTGGGTCCACGTAGAAATCAAGGCATACAAGTCATACCAGGTCAGCTCACCTGAAGACTGAACTCATCTCTGAGTAAGACATGGACTGCCACAATGTAAGTAGAAGCTTCAGATTAACTTTTTTTAATGCATTTATTATTTTCATTTTTAACCACCAATCAGTTTGATAGGTAGATGCACATACAGTTAATTGGGTAATGCAGTTTGTTAGTTACTAATGGTGTTTGGTTGTCCTCAAACTGCAAACTGCCGTGTGTGTGTGTGTGTTTTTGTTTTTCTCATTTTACTAGAGTAAAATGTATTATGGTAATCATTTTAATAATTATGCCTTACTAATGGTTGATTTCTCACAGAAAATTAAATACAAACTCAGTTAGCTCCTAGGGTTATGTATCTTAATTAATTCTACACAGCTTTCAAGCTATTTCCATTATAAATAGATAATATTACATGAGATTTGCATCAGAATATTTGAAATCAATTTGTGTCAGATTAAGTCTGAGAACCCTGAGGCAATAAAAACAATAAGACCCCTGAGAAGATGTGAAGCCAGCAAAATTCAGTGCATCAGTCAGTCATCTCTGCTGCTGCAAAAGAGCTGGATTCTGGCTGCTCAGTGAGCAGTCAGACAGAGAGGCTAATGAATGCTGGCTGAACAGGTGGGTGGTCACACTCCTACACTGGAGGGGTTTCACTGGAGACATGATGCACTGCTTCACCAAGGTAGTGGGATGACAGTGGGCTCATTCTGTGGGCTGCCTTTGTATGAAATGTCAATCTGTTATCCATAAGCAAAGCACGGGGTGTAGCCGATATGCATTCGCCACAGAATTTGAATTGGTGTTTACATAACTCGTCGACAGCCTTGGTGCCATTCCACTGACACTTTATGACAAGCCAGAATTTCTCTTCCGCCCACCCCATGTTTCCTGTGGGACACTGGATGCTGTACTTTCTGTCACTGAATGAGCTGCTGGTGTGGGCTTACAGCAGCATTTTCGCTGGGTCATCTTTTTTGGCCCAGGTTTCACTGCAAGAAGTTATTTTAATCCAAGAAAGAATTGTTAAACCTGACACTTTTTGCCACTATACCTCCAGTTTATTTGAGAATGAGAAAAGTCAGTTATAAATCAATCAAAAAAATGTACACCTTTTTACACCAAACATGTTTCTCACCAGCTTTATTTTGTGTAATGATCACTGATCTTAAAATCATTGATTGTTGCTCAGTGTCTGCTAAATATGGATGTTTCAAAAACATTTTCCATGTTAAAAAGACACAGCAGACAATGATAATTCATCACAAAATAGGCTGACTCAGACGATGATGTTTTTCCAGCAGTGTATTATTCAATATATGACAAGAGGTGAAGGGGAGAGAAAAAAGGAGGCAATGTGGGTCACTGACCTCCTAAGAGTCCTATTGAAGTCATGTAATAAGGGTGAGCCCCCCTGCAACAAGCACACATCCTTCACTGTCTAAAAGGCAACAAAATATGCTGTCGCAGTTTGTTGAAGGCAAAAAAACGAACAAAAAAAAAAAACAACCTGGTATGATCATGCAATATGTTACCCGTCTGTGATAAACTTCTACTTTTCGATGCTCTCAGCAGGAGGACTGCAGCCGGCCCCAGGAGGAGGAGGACATCATGGACATCCCACTGGATGACCCGGAGGCCAACAGGGCTGCTGCCAAGATCCAGGCTGGCTTCCGTGGCCACATGACCCGTAAGAAGATGAAGCCGGAGGACAAAGCAGAAGGGGAGGAGGTGAGCAGCACTGGGGATGTGCTCAACGGCAGCCAGGGGGACACAGGTCAGTGGTGTAGAACCATGGGATAAGACTAGGTCACATAATGCCGTTAAAGTGGGCATTATGGCTAGTGACTATAAGGATGATAACAGAGGCTCCCATCAGAAGCTGTAACTACAGTAGGTAACAAGAGGTAAGTGATGGAGAGCACACGCTGCTTATTTGAGAGCTTTGTGAGTTAAAGCATCTAACGACTACAATAAAGTAAATGTTACGCATAATGAAATTAAATAAGTTAGCATAGTTTGATGTTTTAAGGATGTTCTGCATGCTGTTGGTTGAGCACTAGCCTTTGATTTTAGTGGTGTCCCATTTTAAGATGTCGGAGAGAACATTTTGTGACTACAACCCTTTTTTCGCAGAGCCAGAACACTTGAGTATAATGCAGAAACACAAACTGATTTACCATTTTACACACTAGGAGAAGAAACCATTTAAAAGATATACATAATTAAATACATCTATTAGAGCCCCTTATGGGTTCTCCCAAGTGTGATTAATGCAATACATAACTGAGTGACTCATTTAATTACCCCATACAGTCTCCAGCAACAGATGATTGAATCTTTTAATTATTTTTCCTGTTAAAGGTTTTAGAAATGAATCCACTTGCAGATGTGGTGTTAAGTTCAGTTTACCTGGAAAATGTCAAGTTCAATTTTCACAGAAGCATTCTCACAATTTTTATTTTACACAGCTTTGGGCAAGGAAATCTCAGTTTGAGAGAGTCGAAAGAATTTGATTTTATGCTTATAAAAACCAAAATCAAATCTCTGAAAAGGAGATTGCAATACAATTTTTTGAATAAATGTACAAAAGAGAACTCCACATATTCACATCAGATATCCACACAGGTTAACCAGATAGGTTCTTTTGAGAGGTAAGATAATGCTTTAGATTCCCAGCCCTCAAAATCTTTACCTTTTCCCGTTAGACAAAGCAATTTTCTTTGCGGATGTGGCTGACACAAGGGATCTTCGTCAATGAGTCTACCTAACCCAGTTGCTGGCTGCCTTGCATCCTTATGTATGAGATGTATTTATAGCTCCAGGTGCATTGGGTACAGTATATGCTTCAAAGGGCCAAGCAGAATTAATGGACCTGTCGGACTGGAACAGAGCATTACAAGCACCTCCCATTGGGGGAGACCCCCTTTTCACATATGAACTGGGTTTTTGAGCTCATCAGTTACGTCAGCTGATGAGCTGTTCTTTAAGTGTGTTTTTGAAGTTCTTTAAGTGTGTTTTCATAATAGATCCACCCACAAGTAACCTTACATTTTGTGGCTGTGCATTGGAGCCTTTCACCTTGACGACAAGAGAGCATACAGAAACTGTTCTTGCCAGGCTCCGCAGTGCTTAACTCCGCCTTGCCTATTTCTGTTTTTAGAGACAGGAGGATCGGGGGCAGTAGAGAGAGACGACACATCTGTGCCAGAGCAGTGACGCCCCTGTCCTGACCTGGATGAAGAAAAAGAGGGGAAGCAAGGTAGCGAGAGATGGCTGGCATAAGCCGGCTGGGCTGGCTTTCAGGCACACCTTTTTACCCCCAGGAGTCATTTTCTTTTTCAACACAAATTAGCAGTAGAAAATGAACCGACAGTTTTTGAGGGTGTGTTGTGTGAATTTTGTGAACTTTAACACTCCTTCTCTGCTTCTCCAGCAGTACGGATGTCTTTGACCCAGAATTTGCAACTTACTGCATGTACTTGTGAAACTTCTGGTAGTGTGCTAGTTTTTAGATGATGATCTGTGAATGTGAAAATGAATGTCCTCTAAATGCTAAACAGGGCTTATTTTGGATGGATCACTTCATACCATCTGTGTATAAACCTTGTATGCATCAGCATTAGACTTTGCGTAATTAGTGGCTTAAATTATCTGTTATTTTGCATTGTTTTCTGGTGTGCTTGTATCTTGCCTATTATTTATCCATTTGACTTGCTCACAAAAATGATTAAAAACATCAAAAGCATCAAAAGAGAAGTAGCTATGTATGTTCTATTTATTCTAAGTTACTTAATTCAGATTGCAATTGCCTTGATTATCTTTTTGACGACATGATAAGTAAGTTCTCACATTTTCAAGCATTTTCTATAAATCTGATCTTCCAGAACGGTCCGCATGCAGTATTTACACTTTTTTTTTTCCCAGATGCATTTGGTAAAGCTTTACCTTACAATACCTTGGTTCAATATGCTCTGTTGTTGTGTTGGTGGGTTCGAATTGTTTGACTTGTCAAATCAGATGTGTGAAATTACATTGTCAGAGTTTGCAGAGCCTTCATGCTTTAAAAATAATTGAATAGTACATTGCTGAACTTTGCTGTAGAGTCATGGCATTACACTAATAAATCCACCTTAAATATTCAGTGAAATGTCTGTATCACACTTCATTAATTCAGGATTGAGTATCAGTTCGTTTCGAGCAGTACCTTTTACGTCATCTGTCACCTCTATCTCTATTCTTCAACTGAGTGGTAAAGTTACAATTTTTAGTACAACATTACTGCAGCCAAAGCTGTTCATTTTTCTTTTGTCACTGCAACATAAGCGAGGCTGCTAATTGGAGAGAACAGTTCTGATGAAGCCGCAACAATGTTTTGTCTGCCGTGTGTCTCTCTTGCACAAGAATCTCATGAATAATTCAGCACGTAAAATTGCCTTTCTCGTATTTACAACTACCAGCTACACTACACAAATTAAGAGTTTATAGCACTAATAATAGGTATTAGATGGGGTCATTTATATAATTACATTGTATGCAGTTTCAGAGTGTGGATGCTTTGAATTATAAAACATTATCCTATCTATCAACAGATGCATTGTCATAAACACCTACACCAATGAGTGATATGCATACCTGTCGGGTGTTTTGCAACACACAGCCTACCTTTATTGCAATAAGGCTGTTTAAATCACAAAAGAACAACGCAATTTTTGCTTTATTTGCCTAGGCAGTCTTGTTCGCTTTATGAGAAACAGGCTCGAGCATCTTCAGTCTCCCAGTGCTCCCACTCAGCCCACCTACACACATCTGAGCCATACAGCACTCTGCAAAAACTCAAACTGCACATGCATTCTCACACAGGAAAAACACAACCCATACTTCAGTATGCAGATCCCACACAAGTCACTCATTCTCACTGTCGTGCACACACACGCACGCACACACACACACACACACACACACACACACACATGGGTTGTTGGTTGTGTCACCAGCTGTAGAGATAGGACAGCCAACATGAGCCTTGCTCTCAGTGGTTTTACAAAGCCAGAGTGCAATGCACTTCCTTCTCAGGCTGACATTCCTCCTCCACCACGCTCTCATAAATATCCTCTATGGGTTTTATATGGACCTATTCTTTTTTTTTTCTCCTACTCAGTCCCAGAGGTGCCATGGCCATGTTATCTTGTCTCTTCAATGACTGTGGGTGAACAATCAATAATCCGCACACCTCCAAACATAGCACAACACCCACTTGGTGCTGTAGATTGGATTCTAAGAGTGAGGGAAAAGACATGTTTTCAAACAAACAAACAAAAAAAAAGCCTGCAAATCATCCTCAAGAGGGTCATGTGAGTGAGTATGTAGCCTTAAATGTATCACGGTGAAGCAGAGAATATTACTTCTGCCCCGTTTACAACTTGCTAAGCTGAAAATCGACTATTTTAGGAGTAGATCATATGAAAGATCTGCTCGGGTGGTTTGTTCTCTTTCCCAGACAGCTTGTCAGTGAGAGAAAAAAAAATCCTGTGGTCTCCTGGGTGATAATTAGAGATGAAAAAGGCAGGACAAACAGCAGGGGGCGCAATTATCTGCTTTCCAGTGGTTATGCCACTGGCTTCGCCATCTTAGGAGAAGCGGCATCTTTTAATACCTAAGTAGGTTACACAACTTAGCAGTAATGAGGGGGTATAAATGAGAGGAATTTGTTGCCACAGCTGCATAAAAAGCACCTGACAGATCATTAGTCACACTGTGAAGTAAATGAAATCCAAACGATGTGACTGTAAAGACACATTTTATCACATCTGTGTGTCTGATTCACACAGGATGACATCAGGCGTGTTGTGGACTAAACGTGACGATGGTTTCTGTCATCCAAACTGGGGTGAGACACACACAGACCCCGTCTGTGCTCCCTCTTTCTTCCCCTATTGACTGGAAAGAGTCCCCCTTGATTTAGAGTGTGTTAGAAGATGAGAGGAAGAGGGAGGTGCTGCTTTTAGCGAGGGCAGAGGTGGAGGGGAGAGGTTCGGCTTTGATGGCCCACTACACAGGAGTCTGAGGCCTGGGAGAGTGGTGGTGAACAGCAGCTGTTCCCACATTCCTGTAGCTTTTCTATCAACCGTGCATCCTCCTCTGCATAAAACGTCCCTTTGTTGTAATACAAAATGCTCTTTAAAAAGAAAAGCGCAAAACAAAAGACTGCTTTCTGACAGTGGGAGAGACGACATAATGCAACTGACTCATCAATGCATTCAAGCTAATGCCTTAATCTCTCAAAGACAGTGAAAATGACTGATGTGGCATCATGTCTGATATAAAAAAGTGACAGTCCAGCTTACAGGAAATTAGAACTCCATGATAGAAGAAAGATCTAATAGATAAAACTATTAAATTTTATGCTTTGACTTTTTGAACTTTCAAACATTGCTTTTTTTGTAAGACTTCCTGTCTTTTACATGAAGACCGTCTGAATTTCCTTTTTTGACCGATGGGTTGCTCTCCTTTTTTGTGTGTTTGACATACATATTGGATATTTAAATGACAGTAAACAACAAGAGCTAAAGTTCAATGTCAGTGCACGGCTAACACTGCTGTTGGCAGCTTTTCCTCCTCCTGAATGCTCCATCAGTGCCTTAATGTAGCTTCTACACCACCTAGAGGACAAAGTAGATACAAAAACTTTTTTTTATCTGCTTCTATTATTTGTTTCTCATATTATTATGTAGCTCACGGACGGGTACAGTGTCATGGATCATGCACCTGACAGGTGCTGTAGCATCTAGCAAAAAAGCTTTGAGTCTGTTTGTGTGTGGATCAACGGCAGGGTTGGTTGCCAAGTGACAAATTGTGAGTTTTTTTTGTGAGGCTCCAGTCCAGAGAGAAGTTTGCACAATGTGACAAAAGTGGGCCAAAGAGGGGGGAAGTGAGTTGTTTTTCAAGACTCAGACATTTCAGAGCTTTAAGAGGGCTCCTCTCAGAGACGTTGCTTTGGCCGAAGTACAGTAGTCTTTCCCAGCAGGAATTCTTGCAAAGTTTCTCAACTCAATATTGAATTCAACTCTTTAATGGTTTACTTAGAGTGTAAAAAGATACCACACGTTCTTTACGGGATGCTTTGAAAAATAACAGATATTTTGAGATAAATAACCGCCCCCAGAAAAGCAAACACTATTTTCTTTGAGCTCTGTTCTGAAAAGGCAATGTGGAGAGGAAGAGAGGAGATCATCTACACTATGTCTCTGTCTTACACAAACACACACACACACACATACACACACAGTTGGCTGTTGTTGGCTGTGACTGGGGTGCTGTGAGGAGAGTGGGGCTCAGTGTGACCAGGCAGAGGCCAGTGTTGCAGGCAGGCAGGCAGTGGAGAGAGTGTTGAGCCGCAGAGACGTGCCCAGGGTGGATAAACCATGCTCACTGAGTGGGAGAAAGACACTGCCCAGGACACAAGATGAAGGTAGAGAGGAAGACCTCCTCTACAGACGACAGTTTTTCTGACATTCCTCCACTACTGACGCTCTTCGGCCTCCTCCTTCTTCTCTTCACAGGTAAGTCCAAATATTTGTCAGGACTATCCAGAGATTATAGGATAAAGAATCACCCTGAGTCTGTCTTTTAGAAGACGACCAAACAAGTGGATTTTTTTTTCCAATTGTGATTTTCTGACAATTTATTTACAAGCAAAGTGAAACCTGACTTCATCAGTAATCATCTTTTTGTCTTACTTTACAGTCTTTTCTTTACTTTCTTACATTTGCATTAATTCTGTGTTGGAAGATCAAAACTCAGATTTGTATTCTTTTTGAAATAAAGTTAATCCAGATTAAGATAGTCAGAGATGTATTTTCTTGTCCTTGTCCTGGTAGCACAATGGATTCGTTCATGGGTGCCGCTCTATATTGGGCCCCCATCATCAGCTCAAAGGAGCCTGGAGTGTCCATTGTAGGTGTGTGTGAAGGGGATGTGTAGGTTAAGTGTGATGATATTAAGTTTTGTAGAGAGCTGGTGAACAGTGCAAGGCCTTCTTTTTTTGAGTTTGGGAAGTTTAAGATGAGTTCATTCGAGGGGTAAAGTGATGTCAAAAAGTTTAGTTGGTTCCAAAAGATGGAATTTGACTTTAACAACCGTACCATGGACCCAGTTTACCCGACCAGGCCAGTTTTGGTTGAATCACTGGATCCTGTGTCAATCTCCAGCTTCACCAGTGACAAAGAGTTTTTCTCTCTCTCCCTCTCTGACTCTCTCACTCTTTTCGAGGGAGGAAACTAGTTCCAACAATCATGCCCTTTGTCTTATTGCCTTGGCAACCCCTGTCAGGCGGACCAAATGGTTACCACGGCAATGAGGCGATGCCCTACTAACTGCCTAACTGCAAAGAATAGTGAACAGTGCCGACTCTCTCTCCTCCCTCTCCCTCTCTTCTAGGTTGATCTTTCCATCACTGAGGCCTAACAGTAGGATACCCCTCATCGGCATCTAGCCAATGTTTAGACCTCCATCTGTCCGGCTACAGCTGAGTTATAGGAACCTCCACTGTGAACATAATAGCTTTGCTGTGTTTGGTTTCCAAGACAGGGCTTTTTTATAAAAGATGAAATGTGGCTCACATTGTAATACCTTATCCCTGTATCCCTGCGGGAGGTGGAGAATAATTGGGGGAACACAAATCAAAATTAGTGCATTGCTTGTTCACCATGAGGGGTCGTGAGGAATTCCTGGGGGGGAGTGTCTGAGAAACAGATTAGTGATTAAGATGTGATCATGGGCCAGAATCGAAGAAACATGTGTGCAAGTTTTTTTTTGCATCAGTAAGCTGACTAATGGCTAAGGCAACAATGTATTGAACATAAAGAATGAAGACCCTTTGTGAGAGCATCAAGGTATAAAAAATTACTTAAACCACTCTTCTTCTAAAATAAAATAAATGTTCTTTTGCTTACATCCAAAACGAGTACATTTTTGCAGTTAGGGATATGGCAATATAATGTATACCTCTATAATAAAATTAATATATCAGTTTGACATCAAATGTGATACTTAATATAAAACATAGTAGCACAAAGTTGTCAGCAGAGGTGAAAAAAGCACTGGAAATTGAGTGTAGGCTTAATGGAAAACCTTTTAGATTTCAATTTGAAGTAAAAAGGTCGGATGCAATTACTGATTCAATAGTTACATACTTGCAATGGATCTTGGGGTGCAGAGTCTTCTTTTTTTCCATGATTGATGTTTTAGGCCCAAATTAACACAAAAATTAAATGTACTTGTGATGTCATGGATGCATCAACATGTAACATTTATTTTAATATTTTAATGGTTTGAATATTTAAAACAAAATGAAGGGAAGTTTAAACTTTAGCAATGTAACAAATGTTTGGGCTTGTTATACGGTATGTATCAATACCACAAAAGTGACTACAGAAATCAAATTAATGTAGTACAATATATATATATATATATTTTTTTTTTACATATTTTAATACATAATACAACAGTGGTGGAAACTATTAAGTCTTGCAAATAGAAATTTTAAAGTAAAATTAAAGCACCTTAATATTGTACAAACACCGTACTTGCATAAATGTATTTTACGCCCATATTTCCATTGTATTTATGCCCTCTATTATTTGTTCTTGTTGTAATAGTAGTAATTAGTGCCTTTTGTCCTCTGTTGTTCAGTTGGTAGTTGATTCGTCTGATCTGTGCCTACTGGCAGAGCATCAAAGGCTACAAAGTGACTGTCATTTGTTTATTCAAGTGTCCTCAAGAAAGCTGTGCTATCCTTGTATCCCTTTATAGCTGCTCCTCAGTTAAAGACCTTACTACTGTCTCTTTGCCTTTCCTCTAGGTGAGGTGTCAGGGGTGAATGTAACCAGCCAAGCCCAGGTGGTGAGGGGCACAGTGGGCAAAGAGGCCCTCTTGTCGGTCAGCTACTCCAGCAGCAGCGCTGACAAGCCTGTGATTAAGTGGCAGATAAAGAGAGACAAAGAGAAACCCATCACAGTTGTGCAGTCCATTGGAACAGACATCATAGGAAACCTGAGGCCAGAGTACCGCAACCGTATCCTGGTGTTTGAGAATGGGTCTCTGCTGCTTCACAACTTGCAGCTGTCAGACGAAGGGGCGTACGAAGTGGAGATCTCCATCACTGATGACACCTTCACTGGAGAGCGCTACATTGAGCTCACTGTGGATGGTATGCGGAATTAATACTTTCAAAACATCTGAGCAATCACAACAGGACACTGAAGAGGAGTTATGAGCTAAAAGAAAGTTGAAAATACATGATCCTGCCCTAGAGAGTGTAATTGTAATGCTGGAGTTTAGTTTTCATGATACAGAGTGATTCACAGTGTTGGTGGTGTTGTTTTTGAGACACTAACTGTGATTACACTTATCAGTTGTTGTTCTTATATAACAAGAGGCCAACCACCCTCTCATGTGTCTTTATCCTGTCATCCTCCTCAGTTCCTGTGTCCAAACCATACATCCAGATGATGGCCTCATCTGTCCTGGAGTACAGCGAGCACTTTAACCTCCACTGTTCCCACGATAATGGAACAAAGCCAATCTACGGTTGGCTGAAGGGAGGCAAAGTGCTGACCAATGAGTCACGTCTGATGCTTTCACATGACCAAAAGGTGCTGACCATCTCACGTGTCCTGATGTCAGATGATGACGTATACGCCTGCACGGTGGAGAATCCCATCAGCAGCATGAAGAGCATACCTGTCAAGCTCACTGTCTACAGTAGGTGGCATGTTACACCGGTAGGATCTCAAGTTATACAAGTTTATATTAAGGATGAAGATATGATGGTATAGTAATGATAGATGGGTTTCTAGCAGAGGTGGAAGAAGTATTCATATCCTTTAGTTAAGTAAATGTAACAATACCACAGTATAATAATACCTGACTACGAGTAAAGCTGCTTTCATGATTATCACAGTAAAAGTACATGTTTTATCAGCAAAATGTTCTTTATGTATTGATTGTGAAAGTATTGATCCAATAACGTGTAAGCAGCATTTTGATGTTGTAGCTAATTAAAGTGAATTCAATGTACTGTAAACTATTTGCCATATCATAGGGAAGTTTAATCTATAAAAATGAGAATGATGACATATTTGGTATTGATATCTGGTGAAGTAGAAGTATAAAGTAGCATAAAAATAGAATCAATCAAGTATAAGTACCTCAAAATTGTAACATCACAGCACTGTTTTCTATGTCTAACAAATATCAACCAATATGGAAATGTATAAATATAAATATCCTAAGTATCCAATTATGAAAACATACACACACACACATTTCAGCTCATTGTTCAACAGCCATTCATTTTCAGTAGCTAGCAGAAGCAATTATCATCTCATGCTGACCCATACACAAGCATGCCTGCCTCTCTAACAATGTTGTTTACAACAAGTGCAAATCCAGGCTGAGTGCAGCAGAGTTGGCCCAGAGCAACTGTTACTGGGCGCCAGTATAGAGCCACATGTCAGGCTGTGAGAGAGAGAGAGAGAGAGAGAGAGAGAGAGAGAGAGAGAGAGAGAGAGGGAGAGGCAGTCTAATCCAATGAAAGGACAGTTATTTATGAGGACCGAGCAGAAAAAGACGGCAGGTGGGGAGTACGCTTTGCTTCAGTGGACCTCAGTAATCCTGACTTCATTATTGCTGTACTGTGATGTGCTGCATGAAGAGACAGCTAAAACTGCTCTCTATTCCCTCTGCATGCATAGCAGCACAGCACAAAGTCTCAAAGTGACTACCCTAATGTGCTACTCCACTGCACCTTATTCATGCCAGCACACTCTAAAGACCTGGCAAGCAAAGCACAAAAAAAAGAGAAAATCAAATCTTCTGCATGCTATCTACGCTGACCATGTTTCACTTTAAGCTTACAGTGTGAAAGTAAAGAATGTTCTAAATTAAGATGCATTTCCTTGAAGACACAACTTCATCAAGTACTGCAAACTTTACTTTTCCGTTGCGTGTGAATATATTTATAAAGCATGGTGAAGCTTTGAAGTTACATGTGTGTCAGGCATTCAGTGCGAGGGAAATTGCATTGCCCTGCTTTTACTGACACAAATCTTTCTTTCTTTCTTTGTGTTCTCATCTACCTCTCTGGTTTAGGACGGAGCTCGCTATACATCATCCTGTCCACCGGTGGCATATTCCTCCTAATCACCCTGGTGACAGTGTGTGCCTGTTGGAAACCATCCAAGTGAGAGCTACTCTTTCTTCTCGTTCCTCTTTTCCCTCTTCTCCCCCTCTCTTTCTTCCTCTCTCTCTCATTGGCTTTGATATTGCACTTGAGGATGTGACTAGAATCTTAAGTAGCTCAACAGTGTCACCATACTCTGAACATTTGGTGAAAACGTGATGAACACGGTGACCTGTAGCTTTAATAAAATATCATTTAGCACATTTTTTTATTCCTTCTGTAGAAAGAAGCATCGACCTGTCCCCCAAAGAGCTCCAATCTATGTGGAGCAGAGTGAAAACGGCCATGATGGTGAGAAACCATTCCTCTCAACCTTCTTTAAATGTGTACACGTTCAATCAATCAAGAATAATTTTACATATTACAATATTATCTAATAAACATATATCTTTTGTAGTTGATGTTGTCCCCAAACCAACTACACTCGGTCGAAGGAGTCCCATGCCTCTTTACGTTCTCAATGAAGATGTAAGTAACTTTAACACAAGTTTATTGTCAATTGACAGCTTCACAATCAAACAAAAAATTGTTGACAGCAGTAATAGTGCCTCCTTGATGCTGCAGAGCTGTTCTTTAAGCTAAACTAAGCACAATGTACAGCTGAGACTGATGAGAATGTCATTGGTTCAATCTAAATTCTGACCTGATAATGGTGCTTCATTGAAAATTAAACAATCATTGAAGTTGTGGCGATTCATCCTGAGGTGAACATGAATGTCTGTACCAAATTTCATGGAAATCCACTCAATGATTGTTGAGATATTTTACTAAGAAACACAAACGTGAACCTCATGTTGGCACAAGTGGAAAAAAGACTCCTCTGGGCACCATGAATATCTGGACACGCTTTTGGACTAAAGCCAAAAATGTCAACCTGCTGGTGGTGTAAGATGTCGGGCAGTCACCAAAGTCATTTGGATTTATCCTCTGGAACTACACAATTTAATTAAAATCCATTAATTAGTTGTTGGGATATTACACAGGTCCAAAGTGGGGGAACAACCTACAAACCATTTACTATCTCCATGCTGCTATAAACAGCACAGCTCATGACGATCATGTATCTCCATCTTGTTTCAGGAGACTCTGGAGCATTTTGAAGAATGTTCTGGCAAAGCTGTCAGCCAATCAGAAATTAGTATCCCTGCAACCTATGCTCCAGTCCTTCCCCCCACCTCCAACAGAACTGAGCGGCCCATCTGGTCTGCCCCACGTCGATACCCTCGCAGCCCCTCTCCACTGGCACAGCCTCTCCCACATCCCATTCCAGGTCCTCCCCTACGCCCCGTCCGCTCACCTGCTCACTCCCCTGGTTCATCTCCACGCAGTTTCAGCCCAATAAGAAAAGTCCGTCCTCCAGTAGGCATCCCAACCAGCCACCTGCCTGTAGAGGCAGAGGGTCCGGACCCTTGTGATCAGACTCACTGTCCATCACAGCAGTGACAGCTGCTTGGATGTATGTGTTCATTCTGTGATATGTAAAGTACATGTATAGTTTGTTGGTCTTCTGTCGCGTCCTGTCATGAAGATTTGATGCACTAGGATAAGAGATGAGTTCACTTTCAGCTAACTCTTTATATTCCATTATTTATCATCTATTTCTCTATGGCTATGCACTGTTCTTCTGTAGTGTTTTGATGATATCCTGTCCACCAGCATGTAGTATATCATGTATATGATGCTGAGACAGTAAAGACCTTCCAGCTCTGGTATATATTTTGCTTCTTGATAAATTCTGAATTTTACTGGGAACTTTTGATAAGTACCTGTACATATGTAAGTTAATAGTTTTGGATCAGGTTTTTCCTTTTTAATTAAACCACAACATGTATTCTTATTCAACATTAGGTCATCTTATAATCTGAGGTAATAAAAACAGTTTAAAGTGTTTGTAGTTTGTCATCAGTTTTCTAACATTCTCCACCACCAACATTAATGTCTATTACTCTTTTTGATTTGTGTAGTTATTTGTAGCAGTGTTTTACACACCATACAACAAAAGTAATACCACAATGTAGAAACGCTTTACCTTAGTCTTTGTGAGAGTAATTCCTTTTTAGTCCATTAGGTGTCGCCCAAACATTCCTTTAAACACTGCATGTGAACACACACTTTAAGTCAAGTCAAGTCAACTTTATTGTCAACGCTGCCATATGTACAGGACATACAGAGAATTGAAATAACTTTCCCTCATATCCCTGGTGCAAACAGCAATAAACATGAAATATAAAATATATACAAGTATAAAGAGATCTAAAAAAAAGTATCAGAAACTGAATCAGAAAAAGCTTTATTGCCAAGTACGATTTTACACATACAAGGAATTTGTTCTAGTGTCGTTGGTGCATGACAAACATTCTCTAAATATAAACAATTGAAAATTAAAAATATAACAATATAAATATATATACACAGTATGATTTAAAAGTAAAAAGAGCAGTACAGCTGTGCAGTGATAGTAAGTACCAGTCAAATGTTCACAAATGTACAAATGTTCACAGTAGTGGGGTATTTCTAAATATGCTAGTATAAGTATATCACAAAACAAGGAAGTCCAAGCTGAGCATTAATGTAACGCATAGAGTTGTGGATGCAATGTGGCACTTTCCAAAGAGACACATTTACTTTGAAGTATATTTTATCTTCATCACCTTTTTTTTTAATCCATAGTGTAAGAGTTGATGTTTTATGACATTTGTTGTGTTTTATGCTTTGAACATGTTATCACTGTTTTTCACTTTCGCTTTGCCTAAAGATGGCACCCGTGAGCAACTGGTTGACTAAAGGTAAAGTGCCTCTTGATCTTCAATTACTTGACATTTGAAGGTCAGTGAGGATCAAGCTCAAAAAAGGATAAATCAATATATAAAAAAAAGTGAGCTAATTAACCTTGAGAGGAGGTTTTAATGGCTTCATTGATGTATGGTCAAACTGGTCATATTTATAGTCGGTCTTAGTTTCAATCACGTAGCCTCCAGTTGATTTTCCACAAGTATACTTTTCTTGATTATGGACAAACTGTTCCTGGAAATGAAAAAATGGGTTTACAGTACATGGCAATTGTTCCATATATAGAGTAATAACTTAATATGGGGGTTATTTTGTCCTACATAAAGAACATGTTTTGGGGAGGATCCCACTGCACAAAAATCACAAGCAGGGAGCATGGAATAAAAATACCAAAAAGATTAAAGGAGGCTGAAGGATGTGCTGAACTGTTAATGCACACACACAAACACATGTGGCCTGGTCCATCACTATTATCAGGATAATGTGTTCCCTTCAGATGTCCAGCTGGACATCTTTTGTCATGAGAATCTGCATATTTTATTTATTTATTATTGCTTTTATCCTGAAATGTATCTTCCGTTAGGCTACTGAAGGTGTGATGAGTCTTGTGGTTACATAAGCAAATCAGATCCGCCTGTTTTGATCTGGGCTTTGCGGTCTTTGTTCTATTTGAAACACAATTTATTCCTTGGCACACAGGCTCATGAATACACATACTGCATCATGGGCGCACACAAGCACTGACAAGCAAAGCACACAAAACATGTGCATAATTACTAGTGGCTTACAGTAAGTAGAAAATTAAATGTCCTCAGATAATAAAAGTGGGTCATTCTTATTGAGCTTGGAAATTGCTTTTAATCTATTTTGATGTCATATTTTTATTAGTCATACAATCTGTCCCCTTGTGTTCCTCCTCTCTTGGATTGGAAGCCTAAGGCAGTAATTAGACTCCAGGGAGCAGGATCACATCTGTGTGCATACAGTACATGTGTATGTGTCTGTGTGGGTAGTAGGTGTCCTATGAGTTGAACAGAGATGATGTATGACGCTCTCCATCCCTAATTAATTACCTCCTCCTCCTGCCTGGTCGAGCATTCTCACTAATGTCCTTGTCACACCAGCCTGTTGATATTCCCAATGGAGGAGTGTGACTTTATTGTTGGAAAGCTCTCATTCTGCCTTTTGTGTCTAGGTCAGAACCTGCAGTAGTTCATAACAGGTAGCTCTCAAGTAGAGTCATCGCTATGGGCTTTATACAAGTCAGTGGACAAAGATAATAGAATCCTACCAGACTTTATATTTACTTAATATTATATATTATGTACTTAATCCAACTTTGAATATGCAGCACATTTTCTGCCTGCATGTCTGTTGTGCATTGGTAAAAAAGTACATTTTTTCAGTCAATTCAGATGAAAACTTTACATTAAAACACATAACAAATATATAAAATGCAACACATTGTTAAATATTAAAACAGTGGTTGCCAACATATATTATATGTTATCTAAACTCTGAACTTTTCATGCGGTCTAGGAGTTGTTAGCAGTTCCACCAAAGAGACATTTGTCATTTAAATGTCTCAGAGAGTTTCATTTAGGCCCAAAAAGGATCAAATAATTTTTTTAAAAGACGAAGAAAACAATCAGAGAGACACCAGGGAAATACCCAAATGATTTCTACCTCATTAATCATCTCAAACCCTGTCAGGTTTAACTTGTGACCTGTGGGAACCACTGGATTAAAACACCTGGCTCACTGTATATAAAGCAGTTAAAACTAGTTCACCTCTGCCAGCTACAGTGTAATTTAATGGTTTATTATTGTAATATATAATAATATATCAGTAATTTCTACAAAGGAAGTACTTTTTCTACTGATGCTTTAAGTGAAATATATTTAGCTGATGAAACTTCTTTACCAAGTAGGTTGGCTTTTGAATGTAGGACTTTTAGTTGCCATGGAATATTTTTATATTAATGTACTTTTATTTGATCTAAAGATCTGAATACTTCTTCCACCACTGCTGTTGTGGCAGAGGGATCCCACCTCTCTTTCTCTTCCTGAGGTTTCTCCTTTTTTCCCTTTTTGTGAAGGTTTCCATAACTAAACTGAGGGTCTAAATTTATAGATAGAAAGCATTGCATGTTGTACAGATTGTAAATGAAATGAAATTCATCAAGACAAGTGTTCATTCATCTTCATCTTCATTTATTTCATCCTCCACTTAATCAATTGTTGCTAAAAATATAAACGCACTTCGAAATGTCCTCAAGTGGTCTGCTGAACTCATCTGACCAGACCATCTGTTTGACCTGTTCTCAACAACAGAGTGGATGAGTGGACTGGGGAGGATAACACACAAACACACACACACACATAAACGTACACATAGGTACATAAAAAACAAACACAAATTCAATACTCGTAAGGACACACTGTTTCAATGTTTAGGATCAGAGAATTTTGGAAAGATGTACTTGGCACATTATCACATACTTACTTTTCACATATGACTTTTATCACATACGACTTTTAGCCAAACTATCAGAAAAAAAGTCAATGCTTAATATCACAAAGAAAAGGAATATTGTTCTCTCTATTCTTCAAGCTAAACATTCAATATCTGACCTTCGGAAATCCCTGAAAAAAACTCAAGATACCTTTTATAAAATATGGGGATAATTCCTCCATTTATTTTGGTAGATAACCTTGACAAGTTAGTATGAAATGTATGATTGCATCATTTAAAGCTTCTTTCTATACAGAATATCCATATTAGATGTAACATGCATGTCTATCTCTATCTTTAATTTATGTATTTTAAAACCATATTCATTATTATTATTGTATAATGTTATTTTATTATTGCTGTTGTGATTTATATCATTTTCGGGTAATTTTCAGTGTGAATGGGGGTGGATTAATTGTACTTTGCCTGATGAGCTGAAAGAACAAAATGTCAATACTGGTCAAAAAAAAAATAAATAAATAAATAAAAGAATTACATAACACACATTCATTTGTATGTTCATATAAATGCAGCACTCAGTGGTAAAGGACACTTGCAATTACGGCCCACCGTGGTTAGAAGTGGAATCCCCCTGATAAGATATAATTTCTCTGCGTATCATTGAGTGCTGTAATCAGTGTTTTATCAGTGTTTTGTGTGTGCACCATGTTCCTTTTAGTTTAGTGTTTAGTGTTTTCAGGTATAATAAAATTCTCTAGCCAGGTTGCAATCAGAGACCCCCCCAAATACAGTGAATCAGACTATATAGATTAGCAGTTTGTGACCATCGCAGGTCTGTCTGTTTTTTTCTCCATAGTAACAGTCCCCTGGCAACCAGTAAGAGTGCCAGTTATATTCATAGTACTCCATACCCCTCTGGCTCCCTCACACATACCCTTCCTCACCTTCTCCATCACTCACATACTGTCTCTCCTCCTCTTGTAGCTCTCCCTTTGCGTATGTGCGTTTGTGTCTGAGCGTGTCTGCATGTGAGTCAGCTGCATCCTCAGCACCTGGGACGTTACCTCCAGTCTCCACAGGGGAAGCTGCATCGCTGACACTGTGAGTTTAATCAATCTGCTGTGACTTTTTTGTGAATTTTTGTGATTTTTATTATACTCTACCATAAATGTTTTATTGAAAGTAAATGTTTTACTGTTTGAGTGCATTGTGCAATCTGGCTGGGTATTATGGGAAATAATGTCTGTAAATGGTCCGATTATTTAGCATTCTTTATACATGAGTTTACATTTTCCATGATAATGTGTTTTTTTGTATATCTTTATATGTATATCTCTCTAAACTTGAAAAAATATATATTATATAATTTCAAATTTGTGGACAAACATGCATGCTCACCTGATGCTGAAGCTTATTATTATTATGTCCCATGGACATAATAATATGTGAACATAATAATAGGTGAACTGACAGCTGGTGGGGTGGCAGTCCATCTCTTTGCCACGGCCGAGGTGCCCTTGAGCAAGGCACCGTACCCCCCAACATCTGCTCCCCAGGCGCTGTGAATTTATGCCCACTGCTCCAGTATATATGTGTATATGGCAACAACTATATGTGTGTTCCTGTGCATGTGCATGTGTGTTCCGACAGGTGCCAGCTGGATGGGATAAATGCGGAGAAATAATTTCGTTTGTAGAACATGATTAATAAAGTTTCAACTTAACTTAACTTATGTCATGTCCTTATGTCATATGTCATGATTTATCATTTTCATCAGGTATTATATGCATGTGTGTAATGAAGAAATTGTGTTCTCCTCCTTGTTTGTTTTTGCAGTGGCCCCTTGCTCAAAAAACCCTGGTTGTTGGATCTACAGGTTTGTCGATCAGGGCTCTAAGCCAGAATCTCTGCAGAGAAGAGAGGAGAGGGAGGTCAACATGGGCTCCAGCTCCTCCTCCTATGCCCCCAAAACCATTTACCTGGATGTGGATGGGAAAGTGCAAAAGGTGGGTCCAATTCCAGTGGAAATGCTGTATTATTTGGATATTTTATTGTGCTGTTCAGTCTTCACTATTTATAAGATATATAATGTAAAATAACACATTTTGGTGGTATTTTCTGCTGTGTGAGATTAGCCAATTTGACAAAAAAGTTCATATTTTTACAGAATATACATTTTGTCTTGCCAGCAAACAGTGTCATATAATGTATATAGGTCTGGGATTAAATGGAAATATGTATAGATTTATTTATATTTCACTTATTCATTTATATTTAACTTTAGATTGAACATTTTTGTAAAATGATATCTGTGTGTGGTGTAATCATATAGAAAATGCCTGATTAGATATCGAATTGTTGATATAGTTCACATAGTAACATAGTGAACTATATCAGTATACTATACTGAATCTCAGAGGACTACCCTCACCTGAGGAGGAGCTAAAATTAATCACTGATGAAGAGCAGTTTGTCTTACAGGTGTTAGTGACAGAACCAAACACCTGTTGTTAACAGCTTGCACACCAGCATTAATTTTTGCTGTCTCACAGCTCCTGGGTATATGAATGAAAAATGCATGCATAGAAGCAACTCAGCTATTAATCAAATACAGGGAAGACAAAATATGGAGCATAAAATCAAATATAACACCGACTTATTCCAGTTTTGTAATTATTACGACAGCAGAGCGGCAGCTTAGTGATCATTTTAGGCAACATGACAAACGGTTTAAGGCTCGGGTTTCACGTTACAGCGTTCCAAACATACCGAGCTACAGATAAATGCAGCACTTGCTGATCTGGTGATGTAGAGTGCTTCAAGTAGAGAGCTGGTGATGACACATGTCTGTTGAAGAGCCCCGAGCCCACGGCCTGTTTGTCTGTTACACCTGCTCCCTTCAAGATGTAAGACCACGGTTTTTGCACAGAGAATCTGCCCCCACGTTCTGCCATCAACCCTCCATAGACAGATTTTGCACTCTCTATACATGTACTGTACTAAGTCTTGTAAACTGATTGCATGACAGGCGTGGATAATTGCTTTCTTCAAGAGCTCCATAAACTGTCACACTCCAGCTGTCCTTTTCTTTCCCTCATTGGTCTCTCTGACCTTATTCAACCATAACATGAACCTACCCTTACTTTACATTCCCATGTGACTCAGTTGTCTAAAAAACACATGAAATCTGATCACCTTCCTACCCTGTCAGAACACTGAGGCCTTATATCGAAACCACAGCAGCTGTTTGTGTGCAGGTGTGCCTTTGGAAACCATGTGCACACAGATCGCACTGTGTTGGATTTGGGGGTAACAGAGCAGGTTTTCTCCTAAACATGTGACATGATGATGACTAATACTATGTGACCTTCTTCACCATATGTGTACACATTCATGCAAAACAAGAGTCATGCTCATAAAGATCTGTGTTCTCCTCACAGGTGGTGTTCAGTCGGCACTGCAGCCCATGTGACATCAAGGAGCTTCTGTGTTCCTCATCTAACATTCCCAGGTTTGTTGTTTAGTTTGTTTGTTTTGCTCATTTATTTAATCACACAGAGATGCAATAAAGCTGCACAAAAATATATAACACAGCAAGAATATTCTGCAATAAAGCAGCCAGCCAATATAATAATAATCAGATACACTAAATTAGATACAAAATTAGTCATGCACATCAAAGCAGACAGTGATAAATGAGAAAAGAAAGATGTAGTTATTATCTGTCTTTAAATCTGTTTTACTTTTACTGAGTAAAATGAACTTTTTATACAAAACGTTCTTTTATTTGGCACTCTTCCCTCTTTACTTTCACTTTTCTACTTTGGTTTTTACTACTCTTCTTTGTAATATTAGATAATATATTCTCGCCACAATATGCAGTTTTGTATATAGCAAAACAATCATTTACCAAGTACTATAGAAACAGGGATACTACAACAAATATACATATATATATATAGTATATATGTATGTGCAATATGTATTTCTAATCTTATTGCATTGCCTGTGTGCAGTTTATTGCTGTGTTGCTCCTTGCCTGTGAAACAGCTGCCCTCTGGGATCATAATAAAGTTTGAACTTGAACTTGGATTTAAACTTAAACTAATATAATACTTAACAATGTCTCATCCTTGGCAAAGTACAAATCTTAAAAATTTTGAAAGACTTCAGAGTTTGAGAAATAGTGGGAAATAATAGTGGGGGGAAAAAAGATCATAAAACTCTGCGTGTTTCTCATTTTCTTTTCATCCTCTCACTGCAGGAACACTGCCATCATGATGGTGGACCCAGAAGGTGCTTTGGTCTCCATAGATCCCACCATGCCCACCAACTCTCCAAAGTAACCAGTGTTATGATAAATCTCCACCCCATTTCACATATCTAAAAAAAAAAACTTTCTTTCACTCTAAAAACTGTAAAAACTAGAAATTGTGGATTAGAAATAATAACTGCTCCTCTGATTTCCTCACAGCTCTTTGTACAAAGTTGTCCCTCTGTCTACTGGTCAACTTGGAGGTAAAGTATCAGCTTTATTTTCATTGACAGTAACTAGCTCATTATCACATACAGTACAATCAACACCATATCTCTTGTGAATGTAATAAAGAGCTTGAAAATACCAAAATTGACAATATGATTGCTGTGCACAGTGATTTATCAGGAGTGTATTTCATTCTGCAGAAAAGGAAGACATGTTTCAGAATGTGTTGTCCCAGGTGGCTGAGCAGTTCAGCAGGTAACACCTCAGTTGTTTATGTTATGTTATGCCTGTCCTTCCCCACCCTCACACATACCTCACACACATACCTGACACCAGTGACTTACAATGATAATGCATGCTGCAACCTATAGAGGCAAGTTTAATCAGACAACAAGTTCTTTCACCTCTGTCATTTATTTTGTAGACTTATCTTATTTTATCATTATGACCTCTGAACCTTGTGTCATTTTCTTATGATTATCTATCTGTATCATTTGCCTTCCTCTCACAGAGCCTTTCGCATCAATGAGTTAAAGACTGAGGTCACCAACAGGCTAGCAATGCTGGAGAAGAGAGTGGAGCGTAAGTGGTACATTTTACCGTATAATTTAGATGAAAGGACCTTCCCATCAAATACAGCGAGTGGAAACATGTTCCTAAAGTGAAGCCCAACTGTGTCTTGTTATCTTGTTTCAGTGGAGGGTTTGAAGGTGGTGGAGATTGAAAAGTGTAAAAATGATCTGAAGAAGCTACGAGATGAGATGACTTCAAGAGGTGGCGGCAGGTGAAATGAAGAAATTAAACATTAGATGTCTTATCGCAGGTGTCATTAGAAACCAAATGACGTAAAATGAATGTCAAATAAAATGTCTTTTTTGGGACTTCTTTCCTTTTAAATTCAGAGTAAACTGTCCATGTAAATACAACTTCTCAGACGATGGGAAGAAGGTCACTCCTAGGCGAGATGTTCCAAATTACCCAAAGGTACGTCCACTGGGACTAATATCTCCATTACTATTGTAATATGAATATAGAGTAAACTTCATAAATCTCTATATTGTCTGACAGCTTTTTTTATTTGGCACATACAGTACACACTGTCTCAGGAGACTGTTGAGGCACTCAAGAAGCCAACATTTGATGTCTGGCACTGGGAACATAACGAGGTTTGTTGATATATGCCTCTCCATGATTCAATCAGACATTTCCTTTCCATGTTATCCAGGTAACAGATACCTGACAGTCTTTTCTTTTCCTTTGTGGCTGCAGATGCTAAGTTGTTTGGAGTATATGTACCATGACTTGGGACTGGTGAAGGAATTCAACATGAACCCCATCACACTCAAACGCTGGCTGGTAAAGTTAGAGCAAAGACAACTGAACACATGAATACACTTCATACTTCAATGCACATGATGCAGTGCTCAAACCACATTTGAAGTGTTGCAAAGAGTCACATCAGTGCTATGACAGATTACACATGATTATCAAAGGGTACAAGACTGGAAATATGTTTGATTTAGGATTCTTCAGTCAGTCGTTGAATGAATAATTCTCTGTCTTCTAGTTGGCGATTCAAGAGAACTACCGTAACAACCCTTTCCACAACTTTCGCCATTGCTTCTGCGTTAGTCAGATGATGTATGGCATGATTCACCTCTGCAACCTACAGGTATGGTGCATGTTCTCGGTCATTTGAGTGAATTATCTGCCAAAAAGAGACAAAATAACAGATTAGGTTTGGTTCTGAATGATCAAACACTTCTTACAAGTCTTATTTGTTTTCAGAGTACCAACGAATACATTTCCAGACTGGACATTTAGCCATAACAACTTTCATTTACACTGTTGTCCAGGAGAAGCTGACTCTCACAGATATGGGAATTCTAATGACAGCTGCGGTGTGCCATGACCTGGACCACCCTGGCTACAACAACACGTAAGACTCACTATTCTGTCTGTAGGGGTGTTGACAGATAGAGCAATACGGATGCCCATTGACCCCAGTATGTTTTGACATCCTCGACACAACACTGTTGTCAATGAACTGTGAAACTAGTTCAGCATGGAGTGAGTTCGGGTATGAAAACACGCTGATTCAGATTATCATGTTGTTGGAGTTTTGGGCAGGTGAGAACCTCTCTTATCAGGGAAACTTATCAGGAAAACATACAGTCAATCAATCTACTCACCCATGTCATCCATCTATCAGGTATCAAATCAATGCTCGCACAGAGCTGGCAGTGCGCTACAATGACATATCTCCTCTGGAGAACCATCATTGTGCTGTGGCCTTCCAAATCCTTTCTCTTCCTGAGTGCAATATCTTTGCAAATGTGGATCCCGAGGCATTCAAACAGATCCGACAGGTGAGATGTGCATGTAAAACTAACAAGCATGCTGAGTTTAACCTAATCCTACACAGTCTTGTCACATATTAACATATCAATCTGAAGAATACTGTGATTTTATGTCCTAAATGTAAACGTTTCAAGAAGTTTTGCTCTTATATTTCCAGGCGATTATCACCCTCATTCTGGCCACTGACATGGCCAGACACGGGGAGATACTAGACTCCTTTAAGCAAAAAGTGGACAACTTTGACTTCACCAATGAGGAGCATGTGACATGTGTACGTATACATTAAGCTTAATGAGATCACGCTGTAGCTCCACCTGACATCAGCTGTTTACTGTACTGCACATACAAGATATGACCACGACACAAGCAGGCCTTTATCTGTTGAGCCTGTTGGAATTAACAGAAACCAAATGGGTTGTATTAGCGTAATTGGGAAAGGAGTCATATAAATACAGTAGATGCTTTAAGTCAGGGTTGTGTATGTTGGTGATGAATAGGCTTCTTTATCCTGTGTTTTGAGTCAGGGGTCGGTGGGTCATGTATGTTTGTTCATGCACGTCTGTTTGTTTCTTCAGCTGAAGATGGTTTTGATCAAGTGCTGTGACATTTCCAACGAAGTGAGGCCAACTGAGGTAGCTGAGCCATGGGTTGACTGCCTATTGGAGGAATACTTCATGCAGGTGACCTCAACCAAAGCATTCACAGATCTAAAGTCACCATGTCAACTCAGATGGTGGAAGAAAAATACATTGTGAGCAATAGCTACCTATAAGAGGTTTGCTGTCTCACATTGAAAAAATATTTCCACTTATGTGCCTCCCAGAGTGACAGGGAGAAGTCCGAGGGTCTCCCTGTGGCTCCCTTCATGGACAGAGATAAAGTCACCAAACCCACAGCTCAGATTGGATTCATCAAGTTCGTCCTCATCCCAATGTTTGAGACTGTCATGAAGGTAGGATAATGTGTGTACACATGCGTTCCTTTATAAATACACACACTGATTATCATGCAATGCTCTTACTGTGGTGTCTACAGCTTTTCCCTCAGATTGAGGAGATCATGGTTCAACCTTTGAGAGACTCTCGTGACCACTATGAAGAGCTGAAACAAATTGATGACGCCATGACAGAGGTAGAACCTATTCTATTCTATCTATCTATCTTCTATCTATCTATTTGCACTGTCGAGCTTTGTTCAGACAGACGTGTCAAACTAAATCTGTTGCTAGTCACCTGACACTCTGTAACATAGTAAGTAAATTGTAGCACTATTACAACCAGCTTATGTTGTACAACATAACATCAAAATGTAGGCTTGTTTGGTGAGTAGCAAAGCTAGAGTCACTGTGATATGAGCCAGGTTGCTAAAACATACACATACAAACACACATAGACACATACTGTACATGCCAGTCAAATGTTCACAAATGCATACTCCAATACACTTTTCTCTGAGCTCCCGTTACTTACCAGCTAGCTACTGTGACTATTACATGTAAGAACAATTTTGGAAACATGCTTATTCACTTCCTTGCTGAAAGTTAGATAAGAGGATTGATGCCACTCTCAGATCTGTACTGTAAATATAAGGCTACTACCAGAAGCTAGTTAGCTTAGCTTAGTACAACTACTAGAAGCAGAGGGAAACAGCTTGCCTGGCTCTGTCCAGCACCTCCAAAGAATAATTATGTTAATCTCTGCCAGAAAGTGAATAAAGCATTTCCCAAAATTACACATTTGTGCTGTGCTTTTTCAATTTGGCAATGCAAAACCATAAACACCATAAACAATGTAACAAGTTCAGAATGAAAAATAAGAATATAACAATATCAAAATTATTATTATGTTTTTTTTTTGTGGCACCAATCATGCAGTCAAAATTTCATATTGTGACCTCGTGAATAAGGCTGAGAATAAGACTGGTTTGAGCCTACACACATGCA
Source organism: Argyrosomus regius (assembly GCA_946959425.1). NCBI lineage: Eukaryota > Metazoa > Chordata > Actinopteri > Sciaenidae > Argyrosomus > Argyrosomus regius. The sequence goes on from OX336889.1 coordinate 13,763,532, forward strand.
GCGATCACAGGCTAAAGTGATACATCTGCATGGTCGCAGACATGTCATTGTGCCTGTGTGGACTGACCAACCTAAATTTAGTTCGGAGTACACTGCCAGTCTAAGAGCTTAAAATAATGGCAGTAGTACAAGCTTCCTGCTGCGAAAAGGAAGCATGTAGAGAACAAATCCATGTCAATCTACACAGTGTCATTTAAGTTTTTCACCTGGAGCTGCCAAACACTCCGAATCTGTTATAATCTGTTATGCAATTTGTTTCACATGGGTGGGGTCACACACACATGCATGCCCACGCCCATCCAACCACTTGCTAACATAAAGGTGTGTCTTTTGTTCAATGAGGCACAGAAGAAAAAAACTGAAAATATGTCATTAGGCGGGAAGAAGAAGTAAGCTCTGCAGTGAGTGAGTGCAGTGGTATCTGTGTAAGTAAAAGCAACTGACTCCTTGGTTGTGCTTTAGTGTTTAGTGTTAGTGTCATGAGTGTGCTCTGTCTCTGCCTCTCTTTGGCCTCTCCACAGCAAAGCTCCTCTATACTGAACTCTATCTACAAAAGCCAGACCTTTATGAATGCGCTGCACTTTCATCACTTTGGATTCGCCTTTTAAGTGTTCATTTCAATTTGCTCACAAGGAGGAAAACCAACAGGGTAATCCCGTTTAGTCGGTTCAAGCTGAATTGGTTCAGCATGAGAAATTCTTGGCAAGTGTGAGGGTCTCGGTTGTGTGGAAGTTAAATGGCCTACAAAGGAAAAAGAAAGAAAGAATGAAAAGTTGAACCGCTTATGAGAAAGAAAGAAACTCCATGTCAATTCTTAAATATTAAGACCAAATCAACCAATTACATAAGCAAGCACAGTTCTAAAATAAAAATATTTTGTTTTTAGATACCAGCTCTATTTGATTACTGCATTATCATGACTTAGTTCATTTTGCTGTTGTAACGGCTGAAAACAAAGTGGTGGAATTGTTGCTCGTTTGTTTCCTTCTTAAACACCATGTTTCCTTTTTTTTTACAGTGACAAGATACAACATTTTCCGCACATGAATTGAACCTTTAACATCCTTTCTGTTATTTTACGTTGACCTTTTCCACAGAAATAGGATGAAGTTGCTTCTAGACTCTGAGTAAGTTTTGACTTTCCTCATAGGGAAGCCAATTCTCCCTCACAGCTCTAAGGCAACTTCAGCCCAATAGCCTTTATCTATGGTGGACGATAACCACCCAAACTTTTGGTGGTCAGGCATGGTTTGTGCTGATCTAGGCACAGCTCTCAGTCAATGAGTTGTTTTTTAAACCTAGTTTTAGTTTTGGCTTTCCTCCTTAACACCCTGCTGTTTCTCTCAGCCTAATCCAAGCTCTTATTTTATTGCAGGGGTCTTCGTTTGTGTTCAAATTAAGGAAAGACTTTAAAAAACATGACTGAGGCCTCAGTGAAGACGTTCTGCGCTGCGTTGATGACAGTTGGATCGGGAGGGCGAGAAAAGAGACTGCTTGGCTACATACTGAACTAAACTTAGGCGTCAAGGTGGCATACTTGAACTTTGACTTAGACTTTTGCACTGGATGTAACAGAGAGAGACCTGGTGACCTCTCTGTATATTTATGGTGTTCATGTTGTTCTCCCTACTTTTTATTTTTATTTCATAGTGCCTCGAGAGTTTAAAGGACCAGTTTCTCCAAAACACATACTCAAAACCTATTTTAAGATTGATCACCATGCATTTTTTTAAAAATACAATGGCTGCAGAATGGGCCTCACAAACAGTAAATGATCGTTTATTTTTTCCCAATTTTTCCAGTAGAAAAATAAAATGCACCAAACTGGGATGTTTTCACCTCACTGTAGCAATAAGTTTTTGATTGATATGGTCCACTGGGTGTTTTCCAAAGAATAATGCATCTTCACACCTTTATTATTTTTGTTCACACACAATGAGCAGTTCATTAAACCATCACATGTCTACGTGTATTCTCTTACCTTCAACACTTGTTAATAAAAGAAAGCCACATAGGTGCATATATTGTTCAAGGTGTTACACAATTTGTCCTGTAAAAACATTTTAATATCTCATAATACATGTAAAACTGTGATTTGTATGTCTGTTCATCTGTCACACCCTGTGAGTCTTTATATATAAAGGTTACACAACACATTTCAGAGTGTCGTCTATGTTAAAAGGGCAACTGTGTTCCCACAGTAAGTCAACTCCAGTCATTTTATGTGATGGAACAGACTATCAATGAGGTCTGTCAGAGAAAAGTTAGAAATAAACTTGGACAAATTAAATTAGCCTGTAAAGTACCGTACAATGATCACACAGAGTGAAGCAAGTTCTTTGTGAGTTCAAAGTGAAAACTTACTTGCTGACTGTGGACTTCAATGTACCTCCACATGATTCATTACTTATTACTGTATATAAACATTAAGGCTTCCACCTTCGCAATCAGCTTTTTCTGGAGCGTTCAGCCAAACTACACAAGCTTTATCAGTTTGCTCAGTTGTCACGGAGATGGATCCATTGCCATGCAAGCTTAGTAGCTGATATGATTTAATTGATTTTCACTTTCAGGACTTTTTATTCTATCTTGAGCTGCTCATAACAGCTACATGCGTGCCAACAGATCTCTATTACAACTAAAGAGAACTAGCTGCTGATGAAGACCATGTGATACAAGGATATGGAAAAAGCTTGTAAATGAACATGGAACTTTGACAGACAGCATAATACAATACATCAAGTGCCTTTCTCATTGTGGAAACATTTCACTTAGGATTATTGGATTATTGTAACATCTTTTACAGATATTATGAAGTTAAGAACGCAAGTTCAATAACACATCATACCTGAAACTTTATAGCTGCAAAAGACTTTCATTCAAACTTCTTTTCTCTTTTGACAATACAGACTGATGCTTTATTTGACGTATAGTGATGTGTGATCTTCACATCCTGAGTTGTTGTGCAGACGTTCCAGTTATACACGGCTTCTCTGCCCATCGTCCTGATTGAGTTTTATTTTATTGTCACATTTTAGACTTGAGGGCTAGAATACAGTCAACATGTGTTGAAATATGACTAGTTATCCAGTTGTGTACCACCCAAAGGTGCCACTTATCTCAGCCTGCACCACGCCCCTCTCTCATGCCTCAGCTTTCCTTTTGAGTCATATCAGACCTGGGTGGTTTCCCTCCAGCTACTCCACAGTGTTTTTATTACTGTGGGTTTTTGGCAATATGTTGCCAATTACTCCAGAGTGATTATTGCCTCACCTGTTGGCCTCATCTCTCTCTCTCTCTCTCTCTCTCTCTCTCTCTCTCTCTCTCTCTCTCTCTCTCTCTCTCTCTCACACACACACACACACACACACACAAACACACACTGAATGACACCTACATAGCTATGAGGAAATCATATTATCAATTCAGAGTAACACACACTATGACTCACCAAAGGCTTAACTTGTACTAAATGTTTTTTGTCTAGGCTTGTTTGTGCATTCCAAAATCAAGTAGGAGAATTAATAAAAGTCAACTTCACTCCTCGAGTCTGTCGCTTTAATTTGATAAATCTTATGATTCATTCACATTTTCATGGTCTGAATTTTTTTTTAATTAGTCTGATCTGTTTTGTGCATACTGCTGCTCCCACTTGAAAGTCGATGATATCAAAGCAATAAAAAAAAAAAGAAAAACAGTAGACTGCATGTTATTGCTGAGAAAGTGGGTAAACATATTTCAGTGTGAGTGTTGTATGAATGAACGTAATTACCCATCACCTTCTCCACATGGCGTGACAGAGTGTATTGACATTAACCAGCAGGAATGCTCTGAGGAAACAACATGCTGGCTTATCATCAGATGATACTGCACAGCACTCTGCTGCATTGCCAACGATTAAAGGAGAACTATTCTACCCCCTTTTCCACCAGTTCACACAGTTCCCAGGTGTCTTAATGTAATGTAAAAATCTTTTGGTCAAAGGTGTCTGTCCCTTTAAATGCAAACGAGCTGCTGCCTGCTGCTCGTTCCGCTTCCGCCCAGCGTGCCCATATATGTCTATGAGCGTGCCGACCTGAGTTCGGCGTCAGGCTGCCATGACAACAGTTGAACACGAGCACTGGGCATGGCTGCTTGTAAACAGGTACAACCTTACATGTTTGAGCCAGAGTCAGACCCTGAGAATGAAGAGGCCCCAGAACAAGGCAGACAACCGAGGAGAGGGCAGGACATTTCTGAATGGTAAGTTTATGTAATGTATTTTTACATCTCTTTGTTTGTTTAGATGTCGGCAAACGGCTAGCGCTAGGCTAATGATGCTAGCGTGTATGTAGCGTTTTTATGTACATGCTATTGGAAAAATACGTATATAAATGTAATTAAATACAAGTAACGCAAACGTTACTAAGCTATTCCCGTTACACCAGTAACAAGCTCAGACAGCATATTTTTCCACTAGTACAGGTGGAAATTTTTGCTTTTTATACACTTACTGGCCACTGACAGTGCTCAAAATCACCAGCCAAATGTAGGTAAAAAAAAAAAGTAATGTGGCTAATAGAGTTCAGACAAAGGCATGACTATTGTACGGTGGCCGACAAGGGCAAACGGCCAAACGCTGCAAACACAGGAATGATGCAAAACCAAAAACACACAAACACATAAAACAAATGCAGCAGAAAAACGCTGCAAGAGAAAATGCTGCAATTACAGAAACGAAGCAGAAGCAAAGACATGCAAACCCACAAAACAAATGCGAAAGAAAAATGCTGCAAATACCAAAAACACACAAAACCCCAAAACAACTGCAAGAGAGAAGCACTGCAAATTCACTCCACAAAACGGAAGTGTGCCAGACCACTACGGGGACCCGACCTGAGAGATGGACCAGTCCAGTGGGGCCCAGTCCCTCTTTAAAACATGAGCGGGATGCCCAGAAGAAAGTTGGCTAACTTTTGGAGAAAGGGCTGGCTCAATTCGTGGCAGCGGCAGCTAGTAGTGGCGCTTCCGGCCTGCCGCGGCAGCTGCTGCTGTTATGGGCATTTGTTTTTATTTTTTATTTTATAAAACAGTCGTCAGAGTTGTATTTGACTGGCAGTAGCATTTCCATTATGTGATTTCTGCATAATTGGCAGCTTTCCCACACGCCGACATGTCAATGCCCCACACAGCAGTAGTTGCCGTGGCAGGGCAGTGGCAGCTGCCCCACACAGCAGCAGCGGTTGAGAGATGAATTAAGAAAACCTTGCAAATTAATGCAGAAATCACATGATGAAAATGATACTTCCAGCGAGTCTAATGCAACACTGACGACTGTTTTATAAAATAAAAATTAAAAACAGATGCCCATAACAGCAGCAGTTGCCATCAGGTCAGTGGCAGCTGGGGGTGCCTCTACTAGTGCTAAGTGCCACTACTAGCTGCCGCTGCCACGAATTGAGCCAGCCCTTTCTCCAAAAGTTAGCCAACTTTCTTCTGGGCATCCCGCTCATGTTTTAAAGAGGGACTGGGCCCCACCGGACTGGTCCATCTCTCAGGTCGGGTCCCCCTAGTGGCCTGGCACACTTCCGTTTTGTGGAGTGAATTTGCAGTTGTTTTAGGGTTTTGTGTGTTTTTGGTATCTGCAGCATTTTTCTTTCGCATTTGTTTTGTGGGTTTGCATGTTTTTGCTTCTGCTTCATTTCTGTTATTGCAGCATTTTTCTCCTGCAGCATTTTTCTGTTGAATTTGTTTTATGTGTTTGTGTGTTTTTGGTTTTGCATCATTCCTGTGTTTGCAGCGTTTGGCCGTTTGCGGCGCATTTGCCCTTGTCGGCCACCGTACAATAGTCATGTCTTTGTCTGAACTCTATTAGCCACGTTACATTTTTACCTACATTTGGCTGGTGTCTGGATTTAACTTTGCAGGCAGTGTAGGTCTTTCTCCTGGAACCTCATAACTAGTATGTTTATCAGATATTGAAGCATAGACATATTATGTACTTATTGACATGAAAAACTTTGAGAATTGTTGCATTTTCTAACCTGTTGTACTTAATAAAATATTCAAACAAAGTACACCTGCAATGTTGTCACTTATTGAATTTCTTTCCTATTATAGGTGTACTTGTGGAAATTGTGCCACAATGCCCACAGAGCCAGAGAATATCTGCTGCAGGGAGATACCACAGGTAGTATGAATGTGTGGTGAATGAAATTGTCATTACGTAGTCATAATTTCTATAATCTAATGTGATTTACCATTTCCAATTTACTAGGTAACAAGAAGACTACAGCAGGTTCCAACCCAGCCAAAATGCATGGTTGACCACCCTGGCCTTGAACCTGTGTGTTTAAATGTGTTCTCCCTACAAGAACGCATTAAATATCTACAGAGCAGACTATGGGCCTTTACGTCTGAGAGGAATAGAGTAAGTATAATAGAATAATAGTACAGTAAGTTCTTTTATGCATATGCGTAGACTGTTATTATTGTAATATAAATGAGTAAGGATTAAAGTACAATCAAATACGGTTCCCTCTATCTTACATTGCTTACTGTTAATTGGACATGTTTGTTACTTGTTATCATGTTACATATCAAACACTGAAAGCACACAAAACATTATACATATTATACGTATAGATTTTATTGTCAAGATTCTTTCAAACATCACACAACTTTTCAACTTTTCAATATACTACCTACAACAGTAGTCCAAGAAAATGTTTTGGTCAGCATTTCACAGAAGCCATTTCAGAAGAAAAAAGATGACACACGCTATAAATGCATGGTACCATGAAACTAACTAGTACACTTTGTTTTAGCTGTTACAGATACTTGGCCTGCAGGAGTTTCATTAGCTGGTGTTGGGGATTTCTCGGCAAGAGAATCAGAGTGGTGCTGCCCAGCTGTGTGGCGCTACGGATACGGGCAGAGTTCCCAGACGCTCAAGGAAGCTACGTGGGATTCAGACCTGAAACATAAATAAAACGAGTTTCTGTGACAAGTTGAGACAATGTCCACTACTTTTATTATATTTTAGTGTCTTGTTTGTTTATGAGAACTAAATGCAGAAGATTTGTTAAAATACTTCATTTTATCTTGTCCGTAAGTAAGTGCACTAATAACCTCGTAACCTTTCAGTCCATACATCAAAAGATAAGTCCCTCAAATTGAGCATCCACCCAACCTGCTACCTTGTGACTCATTGGACTGTTAAATGTTTTTACGAGTGCAACAATAATTAACGTAAGTGATATCTAAAACCCTTTAGTCATTCACTTCGCCTTGAGGCTGGGTGTCACATCATTTTTAACTGCCATAATACTTCAATGGGCCTGTTTGTTAATGTGAAAGTGAATACGGTATCTACTACAAAAGCACCTTGAAGCTGGTTAAATGAGCAAGAGTTTAATTTTTTTCTTTGCACAATATCCAGACCTAAGCATGCATGCAAAGGAAGGTGTGGCCCTTTTACAGTGACATTTGATCGGTGGTTTGGTACATGATCCATGATAATTTAATAGACTTTGACTTTGATGGTATAAGACATAATATATTGTAATATATTTTAAAAATGACATAACTTGATACCAGTGTAGTAGGGTGTGCTCATGTACTTTGATGATATGTCATCATCATCACATTTTGTTGCTATTAGACAGGTAACACAGTGACATTATACCATCATTTCCTTTAGCTCATAGGAGAAATAATGGCTGAACACTGCCACCAGTAAACCATCTGCCAAAGAAGCTGTTGGCGGTTCTATGATGTTCATCTGCTGGTTAAAGGGGTGCTCCAGTGATTTGGCATTACACTTCCATAATGTTGGGAGACTTATAAGAAACAGATAAAAAAAAATGAACAATCAAAATTGAAGTAGTGGAAGACGAGATATCCTGATTCTTGATTAATTTATCTAGACTATTTTTTTTGGAAAGCGTCTCTTCAGAGCCACATAAAACATTATTCATCTGTTTGCACAGGATGGTGATTATCGTTCTGGTTGTTCTGAAGGCATTCCTCTTTGTTTGGTGAAAATTGCTGCAGTCTGTGTGTTACTTTTTGTCCATTCATCTTATAGTGTTCCCAGGATGGATCCATTACCTTTTTTGACCCTACCACTTGGGGGCGACAAAGTTATCCAACACATTGTGGCTTTAATTTTCATTATTGTCATATTGTCAAATAATGAAAATCAAAGCCACAATGTGAATATAATATTATATATTATATTCTTGCAGTGTCCCTCTATGGGCTTTGTTACTTTATTTTCAGTTCTTTATTTTTTTTCAAATTGCCTCAGAGTTGCATTATGATTGTTTGAACCAATGAATTATTAATACTGACAATTTTCTGCAAATCCCTGCAGCCTTATTAGTGCCTGTCAAAAGTTATGAGCAAAAGTTATGCAGATGCGCATTCTCTATATTAATTGTGCAGGTACTACCACCCACAGCTTTAACTTTTCTATGAATGATGGATTACAAATCTACACTGGTGGTCTAACAAATCCAATGAGTCTGAGCCAGGAGAAAGTTTAAAATGCTTTGAGAAACCGAAAGGTAATTTGATCCAACAGTTTTATCGCAGCTTATCAGGCAAAACGCATGTGAGAAAGATGTATACAGGAATGTTGATCAAAATTGATAAAATATTCAGTTTTCAAAGCAGCACGGAGAAGAGAGGGAAAACACCCACTGTCTGTTGTGGCTGCAATGTTATTTACTGTTTGTGCTGTGCAATGAGCCTGTTTTGACTTGACTACAGTATAGGCAGTCACATGTTCAAGAGAATAGAAAGTTCTTAATACGAACCCTTTCTCTCTTTTGTTCTATCATCCAAAAGACATCTTGGAGCCATCTCTAAAAAGCTCTTTAAACTTCATGTGAGTTCTGCAAAATTCTCATTAAAAGAGAATATATTTACAGGTGTGCTTAAGACTTTTGGCAATCACTAAGGAAAATGTCTTTTTTTCTAATTTTCTATTTCCTCCTTTCCTCCCCTTTTTCTCCTTTACTTAGTCACTACTCTCCCAGGTCAGAATGCACCGTGGAGAATTCCTCCCAGCATGTGCTGGGGTAAAAGGGCATTGTGTGTATGTGTGTGTCCGTGCATGCACACGCGTGTGTGTGCTGTCAACAAGCTTTCCAAAGGCTTGCAGCAGGAAGCCGCTGATGATACATGGCCTCCTTTCATGGGAATCTGGGTAAAATACAAAACACATGGTGTGGGATAGACTCCGGCTGTAGTACCTGTAATATTACCTTACTGTCCATTTATCTGTTCTGCATTACTTCCAGTGTGTCGTGCAGCTTTTACAGTAATCTGAATGTGTAAACTGTAAGATTCTCCACCAAGTCTATAAACACATGCAGTTCTCCATTTATCTTTTGCCGGACCACAGATTGTTGGTCTGGGGAATGAGTCAGCCACACAGGCTTTTCTCTGCTTACCAGACAACAGCGAAGCCCAGACCTGTTTCATGTGAGCAAACACGCATGCAGACAAAGCCATGCTTGTGGAAGAGGCAGTTAAATCATGAGGGATGGCCCATTCCCCTGACTCCCACATTCAAGAATGCCCAGTTCCTTGTTTGAGCACCATGGACTGCGGACACAAGCTAGATTTACTGAAGACAGTTACATCCCTGACAAGAATGGCAAGAAGTCAAAGGTCAGAAGGGAGAGTTAACCCTGAATTCTGGTCATGCATTTTTGTGTCAGCGACTACTTTGTGGCAGTGGAAACAAAGAGCAGTGTTTGATGGTGTACATCTAACCATCACAACAACTGTTTTTCTTTTCTCCCTCTCTTAGAAAACACACCCACTGAAGCAGTAACTCCTTCTTTAATTGAACTTCCTCTTCTCTCTTCTCTTGAGATATCCTTGTTAAAGTTTTTGCTCTAGTTATACGAATAACCCAATCCAAAAACTTACACGTTGGTTTAACAGCTACTTTTTATTACAAGACCTCACACATTCAGCCAGAGGGCCCCGAGACACCTGTGCTACATCCTGATAAAACAGGTTTTAAACTTAATGTGCTGTGCCTTAATAATGTTTACATCATTTTATGTTTTGGTTTGTGTCTCGTTCTTTAAAGATAATTTCATTGTAAATAAACATTGTTTACAATCATTATTACTCACCTCTCATCCTTCAGGTGTATAAAACCTCATAAAAACTTGCAGTGGCTTTTTAATGTTTTGAAACTTTTCACCATGGCTTCCAGACTTCTTCACCTACTCTGGTAGGTGAAGAAGCTGATGTGCAATACAACCTTCTTCATTTATCAGAAAGCATATTACATCACCTTCATGTGCACACCGTACTCCACGGAGTACCTTTAATTTGACTGAAAACATTTCTTTGTACAGTGTATTGTATTGCAAGCTATCTAATTTCTCACGATGAGTACATCATCCATCATAATATCATATATCCACACCTCTCCATACAGTTTGTTCTCTTTTAGGTCACTGCAGTAACTATCAAAGGCAACATTGGCTTAAGTAAATATTGAAAGATCTGATTTCCAAAGAGCAGTGCACATAGAGACTATCTCAGGTCAAGTATCCATTTCCTGAATACCAGCATCATTTAGTTAGTTTCCTTGGCTTTCTAAGCTGCATCATGCAGCTGAGACCCCCAAAATACACATGATGTGATATGTGTGGTGATATGTGTTGTTAGAGAATAACAAGATCTGTTTGTCTACGTTTGTCCTGAAAAGTGTTGTTGCTTTTTGTGGGTCGTATTATGCAAGAAGCTGAACTTTATGGCGATTTTGTACTTCATGGTTGCAAAGGTCATTCATGCTCTGTCAACACAGCACACCTAAACTTTTGCCTAATTTAATTTTTTGTCTATCAAACTTTATCTTTACTATGTCTATTTTATTATCACACTCAAATTTTTTATGCATCTCAGTCAGAGGCGGTGTTGTAATGAATTTGCATGTAGGTTTTTAGGAGAGAAACAAGAACAGATTGGAGCTCACTGGTTGAAAGCAAATATTAGAGGCATGCAAACAACACAAACTGGGACATGGAAAGATTTGTTTTCCACAAGCTATCATAGCTGTTGAGAAACTTTGGTGCATATTTTCTTTCGCTTTAACTCTGAGCAACAAAATATCATAAAATATTGCAGTCACAGTCCCTGTGGTTACTTCTTCATGCTTTTACACTTTGTATGTGTTGAAACAGGGGTAATTATCTTATATTTACTATTTACAGTGTTATATTTCTTTCACTTAATTAAACCGTGCACACATAAAAACAAAAGCATCACTGTAATAAAAGACAGTCTTAATGTTTCCCCTCATTTACAATTTACAGCCTTCAAAAACCAGACATTTTACTGGTGTGCTGTTTTTCTGGGGAGAAGCGGTTAAATTAATCGTTCCCCCAGTCAACCAGAGGACCAGAGAACCAGAGAACCAGAATTGAATTATGTAGATTCAACAACACCATTACATCCATAAACAATCACAATTATGTTGATCAATTAATAATCTCATGGAATGCTGATTGGCTTTTTTGTTCCTCCCACATTGTACACTCAGTATGTCAAAGCAGTGAGAAGCAGTAAAGCAGCTGGACAGTTGGAAATGTTAATCCCAGTGCACGAAAGGGAGCGGCAGTTCAGTTTGTTTACAGCGTGTTAATCTGGAGCAGGCATCTTGATTGTGTGCTGGCAGAACATCAGCGGCTGTACCGTGACTGCCGGGCTACATGGCAATTACTCTGGCCTCTTATCTGTTGTGAATAGCAGGCCTAATGACAGATGGACATATGGAGTATATGGTTTCAAAAAAAGGCCACCAGCAAGAAGTGCCTTAAAGTCTTTACTCGGTAATCTCAGTCTGTCTGATTGGAATAGAGTTAGGTTTTGCTATACGTGATGCTAATCACTATGTAATATAATAATACCATTGCAACCCATTTAACAAACATTTTTTACATCCAACTCTGTGAATTAAGGGTTTATTTAGAAAAACAGTGATGCTGATTGTTGGAACAGTGGAAAGATTAACAAAGACAACCGTGGAGGGTTTTTAGTTCATTATTTATTTTGTTTCTGTACAGTCTGACGTGTGTTCTATCATTATCTGTGAGGTAAGATTACTGGTTTTGTCAATGGAGTCTGGTGGGCCGTAACGCATATTGGTTTTGGTCTGAGATGTTGGTGCTCTAGTGCGACATCTAGTGACAGTGATTTTTTATTTATATGGTCTTATACTAATGGGTAATATTACAGTAAAGTATGACCTACTGAGCAACTGCTAAGGAAATTATGTAAAATTACTGGTTTGGTAAATAGAGTCTTGTGGGCTGTAGCACCCATTTGTTTTGGTCTAAGATGCTGGTACATGTTTAGTGATTCACCTCTGAATGACTCCCAGCAACCTAATTAAATGTCCCCCCACAGAGAATTAGTAGTAATTTCTACTTTAACCGCAGAAAGCCAAGAGTCTGATTAATTAAATACCAAGGAGATCTTTCCTGTATCCTGAGCAGATGTTTTCTGTCATGTGCTTCCTCAGAGCAAGACTTTAATCAACGCCATCTGATGAAGGGAAACTTTCTGAAGATTCTTGGCCATGTATCATCTACCTTTACCAACCAGCAATACACTCAGGCTGTAGTAGTTGAGGTTGAAGATACATGTATTTATGTTTGTATAAAAAGGACATTAAGGTTTGTTAGAGTAGATGTGTACACGCGACACACTGGTTCTATAATTACCATGAGCGCATGGTAGATGCTCAAAGTATTTGTATACGACTTTTCTAGAAAGAAAGAGAGAGGTAGCTCCACCTTAGCTATTAGATCATAACAGCTTTGACCTCCCATAATGGGGAAAGATAAATGATACGTTTCTATGCATGTGTTTAAAGTGGGATTGTCTTTCATCTCCCACTGGGACTCTGCCAGGAAAGATTTTCACTGTGGGGTTTAATGCTCCAAGCTATAAGCCCAAACATGTTTATCTATTTTTGCAATTCAAAAGAAACTTTTTTTCCCCCTTATGTATGTCCCGATGTCTCTTTCTTTCCTTCTCCCTCTCTCTCTCTCTTTCTCTCTGTCATTAACTTTATGGGTATTTCCATGGAATTCTTTTGTAATGTAAGTGATTGTGTGGGATGGGGAACTATAAGTAGGGGTGTGATGTGTGCTTTTCTTGGAGAGGCAGGGGTTAAATGATCCCTCCTCTGTTATTTCACCATGTTTTTCCTTTGAACTGTGCCCCCGCTGGTGATGACACAGGAACATCTGGATGCCACTACGGCAGTGAGTAATACTAAATAATGGAGAATCATTAAACAGTATCCAAATAGTTGTGTACTTTGGATTTTGTAACCAGAGGTCATAAAACAAAACAGTAAATTAGCTTGCTGACAAACTCCTTCTCTCTCTTCTTCTTCAAAGTCTTGTTCTTGTCTTGTTTCTTATTCTTAGGTGCTACAATAAGATGTGACATGTGAAGTATTCAGGTCCTTTACTTGAGTAAAAGTGGCAATGTCAAATATATTCCACTAATAGTAATAAAATTCTGTTACAATATTTAATAAACTTGAGGTCAAAGTCCTCGCTTGAATGCAGAGAAATTTTAACCTTTATTTTTGATAGTGACAATTGAAGGTATAGGGAGAGAGGAGTAAAGGGCCAGAGATCAGAATCAAACCCTTTGCTGTTGTGGTGAGGCCTAAACCTTTGTACCAGGGCACCCCAAGATGATCATAATTTATATATATGATATTAATCTGTCAGGTGATTAGTAACTTTAAAAAATGGGATGGAGTGCCAGTGTCTTATTTCTTGTGAAACCTTTTTCTATTCTGCTTCAATAGTCTTCCTGTATGCTTGATGTGAATGACTATTGTCATATTGCTATTATTACTGCGAGTGTTCTCTCTTTCTATTCTTCTAAGACCTAACGTAAAGCACATTTTGTTCCCCTTGGTATGAAATTCACTATATAAATAACTCCTGCCGCGCCTCTAGTTTTTTGTCTCCCCACCGTCATCCAACTTTTCTCTTCTCTACCCTCTTTTCCTCCATGTGTGCCTGTGCTCCAAAAGGGTTACTCTGGCCCCAGAGCCCCACACATGTAAGGGGATATCTCCTCAGCCTACAGCAGGGAGCTCACTGAGTGCCGGCACTGCCCCCGACACATTGCAAAAGCAGTTAGAGGGAAGAAAAGAAGGGTAGCAGTCCAGTCCTCTGATGATATGAAAATATCATCAGAGGACTGGAAAGAAGCTTGACTTCAGCTCCTGCAATCCTTTTGTAAATACTGCACACAAATGCACACACAAACACTTCTGGCATCTGTCTGGAGGAGGGATCAACTAGATCAACCACAGAGCTTGGCTCTCCCCCACTCTGGCTGTCCTCATTTCGCAGTACTGCAGAGGTGAAACATCATCTGCTTGTTGGTTTTGGAGGCTTTCTGATTACCTCTGAATATTCTGTTCAAGCAAACCATTATGAAGGAAAATATTACACCATTTCAGGGAGTATTAGGGGTATTACTACTTGGCTGCATGGCGATCAACCCACAATGCAAATATTGTCTTTCTGTATCTTAGAGTTTTCAATCTCTACTATGAAAGTAACATATTCCAGCTGGGGAATATTCTCTTAATCCATGCTACTGCATTTATTTAAAAAGTGATGAGATTCAGTAGAGTCCAGCTTTTGGTTCAATTCACTGGTAAAAATTGCAGTTTTGGTGAAAAGCACTATCTGGGTGGCACAAATCCGCTGTCAGACGCTGAATTTTGTGTCCACGTACATGCGCACACGTGACTGGAATGCAGTATTAGCACCCAAGCTGTAGTCAAAGACCTCACAAATAAGCACAGTTGTCCCTCATCAAAGTGCGGATGTACTTCACTTCATTTCTAAAAGTGGAAGTGTGTTTGCAGAAGTTGAGGACTTATTTTACAACCATGTCACCCATCCAAAATTGACTTTAATAAATATTTTAATTTATTCTGATTCATTTGTGGTCCTTAAGGTCTAAATGGATGTCTCAAATGTAAATGACATAAAAGATATATAAATCTTCATCTACACTTTCTTATCATAGCTCTTTTATGATGTTAACGCATTTCTCTAACAAAGGGATGAGGTATAAATTGGTTTCGTTATTTCACAACTGCAGGAGGGTTTTAAGATTACATTGTGTTCAGATAAGAAAACTTCTGCAGCTGGGTTGTTGGATTGAAAAAGCAAACACATAGAGAGTCTAACCAGACAAGGCTATGGTGTCTATTTCACAGGTTTTGCCTTTAGGAATGCAAATAGCTTCTCTGCATTTCAGCTGAAGCATCCAAGAGAATATTCCAGCACATTTGAGCACAAAACCGGGATAAAGATGGTACATAAGGAATTCAAGCAGACAGTGAAAGGAATATGATGAAATTTCTATTATCGCTTTAAAACTGAAAGCAGATGTCATACAAATATAACCCTCAGTGTCTTTCAGTGCTTCTTCTTACACAATACACTAACTGAACAGATTTTTCTCTTCTCTGGCGCTCTCTCTTAGAAAAGACCAGTGAGCGAAGGCGCTGACGTGGTTAACCATACACTGCTCATTGTGTCCGTAATTACTGCAGGACAACGCAATTGCTAGTTAATCATAAACACCCTCTGTACACTGTAGCTTGTGTCTGTCTTTGCTATCTGCCTGAGTCATTGCATGCAAACAGCCTCACACAGCTACTGCACTTTGGACTGCTGTGTGTGTGTGTGTGTGTGTGTGTGTGTGTGTGTGTGTGGATGCAGCTTAGAAATTCAGAGTGAAACAAGTGCAACAGGCAAGCTCATGATTTTTGAACAAAGCTCCAAAATTGTTTGATATTTTCATGTTTGCAGACAGTGAAGAATGTGTTAAATTGTTGACTTTAGAGAATCACTTCCCTCAGCCTCCAGCTATTTAAATACTCCAACTAAGATGTAGCCTGAGAATACTTGAGGACTAAACTCGCATCACAAAGGGAAGTGTTTGCCTGACCTCCAGTCTATCAAGGTCCAGGTCCCAGTTTGGTTAGCCAGGCCCAGCTAACAATGTTTGCTCTGCTTTGTGGCCTCTCTGTTTGTTTTCCCCTTCACTGGAGCGACCACCTCTTGGTCTCAGCAGCACTCAAGGCCTGCCACATTTGGGGACACCAGTTTGGGACTCGGCCCACCCAGAATGCAGTGCATCAGCCGTCAGAGATAACACTCAGGTGGTTTAGGGCTGGGATGACGCCCTCCCTTTTGCAACACACACACACACACACACACACACACACACACACACACACACACAGTGGTAATCTACCATTTAATGTGGCTCTGAGATCTTCCTCCAGATAGGCAGCTTTTCTCTGTTTGGCAGCTCTCACTATGCTTCGCTTTGTCAAGCTATCCCTTCAGGACATCATAAAATCAAATAACATACGTCAGGAGAATAAAGGAGTTACTGTATTTTTTTTTCTTCTGCTGGAACCTGTTACTCAACAATACGTTGTCATCGAAGGTAATAATAGATTTATTTCAGAAGGCATCGTAGCTGAAGACAGACATACAGTAAACAAGTAAAAAACAAAAAAAAGTGAAAAAATTAAAATTGTATATGAGTTTTGCTCTTAAAAGTGGTTATGAGCTCGTATAAGATTAACATAACACCCTATATCTTTGTTTTCCTCGCTGTGTGCCGTAGGCGTTAGACTGTGCCACTGATTTTCACAGTAATAGTCTCAGTTTTACACTCTCTCGCTCTGTGTGATGCAAATAATACTGTTAACTGTGCCAAGAGGATGTTATTAGAAGGATTTATCTAATCATAAGATGAGATAGTACGACACATTTATGACAAATTGATTGCTTTATCATATTTATCATGATTAAAAAGAAAATAGGCTAGATGTTTTTCAAAGATATCTTTTGTTTTTTTAAAGCTACTTCATATTGTTTGCTTTTTGATCCCCACCAGGTGCAGGTTATAGTTTTCCCAGCCTTTTATTTATTTATCCTTGCAACATCCACAAAACTATGATTTACAAATCCCAACAACACCTTTGTTATAATTGTTGGGGGGGTGAGGGGGGGTATTATTAGTTCAGCCTACTTGCTGGAGTGCACCAGGATCACATGAGGCTTTTTAGGGGGATGGGCAGAGAGTGTTCAGAGGGTGGTATGGCTTTAAGAGTTTACTACCATCCCTGCACTCACACACACTCACACTCACACACACACACAACAGAAAGTTTGGAGGCCATGCAGGCAAGCAGTGGGATACCGACGGATAGGAAGTGACGGGACTGCATGAATTGCAGAGGACAGAGAGAGAGAGAGAGAGAGAGAGAGAGAGAGAGAGAGAGAGAGAAAAGAAGAAGAAGACGGGATTATCAACACAAAGCAGAATGAGAAGCAACGTGTGATCATCGGACTGCTGGCTGTAGTGCTGAGGGGGAGACTGAAATGCGCATGATCTTATCAACAACACCGGAGAGAGAGAGAGAGAGACTTTCAATGGAAGTGAACTAGACTACCACAAGTGAAAAGCAGAGATTTTAGTAAGTGGATTTGTCGTCTGATTTCCATGAGCGTGCTTGTAATTCTTCTAGAAAGTGCTGGCACACTGGGGACCATATGGGACTGCGACCTACAAACTATAACCCCGCTTTGAATATGAAGGAAAAGACTTTACGGAAAAAGCCAACAGAATAGTTGGTGTTGGTGTTGTTTGGGGGGGGGATATGAGCGCAGATCTTTGGATCTCGCTTCGATTTTTTCCACTGTTGTCGGGTTCAGTTTTGCGTCTTCGGGGATGTTTGCGAGTTGCATCTCTGCGCCTTCAGTTCGGATACTGACCCGTCTCTGCGCCCTGGTGCTGGTAGTCGCTGTGGGACTCTGCTCGGAGCTGAGGGTCCGGGTCCGGCTCTCTGACGGACTGGTGACCGAGGAGGTGTTGGAGGCGGACAGTGAGAGAGACACGATTTCGCTCGAGTTCAAGCAGGGAGACGGGACGCTCATCACCTTTGTGGCGGACTTTAAACAGGTGAGGTGTCTTGTGTTTTTGAGTGGAACATTTCTCTTTAACATGATGATATGACATATGAAAGATGCTGCTAGAAAGTCTCCAATTAACTGTACATTTATCTCGAACCAGTACACCTGAGCTCACTTCTTGGTTCCCAAAATGAAGGCTGGTGCCCATCGGTACTCCCTCAGTTGTCTCCAGCGACTAAAACAAGTTGGTTAAGTGGGTTAAGTCATTTATTACTTAATCATCATTCAAATCCAAGATAACACTATTTCAGGTTTTACTTTGGGACCTCCTGGAGATCTCTCAGGGGCTGTTAGTGGTCCCCAGACTTCACTTTGAGAACCACCACTGATTGAATTAAAATGTTGAACACTTTCCTGTAACACAGGACAAAAATCTGACAGTACAAGGTGTGTTTCACATGACCTGAACGCCCCTACCTGAATAAATCCAAGTCATGTCAGAGGTGAGGTCATTAGCCCCAAAAACAAGATGTCTTATTAAGATTCTTAAATTAACTCATAATACCAGCCACAAAACTATATCCCGCCAAGGCTGACATCGAGTAGCCACAGTGGCCTCTTGAGTCAAGCTGAATGGTTACTACTTGGCAAGGATGCAGGCTCACAAACGTGATGCTTAAAGGAAATAACCCCAAACTCCCTGGTGCAGACGCTGTAAACCGCACATAAATTGAAGCAGAACTTGTTTCCTTCATCTTTTTCCAACTCAGTGGGGGTATCACAGAGGTCAAGACAGCTGCTGCTCCTTAGATGTGGATGTCCACACACCCCCATGGCCTTAAAACCCCTGCTGCTCACGGGTCCAGCCCAGAGCTCATCATCAGCCGCCATATTTAGCATTCTTCTAAAAGTAGATGAGCAGATCAAGTGTCCCTCCCAGACCGGCATTACGTTTATGATTTTTGGAAAGATGATGATGTTTCACTTTTGACGATGACTACTCAGAGACACATAAATGTCAGTCCTGCAAGGAAAACTACAACTGCTTTGCGTATAGGGTGTTGGAGCTGGTGGTGGTGGTGGTGTGGGGACTCACGGAGGCGCACAGAGCAAAGGCATGTGTCTGTGATGGTTGCTGTCACACAGAAGCTGACAGGCTGGCGAGATGTGAAGGGGGAGATTTACCAGGATTAAGTGGGCATGTCTGACCTTTTTGATCTGCACGTCTGGTTCACTAACCAAAACAGCTAATTTAGAGTTGAAAGAGAAGAGGCCGTCGCCCCCAATCATTGGTGACAAACTAATATAAAGAGACGTACACTGATCTGTGACCAGGGTTGGTTGGTTGGTTGTGCAGGCGCCCTGTGTTGCTGTGTCCTTCCAAGCGTGCACACACACACACACACATATGGTTTTGTTTATTTGAAGAAAGCCAATAGAATCTCTTAGATCACTTTACTTTTCCGCTGCCTGATTTATCTGTTACAGTTGTAGGTCGGCCTCCTTGCCCACCTCCCCCCCGTCTCTTTTTCTGTGTCTCTTTCTCCCTCCGTCCCCCTGTGTGTCTCTTGTTCACTTCTTCCTGCTCTCTCCTGCATGTGGTTTTCATTCAGCTCTTGTGCTGTATCTCCAAGATTTATGGAAAGTTGGATGAGCTGTCACTTCCAGCTGCCACGAATATACAGTCCAGATGAACGCATGTGGGAAGAAGAGTGTTTTAACAGGGATGTTAAACACTGGAGATTTATAATGAACAACACAGCCAAAGGTGGAAAGGTACTGTACAGGTTAAAGGAAAGTTACTCATCGTTTAGTGAATGGAAGTGGTCAATCGAGCATTTCTCTTTGCTGTTGAACTAGATGTGTTTGATTCGTCCAAGATTGAGGTCAATGTTTCTTTTTTTCTCGAAAAAAGCTTCAGATCTTTGCTATGACTAGGATCAATTTCAAAAAGAACTCTATAAATAATCATCGGACACAAGCTGTCTCACTCTCTTCTGTTTTGTGACTACGTGGCAAAAAATGAGATTGTAAATGTTATAGCTATTAGACAATGGTGCAGTGGTCTGCTGGATGTGAGAAGGAAGTTTAGTCAACCTTATCCAAGCAATGAATCACTGTGAGAGTCAGCCGTACTGTGATTTCAGGGTCTTGCTCTAGAGGCATGTAGACATGCTGAAAAAATGATAAGGTGTATCTTGCTCTTGACACCTGTATGTCATGATGAGTAAATCTCAAAATGTAGATAAGACTTTCTTAAGTTCAAACCACACATCATGTTTATTATGTTTATAAAAGACAGGCGTCGTGGGAGGGAGTTGATCATCCGCTATTTATTCTGTAATCACATCTGTACGTTGCTTAACTCGGTTGCAAGAACATTTCGTGGGCCTATCTCACAGCTGAATCCACTCCAAATAATGTAAAATTACAGCAATCAATCTGCAGCTCGGTCATATCAACATGACGAGCTCAGTGTCATCATACAGTCTTGCAGCACATGACAAATCTGATGTGCTGTTGTCACCTCGAACAGACAATTCCTCTCAAGTCGTGTGTCAGTTGCACATTCAGTACCGATCTGCTTTTCCCCTTTCAGCAACCGCTTGCAACAATTTATGGTCTAACACAGTCTAAGACCTTGAGCCGAATATAAACCATGTCTTGGACATTAATCCGAGGGAAATGTCTCACATATTTGGGAGACTGTTTTTTGGGTCTTTCCAGATGTAGAAAGGCTGTCAGAGACGGCTAATCAGTTTGTACTCTGCCTGTCTCTGCTTTCATGTCCAACCAGTGGGTTTGATCAATGCAGGAATGTGAGGCCTCCCCTGAGTTAACACTTGAAAAAGATTTAATTTCTGGTTTGCAATGGTGCATATCCTTGTACATCTACAGTATAACTGCATACACAATGGCTCTATAATAAAAACATGTATGAAGACGTTTTTTGAATCTGTTTTGATTTATTTGAAGGGAAAATATACCAATAAGCATTTAGAGACATTAGAATCATTTGAAATTGTTGTTTAAATCTGGAAAGCTTCTCTCCCACACTTGTTTTTAGTCTGCTGTCCTCACAGAAATACCAAAATGCTTTTGTTGGTGCATAACCCACTTAAAATACTTTCTTTATTGCCACTCATAACATAAAATCATCCACTGTGGAGAGTATTTTCCTGTGCTGGAAAGTTTTATTATCATCAGTGCAAACATGTCATGAGTGACCAGTTGCTGTGCTGATAGGTCATGGGAGCAACAGATGTTGATGTTGGAGGCCACTTGACACTCACGGCCTCACACTATCATGTTAAATGGATCTGGATTTTGTAAACAATAGCACTGTGGTGAGAACGAGTGTGTCATTATTCGATTCTCATTACGTTTCAGCCTTATAAACCAGATTGTGTTTCAGCTGGGGGCAGTTTTAGCCTCAGGTCAGCTCACTCTAGTGTATTTTCTGATTGTCTTCAAAGCACAGAGGCTTTATGGATACGCCCAACAGTAAACTTGCTGTAAGAATGAATTGGAGATTCTTCACACACACACCCTCATGTGCTATGTTAAACACAGAATGAGAGTTGGGGGTTGGGGAGGCAGGTTGGTTGGCCTTTCTACTTGCCCTCCCTTTGGGATATACAGTAGAGTATCTGTGATCCATTTTGCCAGATGCCCATTCTTCGTTCTCTCACAGCCTTCACACACTGTGTCAGCCATTAAAATTGTTCAAATGGATTTGGACTCTGGCCTTTTATTAGCTATTAAGCAAACTCTCCCCTGTGTGAGAGGCTTACTGGCAACCTATTTTGTTTGCTTACTGGCAACCTATTTCTCTTTTTTTTGTTTTTTGTTTGTGGGAAATGCCCGTGTTTGCCAAATGAAGCAACTGCCGGTTGTTTTGTACTGTACATCAGTTGCAAGTCGGTGCAGTGCAGTCACACTTTTTCTTTTCTTTTGGCTGCCACACCTTGTCTCTTACTCAACCCTGAAACACCATCCCACTTTGTCACTTGCACAAACTTGTAAAGTCTTTTTTTTTTTTTACACCTAAGTGTCACCTATTCCAGGAAAATGTTGTTGCTTCACACACTGTTGAAGACACATTATAGGGGTATATGAGTTTTCATCTCTAACACTGTTAAAGGTCACAGTGAGTCATCTGTATGTCACCAACATACATTGAAATCATGTGATAAATTGTCCCCCGACTGAGTGAAAATGACACAACTGTGAATAGACTTCAGTTTTTCGTCCTTAGCCCCAGTAAATCCTCAGATGTTGAGACGTTGAGCAGTACCTTAGAAGACCTCTACTCCTGCACAGTTCCCCTTTTTCATGCCATGACTCCTTTTATGGGAGGGATAAACTCTACAGAAAAATTACTGCATAATAAAACAAGATGTGTGGTTCTGAGGAACTGCACCAGTCTTACTTGTACTTATTAGAAATCTCTGTTTGACTGCTGGAATTTGAGTGCGTTCAGGTGCTTTGTGGTTATTCTGCAGAAAAAGAACAACTAAATGCGCTCATTTTATACCTGAGATCATTTCAGATATGGGCTGTTTTTTATATAATGTTTTGTTTCTGCTCTTTACATCTTTACATCAACGTGTGCAGTCAGTGGATCTTTTCAAAGATGAACCCATGCACTTAAGTCTTTCTCTTAGCCACCCTTTGTTCCTCACTGACTCTGAATCCTAGGAAAAAATCTTCCTCTGTGGCCTTGTTGTGGCCCTTCAAGTCCCCACATGGGCCCCCTTTGGCCTCTTGTGGCCCCTCAGCCCCTGTTGATGTCTTTATCCTTTATCCTCCTCCCACCAGCAGGCCAGATGTTCATCTGTAATGCTTCTGATAAACAAAAACCTTTCCATTCCCACAGTCATGCAGGGAGAGACAGCTATCATCCACCTTTTTTTAAATTTATTTTATTTTTTTTTTTCCAGCGATGAGGGACAGGGACAAGGACTGCTGCAGGTTGCTGTGGTAGCCTTTGATAGACAAGGAGACAGTAGTTGTGGTTTGCACCGTGCATAGTTGTGATAATTTCTAACTACCTCAGAGGTTTAAAGATTGCACTTGGCAACAAAAAAGCTAACAAAGTGTTTACTCTGCCAAAACTTCTGTTCTGTTCTCCACACAGTGTCCTGAAATGTCCTTTTGTCAAATTCATGGCTACGTCCTGGCTCAGCCTGCTTAGTTTCAAACTAATTTATTCGCTTGTGTTTGACTTCACTGTGCAACCCTTGTGACAGTTCACTCAGTGCTAGTGCTAATGTTATAAGGGTCCACACCTGGGAATGTATTACATCACTCCTTTTCTTGTCAAATAAACTGCTCTTGTGTGTCACTTTTCCAGTCATAAAACACAGTTTCAGTTGTCAAAGCTGTGAAAAAGAAGCAATGAAAATAAGTGTTTTTAAAGAATGCTGAAAAAAAACACAAGGCTGTTTGGTTTTCCGGTAAATGGTGTCTCAGAAAACAACTGAAATTACATTATTCGAATATCAGCCTTTAAAAATGATACATAGTTACTTTTTTTAGATACTGTTATCTTTAAAAGCCTTGCAACTAAATAGCTGTTTGTGTATCCCCTGCAACAGGATATGAAACTGTGGGACAGTGGTTAGAGGCTGAATGGGACTCCAGTCATCTCTATTGTTTATACCTTATCTATCTGCCTCATTTCCTTCCCTGTTAGCACTCACTGTTTGTCTCTTGCTCGTTTCCTGAATGCAAAGTCTCCATAAACAGTTTGGGTGTCTAGATAATTGTATCCAGATTCTGTGTGACTGAATAGTTCCCTCCTTGTGGCCTGCACATATTTTGCACAGGTTGGAAGACTTTTAAGGACTGAGTAGAGGCTGTTGGTGGACTTTTTTTTGGTTTGTATTTTGAAATACATGTGTAACATTTCAATATTAACACTGCAGCAGCTGGAAAAGTAAGTTACCTTCCATTGTTGTCAAGAGAATAGCCAAGGGGAACACCTTTCTTTCCATGGCCTCCAGTGTTTTTATTGTCCATTCACTGCCTCTGTTTACTAATTGGTTCGCTCTTTGGACAGCCAGGTGTGACCAGCGCCAAATGTGACTCCACATTCCTGTCTTTGGAACCTATGTAATTAGCTTCAACTCAAGCATTTCTTAGCGCAGCGGCTTTTCTCCCGCTTCTTTTGTCTGTGAGTCTGTCTCACCCTCTCTCCCTCTGTCTCCCAACGTGATCTTTAATCCCTGCCTACACCTGTGCTTTTTGACTGGGCTCCCCTCATGCACCAAGGCAAATATCCTTTCCCAACACCAAACATGGTAACTCCGTATGTTGTTTTTAAAGGGGGAGTCAGAGCCCTATAGGTCGGTCAGGGGTCCTAAAAGTAAATAGAACATTTCATCACTTATGTTTCAACAAATATAGGCCAAAGGGATCAACTGGAAGCCTTTGTGATGCTGATACTATGAGCTTTTATATATCAGAATTTGGGTTACTAAGCAAGATCAGTACCTGTTCATGAGGAAAGGGCTTTTTTTTGGTAAATATTTCAGAAACTTGTTGGTTCCTGCTCTAACAGCTTGATTGAAAAAACAAATTCAGACCAACTCAAATACTTTTGCAGACCCACAGTGATCCCAAATGACTAATCAGAGCGTGGCTGACCAACAGTCCTCCCCAGCCAGCCGTCGGCCTTATCAACAGACAGGGTCTTAGAGGGGATTGGAAAACAGGAAGAACCTCCAACGCAGGGAATAGTTACTGGCACACTTTGTGTTTATGTGTGGGTCTGTGTGTGTGTGTGCATGTGCATACGTTTGTGTGTGTTTTTTAAATGCCCATCCATGTGTGCAAGTGTGATTTGGCACCCAAAGTGAGATTTACATGTGTTGCAGTACTCATTTCACTTAACTGCTCTTTGCTCAGAGAAAATAACCTCATTTTTCTTTCAGTTCTGGGCTTAACACAGCTCTCGTTTTCAGAGTCAGTAAAGCAGGTATATACGCTGTGAAGAGAATGTATTTGGTTAGCTGGGTTACAACTACAGTGAGGGAGAATGTTCACTGTAAATGGCACCCTTTCAGTGTCTGAATAGGCTTTTGTTCACCTCTTAAATAACCTGGCCCACCAAAGGTAACCACCAATGAAACAGCCCCCCCACCTCTCTCCTGTTTAACAGGTCTTAGTATGACCCACTAGTCAGGTTGCATGAATACAGACTTGTGTTTGGCTGTTGGCCAGTGGTAGTTTGTCTGCAAATGGCCTAAGTCCCGGGTGTCAGGGAGCAATGCTGAGGAATCTGTACTTGTGTGGATTATTTATAGCTGTGCTGACATTTACACTGCTCTGCTCGGGGAAAAAACTCAAGGCTACCCTGTCCTTTGATTATGGTATTACTAGTCTTTTTCAAGATGGGGGAATGTCACTCTTTTAATTTTTAATGTCCGTACCTGGTGATTTTCTCTAAACGTTGGTCTTCAAACCTTTAATTTCATGTAGTTCTGTGGAAATGTTCTTTTAGGGGCTGACTCATTCCCCTGATATAGGCCTCACTTCTTTAAGGACTAGTTGTGAATTCAAGTGGCCATACTCCTCATTTTCAAGCTCTAGCAAGCCCATCTTCCTGTTAAGTCCTAAAGGTGAATCAGTGCTTTCCTATTCAGATGAATCACCAGCATTAATTTCGCCTACTACCATTTGAGCAATGATTGAATTTGTACCCAGAGCACAGATAACGCTGACTCTACTACAACACGAAACTGTATGTTACCCCCTATCGCTATCCCAAAGGAGCCTGACACCTGCCGCTATCATATTTGTCTGATCTTCTTTTATCACTTGCATAATTACCTGAATAAAAAAAAAAACACTTGTCAGATTTCAAAAGTTGTTTGAGTTGTTCAGCTGTTGTTTGATCGCACAGTTCAGATCTGTCATCATAGCAACAGGTTTAAAACCTTCTTTAATCATACCATGCAACATTTCACTCTTTTGCCGCGTTTTCTTTTATCACACTTTGACTGTGACGGCAGAAACAAGTCAGTGTGTGTGTGTGCATGTGTGTGCCAGTGCTGGTTTAGGGCACGCAGAAGACAGTCTAGTCTTATCCAAACAAACAGTTGAATCCAGTAGCTTCAGTCTGGATGGAGTTGTGGAGATGATGTCATTGTTATTACTCTTTTTGCTGTTAGAAGCCGTCCTGATTATTATCTCAGCAGCACCCAAACCGCTAAGATATCAACAAAGGTTGTTATTGCCATTTAAAGACCGTGATTAAACTTAATTTCTCTTAACAGCTGGCTGCAGACAGAAATATTTTATAGTGTCTTTTATTCAGTGCTACCTTCATGATTGAATGAATAGTTGGAGAGAAAGATCAATACCAGTCTCATGTCTGTATGCTAAATATGAACCACCTCAAGCAGATGGTTAACTTTGCTTAACAGGACGACAAAATCTGCCTACCACCACCTCTAAAGCTCACTAATGTACATGTTATATCTCATTTGTTTAACCTTGTTACAAAAATAAAATTGTAAAAACAAGAGTTTGTGGTTTTACGTGCGTTGTGCTGCACTCTGGCGAAGGCTACACAGAATGTCTGTGACTGAACGTCTGTTTAGTGAAGAAAAGAGAAATGTCATATCTTTTGTCACGTAGCAACACTTAGAAAGGTGCCTCTGAGAGAGATTCACGGAAAAGATGAGGTTGGGCTTCTGGGAACATTATAGAAAATTGCTAATTTGCAACAGTCAGAAAGGTCAGGATAGATAGTGACGCAGGGAGACATGAGACAGCCCTGGCTCAACAGTATCAACAGACGCTGATCCTTTTTAAGGTATGAAAAGAATGAGCGATATCTCTCGGGTGCACATTGTGAACTAACCTTTTGTTTTGTGTGCATGTGTGCTGTAAGAAACTTTTGTCTTGTTCCTCCAATTGTCAAAAAGCAGAATTTCAAAATTGCCATAACACTAAGCTAACTCACTACTGGCTGTAGCTTCATATTTAGCAAATAGACATGAGCGTGGTGTCAATTTTCTCATCTAACTCTCCGCAAGAAGGCAAATAAGTAAATTTCCCAATGTGTCAGACTATTCCCTCGAGATTTTCCATTGTGTACAGACGACTAAACGCAGAAAACGTTACCACATTAAGCACTGTTGCCCTCCTCTTGGCCTTTTTGGCCTAAATTCAAATGCAGGGCAGTAGAAGTAGACAATCATTAATCTGGACACATAATGACATAAGGGGAGGAGGAGATCTCAGCGTCTACACTTTACCATTGAGTAAGTTCCAAAGAACTGGAGTTGGTGGAGCTAACCCCGCTTCTCTGTAATTACCCAGAGAGCCCTGGGGCAGATCTATGTGGCTGACACAAATGCCTTCCCCCTTCTTTCTCCCTCTCTCTCTCTGCCTACACACACACACACACACAAACACACGTACGTACAAACATAGTGTCCCAGCGTAGCGCCATGTGTCTGCAATATGGGAGGTCTTGAAGTCGTGGCCTCTACGTCTCCCTACACTTGAGGGGAAATGGCACTCTAGGCCATCTCTCTGTCGGCATTGTACTCCCTCCCTACGTCTCACTATGCTTACTGTGATATAATCATGTCTCCTCTAGTCTTGACATTGTCTTTAATCATTCAAACGTTGTTCTTTTCATAAAAGACTAGAGTGCTGGGTTATTATCACAGCATGGGAACATCTCAGGGTGTTTTAATTTGGATTTTCTGTGTTTCTACAATCTCAGTCCATGTTTTTCATACACCAGCGGGCTGCTCACAGAGACACATGAGGGTACACTTTGAGGTTAATGTCACATAAAGCCTGTGAATCAATGTTTGCTCTGTAATTTGCTTTCCAAAGGTCAAATAGTATCGTATGATTGTCTTGTGTAATACCCATGCTTGTATTGAACGCCTGCCAGAACCTCTTCTCCCAGACAAAAGGGGTTCAAAAATGAGGAACCACTCATCATGCAAAGCAGTCTATAAAGAACTACAGAGCGTAAACACTGCTGAGGCAGGGTGTATTGCTTTCTTGCCAGTTTGTACACTTTAGTATACAGGAAGTGAGACCAAAGAGCTTATGGAGAACTCAATCGGGTTATCTGGGCTGTTTTATCTGTCCCATAGTTCCTCTTACCCAGGGAGTGAAAACCTTGAAACTGCTGCTACTCCTCTGCAGCCTGTTTGCTTCAAACGGGTGTGTGAAAAGCGGAGGAGGGGTGTTTGGGACTATGTGTGTCTGTCTTGAAGCAGAAGCCAAGGGGTGGTGGGGGGTGGTGGGATTGTCTGATGAATAGGAAGACAGGTCTGCTGCTCTGCTCTCCCCACTGCTGGAGCTTCCCATCATGCTTTGCATGCCCTCTCACAGAACTCTTTATGGCCTTGGGTTTGGCGCCAGATCTCTCGCACACTTGCCAACAGCAACAACTTTTTTTTTTTTGTGAACTATCCACTATCACCATTTTCCTACTTCTACAGTTCCACATTAAATAGCGTGGTAAAACGTTTCTGACTTTTACGGCATGTGAGGAACTCTGATAAGTTAGTTAAGAAACAAGCCCAGAGCTTTAATTTGACAGTACAAATAACCAGAGCATGACTAGAGCAACATTGCACAGGCCTACAGACAATAAAATGTATCAACAAAGTGTCAAATGAGGCTCTATGGGTGTACTGAACATAAACCCTTCCATACTTTTAGCAGACAGTTGTTTGAACATCTTTGAACTCCACATATTGAATTACTTTGAGTGTCTGGAAAAGTGCTACATTAAGTACCAAAATGAAAAGAATATTTGTTCTAATCTGTATGAGCCTACACACATAAGCAGTAAGTTATTATGACCTCGCCTCATGCGCCACTTCAATGTCTTCTGGGAATCGTCTGTGTATTCGTTCAGCCTGTCATCTCTCATCCCTTATGTCTTTCCAGGATGTGAAGATATTCCGAGCGCTGATCCTGGGTGAGCTGGAAAGAGGACAGAACCAGTACCAGGCCCTGTGCTTCATCTCTCGCCTCAGCCGCAATGAGATCATCCCCAGCGAGTCCATGGCTCGTCTCAGACAGGTATGACACGGCAGACCGAGCGGCATTCATGTGCTGTATTATGAAAAATATCTGAGGGTGTGATTGTTTGTGTTGTCTGCTCAGAAAAATCCTCATGCCATTCGCTTGGCAGAGGAGCGGAGAGGACTGGAGCAGCTGACGATGAGCGCTGCGGTCAATTTAAGTCGGGCTTGGCAACTCAGCTCTCACATCCATAATATGTGCAGCGAGGCCCGGGAGGCTATCTACACCAGGGAGGCCGATGTCAAACACTGGCTGGACAAAGGTCAGTGGTCATCTTATCTTTGTTTTATCATTGAAACTAGCTCAAGTTGTGTTGGTGGTTTGAACAAAATGTCCTCCTGATTGTCTCTATACGTTATATCTCTGTACAGACACTCTTTATCTCCCCAACACTCTCTCTCTTCCCAGTTTTTATCTAAACACCCCCTTCCACTTCGTTTTAGCGATATTTCTCCAAGTATTATCTCTGGCTTTTTGTTGATAAGGCTCTATTACTGTTCATGCTATCTATGTTTACCTTCTTCTTTGCATTCCTGATAAATGCATCAAGCACACTTGTTTGTAGGTACATTGTTGATTTGCCTAACCAGTCGTAGAAATAATGTGTGACGTGATTGATTATGAACATGTTTTTAAGTTTGTAGTTAAAGTTATTCTTGCAGCGGGATCCTGTATTTTAATAGCAATGAAGTCCAAATTATCCATGCTGAGGAGAATCCATATGACAGCCTTGTTGTCCACTGACAGCACTGTTATAGAGGAAACAATGTTGATGGTCATGGTTCACCAAGCACTCTGCACCATTATCAGCAGAGGGAATCACAGTAGCGTCTCCTTTGCATAACAAAGCTCCCCTTTTACTGCACCATCTCCCCTCTTTTAAGCCACTTTGTTCACCCTCTACACTTCAATACAGTGTTTAATTGAGGGAAATTAGATAGAGAATGATTCACATAACTCTATGATAGCTTGCTTTTGTTTTAAATACCACAAGCATGGATAATAATGTGCTTCTCCTGTCTGTGTTATAGGAGTGGATGCCTCCATATTCGAGGTCCTGCCCCAAACAACAGAGGCGGCCAGCTTTAAGGCCTGTCACTCCACTAAAGACTTGTGGCAGCCCTGTCTCTGCACATACAGCCTGCGTCTGGAGTGGTACCCATGTCTGCTGAAGTACTGCCGCAGTCGGGACACCACAGGCAAAGGCTCTAACTACAAGTGTGGCATAAAGAGCTGCAGCAAGGGATACCATTTCACTTACTATGTTCCCCAAAAACAGCTGTGTCTATGGGACGAGGAGACCTAGCATTTTGTTCTGGGTGGTTAGAAAAGAGAAATACATTTTTGCCAGCCAAGCCAATGCTTCTCCACCCATGCTATTCAAAGTAAACACAGTAACACTGGACCTCAGTTTATATGACGTGAAGTGAAGCTGTCTCAGGTGGGGAGTGGTGAGATCCAAAATGTTCAATGAATTCAGGTTCCAAATGAGGCCAAAACCTTAAAGGAAGGAGAGATGCAGCACGTCGTTCTAAGAGGACCCACTGACTTTGAGCCTTTTTCTGGGAAAATGACATATCATTGTCAAGCTGTCACTTTTGTGCCTTTTTTTTTTTTTTTTTTTTTTTGGAGCAATTATTGGAGCAGATGACAGACGCCAACAACAATAACCTCTCAAACAAGCTACGGTATGCACGCAGCTTAGACAGTGTATTTCTGCTCAATTAAACACCAGCAGAGGAACAACAGACTCCCACTCTGATCAAAGGAGTCATACAGACATAATCTTCCATTCTGGTGAAGGAAAATTTAGATGGTGGATTTATCCCTCTTAAAAAGCTCTGTGAAAAACAGTTTATAGTCAGCTAAACGCCTGTTTAGAACAATGTAAGCTGGCTGACAAAGAAAAATGCTTCTCTAATGCTGGCTTTATTTATTTTGGTTGCAAAGTGAAATTATGGAGGACTATTTTTGTATCTTTTTATTGAAAAATAACCTTATCGTTTCCTTTTTTCTTCTTACATTAAACAAGCTCTTAAAGTCACACATCTAAACCACAGGTCCTCAGTAATCAAGAAGTATTCAGACACATTTCAGAATGTTTTAACCTCCTGGATTTTGGATGTGCTTTCTAGGCTCATCCGTACGCCATGTTGTTGCCAGGTTTTCATGGTTATACAGAGAGTGTGAATAAACAGGTGTATTGTCTTTTAATAGGACAGTTTTAGTTCAATACCCATGGGGAGGGGGGCTCCTCATGCCCATCAGTCACGTTCTCATTCTGTTTAAAAGAGTCAAATAAACCAAAGTCAAAGGAAATGCTGTCAAAAGAAGGGTGTAATGTTTCAGTTTCTAGAAACAGGCTCTTCCGTATGGTGTTTTTCCATGTAAGTTTAACAGAAAATAGCCTTTTTAATAATCTATACTGCCCTCTTCTGGTTAAAGAAGTGTCTTACGTTTTCTGTTCTATCCCAATGCCAGAATTCTGTTCTTTTGGTTTTTGGTTATGTGTGTTCATGTCAACAATTAAATGTTTTTAATTTATGCATCTTATATCCCTGATCATTTTTCACACATGATTCAAGGAGTACTTCTTGAGCTTGTGGGACCAAATTTCATTTTGTCTGTCTGATCTGTAGAGCAACAGGTTGAAGTATAATTTTGGTTTGTCTTACCTCCATGTTCATTTCAGTCTTTACAGCCATATCAAATGTTCAGAATAAAGATGGAAAAGGTTAGTATGTCCGGCTGACTAAAAAAACCAAATGAGTGAAACATTTCTATTTGTGGCCTTTTCTGGTGATCAAGTGCCTTAACATTTCCACTGATATCTTTGCTATGTAATTGTAGATTAAGTTTGTAAACATATTTTTTCTATGAAAGAGTTCAGAATATGTTGTAAAAAGTTGCCATAAGGAGAAAATGAAGCAATTAGGTAATGTACCATTTAAGAATTGTGTTTTACATGAATTGTTTCAATAAAGTCTTTCTTTGCACTGCACATACAAGTGTGAGCGATTGTTTTTGAGGACATAGTGTGCAGGAAATAACTTGAGAACATTGTGACTACATAATCAGCATTTTAAAGCCCTTGGCTACACGGATCCTCGCTTATATTGTGGAAAATATCAGTGTGCTTGCTCACTCTCTGGAGGTCAGGCACAGATAGTATTACATTTCAGGTTTATTTATCATATACAGGTTAACATAGGGGCAACAATAGAATGAAAATGTGTTGGACAAGCTAGGGGTGGGCCTGAAACTCATGAAGTCATGCAGATAAGATGTTCTCTGCGTCCATAACACCACTGTGCATCCCCATATTATAATATTAAAGAAGATGTATTAGTTGTAATATTACTCTGTGCTGTAGCTCTTCCATTTTGTCCCCCTGCTGGAGGATAACGTGTGTGTAATTCCTGGCATTTACCACAAGGTGTCGCCACTGTTAAAAAATATATGAGTCAACATCATCCGTTGCTTTGGGAATACATCAACAAGGATGGAGGGCAATAAACATGCGCTCTGTTAAATATTTATTGAGCCTACTGCAATCTCTAAACGACGTTATATTAGGAGATAATACAGCCAGGCCACACGTCTGCTACACAGACATTTGCATACGGACTGATAAGGTGGAAGGCAAATGAAGGGATGCTGAGGGAGGCTGTTGTTGCCACCGGCGAAGCTCACTCAAAGGAAAACAACTAGCAGCCACCTTTAACAGTCTCTTTTAGGAACATATCTTCACAGGACTTAAAACACCGAGGATGTAAAGGAAGAGACACATGTGCAGCATCAAGGTAATGATATTTAACAAACGTCTGTGGACGTGTTGTAATCCTATAAAATAACGCTTTGTTAGCGCTGTAACGTTAGCTTGCTACCGGTCAGTTTGCTATCTGATCCAGCTAACTGTGGCAGCAAGAGAGCATCCTCTTAAATGAGGGATAATCTCTGGTCCTTGTGGCATTTCAGTTTAGGAGCAAGTAAACTTTAGTTTAACAGGGGGAGTAAACAATAATCCAGCTACCTGACAACGGCTTTTTCGTTATTTCCTCTGCGGGTTTCCATGGAGACGTAGTTAAAGTGTCATACATGTACATCAGTCCTATTATAACTTTATTTAACCAAGAAAGCTCAACAAAGGCTCTTATCCAGGCCAGGATAGCAGCACCACATTAAAACAAACAGGTTACAAAACATATTTCATTTTCATAGTTCATTATGCTCATTTTTGTCACTTTAACGTGTTTATTATTGAGGTTGCAGTGGAGTTGAACTGGACCATAAGATTAGGCCCACCTGTCCAGTATAGCACCACCACACCATTAGATTATACATGTGTACCTAATGAAGTGTCCAGTGAGTGTATTTTAAACGCAGTTTGAAATGTACAGTTGTTTCTTCAGTTTTTTTGCACACCAACACCTTGTTTGTGTTATATGCTGTTTACAGTTTACGTAGATATTAGTGTTATGTAGTTTGGTCTCAATAATAATTTGGCATTTTCAAACAAAAACAAAAACAAAACAAAAACAAACAACATTCACAGTTTCTAGCCTATATATTATTATATTAGTAACTATGATAATAACTGAATATATCTGGGTTTTGGATCATTGGTTTGAATACATCACACTGAGTTCAACAGATATTTTTGTTGTTGTCCACTAATACCACAGCTTCACCTCTAGCCATGAATCACAACCAAGACAATAATTCAGATTGTTTTCAAAGGGTACATGTCATTTAATAACTGCTGAAAAAAAAATTTTCTCTCACATGAGAGCTGTCTGAGGCCCAGCACCCAGTAACCTCTCATCTACTTTTGAAACTTGCTTGAAGTCTTTGAGACTCAAGTGTTCCAGTGAGTGTGGGCCCGTCCATCTGCATGGTCTCACCACCTAGTACAAACGTCACTGCAGAAGAAGAGACGGCCCCCTCACCCCACCAGACCCTCGGCCTGCCAACTATAGTGCTATTATAGTTCAAGCAAAGGCTAATTGTTGGACACTTACAAAGGATTGCACAGTCCAAGTCTTAGGACGGTAATGCTGTCTCTTTCTACTGTAAGCGATATTACAGAGCAAGATGTGACTCTTTGCATTTTTCTCTTTCTGTGTGATGTGATTCAAAGTTGGAAAGCTTTTGAGCAAAGCAACTGTAAGTTGGTTTCAGCTGTTTTTCTTCATTGTTTTGTATGTAGGAGAGAAGATGGCACTGCTTGTGGTTGTGGCACTCCTGTGCCTGTCCTGTTGGGTCTCTTTCTACTTTATCTTGTGTTACGTTAACGGGTCCAGGAGCTATGAGTGGAACTGCCGTCTTGTCACCCTGGTACACGGCATCCTGGCAGTTTGCATCACAGCATACATAGGCTATGTGGATGGACCCTGGCCTTTCACTTATCCAGGTAGGAACGCTTACCATCTGTTGATTCCAGTTATCAGATTAACAAACTGAAGCTGTTGTAAATGTTACTTAAATAACTGTCATGTAATCCTAGAAACACTGTGGCTGCAGTTAATAATCATTTATTAATGTGGTTGCAGATTAATTTTGTCTTGATTGACTAATACTTTCAGCATTACTCTTGAAAGTGTTACTTGAAACAGCTATTAGTAAATAAATGTACAGTTGTAAATCAGACGTTTGTATCTTCATGTTGATATTAATAATTATATGCTCCTGTCACACTCTTATCTCTGTGACTTTATGCTTGTTTTTTCTTGTATTTAATACTGATACTAAAACCTGTATGTTTCTGTTCATGGATACCAGGTACCAAGAACACTCCTCTGCAGATAAGTGCCATGGTGGTGAGCCTGGGCTACTTCATTTTTGATATGGCCTGGTGTGTGTACTTCCGCACAGAGGGGCCCGTTATGCTGGCCCACCACACCATGAGCATCCTGGGAATCCTGTTGACCCTGTGGTTGGGGGAGTCTGGCATTGAGGGCTGCGCGGTCCTCTTTGGCAGTGAAATCACCAACCCCCTTCTGCAGGCACGCTGGTTCCTCAAACAGACGGGACATTACGGGACATGGCTGGGGAACGTTGTGGATGTCTTGTTTGTACTGCTGTTCGTGGTGATGCGAATCTTTGTGGGAGGCACAATGCTGTACTGTGAGCTGATCTCCCCGAGACCCAGATTCTTTATCAAGTGTGGGGGAGTGGCTATGTACGCTCTATCCTGGGTGTTTATGGTGGACATTGTTCGATTTGCAATTCGGAAGAGCAAGAGATGGCACAAACAGCAGCGAGACCAACAAGAGACAGTGACAGCTAATGGTCATGAAGGGAAGAAAGACTGATCGGTTTGTGCTTCTTAAAGGAAATTGATTTGCATAATTTGTGTTGTGTTTTTCACTTTGGACACACAATGGAAAGTACAAAGAAAATCAACTTTTTGTATGTTAAACCGAGATTAAAAAAAGGGATATTTCAAAGTCATAGTTTTCTATATTGAGAAATATCCTGTGGCGTCCGTCTGTAAGGTTCAACACCTTTGCATTTTGAAAATAAAAACTCATTTTTATGCAGTTATTGCAGCTGAACACATTCGATTTTTGTGTGAAATGTGCAGTTAACAAACGACACAGATGTAGTTTAAATGTCACTGAAAACCAAAGCACTTTGTATAAACACGTGAACAGATGTTGCTTTCAGTTGCAGTGAACTGTGGCCTAGTCATATGTGGTGGTGTTGCTCCAAAAGAAAGCTAAATGTTAGGAAAGAAACTGTTTACATGTAATGCCTGAGGTCCTTGTGAAACATTTTTAGTCATATAAAAAAGTTAGGATTGGTTTCCTTGTAATCCTAAACTTAAACTTTGAGCAGATGTGAAAGGTATACTCAGGGAGATGAAGTCAGAAAGTTGGAGTGAATTCCACAGAAATGTGTGTGATTTGTTTGATTACTCTGTTTGATATAGTTTATAGTACTTCCTCTAAGCTTTTGCCTGCCGTCTGCGACCGTATTGCAGAGCATGCCCAAAAAACATTTCATTTATTTTACTTCTCTCGTGCAAAGGGCTTCGTGGTAAGGAACCTCTCAATTACATAGTTCTACACTGGTAATACTATTTGGATATTTATTCAGACTATAAATATCTTTGAATGTTAGTGAAATGTTAGTATTTTAAAGTCTTTTGAAGAGTCTGATTTCACCGTATCAACTGTGTGAATGTAGACCCTCCTGACTTCTTTCAGATAAAGTCAGACCAAAGATCTGTACTGATAGCTTCCAATTCATTTAATTTAACAGAGTCGTGTTTCAGTCACACAGAGATCTTGTCAGACAAGACTTGACAATTCAATTACAGTCATTGTGAGCTATCTGTACAGTGTGCTAATCTTTCGTCTGACTTCTACTTCGGCTATTTCTTCTTTTTTTTAAAAAATATCTTTAAAGTTTTTGAGATGTACATGTTCTACTCTCTGTTTGACTTAATCTTTCAGACAAACATATGCTGCTGTCAGGATCAACCAGATAGCCTCTGACTTGGGAGTGGATGAAAACTTGTGCAATCATGTATGTAAGAGCATCTTTTGTTTTTAGCCCCTGAAATGTTTTTGATGATTTCTACATTTAGTCAATACATAAGTCAGTGACACACACACACACATCAAGGGCTGGGCAATAGTTATCATTGAGCAACTTTAAGTAAAATCATATTGAGATGATATAATCATATTGAGTTAAGTTTTGTTGTCCAATATAATAAAAAAAACAAACAAACTAACATACAAAAATTTTTACTTTTTTTTTTTTTTTTTTACACGTGTGAAGAATTTTGTCTGAGTTTTAGTATTTTATGTGTGATTTTTACCTAGATTTGCCATAATGTGAGATTACTTATCAGAAAGATATTCGTCCTAATATTGTGATATTGATTTCAACCACACAACACACAAGTGCATCAGGGGTTGAAGGCAGAATAGTATGATTTAGCCCTCTTCACAACTGGATTTGCTTCTTGCCAAGAAAGTACTACCAGCTTTCATTTTTCTTCTCAGACTTTATACCGGTGTTCTTATT
The DNA here is from genome assembly GCA_946959425.1 of Argyrosomus regius. Classification (NCBI taxonomy): domain Eukaryota; kingdom Metazoa; phylum Chordata; class Actinopteri; family Sciaenidae; genus Argyrosomus; species Argyrosomus regius. The sequence continues at coordinate 13,800,644 of OX336889.1, forward strand.
ATGGCCACATCTTGTTTGTTATTTTAGGGCACATATATTCCTTCGGTACTGTATGAAAACACTTGTCATCTCTTTGTTTTCATATTTATATTGACTGATTGATTGAAATTCAATGTGTTTACCTGGCTGCTACTGTTAAGAATCATGCGAGCATCACCATTATTCAAAGACAGTAAAAATCTAACTGGTGTGTGCCTTAGTTATCTGAATGTACCTTCCTAATTTTTCTGTTTGGTTTTTGTCTCGTGCTGTACTGTAAACCCTCCACCGTAAGAGTGGGAGTAATGAAGAACCATTTTCAGTTTGAGCTGTGGTTTCATTATTTGCCTTTGTCATCCCTGTGTGAAGTGAAATAAAGATGTGACAGACTGTTTGTATGCTTTTGAATAAATCTCAAACAACAAAACGTTAACAAAAACTAAAGGATAAGCTGCATTTACATCATTACACAGATACACTGAGGTAGTATTGGACTGAGACTGAAGTTACTTCAGCTGTCCACATGATGGTGTCATATCAATTATACATGTATCCTCACTGCGGAAACTCAAGGACAGTCATTTAGCAATGCTAAAATAAAGACATGAAAAGGAAAATAATATATGTTTACAGCATTGCCATCTGAAAATAATATCACATGATACATTTAGCTTTGCAAATCTTTAACCAAAAGACCGTTTTACTTTTTGTTGTTGTCCTTTCAAGCATAAATTGAACAGTTTCAAATATATTTTTATGCATTTGAGCACACAAAGTTTAATATGATACATTATACTGCATGTAATACACAGTGTATTGCATATACTGTTGTATCATGCAGTATATGCAGTAATTTGTCAGCTGCCAGAGACGTAAATAATGCAATAGGACTGCAATGCACAACGCAGTGAAGATAATCAAATGCAATGCACTACTTAAGTCAGACAGGATCCAGATAAACAAACAAGACAAATAGTAAGAAGGTACAGAAGTATAATTGCAAATATTTCACTCATGTACACAACCACTATTTAAAGGTTAAAAGGATTTGGACAGATCTATTGTGGTAGTGCATAATGACTTTTAAACTACTACCTCTAACAATATCCGTCATTATATTATTGGTGATGTGCATTTACGTTTCTCAAAAGTGCACATGTACAGTGATAAAAGAGAAATACTCAATGGACAACTAATGGAAACACTGAATATTGATTACACTGAATATGGATCTTGGTCTTGAGATTTTGTCTACACTGACTCTGCAGTAATAATAAATACAAAGACATGAATGAAAGCCTCCAGGTAGACTTGAGTGTCTTGTACATTTCCATTATCGTCTCTTACACTTGCACTCACTCTCTGTTCTTCAGATGATGTATTTTTTCAAGCTTTCCCTCTGGATGAGTTTCATCAGATATAAAGTATGAGCATCTTTTTGTGGGTGATGGACAAAGAACTGGACTGTAAGTTGTAAATAATGAACATAATAACCAGTCCTAGACCAACCACAGACAAGCAGAGAGCCATGAAAACTATGAAATAATCGTACAACAACACGCATTGTCATTTAATCAACCACCATAAAGTAAACTGTTTAAGACATGACATAGAAAAGCAAATAATCCAGCATTATATACATATACAACTAGGTCTGTAACTAATGACTATTTCCTTTATTAGTGAATAGACTGATTATACAATAGATGGAGTTGTTTAGTCTGTAGTCTGTGGCACTCTTATGTCTGCATCTCTTTACATGTTGCTTGTTTTGTCTGACCAACAGTTTAAAACATAAAGATATGTAAATTTAAAGATACAACTGGAACCAACAATGTTTGGCCTTTTGCTTCATAATTGACCTAAACAGTTAATCAATTGACCAAAGTGTTGCTGATGAATTTTCTGTCAATCGACTGATCAATTCAGTTCTCTCAGAGATCTCTTGTGTATGTTTAATCAAATAATCAATTAGTTGATTGACTATTTTACCTATAATTTAATATACAACCACATGTGTTTGGGCTTATTATCGATTCATCTGCCTATTACTTCCTCGATTAATCGTTTGGTCAACAAACTATCCAATACAAGTTCCCAGTCTCTGAGGTGTCATTCAAATGTTTTATTTGATCAGATATTCTGTTTGTCTTCTTGACAGTCATAGAAGACAAAGAAAACAAAGGAAATATAAATATCTGAGTGGCTGTAACCAGCTATTTTAGATGATTATTGATGATTATTAAAACTGCTGCTGGTTATTTTTGGTCGATTAATTGATTGATTAATTGAATCATGGTTGCAGCCCTATGTAACATGCATGCATCAGACTCTTTTCATTCATAACGTGCTCTATATATACACCACATATACTACTATATATACCGTGACATACAGTAATATACTATACATACAGCATAAGAACAACTAAAATAGTTTAAAATGAATAGCGTACTACTAATACTGGAAGTAGGAGCAGTAGTGGTGTCATTGCAGCAGGGTTCCCTAACATTATGCTGAAACAAAATGAGTTTTCACATCTCCCGGCGGAAGTGGTTAGTGGAAGCGCTGGTAGACCGAACACACAGCTAGCTGGCTAGGGCGTTGCTAGCGGCAGAAAGTGGGATTTTGGGTACGTTTCGGCAAGTTATATCCCCGTACAAATAACGTCTTACGTGGGGAAAAAACGGCGCTCGGTGTTCGCTAAAAGTTTTAAAGCGCCTCGGTGTGTTTTTTGTCGTTGTTCACAGAGGACTGGGGTTACTTTCTGTCCCGTTAGCTGGCCACATAGCTAGCCTGCTTCCATCCACGGGAATTCTGCCGAGAAACGACTGAATTCTGGAAACATGGAGTCAAGGAGCGTTGCGCTGTGCTAACCGACTTCACTAGGTTGTTCTTCTTCTTCTTCTCCCCCCCTTCTCAAGGAGACACTTCTTTTTTTTTTTTTTTTTTTGAAGGACATAACACGGGAGACATATCGCAAAGCCAGTCAACATTCATGCCGTGTTGTGTATATATATTTTTCGGTCGTTGGCCGGCTCATTGTTGTGAACGGGAGTTTGCTTAGTTTGCAGTCGAAACAAGAGCATGCGAAGCAAAGTTTTCTGCTGAAAGAGCTCATCTGTTTTGTTAGCTGGTAGCTGGTGAGATTCAACAGCCAGCTTTGCCGTGGAGAAAAAAAAAAAAATCAAATATAACACCCAATGTGCTTTTTTTTTTTTTTTTTTTTTTTTTTTTTTTTTTTTAAATCGACAGTCTTAAACCCGAGCTCTTACAACATTTAGCTGCAGTTGTTTTGCTGCCACGGGTCGTTTAAACTCGGTATTGAGCGATTCTCATGGTCACGGGAGAGTCGTCCCCACAGCCACAGACAGGAGGCATTTCTGGGAGCAGGGAATACCAAATGGGACTGGAGGAATTTCGAGCATCTTCAAAGATCATTTAGGGAAACCGAGGCCATTCAGCCGAGCTGGGGTGGTGGCAGACGGAGACGCAGACTACATCGCTTGGGCCAAGGTGTCTGTTAACATTGGAGTACAGATTGTTTACACATTTCATATCGGCGGGATGAAAACTGGGATGTGAATGCGAAAAAGAAATAAGGATTCATACAAGGAGTTTGCCAACTTGTGCCAGCTGGCGCAGTGTATTTATTGTTGTTGCCAAAATATTGTTTATTGCCGGGGTGGGATATCATCTGACTGTACAGCTAATACGACAGAGAGGCCCCGATTAATTCTTAAGGTTGATCCCCTTCTGCTGTTACATTTTGACAAGGAGTAGTGCTCAACACATAGCCTATAGGTAGTGTTTTTGTTTCCTCTAGTGTTTGGACGTGCCTCGCAACAACCTCAACAGCGTCCTACAGTGTTCATTTATTCTCAACACCATTCTCAAAATCCTTGCCCACTTCAGACGGATGCCAGAGAAGGACGCCCCAGGAGGAAATCGCCTCATCACACTCTGGAAAATGTTAATCGGATATAATTTGCTGCAAATCTAGAACCGGAAGCCCAATGAGTGACACACAGTCCAGCTTCACTGACAGGTACAGTATGCATCCACCTTTATATCCTATACATGCACAAATCCAGTGATAAAACATAACATTTTGTGTCAAGTTTCTTCAATTTGCTTATGATGGTATGAATCTGAAACACTGCCCCCAGACCTGATGAAAATATGTTTTACATGCTCCGAGTAAAGCACTCCTTTGTGGTGATGTGCTCAGTAATAACTGTGTTATACAATCTAATTACTAAGGAAGGACATCAGATCTTGATGGAAACTCTGCTGATCTCAGCATGGGTAATGGAGTTCTCTGCAGACAGTAAAGTACTACTTGTCCAAGCAGTGAGAAGGCCTGCCACACTGTTCGTGTGCCAGGGAACAGTCGTACAGTCGTGATCCCTTGTACACCTTTCAACAACACTATTACAGCTAAGCCTTTAAGGCTAACCTTCTCTTATGCCTATTAAAACAATCTCTGGATTTAGACAAAACCGTAGCTTCGTCAAGTAATCACCTTATCTAAGGCATCTGTCAGCTTAAAGATTGGACACTGTTCTAAGACCAGCAGGCCTAAATAATGTGTCATCGCCCCAAGGACACACTAAATGGTGGAGAAAGATCAGCCTGTACCATCTTAATCCATCGTGATAGTTGTCAATATCGCTCTCAATGCGTCACTACAGCAGTGAATTCCCCCGTGTGAATAAAGAGGTTTCTATTCTCAATTTGTTGTACTCTGGCAGTGAAACAGAGAAGTGAGGGTGTTGCTCTGTTACGTCACTTCCACCTGAATCCCACATACCTGCCAGGAGAGCAGGCCAACACAGAGGAATGTGGTCAGTAGATTCAGAATATCCTCATGGCTAGGGTATGAGCTAGAGGCTACAAGCCCAACCCCATTTTACATGACCCCCCCCTCCCCCAACTGTAATGATGGGTAACAGTGGCACCAACTGCCATGATGGTGCTCTTTGATAGTATTACCACGACACTGTGCATGGCGCTATTGACTAAACCGGTGTATTCACCATCATCGTATCTTTTCAATTGCTTTAGCAGCCTTGTAATGAAATTTAAACTGCAGTTCACATGGCAGATAAGACACAGAGATACTCCTGATGCCACGAAGCACCTGATGTTAGGTTGTTATCGCTGTTCCACAGCTCAGTGTGTCTTACATAACGTTGTACAGTATCTTTGGTCGTCTCAGTTGCTCACAAGCTCTGTGTCCTAAAAGTCCCATTTGTTACTCCACCACTAGAACATGATGCAGGCCATTATGTTAATGCAATATTAAAAAAAATGCGAAACATTGTAAGAGCAGTCTGTAGACTGTGCGAGCAACTAGCTCTGTACATCTGTTGCACAAAAATGAGTGCGTCTGTGATCTGAATTATTATTTGGGCCGCAGCAGTTTTTCGAGGTTGTTTTTCGACGTTGTTAATGACTTTATTGATTAATGCTGTTGTCTGTCTGTCTCTCTCTCTCTCCTTAAGTCCATCCCTGGCCTTGCTTTCTCTCCCTCTGTGTGTGGTGTTGTGCATTTTGTTTTCGCTCCGTTGGCTACGGTGGGAGTATGCATCCAGCATCTATTGGGGTTGGGCTGCCCGCCGATGGGTCAGTTTAGTGTGCAGTTAGCTCTTTGTCATTGAGTTCTGCTGATCTCCACGTTTTTTCCCACCTCCCCTGAGGCCCTCCCGGGAAGTGGTGCTGGTGACATCACTAATAGTAAACAATAGCTTTCAGTGGGAGCGAACTGGCTGTCCACTGCATGCTCCTCTCCAGGTCCGTCAGTGTAGGTCAGGTACACTCAGGGCGGCTGGTTAGAGGATGTCTTTATTGTTGCCCTGCTGGAGGAATAGTGTTGATAAAAGATAATAATAAAAGGTTTTTAAAGGTTTCTTATCAATTAATAGTGTATCAATTGACTAATTAAGTAATTATGTGTACACCAAGTGATAATACCTGCAGTTGATATATTTTTTTATTACTTTATTATTATTTTATTACTGCAGTGGAATTTGTTTCCTTGTGACCAATGTTTTCATGAGTACTTCTGACACCTCAGTCCTGCTTGTATGCGTCTCCTGTATTTGGCATCCCTCCCTGATAATGCAGTATGCTCCTGCTCCATCTAGTCAGCACTGATGCTGGAGAAGCTGTGTCAGCTGCTCTGGACTGTGCATTACAACGAGTATCCAGAAGTCATTTGAAGCCCCGATCACAAGTGCAAAGGCTTCAGATTAGCATGCAGTGGAGAAGGGCGGTATTTATACTCTTCCCTATAACTGAAAGGGAAGGATTAAACCTAAGGAAAAGTATGGCCACTCTGATACACAGTTGCACAAATGTATGTACCTTAAGGGAAATGGGCAAAGCCAATTATAAAGTAAGAGATAACTGTCAAGGATTGATGATATAATGTTCTCTGCAGAGCTGCAATGATTAGTAGATTAGTCACTTAACAGAAAAATTCTCCGCAAGAGTCATTTTTGAAGCAAAAATGCATAATATTTAACGTTTTCAGCCTCCAGAATGCTATTTGAAGAAGACATAAGTTTGAGTTTGGGAAAATGATGATAACGCATAACATATAGTCAATTAATGGGGAGAAAATAATGGGGAGATCAATCGGTAATGAAAATTATCATTAGTTGCAGCACTGGTTCTTTGCCCAGAATATCTAATACTTTATAATTTGGCCTATCACAGTGAAAGAGTGTGGTTTTCCCCAAAGGCAGTCATGTTTCAAGAATGTGAAGTCGAGAACAGAGACAAACTCTTGATTAATTTCTGATCATACCTTAATCCTAGTTATGATAGCCCATAGGCCTTTATTTTACATTCAAATCTTTTTTTTACTCACACCTCATCTGTAAGACTACCAAGTAGATAGTTTTTTTAGTGTGGTGCCGTGGTGCAGTACAGAGGTAGTTTATACCTGTGTAGTCTTATGCAATCAAACACAACAACTCTGCAATAAATCCTGTCTTCATAAAGAGTATCATAAGAAGAATTGGTTGAGATTGTGTCAGAGAAGTCTGGATCGATCCAGTGCTGAAGTTGGAGATTGTGATTTGTGCTGGAGCTGAAAATATTATCCTGACAAGTGCTTCTAATACTTTGTCTTCCGTGGTATAATAAATATAAAGTAAGAATTGATTGATCTGTTGTAAGGGCATAGCCGTTAGTTGTCATAAGTTGATCTCAGCGGAATAGGAGAAGCAGCTCGGTGGCAAACTAGATTACTGCATTGATTTGTAATTGTTTTGTAGCACAGCCTGATCTCTAATCTTATATGGAGTCTGGGTTTTTGTCACATTCAAGATTAATGTGAAAAGTTGTTTTGGTGACATTGTGTGTCTAAGATTTCTAAAGGAGTGTATTTTTTTTTTAAATTCAAGAAAGAGGACGATAATGAGGCATTTACAAGTAGCCTACAGCTACTCTAGATGTTATCTTCATGCTTTCAACATCTGCCATCACCACAACCACTAACAGACACGTTCAGGAATAAGTCACCAGTTAAAAGGGGGAACTAGTTGATCCATAACACTGGACTCCTTTCCATAAACAGTCCTTTCCTCCTGCAACAGTCATGTATTCTGTCTGATCTCTTATCTGACACATTTATGCCATCTTGTAACGTGAATTATGATTTTAAAGGCCGGTACTAATTAAGTGGCGCATCATCTTACCTTGTGCCACCCTGGAGTTATTCTGCTGTTGCAACTGCAGTTGTCAGTGATGCATGTAACACAATGCTCTGGAAATAGGTTTTGTTATTGACAACATGGTTACATTTGGTTAAGGCGGTCAGCTTTATATTCTCTGTACAGCAAAACTGCAGTTTTCCTTGTGGTCGAAGCCTATAAACTACTTAAAGTCTGCACCAGACTGACCAGATTCTTAGTTTTGTTTATTTATTGAATGTAAATGAGGACCTTAGGAAGACTCTGCTCACACCTGGATGTCACTTTGGCAGACACACACCAACTCACACCGTACTCAGGTCTCATTTCACTCTTTTTCACACACTCTCTCAATCACATCCATCTTTTAGGACACATTCAGATGAAATCAGGCGTTGCGGCAAAAATGGCAGACCTCCTGCACATTGGAGGGGGGCTGGTCTGTGGTGGAAAGTTGAAAAAGAAAAAGGTTTTGGAGAAACGCAACCCAGTGTCACTCTGTGGTGGCCCAGTGGTCCAGTGAGCTAGAAAGTGAAGTGGAGGAGAGAGCGGTGTTAATCAGATAAATATGTTGTTTTCTGATTGTTGGACGGCAGTTGCACACCACCACACAACCCCGCGCTTATCTCTGCAACACTCATTCAGTCATTCACTTTCTCCTATCATCACCACAGTTTTATGACGCCTGCTGTTGCATCAAGTTTGCCTTCCACGATTAGCCAAGTCTGTATGACAGTTTGACAGGTGGAAATAGTTTGCTTATTCTGTAGTTTAGTCCTGGTCTCTTTTGTGTGTTTTTTGAGGTTATTAATAATTCTTTAGCTATCTTGGTCAAGTCCATCTTGGCTAAAAGGAAAGAAATGGACACACAGAGATAGAAAAATGGAGGGAGATGGAAGAGAGAAAAAGAAACAGGCGATGCCCCAGGGTGTAGTGATGTTGGAGAGTTGGTGAAGTCGGGGCATTAGCTGGGGTTTTAAGTGCTGGGGGAGTTGGGGTCTATCACCCAGCTCTGTGATGCTGATGCTTGTGGACACCCTCTACAATCCTACCCTGTTAGCCAAAAGAGCTTCAGGGCCCAAACATTACTTTCACTTCACAAAAGACAGGATCATAACAATAGAGGAAAAAGGGGACAGGGAGAGAGAGAGCTGTCTTGCCCAAGTGTCATGTCCTCACATGTCCATGTAAAGGTTTTGTAGCAATGAACTAGGCTAGTGCCTTCAAGCTAAGTGTGGCACTTGTGAAGCCATGGTATTCTACAGACTACACAGTGGCCCAAACACATAAAGCTGGCGATTTACCTCAGATTTCTTTCTGTTCAATTCCTTATTTCATTTCACACTACACTGATTCTGTAAATACACAGACAATACACATTTTGTGTCCATGTATCACGCTCAGTCTTTGTCTGACATACTAAGCAATGGACGGCTGGCGTTAAAAAGCAGCATCTCTGCTGCAGCTGATTGGATGTGATTTATGTGGCATGTTGAGATCCCCCCCTTCCCTGGGTCTCAGAATGAAGATGCTCTAATTGAATGTTGTCTCTGTGTGCTAGGCGAGGCTGTATTGTCGAGAGAGACTAGCAACCTGCTGCTGCACTGTGATTAATCGTACTCTGCCTGTTTCTGCTGATTCAGAGGTGACTAGACAGACGAACACACCCCTACACTTTCTCTCCAAGAACCAGTGTCAGAGCACGGATTCTGTCACCAGCCTCCAGTCATGTTAAGTGGAAGATCATGCTTTCTGAATGACAGGGATGTGCTATAAATCATTGCTCCTCAGGTATAAGAATTTTTTTTAAAGATATTCTTGTTGTCCCATGAATTGAACTCTGTGTCATCTCGCATTCACCAAGCTGGATTTTCTTCATGAGCGTAGTGTAATGATGGAACATTTTATAGCTTTGGAATGAATGAGGTGTCAGTAATGCGCTTTTACAACAGGTTGCATCAGCTTAAATGTCACAAGTCTGCTTCTAAGAGCCATTAATAAATCTTTGAGATCATTACAGAATACCATCATATACACAACGTCTGTCATTTCCTGTGCCCCTGACAGACAGTCCTACTCTCCCAAAATCAACCTGAACTAGAAAGCATTATAAAAGTTCTCAGGTTTTGTTGCAGGGCTCATGACCGGCAGCAGTGTGGACAGTGTAGCATGTTCAACCACCTCTTTTCCTTTCCCAGCACTGGAGGACAGCAGACAGCATAGCGTGAAGAAATGTCTATCCCCCGGCCCTCATGTCAGGAATCCTGATGAGGTTTATTGGGGCAGAAAGGGCACTGTTTTCCCCCTGAGGCTGTAGCTTGAGCTCCAGAGCTATTGCTCTTGTCTCTCAACACACCACACCTCTCTCTCTCATTCTCCCTCTCTGTCTCTCTCATACGCTCACTTAACGCTTTCTCTCTTTAAATCAATATCTCAATATACACAGCGGTACATGGATACACTGCTAAGGTCGAGATGTCGAGAGTGACACCACAATGTTTGATATTAGACTAGACTGTAATACAGAAGTTGGTTTAAAGAAGGAGTATCACTGTGTGGGTGTAGACTACTTCTTTGTGGCAGGGAGTGGAGAGCAGTGACGTCATGCTGGCTGTGTGTTTGTGTGTGTGCACCCACATTGTGTGACTCAGGTATATAGATTAGATAACAAGCTGTGTGTGTGTGTTTGTGTGTGAGTGTGTGTGTGTTCTCTCTCATTGGCAGGCTGCAGGCATGAATCAGGCTGTTCAAGAGACTGTGTCATTACACCATTGAGATAGAATCACAGAGCCGATTTAAAGGGGTGGCATGAATGGCTGGCTGGCTGGCTGAAAAGAAGTTATTGCCAGTTCCATAGGGTACTTGGCAGAGCAGTATGACTCGGCACAAAACCCAAGCGAGGACGTTTGTGTCGTCACCGCAGAGTCACTCTCCGCTTCTCAAGCTTTGAAGTGTAATCTAACTAATCTAACATCTGAGGATGTTTTGCAGTCTGCAAGGTTATCCTGGAATGGAACACACCTCAGTCAGATCTCTGCAGCCTGCAGGCTACTCCCAAAACTGTCCAATCCTGTCCTTGTTTCAGACAGACCACACCTCTCCCAGTCCCAACAACACCTGTGCAGTGGGCTGGGTTGCTCTGCGTTTGGTAGGAGACTCCAGATTACTGCATCAACTCCATATAGCACGTTACAACACTGACAGGGTAAAGCTTTATCAAGAAGCGTCCACCTACTATAACTTTTGTACGTCGTTTGTGATAACTCTTATCCTCATGATCAGTTTGAGGTTTCTGTGTTGGCTCTTTTTAAATATTGAATTAGTTGCTTATGAGTCAACTTATACTCAAACTTTAGTCACCAGTCTATATTTACTTTTACTGATTCCAAGAGGAACTGAGAATAACTTGAAGTGCTTCCTCTGAAACTTGCATGAGTTGGTCTAGTTCCTTATTGTTCACTGTTTTCCTTCCTCTTCAGTTTTGGGAGATCCTTTCACAGACATGGCTGTGTGTCAGAGTCCTGCTCCCTCAGGGCTGTTCGTCCCTCCCTCCTTCACTACTTTTTCTCTCTCCATGGTCTGGTCTGGTCCCGGGCCTCTCTTGCTGCCACTGTTGCTGCAGTTGGCCCAGCTCTGCCACAGTTTTCCATCAAAACACCAAACCTCAATGGAGCATTCAAGCCCAGGCCCGCTCCAGTGCTGCCCCTCCCTCCCATCCCACCCTGTTCTGACTCTGCCTTCTTTCTCCCTTTCTCACTCCCTGCAAATTTAATGGCCCTGTCCAGGAAGAGGTCCTAGCTCAGACTTTTAGAGCTGGATCTGAAGGATTGAATGAGCGGAGGGAAAATTGATTCTTAAACGCCGCCTGTCAGTTTGCAGAGAGTAGTTTCCACTAGATCTACATATCACGGAGTCTAAAAAAACGAAAAACTTACATGCAAGTGGAACAGCTGCAATTGTTATTCCAGTAGAAAGATTTATGATGTCCAAGTTTTTTTTTTTTATGTATTACCAAGAAAACATTTTAAAGTGCCGCAGCAGAGCACAGCTTCTGTAGGCCGCTTATTGATCTAACTTGACTCGGTTATTTGGGTGTAAAGGTACAATTTTAAGTGACATGAATGATTAAAACACGTTTGCCGAGGTTGAACTATATTAACACAAGTGTGTGTTTACAGTGCCCAAGCTGACCTATTCAGATTACTTTTTTTACTGTCCAAAATATTAAGAAAAGAGCACACACCCACAACTGAGAAGTTGGATTCAAAGTAGTAAAGTGGTAGTAAAAGTAGTAAAATAGCTGCTTGTTAATGTTCACCTATCGATTAATCGACTAACCATTCCAGCTCCAGTATTTTCTCAGTTATCGTATGAGTCGTTTATTGTTCTTATAACAGAGTGTATAATAGAGCGTGTAAAGTATTAGCATTAGGGCATGGAACAATAAACTACTGTTGTCGACTGGACGGAGAATTCACTGCTAATGTGGACCCATTGTGATAATTCACTAGAGATACACTGTGAAGTTATGTGAGCTATGACTGTGTGTCAGTGATACTTTTCGGTGAAAACTCACAGAAACGTTGCCCTGGTAGCGAGACCCTTTTCAAAATGACCAGTCTGCTTTGCAGAGTCTGTAGTATCCATCAAGTGACATGACTACTGTAACAAAAATCACCTCTGCTGCCACGACTACAGTATTTGACTTCCCATGGCAACTACAGCGGCATACAGTATTCTGCTATGGAGCCGGTGATGACTTACATGTTACAAACCTCAGCTACATGCCTGAGCTAAGGTAAAATCCCCACAATGGAGCCTGTTAAGCTATTAAGCTGCCCACATAACTATGACAGTTACTTATTTTGGACAGTAAATCTGGGGTTGAGGTTAAGAATGCTTGCTGTTGTTAAAAAGCAGTGCTCAAATAACTGTAAGTAATGCATCCGAATAAATATTGACATGTCAGGGTGAGCCCAGTACTTGCTCCTATTATATGTTTACAAAAATCCAAAATCCAAATATTTTTCATTTTAAGACATTCAAGGTAACACGTACAAAGTTCACATTCATTTAGAATCAACATGTCTGTGGTTACCGTGAAATTCAGAAGGGCAGGACAGTGCACAGCAATGTAAACAGAGAAAAGCAACATGATAATTGTGCTCCATTCTTTATGAATCAGCATGAGTTAACTTGTCGACTTTGACAGGCCTCCAAAGCAAAACAGATCCACGAGGCCCTGTAAGCCTCTCCGTTAATTTGTATTGCCACTGCATGAATCAGGCATGATGACTTTAGTTGTCATTTAGCTGCTTTGCTACAGGCTATGTGCTGCAGGGTGTTGTAGTAGGCACCAAGTTTGTGGTATTTTTCAGTGCCTTTAAAATGTGGTATCTTCTTGGAATCTCTCACTCTTAACCAAAGAACACTTTTGCTTCCACTTCCACTAAAAGTACTTATCTTTTTAATGTTTCACTTTGCCGTTTCATTTCTGTCTCATACAACTCTCACAGTAGCACTGAGAAGAAACTTGTTCTGATAAGTTAGAGAAAGCATAGAGTCAGTCAGTGGATACTTGTTCTTAAATAACTTTACAGTGATATTTGCTGTGTGTAGTTATGAGGACACTATATAGTCCACTGTGGATGAGTTTAAAATAAATGAAATAACCATCGCTACAAAGATGGATTGTCAACTTTCCTGTTGCCCTTTGAACTAAATCAGTTTAGTTATTTCACATGCATATTGTGTACAAATAATGTAGCTTCCTTTTGGAGTTAGACAACAACAGTCAGACAACTTTTACATTCAAGCATTGTATATTCTGAAGTACAGTTTCTTCCAGTCCCAGCCTCGCAGGGCTTTCTTTGTGACATTTGTGCATCTTTTTGAGAGTTTGACTGTCTCACTATCTGTACTGCTCTGTTGTGTAGTTAGGCTGTGATGCTGATGGCCTCATTGATTTTCATTTTTCAATTTTTCCCACACTCACTTTGGCTGGTTTAATGTGGAAATCAATGTGACAGCACTCTCATCCACCCGGGCAGAAGGTCGTCCTTAGAGAGAAGCTTTTATTTTATTTTAGCCTACATTTATTTTTTACATTAACATTGGAAAAATGGTTGTCAACAAGGGCTTCCAGGCCTTTTTAAAAAGCAGTGTACAGTGATCCAGATCTGGTCGTCAGGGGCATCTAGGGAACAGGAGTGGTATGTTTGTGTGTTTTCACCAACTTCTACCAGAGGTCTGGCAGTTTATCAGTATTTTTAGTGTCAATTTAGTGTCAGTTTGACTAAACTGTCAGAAATATTAAGGGTTTTCACTTTTCTACACCTTTCAGTATCAATATTAATGTTCTTTCTGGACATGCCTCTTTTACTCTGCAGTCCTCTTGTTTCTGTCCAGCTCTCCGTAGCCCTTAAATCTGTCTCAGGTCCCATGGTTATTTTATTATTATTTATTCAAATCAAAAACGCCCTTTCAGTTCCCTGTTCTGTTCTGTTCCTGTGTAACACTTACAGAGCATTACTGCTTTATTTCTGAAAGCATGATTCATAACTGTAGTTCAATATAGACATTATAGACAGCCTGATGCATCATCCAGCCTCTTAGAACTTGGTTTGTCACGTTTTCATTTGTTCCTCTAGGATCAACCAAGAACAACATCGATGTACTCAGTTTTGCCATCCCTAAGCTTGTGCATACACATGTCCCAGTTCAGTGTGTGTTTATGTGCTGACTTTTCCGTCTCTCCAATTCAGAGGTTTCTTAGGGAGTGGGCTACTTAAAGCTAGTTTTTTTTTTTTTTTTTTTTTTCTGCTGTAGGCTCTGGAACTTATTACAGTCTGAGGCACTTTCATAAACGGGCCATTCAGCTGCCCCTGCATGGCTCTGAATGGGACACACTGTCGCCAGGAGAAAGAGAGTTAATGTGGGCTAGTTAGTCGTGAGACCTCCCTATTACGGAAGACTGGTGTTCTGAAATGTCTAGTCATTCGTACTACTGTTGTGTAGTAGAATACTGTGTGCATTCAGATTTGAAAGATACCAGTGCAATTCAGAGTTACATACGTTTTCTTATTGCCTATTTTACATTTATTTTAATTATTTAAATACATTTTACTGAGCATGTATGTAGGAAATTTTTCAGTGACAATCCTTACTTCTGAAATAAAATGTTGTCCCGCCCACCCTGAATAAAAAGACGTGGGCTTTACAGTAACGTATAAAAAGGTATTTGTTTTTGTGAGGTTATTTCCTGGCTGAGGCATTATTCTTTTCCGTGCTTTCCATTTCATCCCAATAAAAAAATAATAAAACTGAATCTAAATTTAGGCTTTATGGTAACTATGCAACAATATAACTTTCAGCCCAGTTGAAGTGGTTTTTCATATTACATGAAGAAGAATGGCAAAACATGTCTCGTGTCTGTAGACAGGCAAATGAGCTGAGGGGCCCACACAGATAACTGGCAGAAATGTTGCGAGTGCTCAGGAGATTTTCCTCTCAGTGGAAAGTGCATTTCAGATAAAATATATGATTAATATCGCCGTTTAAATAGCTTTGGAAGAGAGTTCAATGACTTACAGGGAACCAAGATTGTAAAGGGGAATTTAACTCAACATGGAGTACTGTTGTTAAAACTGGTTCTTGTGTACGAATTGCCAGGTTCAGCTGGGTCAGGTTTTGCGAGGAGCTCACTCCCACAGATGCTAATTTGCACTCTTCTCTGTCCAAGTGAGGAGGAAGAACGTCAGTCTTAAATGTAGAATGTAGAAAAATTCACTCTGCACTAGCTTTGAGTCCATAAGGAAGAACTCTAAAAGATGAGATCTAACACCTACTGTGAGAATTAAGAGTGCACTATCTCCTTAAGTCTAAATTGTCATTCATGGTGCGTCTGCCAAACCGCAAGTCAATACCCAAATCCCCCACCTACTGGAAAACATCACCTTTTCCAATATGGTGCTGACAGTATCCCAAGATTATTTAATCACTCCATCACTCTGTGGTTGTAATCGGTCTCAGGGCAGCCTGCCTCGAAGGAAAACAGGCCATGGATGTGACTCGGATATGATTATTACAGTCAAGTTGTGAGGAGCTAAATCGCATCGCGCGCACACACAGCTGAGATCTGAGAGGCGGAGGACATTTGACCTGGAAAAGGCTTTAATCTGCAGCTGAAGAACTCTGATGTTTGATCAGGATTATCATGTTTACCACTATATGGGTCTCGAGAAGCTGTCAGCTTGGCATCTTGTTTTCAGCCTCCATATGCATAAACAGCTCAGCTATGTTTACTTTATTACTTAATAGTCTGTCAGGTCATTTCTGTGAGATACTGATGCTCATTCTGTTTTATATTGCAGGTTTCCCAAGAAAGCAAACAGGTAAGAATCTGTATTTTCTCCTATTTTGATACAGAGAAGATGTGATATAAGATATATAGATGATATTCATGCTTATGGGTCGTTAATCCTGTGGCCACACACACATACACACCAGTGGTTTACATACACGGAGCTCCAGATGAGGGGAATGAGGCAGGTTTTACTAGGCCTGGTGTGCTGCAACACAGAAGTCTTCAGAGTTTGGACCAAACATACCCTCTCCTCCCCCCCTTCACTCATGTACACACACACACACACACACACACACACACACAGTGAAGGACAAAGGGGTCCCTCTTCTAAGGGCGGCCCATCACTGCCTTTCACTGTGAACAGAACAGTGGCCTTTCACAGTTGGGGCCGGTATAGGCAGAGGCAGCCATACATAGCCACCCGAGGTTCAAGCCGGAGTCTGGCCTTGTAGCACCTCCTCTGAGGAGCGTCCTTTCTCTGGCCTTGCTCCCTGAGTGGCTCCACATCCTCTCTGGATGTCACATTATACAGTAGACACACTCGGCATGATTCATACACTCGGAGGTCCTCTTGCCACATTATTCACAATGCTGAAGTGAACAATTCTTGGTTCTGTGTGTGTTGATGTAATTGCTCCTGAACTTTCACTTGCCTGCAGCTCGTGCATATAGTAGAGTGGTATGGGGTGATAGTGCAGAAAGATGCAATGACCCGGTCTATAAAAAAAATGGGAAGTATAAAAGAGTTTTGCACAGGACAGCACATACTGGATAAATGGCAATGTTTTGCACCAGTTAACCAGTTGTTTATGGTGTCAGTACTGTTTCTTATGGCTGTTTCTTTTTCTCCAGAACCAGCAGCATTCTCAGTAAAGACCACCCCCCGGACAAGAAACCCAAAAGTGACAAAACCTCACTTCCCTCCAATGAGTTTGACCCTACAGGTAACATTACCATTTTCTTTTTTTTCAGGCTCATACTCCTGTTCTGTTCTTTCTTATTCGCCCTTTTTCCATCTTGTCTTTCTGCCTGTGTATACGTCACTTTATCTGACTGCCTCATATTGTCCCTCTCACCCATTTCTGTCTGTCTCTTTCTCTCTGTCTCTCTCTAACACACACACACACCCACAAACACAGTCTCAAAAAAACTATTGTGCTGATGATGGTTTGCTTGATGCACAAGGCATGCTGGGATGGTGAAAGGTGGTGTGTATGTCTTGCTCTAAGCTTTGTGCTCTCTTTGAAAACTTTACATTCATTTGACTTGTGTGGTCTGATCTGAGATAATTGTTTGGGTCTCATCACTGGAGCCTAACAACTTATTTTGAACAGGAGTTGGGATTGTCTTTTTGAGTCAATTCCACTAATAGACAGTATAATATGTCTTTATTGGCTAAGTGTGTATTACACTGCATTATAACAACTGTTTGGCAGAAGCTTATGTTGCATTATATGTTGCAGGTTTTAAGCCAGTAAGCACAGAAATGTTTGATTATAGGACCTTAAAATCTGCAGCTGCATTTTTAATGTCCACATGGTTCTTGTCATTTTACATAAATCAGAGCACTGTGGGTTTTGTATGCTCAAAGTGGTTGGGTGGTCTCGACGCATACTTGAAGGGCACAAAAGCCACGAAGCCTGTTATGCACTCCAGTTTCAAGTTTATTGCAGGGTGAGATTGTTAGGGTTCAGGAACAGACTATGGTGACACTCCCTGTGGTATTTGTCAGCAATCAGGGCAGTATGATTTGAGATATGACTGAAGCCTCTGTATTCAAAACAAAACAGAAAATCCTCCGCACCACATGGTGGCTTATCTCTGCATGATGCAACAAATAGACACGATGTGTCCTCTCAGCGGTTACACAAGATGTGCACCTTGTTGTCTGTCTGTGTGTAGCACCATGCTAAAATATGTTTCCATGTATTTTTCTGATGGTTTGGTCCACGGATTGAACGATGCAGCGATTTGAAGTAGCCACAGAGAAACAAATGATTTTTAAATGAGCTGAAATCTTCAGGTCATCATTAGATGAATATTTAGAGATGATTCATAGTCATGACCTTTTGCATGCCTGCATGTTGTTAGTCTACATTCCCTTTTTAGTTATCTGCAAGTTGCATGGACTCTTTAACAATCTTTCCCTAGATTTTCTTCTTCTTGCACTTTTTCTGTCATAATTTCAAAGTGGTTTGGGTTATTTAGGGATGGGCACGAGTAGTCAGATACTCTGGAAATGGATGTTCACACTGAATCATACGATCACGTTTCCAAAAAACATAATATGTTATTTGCTATTTTTAAGTGCTTAACTTTCACTGCACAAAGAAGCCAGTTCCCCCTCTGCTATTGGCTCTAACTTCTGGATTCATTTTATTGTCAGTTCTTTTGCTGCAACTTTTAAAACCTCCGTCTGGTGCTGACAGACAGACCTGAAAATGCATTGGGTATAACTGCAACTTCACCAGCTGTATTTTCATCATCTTGCTATAATTCATAGCAATTTGAGTATACTAATATGAAGGCTTAGTTCCAGTAAAGTAAGGCCATTGAAGTATTACCACAATATTTTTGGATCAGAAGCCTGCAAATGTGTTTATTTTATTTTGGTCACGGTGCATTTTAAAACCTAATCTGCACTTTAAATCACTTAAGCTCATGATTTTAATGCAGGATAAAAAAAAGTTTAGAAAAATGAGGGCCCCTGGTATCGAAGTCACAAACTGGTAGAGTGACACCTATAGGAGTGGAGTACTTTTAACAAAACCCAAGCTAGTTCATTTTTAGTCGCTGCACTCCTGCCCATCCAAACCATTATGTTTTTATTAAACTACCTATTTGTTCATTTAATTTTTCTTCTCCCATGATTGTTTCTCCCTCATGATTTTCTCTTTCCTGTTTTGTGTTTCTTTTCCTTGTGTTGGTTCTTGTTTTGTTTGTTTGCGTGCGTGCGTGTGCGTGTGTGTGTGTGTGTGTGTGTATGTATGTGTGTCTGCTGCTGTGCTGTCTGCGCTGTGGTCTGCCTGGTGGGGGCTGTGGGCAGAAGCTCTGGTGGTGCAGAAGAGTGGCAGCAGCAGTGTGCTAGCAGAGGGGAAGCCTGAGTCCTGTGGTAAGATGCTCCTGCTGTGGAATGGCTGGTGTGACAGCTGCATCTATACATGCTGCAGATGCTGGTGTGAAATTGCCACAACATGTTTGCAAGATCGATAGCAAAAAAAAAAAGAAAAGTTTATTTTTAATCAGTGTAATCTTGCTGAGTTTGAGGCTCATGCCCCTCTGACTTTGGAGCACCAGCTCAACTGTTGAATATAAACATGATTTAGCTGGCATTTTCTCCATGTTCACACTCCTCCGTCAGCTAAAATCTGATTGGATCTGCAGACAGAGGGCTGCGACTAATGATTATTTTCATTACCGATTAATCTGCCGATAAAATGTCAGAAAACAGCTAAGGCCAGTGACACTTATGTAAAGACCAAAGTTTTTCACATTTATTTTCTTTGACGTAAATTCCAGAACTGAAAAATATAAAGTTCACTGTTGCGCATATCAAAGAAAAGCATAAAATCTTAACAGTTGAAAAGCTGTGACGAGGGAATGTTTGCCGTCTTCGCTTGAAAAATGTTGATTGGTAAATCATTTCAGCTCGTCTTTGAAATGTCAGCGCTAAATGGGATTGTGGTTCAAGTGGCTCAGTGGCAAAGTCTAAAATGTGAGCCATACATAGTGCTCATAGTGTAGCACTGTTGCAAGGTTTCCCATCATTCTCTAGATATGACGACAGAGGCTGAAGCCAGCACAAAGCAGTTTCATGATTATGTGTAGTCACCCTTTGTGTTTCCAATCACCAAATCTTTGGTCTGTGTTCTTGTTATTGATCAGCACAAGTGGCTCAATGATTACTTTGCCAGGTTGTGAGATATTTTGGTTGCTTTCAAATATATATATGAAACTATTCAAACCACTTCTTTTCCACGGATGTTCTAGTAACTTTTTCCAGTAGTGAAACATGGTCACTCTAGAAGACCTTAGCAGCTGTGCTCAGTACTACTTAAAGTGTAGATTTTGGATTAACAGGGTGCAGTTACACAGTTTAGTTTGAACCATAATCCCACCCGGGTTTTAATATTGATATAAATGTTCAGTTAAAGTGATCATTTGAATGTGATTAAACGTTGAGCCCACACAGAGAATAATATTTACAGGCTCCCTAAAGGCTTACTTTCAATTAGAGTAGAGCCAGGCACCCACTGAACAAAGGGTTTGGTGAATCCACGATAGCAGAGTCACTATGTAGCTTCATCACCCCTGTGCTGTGAGAGTATCAGCATAACCATCTCTCTCTTGCTTCTTACGTCATCTGGGACACTCCGATTTCTATCTTTAGACACAGACAGTAACTGTCAAATCATTTCAGATTTCCCCAAAAAATTACTTCTCGTGGGCGTCTGACCTTACATGCAGTGAGCTGACAAAAGACAGTTGTTAGAAAATGCCAGTTTCTGCTGATGTCTACTGTCTGTCTAGGACTTCAAGTCTGTCTAGTTTATCAAGATTATCTTGTATCATATTCAGCCAAGCATAGCCGCGTCTTTTCCGTTTAAATCCGTTATCTCTGTTACGTCTGGTCCAAATTCACAGATGAAAATCTTGTCACTGAACAACATTTGGAGCTTTATATACTTAGACTTTTAGATTAAAGAAGAGTGGCCTGACCTTTGTATGCAGTATTTTAATGACTTGGGTTCCTTCTTTTTGTGATTGTGGGCCTAAAGATACCCTGTCAGCATTAAAGGTCAGTTTATTCTCCAGAGTACATTTCCTTGTGTTTCAGCAAAGGGTGCTGATTGCAGATCAGTTCAGCCTCTGAATAATACATAAGCTTAAATGGATTTACCTAATCAGTGATCATGTCAGCACTCCCGCTCCGACTGATTTAAAAATACCAACCAAAGATCTCTAAAATACTGTTAAGTTTAGAACATGGGCACAAGATCAACATCAAGAGGCAAATTCACACCAGCTCTTTAACCCATATGGCCTCATCTGTTTCCTTCACACCCCTGCCCTCTCCATATATCCCTTCCCCCTGCTCCCCCAGCTCTACCTAACCCTCTCACTACACCCCTCCCCCCTGCCTGGGGCTTTTGCCTCCCCTAACCTCTTTCCATGTCTTTGCTCCTGTTCCTTCCACTCTCCAACCCCCACCCCACCAAAGCCCTTATCGACCGACTCACCTCTCTGGTTGATGCTGCACTGACCAGTAAATCTCAGACACAACAAGTAACCAGCTCAAGGGTCATCTTACTCAGTTTGTGTTATGCATTCTTTACATTGTGTCTTTTTTTTTTTGTTTGTACTATCCTGTCAGTTTAGTCAGTTCCGGCCAGACATTAGATAATCTCTAATCTCTTCTTGCCACACTAATGAAACACTGCGTAAAAAAAACCCTGAAAAGTAACATTCCTTCTTCTGCTCTGTGCGACTGTAACCAAAAAATCAGATATGTTTCAGACATCACCTCACACAGACCGATCATCAAAACTATTTACATTTTTAAGAGGATATATTATTGTCTTTTGTTGTCAAGTCACCACATCAGTTAGTTGGCAATGTAAAACACATTTTGAAATATTTGGTCGTAATACTTAAAATCTCCCTAAGAAATCAGGTTATGACCAACTTAGAACAAGCTTTCTTTACTGTACCCACTCCCCATACTCCCCACAGTCCTAGATTACGGGGGTTGGGTTGTGTGCTCATATGTTAAAATACAGAAATCAAGCATTCTTCTGATGATTTCAAGGAGGGGTCTATTCCCTTATCCTTTGAAACCCAATTTTTCCAGGAGTCACTCACAAAATCAACGCTTAGCCTTCAAGGTTAAGTCTAAGTTTTATTTTTCATGAAGTTTGTAGTTGATGCACTGTCTTTCCCGAGTTAAATACATTTCTTTGACTGACTTCCTGGTCTCTTTTTAAAAACACTGTTATGTCTTTGTCCTGTCTGTCTGACTCGCAGGTCTGGTCCAGCGATGTGTAATCATCCAGAAAGATGAAAATGGCTTTGGGCTCACTGTCAGTGGTGACAACCCAGTGTTTGTGCAGCTTGTCAAAGAAGGTAAGGCGGCGTCTCAAACTTAAAAGGAAGAAGAAAAAAAGATGTTATTACAATGACGACTTCTGGTCTAAGCAATTGTAATAGAAATCTGGGCTCCTTTTTTTTCATGCACTGACATCAGACTGTCACGGTAGTTTGCTCCGAACTCAAAGATATGAAGGGTAATTGGGTCTCGGCAACCATAACCAACATTACCACCACTACTCTGGCACTTACTTAGAGAAGTGAAGCCATCAGTAGTTTCACAGTAGCTGCAGCTTCTGCTTTATCTTGTTGTCTTTTAAAGAGGGGACTTTGACAGGATACTTAAGTGGTCCCCTGCAGTCTTTCACTGTCTGCAGAGGATGACGTGAGCTGTTATCAGGTCACAGAAAACATTACACGGTCTGCACTTCGGTGGAGAGGGACGGAAAAGGAAGAGACTAAACTAGGACTTTTGTTGCAATGTCATCATTGCTTGGCAGCGTGAAACTATCTCTGTACAGCTCCCCTATTTGTGCTTTTGTTAGTGACTCAACACAAAGAGCAGTCCACTTAGTTTCATCTGAATAATTTATACAACTTATTTTATTTCATGTGAACTGGGAAGCAAACAAAATGTATCTGTGGTATCTTGCTGCAGCTTTTCCCTTTGTGTCTACGTTTAAAACAAAGAAGATGAAATCTAACTAAGCTTTGCTCGTCATTAAAACATTTTTCCAAACATCTAATCACATATTGGCAGATCATCGGTCAAGTTATCAGTCATGCCTGTCCCTCTACTGTTAAAACGAATGATCACATAAGATTACGTCATCAAAATGTCCATATTAATACAAAACCGAAGGCCCAAAATGCACATCATAAGTAGTGTATTAGGAAAACTGGATTTGGTTTACAAAACACTTCAGCTGTTTGCTGCTGACTATAGAGTCGGATGTAGATCTCATAATAACCTGTCTCATGCCTAAATCCCTTTGTTTGGGGTGGAGCTGTGAAACAGGTCCTTCTCGTAATATAACCACTGTTATGGTCTTTCAAAATAGCACTCAAATAGTCACTTTGCAATATCTGGTCTGTCGAGGCTATATGTTGTATTCATTGTTCAGAAATATCAACAAACGCGCCATGAAACCGTATGTCTTTTGTGTCTTCCCGCCTATTTCCCCTCCGTTCATTTCATTCTTCCATTTGTTTTATTTCTTTCCACACCTCTTCTGTTGATTTAACACTCCTCTTCCTCCGTGTTTTCCAGATGGGGCTGCTATGCGGGCAGGTGTTCAGACAGGAGACAGGATCATCAAGGTATTGTGTTCATCTGCCTCCATGTCTTTCAACTGCTGAAGTCTCTCGTTTCATGTCCAAGGCCAGTACAGAGGCTATAGGCTGCCACCTGCTGGTCAGTCAGTATGCTGCATCTGGGGAATGTAAACTGTGAAGCTGGGCCTAAAATGGGAGGTTTTGGACTTTGTATTTATTTTTTGATTCTCATCATAGTACCATATCTGTCTTCCAGGTTAATGGGACCCTCGTTACACATTCTAACCACATTGAGGTGGTGAAGCTTATCAAATGTAAGTTCCTCGGTCTGTGTTGCAGCAAAAGTCACATTTTAAGGCACATTTAAAAATAAATAAATAAATAATATATTATCTGCTTTGATTTTTCTATTCTAGCGGGCTCCTATGTGGCCCTCACAGTGTTGGGGCGCCCTCCAGGGCTCGCCCAGATCCCTTTATCTGAAGCGGAGTCTGAAATGTTGGGCGTTAGCATTTCCTCTCCAAACTCCCCAGCAGCAGAACGCCCCTACAGTCCTCAGGACCGCTTCTCCGCTCATCCACCATGGGTACTAAAGACAGCAGTTACTTCTGTTGCACTCTTGTTGGTTCTTGCCTCCACAATATTTGTTACATGTATCTGGATTACATATACAGTATCTAGTGTTTGCTTGACTGCATCTCACTTTTTGCCTACTGCACAGTTCCTCTGTATGTTTTTAAACTTCATTTTTTGTATTTTTTTTCCCACAGGATGAGAATAGCAGTGTCTGCAATCAGAAGGTTGACTTCTTGCAAAAGATGCTCTCCAGAGAGCAACAGGAGCTGCAGGTTAGCATAACAATCGCTTTCATTTAGTGTCTTCTCTCTATTGTAACACTGCTTTATTCAGTAGGTATTGGCAATAACATTGTGATTTTCACCCTTTATTGCACAGTTATGTATATTTAAACTCTGCTGAGTAATGTTGGGATATTATCTGTGTTGAAAATGAAAGGATCGGCTCATCCATATTTAAATAGAACATTGCTTTGCAGTGGGTGGAGGGTAGTATCTGTAGGAAATATAATGCAGTAACAAGACATTACTGGTCCTGATTTTTTTTTTTTGTCTTGATTTCACCCCTCTTGCTGTGCAGGCCATGAAAGAGGAGTACAGCAGGAACCCCTCTTCCAAACTACTGAAAGACATCCAGGAAGCTAAGAAACACATTCCCCAGCTGCAGGGTCAGCTCTTCAGGGCCACCGGGGCAACACAGGTAAAGCCCTCTAACTAACTACCTCCATGTACTTAGATACAGTATAGGGTATCTAGGGACACTGATCTACCAGCAACATCCAAGCAGTCTTTGCATAATATTGCGTAGTGCGTTTAGAAAACGCTCCAGACAAACATTAATCCTAATCTTATCAGAGGATTAGGCTTTCTCTGTTGGAAGCCACTCTTTTGTGTCTGTGTGACAGCTTATTTTACATACAACACTCATTGAACCCTTTGTGAACCCTATGTCTGCTCTCACAATTTTAAAAGCTATATTTTCGGAGATTACACTCTTAAAATACTCATTAATTCATATTCTCATTAATTATTACCAATGTAGCCTGTTTGTCTTCTTTTATTCCAAAGCATGTTTCATTCTGGCCTTTGTGAATCTTACATTATGTAATGAGGTTGTTCATAATTAGTAACAAAGCATGTGTTTGCATGAATCCGTAGGAGGCTGTTCCAGGTGGTGATGCAGATGATGGTAGCATGTTCGAGACAGAGCACACTCCCGCCTTCAAGGGAGACAACAGCACAGACCTGTCCTGGAGCAGCACTCCTGTAAGTCGTCCCAGCACTACTAACCAACATAATTGAGTGAATATGCTGGTATCCTATGAAGACCTAAATAATCCATTGGTACTAACTGGTATCTTGATCATGGTATCTTGTAGGGAAGCTAAAAAGACCATTTCAAAGGGTTCCCTTGACCTCTTACTTTTTTATCTGAATGAAATGGGTTCTCTGGCTGTAACCCACAAGCCTCCCCTTTGCAGACCGGCCCACTTTATACTAATCCCATGCAGCTTTGGGTATAAACCATGCAGTTATGCATGCAGTATAAATGTGTTATTTTCCCCCAGAGTGTTTGAATATTTCTGCATACTGGGGTTCATAAGCTCTATTGGAATCACATAAATCAGGTACGACTGGAACGCTGAGACTCTTGTGGATTCAACAAGCCACAGGTGTATTCATGTGTGGTGATAGGTAGCCATTTCATTGATACTTGACCTCACTGTATAAAATGACTTATTGTGACCTCTAGGAGAATCACAGTGATGAAAAATGAAGGGGTTTCTGAGCAATTTTCAGAACAGAAGTGTTATCCAATCGTCCAAAAGCCTTACAGAAATCTATACATTTTAATAATTTTGCAAGTGCTCTAATGTTGTACCAAATCTGTATAAGAAATAGTATCAACCCAGTCGCGTTGGAGTGGCCATCATATATTTCAGTCATAATATGTTAAGCTCTCTAAACATTTAGTATTCAAATAGGTGCCTACATAAAAGAAATCTATTATATATTTCTGAGTAGAAGAGCTTGACAGAGAGTGCTGAGCTGCATCTCAAATTAAACTTCAGGTTCCCAACTTTCAGATCATGTATACCACTTCTATGTGGTATATACTGCTCACCTACTGCCCCCCCCCTTAAGTTCCCCTGCCACCCTAGAAAAACAAAGATAGCACCAGAGCAATCACAATAAGTGTATTGATTCTGCAAATTACTATTCAAATTACTGTTGGTCATGTGTTAATGAAATAACAGTTGATGTGTATGAAGTTGACTGATTGAGAATGTAATATTTTGTTCTATCCCATTTCCAGATATCCCGTGGATTTGGGCCTGGATCTCCAGAGAGCCTGTGCCCAAGAGAGTCATCTTGCCCCAGCCCAAAGAGCACACCCAGGAACAGCTTCAACTCCTGCCACTCTCCAGAGGCGGAGGACGCCACTGACCTGGTATGTACATACTTTTTGCTTTGTGCAAATTTTTATTCACTTTTTGATCACTTTCCTTGTGTAAACTTGGCAAAGAGTGCATTTTTGAAGTGTCATTTATAGATAAATATTGCATGTTTTTAGGTATTCATTGAATAATCTCTGTCAGTGCAAGTATATCTCTGATCAACTGGGGTTGTAAACGTCCAAACGGAGAAGCTATTAATAAAAAAACACTAATTCCGCAATGTACTACTGCTTTCGTCTAGGACTCTCTGTCCCCTACCACAGTCAGTAGTCCCTCTTCCTCTCGCCTCGTCTCGCAAATCATCGGAGCTGAGGACGACTATTTTGATTCAGACCAGGAGCAGGTATTTTACCACAACATCCTATGTCATTCATAGTATCACTAAACACAGCTGTCACATTCAGAACATATTTAAAAGGTGTGATGCTGTAATTCTGAACTCTGAATTATATTATTTATATTAACAAACTGTTGTGGTGATTTTGTTTCAGTCAAATGGCCAGTGTAACAACTTTAACAGTATTGAGCAGCTCAAGTCTCGCCCCGCCCACCTCGCCGCCTTCCTTCATCATGTCATCTCTCAGTTCGACCCTGCTCCTGTGGTAAGACCCTTTTTCTTTCCACCCTGTCAAAATGTTTTGTACGTTCATTTCCTGTTTTAATGCGGTCCGGCAGACTCCACAGCACTGTGTTTTATTTTAAGAAATTCTAATCTTATGTCCTCAGCTGTGCTACCTCTATGCTGACTTCTACAAGCAGACCAACTCCAAAGAGACCAGACGTGTGTTTATGGACCTCCACACCTTTTTCATTGACCGGGGAGCAGTAAGTACAACTTTTGTTCTGCACAGTGAAATATCACTGAAGGTCAGATTCACCCAGTATTCATTTGTTTATCTGTCTGTGACACACAGTACGTTAACATCTGTTGATTTTGTGTTTTTTTGTTGTTGTTGTCTATAAATCTGAAACGCCAGACCAGAATTTTCTCAAGTATAAAACTCTTTTTGCTTTTTACAGAATTTGAAAGTTACTGTTCCTGAATCCATCTCTGCTGATCTTGGTAAGTATTTCCTGCTGTGCTGTCATTTTGTAGGTGACACTCTCAGTTAAGGTGTTAAGAAATTAAATGCTCTGATGGTTTGGAAAGTATTGCTTAATCGTAACAGTGCATATTTAGTTTGCATTTTCCGTAATCCCTTGAGAGACAGTATATGTGAGAGTGTGACTGTCTGTGCATGTGTTTGCAGACCGGCGGCGAACGGAACTGATCCCAGAGGAAATAAACAGACAACATGTTCAAACACTGCAGGACTCTCTGCTCCTTGACATCCAGAAGAATCTTGAGGACTTCAGGTAAACTTGTCAAGTCTGAGTTGTTATTTTCTGTGGAGTTGAAGCAGAACTTGAGAATTTATTTATTTACCACATCAAGCAAATGAAAACAAAACCTAAAGTATCTCTTTTGGTACATTCTGTTCAGTTTAGCCATCTTTTGCTGAGGCATTATCAACCTAACCACTTTATATGGCTTGTTATGTTGGATCATGCAGGCAGAAGCGCAGTATGGGCCTAACGGTGGCTGAAGTAGAGCTGGCCAGACTGGACCAAGAGAGAATCAGAGACCGTGTCACTCTGGAGCGAGAGCGCTCATACGCTGAAAACATCATCACCAAGATAGAGGATATCCTGTGAGTAGCACGTTCCACGCAAACAGACATATGTCGCTCGCTTTTACAAATACTCACAATCTTGTGTCTCTACTCATTATGAGCGACTCAGTTTTTCTTCTTTGTATTGTTTTTAGGCTAACTACTCAGACCACAGAAGAAGAGAAATGGTAAGCAAACATATTGTGGATCATTCGGTTGAATGAGTATTTCTCAAAGCATACAAGGGGGGTCATTTAGGGCTTCAAGGGCTCTCATGGCCCTTCAAACCATCTGTGTCTTCATAGCATTTACAGTCTGTAATGCAGACAGAAGTCTAAAACAATTACAGCTTATTTTATTAGACTTCGAGTCCTTTAAGATAATTATGACAAAATAATTGAGCTAAATTAATCTAATCTGTCAGTGGGAGTCATTTTTAATCATTAAAGTGTAGTCTTTAACTAAGAACATAACATATTTGTGTCACTGGTGTCAACCCATCCTCCACAGTTAACAAATGAAGCACTCGGGCAGTCTCTTAAAGATAACATCTAATTTATGCAGCATGCTTTTATTAAATAATTCAAAAGTGTGAGTGATTGAAACAGTCTTGTTTGACATGCCATATGGTCGCAGCAAACCACAGATGGTTTGTGTAGAAATTGTAAGAGAAGGACTGGTACGACATATGGTGCAAATCACAATGTGGACACTTGCTCTTTCCTTCTCTGTTTCTTTGTTGGTCAGAATTAAGAAAGAAACTTAAGTGCTGTTAATTGTATTTTCATCCAGCACTACAATGCAGTATGTCATCTATACATACATGAAGCACCTTGGTGTGAGGGTCAAGGAACCTCGCAGTCTGGAGTCCAAGCGGGTCAGGATCAACTTTCTCCCCAAGATCAAGGTACTTAACATTAGTCTTTGTACATTTGCCCTTCTCTCTTTCTCTTCATTATCATCTCTGTAACACATGTGTTATTGTTCATAAAATTCAGAAAAGCATGAAGACCGAAAAGGAAGGAGAAGAGAAGGTGAAGAAACCCAGATTTCCCAGTATCCTTGGACCTCAGCGTCGCCCTAGCCGCATTGAAGCAGCATCAGGTGAATTAGGACTTTAGAATGAGCCAAAATTATCGCACTACATCTAAAGCTTTTTCAAGTTTTGACACAACATTTCTCTCTCTGTATTCAGTGGGTAAAGCCTTGGATGGTCGCCCCAGGCCTCAGAAACAGTTGTCTCAGCCTACTCTGGGGGCTAGTGAGCACACGGAAGCTGGTCGTCTAAGAGGCAGCCAATCGAGCGAGGGCTCTGAACTCATACACTCCACGTCTTTAAACACCTCATCCCCAAACAGCGCCACCTACAGCTCAGACACAAGCCGAGACACTGATATGGGTAAACTACTGAGCCACTAAATCAAACACACCCATAGGAGGAGAAAGGAGCAATGGTTTCTAATTTGTCACTTGTGTCTCAGGTGGGACTCCGACCTCAGGCCCCTCCAGGCTGAGTGACGGCCTTCAATCCGACCCTCTGGATGGGTTGCAGTACCCTGCTACGCACTTTGACCTTAACAGCCTGGACCAGCTGCAGGAGGATGACAGAGAAAGCGACAGGTACATTTACTGTCACATTTACTGTTTTACTTCCTAATATAGAGAATATTTATTTTTAACATTTATTTTTTCATGTCAATATTTCTGTAGAGCCCACGAGGGAACACCAAAGGCCATAAGAAGGTACGGATATACGGTGATACACAGTGACGAATTGTTATCAACCAGATGGAAAAAGCTAACTTTCCATCTTCTTCTAGGCTCGAGGGACTCGGTGCTGCTGATGTCCAAAGTGAGGACGACCAGGGAACAGACTCTGAGCATGACCCCCCCAACTGGCAGCAGCTGGTGGGGCGAGAGGTCCTAGCAGGTCTCAGGCCTCATGAAATTAAGAGGCAGGAAGTCATTAATGGTGAGGACATGACAATTTATTAAAGCCAGATCTAATTTCAAATAAAATGATATGATATGCAGCAGCAGAGCATTTACTGGGATTCAACCCAAGTTATTATTAAATGTACATCCTGTTGAGCTGAGGAAGTTGTCTGTTATCTTGAATTAACACTTTGCATTTTGTGTCTGCAGAGCTGTTTTACACAGAGCGTGCACACGTCCGGATGCTGAAAGTTTTGGACCACGTTTTCTACCAGAAGCTCTCCAAAGAGGCCATCCTGCCTCCTGCTGACATCAAGAACATCTTCACCAATCTGGAGGAGATCTTACAGCTCCATGGTACACACACACACACACAGCCTGAAAAATATCTTCTCTATGCATGACTGCTCGTGAAGCATTAAAATCACATCTACAAAGTAAAATAATGTTTAAAGTAAAACTGAACTACAACTCAGTGAATATAAAATTAAAACTGTGCGTACACACAGCACCCTCACATTTAATCTTTGTTATCTTATACACACTCACTGTCCATTGGTGCCTCTCTTTTGAATTTCAGTTTCAATACTGGAGCAAATGACAGCCGTTCGGAAGAGAAATGAGTCTTCAGTAATTGATCAGATAGGAGATGACTTGCTCTCCTGGGTGAGTACAATTCTCAGGCTGAAATTGTATTTCTTCTCTCAAACATTTTCTTATATTGAATAAATTTCAAGATGACTGATGTGGTTGGGGCGGGAAGAAAACCTTATTGTGCACAAAGAAATTGAACTGTTGCCCAAAATTGCTCTA
The DNA here is from genome assembly GCA_946959425.1 of Argyrosomus regius. Classification (NCBI taxonomy): domain Eukaryota; kingdom Metazoa; phylum Chordata; class Actinopteri; family Sciaenidae; genus Argyrosomus; species Argyrosomus regius. Next base: position 13,831,487 of record OX336889.1, read on the forward strand.
TAGTGACAAGGAAATATGCTGATGTGGGCATGAGATGGGGTTTCTTCAGTCTCAGTTTGGTTCATTTTGACATGGCATATGTACATGAAACTGATCATGTACAGTTTATAAATGCTAGAGAAGGGGTTCTTAGCATTTTTTCCACACTTAACTTTAAATCCCACACCAAAATCCTGAACACAAAACATTAAACGTGGCACAAACGAACACTGCTGGCCTCTTAGTAACAAGAAATGTAGAAGCAAGCGAGTGGACTGGAAGCCTGTTTCTCTGTAAATGGTTATGTCAGACAGTGGCCTAGATTTGGCTGACATCTCTGCATCTCAATATCACATGTGAAGCATTAGATGTGAGGTAGCCACATATCAGCTGGCAGCCTTGTCTAGAATGTCTCTATGGGGGATAAGTAGGGTAAATGGTCCCCTGAGGGTCCAAACATTGATGTAGTCTACATTTAAACTAAGCCGTCTCTGCTCCGAAGACTTAAGCCTGGCCCCCTTCTGGGAGTTGTTCCTCATCATAGTAGTTAAATACTAGACATTTCCATGGCAACTACCCCCTGACCCAGATGGACTGAATGACTGATCACCGCCTCTGTCTTTTCTTGGCTTGGGTGGTTATAGTTCAGCGGTGGAGAGGAGGAGAAGATCAAGCAAGCTGTGGGGACGTTCTGCAGTAACCAGCCTTTTGCTCTGGAGATCATTAAGACCAAGCAGAAGAAAGACTCGCGGTTTACTTCATTCATACAGGTACTGATGTCATCCTCCCATAACGCAGCAAATTGTCATCCAACAGAGATAACACTTCAGTGAAAATTACTGAATGAATGTGTCATACAATAATGTGTACATGTGGTTGATTCAGGGAATTAAATTGAAATGTCACCTCTCTGAATAAAAGCTACATTTAGTGTTGCTCAGTCACTGTTTTTATTTGTTAAAAGATGTATTTTGGCTTGTCGTTGACCTCTGAAGTTTACCTAACCTGTATATATATTTCTTATTGCTTTACAGGAGGCAGAGAGTAACAGACAGTGTCGCCGACTACAGCTTAAGGACATCATTCCTGTAGAGATGCAACGGCTCACCAAGTACCCCCTGCTACTAGAGAACATCGCCAAGTACACAGGTGCGATAGTGTTGCATTACCAGTCAGAGGTCCTTTTACAACAGTTTGCAGCGATGTGTTCATGGTGTAATTACCTTATGTGCACGCAGGTTTTTTGAGTGTACAAATTACTCCACATACTAACTGCGTGCGTGGTTTATGCATGAGGAGCCGCAGAACAGATTTGTGCACTCGTACAGACCACTTACAGTTTGTGCAGGTGCAGAAACCGAATGCTCTCCTGCTGCCTTATTCAGGCGCTTCGAAGTCTGTTCCACTCTGTCAAGTATACTCAATACTTAGTCAATCACTGACTCCGTCACAAAGAAAGAAATTGTGATCTACTTTTAAAAATGACAGTTCTAGACTGTCCAGACTTGACTAGTGTTCTGTCTGGAGTCTAGTTTCTCACACTGGCTGGATACCTGTATAGCTTTGCTGCACCAGTATGTGTGATGGTTATCGCTGTCATTAATTAGCATTCTGCTAAATTAATTCTTGCTCTAAGTTTAGCTGCACTGCTGCAACACCCTCTGCATGTGAACTTCATTAGTAAAGTTCATTTACTGTATTCAGCATTTCTCTCCTGCGATCCTCAAGTCAATTAGATCTTATAAGGCAATTAATTCACTATGAAAATTAATTTACTCCTGTTGCGAGTAACCATGGCAACATGAGAAACAGGAATAATACATTGTTTAATATAATATAATATATTCTATTATATTTCATTTTCCATTTTTATCTATTCTATCATGTTTAGTGTAGTAGAATAGATAAAAATGGAAATCAACTATTGAGATAGAAGAAAAGTACATAAAAAAGTGTTACGCAAGGTTCTGTGTGGCATCACGCCAACCATTAGTGAATTACAGAGACAAATGGAGAGATTATCATTTTAATGGTCCTGGAGCGGTAGTGCACATTTGGGAAAATGTCTCACCCATTATTTGGTCCATCATTTTAGCCTTGGCTGGAGTTTGGGTCTCACACAGAGAGAATGCACTAACGATAAAGTATAACCAGCTATAATGGGATCATAATGCCCCCCCTGTTTTGTCATAATTTTTGAGAACGATGGTGTGTTAATGGACAGAGGAAATATCAATTTCCTGGACAGCCCCCTGCAGAACTAAGGAGGCCTTACTTCTTATTTGATGTCATAATATCTTTCAGACAACGCGGTGGAGAAGGACAAGGTGAAGCAGGCGGCGGACTGCTGTAGAAAAATCCTCAATCACGTCAACCAGGCTGTGAAGGAATCCGAGGACAAACAGGTGTGATGTTTTTCAAAATCTCCTTTCCGTTTTATGCCATCCCCGAGACTCTTCTCTCTCTGCCTTTCAGTCTCATCCTAAGTCCTTCGTCTTTTTTCCTGTTCTACTGCAATTTATTTTTTCCACTACCTCCTTTGCTCCCCAGGCAGTGGTTTCCTTAAAAAGAGCACTTACTTATCCCATTTCCTCTCTCTGTGCTTCTCGCCATCCTTCCTCTAGAGGTTGGAGGACTATCAGAGAAGATTGGACCTGTCGTCCTTAAAGCAGACAGACAACCCTATGATCCTGGAGCTAAAGGTGAGTAATCTACATAACCCCTGTTATCTTCAGTTAAAGCATGCTCACTTGTTGTACGCTCACTCGCGTACAGTTTCCATGAACCAGCAGCAAGTCCTTATAAGCTTTAAATCTATTTCCCTGTTCCACCTCCATCAGAACTTGGATCTAACCAAGAAAACAATGGTGCACGAGGGACCACTGTCGTGGAAAGTGAACAAGGACAAGACGATTGGTTTGTAATCAGCACGTTGTAAGAGTTTGATCGCCAAAAAGCTTTGATATTGCTTCTGCTCATGTTTGACAAGTAAACACAAATATCCTCCGTTTCCTTGCAGAGCTGTACACACTCCTCCTGGAGGACATCCTCGTTCTCCTACAGAAACAAGACGAGCGTCTGATTCTGAAATGTCACAGTAAAAACCTGGCGGGCACCGCGGATACCAAACATATCTTCAGCCCCATCATCAAACTCAACACTGTGCTGGTGCGCTCTGTGGCCACAGGTTAGTTAACACCTAATCTCTCGTCTGTTTTTCGTTTGTGCTGCAAGGCAAAAGAATAAAGGCAGAAGAATAACTGGATAAACCAGGATCAAATCAAATAATCACAACAAGAACCTGTCTGATTGCACCATCTGTTCAATCAGCAACTGTTGGGAAAAGAGCAGACACTTTCAAAGAATACTTGGCGGGTGATTACATGGACCATCTGTCCATCACTTTAACTTTAGTTTAACCAATCAGATAAACAAACCATATGACAAATGAAGCCAGTTGGGACAAGAGTGGAAAAGCATTCAGCCCAGTTCTTTAATCTATTTTTAATAAAATACTCCAGTTCTGATATGACTGATGCTAGCAGCATCTACACACACCTATCGTTGTTTTTGAATGAACAGTCGCTGTGTCACACTTAGCGTTAAATCACAGACTGCTGGTAGTTCCCCAAAGGATGCTGATTGGTCCAAACCACTGTGGATCGGACACGAGCACATAGCTTGAAGCCTGCCAATATGGGTTCTCCTCCGTAATTCTGTCATCTCATAAATCCAGCTGCCTCACAAGATACCAAGTCTACGGGCTTCCAGCATGTAGAATGCACCAAGAATTTTGATTAATCTCTCCCTAAACCATCTGTCTACGCTCTCTTCTGCCAGACAACAAGTCCTTCTTCGTCCTATCCATGTCAGACAACGGAGCCCAGATTTATGAGCTGATGGCACCCACAGTCTCGGATCAGAGAACGTAAGTCCACAGATCTTTTTATTTGATTCATTATTTACATTTGTATTGCTCCAGTTTTTAATGCTTGTTTTTTTCTTGTACAAGGTGGCAGCGTCTAATCACCCAGAGAGCTGATGCTATGAAAATCAAACCTCACAGCGTTATACCATTACCTCAGACTGAGTATGTTGCTCTATTATCTTTATGATTTGATCAGATCAGAAGGTTTTCAGCGTTTGAACTCATTATTAACATGAGATGTTGCTTGTGTGTCAGTGGGGAGAGAGACGGCGTGGAGATCATTACAGCAGGTGTCTCCAGGATGAGTAGAGACCCAGACCGCACATCCACCGGCAGCACCCAGTCCACAGGTAACTGGAACCACTCAGTTTTTCCTCCTATATCCATTTAAATATTCCACAGTGCCCAACTGTGTGGATAATCCTCCTCTAATTACACCCCCTCAGATAAAGAGAGCAGTCCAGCCTCTAGGAGTGCGATTCAGAGTTCTCTACCAGGTAATAATCCATTCGAGGTGGTAAAAGCGGAGGAAGAGGAGGAGGAAGAAGGTTTTGTGGATCCAGAGCTTCCTTACCAAGTGGCTGAAGACAGCAAAGAAGGAGACTCCTTTAACATGTTTCCCTCCAGAGCAGACGAAGCACTGAAAACATGTAAGCACACACGACTAACGCAAAATGCCGTCTATGTAGTCAGTTAATCTGCTGTATATAGATATTGTATATAAATAAATAAAAAAACACTAACCCATATCTCTCCCCTGTCCCTTAGTGGCAGCATTAAAGCAGGTGTTGGTGACCCAGCTGATGTCCCAGGAGGCTGCAGAGCAAACCAAACGCTCCACGGGGGCCCGGCTCCTCAGGACCACCTCTCTGCGGACCCCTGTAGACAGTCGCGCACGGGTGATGGTCCACAACGGCTCAGAGAAGAACAGCTCCCAGACAGAGGACCCGACTCAGGACCTGGGCTCTGGGGACACAGGCTTCTTTGATACTCCTGAAGATTATGGTGAGCCTGGACAGTTTATTATACATTACACTGGAGCTTTAAATAGACTGTACTTCCAGATGGATGTTATTTACTGTAAGGTGCAGATTCCCCAGTGAGCTTTGTCTCTCTCTGATCCTGATGTTAGGAGTACTAAATGGCTCCTTTTGATTTTCTCAGCAGGATATTTAGTCCTGGAGGGTTACGGTGGCCCAGGGGAGAGCAGCACAGATGATGACATCTTGGCATCAACCACAGGGAAGCAGCTGCGCACCTCACAAGGCTGCGCTGCTGACTCTGGCATCAACTTGAGGTTTTCTTCAACGTCACAAGCCGGCAGCCTCTCCACTTTTAGCAGACAGGTCTTGTCTCACCTTAGAAACCTGCAGGCCAACCTCAACTATCTGAAGGTAATTGACAGTCAGGAGCCCACTAACACACATACCTATAAAAAAAATACTGTATTTAAACATTTTGATCATTTTTATTGCTGGATCAGACAGTGAATCTTATCGTATTTCTCTCTCTCTCTCTCTTGCAGGAGGTTGAGGCCAAGTACAATAATCTAATACGCCAAAGGCCAGAGAGGTCAGCAGCGGACACAGATGGAAACAAAGGTAACTCAATTCATGATAACTGTCAGCATATGAATGACTAGATATTTATATTATTCATTATTATTATATATTATTTGCCTCTTTTCTGATCCTAACCTTATTTTTCCTCCCCAGAAAAGAGATAGTGGAAGTCCGTGCCTCAGCTTTTTGGCTGCGGTCCCAAAGAGGAAGTACCGACTTGTAGTCTGTTCCTACTTCTTGTGTCCTGGACTTTCTGGACGTCCTATAAGCTTGTCCTCTCACTGCTGAGCCCCCTGTTTTTTGTTTTTTTTCCATCGCCGTTGCCCACGGTTGCCACAGAGAATGAGAGACTTGAGTGTGAGTGGAAACGTTTTGAAGGGAGCAGTCATCTTTGTCGATGCCGCGCCCCCTTCCTTCAGCACAAGGCAATCAGGGAAGTGGGATTGCCCCCCAAAACCTCACCCCTCTACCATCTAACACCCATTTTCCCAAGAACTCCCTGCAAGAAAGAGAACTTATACCAAAATGTACAAAGATGTGTGTTTAGAATATATATATATGAAACACAAAACAAGAAAAGGAAAATTTTAAGATAATGTATTAAGATTTTTTTTATCCCAAGATGTATTTATTTTCTTTCTTTTCATTTTTTTTAAAGTGTTCCCCACATTGCTTGCATGCTTTTGGCCATGGTGTTACCTTTTTGGCCTGCTTCAGTCATACCGGGTTAGTGTGAGTGTTGAGTGCACGCTAGCATACAAGCACACTAGCCTAGCGTACCCTGATGAAATGGCAGGAATATATTCAGACTGATAGAGGCCAGAGTTGCACTGGTGATGGATAGATCCCATTGTGTTAAAAAACTCTTGAATTGTGTTAAAGTCTAGAATTTCAGATAAATTCTAGCTGTGGTGTTAACTAGAATGAAGAGTCTGAAGGCTCTGATCTGGTCCTGTTACATTTCTGTGCTGCCTTCCTCCTCCTCCTCCGCCTCCTCCTCCTTATTGTGAGGGTAATTTTGCCTCTTGTCTGCTCCTCTTCTCCTTTGTGTGTGATTCTCCCCCCTTCTTTTCCCTGTGAACACTTATGGGTGTCATCCTTCACCTTTTCCTCACAGCCCAGTGGCTTTCATGCTTATTTATCCTCTCCCACACTCTATATGTCATGCTTCCTCATCTGCCGTTGGGTATCTTGCCCTCTTCTCCCTCTCCTACAAGGAGCGGTCATGCTCTTTCTGTATCAGCTCCTGACAGAACCGCTGCTTCTTTCTGCTACTGTTGGCAATGCTGATCTGACTGCCTGATACTCTAATAATGTCATGAAGTTCAACAGTATACTGTACAATGATCAAGTTGGAAGGTTATGCATAACTTTAATAAATAAATGGTGCCATGACACATTCAAAAAGGATAACTTTGCCTGTTTTTTTCCCCGTTTCTTTCACTCATCTTTAATATACAGCAGTATTTTATGTGTTTGAGTCCCATGAAAAGATCATCAGGTCAGTACGACATTTTACTTGCACAGTTTCAATAATGGAGAAATGATTGAAGACCATTTTTTCACTTAAAGCATGATGAGAAAGATCAAGGGCACCAGAGCATTAGTCATGATGGATGGACCATGTATCTTTAAAGAAAAATTAGTCTATCCTTGGATCCTTACACACCCCGCTGTTAAAATGACTCAATTTTATCAAGGTGACAAATAAAGGTTGAGTTATGCTATCAATCTATAAACTTTAAATAACTATGGGTTACTCACCCCATTATTTCTCTTGCTTGAATTATGGTTCCTTTTAAAGAGAGTCATTGATATTCATCATGTCCCCTGATGATAATATATCTGCGCTACATATGCCGACCTCTTGTGTCACAGGTAGTATACATTTTTCTCTGCGGATGAGCTGTCACTTACATACATCTTCATGTGAGATTTAATGCTGCTTTGTTTCTCCATGTTCCTGGAAATGTATTATCTCTGTATATAGTCTCATAGGTCATAATTCACTCACTCAAAAAATAATTGAACGAAATGCTTTACATTTAAACCTGCAATAAGCGACTTGGACAAACGAGCTGAGAACACTGTCATCGATTAATGCAGCAACAACGTTGGCAAAAAGTTGCTGATTTATGCATCCAGTCATGTCTGGACATCTGGACAATGTAAGTCCAATATTCACTATATATTCATTAAATATTCACCTAATTGGGCTAAATGTTAACATGACACAAGTGTTTGTTGCATCACTGGAAACTCAACTCCAATTCCATAAAGGAATAAAGTTTAAATGAATGAACTACGGTAGCTATTTAATGATGCAAAAGAGTATCTGGACAGACGGCAGCGTGAGACTGCCTCTTGCAGTGTAGCTGGCAGGGATTCAGTGTATTCTTCGTGGATACAGGGGCTTGAACTTTGGACATTTGAAAGATGACCTGTGAGAAACCAAAAGTGACACATTGAGCTCGTTTCCCCTGAAGCCACATCAAAATTGAACACACGGACATTTTGGTGCATTTTAATGTGATCCTCTTTGTCAAACGTCAAGAATTTCCTTTTGACCTTAACACAATGAAATGCTTTTTATAGATATTTTGGCAGAACTAAATGTCAGGAGTATTTTTGAAACAGCCATCAGAAAGGTTTGATCAAGGACAGTGGAGAAGCTGATGATCATTACCAGCAGGTGGCAAACTTTCACCATTAAACATCAAGACAAGAAGACCCACCCTGAAACCTGCAGTGACATCAGTGTTTTAAATAACCCAGGGTACCTATTGATTTTCCAGATACATTTGACTCTAGCGTCTGACAAATACATGACTAAGACTAAGAATGACTCAGAAAATTCAACCCATTTGCCTCTTTAATGAGAAGCTGCTGTGGTGAAGAGGATCCCAAAGAGTACTGTGCAGTTTTTGTTGTGACTTTGTCGGGGATTTACTGCTACCTATAGTAGGGGAGTCACATCAGGGTTATGCCTGGCAGTGATTTTGTGTTTGGTGTGAGTGGAAAGCAGGAGGATGCCTCACAGTCTGAAAGACATGCTCCCTCTTTTTCCTCTCTCACCATCACCCCAACTGTAGGCATGCTGCAGTGAAACAGAGAGAGGAGAGGGATAAGGGGAGAGAGAGAGAGGGGGAGAGAGGATATGTTATAAGGAGACAATGAGAAGCCAGACAAGGTATGAATGGGAAAATGGTAGAGAAAAGAAGTCGATGAATTAAGAGTAATAGAAGGGAAGGGACGAGGGACAGAGTGTGATAAAGACACATGGAAAATGAAGACAGGACAGAGTGAGAAGAGAGGGGAAGGTAATTGATTGTCTCGTTTCCCCACATGCACCTGTCACTGAGTTAATTGGAGTGGCGAAGACAAAGAGGAGAGAGGTGTCAGTCACATCAGAGCCTTTCAGGAGGGCAGTTCATGTCAAGCTCCGATGAGACGTGCCTTTCTCTACCTCCTCCCTCTTAGCTATGCAACAGCGCTGTGAGGAAGACGTGAAAAAAAACAAAAAACGAAGCTTTTATCCTTTTGGAGGAATTCATATTTGGTCCTGTGTTCAACCAAAAGGCTTGCATTGTTGTTTTTCTTCTGTTTCGTTATTTCACCCACGAGGCCTTCTCAAGTTGTGTCATCCTTTAAATTTAGTATAAAAAGAGAACAGAAACACATTCACCCACATATTTTCAGATACTGATTTGCATATATTTTGAACACATATTCAAGGCTGAGGATTTGATGTGTTTACCTGATGCTGCGCACCACAAAAACTATTGCAGATGATTATGGTGAATCATTTCGGGTTTTTTTTTTTTTTTTTGCTCCTGGGCTTAATTCCAAGATAAGGATGCTTGACTAAATAATTCACCTCTGACAAGGTAGCAACAAGTAGAAAAATCTGGTGAATGTGGCCTTTTTTCATGCACATCTCCCCAAACAGCCTTGCAATCATATCTGAACTGAAGTTCACATGCATCCACATATATTTATATATGCATGTTTCTGACCCAAAAGAGCTTCACATCAATATGCTAATGCATCTATGAGTGTATCTGTTATCATTCTGATGGTTCAGGTCTTATATATTTACACACCAGTTTGTTTGTCTGCATCCTGCATCGCTCTGTAGAATTGAATCCACCTCTATTGTTGCTGCACGACTGCTTGCTACAGCTGCTGTTGTCACATATGAGAAGCATGTTCAAACTGCACAGAAATGGGCCTCATTCTCCTCTTCTGCCTGCTTTATTTTGTGGGTTTTGGCGAAGTGCGCTCTTCATCAATATTCATCCGTGTTCGCAGCTCGGGATGCACCCATGCAGCATCCTGAGCTGCTGTTTGTTACCAGTGCACGGTCGATCACCGGTGTGATCAGCGAGTTTGCGCGAGGTCAAACTCAACTAAGATCAGTCAGCAAAGTAATTAGTTGTATCCTCCAGTACTTCTGCGCAGCTTTTCTAGCAGAGTCACAGTGGGGTTGTTTTCCTATGCAATAAATCACTGTCTGGTTGCATGGCGCTCATCACAGACTATTATACTTCAAACTGTGGAGAAAATAAATAATGATGGAAATAAAGTGAACTGCTCCTAAAAAGTTTGATTAGAGTAAATCAGCTATTCAGATGGTAATTTATGGATATGGCTGTGCTGTTTGTTTGTTTTTTGGGGAGGAGAGAGAGAGAGAGAGGGGGGAGGTGTTTGTAACTGCTTGTCAAACTAAAAATAGTTAGAAATAGTGTTTTTCTCTCCTTTCTGTAGGCTAGGCATTCATTTGTAAAAAGCCTATTCATAATCAGGCTGTACTGTAAAATTCTGTCAGACTCAATCGGAGACATTTGTTGATTTTTGTTACACGGTCACCACAATTATAACCTGTTTCCAAACGGAAACCCCTGACCTCAGGGGATTGATTTCCATGCCGCACTTCTCCCTCCTCCATCGAGCAGAAGCCAATATCAGATGGATTGGACCGAAGATCAATGTGCTCTCCACAGTCTGATTAATCCATAGCCTCTCTGGAGTAATCACTGTCCCAAGCACAACAATGAGCGAGGCGAGATGTGGAGAGGATGTGTTAAGCCAATGCTGAGAGATGAATGAACTGACTCCTTCAAATGGGAGGAATATGCTAAAATGTGTGCTGCCGAAAGAGCACAGAGTCATGTATACCAATGAACAAAAATGATGCCTCATCCTATTCAGAGGCTGTTGCCGTGGGACACTTGATAATCAACCTATCCAATAATAAATAGGCACCTGTGGCATGGCTTGGCTTGGCGTTAACCCTGTCTAATTACCACACCGCACTTTGATGGACTATCTGGGTAAAAAGCTTCAGGCAGGCCAGCTGGCACTGGGCTCCCCAGTTCGGTCTGCTGTGAAAGAGAAACCAGAGAGAGCACCGCACAGGCGTCGAACTGTTGAGCTGTGACCTGGGACTGGGCTTACCGTAGCTCAGAGCCACAGCAGAAATCAATGGCACTTTTGGCAGGCGAGCTTCTGCTGATTTTTTGGTGACCACTGCTGGCAAGGTACACAGCTGCTGCTTCTGTCCTGCCAGGTTGGTTGGACAGAGAGTGGTTGTCTGGTTTTGTGTCTGGTGCCATGTAAACAGAGAAAATGTGAAATGAGAAATGAAATCAAAGTGAGATGTTCAAGGCATAAGTGGGTTGATAGACATATGGCTGGAGTCAGCTGCTCTGCGTTGTCCTCCGGGCACGTGATGAGTCCTCAGTTACAGTATGTGACAGCGATGAATGGAGACCGCCTTGGTCCTCCTGATGCTGGATTTGGTTGAGAGGAGGAATAGATTAGTTATTTATCATCCTTAAAATATGGCTGCCACCATCAAGATACTTTCTTTTAACCATTAAAATAATTTTTTGACATTGAGTCACTTTCTTTCCTAGACTTAGTTGAGAAGATCGATGCTGCTGTCATGTTTGTACGGTAAATATTTAACCTGAGCGAGCTGTCAGTAAACTTAGCTTAACTTGGCATAAAGACTGGAAAACGGCCAAAGTAACATGTTATACTTTATTTGTTTAATCAGTAGTGGTTGACAGGGAGCAGTTGCCAGGCAAACCAGTGAAGACCTGAAGAAGTCACTGCTCTCAACCAAGAAATAGACAGACAAAAACATTTTGGCATTTGTGTGAGAGAGACTGAAATAATGGGGAAGAACATGTAACAAAGATCTCCCAGCTGGTAGCAAAACACGGGATGTTGCAGCTATGCTAATATAGGCACCCTTCAGTAGTTTTCTTTACTTTTAGTTTTTCTATGGTTTAAACAGTCCAGTTATTACACTAGTGAGCTTTAGTTATATTTTGTTATATTTGGACAGAGCCAGGCTGGTTGTTTCCCCGGTTTCCAGTCTTTGTGCTAGGCTAAGCTAACCAGCTGCTGGTTCAAGCTACATAAGTGTGAGAGTATCCGTCTTCTCATCTAACTCTTGGCAAGACAATGAAAAATGTATTGAAATTATTATTCAGAAAGTAATTACATGATTAGATCTGTTTTAGCTACTAGAGAGGTAGTCGAGTAACATCTACTACTACTATGAACTTGTACAACCACCTAGAAGGGAGACATGCACACATCCCGATGCAGCATTAAGCTCTACAGTTGCTGCTGTATGACACCTCACACTGGATTAAAAACCGTACCTGATGAAGACCTTCAGATGAAAGATTATATAATTGTTGCATAATGCAGTATTGACATCAGTGTGTGGCATCCACTGTTTTTTTTTTGGTGTAATCATGGACCTGAGTCAGAACACATGAGTCATCCTTTCTTGCATGGAGCGTACATAGCTACCTTAATTATGTGATCATTCTTGGTGAGCATCGCAGTATTCTTTAAATCCCCACATGCATAATTACAACATGCTGTCCTCTTAAGAATCGCTGATGCCCCACCGCTGACTCGGTTTATGTTTTAAGCATGAGAATGAATTTTACATGAGTTTTGAAGCTGAACAGGTTTGTTTTACATTGGCAGTATTTGTAAACAGTGAATTTTAAAAAAGGCTTCAATCTTGAAATGCATATTTTCCATGTATAGAAGAAGCTCAAAGACCAGAATCTAATTTCTACAGTGAAATTAATTCAGCAAGAGGGTTTTTAAAATGTGAGTCCAGAGAGCTTCATCTGTCCACAGTTTAATTCTATTTTTTTCTCATTATCTCCTACTCTGATTGCATTTCAGCCTTCAAAAGGAATACAAATGAACGCCTCTCACTCTGTTTTTCAAAATAAAAGAAGTGTTACCAAAATTGAAGAAACGTTTAGAAGTTATATGAGATTCATTACTCATAGTGCATTTCAGAATATGATTTGAGTGCCTGGTGCATTTGAGTGTGTCTCGTGTCCAGTCAGGTGTTAGGAGGAAAGGCTTGCATCTTTGCTTTCAAAGCTCCTGCTGCATCTTAATATTAGATAAGGAGAGGTAATGCACGCCTGTCTGAAAGTCCTCAATGGATGCGGAGAGATCAAGCTGGGGTCAGGTGATTTAATCTACCTGACATGCCTCTGCAGAGTGCTGATCGATATTGCTCCAATGCTAATGTTAACATCAGGAAGGAATGAATCCACCTGAAGAGTAAAGACAAAAAGAAAGCAACAACAAAACCTGACTGGAATTGAAAATGACTGGTTTGTTTGGTCGTCTGTTTATATTCTCTCCACAGGCTGGAGGCCCTAAACTAGTCATTTGGAACAAGAGCGTCTCCTACCGTATACTTTAACTCATCTGACAGGATCCTGCTGGCTTTTGAAAAGGGCACGAATTCAGTGGACGCTAATAATCCCTGGTAAAGCCTGAAGGTGAGCTGTCTCTCAAGACCTACTGGAGCAGAAGTTCACCTAGGGGTTCTGCAAAGAATGACTCTAGTCAAGGACCCCGCTAATCCCGCTAAACTGGTTCACAAGGGCACTATTTGGCAGGGGGGGAGCACCTATTAAATGGTTACCCACAGAGAGCCTTCTACTCTCCTGCATTAACATCTTCACCTTGAAAATTGGTTAAAAGGTGCTACCACCTCTCAAAACATTTTAAAATATATGGGCTTTTGTCAAGTGTTAAGGTATTTTGACCTTTCCCAAATAATACCCCTCACTTCATTCTTCTCTTTCCGAACAGGAGCACCTGTTCTTGAGAGACGGCTTGTTTAGGTAATAGCTGATCTGGAATGGTCTTTTCATTTTCCCCTGTTTATAGAGGTCACGCACTGACAGTCCCAGTGTGCCAGTGGCTATGATGTAGTTGCCTGATTGCAAAAAATACACTCTGCCAATGTAGAGTCAGTTCTAGAGGGAAGAGAAATTGTGATCTGTGCTATTTAACCCCTAATAAAGTCAGGCCTGGTGATTGACACCCAGGCCAGATTACTCCTGAGCTGGGGGAAATGAAGATAAGAGAGGATGTTGTGTGTGTGTGTGTGTGTGTGTGTGTGTGTGTGTGTGTTAGCCTGCAGGTGAATCTTTCCAAATTCAAACTGACTTTCTTCATTTGGGGTCAAAGATGCGTGTACTTGAGTCATACTCTGACGAATGACTTGTTCCTGAAAGGGCAGCTGAGGTAACTCGTGCTATGTCTGAGTGACAAAAGGTGGGCAGCGATGTGGTCGCTTCAGTGGCTGCACTACTTTCCTATATCTCATTACTTCATCTTTGTAATATAAAAGAACATTTCTGGGAGTGTTTTTGTTTGTGTATCACCTCAAGTGCAGCCTCCCACTTGCCAGCGAGATGCCGCGGAAGCAGTGATTTCAGTCCTTCGTCAAACTATTACTGTCACTTAAATGCTCTGGCCTGTCCTCATTGCTCATTTCTGCTGCCTTGGAATAACTAAGAGAAACACTTAACTGCCCATTCCCGTTAGCTGAATGCAATATAGCTCTTCCGTGTGCCTGGGTAATGGTTCAGTACGAGTGACGAAATTGTCCAAACAAAGCACGCAAGCCTGGGTTTGCTCATCAGGCACTTATCATGCTCAACAGCAGTCTTTCTACAAAGAGGTGTATCCACTGTAGCACATGCAAGTCACATCCATTGTATGATTGTGTTGAAAAATGTCACATACAGTTAGCGTCCTGGTTAGCCTAGCTAGGAGACCAACATAGAAAAGGAGTTTTTGTTTTGCTACTCCAAATTCATGTCACTCTACTCTTTTTCCACTTCTTTATTTCTTATTACCCACCCACTCTCTTTTTCTCTCATCCCTCATGTTATGTCTCCCCATCTCTCTCTCTCTCTCTGGCCACTGGAAGAAAGCCAGAGCCATTAGCCGGCTGTCGGTCTGAGGGAGGACGGGGATCTATCCTGTTAGCAGATGCAAGATGAACAGCAGCACTCGGTCACACAATGCACAATACTGGAGGACCTTTGAGGATGGAAGGTGACGCTGTAGCAGCGGCGTGCACACGCGCTGACACCATGCCACACACCCTGACATCAACACAGCAGTGCTGCACTGGTGCAGCAGTGGTCTGATTCATAGCTAATGAATATTTACCATGCCGTGTCTGAACCTGCACCGGCTCACAGGGGAAACTGAGGTGTTGAAGCACGAGTAGTTGAAAGTTGTAAATCAATCTCTAACACAAGCAGCTGTCAAGGTGAAGGGTTTACCCTCCATGCATCAGCTTTACCTATATATACAGTATATTTATGTGTGTCCACATGTACGTGGCATCAGTTACATGCTCTGTCTTTTATCCTCAGTGTCCTCCAACAAGATACACTAGGACTGAACCCTGATCTGTCATCTGCGCTGCACATTGCTGCTTAGCTTTAATCTACATTATCGTTTGATCATAGACCAGGAGAATATTATAAATATGACTATGCTTGTGCGTTTCATATACTGACCCATTCAGATCTCTTGCAGCTGTAATCCCCAAGATGTGGCTGACCAGTTTATTTTATAAACCTTCATGTGAATAAGCGCTTAGCATTTCAGAACATGTATTTGTTCATTTATTTTGACTTTTTAACCACGTGTACAGTTCTTGGTGAAAAAACTGAGTTGTGTTTCTTTTTAATGTAAAAAAAGAGACTTGTTGCTGCTACATTTTTACCTACATTGGACTATGGGGATCTTTTGTACAAGCGTGCCGCTACTCAGGCGTTGCATGTGATTGACACAGCTTATCATGCATTAGATTTATCACTAATTGTAAAGTACTGACTCACCACTGTGAGCTTTATGCTCGGGTAGGATGGCCTTGTTTTAGCAACCTGCAGGCTGGTATATTATCATATACAAGGCGATTCTCGGGTTCATTCCATCCTATCTCTGTTCTTTTAAGTGTGATGGACAATACTCGCTGCGTTCAAGGGACTTGACTACATGTTGCCTGTACCAAAATGCTCGTGCTGAACTTTGGAAGAGGGCGTTTGGATGCTCTGCATCCTCAGACTGGAATGTTTTACAGAACATCTTAAAACTCAAAGATCTGATTTCTTTAAATGCTTTTGAATCCATACTGAAAGACCTAGAGACTAAATCATTGGGATGTGTGTCTTTTATCTGCTTTAATTTGACCTGTTCTTAGTTTGTGCTGCTGCCTGTCTTGGCAAGGACGCCCTTGAAAAAGAGGTTTTTAATCTCAATGGGATCCTTCCTGGTTAAATAAAGGTTATATTAAAACAAATAAATAATTTGCACCAAAAAGGTCAAAATAGAAGTATAGACTTCTATGGTGCATTAAAGCCTCTGAAAACATGGTCTCTGTTATGGTTTTCGATTTCATGTTGAGTGTTTTATGTTTTATTTTGTAATTCTCCCTTCTCCTTGTGTCTGTAACTTCACTTCCTGCCTTTGTGTTTCCTGCCGATTTTGATTGGCTGCCTTACCCTGATTAGTTTCACCTTCTCCTGTGTCTCCTGTGCCCTCACTAGTATATTTTGTCTCAGTGTTGGTCTGTCTTAGTTATGTTCCTATCTTTGTCTTTTGGTTTTGCTTTCAAGTTTTGTTGACCTGTACCTGAACCTGCCTGCCTAACTCTGCAGGCATCCTATCTGTCTGCCTATTACCTGTCTACCTGCAAGATATTCTTCAATAAACCACTGAAATCATCCTGCTGCCTGCTGTATCTGCATGCAAGTCCAATCCTGTATTTCCTGAGCCCCAGTGGTTTCCAATCTGAAATCTTTCTCTGTAACATTAAATATTCATTCCTAAATGTGCAACAGCCAGAATTAAAGTTTGTTAGTTATTATTTATAAGTCTGCTCTTCAAAAACTCCCCATGATTGCATAAGTGTAGTTTGATCATATATGATTTTTTTTATTTTTATATATTTTTATTTTTATATATGGCCTGGCACCATGAACCTGTCTGTCATCACATTTTGATTCAAATATTTCAAAATCATGACTGGTGCACAGAGAGGTGTGTGTTTTTTTCATGTAAAGTAACTTGTTTTAATTTTTTGCAGAAAAGTATGTTCATGTGTATTCACATTTAGGTTCATAAGAAAGACTGGATTATATACCAGATTATATACCAGCTGCAAGAGGCTCAGTATTAGGGTTGCAAAATTCTGTGAATTTTCAAAGTTGGAAACTTTCCATGGGAATTAACAGGAATTTATAGGAATAAACAGGAATAAACCGAGAATTTGGCCCTTAACATGGAACTTAAATATAGTTGGGAAATATATTTAAACATAATCTATTAAATCTCATGAACTAAAACAATCAGATTTAATGCAAGTACACTTGAATATCTGCTATTCCTCAATCACATGCACATAGCACACTGATTACTGCAGGACTATTGAGGCCACGCCCCCTACATGCACACATCTGTCACATGCACAGATGATTTCTAGAACCCTGGACCACACTTTAGGGCCCAGAGCACAAGACTATTGAAGCCACACATTTGAGCCTGTAGACTGGGGTAAATATATTTGATGTATGGTAATAATGTTTAACTTGCAAATGGCACATGAAAATGTATTCATACGGTAGATAGCTAGCTGATAAGTTAGAAGCTAAATAAACTATAGCAATAGCTATACCAATTTCCAGTTAATTCCCACAAATGTCCATAATCCCTGTGGAAAGTTTCCAATTTGGAATACTTCCCAAATTCCCCAGTGTAACTTTCCATGGAAATTTACTGGACATTTTCCACCCCTTTGCAACCCTATAAACATAGTCATATTTATTATATTCTCCTGGTCTATGATCAAACGTTAATGTAGCAGCAATGTACAGCACAGATGACAGATTGGGGTTCAGTCGTAGTGTATCTTGTCAGAGGACATTGAGGATAAAAGACAGACCTCATCACTTATAATTAGAAGCTAATTTGAGGGTCTTTAACTCACAATCTGATCAACAAATAATCTTTTTCACAGCAGCCATAGCAGGCTCTACTATTTGCTCGTCATGGTAACGCAGGTATTTCCATTGATACTAATTAAGGTTCTGTTCCACCCCGACTCTATTTGACCTGAATGGAACCTTAATTAGTATCATTGCTAATGCCTGTGTTTAGCCTACTACTTCATGTCAACATGGCTGCTGTGAAAAAGGTCTATTGGAGACCAGATTTACAGTGATGAATGTTTTTTTCTTTTCAACCTCTCAGGTTGACAAAGGAATAAGGTTTTCCATGCCAGAACAGGTGTCAATAGAATAATGCTTTGAATACTAAGAGGGGAAATTGCTGACAATCCATGTTTTGATTTGTCAGTGAATTTTATTCCCTGTTAGCGCACCTTGCCAGCTTCCTTCAATCAATAAGCCAGTAGGGATGCACCCACTCTCTGACATCAGCATAAATGTGTCATCTACTGTGAGTTGCACCACGCACCCTTGTTCGCATCATAGTGAGGTGACTGTACCCTTGTCCTGCCATTTCAGCATCAGCAGCCTTATTCACATCCATTCCCACCCACACATCGCTGTAGCTCATTGGGGATTTAAGACTTTGTCAATAATGCCTATTGCAGTGTCAGTGTGCTGCCTAATTACAAATTGGCTCTCTCTCAAATATGGTGTGTTTCAAGTCAAACATGGTCATGCAAACATAAATCCAGGCATACAGAGTTCACGTTTACTAATGGCAGATGGCTGAGAGACACTCTGAGATGACATGGCTTGAATGCAACATATTTATGAACATGTCTATTTTTATGTGGCTGATTTCCCATCTTGCTCGCTTGACTTGTTACACAGTTCTGCTGCAACTCGGTACTAGATGGCACTCAGTAAAGTATACACTGTGCTGTACTGTGCTCCAGCAAGTGGTATGCAGCTGTCAATGTGCCAGTTCCACAAGTCAGATTTTCAGCCACAGTTTTTTCCATGCCCCATTAACAATATCTTTCACATCAGGAGATGCATACTTCTGACTGTGCCTGAACATAACATCAGATATGTCCGTTCATATTTTAGGCGCTCCTAAGCTGCAACACTACACAACCAGCAAATGAGTCCTTTTTAGTGGCTATTTGGACAGCCCATCTACCACTGCACTGCACTTCACTGAGCTTTGCAAAAACTGACTGAGTGCATTTATGTCTTTAGTTTTTGGATCAACAATGTAGGACTTATTCTCATATATATTTAGACCCACTGCTTCACATTTTATGCAGTGATAAGTCAAGTGGTAAATCATTGTCCTTTCACCAAAAAGGCAACAAAAATATTTTTTTTAAAAATAAAGATATCCTGGAATCTGACAAACAGACAGAACATGGAACAAAATATGAAAATAAAACTTGGTCCTTTTTTGTAGCTTTTGGAAATAGCAAAAGGGAATATGCTCTACCTCTGGGAGTGAATCTTTGCTTGCAAAGACACGAACCTGTACCAAAAAAATAAATAAAATAAGCAAACACACCATAACAGAACAAACCTCTAGAAATGTAACTCTTCCTCTAAAAATTATGCATATGAAACTTTTTTTTGGTGAAATGTACTTTCTCAAATTCAAGTTGACTTTTGGTCATTTTTGTGCATCATACAATGGTGGGAAGGTTATCAGTCTTGTATACACAAACTAGTTGTGTAGACCTGCTGCACTCAAGGTTGCTACAGTTCAAGGTACTGTATATATTGGCAAGCTTATTACATTAAGCCTTTTAATTATGTATTGAATCAATAATTCTCCTCTGAAACATTCTTACTTCGTTACTATTTAAATCTAAGCTACAGTTTCATAGGCACTTCATGAGCACTGGATTTGAAACTGACATATCACTAATACATTTGATTTAAAAAGTGGTTTGACTAAGACTGTGTCTCAATTTGAATACTTCCATTATTACATTTCTATGTAGTACCCTATGTATTTCCTGGCTTAGTGCTCTAAATTGCAGGTTAATAAGCAGGTTAGCGTTGTCTCAATTCAAGTATAGCTGTTGTGGAAATGATGATTGCAACATTTTACCGCTTTTTCTTTGTCTTCATCAAATTGCAACCAGGGTAAGCATTAATACCAACATTTGACTGCCAAAGTATAAATATATAACATATGTACAGGTTACATTTGTATGTTGGGGGATTTCATCGCAAACGGTTCATCAGCAGCTTCCTCGGCCACCATTTTCACAACACATGTTCCCTTCTCCGCTATGTAGCCAAAATAGCAACCACTGAGGGCAAGAAATGTCCAGCCTTCCACACTCAACTATTTGACCATTATGAGAGCACTATTCAGGTACTTACAGTACACTGCGTTTTGCCATAATCGAAAGTGTGAATGCACTTACGGGGCGGCTGATCGGCGGTTCGATCCCCTCCAGTCTGCATGTCGAAGTGTCCTTGGGCAAGATACTGAACCCCAAATTGCTCCCGAAGGCTGTGCCATCGGTGTGTGAATGTGTATGAATGGTTAGCTCCTCAAACTGATGAGCACTTGGCACCTTGCATGGCAGCCAGTGCTATCAGTGTATGAATGTGTGTGAATGGGTGAATGAGATATGTCCTGTAAAGCGCTTTGAGTGGTCGGAAGACTAGAAAGGCGCTATATAAGTACAGTCTTATGTTACTTACGTACCTTAAAATAGCAAGTGTAAGTATGGATGCAAATTGAGACACTGCATAAGACAGAAGTGGCTTCATAAGAAGTCCAAAGGTCTGAAATGAAGCAGGACCAGACCTGACAGCATTGGGTTGTTTAAGTCTGACTGACATTTGCTCAAATGTTACAGTTCAAAATGTTCACCTGCTTATTTTCAGTTACTTTTGAAAAAGCTTTTGATTATATGAGCAGCTTTGGAATGGGCCTCCACTTATTAAAGATCATAGGATCAGGTTTTCTCAGGGCCCGGTAGGCTGATGTGTATTAAAAAAAAAAAGCCAGTGTTCAATAATGTATAACTGACAGACCAAACACAAAATCCAACTATGTGAGTAAAACACCTAAAGTAAGTGGTAAGCGTTGCTTGTTCCTCTTCGCGGTCCTCTAACCTTCCATTCTGTGTGTGTATGCTGAAAAATAACCCGATGGTTGTACACAGTCCCGACTCTCAATCGGACGGAGCCACATAACACTAACTTATTATTCCATTGAGGGTTTATACGTCAGGTAATGTTTAATTGCTTGCCCATGGACATTCATTTTACTGCTATAGTGGTGGTGTGCTGGCAATGGGAAACCACCTTTTGCTCTTTGCATGTTAGCTGTGTATAGGTGCAAGTGCAGTGACAGTTAGCTAACCAACAACATGGCGAACGTTAGTTACATAACTCGCCGTGTCATTATTTGCACTATATCATGGTGACAAATTAACTGATTATAAAGATGGAGGTGATGAAAATGCATGTTTATTGAGAAATGATAAATTGTGTAGTGATTTTGATCAGTTTACAGCTGATTTTGATTAAAACCATCACAAGCCATGTTTCATAGCTTCCCCTGTCTTGCATTCATCATTCACAACACAAAATTGCCTTTCATCATTTTAAGGAAAGTTGCCTCAAGGGTGGGAGTAACAAAAAAATAACTGAAAAGAAATGGAAGTGATGAGAATGCTTAAAGCAGCATGCAGGAGGGACAGCTGAAGAGGTCGGTGTGTTTACTGGGTAAACTACAGCAAGGCAATCCGCTGTATCAGCACGGCCGCTGGCTGTTTGTTTTACAGACCAACCGCCAGGAAAGCACAGACGCAACCAGAGCTACTGAACTCAAACTTAACTCGTAGCCCTTAAGAATGAACTTTTACTCAACACTCAAAACAGTAAATTCATCAAATTTAGTGTCCCGTGTTGCTATTTTACAAGCTAGCTGCCATTTGCACAATTTTTTAATTGACATTTTGGCTGGAAGTAACACAAATCGCTTGCTGTGAACAATAAATGTCAGTTGATTTTTAGAGCAACACAGTTTTTAAAACAAATGTCAAACAATCAGTCACTCTTTGCCATTCAGATTTAATCACTTTAATTATTAATTCATAAGCAACGCCTTCCCTTTTTTCTTAGATGTGTTATTACTCAAACTATTGAGGCCAGTTTCCTTGAATGATGAATGTACGACGAGGAAAATAATGTATCATGGCTGTGTTTTCAACATATCATAACTGCTCTAATCAAATCTGCTTTAAATGTATCACTTTAATCTATCACTTCATTCTTCAGTTCACATGCATTTCATCACCTCTATTGTCAATTAATGTTTGTTAATTCCACTGTATGACAATGATTATGAGATTGGGTGTCAGAAAACAGGAAGGTTTATGTAATTTGTTTCTGGTGACGGATGGGTAGTTTTTGGGAGAGTTGGCGAGGGTCTCTTAACTGTCTCTCATCCCAGATTGCTGTTTTTATTTCAGTCTTATCTTGTGTGGTCTTTGTTATAATTTGTCTCTGTGCACCACAGGTCATAAAGGTGTGTTTGACCACACGCTGGGGTCCAAAGAAGGTGTTTTAAAGCTGGGGAGGACGTCGCTTCCGTTTCACTTTGCGTCACATAACATAATGAGGCACGTAATGAGTCATCCTCCTTGTTACTAAGTGACAGCATGTCTTTGACAGATCAACCTTTTATAGGTGTGATTGTGTCAGCAGGGACAAACCCCTGATGCAAGGTTATAAGTGATTTAGCCAATAAGTTGGGAAAATTGGAAATGTCCAAATACATATTTTGCATAGCTTTGTTTGTCCCGGGGGCTTATGAAAAATTAATATCCGCTCTCGGCCTGCATTACAAGATACAAATATCCCAATACATTTCATTTCGGGTCATAATGGAATGTTGATGATGGCGCCGCTTCATTGAGCCCCACTCGAAACATGCTGATTTATTTTTTTTTTCTTTTCTATATCAATAATGGATTATGAATTGTTCAACAAATTGCTGATGGTATCATATGCATCTTGCATTAGAGATGATGCACTTCAAAATCTGGCAATACTGCCACCACGTTTGCAAATATTACAGTATAATTCATTCACTATTGTTCCTGGGGCTATATCCAACGCTGCCTGTGGATACCCGCTTGCAGGTTGATTTCCAAAGAACCTTGTAGTTGTGATCCAAGAGCAAAACAACAAAACAGCCCCACTCTGGTATCATGGGAAAAGCATCCTTCAACTTATTTCTCCTGCCATCTGTTTGTACGTGACACGATTCCTCGATTCTCAAGGCACTTCTCTTTTTGAGCAATCTGGTTGTGTGTAGATGGGCTGCTCTTCAGTGTGTAGCCTATCTCTGCAGCCCCTCCACTGTAATGACATGTATGGGATGATTGGTGGGTGCATTGAGGGTGGCGTGGGGTGAAAATGTCGATATTATTCTTAGATGTCCTCTCACACCTCTCAAGAGCAGCTGCATCAACCTTCACCTTCATTCCTATCACTTGGTGTTTAAGCAGACATTCAAGTCCACTGCTACACGGCTTGTAATTCATCTGCGTGTTACAGCTGCAGCTCACCATTCCTCCCACTGGTGACCACTCTAGTTCATGATGAGTGCAGGAAATGCCATAACCAACAATCAGTCAAAGGGCAAGCAGTATGACCTTATTGTTCACCTATTAAATCCCCCCACTTCTTGACAGATGTACAAGTGCAAGCTCAGACTGTAGACTGTTTGCTGATTGGCGATAATAAGGTCAGTGGGGACTCTTCTGTAGGGGTTGTATTGTACTTTTCACCTGTTCAGGAGGGAGAACACCTTGTTGCTGCTCTGTCTGTGCCCTCCAAATGCTGCAGCTGCTGCATTCCCAGTCGACTGGGTTAAAGATCATACAGGATATGTTTACATTTAAATATGCCCTGGAGTGCAAGTAAACAGGAATACATTTATTTATAGCAAGTCGCATCAAAGTCCTGCACGCTAGGCTCTATGATGTAAAATAATTCTTCTCACATTCTTTTATTTTGTTGATTTCTTCATGCCACATTTAAAATATGGACTTCATCCAGTTAATATGATCGATTTCATTCATGTTAGATGCGTTTTTCCGTCGCAGCTCTGACTTTTCAACGCTTCAATAAATGAATCAGGAGTCCGGGGTGTCTTCCTTTTTCACGTCTGGTCAGCCGCGGTGTGAGGAAGGCACCAAAAAAAAAAAAAAAAAACCCTCTCACTGTGTGTGTGTGCGCGCAGGAGAAAGGGACGAGACTTCGGCTGCACCTCAATCTGGTCTGCATCTTTCCACCGGACCGCAGTGGATACAGCCCGACTGTACAGCAGGACTACATCTACAACACAAAGATGTAAAGGAGGTGTTTTGCACAAGTGTTCCACAGATCTGTCTGTCTTTTTTTCAATTTCTTGTTTTTTTTTTTGAAGGAGCACACAGCACAAAGCGAAATCACTGCCTGGCTTTTCTTCTTCTTCTTCTTCTTGTTCTGCTTCTTTCTTTGCGCTCTTCCCTCACTGGTAAGTGGGATGCAGGATACGCAGCATCACCGGCATCGTTAGAATAAGCCTAATAGATAGACCTTCCAGTTCAGTAGGCCTATCAGATTTCAACGTTAAGTGAAGACTAAAGAGGGGGAAATAAAACTCTCCGCCGATGTGACAAAAAGGACTGCTTTTCTTCGGAGGGC
Organism: Argyrosomus regius; assembly: GCA_946959425.1. Classification (NCBI taxonomy): domain Eukaryota; kingdom Metazoa; phylum Chordata; class Actinopteri; family Sciaenidae; genus Argyrosomus; species Argyrosomus regius. The sequence continues at coordinate 13,855,990 of OX336889.1, forward strand.
ATAAAGTGAGGAGGGATATTTTTCCTCAAACTATATGGGGATGTGGATGGTTTTTATTCCCCGGGCGCACTAATGCCCCATAAAACGGGAAACGATTTGGACATCTAATGATCAGATTGAACTGGACTGCTGTTGATCTTATCGGTAACGCATTTTTATCTTACCCAGTGAGTCTCGTTGGTGGAGGGAGGCGCGGAACAAGATCCAGAGAACTATACAGGAGGAGGGAGAATTGAGTTACATTGCTTTTCTTGCAAAAAAAAAAAAAAAAAAAACCCGACGTGTTTCTGCAGCACGCACACAACAAAACCTGAAGCAAACTAACTGAGAATTAATTTAAAATCTGGACGAGAAGGAGCCACACAGATAAGCAGGTAAGACAATGAAGTTTTTAAAGTCAAAATGAGCATTAAAAACAGTGAGGATGCTTAAAGCGTCTAAAAGCTGAGCCGCTAAACCTCCTTTTCGAATATTAAGCTTTGGGCTTGAAGTTGAGAGACTGATCATCCGTCATATTATGCTCTCTAATGAAATGATGTTTTAACCTGTCTGATTCTAACTCCAGATCAGTCAGCTCTTCTCTTCTGTTTGGTTTTTATGTGCCAGTTGCGTTGGTAAACTCCTACTGTGTCCTAATTGTTGCATGTTGGGCTGAATGGAAACTGTCCCCCCCTCTCCCCTGTGCAGCTGTGATCTGAGACCTTGGATCAGAGTCTTTAATAAAAGCCTCACAAATTAGTAATTGGTAGGAGGCAGAGGCTGAGGACGTTTCTGGTCGTGACGGATGGTAGACTTTAAGTGGAGTGATGCACAAGCGTCAATTCATCATGGGAATGATTCATTATGGTTGTGGATAAGTGTTGGTGTTTCATTAATTCCAGTGTTTAATATGGGGCTTTTACTCATTTAGATTTTTCTTTATTAAAAGGCAACAAAATGGGAATCACTGAACGTGATGAGAGAACAGTTGGAAACACATTCAAGGCGTATTTTGGCACCACCTTGTGGTTCACTTTAGCGCCTGTTTCTGGCTCCTACTCTTGGCAGCCACAGGTTTTTTTTTGTTTTTTTTTGCTTGTTATTTATAGCATTACAGTCGAAAACCATTTCTGTTTTTAATGTCTCTAAGGATTAATGTGCTGTGAAGTGATTCAGTGATAAATTTAAATGTGGGCAGCGTTTGACCCCAGGCAGTAAATGGTCATGGCCACAAATAAAAACAGCAGATGCATTTTTCACCAAATGCTTGTGTGCATTAAAGAGTTAATCTGCATATCAGTCCGTTTGATTATGCTCGTTAATGTGACAAATAGCCTGCTATAAATCAGCGAGATATAATACTCAAATGCATTCTGTTTCTTTATGCCATTGGTTTTATGTGGGTCCTTGCTGCCTCTACAGCCCTGGTTAAAGGTTGTTTCCACACAGCAATATTTGATCAGTTATCTTTTCTTGTGTTTTTAATAAAAACACTTTGCTGAAAAAAAGGGGTATAAACAAAATACTTATTTAGAACTTTATTGGCAACCGCATGGTGACCACCTGTTAGGTGCTACACTTGTGCCAGCTGATGCTAGCATTTCTGCAAGCTCGAGTACTTTGTGTTGATCCCAAAATGAATAAATGCTGAATCTATAAACACAAACTGCTTTGCTGGCTGTCTTGTTATAAGTCAGATATTTGCTCTACAGAATCAATTTCATGTTCAGAAGTTTATCTGCAGCTTGGCAGTTCAAGTTCATGCACGATGTGATGCCAAGTGCTACAGCTGATACCTCAAAGGAACGCTTAAAGTTTGATAGCTCAGTAATTGGAACGTGATAATCTTGGATTCACTATATTCAATTGTGATTTGGGTGCATATCAGTGTTTTCAGAGGTTTTGTTCCAAAACAGTGGGTTGAGTACCAGAATGTGGGGATTTGTCATTAGATGATTAAATTAAGAATAATTCAGTCTTATTAGACAGTAATTTACACAATTCACAGAAGACAACGACTCAAACGACTGAAAGGTGGTCAAGGTTGATTAAATTTAGTTTCCTGATTGCACTGAAGGATACGAAGCTTCATATAGGGATAAGTTTCATGTTTCTACCTACTAATCTGTTTTTCACTTAGTAACCTTCAACCTAAAGCTGCTGCTTACTACCAGCAGTTAACGATTACGTAATGGTAGCCCCATATTATGCACTGATCAGTACTAGCATTATCTAGCTAGAATAAACAATTTTTGTTTCAACCATGAAAAGTGCTTTGTAACTGTTTTCACAAAGTGCTGCATAAAGTTTATTTCAGACAGAGTTAACGTTAGCTAAGCATCTTTTATCTTATCTCAGACACAAGACATTTTAAGACTTGCTTTCTTTATTTCTTTCTTGAAATCATTAATTTGAACACAAACAGAAATGTGTGAAACGACCCCATTAGATTGTACTGTTATAATGCAATACAACTGAAAGTAAATAAACAATGATCTTGAGTTATTGCCCGTCCCCAAATGGAGCTAAAAACACCATGTTGCTTTCTTTTGACTGTGATTTTGAGCTGTATAAATTGACATAGACACTCGTCTACAGTTATCTTTAAATGAATTTTAGTGAGTTACTTTTACAAATCATCAACAGCCGATGGATGTTAGAAAATATTTCACTTGCTTTTAATGGAGAACTGTAAAGTAGTGGAAGGACAGCACAAATGGGGCTCGTCAAAGTCCCAGACCAGGGACTCGACCAAGAAGGGGGTTTAGTTAACAGGAGTGGCCTGCAGGTAAAGTCTTTGTGACAGATGTTCAGGCCATGGGGATTCTTCTGCATTTTCACACCAAATACCCAATTTCTATTTTTAGTGGCACTAGTAAGGCTTTATGACTCTGTTTTTCTGCTGCACTTGGTGGAGGTGCAAATGCTGGTAGATTACCCAATGTCATTTGGTGCACATCTAATTTTTTGTGTCCTCCTGTGCCTGTCTCCATTTCTGAAATAGGTGGAATGATGCTGCTCACTTCACTCACTGAATGCTGTTTATTTGTCAGAGTTCACTCGTTTGCAACGCCGTGCGTTATGAAACATTTCCACTGTTTTAACAGAGTACAATGGGGCATTGTTGACAGCTGGCATACCTGAAGCAGTAGTTGGCAATTAGGTTCAACCAAAAGCCAGTTTTTCAGCAGATTGGAGGCCAGTGCTGGTTTGCTGATGCAGCAGGGATACAGATCTTTTTGTTTTTAATTATTTAGTTTATTTGAATATATTTAATTCACTTGGGTATTGACTGCACATTTATCCAGCTTAGATGTTTAGTCCCTGTAATATCTATAGCAAGGTCAGGAGCCAGATTTGGCCCACAGGCTACTATTTGACGACCTCTAGAGTAACAAAAACATGTCTCAATTAGCTCCAGTACAGATCCCTAAATTCAGATAGTACACAGAGTTTTATAATGATGAATATTTGATTATGGTAATTTAAATACCTTCTACCACTATTTGTTAACCACTACTCTCTAAACAAATAATGTTAATTACTAGTGGCAAAAGGAAGTGAGAATACAAGAACCTGCTTGCAGTCTAGCAAGTCATCCACACTGGGCCAGATTCAGAGCTCTTGTTTTGGTGGTCAGTTTGAGTGTTTCGGTTTACTCTCTTTATAAAGCACAGCAGCGCTGGCATGGCCGTGATGATGGCTGCTACTGCTGGAATATTTCAGAATCACATTTTTCACAGGTCACCTCAACAATTATGGGGACAGCCAGTGATTAGTAATGGAAACAGAAGAGACGCTCAGTTGTAGTCAGCCCCTGTATTAGGAAAAAAATACAATCACTGTTGATGTGCAGTTGATCCAATTTGTATTTTTTTTTAAATGATGAGAAAATCATAACAATAAAATCCCTGAATTCCCACAGGAGATGTTTGTCTGTTCCAAACACATTTTCTATTATCCCCAGGACGCTGTTCGTCTCAAGCCTTGCTATTGTCTCTTAAACAATTGGTTCTGTGTACACAAGTAAACACATGGTCAGGGTTGTCTGGTTTCCGACTATAACAGTAACATTTAAATATCACTGAAGTAACAAATATTAAACACTTCTTTATTATTGGGGTGCATGTTTTGTTGTGTGTGGCCCCTTCTTTTTTAGATGTTACAAAGTTGTTGCCACTAAAGAAGCAACTTTAAGGTGTGTGTTGTCTCTGGCACCTTAAATTGTCTTCTTTACTGAAACATCCAGCCTGACTAAACTAAATATCAGTCATATAGTTTGTACACATCTTCTGATTCAATGACTTTTCTTCATTTTTATTACTTTCTGAATTGTAGATCCATCAAAACTACAAAATAACACAAAAACATGATTTATGTTTCAGATTCTGCAGTATAGCCACATTTTGCTTTGACAGCTTTTCACATTCTTGCCATTCTGTCGACCAACTTCATGGGGTAGTCACCTGGAATGGTTTTCGAACAGTCTTGAAAGAGTTCCCATATATGCTGAGCACTTGTTGCAGTCCAATTCATCCCAAACAATTTCAACTGGGTTTATTGATTGTGGAGACCTGATGCAGCACTCCATCTGACGCAGCACTCCATCACTTTCTTTTTTGGTCGAATAGCCCTTACATAGCCTGGAAGTGTGTTTTGAGTCATTGTACTGTTGAAAAACAAGTAATGGTCTCCCTAAGCACAAACCAGATGGGACGACATATAGCTGAAGAATGCTATGGTAACCATGCTGGCCTCCACACCCTTACACCTCCTCAATGCTTCACGGTGGGAACCACACATGCAGTTACTATCCTCTGCGTCTTACACACAGAGATAGGGGTTGGAACCAAACATCTCAAATTTGAATTAATGAGACCAAAGTACAGATTGTCACTGGTCTGTATATTCTTTTATGATATTTTGGCCCAATACATTTTCCTCTTGTTGGTCTCCCTCAGAAGTGGTTTCTTTGCAGTAATTTGACCATGAACGTCTGATTCATGAAGTCTAAACAGTTGATGTTAAGGTGTGTCTGCTACTTGAACTCTGTGAAGCATTTATGTGGGCTCTAATCTAAGGTCTCGTTAATTGCCGATTTCTAAAGCTGGTAATTGTAATGAACTTATCTGCAGCAGAGGTAACTCTTGGTCTTCCTTTCCTGGGGCAATCCTCAAGGGAGCCAGTTTCATCATGGTGTTTGATGGGTTTTGCGACTGCACTTGAAGACGCGTTCAATTTTCTTGACTGATCCTCATCTCTTAAAGTAATGATGGGCTGTTTCTCTCTTTTTGTTTCTCTAATTAACTTTTTGACGAGGCACGCCTGTTAATTGAAAACCATTCCAGATGACTACCTCAAAGTGTGCAAAGCTGTAATCAAAGCAAAAGGTGCAAAAACTTCCAAAACATATTTCGCTTTTACTTTTGTTTACCACATAATTCAATAGTTTTGACGTCTTCAGTGTTAATCTACACATAGAAATCAAGACAAAATATTGAATCAGAAGGTCTGTCCAAACTTTTCACTGGTACAGTATCTAAATTGTACAAAATGAGTACAAGTCATTTCAACCAGGTACAATGGATTATGGCAGTGCGGCAAAGTCAGTTTGGCACATGTTTCATTATGATTCTTATTGGCTTTGTGCTGTTTCTTCAGGATGAGAAATGATGGTATTGCGTTTCATTTTAATTTACATTTGCATTACTGTATGAGTGAAAACATGACCCGGCTCTCAGGGTTTGTGTGACGTTTCTTTCTTGGCTGATTGTGTTGAAGGTTAATTATTATCAGCTGCTCTGTGCCTCACAGTGAGGGACAGAGTGACAGTCGCTAGTCCTTAACAAAGTCTCTTCTCCTTTGAGTGGGAAGGAACAGCGCTGTCGTGCTCTGCATCTGTCTTACTTCATTTAGTCAGCCGTCACTGCAGCATGCTGACACTCATGACTGAATGCTCACAGACAAAACTCAGCATACATTAGACATGGATTTTTTTTTTTTTTTAACTGAGGCAATTTTGTGTATCTGCTGAGCCGGCTTCTTGTTTTCATCCTTGCTTCCACAGGTCACGTTTAACATATTCATTGTGCTAATATAGGTGGTGGAGTCGTTTGCTCAAGGTTACACTAACAATGTCCTTCACATGACAAACACAGCATCCTAATGGCACTCAGGTATGCTTCTCCACCTTCCTGATTTCCACTTATACTATACATTACCGGACATCTTCAAGGTTGTGTGTTTAGGGCTTATCCTTTGAGGGCTGCAGTGAAGCGTTTCAAGAACCTGCCTACTTAAACTTTCTCCAGCTCTAACGAAGCGTGGAGATAGGTGTGGATATGCAAGATTAACTAAAAGCTACTTTGGATGCTTGTGCGTCGCTCTGTGAATGCACCATCTGTGTGGAAAAATGCGAATTGAAGGCAGACAGATAAGGTGACGTGAGATGTCCATCGTAGGCTAAACCTGGATATGTTACATGCCATCTGAGGGAACAACACATGCAGATACCCTCTGTTCACCTTCTCAACATCTCAGGGTCACAGCAGTTAGAAACCGATTGGAATTTATCAGACCACAGCACATATCTCCACTGGTCTAATGTCCATTCCTTGTGTTTCTTGGCCCAAGCATTTCTCTTCCTATTCTTCTCCCTCAGGAGTGTTTATTTGCAGCAATTCATGAACTTCCATTAAGTTCTACTTGAACTCTCAAGTATTTATGTTAATTGCTAGTATCTGTAATGAACTTATCCTCTGCAGCAGAGGTGTTGATGATGAAGAGGTGTGTGTATGCAATAATATAGCCTCCAACTGATATACACATTTTTTGCTTTGCCTGTGAGTGAGCCAGTTTCAGGAGAAAAGGTCATGTTAGAGGTGGCTAATTGATGATGTCATTGATCTCTGTCTGTTATCCTGTTAAACAAAGACAGCTTCCCAATCCAAATCATGCATTCAAAGTTGACCTGAATGTGCAATTACACAGTGGACCAAAAGATCTAGTTATTCCTACATCTAACTAGCTGAAGCCATTCAGACTTAATCTTTAGAGGCTTTCATTACTTTGTAATAGTTATCATCTGTAGCGCTGTAGCCTGCCCACCCATGGAAAGATTACATTGTGTGTGTGTGTGCACAAATCTTTCCATCTACCTTACCTTTTTTTCCAACTAACCTTCAGAGTCACTTTTCACTGTGGAGCATATTGTTAGAGATGTTATTTCTTACAGCCTGTGGCATTTTGTGTGCCCAGCATTTAGACTGAGATAAAATAGAAGATATTACTTTGTCATTCAAGATCCCATAGGTCAGCATTAATTTAATTTTAGTAAAATAAAATCCAGGACGTCTAAATTGATTCACATCCAGTCAAACTGATTCATGTGGAGTCTGATAAAAAAAACTGAATAGAGTTCACTGTTACAAAACCAATGCTAGCTGTGTTTTTCAAAAATAAACCACAGTTGCAGACAAATCTTGCTAAGACACTGTAGGAAAGCCAAATTTTGAGGTATTTTTTGCAGGGATCAAAGTCAGTTCATACTGGGTGACATTCTGCAAACATGTACTGTTGTGTAGTGTTCCTCTGATTTCAAACTGAAAAAGGCAGGAAAAGGGCAATGAAACTTTTAATCATGTGTCTCACAACATGCAGTCAATGACTGTAGGGGCATTTTAAAACAAAACGATTATGACCACAATTGATGACATTTAAATGAAAGAGGAACATGTGGGTATGAGTAAGTGTATCTCCTGTAATATCCTCGAACTTGAGATTTCTCTTCCAAGACCTTAAAATGCCTGTTATTCCTAACAGTTATTATACAGTTAGGCCTGTTATTCCTCATTACTGCGTAGGACTATTTGCTATCCCACTTTGTTGTTTTCTGTGCGGGCAGTAATGATCTCATTTTCTCCCATATTTTTAGTTAAGGCTTCTTTCATACGAATTTCTTCTTTTATACAACAATGTACAATATAAACTCAGTGTCTACTTTATTCATACAAGTAAAATTAAATACAATCAACAGCTCAGCCATAAATTCTACTTCTTCAATGATAATTAGTTTTGAGAAAGTTATTAATTTAACTATGATTATTAATGTTTGTAGCGGTGTTGAAGCGGTGTTGAACTGGACTGAATTATATTCAAAGGTGTTTCTGAAGCTGTTACCTAATAATATGCAGGTTTTCTGACCTAAATGGTCATCAATAGTGAGCCAGTGACTACTTGAGTCTCTCTATTGGCCTGTTTGTCTGCTCCATCCAATGGATGAACGATTGCTACAGCACCAGATCTTAAATTAAATTCACTCAAAAGAGAGAGAAGTTACAGAGGTGGAGAACCAAGAGTTTTCTGCCTCTGTTTCGAATAAGTGCCAAGCTGAGCAAACATGATATTACGTCTGCAAGGGCCATTTGCAATGTGCTGACAAGAAAAGTGAAGTAAGATTCATGGTCTCATTGCACTCTTGATCAATTGATGGATTGGACATGGGAGCCCAAGTCCCCAAAGTTGTGAAGGTTAACCAGCTGCCGCATATCCATCCTTTTAACCTTTTGAAGCATGCATGCAGCAAGTCGCAACAATGCAAGGCAACAACATGTCATTTACCTGGATGCTGGTGAAGTTAAGGGGGCATTTGCACAAGACATTTGACAGTCTAAGAGTACACACAAGACAAATGCTCTTTTAGGTACATGTTAGCAGATTCAAAATCTAACAGAAGGAGAGAGACTGTGGGCACCATCCTAATATCACCATCATCCTTGGAGAGGAGCAGGACAGCCCTCAAAGAGTTGTCATTTTTGCAGAAGTTGCTGCTTTGGTCACATGTTTGCAAGCACAGCACAGACCAGTACCAGGTCATGGCCTGGTCGTTAAGGATCACTGACCTACAGTATGTATGCAATTCCTCTTAGGATTATTTCTTTCCTCATTTTTCTTATGACAGTATGACTGCGTGTGTGCACAGTGTGCCTTTGGGAGTGGTTCATCTGACTGCCTAAGATGATCCATATGCACTGCATTACTTGTCAACGGTTTAGACAGTGATAAATGAGAGGGAGAATATGTGCAAGGCAGGCTGCCATAGATAAAGCACCTGCAGGGAATCTGACCTACCTGTGGTCAAGAGAAAAGAGAGAACCTAGATGGACACCCCATAGATACATGGCCTGCGACGTAGTGCCACAGATTCAGTGTCTGTTGGTATAAGCTTTACTTCATCGTAGGGATGATATTTAAAAAATTTGATTCAAAGGAGCCAGGATTTTAATTAGGCTATAACTCTAAATGTCTTAAGTAAAATGAGGTGAAAAACGTCAGCAACCATTGATTACATGATCTATAGTTAATGACAACTGTTGGCGTCAATTGTAGCTATCTAATAAATGTGTCTTTAAGTTGGCCAAACTACAGATTAATAAATGCTGGATCTTTGGTTAATGTGCTCTCAGTATGTCGTTGTCAGCATTTGTCACAAGTTGGCCAAGTATAATTTTGTCGGGAAAGGAAACACTGCTCTGTATCATTTTTATGTTTTTAAATGATGGCTCAATATTTCCAGAACGGTAGCTAGCAGCTAGCTTGGTAAATAACGGACTACTGGCTGATGGTGAACAGCATTTGAAATCCACTTTTGAGCACATCAAGTCATAATTTTTAGTTTGCCATGGGATCTATGTTTGATCAGTTTCAGAAACAAAACCTTTTACATTATAACACATGACTTATGCAGAGTTTTTAATGATTAGCATTCATAGACAACTACGCTATCATAGATAAATATAATGCTACCTTTAAATGTAATTATTGGAAGTACCACTAGTTGAATATCTTAGCTAAAAGTAAGAAATGAGTCAATGTTGCTTGACTTGCTATAATGTACTAATACAGACCTGTATTAAGCAATGTAAGCTGTGAAATTAGATGCAATATTAACATACCATTAATGTGCATGGCACACATACAGTAAACACTTTTTAATGGACATGAACTTGAGTTTAGTTTAAAAGCAATATTTGTTTTATGGACTCTCTCCTCAGTTTCCTCCTCATGTGCCACTTAGTGTACAATGCAGTGTACAAATGAGAGGGCATATTGATTGTTTTTCTTTAAAAGTAAACTAAAGCTTCTTTCTTTTGGCAACTGTTCATTCACGCACGACTCACAAAGTCCTTTAGGTCAGTCTACATCAGGGTGGATTTCAAAGATGGCCTGTATAATAAACTCTGAAATGTCCTGAGTCTCAGGCTAAAGCATGGTAAGGGGGAGATACACACAGTAATTTCCCTTTGCACTATGTTGACACAGATAAATGGTCTCCTCGCTTTAGCCTCGCCCTCATTATTATGCGACAAGGGAGGTTACATTTTCAACACTGCAAACCAATAACACTGAAGTTGTAAACTAATAAAGGATGTCCAAGTGGACTGCACAGATCTTACCCATTTTTTTTCAAGGTAATCATCCATGATTAACCTCTAATCTTTTAGCTCTTTTTGATATTCTGTCTCCCAAGAAACTGCATTTGGACCACACTTTGTAATGTCTAAGGGGAGTGTAATTTACTGTGCACAGAGGAGAACTTTGCATAGCTTTTATCTAGCACTATCCTGACTGTACAACACTTGTTGCCATAGCAGCCATTCCACACCTACCAATTTTTGTCATTCTGGTGATGAGCCACAAAACGTAAGTTAATTTACGAGTCTGTCAATACAGGAACTCAATGCGATTAGACCCTGTCATGTTGTCGGACTGTAACTATTGTTAAGTTAGGTCAGGAAATTGTGCAAAATTACAACTTCTGCTACATGATTCTTTTTTCTCCGCTCAAAAGAGTTAGTCAAATTTCCTCATTGCTTATCCTATCTCAAGTTTCAAAAATCCTATCTTCCTGTTACAGAAACCATTCCTAAAGTCATGGCTGTGTCCTATATCTCAGACCTCGCCCACATCTTAAGATATCCTAACTATAACTGTAAACATGATTCTCCAATTGGCACTCGTTCTGTCATGTCTATATGAACACAAGACTGCCTGTATCCTTGACAATGGCTGTGTCACTTCATTTGTCACTGGCTAGCTATCTTGCTATAATAAGCAGATTGAGCTAGAAAACACATTTCCAATGAGGCAGAGTTTTGGGGTAAGTTTGGATCAAGACCAGAAAGTAATCAACTTAACTGATCTTTCAGACCTGGTTACCAAAAGTATTAAAAAAAAAACTTAACTGCACCCCAAAATTCTGTTAGGACCCTCTCACCCAGCAAATTTTAAAAATGCAGCAGAGACCTGCACAGGTCAGTGTCTATCAGGGACATGGTCTTGTGGCTACGTAGTGTGTGACACAGCAACACTGATCACCACTCAGTGTAGCAGAAATACAGCTGCCGGGAGTTAGAGCTAACTGAGCTAACTAGCCATGAGCAGCTGCTGTTAGACTCTCCGTCTCTGTGCTGTGAACTCAGAGTCTGCTGGATCTTGAAGCACGTCCACAGGCTGCAGAGTCAGGAGAAGCTGGTTTTATAGGAGGGGACGAGCAAGGTTGGTTGGTGTCAAAAGTGCCACCATATACGTCACCTGCCTCCAGATCCGCCAATACTGAAATTCAATTACAATAGCTGGGAGGTTACAATGCATATTTATAGTACAATATGTAGAATTCAAATCACTTTGCACTAAAATGGCCTGATTGAATCAACACTACCAGTAAATACATTACATACATTGGTTTTTAGCTGAAAAAGTACTTTGAGGGTATAGTTATACTTTAAGTTGGTAAAACCTGAATAAATGAGTAAAACATAATAGTGCCCTGCACAGAAGTATTTGGATTGCCACCGAATAGTTTAATGAGTTTAGCAGTCACCAGATCTCGAGCTAATTGAACGCCTGGGGGGAGATTTTAGACTGATGTGTTAATCACTACTCTCTACCACCATTATTAAAACACCAAATGAGGGAGTCTCTTTTGAATGAATGGTGTCCAGGAGAGCTTCAGAGACCCCAAGAATCTAGACAAAGAAGAAGTGTAGCTGTTCGTGGGCTTGTTGTGGCCAAACACTTTAATGAGACACATGTACGTCAGCATGTGTTTTTTATAGCTGAGTCACTATACAGATGTGACGTATTCTGTTTAGCGAAATTCTGTATTACATGAATATTACATGAGTATTACATGAAACTGAAACTCAGGCACCTTGCTTCAGGTATCAGCCCTGAAGCCCTAATCTATCCCTGTTTTGGCTACCTCTCTCATTGGTGCGTGCAAAAAATGAACATTGTTAGAATTGATCCTGGTACATCACTCCTAAAGCTCCCATCTTGTGAACTAGCCCTCCGTGCTTTCCCAATTCCCCCTCGCTGGCCTGTATGCCAGCCAGCTCGGCTGGCAGCCTCACACTTCACTTTGATTTGTGAATGTGAATTTTTATCAAGCATCAATATTCTCTTTTGAATCATATCCAAATGGGCATTTTATAGTGCTGCAGGCACGGAACGAGCTCTCTCTTCGATATTGTGCCTTTCCTGGTATTGCCAAACCACCTGTTATTCCCCGGTTATTCTCCGGTTCTTTAAGATGAAAGAGAGCTCTGTTTGGCTTCACTTGGCCATGTTAAGACAAACTGGGAGTAGTAGACTTTATATTTCTATAAATTGTTGTTCTTAAGTGCAACCTGAGGTCAGAACTGTCTCTCATTCACGAGAGAACTGTTCACAACAGAGTAAGATGCTTCATTCTCACTGAGTGTTTCACCTGTGTTGCACAGTAAGTTAGTCAGTCCCCAGTGTGTAATGCATAGCAGAAAAAATGCATTCATTTCTCATGTTGTTTAACAAATGCTGTGATTTATCTTATGGTGACAAAAGACACTCGTTGGTCAAGTCCCCAGGTGCTGGAGCTAAATGGTCTTAAGTGCATCTTCCTTTACTTCCTCTACCGATTTCTCCAGCCAATTTTGCTTATTCCATTCCAGGCATTATCTTTAAGCTCACTTTCCCTTTTTCAGTATTCCTTTCTACTCTTCTTCACGCTCATTCCTCACCATGCTCTTTGTCTCATTTTGCTTCTTCATTCCAATTAGCAAAGGGAACCCACCAGTATCCATCCATTTTCACTCTGTAGTAGTTTCAGTGTCTAGTCCCAATTGTCTTTGAGGAGAAACACTCTTTCAAGGTGTCTAGGCCTAGATTGCTTGCATATAGAGTTCACTGCACCTACCTTTGTCTTTCTATAGTCGTTCCAACCTGCTTCTTCCACATAATCTGTTCTTCTTTCCATTCTCCTCTGCCTAACCTGTCTCTCTTTATGGGAGATTTTAGTGTCTGTGGTTTGCCCCAGAGAAGTTGCCACTGTCTCCTTGTCATCACTTTGTCTTGTAGAGCTGTCTCTCTCCCCATAGTACTCATCAACATATACTTGTATCTCTATGAGACCCCACTATTTCTATTGAGAGCCCTTAATGTACAGCATATGCCATGTGGCTTTCCAGTCAATCTAATTGGCGAGTCGGGGTCGTGAGTCAGTGCACATCTACACCTCTTGGCTTGATTGACATGCGACGGAGGGGACTAATCATATCCCAGGTGCAGAAGCAGTATGTCCTGGCCACTTTTTAATCATGTTCTGCAGACTGGGGCTGATAAGAGATGTAAGGGTGATTATGGTTCAAGGAGGACGTCCTTGCACAGGGGCCTTGGGATTATGGCTCTTTGCTGTGTTCTGACTGGGAGAATGAATGCATCAGTATTCAGATGGTAGCCTCCTCCAGGGGTTACAGAGTTAGTGGGGAGATTTGGAATGGAGAAGAGAGATTCAAACTCAAATCGAACGCCCTAGGATTGTGTGTAATCTGTAAACTCAATCCATTCTGATGAGCACAGCAGATGACAGTATGGATGTTGATAGCGTTTTAGATATGATGAGCTCGGTTGACCTCTAAACTCTGTTCTCACTTCATTTTTAATATGTGAATAGCACAGATATGATCCAAGGCAATGCTCCTGCGTAGAAAAAGGTGTGAAGAGAAGACGCTGTATGCCCTCCTGCGACAGTTGCTAGGCTATCAGATTTACAGGGGGAAAAAAATGGTATTTAATAGGGTGAGATCAAAACGGCCCAGAAATAGCACAGCCATTTTTGCATGTCAAGCAGTGCAAAAATTTACTGGCTGGAACGGCAGAACTAGGCTTGGGTTGACTAAACGTACAACAAAGACTAAATTCAACCTTGCACTCATGTCAAAAACACATTATTGTATTTGAAAGCATAGATTTTGCACTGATCATGCCACAGCTTGAAAACATTTCACGTAAGTAGATATCTTAATTGCTTATTTGTGGAAAAAGATGGTAATGTTGCTGTTAAACTTCCAACCAGAACTCATGCATTTGCTCAGGTCACCTCATGTCTTCTGTTAACAGTTGTACATGAACACACTGCAAACTCCATAACTCAGTCCGATACCCATCGACTGTTCTGTGCCGTTTGTGATGTCAAAGAAATAGATCTTAGTCTGTATTTCTACTGGACATAAAGAGATGAACAAAACAAACTAGCCAACAAACTTTCTTTACTTGCCAGTGTGAATCTGATTAAACAGTCTGATCATACGCTTGGGATATAAGGAAAAAAAAAAAAACTGGCACTGGTACTGTAAAGTTCTTCTTTGCTGTGCTTTGCAATGGCTTCGTCAGCCTGTGTGTTTTAGCTTGTGGAAAAAGAACGGAAGAGGCATGGGTTAAAAATTACGGATGAATAAAAAAGCAGTAAATGGTTGAAATCACTGATTCACTAAGCTGAAGGCCCAGTAAATCAAACAATGGTCAGCCACACTTGCCTTAATGGTGCCCAATGGCTGACTGACCCATTTATTTATCAGCATAAGCTTCTTTGCATCTATTTTTCTATAAATATGCTACCAGGGAAGTTTTACTGCCTCTGTAGATTGCACCAGATTAGATTACTTTGCATACATTTCCACATTGATCTATGTTTTATACAGTTTATTCCGACACAAAACTATGTATAAAGTGTACTTGTATTTATGTGTTATGTAGTAGCTGCTAGATCTGCCATTGTACAGTATATCTGACTGATGTATGCACTCCAGAATCGGATGTTACATGCTCTTGAAATTGCTTGTGTTTTCAGTCATCTATGCTCTGTGGTCAGTCAGAGAAAACAAAGGGATTGGAGTTGGGTAATATGTCTCCAAAGACCCTGAAGTTTTCTGCTCGACCTTTGACAGTTTATTATTGCACAAGGACAAGGATGTGCTTTCAATAAATACAAATCTGTTACTTAATGTCAGGGTGGAAAATTAACTTTTTAAAATATGAACGTCTACCAGCCACTGACAGATAAATGTTCCAATTTACCACCACTCCATAGTAAATCATTATTTTGTGTCTAAAATCTACCAGACACTTACATATTTTACCAGCATTTGGCTGGCGGCTGGTGTTAATTTCCCACTCCACTTAATGCTTCAACACATTCAGAGAGACACTTGCAAATGCTGCATAGCATACTAAAAGAAGTCACGTCTACGTACGTCTATGAACACACATCCTTTCGGAAGATTTTTTTTTTTTTAATTGCCCTTTCTCGTACTACCTGTCTGGATTGGCACCAGCTCTGTATTTCATGCATGTCTTTCATCGGCAGAGATGTGAGGCGAGATAAAAAGGTGCAGAACAGATTGCTTATAATTACCTGTATGCTCATGCTGATCACAGTATGTGACCTGCAAGGGGAGGAGACTGGAAAATTGGAGTCTTGCTGCCTGAAGCTTCTCATTTAGCCCACAGTATGCATGCCCAGTCCACACCTCCAATCCAGACCCCTACAATCACACACATGCACATTCACTTTCCTCCTCTGCTGCACAAGATCCTTCATCATTAAAGAACCATCTTTTCTGACCTTTTCAAGCATGATATTCATGAATGGATGGATAATTTTTCTCTTTAGCCTACATTAAGTCGTCATTGTTACATTAAGAATAGTGTTGCAAAAAGAGATTCTACACTGTGTACTTGTCAGCTCAGTGGGTAATTGGGCTCTCATTCATTTCAAAGTAATTTTCAAAATTACCTGAAGACAACTTTACAGTACAAAATATGGCTAATGTGTTATGTGATTTACACAGTTATTATGGTTTATTAAGCGTTACGATGACACCTTGAATTTGCACTTGATTTAAATGTACAGTAGACCGCATTGTCTCATTTACAGCCAACAAACTGCTAAAAATAGTAATATACAGTATACTTAATGGACATGTAAATAACTGGTTCATCTTGTGGGAGGTTTGACGACTGAATAAACTACTACATGAGTACCTGCAAAAATTCATCAAAGCACTTTTATAAGTCATCCAAATGTGGAGTAAACATAGAATTTGTGGCAACACCAATTTTGTGGCTGTAGCTATTGGCTGTTGCATTTGGTGCACAGGCTGACTCAGCTGTGTGAGAGAGAGCCACGACACAGAGAAGAAACTGAGCAGTGAACAGGTGGAGGTAGACAACAGAATATAGTTGCATTTGTGCCATCTGTTTAAAAGCAGTAGCTAATGATCATATTGCTTGTACTGTCTGCATTAGGACCATATGGACTGCAATAAATATTTTTCTCCTACCATGGGAGAAAATCGTGATCTCGGTTCTGTCAGAATCGTGCAGCCCTTGCATCTTTTATATCTAAAAATAAATTGCGAACAAAGCACTGCTAGTCCTGGCCAACATAAAATGATAGGCTTAGCCAGTAGTTGGGTTGGTTGACTGCCACATGGAGGAAAACTAGCGCACGTTCAGGCCGTGTTGCTGAGGTGATCCTGTTGTTTCTACCAGCAAGTCCAAAAGCTTATGTTCATGTATTGATGCCTAGTTGTCATGACAGTTTAGACCAAAATCTAACCTTAATTGCCAAGTTAAACTCCAGTATCTCCAAGGACAGTAACTCTGCTTCAAGCATCACAGTCAGAGGTACAATCAGTTGTCTTTGCTGGTAGATTTGTACTAAAAAAGCACCAGCAGAAAGTCTTTCTAGTGATTCCTTCTCTTGTACAAAGCCTGATGACCCAGCGTGGTAGTTAACTCATCTCTTTAACCCACAGGACCTAGCCCCTTTTCTAGGTAGACATAATAACTTGTAAGTGGGCCAGTGTTCAGTGATAGTAGGCTTACACTTGTGGGCAGAAGAGTTAATTTGGTAAAGGAAAAAAAAAAAAAAATCCTCTCATTATGATGTCTCTCACATCATTGATGTTTGCCACACATTGCTGATTGATTCATTTTAATTTAATTTTAATGAAAACATCACTCAACATGAAAGTGTACAACACATTTTAGGTTTGTGTAATAATTTAAAACTGTTTAATCTAAAATTTAAGGCCTAGCTGGCTCATAAAATCAGGTCCCAGCTCCTAAACACAATATTGAAACTACGCTAATTAATATTAAGGGCTAAGTTTGTAATATGTAAGTTGCAAATTACTTGCTTGATATCACCTCATCATGTTTCTCAATTAGGAGTTACATTAAATTAGTTAAAAAAAACAACATTTTAACAAAAGCTTCACACATTTTCCTGTGCCACATGCCTTAAGAAATTTCAAAGCTACTGACTGATGACTGATTTTTATGTTAGTCTAAGCCATGTGCAGGACTTGAAAGGAAGTGCAGAGGAGAAAAGAGAGTCTCTCAGGGAAATTATCGTACCAAGACACAACATTCTTATCGGAGTACACAGTTGGCAGAAGTTGTAGGAGCAGTGACTGAGTAAAAAGTTTTTTTTTTTTTTTTTTTAAATTAAATAAGTTGAGCAAAATAGAAGACGAGAGGGTGAGGAAAGTTGACAGATATAGTTCGAGGCCTCATCTTTCTCCAAATCACTAATTTTACCAAAGAACTTTCACAGCACTTCTCTTCGCTCACTGGGATTTACACCTTGTTGACCTTCTTGTACCCAACATTCCTTTTTCAGGACATTTATGTGCTGAACATTTGAGAAAAACCCAGTAATAGGACTTCAAGTCTTGCATATGTATGTATGTATATGCAGACTGCTGCAAGTACTGGACAGTTTAATGTGTGAGGCACCTAATGGAAATGTCTGAAGTGGTTATGGTGAGAGAATCGCAAAATTATCACAGTGTTTTGTTTGTATAGTTGGCATTATAGCCACACATGACTTCTGGTCATGGACACAAAATTTGACACAATTTTCACACTGTGTCCCATTTGTTTGAGTCAAGTTTGATTTTCTCTGGTCTTCTTTGTTGTTTACATCATTCTTTCCTCATCCACGTGCAGGTATTCACCACCATTGCCTGGAAACGATGTCGGCACCCGTATTGACTTACTCAGGGAAAATAGAAAGTAATATACAGCCTGGCATCATGAGAATGACTCTAGAGAGCTCAAAGGGCAACTAGTGAAATTATGCATCGCTTGTACATCAGTGAGGCAATTTACCTGCCAGTTTGTCTTTCCAACAATGCAGAATTTGTAGCTGTGGCTCAGGTGGTAGAGCACATCATAATCAGAGGGTCACTGGTTCAGTTCCAAGTTCCTACAGAGTCTACAGTCCAGCTGAAGTGTCCTTAAGCAAGATACTAAACCCCAAATTGCTCGTGATGGCTGTTATGTCAGTGTGTGTGTGTGTGTGTGTGTATGTGTTAATTTAGCATCAGTGTGAGCGCTTTGGATTGAAAGCGCAGTTGGCACCTTAGTGTATGAATGTGTGCGTGAATGTGACATAGCACTTTGAGTCGTCGGTAGATCAGAAAGGTGCCATATGAATACAGGTCCATTTACCAAAAAATGTAAAATCTGATATGCCAGTCCAAAAGCACTTTCAGTCTTACTTGTTCTACTCTATCTTATAAAACCAGACCGACCATTTCATCATCACCCCAAACTACCTTTCCGCTCTCTTCATCTTCCCTCTTCAATGAGTCATTTGTAAAACAGTCGGCAGATGTATATTGACAAGTTGTTGATGTTTTAGCCTGTTTATATGGGTGTTTGGAGAGATATGACTCCTTACTCTTGCTGATAGAGAAGTTATACCACTCCTTCCTATTACAGCTTGGCCATGCTGCATTTACATCTGCTTTGAGCAATACCCTGGTTGTGTACGAATTACAAGGCTACGTCTGTTGCAGTGCTATCTTTATCACCCGCAGAAAACACCTGCTCCTTCTCCTCCAGAAATGCAAGTTGCTGCTACACTTTGGAATTTCATCCTCTGAAGACAGGAGCATAGCTCCTCCACTGAGCACCAGCATTAGGTTTACCATCTGAAACACCTGTATAAGTAGGGCCTGGAGCAGGCTTGGACAACAGACATACTTGTAAACAAATGGTGTCCAGTGGCATTTTATCTGGTCCTTTGTGGAGTAGCTGTTAGGTCTACTTTCACTAGACTTAGTAGGTTTCCTCAGATCTTCAATACTCCCTATTGCCATCTTAATTAGCCTAATGAGTTGAGCTGGGAGAAAATAGTGTTGAAAGCTGACAAGTTTGCTGCAGGCAATTATTGTACTGTCCTTCCTTCCTGTACGAAGCCTTATCTGCTGAAGGGCGTAGATTGAGATCGGTGGACCGGCAGCCTCTTCGAAACCTGGTGTGTGCTGTGGACTCTGGTATCGATTAGAGCAGTAGAGGAAGAAGAGGAGGAGGAGGAGGAGGAGGAGGAGGCTGCAGACAGAGATTAGTGAACCTTGATGTTTTTTGGCTTGCGGGATGTTTGCAGCCAATGCTGTTGTGGTTGCTTCTATAGGTAGTGGACTGGATATATTAGAGGCTACATCACTGTTAGCCTGTCTGATAGCGTAACAACTCATTCATCCTTCTTTACTAGTATCTGCTCCTGCTGTTTTTGACTGTATGTCTCCTTTTGTGCATTATCTAGCCTTATCTTGGTAATGGTCATGCTGTTTTTGTATCATAGTACCATAATTGCATCAAAGGAGAGAGCTGTACTACTTAAAAGTCAATGCATGTGTACCAACAAAGCTTTAGCTTGTTGTTCTGGTATTTCTGTATCTTAATTGATGTGTGACAGTTGATTTAAAGCCATTCCTGGCACTGCACTTACATTTACTCTTTCTTTCTCATACCCACTACCTACCCCGGGGCTCCAACAGAACCCCACACCAATTTGTAACACCATAGAAATACAACTCATAAAATGGACAGCCCCATTCACAACAACAGCTCTACTTCGACGTCAGAGATAAAAACAAAAACAAATAAAAGTAAACAAATAATAAAAGCCTTCATGATATGCTCGTTTACAGCAAATTTATCATGAAGGCGCTAGTGCCCGATGATGATCTTCAAATGTACATAGCACAGATAAACAGACACTGACTAATCAAAGCTAACATTAACTACACAAATATGATTCCACTGCAGCTGCCTGCAGATACTTTCCACAATACAGCTAATGAGATAGATGACAAGAGGTAACACATTCACACTCACCAGTGGCAAGTTAATGTTGCTGTTGAGAAATTGAACTTTGCTCGATGTTGGAAGATGAAATTTAAAGAAAACATCACAACACTTGTTTGCCACTAAAATGAGATTGCACTCGGTGATCCTCCCAGTAAACTATCCATGCAAGAAACAAACTCTTGTTCGATGGCAGACACGATGAGTGTTGTTATAGCTTGTGTGCTGATATCTGAGGCTTGAATTGAGAGGATGCAAGACTTTGCATCGATGTAGTGACAAAACATAATTGGGAGTTTGCAGCCTACATAAAATTATAGTCTACAGTTAGATTGCATCGTCACTCTTTTGAATTGAATTGTGGGTGAATGTTAAGCGAACTTTTATATGTTGAGAAATATGTACCTAGTATTTTGAAAGCAGACTGGGCACATTATGGATGTTATGAACTTACTGGAGTGCACAAACTAGAGGAGACATGCTGTATGTAAAGCCACATTAGCCATTTTCATCCTAAGCTAACATGTGCAACCATTACGCGATTTCTAGACTTCTGTTGCAGCTGACTCTGCAACAGTTATGTTTATGCAGTTGAGATGCAGCTTATAGACTTGAGTTGTAGTCTAATTTTTAGTTCTGTATTACTGCACATGGCTACTTTTTACATTGTGATGCATCATTGACACGTGAAACATATTCAAATCATGAGGCCAGTGAAGCGTCACACCTTTAATGCTAACCAGCTCTGCATTCAGGTGTTAGACTGTGCTGTAAGAAAACTAACATGGACAACAAATGCTAAACTCATATGGATACTTTGAAAAGGAGAATGTGAATTACAAAGTTTCTTGCTCTTGTCTCATGTTGTTCGTCAATACGTTTTCCCTTGGATTATCTGACACTTTCTTATTCATGTCAGGGAAGCACTGATACAATACTACTGGTGTCGGTGCCCGTACTGACCTTATTAAGCAGATTGGTTATCTGTCATGAGTGACCAGTCCACAATAAATCCATTTTCTTTGTCAATGTCATTATAAAATGGGCCGCATGGTTCAACTTTTAGTGCCAAGGCAACCCCTGGCCTTTTGTTACCTTAAATGAAAAGGATTCCAGTGAGTTATATGCAGTGAGGTGTACCATTTTCAATTTGGAGAAAAAGAGACCACTTGTATCAGATTGGTATTGGCAGATACCCTGAACGGAGTTATTGGAATCGGTATTAGCAGAGGAAAATCCCTAGACTTTTTTTCACAGCAGACATTTTGACTTGTCAGAGCAGGGAAAGCACAGGTGAAACAAATTTAGTTAGCACTGGCTCAGTTCCATCGAGTGTCCCAGTAAGCCCTGCCAGTGAGCCAGCGTGCACAATACCTACGAGCTTACTTAAATGGAAGGCAATTGTTTTAATTTTATCAATTAAACCTGGGCTTTGCCTGCTATGACAAACCCAAATGTCTGCTGTGAAATGGGTCTATTCATGTGCATGCAGTGCATGAAGCAAATTCTGCTTTGACTAATTCATTATTCAGTCAAGGTTGAGAGTGTTCCTAATAATGGCCTTTTTTTCAGCACTATTGACTATTGTGTTTGTCAAACAACTGTGAGTGTGCTTTATTAGACAATGTTTGTCTAATTATTGACAAGTCAATAAACTTATCAGCCACACACACAGCCAAGAGAAGAAGAGGGAAGACAGTGAAGTAGTTGGTCAGGGACAATATGTTTTTCTACCACTGCAGTTAATCGATAGAAATACATTAAATAATTATTCAAAAATCTTATGAGTCAAGGTAAAACTTCTTAACAACTAAAAACAAGTGGCCTGATTAATTCCCTGGTTTATTGAACACAAAGACAAGTGATCAAAATAGCATTTGAATACAGCAACACAATTATACATATGAATAAGAAAATAAACACTTGTGCAATGTACAAAATGGGTCATTGTCAATTCATAGTCACATGGTCACATTTTAAGGTTAGAGAACAGTTACTTGTTATAGCAAATAAATATAGTCTTTATTGTCTGGCGCTCAGTTGTGACCTGCAACGGGTAAAATAACTTATGTTGTTTTTTATATTAAAGACAGCTTCATTTTTTAATCAATAATACACTGGTCTAACTGCTCCAACACTCGTCAGCAGTCAGTGTGCTCTGCTCGACGTACTTGAAACATAATAATAATTGTTGTAGCTATTTAGCTTTCCTACAAAAATGTCAAGGCCACCTTTTTGTTTTCATCAGAGCCATTTTGAGCATTGCTACTTTTATTAACAGTCGACTGAAAGTGTCTCAGTGTGTTCATCTCTCCTAGCAACAGTAAAATGTTGTGCTAATTTATGGTATTGAAGGGTCTCCATAGCAACATGCGTCATTGGTTTCCTCAGCAAAACCTATTGACTGGGAGCTTTTCTGTGTCCTGTGAGGGTAACCCCCCTCTTGCATTTAATTTTTTTCAATTTTATTCTGAGATTGTGCTGGTGTGCACTGAATATAATCCGTCAAATGTTTTTGTATCAGGAGATATTAGATCTATATGTCATCTGTTTCCTGAAGACTCTTAACACCCTGCCCCAAATGCTTGTGAAGGTGCACGGCCTCTATTTTTCATTGGTTTTCATCACAGTACAACGTTTTATTAGTAATGCCATAATGAATCACTTCTCAGCGTGATTGCCTGTGGGCCTTCTGGGAAAGGTAGTGTGTTGTTATGAGGGCATCTGGCCAAATTGTGCTAGAAAGAAAGCACACTTAATGAAGCCAGAGTGCATTATGGGTCAGGTGTATTGAACAATTGCTCTCCAGAGACACAGACCCTTCAACCATAGACATTTAGGATTGCCCTTTTGAGTCTCTCACATGGAGACGCAAACACATGTTCGTGCGCATGTTAACACACCTATACGAACACACATACATTTAACCTTTCATGCTCACATTTACAGCATTAAAGATTCAGTACATAAATACATTGAACATCTTGACATGATAATTAAAAGGGGTGATGATGAGGTTGTCTGAAGTATGGCTCTTTATCAGGGTAGCGCTTCATTTGGTTCAGGTATTGAGGCAAGGGTACACCCAGCATCTTTCTCTGCCTCCTTTTTGCTGACATCTCATTAGAGGCATGTCAAGTTCTGCCGCACAATGTTGCGATGATTATACTGCAGGGATGGTGTGGTTTACTGTGATTTGAAGGAAAAGGAAGAGAAGCTACTCGCTGCCTCCTCTCTTATGAACAGTGATATGACTATATGACTATGGGGTTAATTGTGGTGCCAGTGCAAGAAGGATCAAAAGGTTTATCAAGCTTGGAAAGTGGCAGTTGTCAAACCTAGTTCTCCATCAGTAGAGCTTTTTCAAGCTTCACAAAGGGCTCAGTTTTTGTACAGTTAGATGTTAGGCGACGCATGAAAACACACATGAGAAAATTAAATTCTACTGCATGTTTCTGCCGTGTGCTTCCTCGAATGCCACCATGTTATAATAGCTGTGTGTTGACACACCTCTGTAGGCTCAGTGCTGCTTTCATTGATCTCCAGTTGTTCTGGCCTTTAACATACTGGTGAAAGCAGCACCCGTCTCACAGTTGGATATTACAGATATCCTGGAAATATCCAGCAGAGAGATAAAAATTCCTTCGCATCTTCTGGCCAGTGGATGACATTGAACAGCGGAGAGCCAACTTTGATCTACGGACCCCTGCAGTGATTGAAGTGCCAGCGCCTCAAACAATCTAACTCACCCTGTTTTTTATTGTGAGCTGTTCAGTTCGACTGTTACCTGATAAGCAATCTGTTTAGCACTTGGTGCCACAGCCTCTCTAATGACAAGTCAAGTGTCAGCTGGTACCAGTGTTTCAGGATGTAATCATTCATGAGCCTCCCATGCAAGGACATGATCTAGTTTGATTGTTGGAAAGACATCATAAGATAGTAAGACCTATAAATTAATACTAATATTACATAATGTAATGATGTGCTGCTGATGTAAAAGCTTGGGTAGATACTGTTGGAGAACATACCAAGAGACAGCTAGATTTTGAAAGTATCCAACTGAAAAACATCCCATCCCCTCCCTTCATGCCTCCCTCCAGATCGTCTCTCTCTCTCTACACACATTTCAGGCTCAATGAGCGCAAGGACGAAGTGCACACAGGTAGGTAGACAGTGCTGAATGAATGCCTGTGACAGTCACAAAGACTTTTTCATTTTATAACAAAAAAAAAAAAAAAAGCAAATCTGAAAAACATTATGTACCCTAGCTAAACTTTTTTTAAATAAACTTGGTCCTTGCTCTCTTAAGGACAAACTATCTATACATAAGCCAATGCAATAAGCTAATATTGTCTAATATCTGGGCCAGGCTGATTTATCGGTCAGGCTCTACTATAAGTTTTGACAAGGGTGTTGTGATGCTACCTCTTTCTTGCTGCTGTACTGTAATACCCCTGATAACACTTCAGATGTAGCTGGCTTAAGCTACATTTATCTGCTGATGAATATGATGGTACTAAGAGCTCAGGCTTTAAGTCTTAGTGTTTATGTTTCATAGCCTTCTTCCCACTGGTGTTTCTTAAAGCTGCGCTTCACTCTTTTTCACTTCTGGAGGCTCCCAGCAATAGGCAACAGAATGCCTTTAATTAGCTAGAGTCGCTGCATACAAAGATAATTGTGAATAATGCAGTTACAGCACCCAAGGGTGGATGAACACCACATTTGGCTCATGCCTTGGTTTCCACGCAGGGCATTTCAGACCATTTTTACTGAATTGAAGGTTAAGTGTTATAAGGACGCTGCACAGAGGTGAGAGAAGGCCGTCCGATCATATTGACCCAATGATTCATCTTCTCTTCCCCTGATGTTTGTGAATTGGGTTTGGGTGTGCTGTAGCTTTGTTGTAAGTGGGTGGACAAGGTGACCCGTGCTGTAGATCAAACTACTGAACAACTGCTTGGGGACAGGGTCCTGCCCGCCTGACTGGACATCATTTTTCTCCATTTAGCCCCATCTCACACCTGTAATAGGGTGGTCGTCCACATGAATGCTCACGGCTCCGCTGGGATAGAGCCATGTTTTCGCTCACATTGCTCTGTCATTAACAACAGGAGTCAACAGATTTACACTACTTCTCTGCTGGCTTGAAACAACATTAACTATCAGCAACATGTTTTACATTTTTTTGTTTTGGGGGGATGTTTTGAGCTAAAAAAAAATTGAGCTTGATTTTTAAACATTTTCAATTAAAAGAAGATCAAGGCATATTAAGGTATATTCTGTATTACTTGTTCTTTAGTTGCCATTTTAAATGTCTCTCTCTCAGACACAGTGATGTTTCAGTGATTGTATCGCTGCCTGATCCTCTCCCTCTGAAGATCAGTACTCATACAAACACACAGACAAAATAATAGACACACCTGTGTTTGCTGCACGACGGGGTGAGTTGTGTTGCTAGGAATGAGTTATGTTTACAGTGACTTGAAACATTCACGAGTCTATCATCTTTTTAATAATGTTCAGCAAAAGGAACAAGGAGAGAAAGTAGGAAAACTAACAAAGCAAGGTGATTGGCAATGAATATAAATATGAAGTTACAAATGTGCTTATTTGCTGTACGTGCAATAAATGTGTGTGTAATTATTTATAGTAGATAAAATTATGTGAAAATACTAAATGTGTAATGCTCAATTGAGAAGGTTTGAGAAGCAGCGTGGGCTCTGCTTATATTATAAATGCTCCCTTTTTCTTCTGGCTTGAAGAAGTTGTGACTAATAAGTGGATTCAAATTAAAGCTCAGTCTACGTGAGTGCCAATGTAGTGAAATACAAGTGCCCTCTATGGTGCTCTCAGTGGAGAGACTGCAATAAAGTATTGGTTGCCCTACGTGCTGGAAAAGAGTTTGGAACTGCCCTTTTATATTTTCTTCTCCACTGCCCCTCAGACAGCCCGAGTCTGCCACAGGTTTATTGAAAAATAGCACTCTATGTGCTTATAAAGGTTAAGTTGGAAATGTAAGCTTGCTTTTATATAACCTTTTCAGAGTGCTATTGATGGATTTAATATTTTACCAGTATTCGGTGTAGACTATAAATAAATCCAGTTACCACATATTACATGCAGCATCACTTCTGTGTTACAGTGTGATTGGTTCCAAATAGTTTCTGTTTTAGAGAGTTAGCCGAGCATGACAGGATCTCCTTTGCAGCAGCCCACAGTAACATGTCCAGTCAGCCAGAAAGTATACACACACACACACATACACACACACATATACACACACAGTTAATGACTACTATGAGGAGTGAATCATACCAGCTAATATGTGGGTGAGCAACATTAGGTTGTCCAAGTTCAAGAGCTGCAGGGATCTTTAACGTGCCATTGCAGAGCATTTTTTTAACCACTAATTAAAAAGATAAAAGTGAGGTCTTGACCATGAACGCCCTAATGACATGTCACTTTGGACCATGTAACCTGTGTTGACACTCACCCAAATTGTATTTTTCTTTCATGCTAATTGTTACTATGATCAGCAACAGTAAGTCATGAAAGCACTTTTGATCTAATCTCTCAGTTTACTATAAGGGGTTTTCAGGAATAACAGCCCAAATGCATCTTGTCCAATGGCCACTTTGTCTTTCTTGTATCATTAATTCATTAAATTGGATCAGAGTAACAATGAAAAATTACCTCGTTCCACTCTCATTTACTTAAACGCACCAGAACAGCATCTAAAAAAAATATCTTTGTTCTCAGCTTAATACAAACATACATCATTTTACAGTTTCCAAGTAGACAAAAATCGAAACAAAGCGATGACGTTCAGTTTAGGTTTTTATGCTTGAATTAATCACTACATGACAGTGTTTACAACCTGGGCAGCATGCTAATGTTGCAAAATGCTGCTAGCCACTATATTGGTCCAAATTAAGCAATCACTTGGAATAATTATATGTTCAAAAATGATGCCAGGCAGTGGTAAATGGCTGCTGTGAATAACCACGATAAGCTTCCATGATGGTACGTCCTTGTTTGAGAAAGAGCTCATTCAATAGAGTCTTTGACTCCTTCAGAGACTTGTGAGGAGATGAATAGTACAACATACAGTAGTCTGATGGATGCTGATCTTTCTTGCCCTTAAGGGCTTTCACCCAACTTGAAGTTGTTTTGCCACTCTATAAAAATCATAAAAATATTTAATACTAAGGACAAGTTACCTGACGGCTTATTGCTTTATGACCCTGATGTGAAAACCAATATTTTTTTTCTCTCATTTCCATCAAATAATACAAGCAAAAATGAACCAGCACATCTCTGCTTGTGTGTGTATGAGACACAAAGAGCACTGTTATTAGGCCTTGATGCTCAGCAGTCTAGGTCATGTGTCTGGCCATGTGGGTGTATTGATTGAATTGACAATGTAGACAGAGTTCTGCTGAGACACAATGTGTATGCTCTTCTGAAATAAAATCTAGAGAAATGGCTTATGTGTGTACGGCCTCTATGCTGTGGAGGGTGGAGGGTGGAGCTGAGGTGGGGTGGTTACAAGTTTGTGTGCATGCTCATTTGTCGACTGTCTGCGACTTAAAAGGACATAGATAAGAACCGAGACAGCATAAGCGCGGTGAAAAACGCCACAGTGCCACTGTCCTTCACTTGAGTGACGTCTTTGAGTGATTGCGATACATGCTCTATCAAAGGATCAAAGAGACCTGGAGTTGTTCTGCCATTCAAGTCCAACAGAGTGACTTTGGTACATACTTGGTGTGATGTGTTAGCTGATGATAATTGAAATTGCTCCTCTCTTCACTCCAAGCTAGTGCCTGTTCTCCTTTTTTCATCTATTACCCCTTCTGTGCTCCCTGCAGCTAGTACCCTCCCTCTGTCACTCCCTCAGTCACAACCTCCTCCCTCTCTCCACCCTTCTTCTCACCCCTCCCTTGCCCTTTCTCCCTGACTGAGTTGCTCTTCATTCGCCACTTCCTCCTTTTCGCCTATCGTTTCCCCGTTTTTTGGCTCCCGTCTCGGACCAGAATCTCAATGGTGCTCGGGAACTGTGTTTAGGATTCACATAGTGTGCCTGGCATAAGCTCATAAGAGTAATTAGATGTTCTCTCGCTGTTGTTCTTCCCTTAAAATGGTGGCTATCGTTTTTGTCTCTTCTCCTCCCCTATCATTTGACATTCTGACGTCTGCATGGGCACAAAGAGAAACAAAAGGGGAGAGAGAGGCAGAGAGAGAGAGAGAGGATTACAGAAATGGAGAGAAGAGGGCAAGGGAGGGAAAGAGACCTCGGAAGGGAGCAAAACACAGAACTTGGCTTAGAGGAAAATAAAACAGAAGCCTGATAGCCTCTGATATACAGTACACGTAATTATTTAAGGACTTTGATGAAAAATGGGCCCGCTGGTGTATACAAGGACAGCTGAGTAAATAGATACGAAGGAGCAGAGCATGTCAGAGTTGTATGTGTGTGTTTGTGTACACACATAAACTGGCCCTCTCTGAGCCACACACACACACACACATACACATCTAGTAATTTTCATATACATACAAAAATGACAACTCCTTTTATTCAAAGATCAAATATAGTCTGATGTGTATGTCATGTCCTTGTCAGTCTCTTTTTCTCGTCAACAAGACTTTACGCTGAACTTCAAGGTTTCCTACTCGAGAAGAATTCAAATCCTTAAGTGTTGCTTGATCACGTTTGGCAAACAGACAACCAAAGCAGAGCTTATGGCTCAAGGGGCTCAGAGTAAATTTGAAATCTGTCTGCATTTTTTTGGCTTTGATAATATAAGCTTTGATAGAACAGCATTTAAATAAGCACACTTAAGTGATCAAAAAAGTATATTTTCTGTGAAATAAAAGTTAATGAATAATCTTTAATGTTTAAATGAATACCGACATCCAAACAAGCTAATATATAGATTTAAAGTATCGAGTACTCACATTTGGATCACGTTTTGTTACAGGCAGAATGACGACCAGGAATAAAAGCGATGTCTAAAAGTATTTTAGTATTTTCAGATGACATGAACATACAATGCAAGCTAAGGAAGACTAACTGTGTGAACAGTTAACATGGTGAATAACGGGCAACCTTTCATCACCTAATTTGCTAACGTTAGCAGCGTTAAAGCACAGTTGTGATGCCATCAGCACAGAGAAGATCAGTCAGCTTGTGACAAAAATGTTGGCTGGTGTGCTCCTCTTAAACTTTGTGAAAGGAGGAGGCTTCCATAAGCTGATGGGTTTTGCTGTACAAGCTACCATTGCAGCACCACAAGAGTTTATAAGATGTAAATGGAGAGTGAAGTCAAATTGAGGCATCATCTTGTCTGAGGATGTTTTTTTTTTTCTTCACCTTGGCTACTCTCTACAGGCCTTGCTGTGTGGAAGGGTCGGATAACCCCAGAAAATTATAGTAATCACCGTTCACATTTTTAGAGAATTCAGATATAAATACATTTCTGTACAAAATTTCCAACTGTAGATGCATACGAACCTCTAATATCAGCTTCCTCCTAGTGATTGTCCTCATACATTCTCACTATCACTTATGGTAAATTGCTTTTCCTAGCACGCTTTAAAGTTTCACTAAACCCTTAAACCACTTTTTTTCAGATGAAAACTAGTTGTATTTTGTGCTGTTGTTGATTTATTCATGTCTAAATAATGCTACCTCCCTCTACTGATTGAAACTTGGCTATTGCATTTTAATTTTGGGCTTTAGTTGTACTTTTATTGTGAAACACCGACAGGAAGTCTTAAGTTTGCATTAACAACATACTGGTATTGAAAAATGTTCTTCTTCTTCTCAGTGGCATCCTTCAGCACCACTTTGTCCATGTAATGTGTTAGACTTTTGAATGAACTGCTTTTTAGTTAACAAGAGATTAGAAGAAAAGTACTCTTGGTAATAATAATCAGATCTTAGTTTTTACTTTATTTGACTTCAAAGCACATGCTCTGTGTTTGTGCCTACTACTACTACTACTCTGTGCTTTGCAAAGTTTCTTTTCCTTTCACCACCAGATTCCGTCACAAGTCACAGATTGAGAATCCAGTTAAAAAGCTACTAAGAAACTACATTTTCGTGAAGCGTTAATGACTGTGTGGCCTCAAAAGACATTCACCTTCACACCTGTCAGCCATTTACTCCTGCTTACAAGTGCGCTCGCCTGAAACTCTGTTTTATGTGTCTGTCTCCCTCGATACCATAGATAGACTTGTTCATTGAAACTTGAAGCTGTCCTTCATTTTTGGGGGGGAGGGGGAATGAGTCTATGTTTTTTTTGGAGATTTCAAAGAAAAGTCGATGAAAGGTTTGATGAGAGTAAAGTTCTTGTATTTCACAGCTAGAGTTCTGACAGTTCTAGCTGGATAAGACAGTATATTGGAGCTACAGATTAGCATAACCTTGCAAGAACCATTACAATATAGTGATTGTGGACAGAAGTGCTTGCAGTCCAAATACATAAGCCATGAACTAGACTTTTCAACACATTTCTGTACTTTCTGTAGAGCTGTTGAATTCTTGGGCAGACAAAAGCTGATGTCCAAAACACACTGTTGCCATTGCACAGCTTGCATCATTTGACATCCCCATACACATTGAAGCAGGACCGCATGAAATATAAAGCAATATATTTAGCATACTAAGTATTTTTGGATCACTACCCTGGATACAGGAGTTGTTTGTATGTTATTTCATGTGATTTCTTACCAGAAGAGACAGTCTGTCCAGCTGCTGTTCACCAGAAAATGTATTTTTTAAATATCATCTTTAGAATACCAGGACTGTGGGTCACAGAGGCCTGGATATTTTTATACCTCAAAAATAAGTTTCTCTCTCTTCCACTGTAATAGCCACAATACCACAGATGAAGACTTGCTGTTCTTTGACAAGAGAAGACATCAAAGTACACAACCTGGCATACCAAACAGGGGAGAAATTGTAAAAATAAGGGAGGAGAGTGGTATATTCTCATCTTGTGGCATGTCCACCCGGTCTCTGCACAGCTAGTATGCTAGTATCTTATTTTCCTCCCATTTGAAAACCTACTGGAATGTCTCCAACATTATGTGTACAGAATTGTGCCATCTACATCATATGTCACACATTTCTAATATTACTGCACACACGTGTAGAGGCATCACTCTGTATCATTTAAAGGTAACTCAGTAAAACAAACGTAGCCACAATAGTATCCATTTAAGTGTGTGTAAGGCAGAAACACACTACAGTGGGTTGTCCACCACAATCAAATGGATGGGTGGATTTTTAGTGCGTGACAAGGTTGACATTTTGAGGAGTGCCTCACTAAAAGCATTATTATACAGTATTTACTGGAAATAACACTTTGTTATAATGTACATACTCTAGGTTGTCAAGTTGTTACTTCACCAAGAATTACTCATATGTAGGTGATAATGGTAAGGCTGACATAATAATTTCGTGGTGGGGCGCTGTGTTCTTGAGACAAATGATGGATGATGAAATCCTTGGCTGGCTGTAGTACACACTAAAGGAGTCCTGCTTCATGTATCATGGTTGTGATTTAAAACAAACTGAAAACCTCATTGGGTTTCTGTAACATTCTTGATTTAATCTAGTGTTTGCATGGCGATCAGCCCAAAAAACACATTTGTCTCCATAGTCACAATAGTTACGTTGTAAGTATATCTGCAGGATAAAACTGTTCGGTCTGGAATATTTCTAACATATTTGTCTTGCTGTGAACAGTGTTGAGTTTATTGCAAGTTTTCTGGCTTAAATATTTGAAACTGAGATAAATCTATTAGCAATATTGTAAATATTTGATCCAGTTTCTAATTACCAACAAAAAAAATCATCACAATAACACTACAGTAATTGTAGAAAAGAATATTTAAATTATGCTTGGATAATACATGAATAAAGAGAAAGAAATTTAATAATTTCCACAATACCTCTAAAACAAAACGAGGCGAAATGATCTCAGTTAATATGAATTTGTTTTTAATGGTTAGTTTTTAAACAGTATGTTTTTTGCGTAGTTTCTGCCCACCTAAACCCTGATTTTAAATTCTCTTGTCTTTTTATTGTTATTGTTTTATGCTGGTTTATGTAAAACAGTTTCCATGTAAAGCTGGTTTTACATGAACATAAACGTTATTATAATATAATCATTCACCCTCTGAAGATGCAATAAATCCATGGCACATCAAAAGACTATTTGATTTCAAGAAAACAAACAATCCATTAGCTGTTTCAGTGGCCTGAGTGCTCTGTGAGCGATTAGTTGGGCTTGTTTCTCTCCACTTCGATCCAACGGCGCACTTATTATTCCCCAGTCTTTTCTAATCTGTCTTCCCTCTTTCCATCTTTCCTCTCTGTCATTGCATCAGGTCCCTCATTCCCCCACGAAGCCCCTCTACTCAGTGTCTCCATTACACAGCGCTTAAAAAACGGCTATCAGCATGTTTTCCCTCAAAGTTAGATCATCCACAAATCCCAGATTTTCATTATAGATAAACCGCACATATGAAAATACTGTAAATATAGAGTTCTGCTACATTTGCTCCTTAACAAAGCCTGAATTATTCCCCCGGGAGACAGATTGATCAAAAAGTGAAAGAGCGTCTGATAAAGAGAAAAGGAGAGCTGAAATGAGCGTTATATGGAGGATCCAGACTGCCACTTCTAATCCCCCACAGTCAGCGCTGCCAATCGACATAGCCCAGTTAGATGCTGCTGATGGGGCTTGATGTGAATGTGGTGGGAGTGACTGTACACACCCACGGAGAGTCAGAAGCAGCAGCAGCAGCCACTGATTAATCCTCATGCTGGAGCCACTAATGATTTATTTATTTGGAAATTACAGAGCCCTGGGAGAGCTGGGAACGATTGATAACAAAACTCAAGCGCGAGGGTGGGGAGGAGGGGGAGGTAGGCTCGGAGATTTAACACTTCCTCCCACCTTAGTGCTCGTCTAGGCATGCATGTGTGTACTTATATGTATCTGTACCCAGGGGGTGCATCAAAAGGCTAATTCTCATATTGACATCAGTGAAAATCTTCCAGTAGAATATTTTTGATGCAAAATGTTGCATATCTTTTTTTTTTTCTGCCGCAGGCGGGAGTTTAGCAGCGGCGCAAGACTCCCGCTGTGAAAATATTGATGTTTGATCACAGGGTGTCATGCTCCAAACATGGGGATAGATTTTTTTTTTTTGGGCAATTAATTAATTTTTTTCATGTTTGGCACACACTGAAAATGAAGCCTTCATGCTGAAGTTAGGCAACAGTGTATTTAAGCGTCTGCCAGCTGTCTTTGTCTGAAGCAGAATGTGGCTTTGGAGCCTGCGGTGGCAGATTCTGTTGAGACTCATTATTACACAGGCTCTTTACATCCATGAAAGCGCAGGCAGAAAACATACAGCTCCAATCCACACTAAATGAAATTAGTTATCATCAACATGCCGTGACATGATGCTCTCTGAGGAAATGGTTTGTTCTATGGTAAGCCTGCTAAGGCGTTATAGCGTAGTATGTGTAAATATGAAGAGGTGGGGGGGTTGATTATGAGCTTTCTTGCTCAGTCTGTATTAATGGCTCCAGTCAGTGAATCGCCACCAGTGACTAACATGATTCATTTCAGCTCATTAACGTTAATTGAAGTAGCTCTCTTCTTCTTCTTTGTCTTCTTTGTCTTCTTCTTCTGGCTGAACCTTACGTAACCACTGTCAGGACCATGGGGGCTATGGGAAGGGCATAAAAGATCTCGCAATAATCTTGAGATGATGGTTGGACTTATTAACTGGAAGGTATAATAATGTTTCTTGCTGGGAAGTGTTGGCAGTGTAGACTCTAAAATAGGTGAGACTTTGGGAGTGAATATTGGTGTTACTGGATGTGCTCCTGTTTTAGCACATTTTCTGTGTTACGGCCTGTCTGCAAAAAGTATCGAAAAGTGTTGCTACTGGGTTTTTGTTATATTATTACTAGTTATGAAACGTGTCCTTTGGGTCCTTATCCTGCAAGTGAAACTCTGATTTTTGACACTTTTTGCTGACATTTTATTCTGAAATGCTCTGGTAGTTTACTGATTTTTATGGCTGTGTTCATCTTCCAGAAGCAACCCAGCTTCTCATTTACCATTTTTGTCCCTTTTTTGAAGCTTAATTTTGTTGTTTGTAAAGTGCCACTATGTTTTGCTAAAGAGCTTTAATTTAGTTTTAACAGTTCAAGGAACATTTTCTGCAGATTTGGATTTGTCTAAATGGATCTGTAAAGATCAGTCAGGCTTTCCTCTGTGCCCATTCGGCATGTCCCAGATAGAAAACACAAAACAACCCCAACAAAAAAAAAGCAGTACAACATCATCATCATCAGTGAGCTTTACATCCGTGAGACAAACAATGCCCCTTCCTCATCCCTGTATCTGTCAAAAAATGCTGTCTTAATCTTCTTAAATGTTTAATATTTAATATTACGGGGTAGGGTTTATCCCACAAGCATTCTAATCAAGCACATTCATGGATCTTCACTGTTTCTAGGAAGGGTACTTAGCAATGATAGCTTATGATGATATACTCCCTGTGTTCACAAATTTGGTCTGCATAGGCTATACAACATATATCTTTCTCACTTGTCCATATTCTTGACTGTACAGTACAGACAGTACGTGCCAAAAAGTGTGTGAACATGAGACATTCTGTAGCCCGAAGGAGGTTGTTTACTGTGCAATAGTGGAAAAAAACTAAAAAAGAGAAGGACAGAGGGAGGGAGATAGAGAACTGCAAAAATAGAGAGGGACACTTAATTAGTCTGCTTGCTTCATAAACACAGCTTTAACTGCATGTGAAAGCTGAATTTTTACATTTACAGCAACATGAACTAACAACAACGTAATTTTCACCTGTGATTATGCGGCCCACCGTCAAACCATCAGTCGTCCTCACTGCTGTTGAAACACCCACTTGTGTATGTAAACTAGTGTGAGTTATATACTATAATACTTGTATACTTGTGCTAATCTTTTAAAATATTTTTTCTAATCTGCACATTGAAGCTACCAATTAATTAATGCGAGATGACAGATGAGAAGCAAAAGAAGGAACTCATCGACGATGTAAACCGTCATTGCAAGTTGGTGTGCTTGATTTGACCAACAAAGAAACACAGCATTGCATAGTGCTGTCTTTGAAAGATCTTGTCACTTTTGAAATGTACAAGCACAGTGTGCTTCTCATAAGGAGCACATTCTGTTGAGGACATTTTGCACGATGCAATTAGGCTTTGGGGTGAATGTGAGTGGATCTTTTCAGCCGCTGGCGAGTGCAACAGTCTGAACAGGGCTAAACAGAACAGATGCCCCCCTGTGGCACCATGACTCAGCCTGATTAATCCAGGGGCTTTGCTAATATTCAAAAACACAGAGACTGTCTCTCTCTTCTTCCTCTGCCATCTCCCTTCACCACTGCAACCCTCCCTCTATTTTTGTACTCTCACTCCATCTCCTCTTTTCCTCTCTCTGAGAATCTGCATTCTTCCCCTGCCTTACGCTCTCGCATCCTCTTCCCACTCATCTCTGTCTCTGCCTCTCTCTCCTCCCCTAACTCCCTTCTCTCGACCTTGCTCCTTCTCTCCTTTGCTTTCCGCTGCACTCTGCGCAAGAGATAAGTATATGTGTCTCAGGATTAAGGTGAATCCCCTCATATGTACTGTTTCTTGGTCCCTGGGCCGACTGGAGGGTTGCAATGTGCTCAATGGGATGTGACAGCTTCTTTAATTAGAAGCAGCACGCCAAGCTGTAGGAGTGCATAAGCGTTTGGTTAGGGCTCTAAGTCTGAGCCCCAGTCAGTGTCTT
The DNA here is from genome assembly GCA_946959425.1 of Argyrosomus regius. Classification (NCBI taxonomy): domain Eukaryota; kingdom Metazoa; phylum Chordata; class Actinopteri; family Sciaenidae; genus Argyrosomus; species Argyrosomus regius. The sequence continues at coordinate 13,892,316 of OX336889.1, forward strand.
GGTCCCATACCTGCGTATTTGACTCTGCGCCTCACTCCTCTTCTTGTTTTGCAAGGTTTCCACAGCAGACAGCGGTTCTGAAATCAACTTCAATTAAGTCAGCTTAGCTGGTTTGCGTTGATGGTCTTTGATCAGCAGATTCCTTTCTGAACGGGTATTATTATTACATGTAAATTGCTCTGTAGCAGTTCCCGATGTCAACAGAGCAATAATTTTTCATGCCTTCCCCAAGTTGTATCTGAGTCTCACACAGAAATCATCCTGAAAGTCATTGTGCCTGTTCAACCATTCTATTAGATGTGATTTGAATTGTGATTGAATCATTTTCTTCAATTGTTTGCCTGGTAATTGTGAATAGCTATAAACATTGCAGGCAGAGCCCATTAACACTGTATAGTAAAACTACACCTGTAAGATATATGCAAGAAATGTAAGATGTACATAGTTTATAAGGTATATATTGGTGGTGGTAGTTGTTCGATAAATAGTAAAGGATCAGAGTTACGGTCAGTGATAGCAGTAATGTGAGATCATTAGTCACAACTCTGATCTTTTCATTATCTTCTCTCACATAAATTCTTGACATAATTACTGTGAGGTTCATTATGTGGGTGTGTTGTCATCAGACACACACTTATTTAAAAAAAAAAAAAAAAAGTGCAGAGAGGACGTTGATTGGGTTCAAGTCTCTGTCAGTGTCACATTTATTTGAGTACTTCAGGGTTTAAATAACTGAGAAAATAAATTCTCTTCATTAGTGGACCCACACGCGTGCACCCTTGATCAAACGTGAAGCGCTGCCTTAGCCATGACCTGCAAAATATAACAACTTTGGCTCCTTTTTGGTCTGTAAGACCAAAAAGCTGACTGAAAAACAGAACACTAATAACCCATTTCAAAGTGCAAAACATAATACGTGGTTAAGGGCCCAACAGGGTTGAGACGCTAAAGTTTTACAGACGTACTACTGCCTCTGAGCCAGAGATTGATGTTGTTCCAGCAGTTGAATAATGAATCTAAAATGCTCATGTAATCAGGGGATAGTGAAATGTAAAGTAGTGCATAATCTGCATAGTTATACTGATGTGTTTACAGATGGTAGAGCCAAGTGAAAGCATATAAGGATTAAAACAAAAGAGGTCAGAAAATGGACCCTTGTGGGCCTCCGTGCGGCATGTCTAACCGAGTAGAGTTGAAATCACCAAGAGAAATTGGAAAAGTAATATATTCAGTATTGAAGAGGGGATCAGAACCACTTGAGTGCAGTGTCAGACAGACTTACACAGCTCTTAAGAATGTTGATTAAGCTGTTATGCTCGAGGAAAAAGTCAAGCTAAGATCAAACAAAATAAGCACAAAGATTTTTAACATGATCAGTAATTAACATACTTGACGAGAGCTCTTTTAATGGCAAGACTGGTATATTGTTAGCAGTGTTAGTAGTAATTTACTGACACAACTGATGATGAACAACCTTCTTAGTTTATGGAAAATGGTGCTGCTTGAACCTGGTCAATAGTTACTTAGGGATGTCTTTAATGGATGAGGAAGAGAGCAGTTTATTGTCCGTGCACATTCCTGTGGTCATCATAGTAAAGGGACACTGTGCACTGAGTATTTTGTACTCATATGAACACATAAAGTGTTTCTTTGTGATGCTAAATATAATCAATAGCTGCACCATGTGAGCAAATATGCTCTCCATGATGAAGTTCAGTGTGGTTCCCATCTTTCTGCCTGTCACCATTTGATCCTAAAAAACAGAGCTATCCCTTTTTCAACAGTTTGTTGAGTCTGCCAGCATCTTGCACTGGCGTTGGCGGCGGCCCAGAACACATTAGCAAGTCACACAGTGCTGACTTTTATGGACAGGTGGAAGATATGGACTAGTCTCCCGCATCGAATGAATTGAACTTTATCAAGATGAATTCTTTCAAGTGTGTGCATTATTTGGAGTGTGTATGAGTTTTCAGACCTGTCAGATGATCAAATCCATCACCTGTCTGACCTGTCACCAGGCTGTCATGACCAAGCACACAGCTCTGAATCAGACATACCTACTGAATATATCCACTTGGCTTTTGAACCCAGTGTGCTAGAAGAGTTGGGGACTGAAAGAGTCACTGGGCCCTAGGTATGTAACCCTCATGTAATCATGCATTGATGTTAGTAATGATCCTTAAATGTGAACTGAGCTTGGTTTGAAACGGTGTGCACCAGTAAGCAGGTAACCTAATTGCTGTTTTCTGCAGGCCTCTGGTTGCCATGCCCCCTGTCTTTATAGCTTTGCCTGGCAACATAATATGCCAACTAAAGAGAGCCATGTTTTACTTTAGCTTTTTTGAGAGCCTGTACTCTTTTTGTGCCCCTTTCATCTTGTTCGTTACGTCTACACCTCAGATGTCCCCACTCAGTCACTCACCCTCCTGTGTGATGTTCTCTGCCGTCTCAGTCTTTGACATGACCCTGCAACTCTCCCCAGTGCTGTGGTCTCATCTTAATTACTTAATTAGTCCCCCATTCTTCACTCACTCTGGTGTGTCATTTCAACCTCCCTACCTCCCTTGGATTTTCGCATCTCAGTACATCTGAATGGCACCCCGCTGCAAATGTGCCGCTGCCCTGCAGAGAGACTGATCTCTGCAGCCATACTGTCACCCTCACCCTATTTGAGGCCTCACCCCCATCTTCTACCTCTAACCTCATTATCAAAAGTCGCCTGGGTCTCGCAGAGGGGTGTAAGGATCGGTGCAGGGTGCAGGCAGTGGTGCAAACTCATTAGGGGAGAATAATTGTTACATTGCAAAAAAAAAAAAAGAAAAAAAAAAAAACAGCAGAAGAAGACGGCCCTTAATTTGATTACACTATTGTTATTAATTACAAAGTCTGGAGAGGCTTCTTCTGCAGCGTGTTTGTTGGTGAGAAAGGAAAGAAAAAACACGGCGAGAAAGAAAGAAAGAGGACACACAAAGATTTGTTCCATTAGACAAGGAAGGCTGTGAATAAAGATGACTGTCTCATCTATCAGCCTCCAAATAAAGAGCACTGTTTTACTGTTTAATGGCCACTCCACTGTGCTTCTATCACCCAAATGAGTCCAGCTGACATTTCCTCCTAAATCCCATTTAACACAGCAGCTAGCCTTATCTCCATATGGGGATTGAAGCCAGTAATTCTTGTTTGAATGTTGCAACTACCCCGCAGAGAGTGGTGTCAAAAGCAGTTTGATCTTAATGAAACACCTGGGATTTGCATGTAGGAATGCAATGAAATTCACCATCCCTTTCCACGCTGTTAATATTAGTTCTCAGTGACCCCACTCATTCCTTTAATGCCTGTGCTAATGTATGTACATTTAATGCCCAGTGGCATCAAAAGTGTTTACCAAAGCTCTCTTTTTAAGAGTTACTTTGTTGAATCCCTCCAGGTTTACAGTTTTTAACCTATTTATCCAGAATAGGGCTCTTGAGCACTGCAATGCCCTTTCTAAGTCAAATGAATGAATATCAAGTAATGTAAATTATACCGTCCTGTCTAGGCGTAAAAGTCCCCTCAGTGCCATTAGTTGTAATTCTTTTGCCATGACTTGTTTTAGATATACTGCAAATATGCAGTATGTAGGAGCCAATAGTATAGTATGAAGTTTGCAGACAAGACTCATTTTTCAAAGGCCTTGTTACAATTAATTTTGCATGACTCTAGTTTTATAGTGTCTGTACTCTGGATCTCAGCCCAGGACAGGCAGATCATTTTTATAATGCTTAAACCAACTGAACAACACAGGAATTCTTGTGCATTTTAATGAATACATCTTCTGGGCTACTGTCTGACTGCTGTCACCGTGACCCAAATGTAAACACGACTGCAATTTTCTTCTCTGATGGAGAATGTATTGTCACCGTCTCGTCTGTTTTGCTCGTTGTTCAGGTTTTTATAAAAGAATTACCTCATCAAGCAAGCGGCACTGTTTCTACACGTTATTATCCCCTGCTCACCTTTTAATAAAGATTTGTCGACTTTAAGGAGCTTTTCTGCCTTTACAAAACAAAACAAATAGAGGAGGATGAACAATTGGAATATGTGTTACTTTGCTAATACAAACTATGCAAGATTGTTGTTCTAACCTCAGCTAACTAACATTTACCATTAGACATACTTCTGCTATATTTTTAATTGATCAAATTCTGATTAATGAACATGCAAGTAACCATGAGAGTAGTTTTCCATGCAACAGGAACGGCGTACGTCTCCTGACCGTGTGGGTTTACTCATATTCTCCAGCCTGTTATCAAACAGACAACTTATTTTATGTTTCTGTCTAATATGCCAGCTAAATATTATTTATATCCACTAAAGCCTTTGAGTTGTGCATAATTATTAAGTTAAACTCAAGAAAAAGCAGCAATTTAGACTTTAATATTACTTTGAATTAGATCATTTATATGGTTATTTAATTATTATTATTCATTCACACACCCCAATTTAATTGGCTGTGCTTTGAAAGTAGACCATGTCAATTGTGTGCATTTTGTATTTTATAAGCTTTTAATAATTAAATGATTCGGTAATTTAAATTGCCAATGGCCAATAACGGAAATTGGTGAAAACTGCTAATGAGACATAATCCGACCTGAACAGTATTTGTTAAAGGACAAAACATCTGAGATAAATGATGTGTCTAAATTCCCAAACTCCTCAAACATCTGCACATTTTCAATTATGATAATGGAGATGGAGACTACACAAAGCTCGCAGCAGTATAGGCTAATCAGACACCATTAAGGTAGCCTTCATCTGGAGATGAAGGGGAAAGGTGAATTTTCTCTTTCATCTAAAAATAGCAGAGGGTTCATATACACAAACACATTTGTACAACTTATTCTCACCTGTTGCAACGGCACTATGCCAGCTGTTTATTATTAATTAGTGTTGTATTGGTGGGAAGGAACATACACTTCATATGAAGATGAGTGAAAACTGGCCCTGTATGTACAATGAATGTTGGTTTCACATCCTCAGAGGGGTGTTGACAAGAAAATGTAATCAGTTGACTGCTCTTACCGAAAGGTCAAGCAGGTTTGCACTGGAGAAACAACAACTCAGGATGTTGTAGATTTCTTATGGCATGTTAATTGAGATGTTGATCTTATAAAACCCAAGAATAATACACTAATGAGTGCAAAACACAAATTACATTTCTTATACTGATGCCGTTTGTTTGACTCTACCACACAAGCTTCACACAGAGCTTGCACATACAAACACAGTTAGAGTTTTGTGCTAAATGTTGCAGCGGAGCTTGTTAACATTCATGCAGTCACGTAAATCCAGTTTAGATGTGACAGTTCAACCAGGTGGATGTAGCAAGTAGCTTCAGGCTTCAGGATATAAGATGGAGATATGTGAAGTCACAAAGCAGGGAAGGGTGTGTGTGTGTGTGTGTGTGAGAGAGAGAGAGAGAGAGAGAGAGAGAGAGAGAGTGACAATGTGTTATGGGCATCAGTGCATTATCTCTCCACTTGTGTTGGCCTGCATTAATGAGCTAATTGCTTTTAGCATGTAATTGCAATGTTAAGTACAGCTGAACAGTAGTGGCACTACGTATCGATCGATTAAATGTAATTCAGGTCCCCCTGTCCTTATTAATGGCTGCAGCAACGTATCGCTTCATGCATCTCGTCCCATGAAAACAAGGATAACTGCAATTGTCGTGGGAAGAATAGATTACAGGTTGTGTTATTGGGTGCTCTCACCTTGCAACCCTGTTCCCTGTCTTAAGGATCTTATTAGATAAAACACTTTTCTCACACTCAATCGCAGTGGTGAGATGTGTGTTTTTACCTGCTCTATTGGCTCTGCTAATAAAGTACTGTCTATGTAGGAAATACCGACTGCATCCCTGTCCTAAAATACTTGACTTTTGATGATAGAGTCTATTATCCATTAATTTTACTGGTGCAAAAAAACAATAGAGTAGTGACTTCACATTTACATTTAGTCATTTAGCTGACGCTTTTATCCAAAGCGACTTACAGAGAAGGGAACAATCAAGGTACAGTGCGATAAGAACGTGTTAGTGCAGAAGTAAGTGCTGGGTACATTTAGCATGTCCAGTTGTTGATGGTGCTAAGAGAGGAGGTATTCTCTGAAGAGCAGGGTCTTCAGGAGTTTTTCGAAGGTAGAGAGGGACGCCCTGCTCTGATAGGAACTGGTAGTGCATTCCACCAACTTTACAGATACAACAATTATAGAAACTAAGAGATGAAATACAAAAGGACAGATAGAGAAAATCAGAGTGGCGTACAGAGCTTAAAACATAAAGGCATATTTTTTTTAAGCTTAAAGCATAAAACAAAACAAACAAGGATGAAATTATAATCAAAATAATTATAAGGCTATCATACTATGATTTAAATTAGTACAGCCTAATAAATGAATATTTCAGGGAAATCTGTTAATTGTGACATGTCTTTGTGCAAAACATTTCTTATTTTCCTGATTTATTTTGTATAAGCATTGTTGTGAATTGCACCACCATCATATGATCAAAAATCAAAATGAATGCAACTAAAATTAATAATAAATAGGTAATAAGGGAACAAAGAAAAATAATTTAATAAATAAATACACTGTTGCCCATCAAATTGGAATAAAATATTTTTACCTCTTCTCATGAAATGATTGTGACAACGTGATTTATTCTTGATAGATAAAGTGTATCTTCTCAAAACTTTATCGATCAATATTTTCCGAACCTATCACAGTGAAAATTAAACCACAATTACGTAACTTGATGTGTATAAATAGGAATAAAAAGAGGAATGTGTCTGAAAACAAAATTATTCCAACTTTATGGGCAACAGTGTAGTTAAATTGTGCAATTGAAATGAGTTCAGCTTGTGTCAGCAGCGGGGTTCAAGCAAAGAGAGTCGTTTACTGTACAGTAGTCAGTTATTGCAGTGTAGGGGTCCTGGCACGGTTTGAGAGCTGTCTATTGCGGGGGTGGGTGACTGATGACTGAATCTTGAACTTGGAGGCGTAAAAACAAATTTATCCAAACTAAATGTGATTTGGGGCGACCGACTAACCCCTGCCAACATATAAAACTACTTTTGACCATTAGCTAGTGGGTTGTAGCAGCTCATGTAGCAATATCGTTTCCTACAATCTGTGGGTAGCCCACACGGTGTTATCACTTTCTGTTAGGTCCTGTAGGGGAACATTAGCTCAGTTTATTTCACATGATGCAAGCATTTTGTTTGCATAGATCACATTGTGTGACTAGTTTATGTGCAATACCTGCAATTCTGTGTCTGTGGTCTCCAGAAAAAAAAGCTGTCATTGCGATGTCTTTCCGTAAATAGGAGTCTTAGGAGTTATTGGACCTCTGAATGGTGGGTCTTTGTGGATGAAGGGTTGAGTAATGGTTGGATTTATAAGCTCAGAGTGTCAGGAAATGTGATGTGTAAGACGTATTTCAAGTTAAATCTTGAGATTTGTTCTGACTGTTCACAGTGGATTTTATTAAGCGCTCGCACACACTGAGAATACAAGTATTTTGTGAGATAATTATCTTTCTGTCACTGGGCAAGCAACTAGATGAATGGTATATTTGATCAAGATTACCTAGCATTGTTGTGCAATGCATCATGGTAGATACAAAAAAGTGTACACACATTAATTGCAGCAACAGTATCCCTCCCGTGCCGCTTACACGATGGTAGCAGCAGGTCTGTACATGTCCCAGCGGTCCCCATCTCCAACAGTACTGTAGCTCATTCATAACTCTTCTGCTGTGGTGACACTCTGATTAATGTGCCCAGGCATCAGCAAGCTGCCTATGCAAGGCAGAAGCAACGCACAGAGTCTATTTAACAAACAGCAAGAACTGTCATATCACTGTCCATGTCACCCTGTATCAGCCTTCATCTAGACCACAGGCTGCATTTCACCAGGGATGTAAAAAAACAGCCCTGTTTGGATTCATTGTGGATAGTTTGTACTCAGTCTTATCAAGATTTCCTCACACTCTTAAGCCTCCTTCAGACTTTTATTCATACACAAATTTAATGAGAACACACAAAAGGATGCTTAGAGCACATTTCCAGTCTGCATGGATCTTTTCTGACTGCTAATCGTCACCCAAAACTCTCACAAAACCATTTAAAATTGAGTTTGTAAGGGCCAATGAAATTTGGTCCCTTTCTAGACTCTCTTAACACCATAATGTTGAACTAATGACGATCTTTAGTCCTTAATGATATAATTGAATTCAGCTCAAAGGTTTGAATGGCATATTTGCATGTTTTTGAATGACTTTTGGATGATCACTTTACATTGTTACTCAGTGGAGTGATCACCACTTGTTTTCTTTTTTCTTTTTTCTTTTTTTTTCACACGTTGCAGTGCCTCATCGAGCAACTGGCACACATGCACACTGCTCTCTTTACTGCCATTAACCACATACCTGGGGTGCTTGGCCACAGTAATGATGCTTGACTCCAGCACCCACAGACTACCTTCCAGTGTCAACCATCAATCTAACCAACGAGAGTGCAGCTATAGCCCTTGTAGACACACTGTTGTGTCCTCTACTCATCACCCTGGATCAGATAGCTCTTTTGTTAAATTATACCTTATTTGATGCTTTTTTTTTTTCTTTGAGTGCTTGTGTGTTTCATTTCTCTGCGTGTGTGAAATGGTTGTTGATTAGACAGTGAGTTAGCTTACTCACCTTGCTGTTGGTAAACAGAGGGAGTGTGGGTAAGATTCATCACTGAAATGAGTTTGGTAACAAATGCTGATAATGGAAGCCCTTGGCAGTAAATAAGTGGAAAATGAAGAGACCAGCGGGGCCCACAAAGATAATTTATTCACCCCCCCCCCTTCAAAAATTCTGCTCAGATTCTGCTTAGTCATGTCCTTACCTCATTCCCATGGAGTTGATTGGATCACAGCGGTTGTGGGTGGTTGTCAGCAGCTAACGTGATTGAGAAGTAAAGTGATGCTGCCGTTGATATTGAAAAAATACTGTTTAATATCTTCATTCCCCTGACTGTCAAACGCCATGCGCTGACTTCATCATTCTATTTTCGTATCTCTGCTCTCCATTACTCTATTTTTGTTTTGACAGCATTGATCGATTTTCAGGTTATATTAAAAAAAAAAAGAAGTAATTTTTACGACCATCAATGCCTTCATCACTCTGTTTTTTATACTCCGTAGGTGTAATCAATTCACAGATCTGTTGTAAAGCGTTATAAAAACTGTGAGATATATAATAATAAAGCCAGTGCAGGTGATACATAAAACTCATAGTGAAAGATTGAAGATCACCTAGAATCATGATATTTATGTGTGAAATTTCACAGGCCCTGACACTGTCTGTCCCTGTCAGAGGGTGAAAATGTATTCATCTCCGCGGCAATACAGTCACCCCATGAATTCTTTTTATAGTGAAGGAGGCAAATGATTTGAATGTCGAGAGGAATGCCTTAGCATGAGATATTACATGTGGCAGGGCAATTTCCATCCCAAGCAGGAGCAGCCCTTCCCGTCCAGTGTTTAATTTTCACATGTGATTGCAAAAGATTTTTCTAAGAGGTGCCTGGTGCTCAGACTCAGATTAGCTTCAGCAAAATTGGCTCCTTTCCCATAAATAATCTGGTAAATATGGAGCAGTCGCCACAATCATACTTAGGTTGCATTTTATGCCTCCCCACATAATTTGAAACCATCACCTTACCTATCACGTCTGACACGTCCTATGTGGATGGAAGACAAGTAGTTAGACGCCTCATACCACATAAACCCTGTTTGTTGGTGATTGCTTTAAGCACTCGTGTCATGAGTGGTTGATTTTCAAGTGATGAGCAGCATTCTTGGAGCAGGTGAATGTTGGCGGTTAAACATCCTAACCATCTGTACGCCGACACCAGCAGCAGCCTCCATGCTGCAGTACGGCTCTATTTCATCCTTTCTCTCCCACCTCCTCCCCGCCTTCTCTTTGCTCTGACGGAGACAGGAAACAAGTCTCTGGGAAGCGAAGCTGCACAAAACCCACGACAGCATCTCATTATCCACTAAATAGCACCAGATTAATTACAATGACAATGACAGATGGCTTGTTACTGGATCATTGAGATGGGACCCAGGAGAGGGACAGAAACATGCAGGTACATAACATGACTCTACGGCAGCCACACACATGTAATATACGCTGCTGTAACCCATCCGATGGACACTAGTTTTTACTGCACTATGATATATATATATAGTAACAAGATCCAATATACTTTCGAGGAGAGATGAAACATTATTACAGATTCTCTTTACACTTTTTCTGCACAGCATGTGTCAGAAAACACCATCTCAGCCATTCAGGACTTCATTCAGGATTGCGCTGAACAAAATATACAGTAGAGTAAGAGCTATTTTTTTATTCAGTTCTGGACATATTTTCTTTCTTTTCCAATATTTCAGAGGCCACTGTTCATAATTAGCAGCTCTTTCCTGTTTCCTAACAATTTTACTCTACTTATTTATTATTAGAAGCATATTCCAGGCTTTTCTTGCCCCAAGAGGATCCTATGTACTGTAAACCAGCTGCATCCTTGTGATGTAGAACACCTTTTAGATATGAGGGGACACATCCTGTCAAGACTTTCTAATATTTGCTGGACCGCTGCACTGTTTTATTACGGTGACCATCAAAGGTCAGCTCACTTGTCATGTTTGCCCTCGACAAAGTAATGTTCATTTGACTGTTCGTCTGAAAACTCCTTGACTCTGATCCTCCACTCTTAACTTGCCACTCCGTTCTGTTGAGCATCTCACTAAGGCATTGCTGAATTACAATTCATGTAAGTGTGCTCTAAAAAGCACCCTACATTTATTCACCTGCTGAGCAGCACTTGGCAAAAAGAGTAGTTGCTGATAGATGAGAGAGAGAGAGAGAGGGTGGGGGGGGTTCGCTTCAAAACGTAAGTGCATGAAGTTATCCTAAGAAGTATCAAATTTAAGAAATCATCGAAAAAATTACATCTAAATCTAACAGTACTATATCATTCCAGAGATAATGTTCTACTTACTTAAGTTCACAGAACACAATGTCAGCAGTTGTAATAGTGACTTTATTTCTAGGGTAGATAGTAGCTTTAATGAAGCCTCTACATACTGAGATGTGTTGTTGTTGGGTCACTTTTTTTTTTATAACAAATAAAACACATTTCATTAAAAAAGAAGGAAAGAAAACATTGGACTCCAGTTTAATCATCAAGAACTGACAACTTGTGATAACATTGCTAAACCAAACATTTTACACCCGTATTGTTCAGGAATCTGTGATGTGTGAAACCAAGCAACATGGCAACTGTTTCCCCTCGCAGCATAGTGGACAAATAGACATTCCACAACTTTATTTGTTGAAATTGTTTGGCATGTCTAAAGTAATGGATTTTCATGTGTAGGTGTACACAAACCCAGATACATACAGACAGTGAAGGTAGGGGGAAGAAAGCAATGCATTGTAAGAACCCTATACCATGTTCACAGTAAATGACAAGGTACTGTGTGAATGTGGCTTCTTGTAAAGCCCAAACAGTCACAATACAGACAAATACCACAGAGGAGCAGGTAGGTGTGCGTGCAGAGTGTGTACAGGTTTAGTGATGAGACCTCGTCTTTGAACTGCATTAAAGTTCCAGCATTTTGTCCTGCTGCTACAACATGCATGTAGCTGAAATAGAAGAGATTGTACCACACATGAATAGAACTTGCACTTGATTTATTATGATAGCTTTATGGCACTGACTCAGACTGTTGACAACATGACTGAGGCTTGAGTAGATCCTGGAGCTCTGCAGGACAGCTGCAGTAATGCGTCCTGGGCCCTGTGGTGAGAGGTGGATTTGGGATTGTGGAGGGTACACATGCATTGAGAGACAGTCATGGTAGGAGGATGAAGGACAGGCTGGACCAGAGCGAATGGTGCAAATGAACCTGGTTTAGACTTCAGTAAGCTTCCAATTGTCTTCACTTGAGGGTCTTTTTTAGCGCTTTGTGTTTCTTAATCACGGTTCATTTCACTATGGAGTGAAGAGAGCCAGAGGTCAGTCACCTCTTGTGAATTCAGCTCATTGATGTCAAACAATCAATATATTAAGTACTCATGAAAACTCAAGCGTTCTCTCTTTGTTTGGTTGTGACAGCAGTTCAATACATTCAATAGCGAAACTTTGGAATACTACTGTACATAAATGGGTCATCAGTCTTCCACATCACATAATGTGTTTTAAACAAAGTGCTGTTGTAAAGGAAAATGTAGATACTCTATGTATATTATGTTCATATTACACTCGCAGCTTGGCCTTATTGCAACAACACAACTACACATAAGTGCACCACACTGCTTTACTCATTTCCATGCCATTATCTGTTCTCTGGGCAGCCACTGTTTAACACTTAAAATCCTCATAACACTTATTTTGCTGTGAGCAGTTTTTGTGCTGTGGCTGTCATAAAGTTTCTTCTCCGTATAAAAACAAATAAAAGAAGTCACGGTTGAGATTAACTTTTCTCTATCATTGGGGATTATTTTTCAAATATGAGTATGACGGCTTTAATATATGTATATGTATTTTATCAAAATGTTTATTTTTCCTCAACTCCATATTTTGTTTTAAAACTATAATGCTACATAAACATGGATAAGATACAACTTTTTTCCTTTTTTTCCAACCTTGTGTGAGTGGAACAGTGGGACGTGTCACGATTCAGTCCTTCACACTTCATTGGTCCTTGTGTTTGCTAAATGAAAAATAAACACAGCATGGTAAACACACAGCGATCAAGATGATAGCACTTGTCAGATCACAAAGGGGGGCGTTTATGGCTCTTTCTGTTAGGTTTTCATCCCTGTAACCCCCCAGCTTGCTTTTCCCATCTTTCTTTGTCTTTCACATTGTTACCAACTGCTTTAAGGTGAAATGTGTGACTTTAGTAGATGAAAGCGTTTATTGACTTTGACTAGTTCTAGCAGTAGGAGCGTAAGCCTGTCCATTTAAATACCTCCTTCCTCATGGGACCAAGAGTATTTTCCACACCATAGACACTACATAAACTGGAGGCTACCATTAAATCCAGTTGGATATAGATTCAGATTAGGCTACACTTAGCTTTGAAAACGAGACCTCAACTGCTGCAAAATAATTTAGGAAAGAAGGTAACAGTATTTAGGGAGGGTGCTGTGTCCAGACAAGCTTTTCACCATACAGCAGCCGAAAGCTCTGTACTCAAACCTAAAATCTGAAGCTTTCTGCATGCTGTTACCATTTCCATCCGCAGGAGGTGGTTTGAAATGTTTAGACCAGAGTGAAGATACTAAAAGTGTAGACTGTTGTAAATAAACAGCAGTTATTCGAAAAGACCACTGTGAAACTGTACTGTTGTTCGTCTGCTGTCAATTTCAGTGTGTTAAAATACAAACTTGGAGTAAAACACATTACTCCCAGTGAGCTCACTCTGTCTTGAAGAGTTATTTGGTTATGTCAACCTAGACAGGTACAAATCGATAAGCACATCAACTTTTAGGAGAGTTTGGAAAGCGTTGCCAGCAATGATGATGCTGCTGGTTTTGTGGTGTACAATAGTCCACTGCACAGATGGGTTTATTAAAGATATATTCATTACAAACACTATAAATACCACCTTCAGATTCAGTGAAGATTGTTCAGCCTTTTCTGTTATTGCCATTGTTACAGTTTAGACTTGCATAGATCATTCAAATACATAGATATAAGCTATTCAACATAGATCCATAATGTAACGGGTGTGTGAGGACCCAATTGCAGTAACCCAGAACACAGGATCATTAGGTAATGAGCCTTTAATTTCTTCTTGAATAGTCTTTACAGCAAATAGGCAATATGAATGCAGCCCAACAACAGGCTTAATCACAGTCTCTTGGGGCAGAGATATGTCTAACCTCTCGTACAAGTCCAGCAAGTTGATGCAATCCAGCAGTGTAGCAGCAGGATGCCACACCGGCTGGCAAACGCCAGGAAGGGTTAAGACGGAGATCGCGGTCGGAGACAGAAAAACTGAAGAGTTTACCAGGAGAACGACAGGGCAGGTTAGTCAGAGGCATGCAGGTTCGGCAACGGGAGATCAGTCCAAGGGAAAATGCTGGCGAGTCTTGCATGGAGGCTAAGAACAATCTGGCAGTGAGTCTGTGAACCAGAGAGGCTTAAATAGTGGCTTGATTACTGATGAGTAGCACCTGAGTACACAGGTGAACAGAGTTGGCTGATGAGGTGGGCGTGGCCGGCAGGGAGAGTGGAGCAGAGGGGAGGAGAGTGGAAAATTACTGGCAGAGCAGCAGAGGAATGGATTGTGACACATAAGCCAAACTTAAACTTAAAAAACAGACAGGTTAATTAACACTGTAGCGCTTAACACATTTATGTAGACTTGTCCTGAATATTAAGGACCAAAAGACAAATATATCACTCTTATGTATATGAAGCTGCATTAAGCAAATAAACTATCTACTGATTTGGCTGCAGTGTGCTTCTCTTTGAACTGTGGCCACATCTTAAAGGTAAGTACATTATTCTCTAGTAGAAGACCTCTGGTTTGGTCTCTTGAGTCCTAAATAAAATATCTGGTTCATTTTGCCTTTCTAAATGTTCAGCTTTGTTCACAAATGACTTCTTTACGTCAGCTGTCTGCTATATTGTGCTGAGCTGGTAGCATACATTTAGCTCACTCATTGTTTTGAGTTCATTGATTCCAGTAAAAAAAACAAAACAAAACAAAAAAACAATCAAAGCAATAAGCTGAAAGTCGATTGAGTTTGTTATTTTTGCTATGCTGTAATTGTAGCTGCACTTTAGATTACATTTACCGGTTTATATGTTGTTTATTTAACACAACAAACACAAACATAGGCCTGAACTAGAAGTATGACATTGAAAACATTTTAGTTGTGTGATTTTGTTTTGCTCTTTAAATTGCGTATGAAAAATGCCTCTACTGTGGTACGGCAGGTAGAAAAGTATAAATCAGTCTCAAATCTATGATGCAGAATGATTTCACTGCCACTCTTATGGGAGCTTATAAGTGGATTTCTGTTCAGCTCAGTACAACACATCTGCATTAGAACACTCAATTTGACTCCAAGGTCA